>OW052059.1:1454420-2815670 GCA_932526445.1 Phragmatobia fuliginosa | reverse complement strand
AATAAATCGAAAAGGTCTATATCGTCACGTTGGGATTCTTGAAATTGGAATTAAATAAGAAAGAAGTTTAACTCACGTTTTTAAAGGATATCGAAGGGTAAAGAAATAAAAGGTCAGAAGGAATAAGAGTTTGGATTAAGAGTTTGTCGATAGAAAGAGCGCAATAAAATTTGTGCTTTATTGTTTCGCGGCAAGAGTCGGTATTTATTGGAAAATATTTCTTACTGGACTATCAGTACTAGATGTTCTATTTTATATAATATCTGAAGAAGAACAATAATACCAATTTAAGCTGTTAACCTTAATTTAAAATAGCAGCTATCAGCGTGAGATAATACATCATGTAGAATTGTAAATTATATTCTTCATGCCTTAATATCAACCCTTAAGTGCTAAATTGTCTTCAAACTTAAATGGGATACAAACGTTATGGATTTACTTCCCCGCGGTTTCCCTTAAGAAATCACGCTTCATCATTGACGAATTTCGGAGATAAAAATGTAAGTAATAAAATCAAAATTGATTTGAACCTCAACCTTCTTTGGTAAGAAATAATGTAGGAATGCTACAGGTTCTTTCTATATTTGTTTATGTAAGTATAGATTCTATTTTTAGTATGTACCATACGCCCACGAGGAGCCGCAAATAGCCTATACAAAAACGGGATTATGCCAATATTGCGTACCTAATTGATGTAACAGCTGTCAGTCTTTCTCGAGTTTGGCTGTAACAAATTATATTGGAGCCTTGAAATAGAAATACGTAGAAAATTTCATGGATGAATTCGAGAGAAAATCTTTTATTAGCCCTTCTTTTTTATTTTTAGTACTATTGTGATGGAGAATCTAAAATGAAAATATTTTTGATTCAAAGATTAGTTTAGCGTTAGAGGTTAGCGTGTGCGGCTGTTGATCAAGAGGTCTCGGGTTCGATTCCCAGGTCTAAGTATTTGTGTGATCCATAAATATTTGTTTCGCACTCTGGGTGTTTTCTATGTATAATATATATGTATTTACAAAAGAAAATATGTTTCTATATTTAAATCAGTTGTTTAGTACCCATAATCCAAGCTCTGCTTAGTTTGGGACTAGATGATGTTGTGTTTTAGATGTTCGAAATATTTATTAAATTATTATAATGTTTAATGATGCAATTATGACCCACGCAACCGTCTGCGTAGCCTATTGCCCGTAGCGTGAACTTTTTTTTTTAGAGAGAAGTTGCCTCATCTCACCCTGTATTTCGGCGAGTGGAGGTAACTTCTCTCTTGTAATTGTGAGTGACACTGAGTACACTTGTAGTGACATAACAAGTCACGTGTCACTTATAATAAAAATATGAATCAAAATACAGGGTGAATTTTTGAGACGGGACAGTAAGGGCAGGTACCTTAACCGTTATAGTTAGAGGAAAACACCTTTAGAAGACTATCCATAATTTTTTAGACATTCTGAACGGCATTTACAGATTTTGGAAAAAATGTACAGCCAGCAAGAAAATGGTCATTTTAAACAAAAACTTTTTTTTGATGCCAATCGATCCTGTTTCTTATAAGGATCAAAAGTCTCTACTGGACCGACTGAGGTTTGAGTACTAGAAATGTCAGAAATCGCAAATCGCAAAAATCACAAAAAAAAATGCCCTTCAGAATATTTTAAAAAATTATGGATAGTCTTCTAAAAGCATTTTCCTCTAACTATAACGGTTAAGGTACCTACCCTTACTGTCCCGTCTCAAAAATTCACCTGTATATTAACCTTTGAAATGCTATATATAAAATAATGCCTGTAAAACGCGTGACAATGTAAATTATACCGTTGTCAATTTTATTTATTTTCATACAATTTTGCAACATTAATATTCAGCGTTTATTCAAGAACTTTTTTTACTGGCAACAGCTGAAGACTTATGCAAGGTCAGTCTGTGGAACTGAAGTGGATTTGAGTTGAAGTCGACACGTAGCGCTTCAAGTCAGCAATATGTAAGCTTGGAATAAATGCTTGTAATGTTAGATTTTTTGGTAGATTCGCGCAACTTCGCCTTCGTGTCTCGTAGTAATTTCATTAATCTATTTTGCAACATTTTACATTCGTCAATTCTTATTGGATATACCAATAAGAATTGACCAATGTAAAATGTTGTCACTCTTAGGAGGCTATCTTCTGAGGAAGGATACTCGCAATATTAATAAGTATCTATTAGTATAAATAATAATATTATTTTTGAATTCAATTAGCTTTAATAATAACAGAATATAAATAAATAAACTGTGATTGTTATCACTTTGTATTCCATCCATTCCACCCTTAAAGAGCAGACATAAAACATATCCGCAAATGGCAAAACATTACGAAATAATTACTAAACATGCATTTCATTTAATTTGAATTATTAATGTCATTTAACATCATCATATCAATTACAAACACAAGAAATCCTTTTTAGTAGACACAACGAATATTGACTAGATGAACTAAACTTAAGACGCCATTTTGTTTTCCCCACTAATATAAACCCGCGCTAAGCTAAACCATAGACAAAATGGGGAACTTCGAAATTTGAACAGCGATCTGTATAAATGACTTTAAATTTTTACAATACACAATTTCTTTCTGGGAGAAAGAAACACGTAACATGTATTAAAGGGGGATTCCTCCAAACTATCTTCGGATTCAGCAATTATTACGTCCCATAATCGTTTCCCAATATTACGACATCATAACAAAGGTTTGTTTAGGACGTTCAATGTTGATTGATAGTTTATTGTGTTTAGATAGTTTCGTAACTGATGTTATGTTTATAGTGCATTTTTATGTATCACTAGCTGCGCCCCGCGGTGTTACCCGCGTATCATTATGGTTGCTAGGCAACCTGTGAAGTTTTGACAGGAGATAAACAGTGATATATTTTGACATCTACGATTTAATGTATTTTTATAATCATGTATGTTTATCTCTATTATTGCAGTAAAAAGTAGCCTATGTGTTATTCTGATATATAAGCTATATTACTGTAAAGTTTCATCCAAATCCGTTCAGTAGTTTTTGCGTGAAAGAGCAACAAACATACACACATACATACATACTCACAAACTTTCGCATTTTTAATACTCAGAATACAGAAAGAACCAGAAGCCGCATACGCGCCTAATACTGAAGCATCAAAAACTACTCCTAAATAGAGTAGTTTGACGCGCAACCGATCAGTCACTCTGTGAACGTCGTATCGCGTAAAGTGTTTTACTGGTGTCCAATTTATTTTAATTATGCCGTCTTGTGTCATTCCTACCTGTAAAAATGCAGCGGGCCTAAAAAAGAAGCAGGATGGGATCACATTTCACGTGTAAGTAGCGCATTCAGTTATCGTATTATTTAATTACTGAATTAATTGTTCAGTTCATAATTGTCATAGATAATTATGCGTCCATCTTGCGAGTGTTGCCAATTTAGGAGTTTTGATTTTCCCATCTTATTATTGCTTACTGAGGGCGTTTATTCGTTGTACATACTAGTAAATTATTAAATACTTAAAATAAATTACCGACTTTAAAAAAAGAAAGATTATCAATGCGACCCGTATGTATATAATAATGTTAGAGTTGCATAACATTCATGATGTTACTGTGTTATTCTATTGGGATTTCTAAACGAGCGTACAAAAATTGTGTTGTGTGAGGGTGGAAGGAGGGGGGTGTGTATGAAATAATGTATTTATCTAACAATATAATTAAAACAAATTTTAATATTGACAATATTTTAAGAAGCTTACTCAGCAGAAAGGAAATTAAATGTTTTTTTTAATCTAATCCTTATTTTATTTGAAGACCTTCTTTTTTCGTGTCATTATCAGGTATAGAGATTAGAAAGAAAATATTAATACGTGTATAGAGTGATTTTATATTATCTTACCTCATCTTTACCCTATAAAAAATTTATATAAAAACTCTCAACATTTACCCCACAAACGGGTCAATAATGCATAAGTTAGCAACATTACGCGGGTGGGAAGTGAGGCGGGCGCGGGGTGTTTATTTTGTTTTTTGACACACTCGCAACTTGCAATTTCAGTGGAACGCGGCTTCTGGTTCTTTCTGTATTCTGAGTTTTAATATTAGTAGGATGATAGAGACATAAAGAAAAGGTTAAATAGTTTTCAATAGCAAGGTTAGAAGTCATCCTTGTGACAATATTGCTAATCCTACTAATATTATAAATGTGAAAGTTTGTGAGGTTAGATGTTTGTTACTCTTTCAGGCAAAAACTGCTGAACGAATTTGGATATAACTTTATAGTAATATAGATTATATGTATATGAGAATAACACATCGGCTACTGTTCCTCGTGGTATTCAGAAAAATTAAAGTTAATTCCTACTTAGTTTAAGTGCTTGGTGACACTATGGCGTCCTAGTCAAACGCTCTTTCACGCCCTGCTTGAAACTTGCCACTTCAAGTTCAAGTTTAACATTCCTTCGAAACATAAATCGTTTCAAACATAATATTGATATGTTTAAAATGAGTAAAAGGAACTTCGATCACATTTTCATACAAAGAGGTATATTATCAGTAATATATAACTTGTAGACTTCATATAAAGTAACTACAAAAAAACCGTCAACGTGACAAGCCAACGTTTTAGCTAACGAAAACAACTGCACAATTCATTACACGTGCAAAAAGCTAATAAGAATATTTATTACTTAAACTTTCAACCGTTCGCCAGTCCAACTCCGTTCGGAAACAAATAAACCAATTATTCACGTTGAACTACAGTTAAACTTCAGAGCTGGTTCACTTGAAGCATGGAATTCAGCTGTCGTCTTCAAGACACGTTATATCGCGTTTTAGTTTAGTACTGCGCAACTTACAAGTTTGTCTTGTTTATTTACCAATGGATTACTTTAAACTTGCTTATGGTTTATTGAATGTGGTTTTTTTTTAGTTTACAGTGTATTAGTAAGTTTTAGCCATATATTAGTTATATGCATAGTTTTATTGTTGAAAATGTTATTCAATATAATTTGCGAAGGTAACAATGTTTTGTACAGGAAGGGGTATCTTGTCTCTCCGACACAAAGAAGTGACACGACAAGGCAAAGTGATCGTGCCTGGCGGGCCATTGTCTAATAGTTGATGTTTTGATGTAGTATACTTTTAAGCTAATCGCGGTGAGAATTTCTCGATCGCGATTCAGGATTAATACTTACTCTGATTGGCTTTTTCCGTTTTTCTTGGCGATTCAGTATTTTTTCGGTAAATGGTGCTGTTGTATGATTAGTTTCAATCTTTTTATTCAAATTACTTTATAGATATTTTTAAATAGAATTTTTAAACTAACATACCGGGATTTTAATATCTTAAGCCACATAACCAGACAGCAACTACAGTACTTTCACAGTTTTTATGTCTTGTGACTGGGACTGTAGCTACATTTTTGTTTCGACAATTCAAAAGTACCTGTAACTGGCCTACTTGAAATAAATGCTTTGATTTTGATTTTGATTTTGATTTTGACAGCACCAGATAAGATTAATATCCTCACATAAAAAACAAAGATTATTTTTACACGCAGTCCGTTATCACAATAACTATTTACTGATACTGAAACCCAACTAGGCTGAATGCCTGCATTTTGAGAGCCATTATTCATTTGCACAAAAGATAAGCAGTACATCTGAACATAATGTTACTTGTGGGTGTATAACATATATATGTATTTACATACATATATATGTATTTCACATTTAATAAAACGCCATAAACAATGTAACCAGAAATTGTAAAAACAATGTTGATATGTATATCTTAGTAAGATATATTTAAGCTGCACACTACATAATTCTAATGCTACATAGGTATATAGGTTTGCACACCGCAGAATTCATGACGTCATCAAAACCTCCTAATTGACTCCAGAATGCGGAAATAAAACATGAATAGCTACGCCGACCGTCGTAAATACGAGTTTATGTTCAAAGATCCAACAATGCTACACGTGTCTTCCACATTTCTATATATACATTATATATATTAGCTTTAATATTATAGAATTCGCAGACCTATTTAACCAACCATGGAATAAAGAAAGAGTTCGAAATTTAAGACAGAATATAGTTAACTACATAGAGATATAGCAGTCCTCTATCGCTTACATCATGGAGAGTGTTCTGAAGAGTTGTTCCAACTGGTCCCCCCTTCCCCTTTCCTATACAGGACAACACGTGCTGGCCTCGGAAGCCACCGCTTCAGAGTGGTTGACATACGCTCTCGAACTAAACGGTTCGGCTCTTCCTTTCTGTGCCGAGCAGTTAAAACCTGGAACTCTCTACCAGGGGCGTGAAAAAGCATCTTACTAGGCCGCCATAGTGTGGGTCACCGTACTGCACTGTCCGTTGTGGCAGTGAAGATGGTGGCCTTCACTTCGGATTCTGTTCATGCTTTCCATCAGGCAGGGCAGAGTCATTTTGGCAGCTAATATAAAAAAAAAAAAAAAAAAAAAAAGATATACTGTACTATAAGATATACAGATGTAGACTGTTAACACAGTAGAAGCTCCAAAGGAATCATTTTCCCGATTATTGTTCTATGTAATAATGAAATAATTATTCGAATCGGACCAGTATTTCTGAGTTTAGTGTGTTCAGCCAATCAATTTATCAAAGATTCAGTGTAATAATATTTAGAATAAATAACCAGATCTACAGTAACTCTTCGTATAAATTTGAAAGATGCACAAACTACATGTCAGGATCGTTGTAAACAGCGTTCAATGGTTTCTAGTTATCCCGTACCAAAATGAAGCGTAAATGATTTAATTTGGTAATAAGATTTTTTATAGAGAAACCTACTAACACTTTTTGACCCCACCCGGGAATCGAATCCGAGATCTCTTGATCGCACTCGCATACACTGATCGCTACACAACTAGGGAGTTCTATATGTAACTTATATAAGTCTCTTCTTCTTAGCCTGTTACCCAATATTATTTGGGGTCGGCTACTAGTTCAACCGGTTTTACCTGAATATCTGTAACGTTCATAAGTATTCATATTTAATAAATATTTTACTTACATAGACTTCTTTTACTTCCTTCACTATGAAAACAAGTACAATTGAAGAAACCATCTAAAATTTACTAATTCTATTTAGAAATTCTTTGTGTAAAGAAACGGATCTTTTGGTATTGGAACGCAATTCGCCGGTACCCAGAATAGGTCAATATGATGCTGTGACGTCAGAAATGACGTCACGGGCTCGCCAAGCGTTTCTTAATACAGTGGCGTGTTTAGGCGGGAACGTTAAGAGACATCTTGAAGATTTTTGTAAATGTACGTAACAGAAATTTTAGATGAAAATATCGTACTTGAACATATTACATTCTTTCGTTATATTTGCTCTTTACTGCGTATGTCAACAATTTTTTTCTATACTATTAAAAGTAACATATAGGAGTATACATATATATATATATATACCCCGCGAACTTCGTACCACCCAATTTTGAGGGTATGTTCTGAAATTCGAAAAATAAAAATAACAGAACTTAATTGCAGCGCCACCTACCGGGGCCAATCGAATCTAATCCACTTGAACACACTGTTACACACTTCCTTCTTGTGCCGAGCAGTCAAAACTGGAACTCACTGCCGGCTCATGTTTTTCCTTCCTACTGTGATCCCGGGTCCTTTAAGCGGGGCGTGAAAAAGCATCTCACTAGGCCGCCATACTGTGGGTCGTCATACTGCTTGCATTTGCAGTGAGTATGGCGACCCACCTTTTGGATTTTACATTCCATCAGGCATAGTAAAGTCCCCCTGGCAGGTGTTAAATAAAATATATATATAAACAAACCAATCCTCATTGTCAATACATACAATGCAGCACGGTGACCCACACTATAGCGGCCTAGTGAAATACAAATACGAACACACACACCGTCTCAATGTAGGTGAATGTGACTCAAGTCTAGTCTATATACAATTATACATATATATATATATATATACACTAAGAACAGCCGATTTCACCCTAAATTAGAGCTGTGTTTGTTACCCTAACCCACTCAACTGAAATGGGAACATTTCGTTGATATGCCCTATTTCCCTAAAAATGTGGCATTTTTATGTTATCGGCGAATAAAAAAATATTTATTTTACTTTGAAAGGTAATAACTTGTATGCGAGCTCGAACCGGACCCGGGATTCTTAAATTACAATTGTAGTCAAGTAAGGTTTCCGAATTCAAAGAAATACGGACGAAAATCATGATTCTATTTACAAATAAAATCTTGAAGGAAATAGGATATGTAGATGTGGCTCACGACTTTGCTCGCATGTTAACTGATGCTTACTTTGTGTTTCTATCTTTAACGCCGTTAGTACACCTACGCATTCGTATGCGGCAGCAAATCACTGCGAAACTACTGCGGTAGCGAAATATCTGCGGAACGTTAGTACATAGCAGTTTTTTCGCAAAGAAATGTCATTGTAATTTACGTGGACTGCGGACTTTCCTCTTTCTTTCTTTCTTACTTTCCTCCATGCCACCTCTTTTTTGTAAGCATTTTTACAATCTGCGTGACCAACTGCATATAATTCGGGATAATTTCGAATTGAATTCAAAAATATTTCAATATTTTCGACTTCCATGGTACTAAAATCTGTCCTCAACGACAGAACGCAGGCGAACACCTTGCGATGCGAAACACCACTAGCGAAACATCTGCATCTGTGTAACGACGATTTCGCAGTTCCTTGCGAAACAATACCGACAAGGACGCAACTATTTCATGTAGCTTAGTGCTAGAGTGAGACGTAGCGTATGCGAAATTCTACCATACTACTGACAGTTTTTTCGTTGTTTCGCTGCCGCATACGAACGCGTAGGTGTACTAACGGCGTAAGTTTCGCTTACTTTCGTACAATCGTGCGTCTAATATTTTATCGCCTAAGGGGAAAAAATCCAAAAGTGAATTTTGTTATTAATGATAATAAATCACTTTATTGTACACTAGGTGATAATGAACTGAATGCTAGGTCAGTACAAGTGGCTTATCTAAATGTCTGGTGTAAATTCTCGAATTTTTTTATGTGTATAGCTGCCAAAATGTCTCACCCTGATGGAAAACATGAGCCACCATACTTCTTGTTAGTGTAGACAATGATGTAGCCTTTGGGCTAAATATAATCATGTAATAAAGTAACAGGAAGGTTTTAAGTCAAAAGAAGTTTTGTCCCGTCTCCTGTACATGTAAAGACGTGCATGTATTGTTATGACGTTATACTATGGTGGCATTTTTAACTTTATCTGTGTTAGTCTATTCAACTTTCCAATATTTCGATCGCTTTATACCACTATTATGGTAGATATTGTACTTTCATTAAAATCGGTGCAGCCGTTTGGCCGTGTAGGCTTAACCGATGGAAAGACAGAATTTTATAATATTATTAATGCAATAACATCGCCAAATATCTGAGCAACAAGTATGTCTCGATCAATTTGCGTCGAAGTTTCTTAGAAAATGTATAATGGAGCTATATTTTGATTGTTTAATAAAGCGATGTTCGTTTAATATGCACGAACATTTTGGCACTGTGTTGAGATATTAGCCATATTGCAATTAATGTAACGGTTTAAGAATGACTGATTTAATATCCTTAGTAAACATTTAAAATTTATAACTAACAAGAAAACAGTCTCAGTTTTCAGCGTTTAGGTGTAAAACACCTAAACGCTATAATATGTAAGTACTTATGCAAAAAAAATTATGTCAAATATCTAGGACCCATAGTACAAGCTCCGCTTAGTTTAGGACTAAGGGCCACAGCACACTAGCTACTTTTAGCATCGGCGATTTGGCGACTGCATCGATGCTGCATCGCGTTTTAGCGACTTCCTGCGTTCGATCGCGGTATCGGAAACGCGTGTTTTAGCGACTGCTCAGATGCCAAATCGATGCTACCGGCATCCGAATGTGTGCGGAGAGTAGCGTTCAGCTGCTGTGTCGCGCTTCTAAAAAGCGAGTCAATCTCCGTGTTTGGCGTTTTTAAGTGTGCGGTGTACAGCGTTCGGTCGCCGTATTTAGCTTCTAAAAAGCGACTAATCGCCGATCACCGATGCTAAAAGTAGCTAGTGTGCTGTGGCCCTTAGCTTCTAAAAAGCGACTAGTGTGCTGTGACCATAAATGGCGTTGTGTGTGCAATGGGAGAGGCCTATATCCAGCAGTGGACTGCGATAAGCCTATGACGATTTAAAATATATATCACTCGGGTCTTTATTATGAATCTGCTTATTGACACATCATTCAATTCAATTTATTCAATTCATGGCAAACAACCTCTTATAGGTAAAAAGGCTCCCACTTTTCATTAATATAAATAAAAGAGATTTATTTCTCAAACGAAATAAAAGAAGGCTTTATAACATCACTTTCCGACTATTTGTCTGTCAGTCAAGACCTTTTTTCAGAGTAGAACGTCAAATACTTATGTTTTCCTTTGAAGTTTTAAGAAAAGCTTCGCTTCAAGTTTTTTGCTACAAATTTAAATACGGGCATTTAAGCCTTGTATTTATAGTGATACTTTATAGGTATAAACCTATTTTGTACTTTTTAAAGACCTTAAATGATGAAATTATTTGTAAAAACAGATGCATGAGGTCTATCTCAGTAACAAATCCGTTTGTTTATTTATTTTTTATGTTAAAATTTGCTACAGATATTTTTTCATCACCTATTATTTAACAATAAAACTGTAGTGTTTCTTACTTATAACTACTTAACTTATAAGAACATTTATAATTTTTTTGTACCTCCAGCCAAGACTTTCGTTTTTAATTATATTCTTTTATTTCATTGATTAATATGTTGTTTTGATCACATGACTGACTGACATTATCCAATCAAACAAGAGTATAAAGAAATAGAATAGAGAATAGAATGGAAAATGAAAAGTGCTTGCAACTTGGCTAAGGGTGCTGATCAAAATCAAAATCAAAATCAAAGCATTTATTTCAAGTAGGCCAGTTACAGGCACTTTTGAATTGTCGAAACAAAAATGTAGCTACAGTCCCAGTCACAAGACATAAAAACTGTGAAAGTACTGTAGTTGCCCATTCCCTAGCGTAGATCTCTATGGAGAAGAACGGGCAAGAAACTCCATGGACACTCTTTTAAATCAAAATGTTTTTTACAAAATCTTGGTTACATCATTCATGTTGAGATGGTACATTATGTGAGAACGATGTAGCAAGACGTGCACGTTAAAAGTGTCCATAGTACAACAAAAATACAATTGAAAATTAAAATAATTAATTCAATTCACATGCCCATACCAGCGTACCTTGATGCTGCTCAACTTTTCATCCTCTGGGATTACTTTCAGGCTACCTCTAAAGTACTTCTTCCTTACTATGTCCATCCTATATACTTCTTCCTATTCTTATTTCCAATATTATTTGGGGTCGGCTACTATTTCAACCAGTTTTACCTGAATATGAGTTTTTCCACGGAGCGACTGGCATCGGACCTCCGAAACCCTAAGGGAGAACTGAAATTCGAAGGTTGAACTAGTTGTCAGTATATTTGAGGGCACTGACTTCCCAATAACAATTGCCATAGATGTAGATGACAACCGAGCCCGACGGCTTTACGTGCTCTCTGAGGCGCGGGCGTGAATCACCGCCACACTTCCAAACTCCGGGCTGCTATTAGGAATTTCATAAGAAAAACCCAAAAACACTTTTTGGCCCGGCCTGGGATTTGATCCCGAGACGTCTTGATTAGCAGTCGCATACGCTATCCACTAGTCCATCCTATACACACCATATATCAATTACATCAGCAGGCGTCTCTCATCTTTTTAGTTCTTTATAAAAACAAAAATGTAACTACAAATTTTACTAGTAAATTGTCTTGTATCCACATTATAACAACGAAATCCTTGAAAAGGTCCAAATCTCTATAATTAATTGAAAAGTAGTCCGGGATTTAATCCTTAAACCGAATGCCTACAAGCCCGAAGTCGAAAAAGGTTTATAAAATAATCTCGATAACAATAGCAAGATAAGTACAGAAAAATGTTAAAAGGATTTCGAGAATTTAGCAAATATTATGTGAAAAGGTATACCTCTAGTTATGAATATTCCGAGATTAATGGTTAATACAAAAGAATCTCGAGACGTTCACTCCATTATTTTAAAAGTGCCTACCACTTATCGTAACAATCCGCATTCGTACAACTATTCCTACGAGGGAAGTCGTTTGGCTACTTTTGCTCGTTGATAAATCTACTCGATAACACTTTTATATGAAGCTACCAAAGTAACATAAGTCTCCCTGATAAAAAGCATGAATATAATTAAATGATAATGGTCACCATACGCATAGCGAATCCAGACAATCTCGACATGTTGTCATCATATGATGACAGCATATCGAGATTCTTCTCATAATTTATCCTACGGTCTACGGTCATACTCATACATCTTTCGCTTTCATAATAGTACTAGCTGATGCCCGCGGCTCCGCTTGCGTCCGTTTCATCATTTATTATCTAGGTATATAGAAATAGTTTATGTTCAATCCTTAGGCCTACTAAATAGTAGGTCGTAGAGCCACTCTGATATCAGCTCGAATGACCGGAACAGTACTACATTCACACAGAAGACCATCATAATAATGACAGTATTCTTGCTGTCGTATTTCGTTGGTGAGTGTGAGACCGGAGGCCCAATCATTCTGCATCATTCACCCGGGAGGATGATGCAGAATTATCTGACCAGGCTGCCATGGTATGGTATGCTGCATTGTCTACCCTCACAATGAGGATGGTGGCCCCTACTCATGCTTTCAATCAGGCAGAGTACTTCACTTTGGTAGGCTTATATATATAAAAAAAAGTCATGTGGCACTAGGGGACTGCCGCGATAAAGCTATTGCATAGCATTTTGTATCAACTTATGCAATTATATTTATTTATTATTTCTACAGTATTTTTTTTTCTTTGATATTTTTTATTTATTTATTTATTTATTTCAGTTACATTACCCTCACTATCATTACAGGTAGACCCAATGTGATAGAAAGGCTAGCTTATACATATGTCTTATACTACTAATTTAAGTGTATAAAAAAGATACATCTTACTTACAATAACAAAAAGAAAAACAAAGACAATAATCCTAATTAAAAATAATAATAATAATACAAAGTAGTATACAAGTATACAAAGTAAAAAAACAAAAATGTTGCAATTATTTTAGTCCTTGTAACATATTATATTTAAAAGACACTTTGCGAGTACACTCAATTGACTCGAAAAAATGTCTAGTTCTTTGTGAACTTCGTTGACAAGATGTATAGTTCGCGTAAGGGGTGCTTTTTGTAGTAGGTTAGTCCTGGCTGCTGGTACCGTTAATAAGGGTGGGCGTCGACGCCTCCTCATGTACCGGTCAGGCACGCACAGGTTCAGGTTGCCCAGTACCCCAGGATTATGATCTATACCACGTAGTAATCTCACTACATACACAGCAAGTGTGTATTCCCGTCGCACTCTAAGCTCGTTGTAGCTGACCATACCCAGAACAAACAGCGTGGGGTACATCAGTGGAAAAAACGGGTACACCCCGTACAGTTTAAAATATAGATATCTTGTAAACTTATTCTGAACCCGTTCTAACATATCACTGTATTTTGTTTCATGCGGAGCCCAAATGACAGCACTATGTTCTAGGTGACTGCGAACTAATGCATCATATAAGACCTTTAGTGTTGTAATGCTCGTAAAACCTTGAGACTGTCTTAGCACAAAACCAAGGCTTCTGTAGGCTTTCTTACATACATTCACTATATGCTCCCGAAATCTTAGATCCGAAGTGAGATGTATCCCTAGATCTCTTACCTGCGAGACTCGTTGCATGGGTGTGTCTCCTACTTTGTACTCGTACTGTATGGATGTTCGCGCGCGAGAAAAAGTAATAACCGAGCATTTAGACGCATTTAAATAGAGCTTATTCTCGTGGCTCCAATCCATCACTCGCTTTATATCATCCTGCATACGTTCACAGTCTGACTCGTCCCTGACTACTAGCAACAACTTTAGGTCATCTGCATATAGTAAACATGACCCATGTCTTACGACCTCCGGTAACTTGTTTACCATAATAATGAATTGGAGAGGTCCTAAGTTACTACCTTGGCTTACGCCAGATCTAGTATAATACGGATCAGATTCATACCCATTGTAGTCCACATACTGCTGTCGGTCTTCCATGTAGCTAACGAAAAACTGTAAAAGGTGTGTCGTACATCCAACCTCTGCCAGTTTCCTTAATAAAATGTCATTATCGACGCTGTCAAATGCTTTTTTATAATCAAAATATGCAACATCTACCTGTGAACCTGCATCTACTGCTGGTACCACCTTCACCATAAAATTAAGTAAATTTGTGACAGTACTACGTCCCGGCCGGAACCCGTGCTGCGCGTCTGACAACTGTGTACTCACCTGTCTTTGCATGCTACGTTGGATAGCCGACTCGAATACCTTAGCTGGTGTTGACAACACTGCCACAGGTCTGTAGCCGCTGACATCTGGACCTGCCTTACCTTTTGGTACTGGGATCACTCGTGTAATCTTCCACCTAACTGGGAACGTTGCTTGTGTTAGACTGACATTGAAAATATGATGTAGTGGTTCTGCTAATATTCTGCTACAGTCTCTAAACAGAAAAGCTAGTATACCGTCCGGGCCAGAAGAATACTTTGGTTTGAGACTTACAAGTGCATCCTTTACATCTTGAAGACTTAAAGTCTCTATATGCACTCGTGCACTGTTCGCTCCCACCTCCGCTCCTACTGCCCGTGCGTCAAGTTTAGGTCGTTGTGTACTGTAAACCGACTCAAAGAAGATTGCAAACTGCGCTGCACAATCTTCATCTGAGAGATATTGACCATTGTGTACAATATTCTGTTTATTTATTTGACCTCTCTTTGTCCTAACATATTGCCAGAATGATTTTGGATCTTTTGCGAACTGACCTTGAATTTTGTTTATGTGCTCTTTGTGTGCAATTTCTATTGACTTTTTAATACGGGCCCTGTACTGAGAAAATTCATAATAATCACTTTTAAGCTTAGTTTTTTTAAATCTTTTGTGTAAATTGGCTTTCATCTGAATGTCTTTAATAATTTGTTTAGTATACCATTCGGGGTATACATATTTTGAAGTTTTGGCGCTAAGTTTTTTACGCGGTGCACACAAGTCTAAAGCATTGTAAAGCTTCTCATAAAAAATATTCAACGTCTCTTCAACATCATACGACTCATACATAGTGCTCCAATCTATGGAGGTGAGCATGGAATACAATAAATTATAGTTAGCTTTATAAAAATTCCAATTTGGCCTTATTTGGCGAATCTTGCGTCTGCTCATACCATCACAAGATGACAGTGGCGCAAGGGTAGAGGTAAAAGTGTTTCTAACGTTTATCGCCAGAGGCGGGTGGAGCGGGTCTTCGCGCACAAGTGCGTCGTCTGCCATTACGACTGACACCCCTCCCTTAATACCTCTACATAGGACTAAATCTAACATACGACCTAAACAATTGGGTACTGCATTATTTTGAGTGAACTCGCAAAGTGTTACAAAACATTCATAGTAATTACTAATATTTCCTGGACATGAATGTAAATTAAAATCTCCAAGTACAATTACTTCTGTGTACTTGTCACATAATTTTTCTATTAATCTAAATAAAATCATATACTCACTTTCTGAACTACCGGGCGGAATATAAATTACACAACACAAAAATAAGAATCTATTATTTAAATGTATCGTCGCACAAACCATTTCAAAAATGCAGGTGTCTATTGACGCGTCCTTGAGGAACACTTGTCGCATTTCGAATCGGTGTGTGGCCACGAGAAACGCTCCACCCTGCTTGCGGCCGTCTGCTCGATCACACCGTAATATATTGTATCCTGGTGGGAGAATTTCCGCATCTTGAATGGAATCGTTGCACCCGGATTCAGTAATTGCGAAGAGGTCTGCGTTAGATGATACTATATTATTTCTAAAAGTGTTTAATTTTGTGCGAAGGCCTCGAACGTTTTGATAATATATGTCTATAGTCCTATTGCTCAACTCTTTTGTTGGATTTACGAAAAAATATCCACTCGTTAAATTCGGCATTTAGTGGCCATGCATCATCTTTCATTAAGGAATCAAATATTTGGACGGGTACGCCAATACGAAATGAAGAATATTCCTTTTCCGCTTTGTGATTGATTTTGTCTATTTTTAGATCCACTTCTGGACCACATAAACTCTTTAAATGCTCAGTCATTGTATCTATTGTTGTGTCAGGATGTAAACGCCATACATGTAAAAATCTCTTTCGTTCCGTAGCCTGGATAGCCATCAATTGAGTATTCTTCCCCGTTCCTACCATTTTAGAACGTCCTGCCAACTTTTTATTTTTTTTCTACTACTGTCCAGTCTACTATGGTATCGTTACCGCCTTGCAGTACTACTATTGGCGGGCTATCTGTACACAATGTCATATCCGAATTCGTACCTGGTTTCGTGGCCCCATCGTTGTTGTCATTTTGTAAAATAACGGCTCGTTGATCTTTAGTGGACATTAGATTGGTGATATTTTGGCGCGGATTATGTACGCGAGTACTTTTCGTGGTGTCACGAGAAGAATAAGACGAAGATCTGGAGGTATCCTTTAGTAAATTCGTCTCCTGGTGTTCACATTTCAATTCAGTTAAACTGTGTATATATTTTTCCTCAAGCCCACCTATCATTTTTATCAGACGATCCAGATCAGTTTTTGTTTGACAGAATTGGCTTTGCAGGTCTTTAATTGCATTAGCCTGGGTGTCCATGCGTATCATCATAATTGATCGTAACTCCCGAAGTTCTTCTAACAACTGAGAGTCTATTTTGTCCGTTACGATTCCAAAATCAGGAGAGATTGTTGGTGAGAGCTTAGCTTTACTACCTCTTTTTGTGTTTACATTGCAAGGCGTATGGACTTTATTGGCTCTAACTGAATTATCATCTGCATTTTTCGGCTTTGGTTTTGATAAGGAAGGAGGCATCGACTAATTTGAATACCTTAATTCAAGTTTACAAAACAATGTTCAATTCAATAGACGGTACTGGAGTACGCGGACGCTATGTATTGTGTAAAGTAGATAATAATTATATATTTTGCAATTATTTTTTTACAATAGGATTATAGAAAAGCAAGGAAGAAGAATCTAGAATGACTATGTTGTCAAGGCAACGGATAACGGCCGGTGGCGGCAGCACACATGCGCTAATCAACCTATATAGCACGGAGCCGCCACATCATATTCTCTATCCTTTTTTAGGGTATTAGGTTTTTTCGTTACAGAATTTCTTGATTCGGTAGCCGCGCTCAAAGCCCGCGATAAAAGCTATACATTAGCATAAAAAATAAAAAGATACGCAAAATTCATAAGAATCGAACAAGTCGTTTCGGAGGAGTGTAGCAATTAACATTAATATCTATGTCTCTTTTTAGTTACTCTTGTCTAGTACTAGTCTAAACCTGACGTTGACAATCCTATCGTAGACACGCCAACAAAATACATACATATGAAAATCGATTAGATAATTTCGAAGTTCATAGTAAGCAACAACATAACAAAAGAATGATAAAACTATAATTTATTTTCAAAAAATAGAAGCAGAAATTATGAAGGTAAAACTCAGCTCAAGTACTGTAAAATTATTCGTAAACAGTAAACTCTCCCAAACATCACAGAAGCACATCTCCATAATGAGTAAAAATGTGCATCTGTCACGTCCTCACAGTCCTCCGGGATTAGAGAGAGAGTGAAGAGTGATGTGCCAAGTATGAGAGGAATAATATAAGGAAATGTACTGTATTTCTCTACGTAAAGTTTATGTACAGAAAGGAATTCCCGTAATCCTACTAATATTCTACTATTATAAACGCGAAAGTTTGTGAGTATGTATGTGTTTATGTATGTTTGTTGCTCTTTCACGCAAAAACTACTGAACGGATTTAGATGAAACTTTACAGTAATATAGCTTACATATCAGAATAACACATAGGCTACTTTTTACTGCAATAATCGAGATAAACGGGCGAAAGCTATGTGATTATAAAAATACATTAAATCGTAGATGTCAAAATGTATCTCTGTTTATCTCCTGCCAAAGCTTTACAGGTTGCTATGCATAACACACTTGCATAGCAACCATAATGATACGCGGGTAACACCGCGGGGCGCAGCTAGTTCATAATAATTATAGTATGTTTAAACGGGATAAAATATGTTTAAGCGGTTTAGCTGTTAGCTTTAATCGACTTCAAAATAGAAGGAGATATAATTTCCACTCCTTTTTTTTTGGTCGTTATCTGAGAAATTTGGGTAAACGGACTTTGATAATTCTTTTTTTATTTGTAAGATGGTGACTCCCATGTGGTCCCATGATAAGCAAACTAGGATGACTATGGGATCCTGAAGAAATCAAGTAAACTCCTCAAATATCATAGGATGTCGGGATTTGGGTACTCGGTATAGTTATTCTTTGAAGTCGGTTTTTTTATGTTAAAATTATTTAGTAGAATTGAATAAATATTCGGGACATCTTACACTCACGCCATCTAGTTTCAAATTATGCAAAGCTTGTACTATTGTTACTAGACAACTGATATAAATCCATACTAATATTATAAATGCGAAAGTAACTCTGTCTGTCTGTCTGTCTGTTACGCTTTCACGCCTAAACCACTGAACCGATTTTGATGAAATTAGGTATGAAGATAGAACTGAACTTGGGAAAGGACATAGGCTACTGCAATAATCGAGATACAAAGGCCAAAGCTAGGTGATTATAAAAATACATAAATCGTAGGTATCAAAATGTATCACTGTTTATCTCCTGTCAAAACTTCACAGGTTGCTAGGCATAACACACTTGCATGGCAACCATAATGATAGTTTGACAATGACATATAGACCAGTAGATCAGGGTAGATAATTTTTGAAAACAAATAAAATTATAGTAGGGTGAAACCTATTGGAAAAGAAGGAGAATATTATAAAAATGAAAGGAAAAATAATTTAAGGGCGATCTGAGGTCGAGAGGGGGTAGGGTGGGGAGGTTTTCGGGTCTTTAAGCGGGGCGTGAAAAAGCATCTCACTAAGCCGCCATAGTGTGGGCCGCCATACATTATTGTCTGCATTCGCAGCAAGTGTGGTAGCCCCGACCCTTTCATTCTGCTCATGCTTTCCATCAGGCAGGGTCTCTACCCTGCCTGATGGAAAGCATGAGCAAAAGTTTTATATATTTAGCCATCCAAAGTGACTCTTCACTTTGGATGGCTAAATATATAAAACAAAGGGTAAAGAACGGTTTATCTTGATTTCCGGCAAAACTACAAGTCCTATGGAAAAAAGTTAAATGGCAAAGTTGTAGGTAATCAAAAGATCTACAATTTATTAGGGTTCCGAAGTTTATGACTTCGAACCCTTATCGATTCGTCATGTCCGTCTGTCCGTCCGTCCGTCCGTCCTCCTTACCGTCCAAACGGTAAGTGCCAGAAAGATGAAACTTTGTATGAATATGTATTGTAATTACGTCGACAAAGCGCTACAATAATATTATGAAAAATATTTTTATTTAGGGTACCTCCCCTACACGTAAAGTGGGAATGTTTTTTTTCTCGCAGCTACCCCATCCTCTGGGGTATCATTATATAGGTCTTTTAAAAACATTAAAAGGTTGTTTAGACGATCTTTAAACCCACTTTTTGATTTAGGTATCCGTTTGCGAGAAATTCCACTTTAAAGGCCACTTTTTTTGTAAAAACAGGGCGTCCCCCCCTAAACGGCCGGTTCAAAAAATCTGGAAAAATTCGTGATAGTGGTCCATATAATGAACTTTAAATGAAAACTATAACGAATTAGATGACTTTGTTAGTTCAGGAGTTATAGAGGCTTAACTTCTACAATGTGCTTACTTGGAAAACGTCATACAAAATTAACGCATTAATACGTAAACATAACAATTATCCATTGGATACAATTTCTAATCCACGTACCATTATGGGTGTCTGAGGAACCCTTTCCTGTACGTGGCCTGACACGCACTTGGCCGATTTTTTATTTACACTTTTTTTCACATAACCTCAAATTATATGTGAAAAATTCAAAAAAATAAATTTTTGATTTTTTATTTTTATCTTTTAGAAGTAAAATTATTTTTAAACGAAATTTAGTGAAAACTTACTTTTTTATGTCCCGAATACACCGTAAGTTATTTGATTTGAAATATTTATTTTTTCACCCGATTTTGACTTATTATCGAAAATTCATCCGTCAAAATATCTACTTTTTTTAAAAAATTGGGGTGTTTTCTGTTTGATGAAATCTCTACTTTCCGATGGTGTAATCCCTACTAATATTATAAATGCGAAAGTAACTCTGCCTGTCTGTCTGTCTGTTTGTCTATCTGTTACGCTTTCACGCCTAAGCCACTGAACCGATTTTGATGAAATTTGGTATGAAGATAGAACTGAACTTGGGAAAGGACATAGGATACTTTTTAACGTGAAAATAAAGGTAGAAAGAAGGGTTTGAAATAGGGGACGAAAGTTTGTGTCTAAGTTCCTTATTATCAAACATAAAATCATGTAAGATTGTTTAATCTACCCTTACCGTGTTGCGCCGCGCACGATATATACGAATTCCACGCGGGCGAAGCCGCGGGCGGAAAGCTAGTACATATATACTCTTTTTAAATATATACATATTGTACATAGAAAACACCCAAACTCCGAATCAAATATTTCCAGATCATACAAAGATTTGGTCCGATTCGGGAATCGAACCCGAGACAGACAAGCACAGCCGATGCTACCACTGTGCTACCGAAGGTAAAATTTGCAAAATACTTTTTCCGGTGGATATTTCAAAATTTAAAGACACGATTCTACGTATATGACAACAAATTTTATATGACTTGGTAAAAAAAAACAACTCAATTGACTAAAAAGTTCGATGACGTCACTGACGTAAGATATACCGCTACTAAAAATAGAAGTAAACAGGGGCTATGTTTAAGGTATTGTTCAGAAGAACCCTTTTCAGGAAGTCACCATATTAAGGTAATAAATACCAATAAATATAAAAGCCGCCAAAGTGAATTGCTTTCATCTTCGTAAAAGGATATCAATCACTACACCTTCATACCTTAACACGCGTAGTACAGTCGTAGATGAGATCTACGCAGTTTCGTAGACATACTACGCCGTAGACAAAATGCGTCATATCTCTGGTAGTAGTATCATCATTGATTTTATAGGTATTTATTTCGTTCTTACGAATAAATGAATATTTAGATTCTATTTTATAACTTAAATTTATTAGAGATAGAACCTATTTCATATATCAAATCAGTTTAAGTGTAGTTTTTTAAAAAAAAAAGACCATTCTCGCATTAGGTATGTAATCCTGTGTCACGGGGAACTTTACAAACATACACAAAACGTACACAAAGAACCAGCACCCCAGAACACCCAGAGTCAGAACAATAATTTATCTAACACTCAAAGTGTTGTCCCACATGGGATTTGAACCCACGACCACATGAAAGCAGCGTGGCGACTACTTAAACCACTAGGCCAAAGGGTCTGGCACTTTTTAGCCGAAGAAAATAAAAATGATACTTTTTCAATTCCTTTTTATTTATTTGCAGTCTACCAAAGTGTATTACTCTATGTGACGGAAGGAACGTGAAATTCAAGAGTGGAGGCAACCATACTCATTGTGAATGTAAACTATGCAGAATGCAGCACACGTGTAACGTATCAATCAATATCAATGATTCTACATCAGTCTCCCGGATCCCCGGCCTCCGGAGGCCTGAAAATGTAGGCTTGTAGCAACATCTACCTAAGCCGCCATGATACGGGACACCATGGCCCCTAGTCCTGGATTCTACTCTTGCTTTCCATCAGGCAGAGTAGGTAGGCTTACAAAAAAAAATTATGACCTCCACTAGGCGGCCTAGTGACATGCTTTGGGCCTCCGGTCTCGCACTCACCAATGAAACACGACAGAACGCTTTCTGACTTGAAATGTGGCTCCACTACCATAAAAATACAACCATCTCTGAAAGAACAGTGACCATTTTTTGTGATCAGTTTTCTATGACATTTCTGACCGACCACATTCGTCTGTACCGAAGCTAAGCTCGTTCACGGTAAAGATATATAAAATCTTTAAGAATTAAATTAATCGTTAACCGTACAAAGGATCTACCTACCCTTTCTCAACTAATCTCCTACAGATTGAACAAAATAAACTAAAATTTCCAACCATTTATACATAAATACCATTTAGCCCTTCTCTTTGTTTCGATGTGCAGAATGTTTGATAAACAAACGGTAGCTTTATGAGTGTTTAATTGTTACATACATCGACAAAGCCTTCTTAAAATTGCCTGTCACATGTTTTGCATAATTATAATAGGTAGGAATTAACTTGAAAGTATTGGTAATTACAAATATAATAGGTACGAGTAAGGCAGTTGAATTTACATGTTTTTTACGATGTCAGGATCACTTATGATAGGCTATCGTTCCACGATAAAAAATAATGATACGCAATATTTTCTCATCAAAATCCCAATACGTTTAATTAATACGGTCTTTGACCAGTATGTGTTGCCAGTGATTACTTGCACAGAGGTGGCATCACTAAGTAGGCCTCGAAATCACCCATAGGGTAAAGAAAAAAAATCTATCACCCTCAATCTATAGAAATATATGAAATTGAAAATGAAAGTTTTTTATTAAATGCATATTATATTAAAAGTATTTAAGTAACTTACACAAAAAATACAGTTTTTAAATTTTTTGTCTGTCTGTTTATTGTAATCTCTGGAACGGCTGGATCGACTTTGACCGGACTTTCACTGGCAGAAAGCTGATTTCCTAAGGAGTAACCTAGATTTTTTTTAGACTAGCTTCGTTCCACGGTGTTACTCACAATTGTCCGTGTGGTGACGGATTAAGAATACAAAGTGTCACCACCCCTATTCATTCCATGGGTGTCGTAAGAGGCGACTAAAGGAACAAAATAAGCAGCTAACATCCTGCCAAGAGAAGGAAAACTTGAAACAAACCCTTTACCAACCCGTCTGGCCAGCGTGGTATAGTAGGCCAAAACTTCCTTTCAAAGGAGAGGCCTATGTCCAGCAGTGGACTGTTAAAGGCTGTTGATGATGATGATGATGATGATGATGATGACTCACAATTTACAATAATAACCGCAGTTAACACCACCGGACTCAGCGAGTTAAGAATAAAATTATAATAATCACAAATATTGAAAAAGACATCTGCCGCATTAGGAAGTTATCAATAGGTAGGATTTTTTATATAAACATGAACCCACAACACACAGCAGTGTTTGTGTGTTATGGGTTTCATGTGGTTCATGGGTTCTTGCTGTCGCATGTCGTTAATGAGTGTGATACCGTAGGCCCAATCATTCTGAGAACGATGTAGAAACATCCGAGCAGGCCGCAATGGCTTACCCTCCTTGATTCTACTTTCCATCAGGCATAGTAAAGTCGCTTTGGTGGGCTTAAATATAAAAAAAGCAGTACAAAGCGGCGGCGTGGTAACCGCAAATATATTACATCGATTGCCTTGTTGGTCCAGTGGTTAGCGTATGCGGCTGCTGGTCAAGAGGTCTCGGGTTCGATTCCCGGGTCAGACTAAATATTTGTGTGATCCACAAATATTTGTTTCGGAGTCTGGGTGTTTTTCTGTGTATAATATGTAAAAAGTATGATTATGTACCCATAATACAAGATCTGCTTAGTATGGGGACTAGATGGCGTTGTGTGTAAGATGTCCGAAATATTTATTTATTTATTATTTTTATCGTATAAAAATTAATAGCTAGTTGCCCAGACTAAGAGTACTCAGTTTGTATTTAAGTATGTATAATGAAACAATTACAGTACACCCACGCGAGATTGACAGTTGCTGACCAATTCCACTAGTTCATTATTGGTTTATTTATAACCAGATTAATCACTTACAGAACCCTTGTTAAGTGTTAAGTGATGGATTGGTTCGGACAAGGAATGGTCATTGTATTGTGTTGTGAGGAGTATGTATAGCGAATAACTTCAAGAAACATGTAAAGTACCATTTATTTATTTTATTGAAGCGTACTAGCCAAGCCCCAAGTGTTTGGTGACAATCGCCGGAGTAAGCAACGACGGTGCGGTCAGTACCTAGATGGGTGACCGTTTGTGGCATGATATGTTATAAGCGTCTACGAGATTCGGACGTTAAACAATCGGTCTCGGTGATTATCATAAAATAACAGTCGTGAAGCTTAATTGGAGGCCACCGAGCGGCATAAAAAATCCAACGACAAGATTACGTAGCTACAAGGTGTTTTGCCAGTTCCCAACTCGCACTCGGCCAGCGTGGATACGTTTGACCTTAACCCTCTCCAGCGAGGAGACCCGAACTCAGCAGTGAGACATTTATCTTCCTAGGGGTTAAAGCCTCAAGTTTATTTGGGGCCGGCTACTAGTTCAACCGGTTTTACCAGAATATCAGTGTTTCCACGGAGTGACTGGCATCGGACCTCCGCATCACTGAGGGAGAACTGAAATTCGAAGGTTGAACTAATGTCAGTATATTTTTGGGCACTGACTTCCCAATAACGATTGCCATAGATGTTTATGACAACCGGGACCAACAGCTTAACGTGCTCTCCTAGGCACGGGCGTGAATCACCGCCAGCCTTCTAGACTTCGGACTGTTGTTGAGAATTTCGCGTAAGAAAAACCCAACAACACTTTTTTTGGCCCGACCGGATATGTGAATCCGAGACCTCTTGATTAGCAGTTGCATACGCTAACCACTAGACCAACGAGACAGTGAGACATTTTAGCTTATTAATGATGATGATGATGATTGAAGTCAGCCAAAGTGATTCTACTCTGCCTGATGAAGATCATGATGAGAATTTAAGACTATTATACATTTAGCAGTAGTTATACCCGGTAAAGTTTGTATTTTCTTATGGTTTTATTTGTTAATAAGTCCTACTTGACTTCAATGTAGTACGTTTTGCTGCAAATGCAATGTACTACACTGCTTGCACATTACATTGTTATCTACTGTTTATCTCATTCATACATCTCAACCAGGATTTATGCATAGATTTAATTATGTATAAATATGATGTTAGGTTATAACTATACTAAATTTTATCAATATTAGTCTAGCCGTTAAAGTGTGAAGAAATTACACACATTCGAGGTTGTATAGCCATGTCGTATTTAACACGAATGGGCCGTCTTGTCCGGGGCAGTACTACCCTCACACAGAAGACCAACCTTAAATGACAGCATTAATGCTCTTTTCTATCAGGCAGAATAGTCACCTTGGCAGTGTCATATATCGTATATATATAAAATAATTATGTAAAAACCTGTGTATAGATTAGTGTTTGAGATACGCGTCGACTTCACTTCATTCCACATAAGGGACGGTCCCCATTTCATCTCATCCACATTTTATTTATCATTAAATTCATTACGACGATGACTTGAACACTAGAAGACTTTACAATTGAAGACGAGTAGTTAAATTTGATATTGGCAGAAATAGCTGATATTCGGCTGGTTGCCATTTCATCAAAAGAAGAAGAAGAACCTGTCTATATTTTGACTCACGGTGTTGCCGTTGTAAGCCGCGGAGTTGTTAGTAACGCCGCGGAGTTGTTAGTAACGCCGCGGAGTTGTTAGTAACGCCCCGGAGTTGTTAGTAACGCCGCGGAGTTGTTAGTAACGCCGCGGAGTTGTGAGTAATGCCGCGGAGTTGTTAGTAACGCCGCGGAGTTGTTAGTAACGCCGCGGAGTTGTTAGTAATGCCGCGGAGTTGTTAGTAACGCCGCGGAGTTGTTAGTAACGCCGCGGACTTGTTAGACACGCCGCACAGCGAAACTAGTCTAAAAAAGTAGCCTAAGTTACTCGGTATGTTATCAGCTTTCTGCGAGTGAAAGTCCTACCAAAATTGGTCAGACAGACAGACAAACAAAAAATTTAAAAATTGCTATTTTGGTGTTAGTACCGAATGTAATTTGATAATTTTAGTAAAAACCTGTTCATTTGATATTACATACAGGCACTCCAATTTTATTTATTTGTATGGATAGAAATAAAACAATTTACTCGAAACGGTTTAAACTCCATCGTTTTAAATTATCCGTTAAGTAATCCTTAGTAGTAAATATGAAACCAATAAATAAAAGTAATGAATATCCAATGATGAATAAGGATCCGTTACAATCAAAATGTTGAAGATAGGCTGATCGTATGCTCTTTCAGCCCTATTATTGCCCCTAGTTAATGTTACTTAGTCACGTGATCATAACAAAATATTAACCAATCAAACCAGAGAATAGAGGTGTCACCGATTGCAACACGAAAAATGTTTGCAACGTGAGTAGGACCTGGATAGATACGCGCAATGCGAGCCAGACGCTGGTGATATGCACAATCGATGAGCCTGAGTCGTTACTGTTAGTATTTTTGTTAATAAAATAGCTTCAATGTTGAATGCCCAATAGCAATAAATAAATAATACGTTCTATTATTCTTCTTGTAATGAAAAGTTCAAAGCGTCTCATAAACTCGTTATGCTATGATTTAAGAAAAAAATCTTCTGATAAGCTGCAATCCAACAAATATGTCGAGACTCCCTACTAGATTAGCTATTTAAGTTTTAGAGTTATGTGTATAAAATAAAATAATTATATTTAAATAAACTTATTATATTGGTAACTTATATTTTACTTTAATAAGCTTTTGAAACATTTTTACGTTTGAAACAAAATAAGCATAATTACAAAAAATATAAAATAACTCTATGGTAATATAAAAAAAAAAAACATTTCTTATTTGAACTTCGAATCTACAGGGACTTAAAAATAAGTCATAAAACCGCATTCCGGCGGTCCGCCCGCCCGAATAGCAAAGGTAACACTTACATTCTGCCTCTGCGGCATCGGTACGCTATCCACGCCCATTTTGAAGCACTGTCTCACTTATTACATATTAGTTATGTTCTTATTAATGTTTTAGATTGTTTGTAGTATTTTATAAAATATTGTTCTTAGCCGCTGAGCGGCTGTGTGTATACTTCCATGGTTGAAGAAGAAAACTGGATAAGATAGTGATGTTCAGGCGTCTCGAAAACAATCGTTATTCAATTCGAGAGGCTCTACTGCTAACTTTTGTTTTATATTAAGATGTAATTATGATTGTTTATGATGTGTAATCGGTAGAAATATAAAAGGGAATATTAATTTTCCAGTCGTATGACTTATGTACTTTTTTTGGAAGTTATATCCAAAAAAAGTCGTGCCGTTGTCCAACTTTTGGAAACACGTAAGCAGTATTAAATAACACAGTGTTCCGTTGTCGAGCGTTATGATCTGGAAATAATATTCTACTGGATCTTGAAACTTTAGACTGGATCTTGAAACCCCCGTTTGATCTATCTTTTCTCCTTTACCTACAAATACCTTTACCTTAAATACTCCACAACGAATCCAACATCACGTTTGTCAAAAGTAATAAAATGAACTTGGGTAAAAATGTTTAAAGCAAGTAGTCTAGAATAGTATCGATAACTAACTCTACATCCCTACGTTGCTTGATGCTGCGCGCGCCGTCCTACCTCGAAGCCTGCCTCACACCTCATCTCGCGTAACCGATATAAATTACACCCTTCTCCATTGCAATAGAGTTAAATTCACTTACTCACTGGTTCGTCCTTCGCTTTGGTACGCAGAACAAGTTACGATTGTCAGCGATGTGTCTGCTGGTATCATTTATGGTATCATTAGAGATGCAATTTTTTTTTTTCACGGTACGTGAATAAACGAAACAATGAGTACACTTCTTACTCTATGGTAAAGATCTTTGTCTATGGGAAGTAACTACCGTTGATTTACCGACTATCTACTGACCAACACTGAAAGAGGCACATATTCATGCAAAGTTTCGTCTTTCTAGCACCACCCGTTTAGACGGTAGGTCAAGGACGGACGGATGGACATGGCGAATTTTGGATTCCGTGTCATGAACTACGGAACCGTAAAAACTGACAAATGCATGGATATGACGCCTGTCTTTTGAAGAAGGACTCTATCCCTTTATGTTTTAGTATATAAACCTTCGAAAGTGACTCTACTCTGCCTGATGGAAAGCATAAGTAAGAATCCAAGAGTAGTTGTAACCATACTCATTGTTAATGGAGATAATGCAATATGGTGACCTTCATAATGACGGCCTATTGAGATACTTGCCCTCCGGTCTCTCAATCATCACCGAAAGACGTAAACTGTCATTTTAATTCTTCTGTGAAAGGGTAGTACTGTACCGAAATAAAAGTTGCTCTACTACCTTGAAGTTCTTTGATTTTTTTAGAATTTAAACTCTTTAATAATAAAAAAATCCTTCAATCCAACTAAATAGTCTGATTAAATACGCCATTCATTTTGTTTTACCTCATGGTTCAGACCAACGGTTAGTTAGTAGGGCACTCAACGATCTTTATAAATAGTTGTTATCATACTGCCTGATGGAAAGCATGAGTAAAATCCAGGAGTCACCCTCCTCATTGTGAGGATAGGCTATGCAGCATAGTGACCCATACCATGGCGGCCAGGTTAGATGTTTATGCATCATTCTCCCGGCCTCTGAAAGCCGGGAGAATGATGCAGAATGATTGGGCCTCTGGTTTCACACACACCAACGAAATACGACAGCAAGAATGCTGTCATTATCAGGATGGTCTTCGGTGTGAGGGTAGTACTGAAACATGACTATGAAACAGAACTAACGTCCTTAAAAAACCGAAAGCCTTTGATCTCCACTCAGTCACTAAGAGAAAAGCTAGGTACATATTGCGTGTTTACCCAGGGAGCCAATTAGACGACACGTTGATTGTAATATTTAATAATGACTCTCTTATGACTCTGTATGACTCTGTCTAATTTAACTTAAACTAAAGCTTATATACAATATGTAATATGGACAGTTTTAGGTGGGGCGAACTAGGAAGCACTGGCTTCGCCATAGTACACTAATACAAAGTATAAACTTAAGCAAACAAATCAGGTATGTCGCAGGTATAAACAGTATGGTACGTATGCTTAGGCACACATTACGAATTATCCCGACGCCCTTTGTGTTCTGTGTGCTGAGATGTGACGCAACATAATGCTTGACCTTACCCTTCCTTTCACCGACAAATCTCGACAGCTGAAAATGTACGCACAAAGTTATTTTTATTCAAATTTCTGTGTTAATGACATGATAATTTAAGAATTCTAATGATAGGTCATGTGTTTCAAATATAATTCATAGTGTCACGCCTATTTTCCAAAGGGGTAGGCAGAGTGTTTAACTGCCTTGATGGTGCAGTGGTAGTGAGATTGAGGTCTCGGGTTCAGATCCTGGGTCGGGCCAAATATTTGTTTAATCTACAGATTTTTGTCTCGGAGTTTAGGTGTTTTCTATGTATAATATGTTTGTATTTACAAAACAAAAAATGTATTAATATTCTATCAGACAATCTAGCTTACATAATACAAGATGTCTTTAGTTTGAAGCTAAATGTTGCTGCGTGATGTGTTACATGTCCAAAAAAATATTTATTTGTTTATTTATATCCATTTATTACCGTCCTGATACGGGGGTATCAGGACCGTAGTAATTGGTTGTAGTGGTGAACCGTAGTTTCCGCGGGTGGACTTGACGGGTTTTCTCCTCCATCCGCATTAGTTCGTCGCCTAAGAGAGGGTCTGAGAAGAGACGGAGCCCGCACCAGGAGCGTGCTGGCGCTGGGAGGAGTCCAGAAGGAAATACGACCCTGGACTCCTCCTAAAACAGAAGCACAAAGAGGGCACACCGTGTGGTTTTTATTCGGTTTGAGTCCGACACACCGTCCCGCGGGGTGACGGTCCGTGCGGATTTCCACACGTAAAAAAAAAATAGGTGAACCGAAGTTTTGACTTCGTCCACATAGATTCATGTCTGTAGATATAACATATTACGTACATTTTTTCTGTACGCGCTTTCACACCTATTGCCTGACACCATTAATAGCACCAAAACGCTCATTGCTCATATCTTAGCCCGTCAACCTAGGTCATATCATTTACTCAATATAACGAGTGGTACTCACTGTATATAACTACAGACGCAAATAGACAATCCAAATGTCAGGGATATTGACAATTAGAACAGCAATACTGTTTATTTATTTACTTAGTTGTGTTATTTATTTGGTTGTGTACAAATGTCTATTTACACAACAGGTCTTAATTAATAGTGACAGATTAAAATAAAAGGAGTGTCACTAGCCTTATTCCAGCAGTTGGTTTGTTAAAGGTGGAAATCTCGGGAGACAATCAGCACTTGAAAAAGAAGGAAAACTTGTAACAAACCCCTATACCAACTCGTCTTGCCAGTGTAGTATAGTTTGTCAAACCTGTTTTTATAATTTTGCGACTTTTACACATACGCATGTTTTTTTGCTGTATACGGGTCTTAGCCTACCCGTGACCACGAGCGGTGTAACCCGTTCGAAACGTCGGCAAGTAGAAGGTATCGTGACCTTTTTAATTTTATCGCGAATAAGTCTCCTTTGCAGCGAAGAAACATGAGTATTTGTCAAACCTTTCTTTGTAATGTCAAGTCTATTTCCCACAAAGGAGTTTTAATTTCAAAAACTACTGAACCAATTTTCATACTGTTTTCAGCAATGGATAGATTGATTCTCAAGAAAGGTTTTAGTATATAATATTTCAAGTTTGAAATGTTTTTGAATACCTATATCTACCCGTGCAAAGCCAGGGCGGGTTGCTAGTTTTTTTTTTACAAATAATGTTAACAGAGAGACAGAGAGAGTATTTAAAGAGGATAGAAAATTTCAAGAGATAGGATTACCTTAAAAAAAAATACTGTACTAACATTTTAATATCACTCGACTAAGCTTGGAATTCCAATGTGTACTACATTGGAATTCTACACTACACGTTTTATTTACCTACCAAAGAAATATCCTAGAACCCTGTATTACTTTTGTGTAGGTTGTTTTTCATTTTACAAATGAAATGTTAACGTAACAAAGGGGTTCATTGACACCATCGAGGCCCTTTTCACTATTCCTGACGTTAGTTTTTTCAATTTAAAAAGCCCTTTGAAAGTAGATGTCGTTTTGTGTATCAAAAATCTACACAAATTTGAATTAAATTGTAATAACACATTCTTTTCTATTGGATAACTCTGTTTTAGAATAGTCACTAGAGACAAAACTGTCAAGGTAGTAGAACTCAGGCTTTGAGGTACCAGACCAGTCGGTGAGTATGAGACCGGAGGCCTTATTATGCAGAAGCTTCTTAATACTACTAGGCCGCCATAGTGTGGATCAATTCACTTCAGAGTAGTCACTTTGGTAGGCTCATATGATTTTGATTCGATTGTATATATTTTTGCTAACGTATACGTAGTGTAGGACGCCCACAGGCCCACAGGCCAGGTAGCGTGATGATTTGCGCAAGATGGCTGGCAGGAGCTGGATGCGAGAAGCCCAAAATCGATTAAAGTGGTGTGCGATGTGAGAGGCATATGTCCAGCAATGGACCGCGATGGGCTGATGATGATGATGATACGCATAGTTACAATTGACATAATATTTCAGTATCTGTTGCTAAAATATGCATATTATTATACTAGCATTTGCCCACGGATCCAACCGCTTGCATGCCGGTTTTCACGGTCAAGAGAAGCCCATGTCCTTCCTTAGGAATCGGTGAAACTACAAACGGTGTTGTTTTCGAATTTATAGTATTGAATTTCATTTACCAGTTTTTTTTCGTTTATAAAATTAAATTCATCGATTTTCGAGACGATCAGCAAAGGTAGTAGAAAAGAAACCACAGCAATCTCAGAAGAAACATCGCTAGATCTGTGACAGTTTTATGTGATATAAATCTCTTTAACGATACCTCATCTCTAATAAATTATGACACTAAAGCCAGCTGCGATCCCTTACAGTTAAAAAAATTACGTAATTCAAGGAAAAGAAAAATACGACTGCATTATTTTACAACGACAAGTATTTAATTAGATGTTTTGAAACAAAAGTTAAAACCAAAGTTTGTAAGTAATTACCAAATCAATTGTTTTTTTTTAATGTTCTTCATACGTATTGTTTTTATTATAGTACAACTTTTATAATTCGAACAAACTTATTTTTAACAAAAAGAAACCGACTTCAAAGAAAATCTATTCCGAGAACCCAAATTGCGACAATTGTGCCTATGATATTTGAGGAGTTCCCTCGATTTCCTTGGGATCCTTTCATCAGATCCTGATATGGTGACGATGGGACCACCTGTAAGCTACGCCCATTCTAATGCAAAAATAATTTTTGAAATCGGTTCAGAAACGACGAAATTATCGCTGAACATACATAAAAAAAAAGATTCCGACGAATTGAGAACCTCCTCCTTTTTTTTGAAGTCGGTTAAAAATAGAAACTCACAAACGCAAGAAAAAAACAAGTTGTTGATTTGGTGACAACACCTAAGCCAGATTACAAGAATGGCATTAACACGACTCCTAATGGCACCAAATTGCGGACAGTAATCTGTTCGGTAATCGCAGTAATTACACCGGCACCGACTCATCAGATTTGCCAATACTCCAGGGAGTAAATTGAATGATAATGACGTGGTTCAAACATAATGTTGTTTAGTAATAGGTACACCTAGTAAATTGGTAGCTCGGGGATCGTATAGAGAGGTCAACTGTAGTGATTAATTAATGTTACTGGAGATTCTAATGCTAAGGTAACAGTAAATTTGATATTTAGTTACATGACACTTTTTTTTTCTCAGCAAAAGCTGCATAATGTGGGAGTTATTGTGAAAAGGGAGGAAAAAGGGAGGTTTGAAATATGAGTCGAAGTTGACCGAGTGCTAGAGAGGCCATCTCTGTCTTTTTTAGGGCTCCGAAGTTTATGACTCTGAACCCTATAGATTCGTCATGCACGTCCGTCCGTCCGTCCGTCTGTCCTCAGCTTACCGTCCAAACGGTAAGTGTTAGAAAGATGAAGCTTTGTATGAACATGTATTGTAAGTACGTCGACAAAGTGCTACAATAAAATTATGAAAAATATTTTTATTTGGGGTACCTCCCCTACACGTAAAGTGGGGATGATATTTTTTTCTCGCGGCTTACCCCATTATGTGGGTTATCATTAGATAGGTCTTTTAAAAATAATAAAGGGTTTCAAAGACGATTTTTTTATTTATATATCCGTTTGCGAGATATTCCACTTTAAAGGGCACTTTTTTGTAAAAACAGGGCGTCCCCCCCCCTCTTAAAGCTAAATGGCTGGCTCGAACAATCTGAAAAAAATCGTGATGGTGGTCCATTTAATGAACTTTGAAGGAAAACTATAATGGATTAGATGACTTTGTTAGTTCAGGAATTATAGAGGCTTAGCTTGTAAAAGGCGCTCACTTGGAAAACGTTAAACAAAATTAACGCAGTAATACGTAAATATAACAATTATCTATAGGATACGATTTTAACTCCATTATGGGTGACTGAGGAACCCTCTCTGTGCGTGGCCTGACACGCACTTGGCGGATTTTTTATGTATCTGACTGATGGAATGATGGCAAGCATGAGCAGTATCCGAGAGTATTGATCACCATCCTGTTTGTGTGTACACACAATGCAGCACGGTAACCCACACTATGGCAGCCTAGTGCTTCTGCATCATCAGGCCTCCGGTCTTGCACTCACCAACGAAATACAACAGCACAATTACTATCATTTTTAAATTGATCTTCTGTGTGATGCTAATACCACCCCATTCGTGCTGAAATCATGACTTCACTACCTTGGACTACTATCTGGTATGTTAGGTCTCCTATTTTACACATCAAATACGACTACTGCAAAATCGTTCGTTTTTAATTTAATTTCACATTGCGTTAGAAATATCTATGAAAAGAACGGTAATCTTTGCCGGTAGTAAAAGGATACTTACTGCGTCAAATCTCCCTATACAAGAACCTCTTTAGTAAGATATAAAAGTTTTGAGAACGGAACACTCAACTCGCCTAGGACAGATGGCTTCCTCAACAGCATAAGAAAAAAAGATAAAAGAAAATAACCTCACAGTACAGTCTCGCCCCAAAAAAAAAACGTAGGAATTTAATAAAATTATAGTTTTATATCTGTTGATACTTTATCCTTGAGTTTTGTAATTATCAAAATGTTATGTCATCGAATATTGAATCGATATTTAAAATGAATTTAATTAATTAATTTTATGTAACTTAATCAATGACGTACGTTTTTGAATTAAGAATTCTGAATTACGTTTTGATATGAATGAGAAGTCTGTTTTGTTGCTTTGTTTTTTTTTTATTTTTTTTTAGTGACGTTGTGGAACATCGCTGTGAATCTCCTATTACTTACCAGAAGAGGTCACTAAAAATCCCTACGACGGCTCCAGACGCCTGTGTTGCTAAATCCCTCGGAGTCCGGAGTACTAGCCTTAATATTAAAACTGCTAAAATTGGACATCGACAGTAAATTGTTCTAGAGTTAAATAAAAAATCAAAAACCCATAACGTCCCACTGCTGGGCTCGGGTCTCCTCTCAGGAGAAGGCTAAGAATGACGTATGAACGTACAAACAGACAAATAAAAAATAATCCGTACTGATATTCTAACTGCACGGTTGGCCTAGTGGCTTAAGCGGTCGCCACGCCGCTTCCTACTACGCCAAGTGTCGTGGGTTCAAATCCCACGTAGGACAACACTTTGTGTGATTCACAATTTGTTGTTCTGAGTCTGGGTGTCCTTTGTGTCCGTTTCATGTGTGTTTGTAAAGTCCCCCGCGACACAGGAATTTATATTTCTAATGCGGGAGTTGTCTTTTAAAAAGAAGAAAGAAGAAGAATACGAAAGTAGCTGTGTCTGTCTATTACGATTTCACGTCTAAATCACTTAATAAATTTATACGAATATCGGTATAGAGAGAGACTGATCCGTGGAGAAGGACTTAGGCTACTTTTTGTTACGATAATCTAAATATCTGACTTTTTATATTGGTAGAGATAATGTCTTATCAAAGACCTTAAGGTTTTCATGTACCATAAGCCCTAAGACGATGATGATTGATGATAAGTACTCACTTATAACTTGGTAACTAAAATACGCACTGGTCACTATCCTGCTTCTAATGATAGTTGCGTGATATTAGATATTCCTTATAATATTTAAAATAATAGATATAGATCTGTGAAAACTTCAGCGAATTGGTATTTTAATCGAAACAAAAAAAAACTGTTCACTTTTATTATAATAGATCTTATTTACTAATAGGGTACTTACATCGTATAAAATCATGTCAAGAGTTGTTATCTCGCTCACTTGTTGCACTTTGAATGGATCAATTAGTACTTTTTCCTGCTTCTAAATCAGTCAGTTTTCAAATTAGTAATCACTTAAAAAAAAGTTTTAAAAATTATGTTATTCCAAATATAAACTGTTCTCGAAATCGTTATCACGGTCCAATTATAAAAGAATTTACAAATAAAAAAACAATGTTCTCTGCACTTGAATGAGCGATGATATTCTAAACACAAAACAATAGTACAACAACACTGAAATTCAAATTCTAGATGTATTGCTTTTTTATTTTATGCTTTTGTTTTTCAAACCAAAACAATGCTGTTGAATGAAATATGGATTATTCAGCGAGGGAGGCAAGCGCACTCGCTGAAAGTACAATGTACACTAGACTAAGGGCAGCTGGCGGCTTGGAGTTGAAGCCTTGCGTCCATGGGCGGGGCGACGCGAGAAGAGCGCAGATTTTAATTCAGTTAGACTAAAAACGCAGGCACGAATCATTACAACACTAGCCTTTCAAGAAGTCTAATTACATTGAAGTGGAGTAATCAGATTAAGTTGACTGATTAACTAGAAAAGGTGACTTCAAAGGCGTTTGAGTAATTTTAAGTTTTTTTTTATTTTAAATAAATAAGACAGCAGGGTGTTCTGGATGTCTTTAGTTAAAAAGAGATCAGAGAACTGGCAATTTACGGACGAAGAAATTACTTTGTATCACTTTTATAGGAATATGAAATAAGAGACAATTAATTACATATAATGTGCTATGAAATAAAAAAAACTCAAAAAGAACCATATAAAACTGTTGAGTTTTAAAACTGTCAGTTCAAAATATATTCTAGACCCCTACTTAAGGGGTCAGATATAATTATATTTTGAACTGTCATGATACTGAGATATGAGATATGAGAATCGAACCCGAGACCTCTTGATCAGCAGTCGCGTACGCTTACCACTAGACCAACAATGGTCAACTAACACATGTGACTGATTCACTGTGAAATTTGACTGCACGTTTGACCTAGTGGTTTAAGTAGTCGCCACACCGCTTTCTACTTCGCTGTCGTGGGTTCAAATCCCACGTGGAACTTTGTGTGATCCAGAAATTGTTTTTCTGAGTCTGGGAATTCTTTGTGTTCGTTTGAGGTATATTAGTAAAGTCCCCCGCGACACATAATGTATATTCCTAATGCGGAAGTTGTTATTTCACAAGTCAATCACGATTTTGAATATTATAACTAAGCTGAGTCTCTACAACACTATTGAAATAATAATGAACATAAAAATGTCTTGTTTGTTTCTCGTTTTATTTAGCAAAACCGAAAAAAAAGGCATAGTTTTTCTCATGTTTTTTTCTTCATACAAGCAAAATGGTTTATCGATGCAAACTGGTCAAATAAAATGTAATTATAGATAAGAGTGTCTTGAGACGACGTAAGTATGAATGAACTTCGAAACATCTCACTAAGCCGCCATAGTGTGGGTCACCACGCTGCATTGTATGCATTCACAATGAGAATGATGGCCCCTACTCCTGGATTTTACTTTGGTAGGCTTAAATATAAAAAAAAAACAAGTTTGTTTGTTCCAAGTTTTTACAATTCAGAGTTCACCAGAGATTAATATTTTTTAGGTTTTAAAAATCTATTGTGTTTAATACCACGTCCACGAAGTGGTATCAAGGTATTTTCTACTTCACTCTTTCGTCTTTCATCACCTTCAGGTATTTATTTATATCCACAAATTCTTCCTCGTTATTAAATTAATAAACGTAGCTTGACCTAAACTGTTTGTAATCGCTACTGTATCAGTAGTGTGTGCTGATCAAAGTGTACATAAATGAATTTTTTTTTCAAAAATATTATGGTTTTTTAGGGTTCCATGGCCAAATGGCAAAAAACGGAACCCTTATAGATTCGTCAAGTCTGTCTGTCTGTCTGTCTGTCCGTCCGTATGTCACAGCCAATTATTTCCGAAACTATAAGAGCTATACTGTTGAAATTTGGTCAGTCGATGTATTCTGTGAACCGCATTAAGATTTTTACATAAAAATAGAAAAAAAACAATACATTTTGGGGGTCCCCATACTTGGAACTAAAACTCAAAAATTTTTTTTTCATCGAACCTATACGTGTGGGGTATCTATGGATAGGTGTTCAAAAATGATATTGAGGTTTCTAATATAATTTTTTTCTAAACTGAATAGTTTGAACGAGAGACACTTCCAAAGTGGAAAAATGTGTGTCCCCCCCCCCCTCTAACTTCTAAAATAGGAGAGTGATAAAACTAAAAAAAATATATGTTATACATTACCATGCAAACTACCAACGAAAATTGGTTTGAACAAGATCTAGTGAGTAGTTTTTAATATGATGTTACTTGCTGATACGGAACCCTTCATGGGCGAGTCCGACTCGCACTTGGCCGCTTTTTTATAATTAAATCTAACAAACTGACTCTACTTTGTCTGATAGAATGCGTGAGTAGAATCCAATAGTAGGTGTCATTATTATTGTGAGTCCAGACAACGCGGTATGGATACCCACGCTATGGCGGCTTAGTGATATTCTTCTGCATCATTAGGCCTCCGATCTTAAAGAGTCTGGACCGATCTATGGGCCACCAAGATCGTGTGATTTAACCCTTTAGACTATTTTCTTTGAGGTTATGTCAAATCTAAAGTGTACAGCAATAATCGAGCTACAATTCATGACCTAAAAACCAACATTCGAACAGCCACAGCCAACATACTGGCCGAAATGGTGCACCGAGTCATCGAAAATTGGAGTGAGCGGGTGACCGTCTGCAAAAAGAGCCGCGGCGGTCATTTGGCCAATATATTATTTAAAACATAAATGGCATAAAATTATCTATCAAATAAATCAATCGGATGCATTTTTTATAAAAAATTGTGTGTTTTATTCAATTTTTAAACCAGGACGTTATTATTGGTAGACCCCATACACTCACTAAAAAAATACGACAGCATGAATGCTGTCATTTTGAGATTGGTCTTTTGTGTGAGGGTGGTACTGCCCCGGTTAAGTGGTTTCTGCGGTGGCACTACTGCCTACGTTGATTTTTTTTTTAAATTCGGAATATAAGTAGATTGTGTACTTACACAAGTCTGAGGCTTCGTCATTTCGATAAAGCCCGTTGCACTCACATTACATATGAGTCAAGAATTTTTAATCACAGAAAAATATCTCAACTTTAAAAACAAGGAAATATAATCATAGAAAAGGAGTGTTGTTACTTTCAAGTGCGTTAATAATGCTATCGTGCGTGGTCTCGTGTATGAGAAGCCACGCGCCACGCGACCACAAATCCAATTATGTTTCAAAACGTGAACGAGTACAACAAAAGGATTATTCATATGCGTTGTTTGTTTGTGAGAGATTTTTGAACGACGCGCGAAGGATTCTGTAACGAAAAAGTTTTAATTGGTTTTCAAACGGCTCCTTTTAATGTTTATTTTTGCTGATTTAAAAAGAGTTATTTTTACCGTATAAAGTCACCTGATGGTATGTGCACCTCCTCTACCTCTTAAACCTGTAACATAACCGGAACTAATTACGACACTGAAGGTGTGGGTTCGATTGCCACTCATGAAGAAGGAAAAATAATTTCACAATGAGCATTATCATCTGTTCCGTGTCTGTGTAATTAATCAATCACTAGCCTTTGCTAGCGGCTCCGCCCGCTTTTTTGTCGGACATCGCTGTTTTTTTTTTGGATCTATATATACTTACAAATCATGTGACTTTCTATTGGTTAAAGACTTATTAAAATAGGTTCAGTATATCCAGATATATATAAAATATTTATTTAAATTAAAAGCAAGTAATGGGAATGGGTTCCCCAACCCGCACTCGGCCAGCGTGGGGACGTATGGCCTTAACCTTCTCTTGTAAAGAGATCCGAGCCCGGCAGTGGGACATCATGGGTTTTTGATAAATGGGAATGGGTGCTTGATAATCGCTCTACATCGATTGTAACTTCTCGCCTCGCTCTCACCTACAGTGAGTTAGTCAGTGAGGTCAGTGAGTTTTGATCTTTACATCTTAAGAAACGAACACGAATATTTTCTAAAACTACTATAGGGTAGTGTAGCTAGGGTATATTTTGAATTTTAATGAAATTGATAGTGGAAGAATTTTACCTAGAGCTACGAAAATATTACATTGAGCGATCTTCTCCTTTTTCCTAGCCTTACTCCCAATATTATTTGAGGTCGGCTACTAGTTCAACCGGTTTTACTTGAATATTAGTTTTTCCACGGAGCGACTGGCATCGGACTTCCGCAACCCTAAGTGAGAACTGAAATTCGAAGGTTGAACTAGTTTTCAGTAAATTTGAGGGCACTGAGTTCCCCATAACGACTGCCATAATAGATGTTTATGACAACCATGACCGAGGCACGGGCGTGAATCACCGCCAAACTTCCAAACTTCGGGCTGCTATTAGGAATTTCCTAAGAAAAATCCAAAAGCACTTTTTGACCCGACCCAGGATTTGAGCCCGAGACCTCTTGATTAGCAGTCCTATACGCTATCCACTAGACCAACGAGGCAGCATACAGTGAGCAATTTGATAAAACTAAATACCGGAATGAAGTAAGAGCGGGATTACGCAGGTAATAAATTCGCGACACTTAACACACACACACTAATCCTGGAGTTTGTTTTTTAAAGGAACAGTAAGATAAGAGTAAGTAATTCATTAAACAACGCCATCTATTATCTCAAGTACCTAGTTCTGGTGCTGCTGTGTTCGAGTATCAACTGGTGGTTGACCAACTATGTGTTACTGAAAGAGTAGTATAGATATCGCCAGCAATGCTAAGAGTAATAATAAATGCGAAAGAAAAGAGCAAGAAAACTCGAAAACTCACGTTTTCCCAAATATAAGACTAACCTAGATCGATGTTTCACCCTCGAAAACCCCCAAGTATAAAATTTCTGCGAAGTCGTTAGCGAAATATATTAAATTAAATAGATAGATAGAACAAAAGAACAAGCACCGCTAGCTTTCCTTGCAGATAATACAGTTTCAGTTTAACAGCTTAAAAGTTAAGCTTTAAGGACCATACTGCAAATAAAAAACCAACAAATGAAGTGCATAAGTTTCTTCATTAAATATAACAAGGACACTGGTCCGATAGCCAGCACGTGAAGATAATCTCGACGGCACGTGTATAATACTGTAAACTGTAAATCCCTGCGCATTCAGACTTAAGCTCTTATAATATTGAAAAATAATGCATATCCTACTAATATTAAAAACGCGAAAGTTTGTGAGTATGTATGCATGTTTGTTGCTCTTTCACGCAAAAACTACTGAACGGATTTTGATGAAACTTCACAATAATGTAGCTTACATATCGGAATAAGACATAGGCTACTACTTACCACCATGACGGACCTACACGCGGGCGGAGCCGCGGGCAAAAGCTAATATAGACATATACAATCAACGAAAGACGACAGCAGGATATTCTTTTCAAACCAATCATAAATACAATATTGTTCAAGATTACTGTAGTAGGACGGTTATAGGCCGTGACATTGTCGGGACTTTTATAAGATTTTCTTTGGCCTCGCTCCTTTATTTACAAGTCAAGTTCAAACTAATTATAACATCTTTATTTTCTACGTAGTTCGAATGAAGCCCAAATGTAAAAATACAGTTTGTCTTAATACGATTTTATATTTCATACAAACAGTGTCGACTAATAATGGCCATCTACCTCCGTGGCTGCTTACCCTTCAAAATCCTCGCTACTTCCTCTTCTGATTTTTCCACTACCGCGGAATACCTTTTCCTTGAAGTTTGTGTCAATGGTTCCAAGGTTTTGCTAGGGGTAGTTTATTGTCCCCCTACTGTCAACTACTTCTCCAGTCTGGAAACAGTTCTGGAATCTTTAGGGTCGGAATACTCACACCACATCATTGTGGGCGATTTTAACACCGATATTCTGGCATTTAATTCTCCTCGTACTCGTAATCTCCTCCACATCATCCAATCTGCTTCCATCCACGTCCTTCCTCTTCAAGCAACTCATTATAACATTGAGCACCAGGATACTTGGCTTGACCTGATGATCACCTCTGCTCCTCACCTTATCCACTCCCATGCCCAATACCCTGCTCCTGGATTTTCCCATCATGACTTGATCTTCCTCACTTATATCCTAAAACCCCCTAAATCTCCTCCCAAAATTAAGCATTTTCGTAGTTATGGACGAATGGACGTCCAAAAACTGTGTGCGGATGCTTCCGCATTAGATTGGTCAGATTTGAGAGCAGCTTCTGATTTCAACGACAAGGTTAATATTTTTAATAACGCAGTTTTTGACCTGTATGATGTCCACGCACCTATGAGGGCTGTTAAGCGCTCCCCTGCTCCATAAATGACAGAGGAAATTCGAACTGCCATGAGACTAAGAGATCGTTGCTTTAACAGGTACAAGAGGGATCGCAGTGAAGAGAAATGGAACCTTTTTAAGACTGCTAGGAATGGGTGTAACCAGGTGATACGAAACGCTAAACGCCGCCACATAATTCAAAATATAGAATCCTCTCCAATTTCCAGCATGTGGAAGTTCCTTGGAACACTGGGCATCGGCAAACAACACCGCACGGAGGTCAAAATGACAATTGGTTTAGATGATATAAATCGCCATTGCTCAACAGCACCACAGATGGATCATCAAATCAAGAGTCTAACCATAAACTAAAGCCGGTTCCAAAAATAACGGGTCAGTCACATAAACCCGAATATCTCCCGAACTACGTATGCCATCCTAATGAAACGAAGACTGTTCAATTGAGAATTTAATTATACAGATAAAAAATAAAATAAAACTTAGTTACACCCACAATATTAATCTTAAATTAAAAAAAAACTAAAGTAGTCATATTTTTCTTAAGATTACATTTTTTTTATGATTGTTTTTTTGCTGTTTTTCATCACTTTCTTCATTTAATACTTTGTATTGCCTCCACGAGCTCTTCTGACAGCTTCCAGGCGATTAGGCATGCTGTACACCAAATTTCGGAGCCGGTGCTGAGGAATACCTTCCCATTCCTCCACCAGTGCTTGTATGAGCTCGGGAAGCGTGATTGCTGGGGGGTTTCGACCTTTCACGCATCTCTGAAGCTCGTCCCAGGCGTGCTCGATGGGGTTTAAGTCCGGGCTTCGCGCTGGCCACTGCATGAGTTCGATACCGACCTCTTCAAGGTAGTCATGTACAATTCTGGCGGTATGGGGACGCGCATTATCATGCATTAATATGCCATGCCGGTCCATCCTGGCCATGAAAGGACCTACATGTTCATTGAGGATCTCTTCCACGTACCTCTCTGCATTTAGAGTTCCATTTTGAATGAGCACCAGCTCGGTGCGGGCCTCAGCAGAAATCCCAGCCCAAACTTGTACGGAGCCTTCACCGTACGCCACTTTTTCCTCCACACACGCTTGATGGAAGCGCTCCCCTGGTCTTCTGTACACCAACTGCCTACCATCATGCTTATAAAGCATGAATTTAGACTCGTCCGTGAACATTACCCTAGACCAATCGTCTAGTGTCCAGTTTAGGTGTTCGCGCACGTATCTCTGTCTTGCAATTCGATGTCCCCGTTCCAGTTTGGGGCCATTTGCGGGCCTCAATGGTTTCAAATTTGCTTCAGCAAGACGTCTTCTTACTGTTTGAGCGCTTAAATTGCCACCTCCAAAGCGAATAAAGTGAGTTTTTAGACCAACAGCAGTTTGAAAACGATTTCGGAGCATTGTAGCCACCAGTTGTCTGTCTTCCCTGGCCGTTGTGCATCTTGGTCTGCCATTTCCTGGTCTTCTAAGGTGTGATCCGGTCTCTTGGTACCGCTGGACTACCCGCTGAACAGTCGACAAAGATACACCAATGTTTCTGGCTGTTTCACGCTGGCTCCGCCCAAGTTCCAAAAAAGTTAGGATTCTGGTACATTCCTCTAGCGTGACTGCCATGCTTCACCTCACAGAATAATAATTATGCACGTGGAAGACGTTCACGATAATTTTTTTTGTGACAGAATAGAAATGGAAAGCATCCATAATGACATGAAACAAAAATTTTGTTTTTAAAAATAGTCATTTTTTTAAATTTTGTTTTTCTAATGAAGTTTTTTTCATCAACCAGTTTAAATAATATGCTATTAGAAGCGCAACTAAAAAGTCTTTATTCTGTTTTTTATTTCATTGATCTAGCTTTTACAGTTCTGGAGGTATTTCAATTTTTGTGACTGACCCGTAATTTTTGGAACCGAGTGTATATAGCTAGTTTAACTCACCCTGTTATCGAATCCTTTGACTTTTCTCCGGTATCTTCTGAGGACATCAAGAAGATTATCTTATCTATCCGTTCCAATGCTGTGGGATGTGACGGCATCAGCCGTCGCATGATTGTTCCTATCCTTTACCACATTATTCCAGCAATATCCCATATCATAAATTTTTCACTTAATTCTGGTTTCGTTATCCCTTTACCCAAGAAAACTAACCCCTTTCTCCCTGAACACATTCGATCAATTTCTATACTTCCCTTTCTTTCCAAAGTGTTAGAGGCCTGTGTTCATTGGCAGCTTTCACAATTTGTTTATCGGCAGAACCTTCTCAGTCCTTTACAATCTGGGTTTAGACGGTGGTATATTATCTCCCTTGTTATTCTCAATATTTATCAATCTCATAACCCAAGATCTTCAGTGTTCGTATCACGCTGATGACCTACAAGTATGCACACATTCAAGGGTTGAAGATATCTCATACGCAATCGACAAAGTCAACAAAGACTTGGACTTCATAAAGAACTGGTCAACGAGGTTTGGGTTGTCGGTAAATCCAGCCAAATGTCAGGTTATTGTCGTGGGGAGCAAGCAATCTATCTACAATAACGTGACTATACCCATAAGCACAGTGGTAAAGAATCTGATGCTATATTTAGACTCGACACTTGATTGGCGACCACAAGTCACACACGTTAGTCAGAAAGTCACCTCTTGTCTCCGCGCCTTATACCGTCTCAAGAATTTTCTTCCGGTTAGAACCAAGGCTACACTAATGCAGTCCTTAATTATTCCCTTAATTGACTATGGTGGTGTGTGTTATTTTGACCTAAATGCAGATCTCCTCAATAAATTAGACCGCCTTCTTAATAACTGCATTAGATTCGTTTTCTATCTTCGCAAGTATGATCATGTGTCTGCTTTTCGTTCCCAATTACAATGGCTCCCAATTCATCAGCGCCGTAGTTTACGTGCTCTGACTTTTCTCTTTTCTTTCCTCAACTCTCCATCATTGCCCAAATACCTGGTACCACACTTCCGCTGTTTATGTTCAAATCACGATCGAAGCCTTCGGTCAACTAATAACTTACTCCTTCTATGCCCTTCACACACCTCCGACTTCATCCATTCTTCCTTCTATGTGCAGTCAGTCCTACTTTGGAATGCACTGCCTGCCGAAATCAGGATGTCCACAAACCGCCTTACATTTAAGATAAAAGTGCGCGAACTTCTTCAGGGTGAACTTCACAACAGTAGTGCCCGTCATTGTGTTTTAGATTGATTATATATAATATATGTACATATGTGTATTTATATTATATTTATGTTAAGTGTTATATTGATAATGTATTACATTTATGTATATCTATTAATATACAAAGTACTAAGTAAATTTATTTATTTATTATTATTATTTGTGTATACTGGTATTACTTAATTTAAGTTTATCTCGTAATTCTTTAATATTGAAACTTTATTCATGTGAAAATATTCAGTCCTTGCACCTACCGCATCGTATTTCTACACCGCCTGAAACTTCAGGCAGAGAATGTCTTAAGGCATTAAGTCCGCCTTTTATCAACACGTGCAGCAAGTTTAAATAAAATAAAAAAATAAACTGACAAAGAAAGTCTTGACAATACATTTCTAAAAAGTGGCTAGTTAGCAGACGTTACCGCAAAATTTAACATGAAAACCACCTGATAATAATAATAGAACTGATATTGAAGTCCAATTTATATTCCAGTTCATGATTACACCGTATAGAAATACAAAATTTCAAGTATACTATAGATTTTCCTGGTCCCTCTCAGGTTATGTTCTTAATAAAGTTTCTCTATCAACGAGATGTAAATGTAATATTGAGTTCTATTTATCCAAACTTACAAAATAAGTTTTCTATATGTTTGTAAAACAAACAATAAAATTTTATCAATTGGACTGTGCATAAATGTATGTGCTTAAATGATACTCACAAACAAAAAGGTACATGGTAGCAATCCCGCAAATTTATATTTAAATTTGCTTAAATGGTTTTCAAATAGCAACATTGACCATTGGTGTTTATTGCTGTCAGTAAATGTCAAAGGTGTAAACAAGAAAGTGTTGAATGTTTGTTTTTTAACGGAAACATATGTAAAACAATCAATAAAAATCACATTACACTAAGTAAGAAGCTTAATAAGTTACTTTAGATGGCTCTGGGCCGTAAATACCAGCAATCTTCCGGGTAAATGGCTCCCCTGTCCTTGTTCCAATGTCCCCGCTAGCGATGCATGAACAGTATTTTAAATAGAATAAAATTGATTTTTACCTATTTATAGGAATGCTGGGGAGGTTCGTAAGGTGTATTCTAACCAGTCAAAGGTCGGGACGCTCTCTGGGTGCTCGTCCTCAGTAAGTTATCCTACTAATATGGTGTTCACTCCTATGATTCATCCTTGGTATATACCTATTCTCCTGCCCTTTTAAGTAGGGTGTGCCTCGTTTTGTTTACTAATCGATTGCTGGTTTCTATTCATTGATATATCGTATCTACTAATGAGTTATATATTCACAATTAACACCAATCTTAGCTAGTTTCTAATTGGGTTTTGCTTAGTATACAAATCATATTTTTTTGTATATTTATTATTTTAACTGCTGATTTTAAACGAATTCGTCGTTCTTTCGATACTTTATCATTATAACTTGAAAACATCCACAATTTGCACACTGATGTATAATTTGCATTTCCACTTTTATCGTAATTCAATGTTATAAAAGTTTGAAAAAATTATTAATTTACTCTAAATGGTAATAAAAATAACAGAGAGTACCTCTTTGGTCAAAAAGTCCTTGTAGTTTATATATGTAACACCTTACTGTGTTGTTCTTAGTAATCAATTAAGTTTCCTTGGCTTTAACAAATGTTGACTAGAGAAAGGTAAAATAATAATATATTGTTTTAAACTTGTAGTAGTCTAATATATTGTTTGATACTCACCAACAAAAAGGTACATGGTAGTAATCCCGCAGATGTCTGTTTTAAGGTAAAATAATAATAATTGGCAATAAATGAACGGCATAATTTGACTGCCTCATTGGTACAGTAGTACCATACGTGACTACTGTGCATGAGCGCTCGGGTTTGTAAACTGAGTTGGATCAAATGTTTGTGTCACAGTTTCTATGTATATTATATAATAACAAAGAGAGTATTTATGTATTTTGTCGTCAACTTTGCTGTCATAGTACAAGTTAGTTTGAAGCTAGATGATGATGACGCTGCATCACTGGCCCAATTTGACTTCCCAATAACGATTGCCATAGATTTTCATGACAACCGGGAAACACTTTTTGGACCGACCCGGGATTTGAACCCGAGACCTCTAGATTAGCAGTAGCATACGCTATCCACTAGACCAACGAGGCAGTTATGTATTTAACTCAATATTAATATTGATTTATCGTTTGTACAGGCTTAGCTTGGTTTGAGATTGGATGGCCATGAATGAGACGGGCCATTTCTATGCTGTTTATTTTATATCTCTATTTCTGTGACCTAAAAACCTCAAATATGTGTATATATGTTTGCCTATTATTGCAATACAGGTATCATTGTGCGATATGATTGAACCACCGGATTACGAAGAGGTATGTGAGCGGCTGATGGGGGAGCGTGACCCGCTTAATTACCCATCAGCCGACATGGAGCTGTGCAACGTACCGCGACGCATCAGGACAATAACACACGTACTTCCTGATGAGGACCTGTGAGTATAGTATATATAAGAGAGTTATTAGCTTTTGCTCGCGGTTACGTCCGCGTGTATCAAATATCTCCATGCCAAATTTCATTGAAATCGATGCAGCGAATGAGCCGTGAAAACGTAACAAAGGAACTGAGTTATGTTCCAATTTGTAATATTAGTAAGGATATTCTTGTTTAAACATATTTATGCATGTGGTGACTCCCACATACAGCGCAAGACAACAGCGCCATCTACCGAAGAAACTCTGAACCATGTAGAAAACACGAAAAGAAGCTATATGGAGTAACTACTAATCCTGAATCGCGATAGAGAAATTCTCGCGCCTATTACATCAACTGGTTGGCAGTGGCCCTCCAGGCATGATCACCTCGCCTGGTCGGAGGATCCTCCCTATGTGATGGAGGAACACGACACCCGTTCCTCCACCTTCCTTTTGATGTGTAACATCTTTCCTCTTACGTGAAAAAGGACGGAAACTCGTGAAACGTGTACTGTTTATATTTTATTTGATCAGAGTATGCATAATAGTAGAGCTAGTCATCAGAGGATTAGATGATGCATATTATATGCGACTATTGTACGATAGTCCTTTAACAGGAAGGAAACATGATATTAAGGCCGTCCTTTGTACATAAGATACATATTTGTCAATTTACGTATTCTCTTGTAAATCTGTAATATGATTTACAAATAAAGACTTTATACCTATCTGTCCTTTCCAGTGCCAAAGCCCCCATGTTCGTTCGCGACTGTATCCGTTGCTACACCACAGACTACACCGTGGTCGAGTATAAGTACAGAGCCTATTCAGGGTCCACATGTGGAAGGGAACGGCTTGGGGAAAGACTGGAGAAGTTGCACAGTGGACCGAGGCATACTTATGAAATAGATGAATGCCATACTGCGTCTACAGAAGAACTAGCTTCGCAGCAGGTAAGCAGATATAAGTAGGCCTCGTAGTGGTGTAAGCGGTCCTTTGGGTCTAAATAACAGCAGTCCCCGTATCCCTCATATTTCCGGCGCAGAATTGCAAGCCGTTTTAGTTTTCAGATTCCGCCACACCACCCCGCCGCCTGGTGAGATCGCGTATTATTAACCTTAATACTGTTAAATAATTACCGCCACAGAATACATAATGGTACCTAGTACAGAAGACTCACTCCGAAAAGTAATTTAAAGAAAAAGGGACCCTTGGTGTCATATCCGCATGCCTGCCCGGGCAGGCACGCGGAGTGACACCCCCCTGTTACCGCATAGTATCATACATTTTTGAAAGAGCCGTCTGTACACTACTTTACACACCTTGGTATTTTTATAATCTACTGCAGAAATTACATGCAAAGATTTTTTTTTAGAAAATGTGGTGTTTTCAGTTCTCAGAATCTCAACCTTCAAGCGGTCGACAGTCCGTGGCATCAATATCCTCATCATCGTCCTGCAATGAGACGCTGACTCCTCGAGGCTCTTGGGCTAGCTTGGACCTGCGTAGCTCGTCTTCAGACCCTCTACTACCAGATCTGTTCGAGAGGAAGCCTCCTGAGCAAATTGATGCTCTCAATGAGGCCAGGAGGTAATCTTCCTCTTCCTAGCTTTATTCTCAATATTATTTGGGGTCGGCTACTAGTCCTACCGGTTTTACCTGTATATCAGTTTTTCCACGGAGCCACTGGCATCGGACCTCCGCAACCCTAAGGGAGAACTGAAATTCGAAGGGTGAACTAGTTGTCAGTAAATTTGAGGGCACTGACTTCCTGACAATAACGATTGCCATAGATGTTCATGACAATCGGGACTGACGGTTTTACGTGCTTTTGGCACGGGCGTGTATCACCGCCAAATGCGTCAGAAAAAAAATCTTGTCTTTAATAACAATTTTCTTTAAAATTTTCAGGTTAGAAAACCGTCAACCAGATCTGCTAGGTCTCTACACGCCATATTTGGATGAAGAAGAAGCAGTTGAAAGGAGACTAGCAGCTGAAATGCCTTGTGAGATTATGGGACACAGGATCTTAGTCGTGTGCCATCAATTAAAGTGAGTGTAAAATATATTTAAAAACACCGAATGATTAAAAAAAACATCAACATTTGTAATATTATGTTAATGTCAAGTTTGTGTTATGCAATTTCTGTATGGTTAACTGTTGCAAAATTTACCAGTGAAATTTAAACTTGATTATTCCTACAACACGCTTCAAATATATTTTTTTGAGACATATATTTTTTTTTATCAAAACTATATCAAAAGTCATTTCCGCTTTCCGTCGATATTTACCAAATTTTTTGTACACAAACCAGTTGGCACAGTAATAAAATAAATAAGTAGTAAATCAAATCCTTCCGCCGTAGTACAATTTCGAAAATGGAAGAGAAGAGTACATGGAAGATCAAGTTCACCCATATGTCGCTAGATGTCACCACATATCCTAAAGTCTTTTGAATAAAGAATACACTTTCTGTTCTAGACTGGAGCTGGACGTCGAACCGCTTTTCGCATCGATGGCGGTCTACGATGCCAAAGAGAAGAAGAAAGTATCAGAAAATTTCTACTTCAATCTCAACTCGGACTGCACGAGGCAGATGCTCTCCGCTCACGTTCCTCACGCAGACCTCTCCACCTTCAGCCGAAGTGCTGTCTTCGACATACTGAACCCCTCCCCCGATATGTTCCTCGTCGTCAGAGTCGAGAAGGTGTTACAAGGAGATGTCAACGAGTGTGTTGAACCTTATATCAAGGATGATAAGGTTTGTTTTTGCTTTTTTAGAGATTTAAAGTATCGCTTAAGATTTTAGTAGACTTTTGAAGAGAACTAGCTTATGCCCGCGACTTCGTACTTATATTAAAGTCTATTTTGTTCTGCAAGCATCAAAGTATCTCAATGGTAAATTGCATTAAAATCGGCGCAGCTGTTTAGAATACGTACAGACTGAGCTACTTTTAAATTTATAATATTAGTATAAATGGGTTAAGTCAAGGTCATGGGTCGTTGGTCTAGTGGTTAGCGTATGCGACTGCTATTCAAGAGGTCTCGGGTTCAAATCCGGGTCGGGCCAAAAACGTGTTTTTGGGTTTTTTTTAGGAAATTCCTAATAGCAGCCCGGAGTTTGGAAGTTTGGTGGTGATTCACGCCCGTGCCTCGGAGAGAGCACGTAAAGCCGTCCGGCCCGGTTGTCATGAACATATATGGCAATCGTTATTGGGAAGTCAGTGCCCTCAAATATACTGACAACTAGTTCAGTCTTCGAATTTCAGTTCTCCCTTAGGGTTGCGGATGTCCGATGCCAGTCGCTCCATATAAAAACTGAAATTCAGATCAAACCGGTTGAACTAGTAGCCAACCCCAAATAAACTTGGGCATAAAGGCTACGAAGATGAGTATGAATGGTTCAAGTGAATAGACGGTTGACCTGGCAGTATATGACTAACGCCACCTCTGGATCCATACAGATCAAGACACAAGTGTCTTGATCCTTCAATGCCCTGAAATGCCTTCAAATGCCTTGCCCCTTCAATTTAGAATTGGAGAAAAGGACAGATACATGCTCTCGTAATCTTACCCTCTCAGGCACTGGTGGTAATCACTTAATATCAAACGTTTATTCAGATCATTTGTTACCTTACCTTTTTAAACATTAGAAAATTTAGGTTGCGTTTTTTACACTGATTTCACCCCGCGGCGTTGCCTGTGATTTACAACAACAACTGCTAGTAACACCATAATTAGAAATATAAATATATATTTATGTTTAATAGGCTTACCTCCTATTACGCAAATAGAACCTAAAGGTTAAATATGCCTCCGTTTGTAACCCTTGTATAATAAGAGTGTGTTATCTGTGGTCAGAACCGCGAGAAGGTCCGTGCAGGAGCGCTGGGCGCGTGTTCACGGCTGGGCAAGTACCGCATGCCCCTGGCCTGGAGCGCCGTAGCTCTGCTCAACATCCTCACCGGCTCCAACAGCCTCGAGCGGGACCAGGACCCCGCCGCTCCACCCAACACCAACAGCCTCGGTCAGTCACCACATTACCCCTATGTTACCCCTTTAAACAAGTCAAAGTTACAGTTCTCCCCCTCTGATAAAGACAAACTAACACTACTCCCCCCTGCGGCCCAGATACAAAGCCAAAGCTACACAAATCCCCCTCTAACAAAGTCACACTACTCTCCACTGTAACAAAGTCACACTACTCCCCCGTGTAGCAAAGTCACACTAGACCCCCTGCAACAAAATTACACTACTCCCCTTATAACAAAGTCAAACTACTTCCCACATTACAATGTCACACTAGTCCCCATATAACAATAGTACATTGTTCACCGAGGGAGGAAAGGAACCTATTACTAGCGAGGGAGCAGTTTGTGGCCCGAAGGCGCAGCCTAGGGCCACAATACTCCCGAGGTAGGAATGGGACTTTCACCCGAGTGCTACACAGTGCTTTATACTACACCTGTGAGGAATATTTAAAGTATTTATAAAATAAAATGAAAACGTAAGACACCATGTAAGACACAATTTAGCTTAGAATTTGACATAATATTTATAAATATTTCGCGCTTCTTTTGTTTTTTTTTATTCTTCACAAAAGGATGTCAGTGGCACGGAGATTCCATATTTAAATTATATGAAAACTCCTTAGGCAGGCGCGCGCCATAGATAAGATAACACATGAGAAATGAAAATTCATACAACTTTCTCTCCCGCTAAAACACGTTAGAAATGGATTTTCATACATTTTTTCCTCCCGCATATTTAGGTCAAGGAAAAGACTAACTTTCTCTTTTCATTTTGAGGGAATATTGACTACTGTTCCGATCAGGTGTAGTATAAAGTCATTTATCTCTCCTCTGTTACCAAGTCAAAGTAACACTAGACTTACTTTTCAGACAGATATATAAAAGTAACAAGTACCTACTTCAAATTATTTTAATATGAAATAGAATTTACTAAATAAACCAATATTTTTTTACAAAAAATTATATTTTTGTAAAAAAAAACAATATGTTATACAATTCTTTACAACTGTTTTCTATTTAAAAGTGACTTGCTGAAACTAGGTTTGAAATCTGTGCTTCAGCATGCATACGAGATTACTATACATTTATATAAATATATTTTATAATTCGGCCAACACTACTTCAAAATTGTATTTTGATTTTCACGCTGACATTGGAAAACAGAAACGCAGGGTAATTGGTTTAATATTTTAACAAGCATCTCATACCCACTTGCTCCATATAGCTTTTTCATATGCAAATCATGCAATGCAGTCCTTACAAGCATTAGCTACTGACCTACCACATCCATCACACACTCTTGACACTAGAAATCATTTTCAAAAAAATATCAAAATATCATTGACAAAAATTTCATAAAAATATCAAAGTAGTTTTCATTAATCAAACAACCACAGATACTAAACAATTTTAAAAATCGAACTTCACTATAAATAATTTGTTTTTTTTTATTAATCATTCATATCAAAAAAGTATTTTAATTTTTTAATTGTCACTGCCTTCTTTGTAGTCATGACATTAATTATAGTTTCGTTCAGAACCTAAATTGTTTATGGATTCAACAATTTTAATTTAATTTAATTTTTTCAACAATTTTATTTAAATACAAATATAACTATTCTGAAAATATCCTATCAGTTGACCAATCTTGTTTAAATTTTTCGTACTTTTATTGTCATCGTAATAATGATAGTATGTGTTGGTGTGCGCAGACCGCAAGGCGTCTTCTAGCAGCCTGGAGCAGCTCCGACGTCGTGCAGGAGAAGTGGGGGGCTCGCTCACTCGCAAGGGCTCCGTGGAGAGACGCACGGCCCCCCACCTGCCTGACGACCTGGCGCACCAGCTCGACACCTTCAAGCCCATCGTCATAACTGTCACCAGCTTCTTCAAACAGGTACTTTAAAAGCCTTTAATAGTATCTTCATAGCCTTAATTATTCCCAATTATTTGGAGGCTACTAGTTCAACCGGTTTTACCTGAATATCCGTTTTTCCATGGAGCGACAGGCATCGGACCTCCGCAACGCTGAGAGCGAACTGAATTTGAAAGTTGTACTAGTTGTCAGTATATTTGAGGGCACTGACTTTCCAAATAACGATAGGGTATTACATCTTTTTTTGAAAACTGTTTTAAATTAATGCTGAGATCGTAATTAACCAATAGTTTTTTTTTTTAAATTTTATAAAACTGAGAAATGCCTTAAAAACTATTTTTTATTTTGAATTTATGCACGGATACGCCAGGCGCCATGCTGTTTCGTCTCGTGACGTCACTTCGTTAGTAAACAATAGGACAGATTAGATTACCGTATTAGAAATTTCAAAAACAGATTTAAAAATCGGCCAAGGGCGTGTCAGGCCACGCACAGAAAGAGTTCCTCAGTCACCCATAATGGATTTAAGTCGTATCCAATAGATAATTGTTATGTTTACGTATTAATGCGTTAATTTTGTATGACGTTTTCCAAGTGAGCGCATTTTACAAGTTAAGCCTCTACAACTCCTGAACTAACAAAGTCATCTAAGCCGTTATAGTTTTCCTTCAAAGTTCATTATACGGACCACCATCAGGAATTTTTCCAGATTTTTTAAGCCAGCCGTTTAGCTTTTAGAGGTGGGGGGACGCCCTGTTTTTACAAAAAAGTGCCCTTTAAAGTAGAATATCTCGCAAACGGATATCTAAATCAAAAAATAGTCTTAGAAACCCTTTATTGTTTTTAAAAGACCTATCTAATGATACCCCACACGACGGGGTAGCCGCAAGTAGAAAATATCATCTCCACTTTACGTGTAGGTGAGGTACCCTAAATAAAAATATTTTTCATAATTTTATTGTAGCACTTTGTCGATGTACTTACAACACATATTCATGCAAAGTTTCATGTTTCTAGCACGTACCGTTTGGACGGTATGTCGGTATTGGACGGACAGACGGACATGACGAATCTATAAGGGTTCCGAGTCATAAACTTCAGAACCCTAAAAAGACGATTTTAAAATTGAATTATAAAATTTACATGGCATTTTTAGAAGTAAATACTCTATTAATTTTTTTCCAAATCTATCATAATTTCTTACGTGGTGTAAAATACCCTATTGTCATAGATGTTCATAAAAACCAGGAATTGTAGCCTCTACTGGTTTCATAACAACAATAACAATATTGATCTACTGCTGAATATAGACCTTTCCTTAGGGATGAATAGGAATGGTGACAATCTGTATTCTTAATTCGTCATCTCACGAATTAGACATATGTTGTATCAACAACCGTTAAGGTCCCACTGCTGGGCTGTGGTCTGCTCTCAGGAGAGGGTTAAGGCCATTCGTCCCCACGCTGGACTTGCAAGACACGTTGTGGCTACGTAGTCTTCCCGTTGGATGTTTTGAAACCGCCCGAAAGCCGGTTTTACATGATATACTTAGTTCAAATCTGCCTTGAAGTACTGCGAGGATTCTTCCCCGTCACTTGGATAGTTGTTATTCCAATATTGTGTGATTTCTCCGAACCTTTTTGAGTCACACAACCAACATTTAGAACAGATTGTTGCCTGTGGTGATTCCAAACTGATACGACATACTGACCACACCATACCTAAAATATAGCTACATCTCGTGTGCACCTTTTTAGGGTTCGGTATTTCATGACTCGGATATCATATCCGTCTGTCCGTCCGTCCGTCCATGACTTACTGCCTCAACGGTTAGTGGTAGAAAGATGAAACTTTGTTTGAATATGTGTTGTAATGTATCGATAAAGTGCTACAATAAAATTACTCATCAACACGTAAAGTGGGGATGTTTTTTTTCTCGCCATCGTGTGGGGTATGATTACATGGGCCTTTTATAAAGGTTGGGAGGTTGCTAATATGTTTTTCGATTTAGGTATCCGTTTGTGAGTTATTCAGCTTTAAAATGCATTTTTTTGTAAAAGTAGGGCGATTGTAGATAAGCTGCCTCATGTGTGGGAACCCCTATGTTCTCTCGCATTTCCCAAAAGATGGCACGCATGCATACGTGTGAAGCGTGTCCATGTAAGTGGAGGTAAAATTATGTAGGTAATGAATTGTTTCATCAACAGCCTTTAACAGTCCACTGCTGGACATAGGCCTCTCCTTAGAAAGGAGGTTTTGGCCTACTATACCACGCTGGCTAGACGAGTTGGTATAGGGTTGGTTTCAAGTTTTCCTTCTCTTTGCATCGATGTTGTCTTGCGTAGTTTATCCCTTAGTCGCCTTTTATGACACCCGCGGGATGAATAGGGGTGGTAACACTCTGTATTCTTAATCCGTCACCACACGGACAATTGCTTGCTCGCTGCTAATTAACGTTTATGCAAATGATACAACGTTCCAATCTTTCCAATGATAATTTATAATTTTTTTCTCATTATGTACTAGGTTACAATATATTTTATTGCCAAACACTAGCGCCACAGCACTGAAAAGTCTGTAACTAACTGAACTTTAAATGTAACTGACTACAAATATATGCTTAGTTTCGTTTAATATTGCTAGATGTCGCTGATTTCAAACTACCCTTACGGCATCTAACCCTTAGAACACAATTCGAAAGATTTATTTAATTACAAAAAATACATTTTTTTATTTAATTACAAAAAATACAATTTTTTATTTAATTACAAAAAATATAATAAATAATACATCTAAAAAAAAATTAAGGGTGATAAAAACAAAAAGACGTATAAGGGTGGCAAGGGTTTGATCGTTCTTTCCAATGATGATAGTGAAAGAAATTTTCGTTTGATATCTCGACTGGGAGCGTGGCGTCTCCTGTAATCCGGCTACTCGGAAGTCGGGAATGTGGGATGGTTTGAGGTCAGGAATTCTGTTGCTAAGTCGTTCATGTTGACTGGGCGTCCACACTAAGCCTGGTATTAATATGCATCACTCCGAGGAATCGGAGGGGCGCAGGTTGACTAAGGAGAGGCGAACCGGGCCAGGGGGGAAACCCAGCAGCCAAAAGTCTCCGTATCGGGCAGTAGTGGGATAGCGGCCGGGAGTGCGCGTTTAGTTACAGCCTGACCAACATAGCCAGACCCTTTCCTTTTTGCCTTCATTTTCTAGAAAGTTTATTGGCGTGTTAACTATTACTTTAGTAAATTACCTTTTTAGCCGACTTCAAAAAGGAGGAAGTTCTATGTTTCATTGCATGTATATTTTTTAAATAAAAGTATTTTAATGTATTCGACAATACGATTAATTGCCATAATCTATATTAATTAATTTTATACACCCTTCGATTTTTTTTTTCAAGAAAATAATTTCAACGGACCGACCGACAGACGGGTGTATTTTGGAAAGGTACTGTGAAAATTTTACGTATCATTATGACGTAAAAAATATTTAAACGGAACAAAAACATTGTTTAAGACACCTTTCTATTTGCACATCTTATTTTGACATTACACATTTTATATTCTTGTTAACTATGGCATACTTCTGTTAAGAACACTTAACAAACACTGTTCAAGAAAGCAACATAGGAACACTAACACAAATAATAATAAAGTGCACACTAATAACTGATCTTACGGAGACATTACACATGTTTTTTTCTTAGTATCTTTAATACAAAAATAGTTATTACATTTCTGCTATCACTTGTATAGACTATGAACATAAAAGTACCCTCACATTCAAAATTATGTAGTCAAATTTCCATTGTTGTTGTAAAGATGAACCATTCATTGTGCTACACAGAGCAGTTCTTTATATTCATCCTGGACTCTGATTTGTTTCATAACAGAAATTTATATTAGGTTAACACATGATCATAAGAATAGTTTGATAGCAGAACTATTCTACTAATCCAATAGGTATATCAGTGTAGTCTGAAATTAAATAATGTTAATGAATTTTGAAAATACACTCCAAAAGTATGTTGTTCTAGTTGACGAATTTAACGATAGATGTCAGTCTGTTCACAAAATTATTATGAAAACTTTGATGAAGAAAAATTCTTTAGATAAAAATCTGGACATTTCTTATGTCTTTTTTTACCAATACTTAAGCTCTATGTACCTTAGTATTTTTATTTCACATTATTTACATTTTGGCCATCTATTGGCGAATAAATTTAATCATATTTCAAAGAGATTTTTCTCGAACAATTTTAAGATATACAATTACTTATAAATAAAATATAATTCCATTCCTTGTACTAGAACGTCTATCCACGATAAAAAACAATTTAGTTTACTTCTTTATACGGAGAATATATATAAAGATTTGCGATTTTCCATTCTAGAAGATGAACCTTGACACATCTGCTAATTTTTCCCCTCTCCTCTTTATATTTACTTCGTGTGCGAAATGTAAAAATTTAGAAACACAAATTGAACCATTCCTCAAAAATAGTTTTAATGGCCGAGATTTGATTCCTCCACTTTAAGTTAGAACAGGAACAGAAAATTAACGATTATCTTCGACCGGGAGCGTGGCGTCTCTTGTAATCCGGCGACTCGGAGGTCGGGAATGGTTTGGATGGTTGAGTTGGAAAAAGTGGTTTGAAGAAAAGAATTGCTTTGTAAATTGTGTGAAACTCCGTGCATCGACGACACAAGCCCGTGTCTCGACGTGAGTGGCGGTTGGGATCTCTCACCATACCGTTATACGGCGTGGGTCGAGCTACTGGGCATGTGGATTGTAGTTAGCTAGTTAGAGTAACAGCCTAAACAAGTACACGCATTCTTCAATGCCCGCTCTATGACAAAACCAGACCCATTTCCTTTTGTGAAATCGGACGTAGGCTTCTTCCACTAGGATCTCCGTTTATACCAACTCGTAGGCGAAATTCAACCATAATTGTTTTTTTGTTTTAGTTTTCGGCACTCGTCCTTCATGAAATCTTTAAGTGCGCCAAATTTCATACTCCTCAATTCCCAAAATTTTTGTAATAAGAGAAACAAAGGTTTTTCTTCACGTTTTAAACAGTATTAGGTTAAAGAATATTTGATTTAATATTCTTAGAAATTAATATCGATAAATTTTAATTTTACTTGTTACAAAATTTTATGATTCATCATCATCATCAACAGCATTTAACAGTCCACTGCTGGATTATTATTCAACCTTTTTTTTAAATAAATATTCTGCTCGTTGATTTTTTATTTAATTTTTATTTAAGGAGACTTCTTAAATAAATAACCAAAATGGTAACGCCACTCCATTGGGCCATTTCACAATCATGTTTCGTCTAATCTAAATAATATCGTTGATCTATTCTTAAAAATGAGAATATGAAATAAAACCTCCTAAATATTATGAGATCGATGCAGACAAAAAATTCAAAACAAAACAAAACAGCTGATTCTAGTGGACGTCAGAGATGTGTAACTCAGGAGTGATTGATTTAAAAGATGTATAATCTGTCAAAATGCGGAATCACTCTTTAAATCTTTGGATTGGAAAACACATCTTTAACTCACTAACAGATCAGATACGTAGATGTAGTATGAGACAATAGATACAGGATATTGTGAATTGAAAAGAGATAACATGCGCACTCTACGAAATACAATGATGATACATAGTAAATTAGACTCTCTAGCGTTAGAATAAAGCTTAAAACCGATTGCGAGTATATGAAATTCGGTTATAAAAGTACTTTATAAAATCTTTATTTGATGTATCTATACAGATTTTTGACCACGATTTGGCTTAACTTTTATATCCATACAGATTTTAGAATGATGTCGTATTTTGTGATAAAACTAATAATTTGAATTATTATGAATTCCTCACTCCAGTGCTGCGGTTGGTAGGATATTTTCTGTAATAAACTTGATTGAAACTAAAACCTAAAATTTAAATTAAATAATTCATTAACAAAAATCAATTAATCTTTAAATAATAGTTAAAAAAACAAAACAATTCGCGTGCAGTCAAGTATGAAAAGTTTTATGGCGCTTGTGAACAATTAAATATAATAAAAAGCGTTTATCATTGAGGGAATGAAAGAATCAATATCTACATGGATCAATAGATATAATTTGCATCATATAACTCTTTTAAATCTTTAACTCTTTTGAATCTTTGGTTTCGAATGACATATTCGTTCCGGAACGAATATGTCATTCGAAACCAAAGATTCAAAAGAGTTAAAGATTTAAAAGAGTGATTTAAATCTTCTAAGGAAAAAGATTTATAAATCACTGATCTCATTGGTGAGTTGGATTGCGCATCGCTAGTGGACGTTGTTAACACAAATTTTCAAATAATTCCCGGCACAGGGTACCCCAAAGCCCAGTGATATCCGTTTAAATTAAACTTCAGTACCTCAGAGCGAGTCAATTTTAATAATACTTAATAAACGTTTATATACATTGGCGTGCAATCAAACGATAATGCGATGTAAATTGCTCCTAACGCCATCTATCGAATACAATAAAAACAACTTTAAAAATTAAATATGAACAATATGTATTTACAAAAACAAAGTATTTATATATATTTTTTGTCTAGCAGGTACTCATAGTAAAAGCTCTGCTTATTTTTTCGCTAGATGTTAAGTTTTAAATGTCCGAAATGTTTATTTATTTATTAAAATGGGAAAAAATCAAATAGATTCTGCAGGGTATCAGGTGTGGACAAAAATCCAAATGAATCTCCGAGGCGATCCTAGTGAACTGAGTTCATACGGAAACTGTTAGAGAGTTATGTTATCTATACAAATAATTTACATCAATACAAATCTATAAAATAAACGAAATTGAAATGTCTGTTTGTAAGGTCAGATAAACAGCTTAAATATTTAGTGAATAATAATCATAATTCATATGAAAGTATATACGGTATTTACAACAAAAAATCAAGTTTAAATACTTTTGTTTGTTTCTTTCGACTAATCTCTAGAACTCACAGGCTTTTGTTGTAAAGGTACAAAACAACTGCGGGTAACACCGTGGGGCTCAGCTAGTGATTTATAAATGAGACAAATAATATTTTATGGTATCGACATTATAACTTGATACGAGATTTGGCTAAAGAATCCTGGCTAAAGACATAGGATATTTTTAATATTTTATACACTGACTTGAAAACAATTGACTGATAATACAAATAATACTTTACGATAACCACAATCAAAGAAATATATTTGAAAGAAAAAAAAATGAATATGCTGTAGGTAGTGTAAAAAAATCTTTGAAATTTTGCACTTGAGAGGGTAGGTGGAAATATTATATCTTGTACAGAACGATGTGTATGTGTTTCTACTTATAACAATTTAATATTTTTCTCTTGAATATGATCAGTACATAATATATTTAATCGCGCAATCGAGAAAGCGATTTAGGACTTCGTCATGTGCGACCTCTATTAGTACAGCAATGAGTATAAACTGTCGAATACGACCTTTTTCTTTTTTAATTTGTTCCTGAGATTAACACTTTTAACTAAACAAAGTCTTCAGATTTGTAATATTAATAGGTATTCCTTAAAACGTTATTTGATATTTCTTTATCACAGGATTGATAGGTAAAAATGATAATATGTGCAGTAAAAAAAATATTTTTGCATGAAATTGAAGGCTAAAACTGTGTTATATAATCACAATCCTGTCAGGCAATTTTTTTAGTACGAAATCTCATCTTTCTAACGCCATTCAGTGGAACCCGATAGGACTTTTATAACTCGAGATACAGATAACTAAAGCCATCTATTGGGAATACAATGGATTTCTTTTTACTACACCCATTATTAGATTAGAGTATACTCGTTTATACGAGACCACCTACATTACATAGTTTTCATCTTTATAGCACATATTTTGTAAAGTTTGGTTTTGTGGCTTTATTTGCATTTAACTTTTAATCGGATTAAGATTTTTTGATATAAAACAATTAGAAATTATGTGTAAAATACTTTATACGTCTAGTGATACTTTAGCTAAATAAGTCGTTTTCTTTATAAAATTGAATTACCTTGCCTCTGATTGAATGGTTTTTAAGAATTTAATAAATAACAAAGTAAAAAAAAAAATTTGGAAACATTAAAAATTACAATAGAAAACGAAACATTATTCAAAAATAGATTTAGTAACCGAGATTTGATCCCTCAACTTTAAGTCAGAATGGGAACGTAAAATTTCCTGTTATTTTCGACCGGGAGCGTGGCGTCTCTTGTAATCCGGCGACTCGGAGGTCGGGAATGGTTCGGATGGTTGAGTTTGTAGGTGGGCTGTGAGAAAAGAGTAATTCTGAGCTGGGACTTCGCGCTTCTGCGTCGCAAGGACTCTGGAGTATCGACATCGACGTGAGTGATTGGCCACCACTCTCCATCGAAGGGGATAGTTCGAGCTACCAGAGAAATTTGGATGTGGATCAGCAGTGGAGAAACGGTGACAGGATCAGTGCCGGCTTGTTTTCGCAGACCGCTGTATAACTGAACCAGACCCATTCCTTTTGTTTTTTTTTTGTTTGTTTTAAATTTAGTAATAACGATTTTAGAAGTTTCAATTAAACCACGTTTTTATTTTGGGTTTGTAGGTATTTATTTAAACACAAAAATACAATTCATTTGAAAAAAGGCTTGAGTTTTGTATTTTTTAACTACGATGTTTTTACGACGTTAAGCGATGTTCTTCTGCCATCTCCACTTTAAATATATGAAGTTCTTTGGACATATTTTGGACATCTTAGACACAATGTCATCTAATTCCAAACTAAGCTGAGCTTGTATTATGGGTACTAGACAATTGTTATATTTATTAAATATTAATCATACATTTATTATTCTGAATTTAATACTGTATTACATAAAAAAGTTAAATTAAAACATACTTTTTTTTGTTAATATGTACACATACATATTTATTATACACATAAAACACCCAAAACTCTGAAACAAACATTTGCGGATCACACAAACATTTGGACTGACCCAGGAATCGAACCTCTTGATCAGCAGCGCATACGCTTACCACTAGACCAACAAGGCAGTCAAAAATAACGTAATGTGTTTAATATAAATAGTTAATTCAGACTTAATGCCAGCTGTTATATCATAGATGGTCTCTGAGACATTTAGAGACGGATACCTGGGCGAAGATGGGTTCTGCTGTATATTTCTTAACGGCGTGTCTGAAGCATCAAGGGTATGACAGCTAGAAACTCTGACTAGAGTTTCAGGTTTATTATCAGTGGCTTGATTTCATTTCATTTTTTTAAAAAGACAACTCCTGCATTAGAAAAATAAATACTGGTTTGCGATGGACTTTACGAACATACATGAAACGGACACAAAGAACACCCTGACTCGGAACAACGGATTTGTGAATCTACAGTGTTTTCCAACATGGAATTTGAACCATCGACACTTGACGAAAGAAAGCTTGACACGTAGAAAGTGGCATGTCGATAGCTTATACCACTAGGCCAACCGTGCAGTCAACTTATACTCGGGGTACTGCTAAGACGTATCAGTCCGCGGAGATAAGCAACACATCTTCGATGATAACAAGCACTGCACTTCTGACACCTAGCGACGTTCATCGTAGGAACAACCGTCACATCAATAGATACTTATCACGATTTCGTAGTTCGAGGGCCTGACGGTAGATGGCATTAGCTCTTCAAATTCATCCCTACTAATATTATAAATGCGAAAGTAACTCTGTCTGTCTGTCTGTCTGTTACGCTTTCACGCCTAAACCACAGAACCGATTTTGATTAAATTTGGTATGAAGATAGAACTGAACTTGGGAAAGGACATAGGCTACTTTTTCCCGAGATAACCGACATACACGCGGGCGGAGCCGCGGGCGAAAGCTAGTTAAATATATTTTAAAATTGAAATAGTAGGGTAGGTGATCAGTGTATTATGTACAGATACAGATTTGTTTATTGATAACTAAGTATCCGATCCACAACGACGCTCGAGAATAATTATGATAATGCATTATGGCATATTAAACTACGAAGACGTGTCAGCTGTACTATGCTTGTATACAGTGGTCACAAGTAGACTATCGTAACCATCCTACTAATATTATAAACGCGAAAGTTTGTGAGTATGTGTGTATGTTTGTTCCTCTTTCACGCAAAAACTACTCGACGGATTTGGATGAAACTTTACAATAATATAGCTGATATATCAGAATAACAATGTGTTAACAAGATTGCGTATATGTTAAAATTGATTGTAATCTATGGAAATTTTCTGTATTAATTAAGCGTTAAACATAATATCACTTGTTGCTAATGTGTGCATGCTGTGGTCTCCTTTAATTAAGGGAGTACACCGAGAGATTACTGTAATGTTTTTTCATTTTGTGTTATGGTTGTGTATAGCCTTTGTTTGAGATCCTTAAACCTTATAAATAAATAAATAAATAAATAACATACATATACATAGGCTACATTTTACTGCAATAATCGAGATACACGGGCGAAAGCTAAGTGATTATAAAAATACATAAATCGTAGATGTCAAAATGTATCACTGTTTATCTCCTGCCAAAACTTCACAGGTTGCATAACAACCATAATGATACGCGGGTAACACCGCGGGGCGCAGCTAGTATAAAATAATTATAAGTTCAACTATGAGACAGAGACTTACTGCACTACGTAAGACTAACAGAATTATGTGTAATTTCTGTTGTCTTATATTTATATAACACTAGCTGATGCCCGCGGCTCCGCTCGTTTTCGTTTCACCCGTTATTACCTAGAGATTAAAAAAATAGTTTACATCCTTTCCTAAGACCTAAGACATAAATAAACACACGATATTTCATAAGAATCGATCAAACAGTTTCGGAGGAGTGTGCTAACTGACATTGTGAGACAAGAATTTTACTATACCTATTTCTTGGTTTCTTCCTTGAGCCACTTTTTAATACAGTTCTTGTTTTTCGAATGTGTGAAAAAAGATATAAAATCACAGTCACAGTTTTTCTCAAAGGAGTAGACAGTTATTTTGATCTCCAGCTTTTTAAGAACTTCACCAATTTGATTTGATTTTTTTTGCTGACTTATTCGCGATAAAATTAAAAAGGTTACTATACCTTCTACTTTCCGACGTTTCGAACGGGTTATACCGCTCGTGGTCACGGGTAGACTAAGACCCGTATACAGCAAGAAAAACATGACGTGTAAAAGTCGCGAAAGTCTAAAAACAATGATCTGAAAATGTCACGTAAAAGGTAAAAATAAATAATAAAATCTCTTTTAAATAATTCAGGAGACAGACAAACTCCGAGATGAAGATCTGTACAAGTTTCTAGCTGAGATCAAGAGGCCCAGTTCTGCGCCTAAGAAGCTGAAGTGCATACCTGGTACGTTGAAGATCGAAGTGTCTCCGTGTCCAGATGAACTGAAGAATGGCTTGACACCAGAACTTGCTAAGATAAATCCGTATGGAGGTGAGATATATTACTATTGTATTCATTCATTCATTCTTTATTCATTCGTTCATTATTTTCATTTTGAAGGAATTTTAAATCGATCTTAATCTAATACTCCGTATTCTTAAACCGTCATCACAAAGATATTAAAAAGTAAATAAAAACCGGCTATGTGCGTATCGAGCATTGCCTAATGTAGGGTTCCGTAGTTACCCATCACAGTAACATCCCACCAACCAATAAGTAGTACAAGAAGTGTTTATTGTTTCAACTTATAACCCTTCATGTTAATACTTAATAACGAAACTGTACTAAACCCTAATTTCAGATGACAACGTGCGACCGTGCAAGGAGATCCTGCCATTCCCATCACACCCCCCAGCAGTTCCTCACTATCAGTACCGCAACCTACTATTCCTAAGTGTGAAAGAGATCAACCTCAACGCGTACACATCTCGCACGGGTTCTGCGAGAAATATTACCGTAAGTTTGTTTGTTCTGTATTAATATACGAAATTATAAATGTTTTTCGTTATCTTCGCTGATCCCTAGAACTTATGTTTTACGCCGAGTAACTGTGGATGCTAAAGCTTCTTAACTGTTCACTAAGAATGCAAAAATTTCGTCGCAACCCCCCTTCTCCCAAAATTATGGGGGAACTAAAGATCATTTTAATATTGGTGTAATTTATTTTTTTGTTTTATGCATCCCGCGACAATTGTTTTTGTAATAAAATTTATTATTAAACACTTGACCGTTATTTGAGGCTTACTATATGAGAGTGGCGCACATTTGACTTCCGCTTAATTGCCCTCTCTTTTACTCTTTATGAGTATTTACATCTATTTATCTCTTTCGCTCAAATGATTTCTCCCACCAGGTGGCGCTGTACAAACCAGCTTATGGTTGTTACAGTTTAACAGATCATTGGCGTCTAAAATTCCGCACAGAGCAGTCGTTGCCTAGTCAACGTTGCAGAATTTTCGAATATATATTTTATATTATAATTCAATATTCAATTAAAATATATGTACACTTATCAAAGTAAGTAAATTTTAAATTAGATTATATTAAAAGTGGTGTGCGATCCATCCATACCCGCATCGAGTAAAACCGTGAGTACTTATTTAATTTATTTAAATCAACCAAACAAGGTTGGTTGCTACAATGGGGAAAGTATTAATTTTGTTTTAAACGGTGTTACCGTTCGACTTTAGCCCCATAAACAAATATGTTATATTAACGTGTGTACAAGTACCCTCTCTTGTTCTAGTTCTTAAGCTTGTTTTTCAGTGTCAATACACCTCATAGAGGTTATCGTAATAGAATAGCTTGAGTTTTGCTAAAACAGAATGGATATCAAATCAAATCGAATCAAATACCCTCTCTTGTTCTAGTTCTTAAGCTTGTTTTTCAGTGTCAATACACCTCATAGAGGTTATCGTAATAGAATAGCTTGAGTTTTGCTAAAACAGAATGGATATACCAAGTGATTTTGAGCTAAAGGAGGTGCCGTGAGTCTAAGAAATAAAATACCCGACTCGCGTTGACACCTACGATCGAATTCAAGTTCGACCTTGAGTTTTTCCTGTACTACTTAAAGTAACATTACCGTCATTATAAAAAAAAAAAACCGAAGAAATTGTGTATAATTAATCACAAGAAGGTAGTTAACTACCTACTGTCCTGACAATAATGACGCTGCATAACGATCAAAAAAGAAATATCACCTCATAGTTTGACAGACTACAAGTACATAAATATCTTACTTGAAAGTCATCCATATGTAGTTAATATGACCAACGAATGAAAATAAATGAGGAATTGCTTGGATTCTTCACAACCAATTCAACACTTGACCAAAGTGAACAGAGTGCGAGCCATGTACTCGGTGAAAGGAAATCTGTAGCCGCACTTTTGATTTTTTATTGTAATGTATTGGTGATTAAATTATATACTAACTTTGACATTGTTAGGTGTAAAAATGTGAGATTTCATTTAACACTTAAGAAATTATCTCATTATGTAATATTTCGATAATACCGTAAGGTTGTACTGCTTATCACTTTAAATAAATGCCATGGTCTGCCATGTGACCTGTGACTCTAGCAGGGCTGGCATCTAGCCACAAGCCCTCGCAGCGATTGGCTTATTATGTACTTTCGCAATTTATTTATTTATTGCATTGGCTGTCCAACAAATATATACCTTTAAACAATTAAATTAATTTCGCATTAAGTATGGAGTGGCATAGTGTAACAATTACTAATGGGTAAGCACTATGTGCACTATAAACAACAATATTGTCAGATGCTTAAGCTATCCATCAAACATGCCACACCATGCCGTGTGGCTCGCAGCTTTAGCAGGACTGGCACCCAGCCGCAATCCCTGACAGGGAATCGACTAATTATGTACCTTTGCAGGAAACCTATCAGATAAAACCACGCTACGCCATGGTACTCCCAGCTCTAGCAGGGCTGGCTCCCAGCCGCAATCCCTGACAGGGAATTGGCTAATTCTGTATCTTTGTAGGCTACCTATCAAATAAAGCCGCGCTATGCCATGTGAGTCCCAGCTCTAGCAGGGCTGGCATCCAGCCGCAATCCCTGACAGGGAATCGGCTAATTATGTACCTTTGCAGGAAACCTATCAGATAAAACCACGCTACGCCATGGTACTCCCAGCTCTAGCAGGGCTGGCTCCCAGCCGCAATCCCTGACAGGGAATCGGCTAATTCTGTACCTTTGTAGGCTACCTATCAAATAAAGCCGCGCTATGCCATGTGAGTCCCAGCTCTAGCAGGGCTGGCATCCAGCCGCAATCCCTGACAGGGAATCGGCTAATTATGTACCTTTGCAGGGTACCTACCAGATATAACCACGCTATGCCGTGCGACTCTCAGCTCTAGCAGGGCTGGTACCCAGCCGCGATCCCTGACAGGGACCGGCACATTATGTACCTTCGCAGGGTACCTATCAAATAAAGTCACGCTATACCATGTGACTTCCAGCTCTCGCAGGTTAGGCCAGCTTAGGTAGGACTCTTCCTTCAAGAAGAGGTTACCAGAAACAAGAAGATGACTCGGGAGTAAAGAATTGTGAGTTTTGATCGTCAATTTATATGTCAACAGCGATGCCGATCATGGCACGGACTAGATACAGAGAAGATACTGCTTCACACATTATAAGCGTGTCACATACTTTATGTCAAACAACCGTCTCTCATGCTAAGAAACGAACTTTGGTCGGTTACCATTTCATGGATGTGTGCGCAGCATGTTAGACATGTTATAAATCGGTACACAACAACAATGTTTCTAAATCCAAGTCCGACAGCCCGGATCGGATCAATCTGTCTAAAAGGCCTAATTAGGACATAAGTGTGTCATCGCACCAAATCACTGCCTTTAAGAGGTTCGTGGCCTTTGCACATAGTTTGGTTCCATAGAAGGTCTAATTCCTTATTGGTTAGTGTTACGATACGTTTTATATTCCGACATTACGAACGGGTTATACCGCTCGTGATCACGGGTAGTCTTAATCTCTTTCTACGATCGCTAATGGCTCTGGTTAATTGTTTTGATCAAGGGAAGTAGCATTGAAATGTCATTATCATAGTTAAAGTCTCTTTGTAGAATGTCCATTGGCTTTCCCCTCGATCACAATATCTCGTTGGGATTGGCTCATTGCGTACCCCCCAAGGGTACCCATCAGACATACCATATGCTGTGTGCTTTCCAGACCTTGCAGGGATACCTACAAGAACAGCTCACGCAGAGCTCACGTTCAATGTAGCCTTAGTCTTACAGACGATGCCTTATCTGATTTACACACAGATGCTGATCAAATGATGATTCAGGAAGTATTAAGTCACCTGAGCACTACATTACTGATTTAGTAGTCGCCATGTGGCATGTGCTGTGACAACAAGTAAATTATATTAGAAACATATCATACGCTGGTAAAAAGGCTTGTTTTTTGAGGGCTCTTAGTGAAAGCCCAGATTGATCGAGAGATTTTTGCTCCAAAAATATTTAAAAACTAACACAAGCGTGTTGAAAATTTTGAAACTACCACAAAGAGTTGTAGGTGTATTGAACTGTGTAAGCCGTACCGGGAAGTAGCAGTATCATTTTCGGGATACTCTCGTATTCCTAAATGAGGAAGGTAAAGGAAACTATTCTAATCTGAACTAGTGGATCATTAGTCAGCGATGGCTGATATGTGTTATTCCTGTTAACGAGCGCCATTTCTTGGGACTTGTCAGTTCACAGTTGTTACAGCAAATATGGTGAGACTATGATCAGTCGTCTGTTATCGCACAACTCCAAATAGCTTACTTATTGTAAACCATACCTACATTTTAAAAAAGCATCCAAGTTCTTGCTGGATCCTTCTCCATGAAGATTAGGCTGTTTTTGGAACTAGTAACTAGAATCGCTCTCATCTCTATTATGGTCATGACTACTCATAAGTGCCTAAAATTATCTATAGGAATAAAAATATTTTAAATTTGGTTACTGAACCTTCCTTAATTACCTTATCTGACTACAGGTGGGATACTTGATTTGATATCCCGTAACCGTCAGGGAGACAAAGTAAAGACCTTCATTACACAGAAGGATAAAAAGACAAGTCCGTTTTTTGTACATGTCAACCGTACTAATACGTGCTAAGCCTATTACTGTGTATTAGTAAAAGTAAGGGGGGGGGGACAGGGTTCACCCCATTACAACTACTGTAAACGAAAACGCAAAGATTCGTGATAGACCTGTGTCCGTTGCAATAGGAAAAAGTAGTAGCGTAATACGTTTCTCTGATCTGGACAACACGCATTCGTAAATTTAATTGACGGTCAAGACCGTCGCCTGAAATGTGATTGTCTCTTGGCCTAGATCTGGGCCTCCTTACTATATTGCTTTAGTTCTTAAGGTTGTGCTACCTCAACTTAGCCTCGTGTATATTTCGTCTATTAGTGCCGAAGTGGAAAAGTTGATACTGGAGAGCAGACGTAACAGCCTGTGTTCTAGTAACCTGTGACCTAGCAACTGAGTGTTAACCTGTAACCTAGCTAAGAAGATATCTAACATGGATAATGAACCATGGCACATGTCCCTCCAAATCCACTGACCAGAACTTAGCTCGTTTTTGGAATATGCTAAAAGGACTTGCTATACTTAATTTTTTGCTGCACAGGTCCAAGGGTTGCAACTTACGCAGCTCTTATGATGTCGGTACATGAAATTTTCGCAAATTGATCGCTCGTATTTTAAGACCATTGTTCAGGAAAAGCCACTGCCTAAGAAACCTATTACCAATTTGGGATGTACAAGAACTAGGCTTTTACCTAGAAATTTATGAAACAAAATAATGTTTTTGTAATTAGAAGACATACGGCGACATTAGTGCCTTCCTGTTTAGCCAAGGGTGTTTATAGTTTCACCTACTGGCAATTGATACAGCACACTTGTCCTAGTCTAATAACTGTCTTAATGTATGTTCAGCGTTCCAATTTCAAACGAATATAGAAAACTACAGCCATTTTAGGCAGGAACTAATCACGAAATTTTATTATTATTAACCAATGAGCCTGTATTTCTATTCTACAGACTCTCAATCTTTTTGTTTTGACTGAACCCAAAGTTGCCTCTTGTACATCTATAGCTGAAGTGGCAAATCGCCTTTATGAAAAAGCTGGCATAGACAGTGCAGAGCCTGAGATCTGCAATAGCATCTTAGTTATCTAGATCAAAATTATCATTTTGATAGGCTAGTTATAGCTAGCTGTAAGTAATAGGTAACTGTAAGTCTCGAAATGCCTTTACCCGTTATTACTGTAAACAAGTGGTACCAACCATACCAAAAAGACCTACTTGTAAATTAACAAGTACATTTTCTCCAATTCCTTAAATTATTGCATAATCGCATGATACCATTCATTAGGTATTATTAGCCGTATTCAGATATTGATATCACATTGGCGTCCTCTTTCCTCCACCAGGTGATAACAAACACGTCTCATATAGTAAGCCTCAAATAACGGTCAAGTGTTTAATAGCAGTGTTTTACCTGAAAATAAAACACAGATTAAATACTTACCTTATTTGAGGCTTACACTCCAGTACTACCTGGTGTATATTATCGACTCAATGATCTGTTAAACTGTAACAACCATAAGCTGGTTTGTACAGCGCCACCTGGTGGGAGAAATCATTTGAGCGAAAGAGATAAATAGATGTAAATACTCATAAAGAGTAAAAGAGAGGGCAATTAAGCGGAAGTCAAATGTGCGCCACTCTCATATAGTAAGCCTCAAATAAGGTAAGTATTTAATCTGTGTTTTATTTTCAGGTAAAACACTGCTATTATAAAAAGGTCAATTTTATACCATAGCTTCACATCATATCAATAGCTTTTAACAGTCCACTGCTGGACATAGGCCTCTCCTTAGAAAGTAGGTATTGGCCTATTATACCACGCTGGCCAGACGGGTTGGTATAGGGTTGGTTTCAAGTTTTCCTTCTCTTTGCATTGATGTTGTCTTGCGTAGTTTATCCCTTAGTCGCCTTTTACGACACCCGCGGGATGAATAGGGGTGGTGACACTCTGTATTCTTAATCCGTCACCACACGGACTAGTTGGTAAAGGATTTGCTTCAAGCTAATTTACTTTCTTAGTCAGCTCAACCATGGGATGAATAGGCCTGGTGACTGTATATTCATAATCCGTCACCATATGCAGGCACCTCAGTTTGATATTGTATGTATGTCATTTTAGGTGAGGATACAGTTGATGTCTGGTGAAAGTGAGGAGTTGGCCCTACCAGCTATATTCGGACGAAGCTCCTGCCCCGAGTTCACCAACGAAGCCTACACCACTGTCCTGTACCATAATAAGTAAGTGTCGTTAAAATACTATAAATATTTCAATCATCTTCCACACAACGACATCTAGTCCCAAACTAAGCAGAGCTTGTATTATGGGTACTAGACGACTGATATAAATACATAAGCATACTTTTTAGGGTTCCGCAGCCAAATGGCAAAAAACGGAATCCTTGTAGATTCGTCATGTCTGTCTGTCTGGGGGTTCCCCATACTTGGAAGTTAAACTCAAAAAACTTTTTTTATCAAACCCATGCGTGTGGGGTTCTATGGATAGGTCTGCAAAAATGATATTGAGGTTTCTAATATCATTTTTTTCTGTCTTGATGAATTAGTCTAGGCAACTAATTTTATATATACAGGGTGTAACCAGACGACTTCCGAAAACGCAAGATGCAGCTTCAGCACCCCAAATCTAATTAAAAAAAACAAACAGTTGTCTTTAAAAAAAATTGTAGCCGGAAAAAACAATGTATCAAGATTTTTATTAATTTCCGAAGCCAGCAATGTTTGCGCGCACTGAGTAGCTAGGTCAATGCCTTTCATAACTATTTCATTTAACTACCTACGCGTTGCGGCGTCGGTAAAGTTCCACGAAAATACCTACCTAGTGACTTCACGCTACTTACCTAATTCTGCGAGAGCCTTGGTCGACCCAGAAATGGCACAAACTGAGCTAATTTATTATTTTTTCTTATAATCTTATGCACTGTTTGATGCGATATTGGGGTTCCATGACCTCTAATTAACTTTGCCGTAGTTCGTGTTCCAACCCGAAGATTTCTCTCAACAAGAGCCAAGACCTGTTCGTCCACTCGAAGATCTACTTCTAGGCCTTCTCCATGCCTTTGGGATGTAATCCTCTCATTATTCAAAACTCTCTGATAGGCAGCCGTGATGACTAACCTATCACGGTAAATACGCAAAGCCCGTGATGCATTTATTTTATTTTGCGGGCTACACCATAGCACATAATCATTTGGCCGTATTCCCTCGCACTAAACATTATAAATAATCACTATCACTGTTAAAATATAAGTACCTATTCTAAAAATAACTTAACACAACTTAATGATAAGAGAATAAAAAACGAAAAAATAAACAATTAACTTACTATACCTACTTAAAAAAGGAAAATTACAACACAAAACTTTCGTGAAAGTCCCTTAAAAATTCCCTTAAAAATCCCTTAAAAAAAATTATAATGCACTACGCAACTGTCCAGCCTGTGCGAACATTGAAGACCGACTCACGACTGGTCTAGTTCGTACCTATTTATAACATTAGGGAATTAAAGTTCTTTGAAACACGCCGCCGATCTGACGTATCGATAGGTAAATACCTACGACATGACATCGGAAACCCTTTGTCGCATAAACTCAAAGACCAAGATTCTTTGATATTCGCCGACAAAGGCGCACCAAACATGCCGCTACAGTGCGAATGCTCTGTGTTTAGGTAAATTATTAAAAATTTTAAAGTAATTCAAAGTTTTACCGCTAGATGCACCCGTAGGTTTCCTGGACAAATTTCGCGTTTTGTATTCGAAATTTTGTATTTTTTTTCTGTGGAATAGGGTTTAAACGAGCTGAAGTATGACCTGATGGTAAGCGATTACCGTCGCCAATGGTTAACCGCAATACTATAGGCGGCACAGACAGCGCCAGCGCTGTTTCACACCGGTTTTCTGTGAGGCCGTGGTATCACTCTGGTCGAACCGACTCATTCATGCCGAAGCGTGGCTCTCCCACGGTATGTAAGAAGAGCGAATGTGAATAGATTGCCGAATCGGCATTGCTAATCAGGAAACCGTAGGCGTAGGCTCACGTCTAGGCTTAAGACTTCAGACGCACGGTGCTATGGGTTCGATTCCCGGCGCAAAATAAACTTGAATTTCATTGAAGACGATGAATGATTTCATTATACGAACGCAAAAAAATAACAAGTGCACAGGATACCATTATTATTTAAGCGTTGGTTGATAACTCATCAGAAAGCCAGATTAGAGAGTGATTTCGTTTAAAGTTTTAGTTAGTGTTAGGTACCTACTGCGGGCGGGACGCGCCCGCGCGCCCTAGCCGCAGTCATTGAACCGCGTGCGGTACTGTGTAATGAGTGTAATGACCCCCGGTCAACTGATTTTATTTAAAAATACATTGCAGTTTTATTGTTTTTATTTATTTTTTTGGTTTTCTAAATGAGATAATTAGGTTGTTAGTGTCCTATTATGTTGTACTATGTGTATGTAACCAGAAAAATACAAAAAAGAACTTAGATAAATTAACATATATTTTGCGTTTTTTTTTCGCTAAACCTATTCAGTATCATGGTCTGAATGCAACCATCAAGTTTTCGATTTCAGTCTTTTTACACCCTGTATATACACGGTTAGTTTTTAATTACCAAAGAAAAACTAGGGGCAGATACAGAACTTATATACTAACATAAAACACCATAGAACAAATACCCAAAAATCAAAAATAACTGAGTTATTATGGTTTTTAAAATGTTAAAATACGCCCATAATTTATTGTCACCCAAATATTTTACACACGCGTATTTTAATTATCAATGAATAACATTTTCTGTTTCAATGTGTGCGACGCATCGCCCAATACTGTCCAATCAGTTCAAAGTTCAAAGCATGTCGCCATTAGGCGCACGCGTCGCATCGTAGGTATTAGGTACCCCGCTCGCACCCGCAACCCGCAGGCTAGGACATTGACACTTTCTTGTTAGGTAATATCATGTCGTGAATTATATCATGCGTTATGAACAAAAATTTGGTAGTTTTCGGAAAAATATTAACATGTATTTTTTTTTTTTTAATTACATAAATATGTTCAGTATCGAAAGCTGAATACCACAAATTTTTTTCTCTGGACATTAAAAATTAGTCGTGTATGTTTATATTTCATGACCCGTTACAGGAACCCGTCCCTGTACGATGAGATAAAGATCAAGCTGCCAGCAGACCTGGGAGACCAGCACCATCTGCTGTTCACCTTCTTACACGTGTCGTGTCAGAGGAAACCCGTTGCGCCCGATCAGGAGAAGAATGTTGAGACTCCTGTTGGATACTCGGTAGGAACAGACACTATCTATGGCGTATACGATATATCACACGTGCTATATAATACTATGCCGTAGGTGACGAATTAGGCGTTTTAGGCGTACTATATTTATATGACCAATGGAGTGTTGGTACCCAGCCTAGTGTGAGTAAAATACTATTGATTTAGGATTCTTTGCAATACATACTTAGTTTTTTAGGTTTTTTTTATTGCGTCGTTGGTCTAGCGTATAGCGTATGCAACTGCTACTCAAGAAGTCTCGGGTTTAAATCCCGGGTCGGACCAAAAAGTGTTTTTGGGTTTTTCTTAGGAAATTTTCCCGGAGTTTGATAGTTGGGCGGTGATTCACGTCCGTGCCTCGGAGAGCACGTAAAGCCGTCGGTCCCGGTTGTCATGAACATCTACGGCAATCGTTATTGGGAAGTCAGTGCTCTCAAATATACTGACAACTAGTTCAATCTTCGAATTTCACTTCTCCCTTAGAGTTGCGGAGGTCCGATGCTAGTCGCACCGTGGAAAAACTGATATTATAAGTCGGCTCGCTTATAAGTCGGTCATCGCTGTTAAAAGTAGCCTATGATCTAATTATTGCCTTCTGCCAATGTACATTTATCAATACTTACCTTTATTCCAGTGGCTCCCTCTGTGTCGCAACGGTAAACTGGCGAGCGGAGATTTCAACCTGCCGGTGATGCAGGAGGAGCCTCCCCCGAACTACTCGTACATTTCCCCTGAAGTCCTGCTGCCGGGCACCAGGTGGATCGACAACCACAAACCCATCTTCAGTATAACTCTGGATGCTCACACCACAGTTCATCCCTTGGTAAGATGTTATAACTGTACTTAGTTGGTGTATTCAATTGAATTATTCGATCGAAGTGTATCAATGACTGCCTTGTTGGTCTAGTGGTTAGCATATGCGGCTGCTGATCAAGAAGACTCGGGTTCGATTCTCGGGTCGGACCAAATATTTGTGTGATCCACAAATATTTGTTACGGAGTCTGGGTGTTTTCTATGTATAATATGTATGTACATATTTACGAAAAAAAAGTATGTATATGTATTAATATCAGTTGTTTAGTACCCATAATACAAGCTCTGGCTTAGTTTGGGAATAGGTGACGTTGTGTGTAAGATGTCCGAAATATTTATTATTTAATGTATGTGCAACATGACTGGGCTGTTGTTTAATGCTGAGCTGACTGCGAAAACCAGAGGTCGTGGGACCAATTGTTACCAGGACAATTCATTTTCTGATAAACTCGATTATTTAAATGTTATTTCTTGACTGATGATACTTTTCATCAGTAGGTATCCTATCATAAAAATATATTAAAGATGATACAGTAGTATTGTTATTCTACAGGATGACTTCATAGAACGCTTTGCTAAGGCTTGCGAGGCGGTCCAAGAAGGTAATATCCCGCCTCGCATCGGTCTCGCCAATATGGAAGCCGAGCTTCGCACTAGGTATGTCTTCGTTTTTTTTAAAGCCTGCCAATATGACTCCACTCTTGCCTGATGAAGAATATGAGTAGAACCCAAAATTGGGGGTCAACTCACTTCCTGCTACTGCAGGCAGTATAGCAACCCCTAGTATTTTATCATTAAAAATAATATAATGATATACGTGGGGAACGGCATCAGGTTTCGTTTCGAGCCAGGTGCCATCTTAGCTCGCACGAGTTGTAATATATTTGTACTATTAAAAAATTGGTCTTTTTAGAGAGCCCGATAGACTATATACATTTTAATTCATGGTATCTATCAAACGCAAGAAAAAACGATAACAAATCATGTTGCTTTTCAAATAATATTAAATATTGTGCTATAAAAAGCTATATTAAATTACATAATCATCTTTCCTCTCACTTCGCTGTAATCAATGATAGTGATTTCGTATAAAAAAATTCAAGTGTGTTACAGGGAGTCGAAAAAGGCGTACGCTTATTAGATATAAGCAAAAAATAAATTTAAAAATAAATAAAGTAATATTACTACAGCAAGTTCACTGTTTTTTAAATGCTAAAACTATTTAAAGGTAAAAAAAACCTGTATTTCAATGTTTCCAGTATAACGGAGTTACCGAAGGCCAACGTGGAGGTAGTGGCTCGGTACCTGCCCGTGGTGCTGGACAAGCTGCTGCACCTGCTGGTCGCGCCCCCAGTACTGGCCGGACAGACCCTCAACATCGCGCAGGACGTCTTCACCTGCCTCGCACACCTCTTCACTGATATATCGGTCACTATACTCTTATTCTTTTATTTCGCATTTATTCGCACACTAGCTGTTACACGATAATTTTTAAGCTATTATATAGCTTTTATCACGGGCTTTGAGCGCGGCGACCGAATCAAGAAATTCCGTAACGAAAAAACCCAACACCCTAAAAAAGGATAGAGAATATGATCGTAACTGCAGTGCGACAAGGATGTGGCGGCTCCGTGCTCTATAGGCAGATTAGCGCATGCGTGCTGCTGTCGTGCACACTCATTCTAGATTCTTCTTCTTTTTTATTTCGTTTTTTCATTCCATAGAAATGCTCATATTACTATTATGTTCTCTGTTAAGTTGTCATTGTCTTTCAGTTAATAGGATGATTAAATTGTTTGGCAATAATTTTGTTAGAATGTATGTTGGTAAAAAGACAGTGAATATTGTTTTGTAAACCTGAATTAATATCAAAGAAAAATAAATACTGCATAAATAAAAAAATCATAAGTTGATAAAAGATGCTATGCAATAGCTTTACCGCGGCAGTCCCTTAGTACTTTATATTTTTTTTATTCAAACATAATTCCAGAACATGAATGAAGGTTCCACGTGCGACTCGCACGGTCGCAGCGGGCTGATCACTACGTACATCCAGTACCAGTGCACCATACCCCGACCCTCGCTCACCGACCGAGACATCGGCCTGCCGCTACCCCCAGCCGGTATCTAACAACTGACATTCCTTACAACCTAACAGCCTTAAATAGTCCACTACTGGACTGTCCTTACAAATGAGGTTTTGACCACATCTATAATATAGGGTTCAGGTCAAGATTATCTTCTCTTTGTAGTGATTTTCTCCTCCAAAGTTTGCTCAATTTGTTAGGAATGGAATTAGTGTTTAGTTTTAGGAATTAGTGGTTTCTACCAGTACTCTATGGGACCCTTTAAGCGGGGCGTGAGGCCGCCATAGTGTGGGTCACCATGCTGCACTGTCCGCTGTGGCAGTGAGGATGATGGCCGCCACTTCTGGATTCTGTTCATGCTTTCCATCAAGCAGGGCAGAGTTGTTATCCTGAATAGGTTTTGTGTTATTCTGAATTCATACCCTGTATAAGACAGCTAATCTAGGAATTGATCAGTCTCAGATGTTCATTATTTATTTCAGTGATGACAGACGGTTCCTGCAAGATTTTGCACGAAGAAATAGCACTACAGTGGGTGGTCGCTAGTGGGGCTACCAGAGATCTCGCCATGCAGAATTCATGGTCAGTACTGGTATAGAGTGCTTTAATAGGCTTCTTTTAATGTATAACGGTAACAATTTTCTTTCATTGTATTTGACCGAGTGTGTGTAGAAATCAGAGTTTTACACAACAAACCTTCCCCCCCCCCCCCCTTTTCTGGTAATTAGTTAGCGTTCATCTCTCTTTGAGTTGCTTTACCAGTTTGCTCCTCTGCCTAATATACTATCACTAAATAATTTACTAAACTTTACTAAATTAGATCATTCAATAATTTGACTGCCTTGTTGGTCTAGTGGTCAGCGTATGAGGCTGCTGATCAAGAGGGCCCAAATTCAAATTCAAAATTCTTTATTCACTTAGGATGCAATACATCTCTTGTGACAGGTCAAGATTCTACATGTACATTTATGCCATGTTCGCAAACAATAGGTAGAGCCGGAGAAAAGAACATGGCAATAAAAACTCGCGGCCACTCCTTTCCGGGTTCGATTCCCGGGTCGGACCAAATGTTTGTGTGATCCACAAATATTTGTTTCGGAGTTTGGGTGTTTTTCTATGTTTAATATGTATGTATTTACAAAAAAAAAGATGTTTATGGATTTATATCAGTCACCCATAATACAAGCTCTGCTTAGTTTGGGGCTAGATGGCGTTGTGTGTAAGATGTCCGAAATATTTATTATTTTACATACAATATTTTTTCGTTCGCTTTATGAAAGTAGTGACATCTCGACCAATTTGGTTTTAAGTTTTAGTAAGAAACTGGCGTGGCCTGATTCCGTCCCTATTTTCTTAACGCGAAAGAGCCCTAGTATGAGCCTTGTGTGCAGGTCTCTGTTCGAGCTGATGGTGAAGTCGATGGTGGAGTACCTGTACTGGAGCGGTGCCCACGAGGCGAGACGCAAGGCGCGCTTCCCGGACCAGTTCACTGACGACCTCACCACACTCGTCAACAATGTCACCTCCGAGATCATATCCAGGTCAGAATTACAACATGAATTATGGGTAATTACAGTTGTCAATAGAAGTGCCTAAAGTTTCAATTAGGTTGCATTGCGTTTACAGGCAAACTGAATCAAAATATTAAATAACTGACTATAACCTGCTACACTTCTTTAACTCTCATTGCGGCCTTACTATATGATATATTATGCCTAGACGAACAATAAGTGATCATACTCAACACACAATATTTGTCTTAGGTGGATTGAAACCAAGATCTTTGGCATGCAATTCAAGATTTCTAACCAGTTGACGAACAGTTGCAATTTCAAAAAATGCATTAGTTTTTTTTTACTGTATAGGTCAATATTCTACTAAGTAATATTACTTCTCAGATACGGCAAAGATAGCCGCCTAACACAGAGCCTAAACAACAGCCTGGCGTTCTTCTTGTTTGACCTGCTCAGCATCATGGACCGCGGCTACGTCTTCAACCTCATACGGAACTACTACAAACAGATGTGTGCTAAGATCGCATCTTTGCCTGATGCTGTTCCTCTTGTTCAGTATAAGGTTCGTAAATATACTACGGGGTTTTTCCATTTTCTTGTATTCTATTCATATGAAAAATTTTGAGCCCAAATTTTTCATATGAATAGAATCATATGAAAAATTTGAAGCAATTGTTGAGAGCGATAAGAGTGGAGCTCTTGTGTAACTAATCTTTTATAACGTATTTGTAAGCTTTCATATAAATAAATAACTGTAATAATTTTTAATTCTTCTATGAGAAGACAAATTTTGTCTACTCATAGAAAAAGAAAGTAAAATGTTTTAATAAATGTATCAAAATATAAGTATTAATCGGAATTATGTTTTTGAAGTTTGTTGAAATTAAATTGTTCGCCTGAAAAGAATAAAATAAAAATATTTATTTGTCACAAGTAAAATAATACATTCATATTGGGTTTTGTTTTTTTTTTTGCTTTTTTTTTTTTTTAAAAGACAACTCCCGCATTAGGAATATAAATTCCTGTGTCGCGGGGGACTTTACAAACATACAAGAAACGGACACAAAGAACACCCTGACTCAGAACAACAAATTGTGAATCACACAAAGTGTTGTCCTACGTGGGATTTGAACCCACGACACTTGGCGTAGTAGGAAGCGGCGTGGCGACCGCTTAAACCACTAGGCCAACCGTGCAGTCAAGGGTGGGTCAACCGTGGGTACATGAATTTAGGACGCTAAATAGTCTTTTGTTCGTACTAGGTACTTAAACTGTTTAACAAACTAGGCAAAGCCTGTTTTTTGGTTGACAGTGTTCAGTCGTGGATTCAATAGACAAAGGTTTTATGATTGAAAACAAAATGTATAATTTTCATCCTTCAATTTCGACTCTATGTTTAAAATCATTACCCATCACTGTATTTAGGTTTTTTAGTTAGAGTGGAGTTACCAAGACTACTTAGTCATATTAATAATTGAACAACGTTTTTGTCGTATATCAGCTGGCGTTCCTGCGCATCGTGTGTTCGCACGAGCACTACGTATCGCTGAACCTGCCCGCAGCGGGTGGGGGTGGAGGTGGGGGCGGGGCCGGGGGCGTGTCCCCCGCCGCCTCGTGGCAGTCGCTGGGCTCGCACTCCAGCCACGCGCTGGGACACGAGTTCCGCTCCAGGCACTACCTGGCCGGCCTGCTACTCTCCGAGCTCACCAACGCGCTCGACCTGCAGTGAGTGCCGCTACTTCAACACTTCACCCTGAACGTACTGCTGACGACCAGCCCCCAGCCCCCTAGCCGAGTTGCGCTTCATTTCTATATTCCATTCAGTTTCTCAATCCTCTTATTTCATTGACTAATGTCACACAGTCACGTGATCAAAGCAAAATATTAGCCATTCAAACAAGAAGAATAGAGAAATAGAATGGAATATAGAATAGAAAACGATAAATGTTTGCAACTTGGCTAGGGTGGCTGGACTAGACGGCTTAATACAAATTAATGAATTATAAGAAGTGAAGAAGGGTGAACCGCTCATGACATAAGGGCCTTAAGTCAAACATTACCGAGAGGAAGCAGCTACGTCGCGATCGGTACCTAGATGGGTGACCGATTGTGGCATGATATGTCATGAGCATTTTCGTGATTCGGAGGTCACGCTAACCTGTCGGTCAATATTTTTTCGTTTAACGGAAAGATTTGCGTAGCCACAACATATCTCGTAATTCAGGAAAAGGTTTTGCATCACCAAAAAAACTATACCATATCACCTACGTGAATTTTGATATTTGAATCATAATTAATTTTATCAATTTTTTTTAGTTGCATAAATGAATTAATTACTTACACATCCTTCCAATGTTGCTATTCTAAAATGTAACGTCTCTAAGATTGAAGACTGAACTCTCTTCTCTCTCTCTCTCTCTCTGATCTTATTTAGAGCAGCATAAATGCCACCAGTAAATATAATATAAGAAGTGAAATATTGACATAATGTATTCATTCATTCCACAGGAGTCCAGTACTGCAGTGTGCAGCAGTGAACGGCGTGCTGTCACTCCTCACAGCACACGACGCAGACCCTCGCCTGGCCGCCCCTGAGCTCAAGGCGAGGGTGGCCGCGCTCTACCTGCCTCTGCTCTCCATCATCATGGACGCTCATCCTCAACTCCATCGAGGATTCACTAACAACAAAGGTACGAAGACCTAACTGGCTCGAAGGACCAGTTCGACTGGCGTTCATTAAACCATAATGTCCCTTTGCTGGGCACAGACGAGTGTTAAAGCCATACGTCCCCACACTGGCCGCGAGCGGGTTGGGAACGATCATCTTTCCTATTTGTTTAACTTTGTATTTTTTTATTAACCTTATTACAAATTTTGCTTTTTGACAGAAACTCTGCAACTGGATAGTGATATGGGACAATTCAGTAATCTCTACACCGCGTCATCTCCTGAAGGGGAATTTAAACAGGTAAATACACCGTTTGCTTTTTAAAGCTAGTGTGTATTAGAATAGAATAAGCATATTTAGTTATAGCATGAATTAATGAGTAGACTGGATTTTGTAAGTTTTTATTAAAGTTTTGTATGCGTAGACAATTTCATTTATTAATTTCTTTTAAAGTTTGTGCACATAAACTTTACTTCAGTGAGTGCAATTCGCGGTCTAAACTATTACACTAGATTCCTCCTTTCGTCTATACCCCTATTACATAAAAAACAAGGTACGTTAGGAATGGTCATGACTCGTGTGGTTGTGTTGTCAGAATGGTCGTCCGCCGCTGAACAGCGAGACGAGCCGCAACCTGCTGATGTGCCTGGTGTGGCTGCTGAAAAGCGTGGAGCGGAGCGCGCTGGGCGCCTGCGTCAGCGACCTGCCGCCCGCCAGGGTGCACGCCCTGCTCGCGCTCATCGACCTCTGCTTCAAGTGCCAGGAGTACAAGGTACACGACCATAATGGATTCAATTCCTAAAGGCACACTTATCAGAGTCGAACGCGTCAAACGAGCCGAACGAAACGAATTTTAGAATTCTTTATTTGAAATCTCATGAAACCTCGCACACTTGCCCGCGTCGAATCATCCGTATCTGGAAGAACCCCAGAAATCCTAGACGAATTCGGATGACGTCTTAAAATTCGGCGCGGATGATGCGGTCGCCTCGATCGATGCGCCCGCATTCTATCAGTTGCGTATGACAGAGCAACGCACGAATACTATTTCTTGAAATTATTTCTTCGACGCAGTCGATGCTTTCGGCGCGGACGATTCTTCTGGTGCGGATAAGTGTGCGTTGACCATAACTCGGACAAAATTTTTTTAGATTGCAAATATTTGTTTCGGGTGTTTTTTATGTGTATGATTGTACCTATTTTAGAAAAGTAAATATTCTCTGCTATGGCTGTGCTTAGTTTGGGAGTAGATGGAGCTTTGTATCACATCACATACCCAAAGTATTATTATAATTATACCATAATACATTACTAATAATAAACATATTTAAAACTTGTATTAAAATAATGCATGTATAAAGTGTGATATTGTGTCATGTACATTCGTTAGTGACAAAAATGTTATATTTCTTAAATTCAGGGTCGCAAGGAGATAATGAAGTGTACCCAGCAGAATGTTCGCAAGACTACCGACATCAAGGCAAAGTTAGAAGATGTTATACTGGGACAGGGTTCTGCGCGATCTGACTTTATAATGAGACGCAAAGGTGAGGTTTTTTTCCGTTCCGTAGCACATATATGAATCGGAACCTTAAAGATTCGTCCATCCATCCTCGACTTACCTTCCACACGGTTAATGCTAAAAATATGAAAGTTTGCATGGATATCTGATTCTGTCAAATCGTCAAATTGCTACAATAAAATTACAACGGCTTAGATAATTTTGTTATGGAGTCATAGATTCCTAACTTGTAAAATACGTACAAAGTGCTAGCGCAAGGAGTAGGTGCGCGGTGCCAAGCTGTCGATGTTGATGTGAATGTGGTGTGTGTGGTGCAGGTCAGGCTAGTTCGTGCGCGGTGGGTGCGTGGCGGCGCGAGCGCTGGCGCAAGGAGTGGGTGCGCGGCGCCAAGCAGCCAGCGCACGCGCCTCCCGCTCCGCTCCCCGCCCTCGCCGCCGCACTCGGCGCCGAGCTCGCGCTCACGCTCCTGCACGCCCTCGAGACCATCGTGCAGGTATGTGTCAACGGCAGAAAGCGGAAGTATCGTATCTTGAAAATTCTACAAAAAGATTCTTAATATAAGAAAAAAATCTTCAATTTCACCTTTCTAATTTATTGATCTACGAGTCATGCATTTTTTTTAAATGATTTCATAGCTTTAATGTTAAGTATTTGAAGATATGACATTTCCACTTTCTCAGGTCAAAATGTATTTTCAAAAGAAACATAATGCTACTTAAACTTTGACAACCAACTGTTTATAAAACATAAAAATATTTCATAAACGCATTATAAATTAAAAAACTATATAATTATACAAATATAGTACTACCGAGCAATTATATTTTATGTATTCAGACGTGCAGCAACCTAGAGTGTGGTCAGAGCGTGTGCAGTGCTGCGTTGCAAGTGGTGTTGCGCGCGTTACAGCGCAACCAGAGCGTCACCGTGTTGCAGCACATGTTCGCCACTGTACGAGCACTCATCGTCAAGGTATCGTAAATAACATACATGTTCTATTTTATAACAATGAATCAGTATGAATGTGACCTAATACAGACAGAATGACGGAAAGTAAATAAAATCTACCAGAAACAGCGTTTTAAATTTGGTTATCATTTAAACCCAGAAAAATATTAAGTGAAAAATAATGAATATAAAACGAAATATGACGTAGATGGACACGTTTAAGTAGGGCTGCCATCTCTAAAATTTGAAAACCAGGACAAAATATCCACGATTTTCAGAGTACAAAACCCGTGCATGTCAACAGATATTTTAAATTTAGTGAAAAGCTGATTTATTAGGTCCTAATTATTTATTTTATTATGTTATTTATTTATGTATGAATAGATGTTATCGATTATGTGTGTTAAATTCAAATTTATTAAAAATAAAATATTATGACTATATATAAAAAGTAATACTAAATATTAAAAAAAAAATTATAAGAGGCAATTGTTTGTAAGTTTTTTACTCTTGTAAAATAGCTATATATGTGTTTATATCAGTTCTCTAGTACCCATAGTACAAGCTCTGCTTAGTTTGGGACTAGATGACGTTTTGTGTAAGATGTCCGAAATATTTATTAGTGTTATGAATGTATTGTGTGCAGCTGGGCTGGTCGTGCTGCGGCGAGGAGTCGGGCATCTGCCGCGTGCTGCTGCGGCACTGCGCCGCGCTGTCCGGCGCCACCCGCGCGCACGCCTCCGCCACGCTCTACGCGCTCATGCGACAGCACTACCAGCTCGGGAACGTGCGTACACCACCACCACCATCTTACACCCCTCCCACACACACACATACGACAATCGTCAAAAATAGAAACTGACAAGCCAAATCCATTCACCTAAATATTTGACACATGAACATTCATTCAAATATTATCAAATTGCATGCGACTGTTTAAAGAGTTCTAGCTTGTGCTTAAACTCCTTACACACACGCAAAGTTAAATATACAAATCTATTAGAAAAATTAATATCAGTTTTTTCATCTTGTAAGCTATATAAAATTACACTCTCCTTTAGAAGCCGAAAAGTAATTTTAAACAGCAATGAAACTATAGTCCAATACAGTGACGCATTGATTATGTTGAGTAATGGGGCGCCAAACTTGATTTCTTGTAATCTAAATGGACAGGGAAAATGCTTGATCTTTTATTGAGTATTTTCTAAACACGAATAGACTACAGCCTAACCATCAACTCTTCTTACAGAACTTCAGTCGAGTGAAGATGCAGGTGACGATGTCCCTCTCATCTCTGGTGGGTACCTCCACTACGTTCAGCGAGGACTCCCTGCGACGCGCCCTCAAGACCATCCTCGTGTACGCGGAGCACGATCACGACTTGCAGGACTCGAATTTCCCAGAACAGGTACAGAACAGCTCTATAATTGCTTTATTTATACAGCTTCAAATATACTACACTGCAGTATACAGACATACATATATATAAATATATATTATTATTTTTTATAATTTTAAGGAAACTTACAGCTAGAAGTAGAATTTAAATAAATACAGTAACATAGTGAAGGCCAATGACAAGTTTCCACAAATATCCAAAAGGCCGCACTTCAAAGTAAATATGTACATTGTTTCTTCAATCTAAGGGTTGACAGCAAATCCATTTTTGTGGTTATAAAGTTATTCGCAAAAGTAGTGGTCAGACAGTATTGTCTTCAATTTTGTAAGAGGAGTGAAGAACAGATCCACGTCGACTTCCCGACACGTGCCATTGTAAACAAGACAAGCCCGTATTATATAGCAGTTTTGTCTGTACGCAGTTCCTACTATAGGAATGTGTAACAGATTCGGCTTACGCAATAGTACTGTGGGCACACACAAACCTATTTTGACAAGCAGATCTGGTAAATCCGCCGATCCGTTGAATATTTTCCATAAGAAAATTAAATCCGCTATTGTTCATCGCTCTTTCAGCGGTAGAATGTGAATTTTTTTACAACGGGTGTTGTAATCAGGTAAATAATAATTACAAATAGACTCACGCTCGTATCACCTACAACATGTTTACAAGAGACAGAACCTAAATATTATATCACGTCTACATTTAGCCGATTGTATGTATAGTGCCGGCAATTATACACTTTGGGAAACAATTATGGGAAAATTGGATGAGAAATAATATTGATTCTACATATTGCAAAACGAGTTTGGGATTATATGCCTGTTACTTGAAGCGGATTATTTTGTTAACTCATTTTATTATAGCTATTACTAGATGAAGTATCTTTTTCTTTTCCATTTACTATTTTTCTAACTTCCATTTCATTTTCTTCATTAATAACATGTGTTTTAAGCAACCACTAATATCTGAGGTGATAATATAAGCCCTATTTAGAAACCAATTAAATGGAACAGAAATCTATAGCCTTCCTTTCATGTAATATGTCATTAAACTTATAAATTAATAGAAAATATGTAGCAGGCTGTACAGGCATCGCCCGAAGCAGTGCCCACAAAGAATTCGGTATGTTTAAAAACCCGGTGGTGTTGGTAAATGTTCTTGTTCGGAATTAAGAATCCCATTTGTGTATGTGATTTTTTCTTGTTGTTATCCTTAAATATGTTCTAGAAAAATGATTAATATACCTATAGTATTTTGCCCATGGTCTATTTCGCCTTATATATTAGTGACCTCTTTTTGATATATTCAAAAAAATATTATACTGTACCTACATCAAACAATCATAATTTAAAATATTTGTTTGCTTTACTGCCTATATTATTCCGTTTAATCTCTGTAACAAACGGATTTTCACTAGCAGATAGCTGATAATAAATAATGAGTAACTTATTGTTGTACCTCAAAAACACAAAAACCGCGGAGTGTATCTAGTAAATGAATAAAAAATTCCAATATTAAGTTGTTTATGCCTAGAAATGGATGGTTTTAATCCTATTCTTATCTTTTATGTCATTATCCTTTTTTAAATGTCTTTTGTCTTCGTCTTGTACATTACAAAGTGGCACTATACCTTTATGCATTGTTGTGATGTGTCTCGTTTTAAATTTACCCTCATTTGTGTTTTATATTATAAAGTCCTTGAATGCCTTGCTTGTATCTGTACCCGATATCTCTTCATCGTCAACATTTAATAGCTATTAATTGAATTAATTATTAAAAGGTAAAAGACCTGGTCTTCAATCTACACATGATTCTGTCGGATACGGTGAAGATGAAGGAGTTCCAGGAAGACCCAGAGATGTTGCTGGACTTGATGCACAGGATCGCTCGAGGGTACCAGCACAGCCCAGATCTTAGGCTTACATGGCTCAATAATATGGCACAGAAACATATGGAAGTATGTCCATTAATTTAAATATTAATTACAAATTTAGGTGTCTTAATTTTTAGTAATATGTTTAGAAATCTTTAAAACACTACATTTTTGATATGCACAATAACGTTTGATACAGTTAACAATATTTTTCTGTTAAATTAGGTTAAGATTAGTAGACACAGTTACCTTTAGGGCCACTTAAATTTCATGGAAAAAATTGAATTGATTGGGTAGATTTCACATATACAATTATTTTATGATTAGTATAATAGAGAAGAGTAGTATTTTTGTGGTGGTGAATGACGTGAGTGTTGTTACCGTTGTCAGCGTTCAAACCACACGGAGGCGGGCATGTGCCTGATCCACGGCGCGGCGCTGGTGGCGGAGCAGATGTGCGCGGGCGGGCGCGGCGCGGCGCTGCTGCAGCGCGTCACGCACAACGCGCTCGACGAGAGCTGCGCCGACGCGCTGCACCATCACCTCACGCACCTCGAGCTGCAGGTACTGGGCGTGCTGACTGCTGACACACAGACCAATTGGTTTTTTTCTCTGCATCTGCATCTTTAGTAGTGATGACGGATTAAGAACCCGAGGTGTTACAATCATTATTCATTCTGTGGGTGTCGTAAGAACCGACTAATGATCAAACTATGCTAAACAAGAGCAATACACAGAGAAGAAAACCTAATACCAACTTGTCTGAACAGTATAGCATGGTGGCCAAAATTTTCTGTCAATAGAGAAGCCTGTAACCAGCAGTAGACTATTAACTGACACACGGACCAATTGATTATTTCCGGAAGCTCTGCATATACATCTTTAGCAGTAAAGACGGATTAATAACCCGAAGTGTTACTACCACTATTCATTCTGTGGGTGTCATAAAAACCGACTAAAGATCAAACTATACAACATCAACAGCACGTAGGGAAGAAAACCAACTTGTTTGGACAGTGTAGCAAGGTGGCCAAAATTTTTATATTAAAATTGGTAACCAGCAGTGAACTATTAAAGGCTTTGATGATGATGAATGCCTACGTATAAATAATGAAATGAAATTATACAGAACAACGAAATAATTTATTGGATTAAAACATTAAGAAATGATGAAAACAACTTATTACAATTGACTTCTAACCAGGCGCTGTTGGAGCATGCTGCCAGTGAGCTGATGACAGCGGGTATGTACGAGACAGTCAACGAGGTGTACAAAGTTCTCATACCCATCGCAGAAGAGCACAGGGATTATAAGAAACTTGCTAATATACACAGGTATAATATGAGTACAAAGTACTTTCTTATAAGTTTTATTTATATGTATTTATTTATTGTATTGTCTCGATTTCGATTCCTGAGTTGGACCAAATTCGCCGATTCACTCTAAACTGCGATTTTGGAAACCTGGTCTATACCCGTAAGAGCTCTTTGACCCCAAATAGTCGGTTCTGCGGCTAATGTAGCCAGATCACTGATGATTCAGCTTGCTAAAATGATAGGCTATGTCGATGACATTAGTTCTCTATTGGATCACCTCATTCCTGATGCAATCGAGCAACGCTAAATATGAACTTTTCCCTAGCATACGGAACGATTTTGAACTTTTGAACAAACTTTATCCTAACGTTACGGCACCGTGTTTATTTACGGGTAGGGTGCCTTAAAACCTCCTAAGGCATACATAACAAATTTTAAATTTGGTTTAATTAAAGTTGTATTTTTTTAAATGCAGTGTCATACATCATAATATAAATAATTCCCAGCAAACTGAACGAAGCATTCACCCGCATTGAGCAGTTACACGGCAAACGGGTGTTCGGCACGTACTTCCGCGTGTCGTTCTACGGCGCCAGGTTCGGGGACCTCGACAACGAAGAGTTCATCTACAAGGAACACGCGCTCACTAAGCTGCCGGAGATATTCAGTCGGCTAGAGGTTACCTTCTATTATATCTATCTTTACTACCATCACTGATTTTAATATTTTTATAAAACTTCAATCGACAACTTTTGGTTCATTATATGTAAGTCTGTGGTCTATATATTGACATCTATCTTATAGGTCTTGCTATCTTAAAAGATATTGAGGATGGCTTAGTTTCAGCAAAATATTTTATTCTCTTTCAGAACTTCTACGGAACCCGTTTCGGCGTGGACAACGTCGTGATAATAAAGGACTCAAACATAGTGGACGTCAGCACACTGGACCCGGATAAGGCCTACATACAGATCACGTACGTGGAGCCCTACTTCGAGCCGCACGAGCTCAGGAAGAGGGTCACGCATTACGAGAGGAACTATAACATCAGTGAGTGGCATTATTTAAGTTTATGACATCATCATCAATAGCCTTCAACAGTCCACTGCTGGACATAGACCTCTCCTTAGTAAGGAGGTTTTGGCCTACTATACCACGCTGGCCAAACGGGTTGGTATAAGGTTGGTTTCAAGTTTTCCTTCTCTTTGCATCGATGTTGTCTTGCGTAGTTTATCCCTTAGTCGCCTTTTACGACACCCGCGGGATGAATAGGAGTGGTGACACTCTGTGTTCTTAATCCGTCACCACTCGGACGTTTATGATAATTTAATGGAATCTAGGCTAATTAGCTCATTGCAGAGGGGGCCTAGTGTGAGTTTGTTTCACACCAACTAATGATTGTTTTCAATATCTCTAGTTACAATTGGAGAGTGTATATATTTTTTCATTATGATTGATCTTCATGCTGATCGCGTTCGGTGTTGCGTTAGTGAAGAGTACTGTTCAATCTAAATCTGGCGGCTTTGTGCTCTATGTGTGAATTAGCGCATGCGTGGAAGCGAAATATAGGAATTGGGGCGCATTTTTTTACACCGCGAATAGTGAAAACGCGAATGAAGGAAGCGCGAATAAGGAGCTTTTACTGTATATTAATTGCATATTTTAAGACTTGCTGTTCTTTGAGATCTTCCCCAATATTAGAAACTTTTCCTAGCATATGCTTCCTGTGTGCTAATTGACTGCTTTATTGGTCTAGTCACTAAACCACTAGACTCTAGTGGTTTGCGTATGCGGCTGCTGATCAAGAGGTCTCGGGTTCGATTCCCCGGTTGGACCAAATGTTTGTGTGATTCGCAAATATTTATTTCGGACTCTGGGTGTTTTCTATGTATAATATGTATGTATGTACGAAAAAAAGTATGTTTATGTATTTATATCAGTTGTTTAGTACCCATAATACAAGCTCTGCTTAGTTTGGGACTAGATGACGTTGTGTGCAAGATGTCCGAAAATATATATAGGTACCGTAAACTGGGGTTATTTGGATATCACGGGGTTATTTGGAATTTCTAAAATAAAAGTTTTGATCACATGTATTTTTTTTCTGTCAATTGTAGGAATGTTTTTATGCCACCTTGCAACACTACAACTATTGTCTATGTAAATTTGAAATTTTGGAGGTTAGTTAAGCGTTTCACGTGGAGCAGTAAATGATTTTGTAAAGTTCGAATTTACGCTTTATATCGTGGGTTTATAACTTTCAACTGATACACAATATCTAGAAAGGTATGTACCACGCAAATCAAACTATGTATACGTGTGTTTTCCGCAGATTTCAACGGTGTAAGTGGCTCTTTTCTATCTCTAACGAGCTAGATACTGTTCCTATGTTTTCCGATTGGTGCTATTTGGAATGGATTTTGGGGTTATTTGGAAGAATATTCCAAATAGCCCCTTCTACGGCTTTCTATGCATTCCTATGGATTGCAGTAGTCATTCCAAATAACCCCAAGAGTGCAACAAAATTCACTTAAGGGTAAGTCAATGCGATTATTAATACGTAATTGTAACTAACATAGATAGGTAGGTATAAAAACCAAGGTCTGGAAATAAACCTAAAAGGTTTGTAGTTTATTAAAAGTTTCTTATTAGTAGTAAGTACCCTTACTTTGTCAATTCCTTCATTATATTTTTGACAGTTCAAGAAATTTCGAAATTAGTCACGCCCTCACACGTCACCGATTCGATTTGAAATCAAAATCAATTTTATTTAATAGCGCGCATAAACCTAAAAAAATATCAAATTTCACCCGCGCAGCTTCACACCTCCCGCTCGCTGATTGATGAAACAAAACATGCCCATTACACCTCGGGTCAGGTGCGATAGAAAGGGAGCGTTCTGCACGGAATAAGAATGTAGTAAGCGCCGAATTAATTTTATTGTAATTACTCGTAAATTTTACATTTTTTTTAAAACACCAATAGAGTCCCTTGGTAATATATTTTTATACAATGTATTAAAATAATGACTCAGTAATATACATATTTATGATAATAAATTGATTTTAGTGGAAAATTAGACTTAACTTTGTGATTAAAGGCTTCTAAAGGCCGAAGAATTCCTACTCGCTGAAAAAAGCGATGAGATATATTTTTGAGATACTTTAGTTTTATTTTTCTAGAATTATTAACCTCGGTTATCGGCAATTCCTACTCGTAAAATAGTTATTACTACCTCTTGTTAAATAATTTGATGTTAGTTTTGTGTTGGATATTTATTCTTTGTTGTGTCATTTTATTCAATATGTTTGTTACCTTTTCCTAATTAACGAATATGAAAAAAAAAATGATTGAAATTATAGTTTGGTTTTTTTTACTTAGTGAAACATTCAACATACTCACCCCGCATTTACTCACTTAAAAAATAGCTTACCCTTAAGAATTCCAAATATCGCTTTATTTATAATACACACAACTTGGTCAAACTTACGTAAAATTCCAAATAACCCCGATTTGGCATCAAATATAATTTCAACTATGTAACTACCTTCATATTATTTAGTATTTATTTGACCAAAAACAGTCAAATTGACATAAACTTAAAACCATGTTACCCTAGAATGTTTAATAATATCGCTTCAACGGTTTTAATAAGTGTATGTTTCATAAATTAAGAAAAAATGGGTCAATAAACTGTGATTTTAAATAGCCCCATAGTAGCGATATTTGGAACAGCATATTTCAAACTACATATTTTCAAAACTACTTACGATTGACGTATATTAGTAGTAGTGATCAAGAAGGCAATAAAGGAACTACTCAAAAAGCCCCCTGTTAAGTTATTTCATTCATTGTTATTTTAATGAACACATGGTTTAGCAAAAAAAAAAATTCAAATAGCCCCGTTTTACTGTATGTCCGAAAATGTATAAATATCTATAATTCGCTCGGTGGAATATAAGCTGTGAGGGGGAGGTACCGTTTTAGTAGAGATAATGGTTGTGTATGTCCGTGTCCGCAGAGCGGTTCATGTACGCGACGCCGTTCACGGTGGGCGGGCGCGCGCACGGAGACATCGCGGAGCAGTGCAAGCGCAAGACCATCCTCACCACAGCACACCACTTTCCATACGTCAAGACCAGGATACAGGTACCCAACACTCAACACCCACCAGAGGACATACAATACTCATGATTTGTGTCGTGGTGTCATTTTAAAAGTTAAATAATAATGATTTGACTACTTTCTTGGTCTAGTGGTTAGAGTATGCGGCTACCGATCAAGGGGTCTCGGGTTCGATTACGGTTCGGTCTCGGGATCGGACCGAATCTTTGTATGATTTCCAAATATTTGTTTCGGGGTTTGCGTGTTTTCTATGTTTAATATGTGTATAAATTTATATCAGTTGTCTAGTACCCATAATACAAGCTCTGCTTAGCTTGAAACTAGATGTTGTTGTGTGACAAACAGCCAAAATATTTATTCATTTAATGAAGACATCTATGAAAACTTACTTAAATAATTATAACTATCACTACCATATTGCATTAACAATTATAATCAAGAAACGATTTTAGTTATTATTCACTGATAGTAATTTATAGAAATGCAACACTTAGTTTATCGATAAATTACATATTTAGTTAAAAAAACTCTCGCTTTTCTCATCGCAATATTTAATTTTTCGTTATTTTTTAAAGAAACAAAAATATTTTTATTTAATTTATGTATTTTCAGGTCGTTCAACGAACACAAATAATATTATCACCAATAGAAGTGGCAATCGAAGATATACAGAAAAAGGTACGTACATTGTTTCACCAAATATAGTGGTACCAACCTACCAAAGTGACTCTGCCTGATGGAAAGTATGAGTAGAATCCAGGTGTAGAGGTCACCATCCTCATTGTGAGGGTGCAATGCAGCATGGTCAGCCATACCATGGCGGCCCAGCCCCGGATCTAGGAATGGGGGGGCAAACCGGGCACTTGCCCCGTGTGGCAGTTTCATGGGTGCCCCAAATTCTTGAGACAGGAACTCGAAATATCAAAAAATGAAGACTCTTTTCCTACATTCTCATTGGTTTGTATCAAGTAATGGAATCTTAATATAATATACTCCATTGGCTCAGCGACCCAAAGTCTCAAAAAGTCAAAAGAGTCTTGGCCTCCGACACGAGAACGCCACTCCATTCGATCCTGGGCTGCCTGTCGCCAGATGTCAGCTTGAAGCTCCCCAAGGTCCGCCTCTACTGCATCGCTCCAACGATATGTAGGTCGCCCAACCGGACGACGTCCGATTGGACGACCCAGATAGGCTCTTTTCACTTCTCGATCTTCTCCCATTCTTTCAACGTGGCCATGCCACAGGAGCCTATGTGCTTTGATTTGTCCGATGATATTTGGCTCCGTCACGGCATCCTCAATGTTGAAAAACAAACTTTCTGTTTCCATACGCCCAGTTACTTTTTGAACACATACTAAGTGATTTATGAACGCAAAACGTAGTAGTATCACAAAAATGCTACTCATTGGCAGTTTTTCTCAAACACTGAAGGGAGGGGGCGCCACTTTCAAAATTTTGCCCCGGTTCGAAACAATCGCAGATCCGGGGCTGTGGCGACCTAGTAGTCATTTTACATCAGAGTAGACTTTATTAAGCTTATATATAGAAGACTTGTATGACAGGATGGTTGATTAAAATAACGTGTAATCGAACATTGTACAGATAAACGAGCTGGCGGCGGCTACGAGTCAGGAGCCGGCTGATCCCAAGATGCTGCAGATGGTCGTCCAAGGTTGTATCGGCACCACCGTCAACCAGGGACCACTGGAACTTGCACAGGTATGCCTAATGTATTGATTTTATAATTTTAATTTAACTCTTCAGCCAACTTAGAAATAATTATTATATAATTGAAGAATATTGACTGCCTCGTTGGTCTAGTGGTTATCGTATGCGACTGCTAATCAAGGGGTCTCGGGTTCCAATCCCGGGTAGGGCCAAAAAAGTGTTGTTGGGTTTTTCTTACAGGAAATACTTAATAACAGACTGTAGTCTGGAAGTTTGGCGGTGATTCAAGCCCGTGCCTCGGAGAGCACTTAATGCCGTCGGTCCCGGTAGTCATGAACATCTATGGCAATCGCTATTGGGAAGTAAATGGCCTCAAATATACTGACAACTAGTTCAACCTTCGAATTTCAGTTCTCTCGTAGGGTTGCGGAGGTCCGATGCCAGTCGAGCCGACACTGGAATAAAGTTGTTTTTGAATTTGCAACATCTCTATAAGCTGTCGAATGCACCACACATTATTTATTCTTACTAATATTATAAATGCAAAGGTATAAGTCTGTTTGTCTATCGCGTTTTCACGTCAAAACTACTGAATCGACATACAAGCTACTTTTTAAACGACTTCAAAAAAGAAGGAGGTTCTCAATTCGTCGGAATCTTTTTTTTTTAATGTATGTTCAGCGATAATATCGTCGTTTATAAACCGATTTCCAAAATTATTTTTACATTGGATTTGGCATAGCTGGTGGTCTCAACGTCACCATGTCGGGATCTGGTAATGGGATCTTAAGAAAATCGAGGGAACACCTTAAATATCATAGGCACAATTGTCGCGGTTTGGGCACTCGGAATAGTTTTTCTTTGAAGTCGGTTTTTTAAGTGTTTAAAATAATGATTAGTTGAGGTATGATGTGATTCATTGAGATTTATTTGGGTAAGCGTTGGTATTTCCTATTTAAATGTTACACAATGTTTTTATAATAACTGATAATGCTCATGTTTGTTGCAGGTGTTCCTGGCGCCGGTGACGGAGGGAACGCAGCCTCCCACACGACTCACCAATAAGCTAAGACTGGCTTTTAAAGATTTCTCTAAAAAGTATGACCATTTCAATCTAATATATAAAATTCTCGTGTCACAGTTTTCGTTGCCATACTCCTCCGAAACGGCTTGACCGATCTTTATGAAACTTTATATGCATATTCAGTAGGTCTGAGAATCGGCCAACATCTATTTTTCATACCCCTAGGACGCGAGTGGAGCCGCGGGCATCAGCTAGTTTCTACATAAAGATTGTTAGATAAAGTCGTAAGATAAATTTGGTATCTTTGCATTGCATTTCTTATAAAATAAAGTCACTTACGCTGTCTGTTTGCTTAAATCTTTTAAGCTACTCAACGGATTTTAATAATGTTTTCAGTAATAGATAGAGTAATTCCAGAGAATGGTTTAAATATGTAATACAAAAATGTAATAGAAGGAGAAAGTCGAGAATAATTTATAAGACTTGTGCGAAGCCGAGTCACTAGTAACTAATAATTTCTAAGACTTGTGCGAAGCCGAGTCACTAGTAACTAATAATTTCTAAGACTTGTGCGAAGCCGAGTCACTAGTAACTAATAATTTCTAAGACTTGTGCGAAGCCGAGTCACTAGTAACTAATAATTTATAAGACTTGTGCGAAGCCGAGTCACTAGTAACTAATAATTTCTAAGACTTGTGCGAAGCCGAGTCACTAGTAACTAATAATTTCTAAGACTTGTGCGAAGCCGAGTCACTAGTAACTAATAATTTCTAAGACTTGTGCGAAGCCGAGTCACTAGTAACTAATAATTTCTAAGACTTGTGCGAAACCGAGTCACTAGTAACTAATAATTTTTAAGAATCGTGCGAAGCCGTGTAACTAATAATTTCAGTTCCACATTGTTTTCCACCCTCTCTAAGACCAACAATGAGACAGGCTTTGTTCTCCGTTTTATCAATCTTTCATAATCAGATTTAGCTGCCGAAAGGTTTTACTACTGTATTATCATTAAAAAAATCTGACTTTTAATATTTCTTGTGTTAAAATGGAACCACAAAGTTTATAACCTTTCGCTGTATCAGGTGCCACGATGCTCTGCGCAAGAACAAGAACTTGATCGGCAGCGACCAGCGCGAGTACCAGCGCGAGCTGGAGAGGAACTTCGCGCGCTTCACCGACCGACTCGCGCCTCTCGTCCGACCCGCGCCCGGACACGTCGCGCAGCTCAGGTACGCACCCCACTCACTACCACTACTCACTCACACTACACGACTCGCGCCTCTCGTCCGACCCGCGCCCGGACACGTCGCGCAGCTCAGGTACGCACCCCACTCACTACCACTACTCACTCACACTACACGACTCGCGCCTCTCGTCCGACCCGCGCCCGGACACGTCGCGCAGCTCAGGTACGCACCCCACTCACTACCACTACTCAGTCACACTACACGACTCGCGCCTCTCGTCCGACCCGCGCCCGGACACGTCGCGCAGCTCAGGTACGCACCCCACTCACTACCACTACTCACTCACACTACACGACTCGCGCCTCTCGTCCGACCATAGTCAGGGAACCCCCAACGAACCGACAATGTGTTTCTCTCACATAGTATCATCTTCATATTCCGAGCCTTTATTCCCAAGTTTATTTGGGGTCGGCTACTAGTTCACCAGTTTAACCTGAATTTCAGTTTTTCCACGGAGCGACTGGCATCGGACCTCCGCAACCCTAAGGGAGAACTGAAATTCGAAGATTGAACTAGTTGTCAGTATATTTGAGGGCACTGACTTCCCAATAACGATTGCCATAGATGTTCATGACAACCGGGACCGACGGCTTTACGTGCTCTCCGAGGCACGGGCGTGAATCACCGCCAAACTTCCAAACTCCGGGCTACTATTAGGAATTTCCTAAGAAAAACCCAAATACACTTTTTGGCCCGACCCGGGATTTGAACCCGAGACCTCTTGATAAGCAGTCGCATACTCTAACCACTAGACCACCGAGGCAGTTTCTCTCACACGGTCTCGAAAAATATTATATTTTTATATTATATTAATATTTTTCACCAACGAAATACAACAGCCAGAGTGCTGTCATTATTAGCATGGTTTTCTGTGTGAGGGTAGTACTGCCGCAATCCGTTCGAGCTTAAAAAGAAGCAATTGGCGTAGGGCCTCTGCTACTCCGCAACCCCGATAATGAGCTGAATTCGAAGGTATTAAAGTAGTCAGTATAGTAGGGGACACTGATTTCCCAATAACCACTGGTCTATGTAATACCATTTGTTTAAATTATTTTATGTACTTATGTCCAAAAAAATAATAATTTGCTATTGCCCCCTGATCATTGTGTCTTCGATTTTTCAAAGATGGACCATTGATTTGGATTTTTTTCTATTACAGCAACGGTTTGAGCAAACACGACTACAAGTTCCAAGCGTAAACCTGCTTCTAAAAGTACCACCGTCGACGTGTACCCATTACCTAGAGTTGTTCGCTTTCATTGTAATTATTGTTTACTACTATTTATTCAAAATGTATTAATTTAATAATAACTGTATAGTCGGAACGGAGACGGTTTAGAATCTAAAGATATATAACAATGAACACACATGGAAATATATACATAATAATATGTACCTGTGTAAGACATTTATTATATTTTCTATGTGGTGACAGATTTAGAATACGAAGGGTCACTATCTCTCCTCATCCCATTGGTTTCATAAGAGCCGAATAGGCAAGGAGCAAATTACGCAGAAAAACATCACTGCAAAAGTTGAAACAAACCGGTCTGGCTAGCGTGGTATAGTGGCTTAAACTTTGCTATGAAGGCTCATGTTCAGCAATGGAGAGGCAGGCTGTTTGTTAAGGGATTATTTCATTGCTTTTCACTGAGTGAGGTTACCTAGGGTCAGGTCTTTCCTTCTCTGAGAGTGGGAGGACACAAGGGTGACCACACATTAATAACACAGTGTAACTCGAGATGAATTGGAAATTGTACTTTTTAGGGTTCCGTAGCCAAATGGCAAAAAACGGAACCCTTATAGATTCGTCAAGTCTGTCTGTCTGTCTGTCTGTCTGTCTGTCTGTCCGTCCGTATGTCACAGCCAATTATTTCCGAAACTATAAGAGATATACTGTTGAAATTTGGTCAGTCGATGTATTCTGTGAACCGCATTAAGATTTTTACATAAAAATAGAAAAAAAACAATACATTTTGGGGGTCCCCATACTTGGAACTGAAACAAAAAAAATTTTTTTTCATCAAACCTATACGTGTGGGGTATCTATGGATAGGTGTTCAAAAATGATGTTGAGGTTTCTAACGTCATTTTTTTCTAAACTGAATAGTTTGAGCGAGAGACACTTCCAAAGTGGAAAAATGTGTGTCCCCCCCCCTCTAACTTCTAAAATAACAGAGTGATAAAACTAAAAAAAATATATGTTGTACATTACCATGCAAACTAACAACGAAAATTGGTTTGAACGAGATCTAGTGAGTAGTTTTTTTTTAATACGTCATAAATCGTAACACGCAATTTACCTTTCATCCAATCAATACACTAGTATAAAAACATCGATGAAAGTTACAACGAACTACAAGAACTTTTATATGATGTTACTTGCTGATACGGAACCCTTCATGGGCGAGTCCGACTCGCACTTGGCCGCTTTTTATTGTTTTCCACGTATCTTAGAAGTGATCTATCCTAGCCATTTAGTAATTGCTGTATGGATTCCGACAGTTACGGTATTTTTTATCTAAGTAAACCCAAGTGTCCTTAGATGGCACAAAGGAAAGAATTATTTTATTCTTTCCAGTACCTAGTGTCTTCCACAAGCATTTTCTAAATACATGTTATGGGACATTCCTAAATACTCCTGACAAATTTGCATGTACAGTTGAACTTTCCAAGTCAACCGGATTGGGTATTTTCCACAACTAGTGCAGGTATACCCTCTACTCAGTACAAGCTTATCTGGCGGGTGTAACTGCAAGTGCTGTATGTAGTATATGGCTAGCTTAAGCCAATACTGTGCATGCAGATATTGATTCCAGACTTGTACAATACAATTTCCAGACTATTGTTTACCACTTATCATCAAGAGACAAATTGTCAGAGACAAAGTAAAACTGTACAGAATATACCAAAAGCTAGTTGTTTTACATCTCAAGTATTTTTTTACAAACTTTTTGATTTCTAAAATACTCATCAGCTTTTATTAGATTTGTAAGAGTATCTCATTTTTATCATTTTTGTAATGGCAAGTGTACTATGCAATAGATTAATGTGATCTATTAAGTTTAAAATATTGTTAGATCTTTTCATAAATATTAAATATACTAAGTACCTTTATGTTATCTTCTCTAATTTTAATCATATAATATGTATTATATCAGTCAATTTAGATTTCATAATACAAGCTCTGTTGTCAGAAATATTTTTTTTATTGGAAATTGCACTTGTAAAATATCACCTCTGTAACGTTGATTTTATTTAGTTTTTTGAAAAAATGTCAAAAATATTTGCTTTGTTATACACGCTTCAATTCAATATTTATTGAGTATTATTAATGTTAAGGTTATTACAGAAAAGTAAATTTCTCAAATGATACTAAAAATGCTTTCAAAATAGAACATTCTTTTAGATATTTTTCATAAGAAAATTTTCAATGCAATATATTTGCTAGTGGGGGGTACCATTAGCACAGTATCTAATGTCACAATTGCGTAAAGGAGTATTTTTTTTTATAATTTGAATAATCGTATTTTAGAATTAGAGAATTTTTAGAATTTGAATTATTAATTAAATCATCATCGCACATCACGGTTCGTTTTAAATCCCTACTTAATATTATAAATGCGAAAGCAACTCTGTCTGTTACGCTTTCACGCCTAAACCACTGAACCGATTTTGATGAAATTTGGTATGAAGATAGAACTGAACTTGGGAAAGGACATAGGCTACTTTTTACCGCGATAACCGACATACACGCGAGCAAAAGCTAGTTGAGAATATATTCGCTCGTAATATTGATTCTGAAGCCTGTATCCACTTGAGCATGCTCGGGCGAATGAGCGGTTCATTTGGCCGAGCCGCTCAAGTGGAGACGCCTGAGCACGAGCATGCTCGGGCGAATGAGCGGCTCATTCGCCCGAGCATGCTCAAGTGGATACAAGGCTTTAGGAGCGATTTGTTTATACCACAACTGAGACTGTATTTGGCTGCAGTTTAATTTCACCAAAGATGAAAGTTATGCTATTTTAAAAACATATTAAAATATGCAAACCAGTGCAATTTATATTTGTATAACGCCATTTGTTTCTCCTCCGGTAGAGGCAAGATTAAGCATACTTATTATATGTATCAATAAAATTCAATATTTACTTACTTACAAATATGTATTTTAATTTTCCATTAAGCATATAACTCTAAGATCCGAAAAATGAGAAAAATTAACAAATTGACAACATTTTAGCTGACAAAATAAATTGCAGACCATGCGAGTGTGAAAAATTACGCACAGTACTTAAACAAAATCACATTGCTACACCGAAATACTTTTAGAATGAAAAGAGCATCACATCCTTCCCTGGTTTGCATTCACTTTCAGTTGTAAGCCCTCGGCTAACTTAAAACATTAACATCAATTATTAAAAAAAAAAAGGTTTACAAGACATATTGCTTAAAAAGTAAACTACCTACAAGATAGGTATCGAATAATTAAAAATGCTGCACCATGTAGTTGATTGTTTTGTTAGGTACAACAGTAACACCTATCGTTTACTGACTATCATCTCCCGCCATGAAAACACCACAGAACAACTTGTGCAGATATTCTGTGACTACCCCCAATGTAGTTCAGCCAGAAAATATATCTGTACATGAAACAATTACACAAAACTTACGTTCTAATGCAGGCACCACACTTCGTTATGCGCTATTCGTTATGCGGGTTATTCGCGCGCATACAGCGAAGTGGAGAGAGTATATTCGCCAATATTCGCTTTATGCGTACGCATAGACACAAGCCGAATAGCGAATACGCGTATCCGTCGACTTGTCGGTTTTTTGAGACACTTCAAAGGACACGAATAAGGCGAATACACGCATCGACTGCCCACACTTCGGACGGGTAGTGAAGTGCCCTGTGCATAACTAACAACCATAGACTATAAAACAGTTTTTGAAAATAGAATAAATCGATTTAACGATTAAAATAATCTATATGATCAAAATAATTAGACTTCATTTAAGTTTGTTTCTGTAAATTTTATAAAATAAAAAGGAAATTAAAATAATATGTGTCGATCGTTCGTATGGTTTCGTTTCGTTCACCATAAAAATGACAATGACACATCTCTACAACACACTTTGCCTTATTTGGCATACCAGTTCGAAGTGTGGATGGCATGTTTGTTGTTTGCAGACACAACAAATATTTGGGCGAATACGGCGTAGACACATAACGAATAGCGCATAACGCAGTGTGGTGCCTGCATAAGGTAATACTTAACATTTAAGAGATAAATATCGTAAACTTACAGGTATGTTTGTGATACTACGGTGTAAATGAGATAAAACAATATATAACTATAATCACATCAACATAAATTTGTCGTTAGCGACTTTCATATAATAATTTATTACATTTCATAAAAGAAGGGAAATTTAGTTGTGTGATTAAACAGTGACCACTGGGGTCAATTCCTGCAATCATGTCTATTAATTGAAATGTTTATGTAGGCCGTCGGCTCTACAAAGTATTTATATAAAGGTGTGGTGTGGTGGTGGTGGTTGTGGTGGTGGTAGTGTATGCAGGCTACAGCTGCAGCGGGCGGAAGGGCCGGCGGAGGAGGCCGCGCCACAGCACGCGACGTCACTCCTCGGACGGGGAGTGCCACGTCAGACGCTCCTCGTAGAACGAGATCACCTGCGAAATGCATCCGTAGTGAGTCACTGTGCGATAATGATGCAGGTCTACTGCGGATGTGTATCAACTGTGTCGTACCTGCTGCGGACACTTCACGTTGGCCACCTTGGCCGGCACGAGCTCGGCCTCGTCGGAGTCCTGCCATTTGATTAAGAACATCAAATCGCCGGTCGCGTCCGATGCACCTGTAATACCGTGTTAATGATTAAAATCAAACATCTTGTAGGGCGTCTCGATTGATGTGTTCTGACACTTCAATCAAGACGCACAACTACTGGCATTTATTTTTTATAACATGAAATATGCAACGTTCGTTTACTCCCTCATCCTCTGGCTATGCGTAGATACATTTGATTGCCTAACCGTAACGTCAGACCCAACGCTGGAGTGTATCATGGCACCAAGCTGTTTTAGCACACATTAAACCGACTCAGCTCACAGTATGGCATTGAAATGTAAGCTCTAAGTTATGTTTATTAAGAGTGAATTTGTGAACTTGTAAGTTAAAGCTATACGACGCGTGTACGAATCGTGATCAATTCGTTGTCTACGAAGAATTGGTCACACAAGTCGACAATGTGCTAACGGCTAGCGGGCGACGCGTTGCCAACTCGTCTTGGACGGTCCAGTTCCGGTGTTGTTTTTCTCAACATATCCTGAACCCAATATCTTCTGTTCCTTTGGTTTATTTTATTTTCGTCATCGTCATCGAGTATCATCGCTATTATTGCCAGTTCTTGATATGTGAAGCGAGACATTTTACGCTTGCTCTAGATGAAATTCGAGTAGAGATAGATCTGGTTGAGGTCGAACTAGTTGAAAAAGCGCTTCCCACTCATTGACGACGCACTGCTCACTCATTGACGCCAAATTGTCCACTGGTGACAGATGCGTTGATTGCCTATTTGACGACTCGTTGATACCGAATCGATAGTAAACGCACCTTTTTTTTTTGTCTGTGCGGAAATCCCCTCGGATACCACCAGTTAGTTATGTCGAAATCGAACCGACTAAAACCGCACGCCGTCTCAGGTACCAATAGCCATGGAACCAGGTGTACCCTAAAAAGGAAATCCCTGGAACCCAGACATACCTCGGGCAATCTACCTACGGCTTGTAGATGGCCTTCTTCATAGTAATAGGCATGGCACATCCACCCTGGCCTGCTTCTGCTGGGATGACAGATGGCCTCACCTGTCACCCCCAGGCTATCGCTTATGGAGGACGGAGATCGTTCTGCGACCTCTGGCGCCGAGTCGTCTGCGGTAATTGGCCCCGCCTTGCGGACCGGGAGAGATCTAAATCTCTCCAGATTCCGCTCCGCCGTCTCCTTTGCAAGCATAACTTGCTCGCAGAACGAAACGGCGGAGTTCCACGAGCTCGAAAGCGAGAGAATACTCACTGTGAAGGCCGCCACAAGGTCACGCCTCTGCATTCAGCTAGCATATGGTAACAAACGCACCTATAATCTTTTCAGCTTTTAAGCCTTTATCAAAGCCGCTCTTCTCCTCCTTCCGATCACGTTTTTCCTTCTGATCGTCGGTGGACGACATGCTGGTGCCGCGACCCTTGCGGCCCGACGTTGTCTCCACGCTCGACTCGCGAACTCGTTTCTTGGCACGGTCTTCTGGTTTCTTTGAAGACTTCTGCTGGAAACAATACAAGGAATGATTTTATATTGTTTTATTGCAAAAAAAAACGTCACAATTTAGAAGAAAGAGAGAGGCAGTAGAGCCACGCAGTGTTACTACCCTCACACAGAAGCCCAGCCTAAAATGACATCTATTGTGTTATTGAGTGCAAGACCGGAAGCCCATAGATGCATTAGTATCTCACTAAGCTACATCTGTATTCACAATGTGGATGTGGACCCTTACTCTTGGATTCTCTCTTGGAGACTCATACAAGCAAATCAGGCAGAGTAGGGTATCCTGATAAGTCATATGTTTTTCTATACTACAGTTTTTTTTGTCACTTTTTGTCATATGTTTACCTACATACCTCTGTAGGCATGTAGTCCTTTTTCTACTCTACAGTAGGAAGTGCCTACCTTGTGATAATCAAATCAATATTGAATACTGTACCTCCTTTTCCTTCCTGTTTTCTTCAAATGTCCTAATGAGCTCCTCACAGTCCAAATTCTCAACTGGTTCCCAAGTACTTTCTTCTTCCTTATAACCCTTCCACTTCAGCAAATATTGAGTCTATAAATGAAAAACATTTAATAAAAATTTACTTTTTTAAAGATCTATACAACATTACATTAAAACCTTAACATGAAGTATATTGGAAAAATAATACATTCATCTGCATGTATTATTGATGAAGATGGAGTCGGATATTTTCATATTTAACTCCATATACATGCAACATAAGCTAACATCTCCCTTCATCACTACCACACACTTCATCATAACCAAGTGAAGAACTTTGAAAGTCAGTTTCCCCAGAATTGACCACTACATGTCCAATTCAGGAGAAACGTTAACCATTTACACAGCACACACAATAGAAGCTCTCAAAAGCAGTATAATTATCATCTGTTTTTTATTTGATACTGCAGATCTTATTAGTTGAATTGTAATTATATACATTATATATAAAATTCACGGTGAAATTTTGTGTGCATATTGGTTTGGTCAGCGAATCGGTCAACATCTATTTTTCATACCCCTAGGTCGCGAGCGGAGCTGCGGGCATCAGCTGGTACTGTTCTGCCCCCGTGTGAAATACGAATTATGCTTATTTCACATGGGGGCAGAACAGTAAGACAGAAGTTTGGAAGGAAAGTACTTATTGTTTTAATATAGGATTAGGATAGTCGGGACAGTCCAAGTGAAGCGATGAAACGTCATTGGTAAAACATACCACACCAAATGCAGAACAAGTCGAAACATGTGTTGACCGTCTGGCTATTAACTGTTCTGTATTGGTTACTATCAAGACAGTACTTTTCTGTGCATTCCAACAGTAGCAGTACTGTGCTGCCCACTGTTTTGCCTCCCTGTGAAATAAGCCTTACAAAAACTGGGAAGCAGCTAGTTCTACCAGTTATTGCTATACTTTGGCATTTGTGAGGTATTAGATTTGACCATATCTAATGCCTGGCATTTACATACTCTCAGTCACAATGGTCATATGGACCAGCCGTTTGCTCAGGCACGCTTTTATTTACAGCAAACCAGACAAACAAAAAGTCGCCCTTCTGCATCAACAGTAAAAGGTTTGGTGCAAGGTGTGGGACACTACCCTCAAAAAATTCAAAAACTATCACACTGTGCAGTTTGTCATGCTAGAATTCGGTAGCAATGCAAAAAATTTCCTTTGAAACACTATGTATAGAAAGAGAGAATTTTGAACATTATCACCACTAAGTGGCCGCTCTACTCATCTGAGTACACCACTAAAATCTCCAAAAAAGAAAAATATGTTTTGTGTAACCAATAATTATAAAATAAATGATTAATAGCTAGATCATTGGTAGATTTATTTTGGTGATTATTGGGATAACACAACCCACATGATTCAATAACATGTTTTGGTGATATGGTTATTTCATTACTATTGTGTCTGGAGCCAGATCCTAACATTTACCAAGTCTATATGAATTTAATACTTTTAATTTAACAAAAATAAAAAGTATTTTCCAAAATATGCCAATACATCACAATACAGGTGGTATTGGCATTTCGCCCTCAATATTTATATGTAAAAAAGCACTTTTACTATTAATATCAACTCGACTATCTTACTCAAGGCCTGTTATTGACGATACTCAATTAAGCGAAAAGCATCTGACTACCTTAGCTTTTATTTGGTGAATATGGAAAATCAATTGTGGTAGGTAGGTTACCGATTCGTACAAATGAAGTAGATTATACATGAAACGGATATTAGTAAGAGTAAAAGTGTATATTATATTCCCCGTAAATATTGCGGCATACCTAGTAATGAAATAATATGTTTTAATACGAAGTATAAAATTGACTTTCAGATTTACTTACCTTTCCCTTAACTGTACGCTTATCGAGTACCTTCTCCACAACGTACTCGTCTTCACTGGAGCCGTCGCTAGTATCTCCTTTTTTATCCTTCTTTCCCATTGTTTATATTTAAATTACAAACTTTGTACCTATTTTGCCAAAGCCGTATGTAGCGTCACCCGAGAATCCAAGAAAGATCAAGATCAACAAGATCCCAAAATGGCGCGTTCATAATAAAATTTAATAAATATGGCGAGAAAAGATGGTGCCATATATAAAATTTTAAACATTATTGTTTAAATAAAATTTAGCCATAGAAATATAATAAATATAGCTAAAAATGTATACAACGTTTTTCTTTTAGAAGATCAATAGCTACAGTAAATGTAATCTATTTAAATGTAATTTATTTTTTGGGCAGAAATTTTACCAGAAAATGGGAAAAAAATCTTACACAAAAACTATAATTATTTAAAGTTGTAACACTAAAAACAAGGCTGCCAACACAAAATTTAACGAGGCAAGCAAATGTTGTATCTTTCTCTAGTGACTGATAAGCGATAATTACATAAAAGTAATCCATAAATCTAGTATGCACGTTGACGATATTAAAAAAAATTAAATCTATTTTATTGTATTGAAATAAAGTTATGATATGTTTTGTAAGAATGTAGCAATTTAAAATATATTCTAATTTTTGTCTAAGAACAGAGTGAGATAACGATAGAGCTCTTGTGACAAACTTCACGCTAGTTTCATTCATTTTTTCTCGACCTATCAATCAAAACACGGCATCAGCCGTGGTGCGTATCACAAAATCGCAGTTTTCATTACAGTCAGTGAGACAGCCTGTTGCATGAAGTGTGTGTATTCATTAGTGAACAATTTACGTCCTATTTTGTGCAGTTAAATACCAAATACATTCAAAGTGTTGTACAACTGTGTGCTGTGAACTTTTAAAAGTACGTGTTACTTTTGAACTAATAAACTTAATTTTGTGTCGACTTGAGTGGTTTCAAATTGACTTTGACGTCACGCGCGACAACCAATCAGTTGGCGCGAAAGAAAAACAAATAAGACATTAGTTTTTGTTAGTACATTGTTTTTGTTTTCTCGCCCACATTGTTTATTATTTTTATTCTAACGGATGGATCGTATTAAGTGAATGTTCATCATATTGGAAATATGTTGTTAAAATGTACTGCAGACGGGAGGCCGATCAAAGTGAACGGGGCGCCAGTCAACCACGGCAATGGTGCGAGAGGTAAGGACTGCAATTAATTAAGTTATCGCGTAGTTGGTAATTAAAAAAAAAACTTTAAAACTATGATAAAACTTTCAAACAAAGAATTTCATAAAGACTTTCGTACAGTTAAATGCAGTATGTACATACTTGGAGTATCTAAGCAAACAAAAATTAAACGCAAAAATTGCTGATTAATACTACATAATTATAGATAATAATGGATTTCCGATAGGCTCCATTATCATATTAATGTATATTCATAGATTCGTCAAAAAATTAAGATAAATTTAATGATACTAAATAATATAAATTTTGATGATAATAATATTAATAAATAGAGATATTTAGGTGCAGTTTACAATTAATACATTTAGAATAAAATGCAGTTTACATGTTTTTTTTTAAATGCACACACCTAATACCTACCTAATTGCCATATTTAAATATTTTCGAACATTTCGAACATTATACACTCAACGCCATCTAGTCCCCAAACTAAGCAGAGCTTGTATTAAGGGTAACTAGACAATTATTACCTAAACATACATTTTTTTGTAAATCATACAGATTATACATAGAAATGAAAATCTAAATACCTAACTAAACAAAAACTTCTAATTAATATTCAATTGGCTCTTTGTCAGTCATCATCATCACTACATAGTATAAAACAAAGTCACTTTCTCTGTCCCTATTTAAGCTTAAATCTTTAAAACTACGCAACGAATTTTGATGCCATTTTCTTTAATAGATAAAGTCATTCAAGAGGAAGGTTTTTATGTATAATACATGCTTAATATAGTAGATAATAATTTTAGAGGTTTCTAATGTGATATCGTAAATAAAACCATTTTTTACGCTTACATTTGCAAACGCTGAGTCTGGGTGTTTTCTATGTATAATATGTATGTATTTACAAAAAAAAAGTATATTTATGTATTTATATCAGTTGTTTAGTACCCATAATACAAGCTCTGCTTAGTTTGGAACTAGATGATGTTGAGTGTAAGATGTCCGATAATTTATTTAAGTAATTTTATTTTACTTATTTAGAGATAGATAAAATCTATTTTTATACATAGCCATATATATTATGTATGTTCATCTTCATGCCAAATTTCATAGAAGTCGGTGTAGCGGCTTAGCCGTGATAACGTAACAGACAGACAGAGTAGCTTTCGAACTTATAATATTTAATGAATTACCTTTTTACTACGGTATTTATCACGATTAACGATATATTAATTGATAATCACCGAGATATTATGTACTAGATAATCATAATAAAATTGTGGGCACAATATAATTTTGCCCAAAGCTACTAAAATACGGGATCAATCGCGTCTTATATTATGTATTTTGCCGACAATATTTATGCCCCATTATCATCATCATCATCGACAGCCTTTAACAGTCCACTGCTGGACATAGGCCTCTCTCTTGAAAGGAGGTTTTGGCCTACTATACCACGCTGGCCAGACGGGTTGGTAAAGAGTTTGTTTCAAGTTTTCCTTCTCTTGGCAGTGATGTTAGCTGCTTTTTTTGTTCCTTTAGTCGCCTCTTACGACAACCATGGAATAAAAAGGGGTGGTGACACTTTGTATTCTTAATCCGTCAATCGGACACCCCACTAACGTAAAAATATATGTATACTGATAGTAGAAAGAAGAAATCAATCAATTAACTAGTCGGTTTTATATTGCTACATACCTATAAATAACCCCTTTTACCAACCCTGTGAATTCTCTGCACCATACCCTCTAAACATTACGAAAATACCCCTTACAACACTGAGAAACTCACCACAGCTATATTTTAACTCCGGTGACGCAGTGGGTGGCGTATGTGATCCGCAAATTTTTGTTTCGGAGTTTCGGTTTTTTCTATGTATTTACAAAAAACAACTTATGTCTTTATATGAGTTGTCTAGGACCCATAGTACAAACTCTGTCTAGTTTGGCACGAAACCGCCCGCGTGTAGGTTCATCATGGCGGTAAATTGTAGCCTATGTGCTATTCCGATATGTTACCTTTATTATTGTTAAGTTTCATCAAAATCTATTTATTACTTTTTGCGTGAAAGTGCAACAAACAAAAGACGTGAAAGAGCCATAAACATACTTTCGCGTTTATAATATTACTAGCTTTCGCCCGCGGCTCCGCCCGCGTGTATGTCGGTTATCGCGGTAAAAAGCCTATGTCCTTTCCCAAGTTCAGTTCTATCTTCATACCAAATTTCATCAAAATCGGTTCAGTGGTTTAGGCGTGAAAGCGTAACTGACAGACAGAGTTACTTTCGTAGGGATTACGATTATCTTGAACGCTCAACAAAATTATTAGTAGGTACTTCGGCATGGGAAAGAGTAGAATCTCCTCACTGGAACACAAGACCAACAAAAACACAAGACAACAGCCTGTAATAGTCCAAAGCTTGACATAATAAGCCGCTCTTTAGAAATGAAGTTTGGCCCACTAAAAACACATAGCTGATAAATTGGCTTTGTATAAAGATCCGGGAGGGATTCCAAATTATTCCCAGTTTAGGCGCAGTTTGTCACACCGTTTGGTTTAAGTCGGTCCAATTCCTACACACCACACCGCCGCAAATCCCGGTGGGGAAGCAGTCCGAGGGGGTTTCTTGGGGGTGAAGAACACTTAAAATAAGGGGTTTTCTATCTAAATTCTTTTCTTTGTAGTACTTTTGTCACATAATGGGTCCTATACACATAACATTTCACATATGGTGACATAACGGGATGAATAGGGGTGGTGACACTCTGTGTTCTTAATTTGTCACCACACGGAACAATAATGTATTACAGTTTTAACGGTAAGTCACATTTCCGCAACTATTAACAGTTACGGAAATTTCAGAATTAAGCAGTTGTACATGATCCAAATCATCCGCTACTAATTTCTCTTGCCCCTGGCCTGGGCAGGTTTCTAATGGGAAGCGGCTCAACTAATGTTCCTTATCCAGAGATGTCACTTCTGAGTCGTATAGTAAATTGTAATGGAAGTCATTGGCTGGGAGAAATATTCAGAATAATTGGTTCTCCGGTCTCACACTCACCATCGAAAGACAGCACGAATGCTCTTATTTTAGGTTGGTCTTCTGTGTGAGGGTAGTACTGCAACGGTCGAACCGGTCCATTCGTGCTGAAATCGAGTGACTACATATATTTATCAGTATAAACCTTTAAAAGGTCTACATGCGGTTTAGTTTAGAAACAAGAATAGTCTTAAAAATAAGGTTTTGGCTTACTATAGCACACTAGCCAAACGGATTGGTACCTATATACCTAGTTTGCATCAAGTTTTCCTGTTCTGTGTGTGTGTGTTTGCAGTGATGTTATACTGCATAGCTTTCCTAGTTGGCTCTCACGACACCAACGGGATGAATAGAGGTGTTGATGATTTTAATAAAGTTTAGTATAATACACAGCGTATACAATGTAGTAGTATACATATGTATATAATTTAGCTTATAATAAAAAAAAGTCTGGTATTGTTGGTCCATTGACCCAATGGCCTTCGCCAACACGAATTCAACTTTCTAGTTAAGCGTTGTTTTATTTATTTGAAACCAAAGCAATGGTTTTATCTGTGCAACTTTTTGAACTGAATTCCGTAACTTTAGAAGATTTAAAAAAAATGTATGATACTGAGACGTATAGTTCTGACTAATTTCCAGTGCAACACTTCTGCTTATAACTGAAATGGACAGTATTTACGGCAGACATCGCTTGAACAAACATTAGTTATCACAAATAAGTTTAGAATAAAATTCAGCAGATCACAGAATTAATCATTTTGTGATTTGAGCTGCCATTTCGTGAAGTTTGCCATTTGTTTCTTCACTACCTACATCAAAACTAATACGCGAAATGGCACAGCAAGCCATGGTGTTCTCCTAACGGCCCGTTTACGACCTTACCGCTGTGAGCGGTAGCTAAGAGCGAAACGCCGAGCGGTAATATCAAAAGTATAAAAATGTACGAGGCACGCCACGAGTCGCCGCTCATAGCTATGAGCTTAGTTATAAGCAGCGGTAAGGTCGTAAACGGGCCGTAAGGCTCTCTACAACAACAACGTTCCTTCATAGAGGCCTATGTCTAGTTAGACGCTTTTAGATTGAAATGAAATTCTAATGAAATTAAGTACATATTATCAATATTGTTATTAATACTCTAACAAAGACAATATTTTGATTGAAGTAGATATATAAACTGTATTATTAAATACCAAATTATGCTTTTAAAATCGATTACATCATCGACTATTGTGCAATAGAAGCAACCAAAATAGATCAGCCCTCGCCTTTGTATTTTAATTAGGAAAAGAAAAGCTATAGCGTCCGTCTCGTAAACATTCTGTGATATCTTTACGTTATGTTATGTATAGATATTAATCAGAAGCGGTTCTAAAAGCAATAAAGAGGGATTGCCATAGAGGCATAGATGTTCATGATAACCGTACCGACGGCTTCACGTGCTTCAGGCAAGGAAGCGAGACAACACCAGCCTCCATACTCCGGGTTGCTTCAAAATTAGTACTAAGATTTTTTCAAACAAACAATAATCTTTTAAACTTGACTTTATATAGTAGATAGACATATAGTTTAATAAGTAAACAAGGTGTGTATAAGTGTGATAAGAGCTATGTTTTCTAAATAAGATACATATGTCCAATGACCTAGTTTGAACAGGTGTAATACCGCATGTGCATTGTGCAAACAACTTGATAAACACATGAAACTATTGCAGACATGAAAACATCTTAAAATAAAATAAAGAAATGTTATTGTTATGACAAGTATTTATGATAAATGTGCGTAAACAACAGATCTAATTTAGAATCCAAAAATCAGATCAGCCCTGCCAAGGCGCCCACACCACACACATCACAGCTGTGCAGAAAACCGATCTAAGCAATAATTTCGTTGCTTTCGTAGAGTGAACACAACCCCTGGTTCATCAGGAACGGACACTGCCTGGTCGGAGCATAATCCCATAGACATCCTTAAACATATTTGTCATAAAAAATAAATATGTGCTAAAACTAAACGATTTTTTTTCTGAGATTTTTATCAGAACATTTATATGCGCACTCGTACGTTTAAAATTAACGAATAAGATATTTTTTTCACCAGACATCACACCAAAAACATTAATTAATAACATTAATGGCAATTAGCAAAACGACTGCCTTTAAAATAAGCTTGAGTAATTAGTGAAGTAAAGCTTTGAAGTTTCTTTATAATCAAACCAAAGTGAAGGGAGTGTCTTGTTTTTGGAATAAATAGGAGTCAACAAAATAGTCAGATTAGAAGATGTATTTATTACTTTGAGGATTCTTTGAAATAATGTGTGTTGGCATTTAATATTTCATCGAATACAGGTTGTTTATAAGCAATATGTAGACTTATTGAATCTTACACAATATTTTGAATACTAACGCATTTTAAAGAAACTCTTGATAATGATGTTTAAGGGACTTTTCATGGAAGAATAGAACCAAACAGTATTCAATCGTGTATTGGATCCATAATGTAAGTTGTAAAGCTGATAAAAGTATACGTATAAATCACAAGCCTGTCAGGTACAGCATAAAATAGAGAAAAACGTAATTTTTCAAATAAATAAATAAATGAAAAGTAGGTTTAAAGGTTACGGAGTTCAATTGAGACCATTATCAATGTTTTTAAATAGTTTTTTTTTAATATATTTAAGCCTAAAAAAGTTACTCTACTCTGCCTCATAGAAAGCATGGCCCAAAGCCGTTAGAATGATGCAGAATGATTGGGCCTCCAGTCTCACACTCACCAACGATGACGTGTGTTCGTGTGTGCAATATTTATCTACTGATATACCATTATCTACAAATACAAATACTCATTACACCTAAAGATAGTTTTTATCATATTCAAAGCAATTATGACCTAGTGAGTGGTTGAATACTTACAAATATAAGTACCTACGAGTAGTAATGCGTATAAATAATTACATTGTGAATTAACGCTATTAATACGTGTATGAATACCTGACGTGGCCGTGACAGTGTCCGAATAGGCAAGCATATGCAGTAAACTAGGGTGAGTGTACCAGTAACACACCGATTAAGCGACATTCTGAAAATCATTTTGATGTTGTGACTCAATTATTACAACAATCATTGCAAAATAAGAATAATGTGTTCCTTGAATATCATATAATTATGTAAGCTACAGCTACACAGCTACACATTCAGATGTCCTTAATATCTGTTAAGTTTATTTTTATTTAAAAATTAATGTGGGAAAGTCGCAATGTGCCTAAGGTCCTACTAGCAATAGACCTGGCATTGTACCAATAGTGAACCAGTAAATAAAACGATTGTTTTTAATGAAGCATTGTATTATTATTATTATTATTAATACTAACAAGTTTTGTGCTTAACAATCATCAAGTTTTGAGCAGAGATTCTTATTGCTTGTCACCACCAATGTCATCAATGTCTTGCTTACTAAAATGGCCGCCCAGAACATAGTCAGCAATTGACGATTCGGATCATGTGTTTTTACTGATTTAAATGGTGTGTTTTTGCTTTTATTTATAATTCAATGATTGATATATGTACGGCAGTGCTATCAAATGTAAAATAGTTGTGCGAAATTTCAAAGAAGCTTAATATTGACGTTAGAAATGGTGTAGTAGTGGTTCCTGGTGTGACACAGGTGCAACCACCCTACTCAACTGACAGTAAGTGACTACTGTCTTGGCTGTGTCCACCTGTAACTAAAGGATGGCAAATACGTTGCCACCTTTCTCTTTATTCCTCAGAATCAGGTCGAGTGGTTACGAATGAAAATGCCGAGTGTCACCACCCATGGAAAGCTTACTAAGGAAGTAAATTACGCAGGATAACAACACTGGAAAAAAAATAAGAAAAACTTGACACAACTCTGGCCTCAACTCAACTATCTGGCCAGGGTGATATCGTAGGCTAAAAACTCCTTTTAAACGAGAAGCTTATGTCCAGGAGTGAACTATTAAAACTATTTTTCTCGTTGAGGGTCAGTTAAAACTCCGGTAACCTTACTCACCCAGTTCAATGTAACGATAAAATTACTTCATTAACTGCACCAGTAACTAACAGTTTCAATTATAATATATATATATATACATATATATATATATATATAACACTTCAACTTACTCAAAAATATGAGATACTGCAGAAATGTGACGAAATTTAAAAGTTAGCATTTTATGTACCTCGTATAAAAATAAATAATAAATAAAATTGGCCTACATTGATAGTACATATCACTGTAGTGACAACAATAGCTTTTTATCACATTATTTTTTATATACTTAAAGAGAAAACTACGTCACGGATAAAACTAAAAGATATTTTTGTTTCCATCGTCCCTACTTCTTTAACACCATATATATGTCCATATTTTGTGTAATACTCATAAGAGGAACCCTTGATCGTCCTAAAATGTGCCCTTTACTCTTGGACTTTGCCCTTCTCATATTTATCGGCTCTTCGTCCAATTTGTCTGCTTGTGGAATGCGCTCCTTCTCAAAGATACCAATCGTAACCATTCAAGATAAAATAATACATTTAAAATTAAAGATTAAATAAACCGTTGTACATATAATTTGTAACTCATATGATTCTTTTCTTTTGTACTATTTTGTATTAACAAAGAAGACAAAAAATAAATAAACCAATACAATCTTTGAAGTATCCGTGTGGTGACGGATTAAGAAATACAGAGTGTCCCCACCCTTATTCATCCCGAGGGTGTCGTAAAAGGCGACTAAGGGATAAGCTACGCAAGACAACATCAATGAAAAGAGAAGGAAAACTTGAAACCAACTCTATACCAACCCGGCCAGCGTGGTATAGTAGGCCAAAACCTCCTTTCTAAGGAGAGGCCTATGTCCAGCAGTGGACTGTTAAAGGCTGTTGATGATGATGATGATGAATCTTTGAAAATCTAGATGTTCCTAATCTTTGAGGGTTTTACTTCACATTCATTGGCTGCCAACACACTATAAGTACTATAAGGTGCTTTATTCGATAGTTGTATACGATTGTACAGTCATTTTAGACAATTATCTCTATTGCTGATATGATATGCCGATGTTAATTACAACATTTTAATTCAGCCACTAATCATAAATGTTATTAAGCTATTTTAATCTTATCGTAAAAATCATGACATTTGAAAGTCTTTCATAGATGTGCATACTCTTATATATATCGATATAAGTAAATAACATTAACGTGTCTTTTTGTTCTATTTATAATTGCAAAGTAAAAGCTTTTAGCTAAATACATTTTCAAGTACGTACACAGATTATAACCACAACTTGAAAGAAAATTGTCGTCTGTTTCGGATAATGCTGAAACGATTTTCATGGATCTTTAACTGGCAGATACTTGAAGATATCGAGAATAGCATACGCTACTTTTAGGTCTCTCGTGTGACCTGACAGGTATTGGTGGTTTAAAATATGATCTATTTCACAATATCTTAATATTCTTTTGTAAAAAAAAAAACCGTTCAATTAAATTGACTAATTATTTAATTGATACTGTTCGGCAATATTACCTTGGAACTTACCTACAGGTAAGTTCCAAGGTAATATTGCCGAATAGTATACTCTTCACAGTCTGCATAGAAACTGTAGGTAACAAATTTTTAGTTATTTTTAAAAATTTGTATCTCACATGGCTCCATCATGTATATAATAACGGTGACACTGATAACATATATCTATAGGTAATTTGCTTCTTTAAGATAAATTCTCAGATCTGCTTTTAGCATTAAAAACATTAAAAGACACTGATTACAGAAAAGGCTAACCTACTAAGATAACCTCGAAACACAGTCAGTCCTTACTACTACACATATACAATACAACTCAGATAGCTGATGTAGTAACCATTTATAAAGAAAGCTATTGATACCATTATCCAGGACCTATGCTGAACTTGTCCTTATTGACATGTCTGAGAAAAGTGATTAGAGTGAAAATTTATTTTATAAGATATTACCTTTGTTGTAAGTAGATGCTCCTACTATGTTGTACCCACTGAGGCTGTTGTATTTTTTTTTTTTAAATTAGCTTATGTTCTAATTTTTAATCACTATAATTTGCATCAGTCCTCTAACATGGTGTATAGTATATTAGTGGCAGCACCTTACCCCCATATCAGGTTTATAAACATTAAAACTATGTAAACATTGGCGATTTGAAAGGAGTGGCCGCGAGTTTTTATTGTCATGTTCTTTTCTCCGGCTCTACCTATTGTTTGCGAACATGGCATAAATGTACATGTAGAATCTTGACCTGTCACAAGAGATGTATTGCATCCTAAGTGAATAAAGAATTTTGAATACTATTATTATTTACTTATTAATTTACGCTTGAACTAATCATGATATTTGACAAGGACCTAGGCTGAGGTGTATTTCCTTACAACCTGCTATTATCGATTAATTGGGGTTAGATGAAAAGGATTTTAAGTACTCGTGGCACTTTTTTTTGGACATCTGCCATTAAACTTCATCTCGTCCCAAACTGGAACTAAACACATATTATTATAATAATATTGTATCTACATTAAAAAAAAACAAAACTGAAACATATATTTGCAGATTATACAAATATGTGGTCTAACCCTGCAATCGAACCCGAGACCTCAGCAGGCGATTACATTGCCACTTGACTACGGTATTTACTTACTAAGGTCTGGAGGTCGCGTTGAGAACAGCTGTTACGAGATCCCTCCTATCCGATTTAGTCAATGGGATTCCGACGCACCACCTGCCAATACCCCGGTGGCATAACGGTTTCAACACATTATTTTTTTAACGAGTGTTTGTAGTATACTAAACAAGTGCGTGTCAGGCTACGCATAGAATAGGGTTCCGTAGTTACCCATAATGGCTTTTGTCGGGTCAAATATATAATTGTTATGTTTACTCATGTTTACTCCTGACCTAAAAAAGTTACGTAAGCCGTTATAGTTTTCCTTTAAGTATCAACACATGGACTACCGTTTTTGAAGAATTTTTGCAGATTTTTCGAGCCGGAGAAAGACGCCAAAAAATGTCCAAATCAAAAAATTGTCCTAGCAACCCCCTCAATATTTTTAAAATACCTATCTACTTAATGATACTCCACACGTTGGGGTAGACACGAGAAAAAAATCATCCCCACTTTACCGCTATGGGAAGAATGCCAATTTTTTTTCAAAATTTTATTGTAGCACTTTGTCGACGTAATAGAAACACATATTCATGCAAAGTTTCATCTTTCTAGCACTGACCGTTTGGACGCTAAGTCGAGGAGGACGGACGGACTTGATCAATCTTTATGGGTTCCGAGTCATGAACTACGGAACCCTAATAAAAAACGATTTTATTGCATTTCTAATTAAAATCACTGTTGTATGTGTGTGTAAATATATACTATATACTGTCTTAGTAATATATTTTTCTGCTTCTCAATTTAAGGGTCAGTCTCTTGTCGGTGGAGCAATTGCCACTCCTGTCTAGTTTTCGCATTCCGTTTGACCTCTTGATAGGCCACGACTCCTACTTTCTCCTTTACTTGTTGTATGTACGCCAATCTAGGCCTTCCGTATTTTCTTCTACCTTCTATATTTCCTTCTAGAATGGTTTTAAAAAGGTTCTCGTGTCTTATCAAATGGCCAACCATTTTGCCTCTTCTGTTGTTAACAGTATTCAGAACTCTCCTTTCTTCGTCAACCATTAGTAGGACTTCCTCGTTAGATTTTTTCTCTGTCCAACTGATGTTCATCATCCGCCTCCAGCACCACATTTCAAATGCTGCCAACTTATCTCTGTCTGAGTCAGCGTCCACGTTTCGCAGCCATAAAGTTTTTCTACAGTTTACAAATACTATTTTTACGTTTCTGGTAAATAGATTATGAGTAACATTAAAAAAAACGCGAGACATGTTTTCTTTTCATCAACTTTATCAAATACACATTAATAAATATCAACGTACAATGTTTATTTAATGTTGCACAATGTTTTACGGCATGCATTAGTTTTGATAACAGTGTCAATTTTAGACCAAGGTCGATTGGAGAGCAAACCAGACTTGTTCAAGTTCTTAATAATAAAATTACGAGCAATATGCACTTTGTACTCTGATACATTTAAACAACAACAATCAAAAACAACCCATTACTTCCCACTGCTGGGCAGGGGTTATATAAACTAAGTAAATAGTATTGTCGACTGTTTTGAATGCATCACAAAGATGGTAGTAAAAAATCCTTAAAAAGTTCTTTTGAAACAAATCGTCAATCAGAAATCGATACTCGTAGATTTGCACTAAATCAGTACGACTCCTGATTTGTGGCCATCGGTGTTAGCAGAAGACATACAAGAAAAACTTGAAACTAATACAATACCATCCCGTCTGGCGGTTGGTGCGCGACCGTGACGTGATGTGAGTCGGCAGACATCACTAATCATTGAATGATTCGTTTGCTCTTTTGTCCTCTATCCGTATCATATAAATATTATTGAAAAAATGATCATGATAAAACGGGTATTGATAACTAAAAGCGCGCAGAAAGTAAAACATAGTAGTTAGGTATGTCTACAATCGACTAAAACTTAGTCATTCACTTTTCACGTCAATACAAACACCATTCCGAATACATCTACGATTTTCTCAATTAATTTGATACACTCTCCAGATTTCTAAAATCATTGATGTTAACGACGCTCCCATTCGAGCCGATAAACAAACAAACAGTATTTATATATAATTGATGGACGTAATAACTTTAATTTAGATATTTATTTGAGTTTATACCCATCAATAATATTGCTATAATTACAACATCAAAGGTACACTCTCCAGAGACTTTTGGGAAACTTGTTCCGGTTGAATATTCTGGAAACAAACAAAACTGTTAGGTATTTGTACCAACCTCTCTCCAAGGTTTGAAAATATTTGGATTCAGTAGCTTAAACAAATCTATATTTTCGTAAATTAAATTAATTTGGTCTTGAACTGTCTACTCCAGTTGCTAGTAGACAGCTGCTGCCCGCGGCACCGCTCGCGTCCTAAGGGTATGGAAAATAGATAGTAGTAGCCGATTCTCATACTTACTGAAAATGCATAAAAAAATTCATAAGAATCGGTCAAGCCGTTTCGGAGGAGTATGGGAACGAACATTGTGACACGAGAATTTTATACAAAAGATCCTAGCTTTTGCCCGCGGCTCCGTCCGCGTCTATGTCGGTTATCGTGGTAAAAAAAAATCAATTCATTAAAATCGGTTCAGCGGTTTAGTCGTGAAAACGTAACAGACAGACAGACAGACAGAGTTACTTTCGCATTTATAATATTAGTATGATTAATATGAATTACCTCTATACAAAAAAAATATAATTACTTAGTGTCTATTTGTAATTTCAAATTATAAGCTTTTCACTAATAGTATATAAAACTATTTATGGTACTTTTATTGACGGGCATTATATTCATATAGGCATCAAACAATGTCATATAAGGTAGAGGTACTTACATGAAAAAACTATATTTTTTTTCATGTTTCGTTTACGTCATTGTTTGTTCCGGCTAATTTCGACTGCCTGAACTAGGGTTCATGATTTCTCGAGCTTTTCAATTTCTCGGGTCTCGAGAATTCTCGAATCTAATTTCTCGGGTCTTCTCGGGTTGTCGAGAAATTTACTTTTACGTACGTTTTCTCACATTATTATGTTGCAATACTTCAAAAAATTCAGTGGTTTTCCTCACAGATAAAAGTATCATATTAATTACAAAACTTTTATTGATTATATTCAAAAACATTAACTTACAAATAAGCTAATTAAATTAAAAAAAAAAAACAGAAATAATATTATTCGGACTCATAATTATAATGACAGCAACATTTTTGGCCGGTTATTTAGAACTTCTAAACAAAAGTAGCTCCTATTAAACTAAACAAAGAATCAACATGAAAGAAAACGTTTATATCATAACTTATAATAAAATTACAATCACAGCACCATACCAACAGAAAGTGACGAATGACTTCACTTTTTGTGATTCCATTTATAGTGAAACCGTCTTTTGCAGCCAACCTCGTTAATATTTCACCCAATGATTGTATCGGTGGAGCTTTAAAGTTTAGTTTCTGTTGCTGCATACTTTCATACCCAGGCCTGTTTTTTTTCGGTGAACTCACACCTGAACTTGTAGATGCTTTAGATTCGGATTCTTCTTGGGTCCCGCATTTAGTAATATTGATTTTATGCACATGTGCTAAATGTTTCACCAACCCGCTAGTATTTGAACCTTTGCAAAGCAATGGTTTTTGGGCACTTTAGGCATTGCGCATTTGCAGATTCCTTTTTTTAAATATTTCCGTACTTTTGATGCTTCCATCTTTACTGTTATAGTGACGTTTTGGTAAAATCTACAACAAACGCAAATCAAAATGATAATAAGCCCTTGGAATAATATGTGATACACACATACATACAACACAACTAGCAATATTCGTCTCACAAATTTAAAATGTCACATTAATGAATTTCAAATTACTTACATAAGAAAAACATATCAGAATAATTAAAAACTAAGCTTGTGTGTTGTTGTTTTACAAAAATTGGAAATGTAATAAGATTAAGTAGAATAATTAATGTATCGTTAGTTATTTTATGTATTAAAGTTTGACTAAAAATAATAGAAAAGAACACATAGGTACCTCGTACCTATATAGTAAAATTTAAGATCATATTAAATTATATTATTGATAAAAATAATATGAATAATAAGGACATGATGTGTCAATAAAAGTGAAAAGACTTACCTGTTTGATTTCAATTTATCACGTAATCTGTGAAACACTCTCTACGTAAACTATCGTGTAAAAATGATCCCGCTTGCAGCGAGATCAAGGGTGCCGCTGCGCTTTGGCCCGCGCCTCCAAGCAACTTAACAAACGTCGATTTAATTTCTATATAGGTACATGATTTCTCGAGTTCTCGACTTTTCTCGAGCTTGATTTCCCGGGAACAAAGCCCAACGATTTCCCGGGAATTCTCGGCTCGAGAATTCCCGGGAATAAACCCTAGCCTGAACGGACCTACCTGTAGTTGTTGTAAAATACCTACAATAACAACCGCTGGGCTCAGTACATGTACCAGTACAGTACAAGTAAAAATATACGATAATATTAAAACTTTTTTGAGTTGATTGTTTTCAATTCAACATAGTTTCTTTCCAATCGATCGATAATTTATCATAATAGTTTATAATTAGGTTAGAGGTAAATTATTTTGTAACATAATAGTTTTTTAGTAGATAAATTTTACTATCACGTGGATATTAAGCGATGAAATCATTGTAAATAACGAGAAGTCGAAAAATTTGTACAAACGTATTTATTTTAATTCAACAATTTAGGTGTCTTGCTGAATAAAAAAAATTATTAAGATATCATGGGTAGCTTGTCAATTTTTTTCCAAAAAATTTTTTTTAATCACAACGAATTAACAATTTTTTAATAAAACATGTCCCATTCAGCTTAATTTTGTTGTGTTAACATGAAGTAAATAAAAATTAATGTTGTCAAAGTTATTATTAAACATAGATAAAAAACCTATTTTTAGTAAAGATGTTTAAAACCTTGAGGTAATCTTTAATGTTATTAAGGGTATTAGGTACTATTTACTTAAATGCACTTGTTGAAAATTGACGTTTGTAAATCTTGACTACCAAATAGATATGCATCTATTCTATTTATCAAACCAAATATCGCCCTTATCTTATGCGCTTTTACTAGAACCCGGGATCTCCATAATAACCGTTTTGGGCCCTAAGCTATCGCTCCACTTTAAAACATCCCATTTTTAAGATAATTCTATTTTAAGACCATTGACGTCGATATTCGGATATCCGAATTTCATACACAAATCGTTCGGGTTCGCTTCAAGTGTTATATAAACTTGTTTGAGAAATAATTAAATAGTCCATAGTTATATTATTATGTTCTGTATGTTGGTAACATCTCAAATAAGGCGCATTGTCAGTGAAGCGGCCAGCGGTTATCAAGGTGTTATCGTAGAACGCTATCACGGGTCAGAAGCGGCGCCCGCGCTGTTTACTGCTCCGATATGCGCACGCGACCGTCATATGATGAACTTACCAATTAGTTCTAAATTAACTGTTTTAGTTGACTATAATATAACAATCATAGATATATATGTAGTAGGTATAGTTTTTATGAAATCTAATTCGGTAACTAAAAAGATAAAAGTTCAAGGTATTTTTCAACATCTGTCATTAGTCTTGCTTTTGATTTTCTGTATCCACTTTGAGGCGGCTACACGCTTTGTTTTCCGCATGGTTTCTACTCAATTCTTATTGTGGACAACATATTTTCTTATGTACTACTAAAGTAATAAAAAAGAAGTTATGATTACTTTATGAAAGACTTTTTAACCTGAGTTACTAAAAATACGATTGTTGCCTCTGCGACTTCAAACTTGGGAGTGTTTTTGTACAGTCTGCAAAGATATACGCATCCTACACTTTTTACAATATTTTTTTATTATTTAGTTCGTTCAACCCTATTCGTCTTTGTTTTTTTTTTATTATTCCTACGCCAAACTCACTACTAAGGTTCGAACCTTTAACAGCTTTTCTGTGTGAGTTAATTGAAGTACGTTCAATAAATTGACAGTTAATATCTGTGACCTAAATAAGAATGTCTCTTTGAGCACTTCAAAGGCCGGCTTCAATAATAAAATTGTGTTCTTTTAAAACGTAGAATAGTTATGGGCGATTCTCTGTAAACTCGTAATCGGCTGTCCAGACCGAATTTTTCAAGACGTTATTAAATGATTTAAAAAAAACCAACTCCTAATGAAACTCTAATTCCGAAACTTTACGGACCCTTTGTATTTAGAACCATAACTATTTTCAGTTTTTTTCTAGACGCGATAGAAGCTCTAAAAATACAGTCCCCTGGCTGTCCCCATCACTGTATTTCCACCTAGAAATGAGATTTACGAAGAAGTGAGTGATAAATGAAGTATTAGGAAGTCAATATCATTAAGAAGATAAGTTTATGATGTTATTTTCGTAAAACAAGGTTTTATTACGAAATTTATTTAATTATTAGACTCCTGTAAACTTTGTCCCTAGAATTTTTAAACAGTCCCCTGCCAAATATTTAAATTCATAATTAAAAACAACTATCATATTTACGATATTTTTTTTAAGTCACACTAAACGTAATAGCTTTGAAGTTAGCAACCTTGCCGAATGCGGCGTTGATATGCCATTTTGTTAAGTGTCACAGCGTCATTTGTGAGGTGAACAAGCGCTTGTACCGCTACCACGCACAGTCCTCTGGTAAGTCATAATATGTATTTTAATTACTTTAATAATATCCGAATAAAGACTATTGTTGCATTATTTATGTCTCATGTGATCGGTATATTCTTAAAAAACTATTTTATATCAGTTTTGTAAATATTGTGAAATTTAGCCGAAAAACACAGTCCCCTGGCAACAGTCCCCTGTCTGAAATTGCAGCAAATTTTCCAGTGCTAGTCTACAGCAAAGAAAAAAAGAAGCCAAATAGCGACGACAGAAGTTTAACAGGGAAAGAAATGAAAAGATCGCACGCTTAGAGAAAAAACTTAAGAAGTACAAAAAAAATAGCGAGATTAGAAAGAAAAAACAAAAAGAACATTGAAGATACGCCTAAGACAAAGATGTTGAAAATGTTAGACGAGCCTGACCAAAGAAAAGAACAGGGGCCTGTGTATTTTGTATAAGTAGTCAAGAAAGCGTTGTTTGGCGACATTAGTAAGCAGTTAAAAGAAAATTATTCCACATTAAAATGTACCAGAGAGACAAATCTTTAAAAAACTTGTAACTGGTAGTGTTCTTTAAAAGTACAAGCACTGGATACCTAAAGAAATAAAGTCGTTGTCTAGACCCGGCAAAAAATCTAATCTCATTGGCTTAGAAGTACCTAAAGCTAAACGATGTAAAACACCTGATATTTATATAGAAAGTTGTTGTTTCTGTTCACTTTTCATAAAGAAGTTTTATTTATTATTGATGCGAAAATATTTCATAAAAAGAATAAATAATTGATTAATGTAATATGACTTTTTTCTAAAGTACAACAGTCCTCTGTCTGACTTAACAGTCCCCTGTCATGATTTTTTGGAAAATCGCTAATAACTTGGAAAATATAAATAATTTCAGTGGGCCTCTTTATATACTTAAATAATAGTATATTATCTTCGAAAAGGAACACAGTTTTTTAGCAAATGTTAAAAAAAATTGCCAGGACAGCATTTGTATGGGACCTGTACGAGCTTACAGAGAAATGCCCTTATATAAAATATGACGTCTTTACGGAAATTATAAATGAATATTTAAATATTAATATTTTGGACATCTTACACACAACATCAACTAGTCCCAAACTAAGCAGAGCTTGTGCTGTGGGTATAGACGACTGATATAAATACATAAACATACTTTTTTTTTGTAAATACATATTATACATAGATAACACCCAAACTCCGAAACCAATCTTTGTAGATCATACAAACATTTGGTCCGACCCGGGAATCGAACCCGAGACCTCTTGGTCAGCAGCCGCATACACTAGCCACTAGACCAACAATGCAAAATGGTCGAGGTTTTACATATGGGTCATATAGAAGCAAACATAGCAATATCCACTTTTTTTTTCAAACCGACCTATTTACATCGCCACTGTCTACGTGAAATTCTAAAAGTGTTTTATAAAAAATACCACAAATGTTTAATAGTGTTTTTAGTGTTTTATAAATTTTATAATATAATTTATTCAAAAACTTATAGGTATTGGTACAAACATGTGTTTCATTTAATTTGCCCAAAATTGCAATGAATGGAGATTGCTACATTTGCTTTTATATGACTCATATATTCCGGCTTTGGTGTAACCTAAAATTGGTTATTTTGCACATCTACCCTTGGATTTCCTAGGTTTTTTTTCTAAAGACACTATACTGCATGAATGTTTATTAAAGAATCGTAATGACGTATAGAACACAGCATACACTTAGCAAAGCTATAAAGTTGAATGAAATGATACTTAATTTTTTTTATATAAATTAGCCCGTACAAAATTTTTTAGGCTTCAGTTGAATTATAAGTATAAGTACCGTAGCCCTAAAACCTTTCACCGACAGGACCTTTTCATATAAACCCCTGTTTAATAAAATGTAATAATTTAAATATCAATTGCGTTCTTACCTCCTAATCCTACTTTAAAATATCAAATTTAATGGGTAGGGCTTATGTAGCTAGCTTCTACCTAATTAGAAATATGAAAGGGAAGCCTTAAGATAAGATAAGTTATTTAGGTCTGTCATGAATGGAAAGTCATTGACCGGAGAATTGATCGATATGTCATTATAATAAGTCTCCATCTACCTTTTCTGTGGGACCGCCTTCATATTTACATCTTGATGCACTTAGCATTATATAAATAATCTGTAATTACTACAAAATAATAATAATGGCTTGCAAAGCCAATATTAATACCAATATTTATAATTAATGATTGTAATTAGAAATAAATAAATACATAATAAATAAGTATAAGGACATTTTACACACAACGCCATCTAGTCCCAAACTATGCAGAGCTTGTTCATCATCAACAGCCTTTAACAGTCCACTGCTGGACATAGGCCTCTCCTTTGAAAGGAGATTTTGGCCTACTATACCACGCTGGCCAGACGGGTTGGTAAAGGGTTTGTTTCAAGTTTTCCTTCTCTTGACAGTGATGTTAGCTGCTTATTTTGTTCCTTTAGTCGCCTCTTACGACACCCATGGAATGAATAGGGGTGGTGACACTTTGTATTCTTAATCCGTCACCACACGGACCGCAGAGCTTGTTGGTACTAGACAACTTATATAAATACATTATCATTTTATATTTTTTGTAAATATACACATATTATACATAGAAAGCAGCCAAACTTCGAAACATATTTGCGGACCCAGGTATAGAATCTCACTGAGGCTGTCTGACCAGAATAGTTTATAAAAGTACTTTCTTCACGACTATGATCGATAGAGTGAAGTGCTTTGTAATATATGGTAGTGAAATGTGTGAAAGTTTATCGTAATTATTATAGGTACTTATCGAAAAAATAAAGGACTAAAAACGGGCAATTGCGTTCATAAGAGTTTTGTGGTCTTGATTCTTAAGATAAAAACATAGTTTTTTATATGTATTGTGAAATTTCAATAAAGAAATGAGTACTACGCAGGTACATATATCGTGCATGGCACGGAATTCTCGAATATGCCTTTCAAATGAGTAAAATTAAAGTGGCTGGTTCTAATATCAAATGAACAATGCGTATATATAAAGGTATTGTACTTACAAAATAGCATTTTCTTATGTCTGTTTGTATCGGCTAATCTCTGGAACGGCTTTTGACGGGACTTTCCCTGTCAGTTGGCTGATGTCATAAGGAGTAGGTAACTTAGACATTTTTTTGTTAGACAGGCGTCGCTCTGTTACTTATGATTTAAAACAATAGCGATTAATGTCTAAAATCGCGAATAACACCGCGTTTTTAAATAAGGTTGACTTTTAAAATTGTAACAAAATATTTAAAAACACAAAGTTCTCGATTAATTACATTTCGTAGTATTTTATAGACTGCCGCACCATTTATCCGCACTCCATAGAATTTAACTTAAACGTTGTCAAGGAACTAGGGAGGGTTGCCTAGATACAGGTGAGAATGAGGGGTACCTATTCTGTAAAGAAGAAAGTACTACACCGAGCAAAAAATAAAGTTTTATTTGAGTGAAGCCGAGAGCAAGTTGATATAATATATTATTATACAAGAATGATGTTGGTTATCAGCATGACTTGAATATAACTAAATTGATCATGCATTTCTTTAACTTATTATTTTTCTTGAAGAAAATTAGTACAGTGTATGGTATTTCTTGGAACCGTTTTTCCCCCGAGCCTTTTTATAAAATTCTGTTAGTTGGTGCTTTAAGTCTTCTATGATACAGCTTAATTTCGATTTTTTATCCAGTGTGGTGCCATCAGTCAACGCAAGTATTAGGCAATATCGAAAGATTAATTCAGGGAAGACAGTGATTATTTTCATAAAATTCAAATATGAATTAAAGATGTATCACCTAGTATAAAGAGATGAAATAGATTTAAGATTAAGTTATGTAGACATTGAAATAGTGAAAAAAATTCGTCATCAGTGATCGGTTAGTTCTAAATCACGCAAGCGTTATTCGTGAAACCAACATTTAGACATCTTATACCATATATTAATTTATATATTTCAAGTAATGTATTGTACAAAAATATCTTAATAACCAGTTAAAATAATTTTTGGTTCCAGTACATACATAAATAATATGTCACAGCTTTTGCCACTTTATAAGTATTATAAACTACATAAGCGAATATAAAAAAAAAATTACATTAAAAAACGTACATTTAAACCAATTTTTTTAACGATGCTGATATAAATAATACTCCAAGTTATCTTTTATATAAAATTCTCGTGTCACAATGTTAGTTACCACAGTCCTCCGAAACGGCTTAACTGATTTGTATGAAATTTTGTGTCATCTTTTTAAGCAGGCACCACACTTCGCTATGCGCTATTCGTTATGCGGGTTATTCGCGCGCATACGGCGAAGTGTAGAGAGTATATTCGTTTCGTTCACCATAAAAATGACAATGACACATCTCTACAACACACATATTTGCCTTATTTGATGCTTATTTGACATACCAGTTCGAAGTGTGGATGGCATGTTTGTTGTTTGCGCGCATAACTAATATTTGGGCGAATACGGCGCAGACACATAACGAATAGCGCATAACGAAGTGTGGTGCCTGCATTAGCATTTCGATAACAAACGTTACGTGTCTGAACAATTATATTTTTTCAGCCCAGAAATTTTGTATTTGTATGAAATTTTGTGTGTATATCGGGTAGGTCTGAGAATCGGCCAACATCTATTTTTCATACCCCTGGGGACGCGAGCGGAGCCGTGGGCACCAGCTAGTATCTTTATAAATACAAAAAAAACTACTTATTATAAAAAGAACAACAACTATACAGGACTTATACGACTATATTCGAACTTATCAACTTCATAACGTGTTTCATCATAATATAAGTAGGTATATGTATGTATAATGTAAATTCTTTCGTAACGAAAAATTAGCACCATTATCACACCAAACTTGATGGCCCCCATTTACACCTATAAGCTTCAAAAGTTGTATGTATCTGGTGCATTTGTGTACTAGGAAGCAATTTTAATATAAAACAAACTTCCTTGTACTTTTTTGTGTGGTTTCTGTCTCCACGTTTGTTTAAGTTTTCGATGTTGTTGCATAATTGTTTTTTTTTTCAATCTGTTAGAGTAATTTAGTAAAATGGAACGTTAGTTAAAACAGGAAGTCGGGGAAGCGCGAACTGTGTATTTGTTTGGCCTGTAAAGACGCACGGTCCTAGAGGTGACCGTCAGATCATGCTACTGACTCATTTTTCTAGAGCAATATCATATATATTGCCTCACCTTGTCAAGGTCGATGGACCACTAGACTAACAGAACAGTCTGTTATTTTTTTAAGTTATTTTTAATAGTAGGTAGGTATATAATTCTTTACACTATTTACTATTTCTACATTTTAAAATTGAAAACATTAACTGTATGAACCCGACTTCATGGTATTTTCTACATTGGCATGCTCTGTCGTCGATAAGCCTTTTTTTTTGTTCTTAACGATAGTTTAAGAAGTAATAAAAAATACATTAAAATATATCTATTTGGTAAGCAATCAAGACTAGTGATGGGTCGAGAGCAAAAACAAATACGGGCGAAAAGGCGAAAACTTGGCACATTGGGCATAAACAAGTTTATGCCCGAATAAATGCCTGAATAAACTTGGCAAATAAGCTTAGTTGAATGTATCGTAATTGATAGTCAATATTTTTTTAATTAATAATTTCTTTTAATACCTAATCATTTTATATTATTATAATCACAGTCTCGTTCAATCGTTTTTTTTTGTGTGCGTAAAGTCGAATTGTCGATAAACTTTGCTGCTCACACAAATGTAGCTAATTAATCTTCAACGGCCTTTAACAAGCCACTGCTACACTTACTACACACGCATCTCCTTAGCAACGAGATTTTTACTATAATAATTTTAAATTATCACTCATATTTAAAAAAAAGCGAATTAACGTTTTTGCCCATATAAAAGACATTTATTGTACGTATATGGGCATTTTTTCAAAATGCTATATGTGCCTGGGCATAAACCCATTTCTAATCAAGACACAACATGTATCATTTCAAAGTGTTACGATTGAAACTCTATTGACGCGAGTGACCTCTTCTCAATTCGAAGTAACAAACTATATTGACTGACTGTTCTATATTTAGTATTGATATCTACAGTCTCGATTACGGCAAGATTATATAACCGTATGTGTACAAGACGCTTGAAGATTGATACGAGTATGTCCAAGGATATAACGAAATAAATAATTTTATAGAACAATACTAGTAACAGTAATACGGTAGTCTGATCACAAAGTACACTTAGCTATATTTCTATCCTACATATCATAGATAAACTGTATTCGGGCACGAAACAAGTAATCCTGTTCAACACACAATCATTTTTGAGATGTGGGTATCAGTTCCAGGATTTCTATGTTAGCGTCAAGATTCCTAAACTACTAGATCAATACAGCCTTTAGTAGTCGTCTACTAGCCATGGAACTCTTAATAGGGAGGTACCACACCACAAGCCACGACCCTCCCCCCCCCCCCTTGCAATCACATCTTAAAAAATTAAGATAGTAAACTCTATATTGAACTTTAAAGATAAACTATAACGGCTTCGATGACTTTGTAAGTTCAGGAGTTATAGAGGCCTAACTTGTAAAATGAGCTTACTTGGAAAACTTCATACAAAATTAACGCATTAATAAGTAAACATGACAATTATCTATTGGATACGATTTTCCACCATTATGGGTGACTGAGGAACCCTATTCTATGTGTGGCCTGACACGCTCTTGGCCTATTTTTAGAGTCCGTGAAAAATAATTAAATAATAAACTATGCGAGTATAGTATAGAGACTGGGTTGACCTTTTGAAGAAAGGATCATAGTTTTGAGTCAGACTGTCCATACAGCCGACTTATGAGCTCCAGCCATCGTCTTACCTAACTGGTATTAGTCAAGATTTAGGACCCGAAGCACATCACTACCGCAGGCCATTTGGGTAGTCCGATGAAACACTCAAAACCACTAGTGTACGGTGCAACCGTACTCCACAATTACTGCACTTTCATCATATTTGTATCATTACATTACAACCATTTTTATTGTGAATCAGTGCACAACTCGCGTTCATACGACATCATGTCACTCACATAATTAAGCAGTTATCAATAAATATCACTGAAATATATCAGTGCCTATCAATTATCAATTTATCAATCATTCCCAAAGCTGTACAGTTAGCAGACTGTACATCTTTTATGGTCCTTCGAGCCGGATCTGAACCAGCGACCTATGGATTTACAGTCCACAGTTAAACAGTTAGCAGACTGTACAACTAGAAAGATACTAAGTATGAACTTATTACAAACCTAGATTATACTCACCTTTACAAAAGAATAAACCGTAGTTGCCTCTTACGAATAGAGGTGATTACACTGCGTATTCTTAATCCATCACCAAATGAATAAACAATTCAGTGAAAAACGATTATCAGTTCAATTTTTATTTACAACGAGTAAAGGCACGTGCCTTTGATTAACACAAAATATTATTTAAGAAGCAAGTTGGCAGCACTGACGACACGTGGAATTCATAGATAATATGAGCCACTGTTCACATACCTACGATAATAACGTTGCCTATGTTATCTCAGCTCTTGATAATAAATGATAATTATATCGCAGTTCACAAGATCAAAAACGTGAATATTCTGGATATCGCTGCAAAAAAAACTATGTTTAATATTTTTTGTATACAATTTATATAAAATATTATACATTGAAACTATTTTATAAGACATGGTTTGATTGATTTATTTCATAAATAATATATCCGTATTGTGCTATGTACCAAATAACAATCAAACATCAATCATAAAATATAAATTACACCTATTAAAAATACATTACAAATAATTGTCGTTTCGAAAATAAATGTTGTATATGCATATTTGCAGTTTGGTATCATTTAAAGCTTGCTGTGTCTTTCTTTACGACAATTTCTTAATAATCAGTACTGTAATGACATGTAAATGACATTGTTTAATTGAAACACCAAACAGTGAAGTTACACTCCTTGTTGGTAATAACTCTGACAAGTTGGCATGTATTTATTTCAAGTTTTCCTTTTATTTGCCATGTCCTGCAACTGACCTTCGTAGTTGTAGTTTACTTAGTTGGTCCAAAGACACACAAGGGGGTGAATATGCCTAATGACACTCCACATTCTTAATCCATTCATACGTATAAAGTAAATATACCAAAATATCATAACAAAAGTAAAAAAAGAAAAAGACGTCATGAATTTTGTTGTGTTTGGCATTCTAAAGTATATCGGTAATGAGATCATAATTCTCGTAGTCATAATAGCAAATACCACGATTCAAAGTTGTCTGAAGAAACTTTCAATCATAAATAAACTAGACGGTCCCCAACAATTGCATGTTATAAATTACCTCTTAATCATTCAATCTGGGGCAGAGCTCGCGACGTTGACTACAGAATTGGTCGCACCAATTTGTTATTGGTCATTTGTTACGCAATATGATGAGTGTATAAAAAGGTACTGTATTATTGCTCACTATTTTTGGCTGTAAAACCATCTCAATATCAGTTTGAAATACTTTTTTTATTATTTACCGGATTACGGCAAAGGGTAGGGATGGTAATAGTTTTTATTTGTAGTCTGTGTATGGTTGTATTTCCTACCGCAGCTTCTAACTACTTTGTAATAACAGCCCGGATGACATACACCATATTATATAAAGTTGTTACGTAGTACGTTAGCTCTTTAAACCTTTTCTTGTTGGTTCCCATTTTTAATCAATTTTGTAGTGAGCCAGCAGTGCTTCGACACATGGTCACCAAATCATAGAACACAGACACAGAACCACAGAAAACCGTTATATCTAAGTAACAACACAGAAGGACTAATCTCCGCCCAATATTTCTCTGGGACCTTGAAGGCCGGAAATGCACTTGCGACTCTCGGGATGCACAGGGCCATGGGTCGGTGTGAGAAGTCACTTAAATTTAGATAATCTATCTGCACGTTTCTCGTCTGGAAAAAATAAAATAAAATCCTTTTAAGAAACTGATGAAGATTTTATCAATAAAAACGAGCTCTCAATTAAGACTTGCAAAATAAAATACAAGAATTTTTCGGTTTAAGTATTTCAGACCCATAAATTTTAATTTTCTATTAGCACCCAGTATAAGCCAGCTTTATACAACCGTACTTTACCCAATGAAATATGCTTTGAAGAAAGGCTGGAAATTTAATTTTATTCATGATAAACTTCAACTTTTCATACCAAAATCGATTAGTGAGTAAAAGTTACCTAACACGATAAGTTACGAAAACCAGACGCTTGGTATCATTAACCAAGTTATCCCAATTCTGATGTTGTCATCACATGATAGATAGCCGAAGTAACATCTACAGTTAATGATTTATTTTAAACTACGGAATGCAGACGAGATAATGTTGTGATTGATCGCCGGAACTCACAACTATTGATTATATTATCTATCTCTGCTTAATTGATATATTTTCAGCTGTTGTACAAAAGAGACGGCTAGTGTTTCACGCTCTGCTGCGAGACATGAGCAAGCGGTTCGTCTTAATCAACCTTGACCTTGTAATGAATCAACCTATCGTATTCTTAAGTAATTTGCAAACTGTGTACATGAACTGATGAATTAATCACGACACAAGTTACTATTGATCAGGGTTGTGATTTAATAGGTTTACGATCATTGTTAGCCTCATCACATATAAAACGACCAATAAAAGCGGCCAAGTCATTCGTTATTCGTAACTCGTTTGATGTACACGTACGTTACATTCGCGTCTGTAATCTTATATATACCCTCACTATGAGTAAGTGTGATAAGTGCAACAAGAATATAACGGCTCGAAGCCCTGGACTAGAATGTGCTAGATGTGAAAAGATTGTGCATAGCACAATGCAATGCTCTGGCCTTTCAAAAAAGCAGATCAGTGCTCTTCGTGCAGCGGAGACTCTCGAGTGGACGTGTCGGGAATGTCTAGATGTCTCGGGAAGAAAACCATCATTTGTAATCCCAGACGATGACGACGAAGATGACGAAGAAACGTCTACAGAATTCAACCCATTAGTACAAGTTGACGCCAATAAACTCCTAAAAAACATAACCGCAGAAGTACAAAAGGCGCTCAATAAAGAGCTGAAAGAACTGAAACAATCTATGCAGTTTCACAGTGAAAAAATGGATGAAGTGCTTGAAAGTGTACATGCATTTAAACAAACCATTATCGATCTGAAACGGAAACTTGTGGAAGTAACTAACAAAAATAACAACCTGGAAACACGAGTAGGTGCCCTGGAACAACATATTCAACAACTGGAACAAAAACAATTGTCTAACCATATTGATATATCAAACGTACCTCTTCAAGACCAAGAAAATGTAAAAAAGATAACGGAAACACTAGCGAAAAAATTATCATTGCCTAAAGAAGACATCATAAGTACAAAACGTATTAGTGGTAGAAAGGATCACCCTGGGCCCATTCGAGTCATGGTAAAGGACGACGATACTCAGGAAAAATGGATAACAGTATCTAAAGGTGTCTCTATTCACGTTAATGATCTTATTCCTAACATGACTACTGATGTCGGTGGACAAAAGGTTTATATAAACGAAGCTCTTACTACATACAACAGGAAACTGCTATGGAACGCAAAACAACACTTAAAAAATACGTTCAAGTTCATATGGTGCAAAAAAGGAACAATAATGGCTCGTAAATCTGAGAATGAGAAACCCATAATAGTACGATCTTTGAGTTGTATTAAACTAGCAACAAATGAAAAGTAGGTATTTCACATTTATTTCTCCTTTCTCCCTATTGTAGAAAGACCCTATTGGTATAATTTATTCATCATAAATTAAAAATGGCTTCATTTGTAACAGATGATGTGGATGAAATAAAAAACTGTACAAATATTCAAAGTTTTCTAAAATGTATACCTGATGGCAATAGGAATTTACTATGCTTTCATATAAACATACGTTCTGTAATTAAAAACTTCTCAGCTTTAGAACAATGTATCAGTTCATGCAGACACAGCGTAGATGTAATCATACTAACCGAGGCTAATATATCGGATAATCTAAGTTGTTTGTATAATATTGACGGATACAACATGTTAGCAGAATTGCGGAATTCTCGAAGGGGTGGGGGCATAATTGTTTATGTTCATAATAAGCTCAAACTATCGGAGTTTAAATTAAAAACAAAGCACTTTGAATGCCTAGCTTTCAAAATCCAAACACCTTCTCACTATTCCGCTGTTCTGTGCGCAGTATATCGCCCACCGAAAAATAGTAAACACTTGTTCATAGATGAATTACACCACACCCTTACTAGCCTAGGTTCAGACTGTGACTTATACATATTCGGAGACATGAACATAGACCTAAAAGTCGACTGCCCTATAAAACATAAATATAAAACTTCATTGTATAACTGTGGGCTTATGAGTGGGATATCCGATTATACGCGAATTGAAACAAAGAACGGTAAGGTAAGCAAAACTTGCATAGACCACATTTTCGTAAGGTCCCGCTCACAAGAACTATACACGGCCGCGCTTGGAACTGTATTGGCCGATCATCGGGCGACTGTGTTGGCTTGCAACGGGCCGAAAGTACAGGATGATTCTCGCATCTCTTATAAAAAAATAACTGATTTTAAAAAACTGTCAACACTGCTACAACATATTGATTGGCAATCGACAATCAATATGTCGTGTCCTCATGAAATATACACTTTCATAAAAGATAATATAAATAAATGTTATAGTCAATCAGAAGTTAATACAAAATATAACTTAAGGCCATCTCGTAAAAATAACATGATATGGGTTAACAAAAAAATAAATAAAGCATGCGAGTATAAGGATAAATTGTTTAATGAGTGGAAAAATGATACAAATAATAAAATCTTACGTCTGGAATATAATAAAGCAAGAAATTATGCATATAAATTAATAAAAAAAACGAAGAATAATCATATTAAACAAGAAATCTACGAAAATAAAGGTAATCCTCGACGTATGTGGCAGTTACTAAATAGATTGACTGGAAAAATTAAAACATCTATTGACAAGGCTTTAATTGCAGCATTTGAAGGCAGCACCTGTGGACGGATTGATATAGCGAACAAATTTGCACAGACATTCGAAAATAGTGTAAAATCTATCTCACCGAATTGTAACATCCAACTATTAGACAAATCAACTTACAGTATGCATAAAAACGTTACAATGCGCTTTACAAAGGCTCGATTAGACAATGTACAGCCTATTATAAAAAACTTAAACAACAACAAAGCACCAGGGTCTGATAGCATACGGGCAATTGATATAAAGTGTATTGGAGATAAGATAACTGAAGCAATTGCCAAACTCATTAATGCAAGCATAGTATCAGGCAAATATCCTGAACAGTTAAAAACAGGAATAGTTAGACCAATATACAAAAAAGGTAGCCATAAAGATTATGAAAACTATAGGCCAATTACTATACTCCCCACAATTGACAAAATTGTTGAAAAATACATTGGTAATCAAATGTATACATTCTTTAAAAAAAATGACATCATATCACAAAAACAGTATGGTTTTCAACCCGGGAGGAACACTACTCAATTACTTTCGGACTTTACGGATTCTGTCAATAAACATCTGGACAGCAAACGACATGTTATCGCAGTTTTTATCGATTACAGCAAAGCTTTTGATACACTTCGCCATGAAAGAATAATTGATAGTCTGGAAGAAAGTGGAATACGCGGCTCCTTATTAGAATGGTGTTCAAACTACTTACATAACCGAACATACTACGTGAAGGTCGAAAACGCAATTAGTAGAACGGTTAACGTGACTGAAGGGACAGCTCAAGGATCAGTGCTCGGGCCCATGCACTACATAACCTACGTCAATAGCCTAGTAAACATTATAAAAAGCTGCGAACTATATCAATTTGCTGACGATACTTGCCTGCTTGCAGCTGACTCCGATATTGATATGGCTATTAACAAATTACAAAAAGATTTTACCCTACTTTCAAGATGGTCCCATGACAACGGGCTCGTATTGAATGATAGTAAAACAAAAGTAATGTATATAAGCACAAGTCAAAATAGAAAAACATGCCCTATAACAATAGTATCACATTGCCACAGCTGCTTACATACTAAAACTAATAACACTAATTGCAGCTGCGGTGCCCTGGAAGTTGTTGATAAACAGACTTACTTAGGTATAATAATTGATGACCGATTGTCATGGGCTAATCACATTCAGCATGTGTGTGATAAATTGCGCGCAATACTTGCAAAATTCTCTATACTTAAATACAAAATTCCTTATCCGATACTATTATCGTTATATCAATCATTGGGCGAATCGATAATCTCCTACGGTCTGAGTAGTTATGGACGCACAGCTAAAACGAATCTAGACCGAATCTATGAACTCCAGATACGTATATTAAAAACCATTATCCCCCGAAAAATTAAGGAGCGTTATAAAAATAACTATCAAACCTTGTTCTCATATTGCTCATTGATACCAGTTCACGAGAAACTAAAATATAATATTCTAACAGAACAATACTTTAATGAGGCCCTTCAAAAAGTTATTTCTCACAGTAAACTTACCAGAAGTGTAAGCAAAAAAAAGCTATCAACTCCTAAATTTAACAATGTACATGGAAAACGAACATTGCAATTCATTGTTCCTGATTTAATAAATAATTTACCAGTACACATAAAAAATAAAATAAATAGTAATAATTTAAAAAGTAATCTAAAAACCTACTTTATTAACACATTAAAAAAAACATAATATCATTATTGATTACATTAATATTATCATATAAATTAGTAAATAATATTTAAGTAGTTATTTTTTTGAGGGATTTAAAAAAAAAAAAATGCAATTAATGAATTGATAGTTTATGGAATGAAACATCCTGTATGCAGCCCAGTATAGCACTCATTACTATTGCAAGCTAACGCAATCATAATAAAACAAAAAGGCAGGTAGTCTGAAATATAGATCGAATGTAAAGTTATTTGTCACTCGTATGAATTACTAGACCTAGTTTAAGCATACCCACTTACTTTTGTAAATTATTATTTCGTATTGTGTGCATCTTTTGTTTTTGAATATTGTAATTTTGTCGATTGAGTACATTGACGGATGATAGTGTACGAACAAACCTTTCTGGTTTTTGTTACACTACTTAGTTAAGATTTTAAAATGTAAACTTTGTGATTAAATAAATTAAAAAAAAAAAAAAAAAGTGCGAGTCGGACTCGCCCATGAAGGGTTCCGTATCAGCAAGTAACATCATATAAAAGCTCTTGTAGTTCGTTGTAACTTTCATCGATGTTTTTATACTAGTGTATTGATTGAATGAAAGGTAAATTGCGGTTTACGATTTATGACGTATTAAAAAAAACCTACTCACTAGATCTCGTTCAAACCAATTTTCGTTGGTAGTTTGCATGGTAATGTACAACATATGCTCTTTTTAGTTTTATCACTCTCTTATTTTAGAAGTTAGAGGGGGGGGGGGGGGACACTTTTTTCCACTTGGGAAGTGTCTCTCGCGCAAACTATTCAGTTTAGAAAAAAATGATATTAGAAACCTCAACATCATTTTTGAACACCTATCCATAGATACCCCACACGTATAGGTTTGATGAAAAAAAAATTTTTGAGTTTCAGTTCCAAGTATGGGGACCCCCAAAATATATTGTTTTTTTTCTATTTTTATGTAAAAATCTTAATGCGGTTCACAGAATACATCAACTGACCAAATTTCAACAGTATAGCTCTTATAGTTTCGGAAATAATTGGCTGTGACATACGGACGGACAGACAGACAGACAGACAGACAGACAGACTTGACGAATCTATAAGGGTTCCGTTTTTTGCCATTTGGCTACGGAACCCTAAAAATGTACCAACTTTCTGTTTTTTCTATCTCACTCGAAGGTTGATCAGCAGAAACTTACAAACTTTAAAATACCACCAATCTTCATTTGATTTCAACTTTACGTTCTCTACTGAATAAACACTTTTCATAGAGTTACTAGAGGTATCATAAAAATAATTCATATTACAAGGTAACCAGAGACCTGATGAAACGTTTTACTGAAACATTACAGTAAAAAATACAGTTTTAAAAAACTAAACAAACAAGTTTTAAAACTAAAAAGTAGATATTAATTTTAATGTAACAAAGCGTGGGGCGACGTTATTGAAATATTTTCAGAATGCACCTCACGCTTTGTTACATTAAAATTATTTTCTACTTTTTAGTCTAATCGTTTGTTTAGTTTTTTAAAACTATTTATTTTCTACACAAAAAAATACTTATTTGCTTAAATTATTATTTTTTATTTATTTTTTAAAATTAGTGTATTGTCATAGATCCTTGATAAATCTACAAAGTTTGAACGAAATCTGGCCGTTTAAAGTGGGTCAAAATCGCACCCAAAGGAGTCGGTTAAAAACAAACATACAGGTGAAGCTAATATAAAGCGTGTAAACAAAACACATTGTACTTGGATTGGCATCATCGAGTCAACAATCCAAGCTTGATTTAGATTATTTGTTTCACACAAGAAGATTTTGAAAATCTAGTCAAATAGCGCGTAAAATGTTGTCTGTGCAATGGTTTTGAGATGTTTACAAAATAGAAAACATGTTTGATGGATTGTAACAGTATTAATAGCACTTTCCGACGCGATCGTCTGAACAAATAACTTGTTTATACTTCTGTACTCTTCTAACGATGTGGCATTATGTAATTTAGAGAGAAAAGTTTATTTCACATAATATATTAAAGGTTATTATTGCGTATCACAGACGGTCGTGGCTCAGTAATAACCACGGATGTTAACACATTGCAGAGTTAAGCAATCCTAGCCAGGTCATTCTATGATGGGTGACTATTATTAACATGTTGAAACCCCTTCTGCCATCGGTCCTGATTACCATATGAAGATCTTTGACAATCGTTACGAAAACTTGGTGCCCTATAAAATTCTATGTGTCAATTTTAAATCGCCTAGTACTTGCACGTGTGGAAACCCCCACGGGCCTACCGGCCATGGAGCGTATGACGGCTGGTAGCGAAAGATCTCCTCCGATGACTGCAGTGAGGGCCCGACGCTGCGCCGCCCATGCGTGGCAAACCGTCAGCATGTGCTGAGACGAGTTCCAGTGCCCACCTGGCGACCGATTTCATGTTCTTCCCGAAGCAACCGTGCCCGGAAAGGACCTTACAAATCGACCCCGTTTTTACGTGTGGAAACCCCCACCGGGGTTTGCGGTAGAGCGGTGTTTACCAGTCGACCCTACCCTATACATATACTGATATATATACATTGCACTGTACACACTACACATTGTTCATTATTTGAAAACAAAAATTACTAGTAAAGCACATTACGCAGATAATTAAGTATTACAACACAGTACGGTATGTATTACAATATACATTATAAACATGTACTATATAATTATTGTAATACGTTTTAAACAATAATATTTAGAAAATGTGAAGACGTACATTCATTCGGTTGTATGCTTGTCACTTGCCATAAACCTTTTGTTTCAGGCGTAACGACTTTCAAATATTTATGGCAAACTGTACCTTACCATAGCAGTATAAGGAAATATTTAGTATAAATTATAAAAGCACAAAAATCCATTTACCCATACTTAATAATAATATAATATTTTAAATTTTGAAGTAACTCTGTCTGTCTGTTACACTTTGACGACTAAACCGTTGCACTGTGTATAAATGGACATACTTTGTGTATACATGTGAGTCTTGACATAGACAACTTCTATCGCGATAACCGACATATGTACTGGCGGAGCCGCGGGTAAGAACTACTTTTTAATAACCATAACTATTGTATTATGCTCAGTAACGGCCAGTACCTAAGTAAATAAAAGTGTGACATGTATACCTATATGTCCCTTACAAACATAGTTTCCTGCAATATAAAAAAATATCACAACAGTATTTTTAATTAATTAATTTGAAAGGTTATTTTCTTTAAATTTAAACGAGACAAAAAGGGAAGCCTATTCTTCTTAGCTTTTGACGTGACAACGTCTTATAATTCGATGGAGCCGGCTGCACGCACGAAAAAACATGACTCATGCGGCGTTACCTCGCTCTGAGGCGTTCCATTTAAAGCTTGAAGTGCAAGCGAAAGCGCGGAACGAGCGACAAAGAGGCACAATCAGTATTTACTTATGACGTTGTCACGTTCAACTATCGTTAGTAAACCGACTTTACAGACAACCGATTTTTTTTTATAAATCGGTTCACAAGTAACAGTATGCTTAGGTAACAAAAAAAACCGAATTGAAAGTGAATTCAAAATATTTAAAATTGTAACTGTTTTACGTTACATAATGAATTTGCGACGCGTGACGCAACTTATTCTATTTCGTTTAAGTAGTTGTTGTGTTTTGTTATTGTTTTGCAAAGGTGTTTGAACTCCAGTATCTGCTATTAAAGTGTCAAGCAAGTTTACATCTCGGTAGACTACTTAATAATTAAGTAGGTATGTTATCATATACTTTTAAAGGTTGAAGCTTAATAGATACGAAATGATAAACGGACCATGCACCGGCACTTGACCAGAATCATAGCAAGACCTTATACAAAACCGGTGTTAGCCAGTTTTATTGTTGCTTCTTTATAGAGATTGAGGTTACCAGATCATGGAAGTCGGCGTTTTAGAGTGGTTGACTTAAATTCTCGCCGTTATGCCTCTTACTTCCTATATCAATCTGTGAAAATTGAGAACTCACTATCAGTGTACGTATTTCCCTCCAACTATGATACCGGGTCCTTTAAGCGGGGCGTCAAAAAGCATCTCGCAATGCCGCCATAACGCTGATTACCGCTTTTGTAATCTACTCGTGCTATCCATCGTGTATAGTTAAGAGAATAATACAGAATCATCTCATCAGACAGCCATGGTGTGGGTCAACATGCTGTATTGTCTGCACTCACAATGAGGATGGTGACCCCTACTCCTTTGTTGTACTCATGCTTTCAATCAGGCAGAGTAGAGTCACTTTGTTAGGCTAAAACATAAAAAAAAAAAACAATCCTCCAAATTCTGGGCAGAAATACTAAAAGAGCAGCATTTGTGAAATTTAGTTGCAGGTGTCCATAATTGGCGGTTAACCACCTTACACATTCCATAAAAAAAGATTCCTACGAATTGAAAACCTCCTCCTTTTTTGAAGTCAGTTAAAAATAAAATATCAGCGTGAAACGGCTACTTGTATGTAATTAAGTAAAGTAGGTAACTGATGAAATCCTTCAACTGAAGCGTATAAACGTGTTTTAATTGCATAAATGACTTAATTAAACCCCTTTCATTTTCAATCCTTTGAACTTTGATTACTAAGTTAGTCGAAATCAAAACTACAAACCTTTTTTGACGACCTTGTTTGTTTAGTAGCTGTCGTGACGACTGAACAAAGCCTCACAGAAGTCCAACCTTTTTTTTTGTTGACGGGGTGTAAAAATCCCTTCGGATCTCCATCCCTTCTGGGACTGAGGAACCAGGAGTATGTGGTGAATCTACTAAAAAACACCCCGACGGCCGGTCTCAGGTGCCCTGCTCTGAGGAGAACTCGGACCATGTTATTTCAGGTCCTCCTCAGGATCGGCGCCGCGCCTGTCCAGGCTCTATCATAGAGGAAGCCACAGAGGTGTGCTCCTGCCTGTTGGCCAATCATTATATATTTTTGGGACCTGATCACATTTTGTGACCAATCCACCATCCTACCTCCCGCCGCAGCGATTGGGTTTGCTGCCCGAGGTCCCCTTTCTCTGGCAGCTTGACAGAAGTCCAACCTAAATTGACAGCATTCGTACTGTTGTGTTTCGTTAGTGAGTACGAAACTAATGATGCAGAAGCATCTGAAAAGGCCGCCATGATCTGGGTCACCATACTGGATTATCTGTATTTGCAATGAGGATGGTCACCACTACGAATCTTGGATTGTACTCATGCCTTTAATCAGTCACTTCCGTGTGGTCACGGATAAAGAATACAAAGTGTCACCACCCCTATTCATTCCATGGGTGTCGTAAGAGGCGACTAAAGGAACAAAATTAGCAGCTAACATCACTGCCAAGAGAAGGAAAACTTGAAACAAAACCTTTACCAACCCGTCTGGCCATCGTGGTATAGTAGGCCAAAACCTCCTTTCAAAGGAGAGGCCTATGTCCAGCACTGGACTGTTAAAGGCTGTTGATGATGATGATGATTTAATCAGTCCGAGTAGTCACTTTGGTAGGCTCAAAATATAAAAATCGAAAATCTTTTTGTTTATGATGTTTGAAAGCATATTTTATTTATTTAATATAATACATTACATTAGTAGCCGTCGGTTCCAGTTGTCATGAGCATCTATGGCAATCGTTATTGGAAAGTCAGTGCCCTCAAATTTACTGACAACTAGTTCAACCTTCGAATTTCAGTTCTCCCTTAGGGTTGCGGAGGTCCGATGCCAGTCGCTACGTGGAAAAACTGATATTCAGGTAAAACAGGTTGAACTAGTAGCCAACCCCAAATAAACTTGGGAATAAAGGCTACGAAGATGAAGATGAGTGTAGTACATTACGCTATAAGTATAAAAGTTAAATGAAATAAATTCATCAACATGGGTTTTATTTGCTCTCGAAATTTCTTCTAGACGTATTTTGTTCATAATAAACAATATTGTCATGTTTCATAATGAAACACGTGAGAGTTTTATCTGTTATAATTACCTAGCCAAAATACAATCGTTAGTGTATTATTCCCCGATAAATATTACACATTATATTATTTAGTCTGAAGACTTAGTGTTGTCTTATCGATAAGTAGTCTCCCGAACGTTGTTTATGTTTAACTGTTTTGATAAATTGCAAATCGTAGTTGGTTAGTAAACAGACAATTTCGTTTTTCTTTGTTTCCTGTTCCAGTTATTTTACTTATCAAACGAATAATAAAAAATATTTATAAATGGTTTTTCCCCAAATATACTGACAACTAGTTCAATCTTCGAATTTCAGTTCTCCCTTAGGGTTGCGGAGGTCCGATGCCAATCGCTCCGTAGAAAAACTGAAATTCAGGTTAAACCGGTTAAACTAGTAGCCGACCCCAAATAAACTTGGGAATAAAGGCTCGGAAAATGATTTATAAATGGTTTTTATTATTTTTGTTTATGAAGGAAAACAAAACAAAAATTAGGCAGTAAATACAGAAAACTAAATTAAATACAGGTTTACAGGCTTAATACATACTCGTATTTTACATGAATATATTGCGTGTCCGGTTAGAAGTTGTTTTTGTAGCAATTATTGAAAAAAATGAAAAAAAAAAACTAACTTAAAATATAATGCTATAAAATAACACAAGAGCGAGATATTTTCTTTTATAAGCTGAGCTGATGATTGAAAACTATAAAAAAATAATTAAAATAAATCCTCTACAACAATTAATTAACAATAAAACTCGAGGTAGTAGAGCCACGCTGATTTCAGCACGAATGGGCCGGCTCGACCCGGCCAGTACTACCCTCACACAGAAGACCATCCTAATAATGACAGCATTCTTGCTGTCGTATTTTGTTGGTGAGTGTGAGACCGGAGGCCCAATCATTCTGCATCATTCTCCCGCCCTTCGAAGGCCGGGAGAATGATGCAGAATAATCTAACCAGGCTGCCATGGTAAGGGTCACCATGCTACATTGCCTACCCTCACAATAAGCATGGTGACCCCTACTCCTGGATTCTACTCATGCTTTCCATCAGGCAGAGTAGAGTCACTTTGGCAGGCTTAAATATAAAAAAAAAAAAAAAAAAAAAAAAAAAAAATCAAAGTTGCACGAAATTTGTATACTATAAATACGAAGAAAACATTAGCAGACAAATTTAATATTTTATCATCAACAACTAAAAATAAAAATGAAACTTGAAAATCAATAAAACTATACAAATAAAAAGAGATATTTATAAACACAATTCTATTAATAGAAAACAGTTAATTCGTTGAGTTCAATTTAAAACTACGACAATAATAGCTTTGGACATGGCACATAAATTAAAAGACGCGACGGGTAAAATTTTCTCATCGTTAGAATGTCAAAATAACGGTAAGTTGTTTATATCTGAGAGAGCACACGTATAGATGAACGTCGGTATGTTGCAGTTGCTCAACAGAATGCGGTTAATACGTTAATGAATATTAAAAGATGAAGAAAATAATAATAATAAATAGATGTGAAAGCTTTAAAACAAATAGATGACCCAAGACGAGGAGGTAAAGTAAACGTTTTTCTTTATTACACATTAGAGAAAACTGCCAACGATGTTGTTTAGGAAAAGATCTAATAAAGACGATTTTCTGTTCTTGAAAAGAGTTGCTAATATTTAGCACAAATATACATTGGATATTGGTTTTGTGGACACTTGGGCTTGCGATAATAAAATTACGAAGATTGTGAATTGCCCCACCACAACAAAGAAAAGGTTTGTATTGAGAAACATCATAAAAGGCTACTGCTAGACAATAATGTGATACATAATTTTCTTCTCAATTTAAGGGTCAGGCCTTTGTCGGAGAAGCAATCGCCAGTACTGTGTGTTTTCTGCAATTCTTGATAGGCCACGACTCCTTCTTACTTTATTTACTTGCTGTATGTACGGCAATCTAGGCCTTCCGCGTTTTCTTTTATCTTCTATCTTTCCTTTGCCTGGCTAACATTTCTATTGCCTGTGTTAATCCAAGAAATATTTTACCTCTAATTAGTACGGTTTGATGACGGGTAATTAATTTGACATGGTGTAAAACTAGCTCTTAAAATCAGATCTGATCACTAAGGAAAAAAACTGATGCAACATTTGCTGATGGATTGCGACAGGAATAAAATTGAACTCTAGGTGTTGCTTAAGGAACTGAATGAAAATACATTTGATGTGGACTTAATACAACACATAACGAGTTGTAGGGAGTTCAGAAGCTACTAAAAATTATGTCACCCAATTACTATGTCTCTTGAAACTTTCAAGGTACGATGAGGTAGGCAAATCCTTACGGGATCGTAAACCCAAAAATAAATAAAGAATTAAAAAAAAAAACCTCCCTGATATTGGGAGTCGAACTACAAGAAAAGCAAATTAATAATCGTCTTCAATACAATCTACCCTCGTACAGTTTTTAAGTAGAACAGAGAAAACCTGTCAATAACAGCGTCGTACTCCGGTATCTTTTTCACAGTATTGTCTTACTTATAAAAGTTTTATTCTTTATAAAACTTGTTCTCAACAAGTTGCTCCTCCGTGAAATCGAGACTACTGACATCAAGATAGTCGAGTATAGGAAAAAGGAGGGGCAAGTGCATTATTAGTGGCTGTTGGTAGAAAATTGAGGAGAGTTCTTAAGGATCCTGCCGATGGAAACAATTTTTGACTGATCCCTCACAATTTGGGGCCATAGGTCAATACAAATTTCAAGACGTAGAAGGTTGGGCCAGAAAAATGTAAGACGAAATGAGACGCCATTAAAAACAGAACTTGGAAAAAATCCAAGTAATTCTTGTACCGTAAAAAGTTGCAAGATCTATATAATACCAAATCGGTTAATTTATTCAGTCCCTATCTAAGGAAACTTCTGTGAAATCAATTTATTTATTTAACACTTAACAAACAGACTAATGTTAATATGATCATTATAAGATGTTGTTAGGTTAGCTAATTACAAAATAACTTAAGACTGAAGATTCCATAAGTAGGGACTTATTATATTAACTTATGGTATTTTAATAACTCCCGACGCAAAAACGCTGACATGTGTGTGCGTGTTGTGTGTGTGTGTGTGTGTGTGTGTGTGTGTGTGTGTGTGTTTTTGTTTGAAATGTGAATGTTAATATGATCATTATAAGATGTTGTTAGGTTAGCTAATTACAAAATAACTTAAGACTGAAGATTCCATAAGTAGGGACTTATTAATAATATTAACCGTCTTGGTATTTTAATAACTCCCGACGCAAAAACGCTGACATGTGTGTGCGTGTTGTGTGTGTGTGTGTGTGTGTGTGTGTGTGTGTGTGTGTGTGTGTGTGTGTGTGTGTGTGTGTGTGTGTGTGTGTGTGTGTGTGTGTGTGTGTGTGTGTGTGTGTGTGTGTGTGTGTGTGTGTGTGTGTGTGTGTGTGTGTGTTTGTTTATGACTACATAAAACTTAAAAAAAAACGTTTATGACTACATAAAACTTAAAAAAAATTGTAGTATTTTTATTTTTGTATAGACATCGTTGAATTAGGGTGTTAAATAACTATAGTACTACCTATATTAAGTTCAAATGAACTGTCTCCTCGTTATCTTTTATACTTCGCCTTGTAAAAAAGAAATTGTAAGTAAGGGCTTAGGGCCCAAAAGATTCCTTCCTCAAGTGGTGAAGCGGCTCGAAATTTCGCTAAACTCACTAATCTTTACACAGTCATACTCTAGACAAATATAAAAAAATTAAGTGCCTCTGTATAATATTAAATGAACTGTTTGTTACCAAATTCATATAAAAGTATTTAAATACGATATGTACATTAATAATACAATTTGTGGGTGCATCTTTTTGTTTCGGCTTATCTCTTCTTCCTCTTTTGGTGAAATGGCAACCAGCCGAATATCAGCTATTTCTGCCAAGTAGTTAGTATTCAATTATAAAGTCTTCAAGTCTTCGTCGTAATGCATTTAATGATAACAAATGTGGATGTGATGAAATTGAGACCGTCTTCCGAAAAAAAAAGATCCCCCTGCTTATCTCTGTAATGGCTTATCGATTTTGAGGTATATTTAACTGGCAGATAGCTGATGACATTCTTATGTCACCAGCTATTTGTGAGTCACTCCTTAGTGACTTACACTTAAGCTAATTTTTGTTAGACTCAATTCACTCCACTGCGATTTATTAAAATAAGCGCGGGTAAAACGGGGGCTGAGCTAGTAAAAATAAAGTCACTTTTCCGCTTTTCTGTTTTAAGATCTTTCATACTACTGAAAGAAACAGATAAAGTGATTCAAGAGGAAGGTTTAAAAAATGGTGCAAAGTGTGTATGTACATGCCTGTACTTGAAAACCAAGATAGGTATTCAAACTAACTAACTTTGTTGGAAAATAGTGTCCATGGAGTTTCTTGTCTGTTTTTCTCTATAGGATCTACGAATTGGAACAGACAATTAGCTTCACGACTAACTACTTGACGTTTCAAAAGTGCCGTTGTATTGGTTTCATTGAAATAAAAATGGTTTGATTTGATTTGAAAGATTCCATGAGAAGCCGAACCGGATGCCTTAAAAATGAATTTAATTAGCTACATTATGACATGATTACTGTCACTAAACACAGTAGATATGTGCTGCCTGTATTGTTTATCAACGTTTGTTTGCCATACGGTACAGTCGTGTGCATAAGAGTCAAAGTAATTAAAGATAACGATATAGAACGTAGATATCTACGTCGGCCGTGCGTAATTCACAATTGAACTGTCTAGATACGCTTCAAGAATTTACTTTATATAATATACTTATAAAAAAAAATGTTTTAAAAAACTAAACAAACATGCTTTTAAACTAAAACGTAGAAAATAATTTTAATGTAACAAAGCGTCGGGCGACGTTATTGAAATATTTTCAGAAAGCACCCCACGCTTTCTTACATTAAAATTGTTTTCTAGTTTAAAAGCGTGTTTGTTTAGCTTTTTATAAGTTTTTTTTTAGAAAGACTATAAAAGACTAATTTGTTTAATTTTTTTTAGTTCGTTTTTCAAATTAGTGTATTGTCATCGTCTTCGATAAATCTACAAAGTTTGAACGAAACTTGGCCGTTTAAAGTGGGTCAAAATCGCACCCAAAGGAGTCGGTTACAAACATACAGGTGAAGCTAATATAAAGCGTGTAATATTTATTACTAAAATGAAGTATACATAATTGCAAGACCAGACTGCTCGCTTGATCTTAGTGGACAGACAGACATACAGCAGTTAATCTTGATAATCTGCAAATTCGTTAAGGAGAACGTTCAGTCTCAATAGATCCATGGACCTAGGTGATGGATCTAATGATGATTTCTATAAATGAGATTATTTCAAAGAAGAAAGAAAAGTGTTGATAGTAGGCAAAAATTGTAGAGAATATAAGGGGCATCATACAGAACAGTACTCAATCGTCTGTTCGTTTGCTCTCTTATAAGTCATAAAAAAACTACCTTTGGAATAGCGCTATCAATTCTATATTTCAAGATATTATTCTTCTTGTCACCCAATGACCTAGTACTTTCCAGAAATAATTTAGGCATAGACTTACATAAACAAACGTATCGCGCTACTGTTCCTTTAGACACACCCCCGTCATGATTATGTAAACATAATATCAACGTGCGTATCTTCAATAGCATAAAGTAATCAAGATAAGGTTTATTTGCTAAAACATCACCTGAGCTAATAAAATAATGAGCAATAAAAACTTTACTCCTAAATTCTTTAAGTCTTTAATTAGCAAATATATTTTCCTCAAGAGACAAGTATTTCATACTATAGTCCAGTCAATTAAAGCTTAACTTTGCCATTTCAGTTGAACACCTGCAACCAACGCCAAAATTTCCGTAAGTATTCGTAGATTAATATACTAAAATTGCAGGGTTCTGCATTACCGGCAAAGGGTGCAAATACATTGCAAAAGGGTGCAAAAACAACTTTTTCGTCTATATCTCGCGATTGGCTGGAAAAATAAAAAAACGTCCTACTACAAAATTGTAGGAAATTAAATCCCCTACAAACAGTTCTGAACGTATTTTCGCGTATCTCTCATAGTTTTTGCACAAAATGCATTTAAAGGTGCAAAATCGGAAAAATATTATTAATAATCTATTTTTATCATTTTGAAGCGCTCCAACGTGTTTCTTTAGGATTTAATTAATATTTTTCGAACTTATTATTTATTTATTTATACATTTTTTTCATATACCTAATATTCTTGACAAAAAAAAATCATTTCAATTTTATTATATTGTAAGCCACAACGGCGGTAGTTGTCATTTTTTTGGCGCCATCGCTTCACTGCGCTTGGGTATAAAAAGGAGTGCTCTGTTGTATCGGGACGCATTTCTAACGAATGCGTCGCGGAGTGTGGATCATTGTCTTTGGACAATTAGTACTACTCTGTTAACAGATGTGGAAAGCTGTCTTTGACAAGTTAGTACTGTCTGAATTGCGGTGGGTGCGAGGAAAGCTGTCTAACAGCTAGTACAGCCCTATGTGACCGCCCTTGCTGTATATCTAACTGTAATTTGTTTAGATTCGTTACTTAATTAACGGTTGTTTGTGTCTAATTGCATTTCTAAGATTATTTTGTAATTAATGAAATAAATTGTTTAGAATTAAAGTAAATTGTTTAGAATTATAATTATTTTTATTATTTTTTCACTTCTGGACTCTAACAATATGATATTTTCATCATCACCATCAACAGCCTTTAACAGTCTACTGCTGGATGTAGGCCTCTCCTTTGAAACGAGGTTTTGGCCTACTATTCCACGCTGGCCAGACGGGGTTGTTTCAAGTTTTCCTTCTCTTGGCAGTGATGTTAGCTGCTTATTTTGTTCCTTTAGTTGCCTCTTACGACATCCATGAAATGAATAGGGTTGGTGACACTTTGTATTCTTAATCCGTCACAATTCGGACAATTGATTTTTAATTTTATACTTTTTTTATTCCATCGGATTCTGCGCAAATTTTCACATATGAGAGGATGGTCATCTAATGAACGGTAGGCATTTAATATGCCTGATAGAAATGTTATATACGATAGTGATATAAGTGGTGAAATGCCTAAACTTAGTTTACTAGGATCTGCATAGTTGATGTTTTTAAGCTATTGCATAGCTTTTATCGCGGCCTTTGAGCGCGGCGACCGAATCAAGAAATTCCGTAACGAAAAAACCTAACACCCTAAAAAAGGATAGAGAATATGATTGTAACTGCAGTGCGACAAGGATGTGGCGGCTCCGTGCTCTATAGGCAGTTTAGCACATGCGTGCTGCCGCCACCGGCTGTATCCATTGCCTCGACAACACAGTCATTCTAGATTCTTCTCCTTTTTTTATTCCATATTAGATAGCTTAGATTACTATTATGTTCTCTGTTTAGTTGTCATTGTCTTTCGGTTAAAAGCATGATTATATTGTTTGGCAATAATATTGTTAGAATGTATGTTGGTATCAGACTTTTTTTTAATCCAGAAGGCCCTCTCTCATCATAAATCTCATCGGTGATATCTGTTGTAGATGCTAATTGCGCTGCAAATCTTTTTACATTTGATTGGAGTTCCTTCATATCAAACACTACTACTATGCCTCCTAAACAGTGAAAAGTCTCCTGACCATTTAAGGTGCTTATATTACGGTCAGTATAATCAGAGACATATTGAACGAAAGCATCAGTAATTATAGTCTTCTGAGGTTAAATTATTGATGAAGCTTCATGAAGCTGAATATTGTGTTATGATGTGCAAACACCCAGTTTGCTTATTAGATTGATAACTAACAAACTAACATCGATCCTGTTTTGGGATAAATGTATGCTCCAACATCTAGTTGAAGAAACGATATGAAGGATTTAGGATGAAGTGCTGAAATAATACTATAGGCAATAGTATCTATTTTTGGTATAATAGGACATTCATCTGACACAATATTTTCATCATTGAATAATAATTATTGTATGAAGCAAGTTAATAGTGGAGGTACTTCTGATACAACGTTATCAGGGAATTTGTCCGGTTGTAGATAACTTTTTGCTTCGTAACGAGTTTCCTTTATTTCGTCCTGTAAAATTTCTGCCATGCAGTGATGATTGTTTTTTTAGCCATTTCACTGAGGTCCTCACTCTTACCATACCAATCACTACAATAAGTATGCAAATCCAAACAATTATTGCATTTTGCGTTTAATTCATACAAATAGAACATAAAAATGAAGGATTGATTGTTTCCTTTAAAGTGAATCAAATTTATTTTGTAAAAAATCACTTTTTGGATAGTTAAACGCACAAAAATGAAATATCCCTGAAAAGACAGTTTGGAATATAGTGACAGTAAGTGACAAACAGTTAGTTGAGCATTTTCTGCTGCAGTCTTACTCGTTGCACTCAGCGAGATAGAAAAACAAGCGCATGTGTGTGTTCTCAATGGTACTATTTTCGGCTAGCGCAAGGGTCTCACTTTTGTCTCAATCTCTATCTTTTTCGCTCTTATTAGGAAACGTATGGTCTTATTCGAGCACAAGGGTCTCATTTTTGTCTTATTCTCCCTAATCCACTCTTATATTTCTATCTCTTACGCTCGCATTGAAATAATTGTGGACTCACTCGCACGCATGCTCTCTTCACGTCAATGCGTAGAAAAATAGAATCAGTGGGAGCAAGAGAGTAGTCGTAAATAAACCCATTTTTAACCCTTACATTGCAAACGTTTGCTGTACCCTACGAGATAGATCAAAATAATGTAGTACAGTATTGTACACTTTAAAACCTAGAAAAAGATTTCGACAGCATGCCTCGCGACGCTCTCTGGCTGGTCCTGAAGAAACTGGGATGCACGGAAAAAAATTTAAGAATGATCCGGCTCTTGCATGATGATATGCGATGCTGTGTCGGTGTGCAGGGCGAAGATTCCGAGTTCTTTTCAGTAAGTTGCGGTGTAAAACAGGGTTGCGTACTTGCTCCAACTCTCTTCGCCTTGTACTTTGCAGTAGTAAGGGAGGCCTTACAGGATTTGTCTGATGGCATTCGTATTCGTTTCCGGACCGACGGCAGTGGTGTGTTTAACTTATCTAGGCTTAAAGCTCACACCAAAGTATCATACGCTGTTATTACCGAAATGATGTACGCAGACGACTTGTGTATAATGGCCAATTCCTCGGAGGCTCTACAGAGACTTATGACGAGTCTTGATGGGTCATGCTGTAGATTTGGTCTTAAAATCAGTGTCAAAAAAACCGAAGTGATGGTCCAAGATACGCTGATTGGTGCGCCAATAAATAGAGCAATACATAAGCAGGTAGATAAGTTTAAATATCTGGGCAGCACCTTGACATCAAACTGCCAACTTGATAGCAAAGTGAACATTAGAGTTGGAGCTGCAGCATTTGGAAAACTTCGTTTCAGGGTATTCCGTTCACATGACATCAAACTCTGCACAAAAATAGCCGTGTACATGGCAATCGTCCTGCCTAATCTGTTGTACGGCTCCAAGACGTGGTACCTTTGCCGCAAACATGTCCACACTCTAGATAGATACCATCTTAAATACCTACGCGACATTATGAACAATCACTGGTCAGACCGTGTACGAAACACGGAAGTTCTACGACTAGCAAATGTCGGCGAAATATAGGCATATCTAATCCAACGGCAGTTACGGTGGTGTGGACATGTCGCATGGATGCCTGATGAATGAAAGAGTGACTAAGCGCATCTTTTACTCGCAGTTGCAAGATGGCACGAAAGCAAGGTGGTCAATTTTTGCGGTATAAGGATGTGCTAAAGCGACACATGAAACGCCGCCACCTTGACCCGTCGCAGTGGGAGGTTGCTGCGGCGGATAGACCACTTTGGAGGCGTAATGTTCACACTAAGATGTTTGAGCACAGTGAGACAGCGGAGAAATGAGCTCGATGCCAAACGGGATGAGCTCAAAGCCCGACCAGCGGCGGCCATTTATTACAATTATATCGGGGGGAGCTGACTTGAAAATTGGATATATCAGCCACCTGAGAGCACATCAATGAAGCTCACGCTGATCAGTTCCAAGTCGCCGTGGCCGAATACGGTCTGGATGGTAGTAGTAGTACACCTTAAAAAGGTCTACAATACTTTCTTTCTTTTTACGAGAAATATTGGCTTATTCACGAAACGATTTTAAACAATACAGTAATAATCCTTATCGAATTAAGTACCTTAAATACTTTGTGCATCTAATATAGATTAATATGACCCTTTACAGTATATAATTTAAATTAATATTTTTGAAGATATTACAAATTGAAAATGCAGGAACAAAGCTATTGTGGTGGTACCGCCGAGGCCCGTTAGGTGGCACTGCTGTAAATTTATCAGTATCAGTTAATAACAGACTAAGCACAATATTTTAATGATTATTCTAAGGCGGTACGAAGTTTTCCGGGTCAGCTAGACATATAATATATTTTTTTTGCTAAGATTATTAGGTATTTGAAAAAATGAAACATATAGTATCACTTTAATATGATAAAAATAGATTTATAATAATATTTTTACGATTTTGTACCTTTAAATGCATTTTGTGCAAAAACTATAAGAGATACGTGAAAATTTGTTTGTACTTTTTTGTAGGGAATTTAATTTTCTACAACTTTGTAATAGGATTTTTTTTTATTTTTCCAGCCAATCGCGAGATATAGATAAAAAAGTTGTTTTTGCACCCTTTTGCAATGTATTTGCACCCTTTGCCGGTAATGCAGCACCCTGCAATTTTAGTATATTAATCTATGAAGACTTACGGAAATTTTGGCGTTGGTTGCAAGTGTTCAACCAAAATGGCAAAGTTAAGCTTTCGTTGACTGGACTACTATGTGTGCTGATAAACTCTTTTACTTTGTACAACGAACTTGTAGCACAAATTGGCATCTACAGTATTCCTGAATAATAACAAGAAATAAATATGTCGGTCACGTAACACACCACGACATCTAGATTCAAACTAATCAGAGCTTTTACTATGAAAGCTAGATTAACTAATAAAATACTTAAATACGCTTTTTTGTAAATACATCATCATCATCATCAACAGCCTTCAACAGTCCACTGTTGGACATAGGCCTTTCCTTAGAAAGGAGGTTTTGGCCTACTATACCACGCTGGCCAGACGGGTTGGTATAGGGTTGGTTTCAAGTTTTCCTTCTCTTTGCATTGATGTTGTCTTGCGTAGTTTATACCTTACGCTGTGAGCGGCAGCTAAGAGCGAAACGCCGAGCGGTAATATCAAAAGTATAAAAATGTACGAGGCACGCCACGAGTCGCCGCTCATAGCGAAAAAGCTAGCGGTTTTTGCCGAGCGAATTGCTACAGCGGCGAGCGGTATGGAGAGCGGCAGGAACAAAGGCACAAGTTAGTATGTGCGACGCCACGAAACAGAGCGGCGTGGACAGCGGTGCAGGAGTGACGGACTCAGCGGCGTTAAATAAAAACAATAAATTTTAGACGATTTTATGGCGGTAATGGATACCGAGGCTTTTATAACAGAAATTTAAATAGACCGCCTATATGGATGTCAAAATATCCCCAACATAAATATAAAAAGGTTGTGGGAAGAAATTAAACAATGTTTTCCGGAATATAATGGTACTTACGTTTAATTTAAATTGATAACACAAAAACATAGAACCTAGGTACCTACCAAACGAAGCTACTGATATGTTGACAAAACTACTGGTACCTATGTTTACGTAATGTAGGTGGATAGTTGACAAGTTTTAAAAGTTAAGTTTTTTCTCTGTCAGTAGGTACCTAATTAGCAAAACAGTTTACATATCAGTAGTTTTGTCTGTAGATATAACTACACACGAAACTACTAGTATGTCTTATACGCAAAGTAAGTAGTTGACAAGTTTTTAAAGTTTTTTCTCTCTGTAAGTACCTACTTAGCAAAACACTTGGAAACATCAGTTACTTCTTATAGGTAGGACCTTCGTATAGGTCACTAAATCCACCATCTAAATACCGATCTTTATTTAGTTCGTGCACTCATTCTATCATATTAAAAAAAAAAAAAAGTTGTTTCTAAACAGACAGGGGATAATTTTTATAACGCCATGATTTTTAACACGTTTCGACTACCTAAATACGTCCACCGTCGCCGCTGCAACTAACCGCTACTAAGGTTCGTGGCGTGCAAAACGCACCGCTCACCGACGCCGCTCCGCTTTTCGCTAAGACCAAAACTCGTGGCCAGGCCGTTAGTCGCCTTTTACGACACCCGCGGGATGAATAGGGGTGGTGACACTGTATTCTTAATCCGTCACATCACGGTAAATACATACATACATATTATTCATTGAAAACAACTAAACTCCGAAACAAATATTTACCTGTATCCCGAGATCTCAAGTTCAAGCATAGCAGCCGCATACACTACCACAGCACAACCGAGGCTATCAAAAATTTTAATACGATACGAATTTCAAACTTTCTACCTTAAAAAAATATAAAGTTTTTTTATTGAGTGGGTTTGGCATAAATTTAGTGATGGTTAACGTCACTAACTTATCTATTAGCCCTTACTACGCAAGTCTTATCTCATACGAGTATACATACCAAAACCTCTAATCAGTTATATTCTCCTTGACCAAAAAATGATCGTCTGTCGTCACTGTTAAACATAAGATTTTAGAAATACTTTAATGCTGATGTTTCAATTTCAAAAATATTGCACAAAAAAAATACCAAAAGACGAGTGATTGAACTCAAGTCTTCAAAACTAAAATATGTTAAATATTTTTGTTGCAATTATAGTTTTTAGGGTTCCGAAGTTCATAACTCGGAACCCTTATAGATTCGTCATGTCCGTCTGTCCGTCCGTCCGTCCGTCCGTCCGTCCGTCCGTCCTCGACTTACCGTCCAAACGGTAAGTGCTAGAAAGATGAAAGTTTGCATGAATACGTGTTGTAATTACGTCGACAAAGTGCTACAATAAAATTATGAAATATAATTTTATTTGGGGTACCTCCCCTACACGTAAAGTGGGGATGTTTTTTTTTTCTCGAGGCTACCCCATCGTGTGGGGTATCATTAGATAGGTCTTTTAAAAACAATAAAGGGTTTCCTAGACGATTTTTTGATTTAGGTATCCGTTTGCGAGATATTTCACTTTAAAGGGCACTTTTTTGTAAAAACAGGGCGTCCCCCCCCCCTCTAAAAGCTAAACGGCTGGCTCAAAAATTTTGAAAAAAATCGTGATGCTGGTCCATTTAATGAACTTTGAAGGAAAACTATAACCGATTAGATGACTTTCTTAGTTCAGGAGTTATAAAGGCTTATATGGTAAAATGCGCTCACTTGGAAAACGTCATACAAAATTAACGTATTAATACGTAAACATAACAATTATCTATTGGATACGATTTTAAATCCACATACCATTATAGGTGACTGAGGAACCCTTTCCTGTGGGTGGCCTGACACGCACTTGGCCGATTTTTTGTAACAATCATTTAACTCACAAGGTTTCGAATTAATTACGTTCTATAAATATTTTTTGTAATATTTATAGATATAATAGTCAGCTGTACATTTCTGCAAACCTTTTAAATTATGACTATAGACTTGATTTTTATTCGGACAATAATTATTAGTTCCACTCGTATTACACCAGTTATTAAAATGCATATGGGTTAGGTATACCGTAGTGATAAGCGGTTTTTTATCGCTTTTCACCGACTAATGGAGGAGACCAAAAACTGATTCTGGGGGAGATGTCCATGCTCTTTGCATTATTTATTTGAGGATGAGAATTGAATTCCAGGTCTGCCTTTTTTTCTACTTTTCTATTCGGCCTGATGTTGGTGACTCACAGCATGGCGGCCTACTGAAATATTTCTGCATCATTATCCCGGCCTCCGGTCTCACACTCCCTAAACAGCAGTACAAATGCCATTATTTAAGTTATTCTTCTGTATGAGGGCAGTACCCTAGTCGATCCGACTCATTCGTGCTGAAATCAGCGATGTTCTACTACCTTGATACAATATTATAACATTTAAACTTTGATATCCTATTTCTCTAGTCACGTAAAACATTTTTTTCTATCGTAATTGAAAAAGCAATAATCTGCCGCAGATCGTATACCAGGCGAGTCGAATCGTATAATTACGTATAGTTAACGCTTGAGTTAGACATAAATACGTAATAAGGTCACTAGATGGGTATGTATACTTGATATGTCGCAGATGCGAAGTTTAAATTATTTTTAATTACAAATCATCAAAAATGAAATGAAGCCAGGATTGTGTGACATAACCGACATTAATGAAATTACTACTAGGTATGTACGTTTATAAATTGTTAAGTTTAATTTCTTGCTCAGTTATCAAGAAGTCTTGGATCTCTTTATCTAATCGCAAATTACATATCTCCAGCCTTGAATGTCACACACGTAAGACACGTCTCGGTATGGCGTGCTGAAAGTATGATAATTTTGGAATCGCCTCTCGAAATAGATAAGTGGATGAATAGCGAGCGAAAAGTGCGCCACATGCACTCGTACGGTTAGTGTTAGTTTTATTTAAATATCTCGCTTCTGGCAAATAATCAGGAATCTGTATCAGTGACGGGAGTTTAAAGTCATAAGCACTTGCTAGCATTTGACTCGTTAGTACTCAATATTAAGCCTTCATTTAAAAGTATTAATGCATCTTTAAAAGTTTGATCCCTGGTCATTTCAATAATTGTACACCGTTCAAATAGATTTTTTGCCCACACAACTGTTTGTTTTGCCCATCTATAAAAGGATTGTCTCCTGTCGAATTTTTGACCTTAACGTAAACAGTGTACTCCTCTTTAAAGACCGGAGTTACAGACGAATTAACTCGTTTGTAACTAACACCTAAGTTGCTCATGGTAAGGTGTTCATGGTCGGCTGTAGTTACCTTCGATCTACAGACTTATCCATAAATATCATGAAGAAAAACATTTCTTTGGCATATACTTAAAAAAAATATGTGAATTGTGTCCTATGTGAAAACTAGATAATTAATAAATATTTCCGACATCTTACACACAACGTCATCTAGTCCCAAACTAAGCAGAGCTTGTATTATGGGTACTGGAAAACTGATATAAATACAAAAACATACTTTTTTGTAAACAAATATTTGGGGATTACACAAACATTTAGTCCGACCCGGGACCTCTTGATCAGCAGCCGCATACACTAACCACTAAACCAACAAGGTAGTCGAATCTAAGTATACTGCTGAACATAGGCCATAATATAAATGACCATAAATAATAATCTCTCGTTATTAGAGAATCGTGAGAATGTTGTAATAATATTTGATTTACTTTTGTTTTATCTTTTTCTTCGTTTCTCTGAATTTGTTTTATAGTGAGTGAGAGAGTGTATAGTTTAAAATGTAGATTTTGGTTTCAAAGTTTTTAACATGCGTTTTAAAATAATTTGTACGCTTAGGTATAAGTAACCTTATATTCTAATTATTTATTAATAAGTCACTTGTTCTAAAGAATCGCCTTGACCGAAGGTCCATATCTATTTTATAAATATATAATTATATATAAAATTCGTTGACCTTTTATTTGTAATTTAATTCGAATAGTATTTTTAACACAAAAACCAGTATCACAGAAATATGTGATCGCACATAAGCATTGGTTAAATATCTTAAGTTTAAACCTCTCATGACGTCAAACGACCGGTTTTCTTAAACCACATTAACGCTACAAAAACTTATTATAAATTATATCCTGCCACTGGACTGTATAAATAGCTACAACGTCAATATATAAAGACTAGCCGATGCCCGCGGCTCCTCTCGCGTCCTATGGGTATGAAAAATAGATTTTGGCCGATTCTCAGTCCTACCCGATATGCACACAAAATTTCATAATAATCGGTCAAGCCGTTTCGGAGGAGAATGGTAACCAACATTCTGATACGAGAATGTTATTTATACAATTTATATTTTATAGATAGCCACTGTTAATACCTTCACGTTTTCAAGGTATAATTATTAATATACATTCATACTTATTGATATATCTTATTAATTAATTTAATCTAATTATTGATATATAAATTTTTCTTAGTTTTTTAGTTTATTTTAATTTTTTTCTTTTTTTTATGTTAACTTGCTTGTTCATGATGTGGTCTCCTGTAAGTGGGGAAGCACATGACTTCTATGTTAGTTCTTTCATTTTGTTTTATTTTTGTCGATTCCTTGTTGTTAGACCCTTAAATAAATAAATAAATACTACAATTAAAAAAACGTTTATTTAGAACTGAACAAAGTACCTACACAACTAAGAAAAAACGTAATTAATATTCTTTTATTTATTTTATTTTATTTTATTTATTTAATTCTTTATTGTACACAAATTTTCTTACTTTATTTACAAGGAGATTACATTTACAAAGGCGAGCTTAACCCAAACCTGAGTTTTCTTCCAGCAAACCTTGAGTGAATAGAGGATAGATTAGATAACGGTAAAATCATGTGTACTAACATTGGATAAACTTCAAAAATCAGAAAAGAAGATTATGTAAATACCGAAAGTTATGGTCATTCATTTTTGTGGCAATATCTATTTAATTTTCAAAATATACCTACTTACATACGTACTTATACCTACATATATACATATATATATATATATACATCCACACATACATACATATACATATAACTACATATACATACAATAAAATATGCAGAAAAATAACAAATTAAGACTACATACTACATTCTAAGGGCCTAATTATTGGAGGGAGAGATAATAATCCCTGGTATTCTTTTTGAACACAGTTAATGAAGGGCTTTTACGTATTGCAAGCGGCAAGGCATTCCATAGCCGCACAGCCGCAACAGTGAATGACTTATCATAGCGACTTGTCTTATGGGAAGGAGTTCGAAGGAGGAGAAAAGATGAGGAGCGACAGAGGTTATTCCTAGGAACAAAGTACTCGAAGCGCTCACGAAGGTATATAGGAAAGTTAGGGTTGTATAGCGTGGAATATAGTAAAGAGAGAATGTGAGCATCACGACGCCGCCGAATAGGAAGCCAATTTAGTTTTTTCCGAAAATCTGAAACATGGTCGTACTTTTTCAAGCCAAATATGAAACGGATACACAGATTTTGCAACCGTTCAAGCTTATCCCAAAGTTCTTCGGTGGCGTCGAGAAAGGAAATATCAGCATAGTCAAGAAGGGGAAGGAGAAGGGATTGAGAAAGCAGTATCTGGGTCTGTAAAGGAAGAAAGCTTTGAAGACGTTTGAGGGAGTGGTAAGACCCAAACAGTTTTTTGCTTACCTCTGTTACATGCGTGGTCCACGACAAGTTACAATCCATAAAGATTCCGAGATTTTTAACATCTGTTGAAAACGGTATAACAGTATTATTATATAATACTTGAGGTACCGCAGTGTGGTCAAGACTGTTAAAGATGTACCTGCCACCAATAATGATGGCCTGAGATTTAGCAGGGTTGACAAGCAGCCCAAAGGATTTTGCCCAAGAACAGATGTTCAGTAGGTCAGTATTGATGGCAGTGACAGCTTCTGCAACTTCCTCAATCTTAAAGTGGCGGTATAGCTGCAGATCGTCCGCATAAAGATGATAACGAGAAGAAATAACATTAGTGATAGCATTAATGAAAATGGAGAAGAGTAGAGGAGATAATACGCCACCTTGAGGCACGCCTGCAGTAAGGTCACACCAGTTGGAGAACGTCTCCTCCGAGCGGACCATTTGAGAGCGACCCCGAAGATAGGAGCTAAACCAGGCGATTGCAGATTTAGAAACATTTAGAGACGCCAGGATGCCTAAAAGTATGTCGAAATCAACCGAGTTAAAGGCGCTACTGAAGTCCAATAGTACCAATATTGTTAATTGTTTATTTTCGATCGCTAATCGTATATCATCTGTTATTTTGACTAACGCGGTGACCGTGCTATGTCCAGAGCGAAAACCGGATTGAAATGGACTCAACAGGCAATTAGAGGAGAGATAACAGCTCAATTGATTTCGGACGATACCCTCAAGCACTTTGGAAAGGATCGGGAGTATCGATATAGGACGAAAATGAGAAACTAAGGATGGGTTGGATATTTTGGGTATAGGGATAACCTGTGCCTTCTTCCAGGACGATGGAAACACACTGTTCATTAAAGAGTAGTTTACAATATGGGTGATAGCCGGAAGGAGTTCATTTAGAATAGGCCATAACATTTGAGTTTGAATACCATCATCACCCATAGCCTTAGTGGAGATAGATAGGATATGTCTCTTAACATCACAATCTGCAACTAGGTTAAAAGAAAACGAGGTACATTGCGGCACAGGAAGACTAAACAGATAGCTAAGTGTAGATGATTTTTCCAAACTATCTACACAAGCCGGTGGAGTGGAGAAATGTGAATTCAAAACATCAAGATCAATATCAGTAGTAGCGTCATTGGTAGCTTTACCAATACCGAGAGATCTAAGAAATCGCCATACCTGTGGTGAGTTGAAATTCTTTATGGATTCATAAATGTGGCGTCTTTTAGCATCTCTACACAGACGACTGCAGCGATTTCTGAGAACTTTATAAATTGACCAATTTTCATCAGATGAATACTTTTTATATCTTCTCATGGCTCTGTCCCGCTTGGACATAAGTTGTTTGATCTCTTCGGAGAGCCAAGGTGCAGGAAGATTTTTAATTCTTACTCTTTTTTGAGGCGCATGCTTATCATATAGATCTATAAGTGTTTTGTTGAATTTTTCAACTTTAGTGTCAATATCGCCACTATTGAAAACTGGAGACCAATCTAAATTTTTTGCATCATCCCTCAAATTCTGTTCTATAATATTTCTAAAACTGCGTAAAATACTGAATTTGGACTTAGGTTTAGGAGAGATGACTTTGTATGAGAGGAAAATTAGGTCATGGTATGAGAAAGGCGCGGCAAGTTGTCCGTGTGCAGCAACTTTATTTAAGTTAGAAACAAGGATTAGATCTAAGAGAGAGGGAGTAGAATGAGGAGCATGATGTGTTGCGTTTAAAGGGAGAATATGCATATTGAGTGAGGAGACAATGGATAAGAGTTTTCGGCTACGTGCATCATTCTTGAGTAGACACGTGTTGAAATCCCCAAGGATGATGGAATCGTTGTATAAGGGTGATAGATTCTCTAGTTTAGCTTCGAAGGAGGAAAAGTAATCGATATGACAAGACGGACTATAATACACACCCACAAGAAGTTTAGTGTGGTGGAATATGAGTTCCAGGAAAAGGTGTTCTGCGAAGCCTGAGTAGTTACTGGGGGATTGGTCAATTATCCTAAAGGTGATATCAGAGCGTAAATAAATGGCAACCCCACCATAGCCCTTGCCTGTTCTGTCATTCCGTATGAGCCGGTAGCCTGACAATGCATATTGGGAAGAAGGGAGTGTGGGTTTAAGGAAGGTTTCAGAGATAAGGACTGCATGAATAAGATTTGGATCGAAGGAGGATAGAATGTCAGGATAATGAGCATATATACTCTGTGCATTGATATGCACAACATTAAAATTTTTTTGAAAAGAGCCGAAAGTGTTAAAAAGTTGTTTGTTTAAGTTGATAGAATCACCCTCACTATCACTACATGCACTGGCGTAATCCCCGTCAGAAGGCTCAGAAAATAAGCAAGAAGCGAAACTCTCATTGCAATAATCGGCCATAAATACGGTACAATATAATATACATTAATGCAACTACAGTACTTTCACAGTTTTTATGTCTTGTGACTGGGACTGTAGCTACATTTTTGTTTCGACAATTCAAAAGTGCCTGTAACTGGCCTACTTGAAATAAATGCTTTGATTTTTTATTTGATTTTGATTTATAAATTAAAAACTGAAATAAAATAATTACAATAATAATAAATAAATAAGTTACCTATAAATGAACTTTCTTCTCTGTTTGTTCCTTTTTTTTTAAGTCTTCATATCCTCATTGCACTAAAAGGTTTTACAAAATGTTTGAGTATATAAAAACTAAACGCACTGACATTAGTGAAAACGTCAAACTTGAAGAGTCATAATTGACAATTGACATTAATGAAGATTACCTCCATCAACAAAGGAAATAACAAGATTAACAAAATTGATATGAATTATTAATAAGAGAGAGACAGAGGAATGAAAAATACAACTGACCTCAAGCAGTACAAAATAAAAATAAAATAAAACAATATGATAATATGTAAGAAGGATGGATATGCACAGTGTTTTGTTTACAGCATAGATTACTTTACTTAGCTGGCTTGCGGGACCTTTTCTCAGTAGTGGATGCAGGTGTGCGGTTCGGTTTAGACCTTGTAGGTTCAGCAGGCTGTAGCTGTGATGATGGATATTCCGAACACAGTTTGCGTAACTCGGAGATGCATTCAATCCTACGTCGCGCACTGTCAGGGAGCTGAACTACAATCTTTCCATCAGAACTCCAGCAGTTCGTTATTCCAAAATGTTTACGGGCTTCCATAAATACATTGTGACGAGGCTTTGTAAGAAACTCAGATAGTGTCAATCCGGTACCCTTAAACTTGGTCTTGTTGTTCCAGACCTCGTTTCTCTGAAGAAGGCTATTGAAACGTAATAAGAGAGGGCGTGGTTTCTTGGTATTGATTCCCAAACGGTGACAAGATTCAATATCCTTGGCTGTGATGTTAGACAGTTTCAGTTTGTCGGATAACAATAAAATTACCTGGGAGGGATGGTCATCTTCATTATTTTCTTCCAAACCATGCAGCAATAGAACTTTTCTTCTTGAGGCCATCTCATGTCTGTCCAGACCAAGTGACAACAACTCCATTTGGGACTTTAACATACCCAAGGTTTTCCAGATAAGGGACTTAAACTCCACAAAGTCACGGGAGAGGCTGGATATACTTTTATGAGTTGTGTCCGAGCCCGCTGCATTCTTCAAGTCTTCTTCATACTGGGTCATCCGACTTTCAAAAGTAGAGGACAGTTCCTCCATGCAGGATGAAAGCTTGGTGTACAAATCCATTGTGATGAAAATATAAACTTGTGTCGGTGCAGTGAGAGTGTAGAAAGGAAAATAAAAATAAGTGAATTTATTGCACTAGAGGATATAAGTTAGTTTTAACACTATATTAGCATTTACAAACTGTACTATATATTATTAAATTAAAAAATATTGCAGAGCTAAAAATTTCAATTGTGTACACATTGACTACCCACTTTTTTCTCCCATGGCCTTATACTCTTGTCGATTAAGGGAAACCACCAAAATTCTTCTAAAGTACAGTTTTTGATATACCAGATTACTGAACGCGCAGTTACTTAACACAACTGTACGAATCCGACACCTTGTTGTTTTCATTTTAATTCCGCGTTCGTACAAGTATTATAAAAACTTGTCTAAATATTGCATTGTGTGCATTAATACATCCGCAAAGCCTCTGACATTAAAAATAGGGAGTAACGACCGGCCGACCAAAATGTCTGATAAAAATCATACTTATTTACTTTCATAATGCCAGTTTTGCGTCTGTTGTAACATTATTATATGTTGCGTAATATGTATATTATTTTCTTTGTTTTTTTTTTACCAAGATCTGGTTTAGAGCTGATCAGTGACCTTTTGAAACTATTTAGCTTTGAAGGCTACCTTCGGCTTACCCTTTAAAGCTGATGCAGCAAGATTTTGATGAAATTTATATTACAATAAAGACTTGGTAAATCGCAAAGGAATTCTTTAAAATTAGATACAGTGAGCTTTGACTCTACAAGAGAACGCGTTCGAACAGTACTACGGACAAATCTTGATAGATTTTTTATTTTTACTGTTTAAAAAGGGGTTTCATATATTACCTTGGGGGTTAAAAGCGGCAGGTTTAAAAAAATAGTATGAATACATGAAAAAAATGAATCATGTATTTTAATACCCGTGCTTTTTATTTTTGGCTTTGGAAAATCCATTTACGTTCTCTTAGATCCAATAAAAAAATTGACGCACGCAACACAACTATTAATAAAAATGTAAATGGTATTTAATAATGATCTGTGTATTTTAATATTGATATATATATATACATCTTACACAAGACCGTCTCATCATAAACTTAGCAGAACATGTAACCAGACTGATAATAAACATGCTACAGAATCACAAGAACTTAAAAAAATTGTCTTAGTTACCATAGAGATATTTTTCCCGGTCGGAACTTGACCCTACAATAGATTAAATTTAAATACAATATGTGATATACTGATAAAATATAGGAGATATTACACAAAAGTGCTATCGGCATGTTTTCCTTCCTTGCTCTGCATCCTTTCCCCGCCCGGAACCTCTTTAAGTATTTTCGCGGCACGGTGTGAATTGATCTTTAATCTCATTAATAATTTTGACCCGTGTGATTTAGTAATTAGCACATTTATTAGCCACGAGCGTACGTTCACTTTTTCGTTGTCATTAACTTCGTTGACATATGTTATCACAACAACACGTGTTTTAAACAAACATGTTGTAAAAATATTTTGTTGCCTTCAACAAACTTAAATAATGCTACTTTGAAGAATTAATCCGGTACCATTTATAAATAACCGCATTACTTGCTTGATGGTAAACGGTTACCGATCACTTTTGACACAACGTAAGTGGTCTGACTCGCTATATACTTGCCAGCAAGAACAGGACCATAGCGTTATCGATCTTGTTGAACTGCTTTCATGCTTAAAATGACAATCTACGTTGGAAGTTGAAGTTAAATACATGTTTATTAATTTATCACTTGTAAGGAAATGTATATGTCACTTAGTCATTCATTCAATCGCATATTGCACTGTGAATGAATGAAAAGGAAGCATTGTCATCTCCAGTTCACGTGCGGTGGTTACACATTCAGTCGATTGTTACCGACGATAGCGAGTGGGCGCGTGCGTCGGACGTGAGCCAAAAAAAGATGAATATACTACAGGTCCTAATGAGAAGACAATTCACCTGACTAAACCAGTCAAATGACTGCCAAACACGCCTGCAACTTAAATGGTAGGAGCAAATACTTTGTCCTTCTAGAGCTTTCTCATCTACTCAATATTAAAGGAGTGGGGCTGATCCTCCTTTAATCTTGAAAATTAACGAAATAATTGTTTTCACATCGGTTTTTATTTCAGTGTCGACCTGGTTTCACTCCGATCAAACAGCTACCAATATAAAATCAGAACTGATGATGAATAATTGTAATAAAATAGTCTAATATTCCTCCTGTGGGTGTTGTAAAAGAAGTTTAAGGGAGAAAAAAACTAAGCAAAGGACTGAAAAGAACTGGAAAGTTAACAAAAATTTTAAACAAATTCTATACCAACCCGTTTTGATAGCCTGGTATTGTAGGACTGTTCCTTTCTAAGAAAAGGCATTAAACTGTTAAAGACTGTTGATGATTGATGATGAAGACTGATAACTACAAAATCAACTGAATTCTTTCTTCATATTCTATAATTATGTAGGTGCGAAGTAGAAGAAATACTATAAGAGTTTCATATTCTATGTATCTTCTGATTAAATTTTACTAGAATGATTATACAATATGACCATATTTGTAAACAAGTGGCGAGGCTATCGGGATTTATAAGGAAATACATAGATGGTAAATGCATCATTTGTTATTCTATGTAACTGCATATAGTTACTACAAACGTTAAAAGCCTTCTATGCGAGGTGCATAGGGAAATGAATCAGTATGGAAATAAAGTAGGTAATAAATAAACACAATTAATATAATTTAAATTAGGTTTATTTATGAATCTTATTAATTGGATATATAATGCCCGTTTTCTGTAAATTCTGTAAATTTTTATATGGTTTACGGGACTATTGAGCTGGTTAACGCGGGGTCACTTTGAAGTACCTACAGTTCAATGAAAGAAGAAACAACAAATGTCAAACTTTGTTGGTAAATATTCATGTTACTACCACATGTATACAAAACTAAATATAGATGTATGTAAACATGTATTACATAATTATGTACACATGTGTGGGTACATGTCTACTGACGTGTGCCGTCGTATTTAAACATACGTTTCCTATTACAATTAATATATATATGTATGTACTATAACATAATAGTTGATAAGAAACTGTTTGCGTGAAACCTTTGATCTTGTATGTAGTTTTTCATAAGTTTGAAAACGTTGTGTAGTTCTGTGACACCTGTAGAACAATCCTGACTGGTTTCCAACATTGTCTAAGATACTCAGTAGATGACGTAGCCATAAGTAAAACCAAATCAGTATATTTACCGGTTGTTGTGGGGGGGAGCCTTGGGTGAGGCTTATGATAATAAGGGATTATGGGAATTTAAACACTTTCTAATCTCATTCGCCTAACAGAATTCGCTAAGTTCACACACACACACACACATACACACACACACACACACACACACACACACACACACACACACACACACACACACACACACACATTTGAAACTTATTGGATTTTGAATTTTGTTCACCATTACAATAGTTTAAATTTATTTTCACTCAACCCTTTATTTTTTTTAAGTTGTCCAGCATCCGTTCTAGATATCAGAAGAAACAAACAGACAGACAAAAAAAGATTTCACCTAATTACCGTATACACTGTCACATGCATTTAGTAAAAACTGTTAATTTTGAATTACAGACCAGAGAATAAAAAAAACTTTATACTTATGCCCAGTCATCCCATTCATCACCATTTTGAATTCTTAACCTTCCAATTAGCCAGAGATTAGTGATGATTAATGACAACGTCGACGGTATTATATTGCCAATTAATTAGATAAAAAATAACGAGTAAATATGATACATCGGACAAAGTTATCCGAAGACCAATTGATTGGGACACGTGTAGGCTTGAGTTGTCGTTTTCGTTTCATAAGCTCTAATCTTTTTACCCGACTGTTACTAAAAGTGGGGAGTTTTCAAGTGGATGTATTCACACAGCCCAGTTTGGGTTTTCTATTGCGCATAGCTTGATGTTATATACCGCTGAATTTTGCTTCCCATAAAAAAGGCCCAACTTAAAATGTAGACATATACTGTCCCGGTTTTTTTAAGAGGAACAATTCTTTCATACATTATTCTCTAGAATCTTTAACCGTTTACTCAGCATGCTCAATAGCAGATGTCAAAAGAAAAATTCGTGATAGTAGTCCATATAATGAACTTTAAAGGAAAACTATAACGGATTAGATGACTTTGTTAGTTCAGGAGTTATAGAGGCTTAACTTTTACAATGCGCTTACTTGGAAAACGTCATACAAAATTAACGCGTTAATACGTGAACATAACAATTATCGCTTGGATACGATTTCTAATCCACGTACCATTATGGGTGACTGAGCAACCGTTTCCTGTGCGTGACCCGACACGCACTTGGCCAATTTTTTTATTTGATAGTTCTGAAATTAACATCAGCAATTTGTTAAGTTCCTCCTAGTTTTTTTTTAAAGTAACAAGCTTGTTCATTTGGTTTACAAAATGAGAGTGTAGGGATAGGGATATCAAGTAATGTCATATAAATTGGTACCACTTAATAGGGGCCAATGATGCTGATTGAAATAAATGAAACAGCTTACCAACTCAATCACAAACCTCTTGTTTTGTTTGGTCAAGCGTCACTGTATTAAAAAATCTGATTCAATATCAAAATTCAATAGGTTTTACTTCTATTAGACCTTTTTTATCACGTTTCCACGTTCCGTCATTGTCATGGAGAAAAAACCGGCAAGAAACGCCACACGTAACTTTAGGAAAAAGTTTAAAAAAATTAAAACTATCGTAATATTATCGACAAGAAAAGGCATAAATAAAAGGAATCTGTGGATTCACTAACAGTAACTGTTGATCTATGTACAGCACATATATCACTAATAACTAAAATAAGAATCCAAAACAAAATACATGTAATAGTTATGTAGTGTTAGTCAAATCACTAACAGGAAAGTCAAACTTCTAAAAATAGAAGTTTAAAGTTAACATAGAGTTCAAAGTCCTTATTTAAACATACTAAAATAAATGATACATGATAATAATTCACCAGCAAAGACCCTTATCTTTATGTAGCGTAATTGCAAACAGATGAGGTCTTTCCGAAGTCTTGTGTTCAATTTACGTCGTAAACTAATCTTGACAGGGAATTAAATACACGTACTTTATCACAAAAACATTGCGTACTTTCTAATCTAGTTTTAACAGGCACAGAAAATATCTGGATTATTGCAGAGCACGAACCAATTTCAAACAATTATCGTATGTGAGAATTATTAGCTATCAAGAAATAGGGTTGTCAAATTTATGACAACTGTCCAGTTCAAAAAAAAAGAAATATGCCTACTGCTATGTATGTACATTATACTGCACACGGGTGGCCTAGTGGTTTAAGCGGTCGCCACGCCGCTCTCTACTGCGCCAAGTGTCGTGGGTTGGAATCCCACGTGGGATAACACTTTGTGTGATTCACAAATTGTTGTTCTGAGTCTGGGTGTTCTTCGTGTTTCATGTATGTTTGTAAAGTCCCCCGCGACATAGGAATTCATATTCCTAATGCGGGAGTTGTCTTTTTTAAAAAAGAAAAAAAAAGAAAGAAATACTATAAATATAGATAAAAAATCATCTAATAAATGAAAGGGAAAATTTGCGTAAGTGACAAGAATTCAGATTACAAAATTTTATGTTTTATGTAGAGGAGCCTCCCCGAGCGACGTAAAAAAGAGAACAAGAGTCCTGACGTCCGGCGGACCCTGGACACCTAACACTCGGTATCGCAGAGTTTAGGTGACAAATCCTCTCACCAAAATGGATCAACATAAGGCCAAACGCAATCCGCGTTGCCGAGCACTAGGCCAAAACCATGTAAAGTGTTGCCATTGATACGATAAGAAGTATATGTCTCACAACCAACCCTATAATGTTTACATCACATACATCTGCGTTGCATTAATTGCATCACTGCACGTGGTGTAACTGGTTGTCATCAATTATGCCGCATCCTTCGAAGGCCATCTTCTACGTAGGCCAAGGGAAACTGACCTGAAATACTTGATCGTACACTTGATACACAAAGTACTTATAGGATATAAACCCTATACATTAAATCCTACTTATAGAAATCATTCTTCAAAGAGACAAACTTAAGCTAGCTTGTTACTCGTACGTTAGAAATTATTTTAATGCGCGTGTACCTTTCAGTTCTTCTGATCTTGTGAAACTGACATAAGATGAGGGTTCTAGCAACTTGTACCAATCTCTATGAAACTGACTTATGATGAGGGTTCAAGAAACAGTCTCGGGTTTTACATACAAATAACTACTTGTGAATAGAGTACTCAATCGTTACAAATAATAAATAATGAGTCTTATTACTATAGTATAAGGATTAAAATGCTCGACACTAAACCGTATAGGAAAAGCGTTTTACAAAATTACATTTTTTCATTTCTGCTTTTTGGTTTGAATTTGAATTATCCTCATAACAGGTGCAGTCATCTGTTTATCGTATGTTGATGACTTGGCTATAATTTAATGGTTGCAACTGAATTTAAGTACTTTTTACTTTTCGACATATTTTATTTTTAAAGTTGTTGTTTTAAATTATTTTGCAAAAAGTATAGTAACGTTAATTCTGTATGTACTGTAAAAAAGGTTTTAAATAAATACGTTCTGTCTAGTTTACAAAGATTCATTGAAACAGACAATAAACACTCAAATTTGTAGATCGCACTAAATGTTGTCCCATGTGAAAATCAGAACCTAAAATACTTAACTTTTTAACATAACTTGTACTTATACATGTATTTTTTGTTTCAGGTAATGGCTGTGAATTTATTTGAAAAAAAAAAGATACTCTTTTGTAAGTAGTTACTCTTTTGTTAGTTGTAATATAAAAAGTTTAAGACTTATAATTATATTATACAATTTGAGTACTACTCTAAACCTGTACTACACACACAAGGAATCAACTGTAAACGTGAACGTACAGATCATATTTTAATTTAAAGACAATTGAAATTTATCAATCAACTTTTCTCTACTGTACGAAGGTCTCAAGGTGCACTAATACTTCGTGTCACAACAACAGACTGAAACTGTCTACTACTGGACAGGCTTCTCTAGTAAGGAGGTTTCGGCCCATACGATAAGGCTCGTTTTAAGTTTTCCTTCTCTATGCAGTGATGGTTCTAAGTATTCGCCTCTTCGACACCCAAAGAATGAATAGGGGTGATTTCACACCGTGTATTTAATCCTACTTCGACTATTAAAACTTAATTATGTTATATTTGTCGATACAAATTCCGATAGTATGCCAATAACTCCATTTTTAAGAGAGGCCTAGGTCCAGCTGTGGATTACTAAAGAATGTTGGTTATGTGTTACAAATTCTCGTATATACATACCAAGTGTCAAAAGAAATAAGAAAAAGAATTTAAGAGCTTTAATGCTTTTCTTAATACATTTCTTTACGTACCAATGTATAGCGAATCATATTATGTCGTTAATACTTAAGTATATATATTTCATGTCCTTGAGCTGTTGTCTGTAAGTTAAATATAAGTGCTCAAGTGCATCATGATTTCCTTTCGGATCTCTGAGCATAACATTTTATTGATAACAGTACTTCCTTTGAGAGAAAATGAAACGACAAGATCATGGAAGCCAAATTATTTGTTTGAAGCATACTGATGTCTTTATAAATACTTTATTGTTGTATAAAACTTGAAAAAGTAACACTTTAGCAAGTTATAATGCAAAACTTATCCTATAATTCTTTGTTGATTCTTCGTCAGGAGACATTCGTTTATTACGTAATAAATAATTTAGGGGGGGGGGAGTATACCATGTATTTTTTTTTTACAAAAGGAAGTCCTGAAATACATATACATTTTGAACCGCTGCACAGATTTTAATGAAATTTGGCATGGAGATAGTTTGGTTCTTGAGGAAAGGCGCAGGCTACTCTTTACCCCGATAATTGACATAAAGCTAGTAAAATACAATAAGGCCAACGACACTAAGTGTACAGTACAGTGGCGTTAAAACAATGATTGATTAAGCATGAAGTAATCAGTCGATTCCGATGTGTCCGTCTGTATTGGACTATGAACCAATTAATGAGTTCAACAATTAACTGTGCGTTAATGTCTGTCGATCTATTTACAGTACAACAAATAAGCATTATAACGTATAAAATGCTTTGTAAATACAAGATAACGTGTTGAGATTTTGTTTTAGAGACGTTCTGAGCTATGAGGACTATTTCTTTACTAGCTTATTAATGAAAAGAAACTAGAACAAGTTTAGTTGTAATTGTTTCACTTACCAACTGCTGGGTAATCTTTTAACATTATAATTTTACTTGAGCTAAATAGACGTAAAACAGAATCACTGCTGGACATGCGCCTCTCAAAACTACTTGTTACCTTTATATGCAAGTTAGTGTTCACACAACACCTAACTCAACAATAAAAAAATAATATTCTATTAAGACGGCAACATCAAAGATGATTTCAGGCATCTCATTTCGTAATTTAAACGGGGGATAAAAACTTTTTGTCACCTCCTTTCTTAAAGACTAAAAATTGTGACGTATCATTTTACACCATTAATGATCTTACACTAATTATAACTTTTCGCGTCTATGTCATATCAACGCCTTTTTTCACACAACTCTCAATCATTTCCCAATTATGCAACATATTTCTTAAAACACTAAACCGGATCTAATTGAGAGTTTCTCGGTTATTAACCCTAATATACATAATTTCCCACTTCGAGAACATTCACTCCCCAACGTGTGTGCAACTACCTTGAAGTTACTTGTTACATAATACTACGTATTTATACACCGTCTGCAATTATGATTTACAAGTAATACTAACTCACATAGTCAAGAATTGTAAACAAACCAGTACATACCTACTTACGCCACGATTAGTTACACACGCAGTTCTTGTGTGTTGACAACAGTGCACAATTTATTTAATTCCTATCAAAAACAGACAGTTGTCCGTTTGGGGACGGATTATTAATACAGATGATCACCATCCCTATGGATTAAAGTAGCTACAACACTATCCAAAGAGACGAAAAACTTGAAACGACCCTGTCTGGCCAGCGTGATTGATTAGACCCAAATCTCCTTCTAAGCAGTGGACTATGTACCGAAGTGGACTTTTAAAGGTTGATAGGTAAAAACATACTCTACACTGAGTGAATTTAAAAAGTAACAAATTTCTACTAAAGACTTGTTATAAATAAAAAGGTAACGTAGTATAAGTAAAGACTAAATAGTTGAATACTGACTCACTCCATTTAAACAGGCCAGACTGACTTCTATAAGATCCGGAAAGTCCAATTCTTCTAGCTTTGACCGGAACGCTTGAGGCCAGTTAGCAAAATGCTCTGCATTTACAATAAATTAATTTACTTTTTTTTTATTTTTCCAATGTGTTCTTATAATAGGTCATACACCAGCATCAACAGTGAGGACACCAGGTCCTGACTGTTGATGCTACTTACTCAATGTTTTATAGTTTTGGTCGTTATTGGCCCATAAATATTAAATGTGTGGACTCTTATGATTCGTATAATACGTAAATCTGAAGTTCTTTAATTTAATATAAATTCTCAAAGTGCGCAGTTGAAAAATTGAGTATGCGGTTACATTAGTTGTAAAATGTAAGAGTTTATAATACCTCTATTTAGTCCTTATGGGATACAGGTGAATTTATCAAATAGCCGTATAGGTTAGGAAATAAGTGGCTTACTCATTCTTTAACAACATTGTGTAGGATTATGCTTCTTGTACAAGAATAAACTAAAGATGATACTAGCGTGACAAGATTTCCTATGTACTACTGACTTTATAATTTAGCATATTTACTTCAATTGCATTTTTTCTAAAGCCTTGATATCGAATCGATTAAGTTTCTAGACGACTCTCAATTTTACTGCTTTGAATTAATTTTCATTCAGCACATCTGAAACTAGTGAAGGGTCATTGTTCCCTTTGAACCAATTTGGAATTTGTCAGTTGAACGATTCCCTAAATTAAGTTGGTCCCGAGCCGATATTGCTTTACATTATCGTAATTAAGATGAACGGCTAGTTGAGCCGTGCCCACTGGTAGCTTCTAGGAAAACGTCGTCTAATGCCTGATAATGGCATACCCTACGTCACTGTGCTGCGGTTTTCGCGCAATTATCTTCAATTATATTTATATGTGATGGTGTTTACCTCATTCTTGATTGGTGTTCAGTTTACGTTTCGCTACCGATGAGACCACATGACCATTTTGTGAACGGCGTGTTTCAAGTGGTGCATAGACTGGTTCCAGAACAATTCATTTGTGCTGTGTGTCTTAAAACAGGACTTTTTGGACTTTGAGTTGATGTTCGCTCATTAGTGCTTCGGAGATTTGTAAGTACCTATATCTTTAGATAATTATGTATTCATTCAATGCCCTCAATTAGTGTGAATGATGATAAAAATACCCGTATAATGTTTGTAATTTAGTGCGTTTGAAAATGTTTTCCCTGTAACTAAATATTTTCAGAAGAGTTTTGCATATTGGTGACTATGACACCACAATTTAATGTAACTCTAAAGTAAATTTATCCGCACATAGCTGTCTCTATTAAGACAGCGATGAAACTAATATGATTAAGTAATAATGCCACGACAAAATGTACCTAATCTAAATTGTCTCAAAGGCTAAAGTCGTGATTATAGTCATATTTTGAAAAACTATTATATGAAAACTGCATTATATATGTTAAATAGAAATACAAGAAGAGAAAAATTGAATGTTATTTAATTAACTTATTAGAGCTTTCAAGTCAAGTGTAATTTCAAATCAGTTTGAGATTCGACTCAACAATCGAATGACATTTGACTTAAAACAGCCATAAAATTTGACAGCGCTCTTATCAGATCAGATTAGAATATAGTACTAAGTTGCTAACTGTCAAACAACCCCTAACAAAGCAATCTTGTTCAGGAATTATAATACTATGTAAAATAGGATATATGGCATTATGAAAAAGTGGTTCCAAAATCTTCGACGAAGTGGTCAGCAAGGATATTGGACGATAATTCGTAACGTCGTTTTTAACACCACTTTTATAGATGAATATTACATTTGCTATCTTCCACTTGCTGGTCACATTGCACATAAGTATTTATTAAAATCGACTTTAGTGTCGCATTAAAAAAATAAAATAGTACATTTGAGTAATAGGGTTTACACTACGGTCTGTTACCAGTGACTAAGAGAACTTTGTACCTGAATATTAAATTCATTTTACATGACCCTACACGTGGCGTCACATAAAAGGATAATACGCTACTTATTTCACGAGAATTTTTGCGCGTCACGATATTTACATCCACATTCGTACATTGCAAAACAGTCCTAATTAATACACAATTATATGTAAATTTATAAAGACTCGTATAGCAAGGAAACCATGAATCAGTCGGTAGGTATATTTTTGTATATCCTCATGATAAGCGGGCACGCGGGACTTACGCTAAATAATATTTTTCGTGGTAACGTTTAATTACCTGAATTAGATTTCTGTCTACACAAACAACCATTATTTTGTTGACGTCTTATGTTTATATTTCTTTTGTTGATTCATTTGAGCACGCTGGATTTAAGTAAATCTAATATTTTAGTTTTATATAAAACCTCGCATTTATACTGCCATGTTTTGCCATGATATTGTTTAAAATGAAAAATAGAAGTAAAAAAAATGTGGACATTTAGAATAGAAGACAATTTCGGACGTAGTACAAATACCTACTTAAAAACAATTGTGTATTTCATAATACGCAATCTTTGCTAGACAAAAGTCAAAAAAATAGTTTGCGTACTTACCATATAGTTTTAAGTTAAATTATGACGCGTTCTACATTTATCGTTGACTTATTTTGAACGTATTTTTTCAAGGGCTTAAGTAAAGCAATTGTTATGTACTTTAAGATTCTAGGATCTACTTTAGTGGGAATAGTTAATTAAATAGTTTATCTCATTGAGATTTTCGTGATCACGTCTCATTTAAGACTAAACGATAACAATTAGAGGGACTGAACTATTTTTCCTGCCGTCCTTAGCTTTAATAACCTTGTCTAAGCTCATTGACCTTCGTTTATTCTTGGTTTAAGGTCTATTATTTGCTGTATTGGTAGATATAGTTTAGTGTTTTGTAAATTTATATCTCTTATTTATAAAATTCTCGTGTCACAATGTTCGTTCTCATACTCCTCCGAAACGGCTTGACCGATTCTTATTAAATTTTGTGTGCATATCGGGTAGGTCTGAGAATCGGCCAACATCTATTTCTCATACCCCTAGAACGCGAGCGGAGCCGCGGGCATCAGCTAGTATAAAATCTATAACACGCTATCACTGTGACCATACCGCATAAAATCGCACTCATTAGCAGCGCTTATTACGTCATTAACTAGATTCAAATGTACACGAGTAGGAATTGGTTTTTTCTTACAATTATGCGTGTAATCAAGCAATTGACCTACACGGTTAAGGATTGTTCAGTACTCCTAAACAACAAACTTTTTAATCCCTGGCTACGGCTAAGATGTAAATTAAATGTTTAAGAAAACCTAAGAAACTAATATTTCAAAAATCGTAAGTTTGAAACAAAAACTAGGATTGTAAAATAAGTAGGTCACCTATGTATTAAAGAATATGAACGCTGGTATTAATAAGAGACAAATAAGACAGCTTCTGACAATATAAGTCTGAATCGGCGTTCTATAAAATATATAAAGTTCTACTATTTTTTAATTCCATGATGAGCTCACACATTTTAGGATGGTTCTTTGGAGATGCCAACGTCCACTTGGAAAAGTCAGCGTTCATCATCCATATGGTCATATTTAGCAAATATTTGTAAAAAAATAGAATTGTAGATACCAATATTAAACTTAACTTGCAGATTACTACTATAATATAATAGTTAAATTTATTATAGTAATGGTTCATGAATGCAGCTGAATTATTACCTTGTCCTGTAGTAGTGTAAATAGAGCACGTATGACGTAAAGACGCACGCGTATAAGCCTTGCAATCACCTGTAACGAATCAAATTACGAGTTGAATCTTCATAGTAGTTCACGTAGTGTTGCAAATTTAGGATGAGGAAACTTTCAAAATACCTGTAGAGTTTGGACGTTTGGAGTTTGGAAATGGTTCATTTGTTATTCTTCTTCTTAGCTTTATTCCCAATTAATATTTTGGGGTCGCCTACTAGTTCTACTGGTTTTACCTGAATATCAGTTTTTCCACGGAGCGACTGTCACTCCGCAACCCTTAGGGGAGAACTGAAATTCGTAGGTTGAACTAATTCTCAGTAAATTTGAGGGCACTGACTTCCCAATAACTATTGCCATAGATTTTCATGACAACCGGTTTTACGTGCTCTCCGAGGCACGGTCGTGAATCACCGCCAAACTTCCAAACTCGTGGCTGCTATTGGGAGTTTCCTAAGAAAAAACCTAAAACACTTTTTCCGCCCGACCCGGGATTTGAACCTGAGACCTCTTGATTAGTAGTCGCATACGCTATCCACTAGATAAACAAGGCAGTTAATTGTTATAGGTAAATGTAATAATGCCAAATATCTTGTTGGTAAACCAAGTATCCCAAAGACATCGCTAAATACTATATAAACATTATAATGCCTAAATTAAAGCTCTTCAAATCATTTATATTGGGGCCATTTATTTTGTTTTAGCAAATTAAAAAAACATTACTCGTATACTGAGAATTAATTAATTTGTGTTTTTGAAGCTCTTTTTGATGTCTTCTATCCTGAGCTTCAAATATTATAGTTGGCAAGGCAACAGATTATTTCGTACTCATTAATGTGAGAGTTTCTAAACGGTGACTCGGTCTTCGGGATAATACGTATTTACTTTTCTGGCCTTTATTTGTTCTAGTTTCAAATCTTGGGCGTATTGACAGACTGTCTTGCCTTCGATTCATTTACAATTTGCTTTGGAGTATCCAATATATCTTGTCTTTGTGTTTCCACTTGATTTAATCGGTTTATTAGTTCAACCATATCTTCAAAATAAGGTTTATACTATCTGCGTCTAGTCTAGTGTTTGCGAAGTTCACAAGAAAATTATTGAGAATGTTTATTTTTGATTACAATGTAAGTCGTATATATTGTAGTTTTGTATTGTTCATTGCATTCAAATATTAATAAGTGCCGAACATTTACTTCAACAAGCCATAACGTCCCATTGCTGCGATCTGGTCTCCTCTCAGGAGAGGGTTAAGGCCATACGTCCCCACGCTGGCTGAGTTAAACATTAAACTAGGTTGGGGCGGCTTAAAAACATCAAATGGCAAGATCAGTAGCCACAACGTTGTTATGCCAGTCCCTAACTCGTACTCGGCCAGTTTGGGGAAGAGTGGCCTTAACCCAGTCCTCAAAGAAGACCCGAGCTCAGCACAGGGACATTATAGGTTGTTGATGATATTTCCTCTCGCTTTAGAAAAGGGACGGCAGTGTGTAACAGGAAATCAGAGAAGTGCGCTCTATTCGAGTAGCAGTTGTAGCTGTAAGGCTTCTCACGTAGTTTAAGTCGAACAACAGAAATTATTAGTACTATAAATTGAGTCACCGTGACGAATGTGCGACATGTGCAGCAATTAAATCTAACTTCGATATTTCTGAGATTTGCAATCTACGATATGGTAATTATGTAACATCTCGTTGAGGTAAACTGAGTATTAAAATGTAGTAATATAACGCTACACAACTATGCTAATCTACATAAACATATAATAGTAAAGAGCCATTTTAAATACTTTTTTATTGTAGTATGACTTATATTATTCATTACCTATAGGTATTGCTTTTTTAAATTGGGGTGTTTTAGTCACATACTCACACAGATTATTTTACTTTATGTTTTTCTTATATATTTTTTTTTTCTTTGTTCTGTATTAAGTATGTTTGTTAGTTGTTTAGTGTTGTTAAAATGTACATTGTTTTTCTCGTTCCCTTTGTGAGTGTGGCTAATAAACGTGTTCTTTCTTTCTTTCTTTAAATTCATTTCATCAAACAAGTTTTATTAGATAGCCTCAGATAGTTGTGTTAAACTTTAGGGTTTGTTGTTACTTAGCATATAAATTTCACACACACATTTCTATTTAATATATAAGAATTTGTTTAACTTTATATTTGGTAACTGGTACTTTATGGCTAACGGCAATCCGAAATTCTGCGTAGGCGCTATTGGCGATGTAGGTGACAGGAATATCTTGCAACCACTCCGCGCCACTCAGGTCTGGACACTGGACAGCCTACATTTGGGATCTCTATGTAATATAGGTACCCTGGCAGAAGTGTATTTTACCTGGAAGAGGGAGGCTTTCGTAGATTTATAAAGCGTAGAGCGAATCTTTCGTAGAGTTATCGTTTAAATATTATTTTTAAGACAATATCGCAACTGTATAATAGTGTTGTACCATTCGTACGTATAATTGACCGCGAGAATTAATTAATACTATAGTTATATAGCATACTACGCTTTATAACTTCAGCAACAGGGTTGATAATTCCTTGCGAGTCACGGGTTTTCCTCGATATTCGAAGGTGAGCAGGGTTGCCCGTGCGTCACAACTGCACATTGACCAACCCAACGGTTCTTCGAAACCGTGACAACCTTGGATTAATTAATGGCTTTAATCGCTAGAATCGCTTCGTGAGTGCAGAGTACAGAACAATTGTTATACCAGGGTTGGTAATTGTTGTAATAAATTAACCACAGATAAATAAATAAATATTAATGCAGATGATACTGCTTTTAACACGTAAAATTTTTACACATAGATAGATCCGTTTAATAATAATAACTTACTAAATATAATGAAAAATTCAAAATTACTAAAAGTTTAATAACTAGGCATCTTCGCAGTTTCATATAATAGGTATTATTTTAAAACTTCTTATCTTTTATACTTTTCATTTATTAAAAAAAAAAAGTTCTGTTTAAGAAGTTCATGTTTGCGATGTGTCAAGTTATTATAACATCCAGTTTATATTTATCAGAATGATGGTAAGACTTTGTCATGGATGTCGAATTTGCTTAAAAATTTTTAAAGTCCAACGAAGTGGGCACCGGTCAGCAGAAATTTTATATTTTTTAGGATGACCATCAATGTTGAAAGTTGAAGTGTACCGTAAACTGGGTAATCAGGTAGATTGAGAAGTTTGTTGACTCCGTTATTTACAAGCATAACAAAATGCAAATTACTCAATCTAAAACTGGGTAAAATTTATATCTAAACATAAGTGAAAAAAAAAAAAAAAAATTGATGAATCATAATTTGTTTTGCAAATATGTCTATAGTTTTTTATTTTATATTGAAATATACTGAAAAAGAAATTGTATTCTACAGTATTTTTTTCCATCTCGTGTAAATATTTTTGTATAGATTCTACAGTATAGTTATATGTATGTAAATTACATATAAATGAATTACTATTAAACAAAATATATGTACTAACATATCATACGTAGATTCACGTCTTTTATTACCGAACAATAATAGACAAACGCACAAAATATTTTGTTTTGATGAACTCTACAGTGTACCTCCGTCCCTCAGTACATATAGGTATTATATATTGACGCAGAAACATTCAAATCGAAATCAAAATTAATTTTCGAAATCAGGAAATCCCTGACGTACGTACGTTAGTTGGATTACTTTGATGACGCGTCTAAAAAAGTAACAAAACAAAATGCAAATTACTCCATCGCAAATCAACTTGAGTCTAGATTCTAATAATAATGTTTAAAAATATTCACAAAAAGTTCTAGTTTATGAACGTAAAAACAAGTCTGTGATTCAGAACATGTTTTCGAAAGTTTATTAATGAATACTCCGTGTGCTTATTCTACTTGTGTCATAAATTTCTACGGTATTGCGTCTCAATGTCCATATAATATGTTATTAGTTATTAGATATGTTAGAGCTGTTTCCCTTAATCTCAGTGCAGATATCTTCCCCGTAATTACGAATGTTGCTTTTACCCTCCAGGGTACTTCTAATTAAACGAATGGTGTTTTTCCTTGTGGTCAATTTATACATATTCTTTCGTCTTGAAAAATTCGTAAGAGACAATTTTTTCACCTCAAACCTTTTCGTTCTCAATTCTCAACGAATCTTAATATGTCATACTAACTTCTACTATATTTTATAGTAGACGTTTTGATCAAAAGAGATCCCATTTTAGCTTAACTTTATTATCAGATCATCAAAAAATGCCTATCAGTTGGATTCGTGAAAATTTATTTCATAAGCAGCAGGCTCACCACCATCCATAGATAAGATTTTCGCAGTTCAGCGTCTTTGGTCAATATCAAATAAAGCTTAAACATCATCATCATAAACAGCCTTTAACAGTCCACGGCTGGACATAGGCCTCAGCTTACAAAGGGATCACCATTGCATATACATACAAAGTAAAATTAAATATTTAAAAAGAGTTATTAAGAGTTAAGTTAGTTACAAATGAAGTGTATTCAACCGAATATTAATAAGGTCAAAAATAACGTAGTTAATGTCAAACTTTATAATATAAATCAAGAAAACAACAATTTTTCAACTACGTATTAACAAATACTACGTCACGTGAATGAAACTCAACAAACGAATTACTCCAAAGACTCAAAAATTTAAACACTAACTTGTTTCTGGCTATTTTTATACAACCACGTTGCGTCTATTTTTGGCACGTCAATAAACGTTATAATCTACCTACATCCTACAAACTCGGATGTTGACCGTGTTAAAACTATGAATTTTAATACGAAGAGAATAAAATCTAATTTACAATGAGTCTTATTTTTTTTGTCGCTGCAACATATACGATGTAGTCTCGCCGATGCGAATATTTTTAGAATGTAAAAAAAGCGATTGTATCTTTAATTGAACGTTACAATCATAACTTGATTTGCAACTCTACGGTGCTAGTTTTAAAATTTATTTTTAGAAACGTTGCACTTTAGCAGTAAATGAAGTTAGGTATGTATCTACTACGTGAGTTTTATTTTATACAAGAAACTTACAGTGACTTGCTACTTTTTTTGTTTATTACGGTAAAAGTAGGAATTACCAAGACGATTTTATATACAATACGAATATTTTTTATCTGTGACTATCAGAAGAGAAATTGATTGTACAAATTAGTTAGTAATTGTCTATCGACCCCGAACTTTTTTTTACACGCTTTATACTAGCTTCACCTGTATGTTTGTTTGTTTGTAACCGACTCCTTTGGGTACGATTTTGACCCACTTTAAACGGCCAAATTTCGTTCAAACTTATCGAGGATCGATGACGATACACTAATTTGAAAGAAAAAAATAATTTAACAAAAAAAAGTTTTAACAAATTAATATTTTTTGTCTAGAAAAAAAAATCGTTTTAAAAAACTAAACAAACACGCTTTTAAACTAAAAAGTAGAGAATAGTTTTAATGCAACAAAGCGTGGGGTGCTTTCTGAAAATATTTCAATAACGTGGCCCCACGCTGTGTTACGTTAAAATTATTTTCTACTTTTTCATTCAAAAGCGTGTTTGTTTAGTTTTTTAAATCTATTATTTTTTATTTAAAAACGTAAATGCATTAAACAACTGATGAAACTAGTCTCCCGCAAAGAACTCTGTGAACACGTTTTCGTCTGCTATAAAGAATTTTACATAGATTTAGAGACAGTTACAACTCAAAGTCAATATATTGTTATACTCGTAATAGTATATACATGCAGTACAAAGCATATCGAGTCTCCTACGGATCGGTCAACCAAGGCTAAGACTGATGCGGAACTGCCGTCTCTGCCCTCGTAGTTTCGTAAAAGAGGTCTATTTTAACAATATTACATAGTTTTAACATTTTCCTTCTCACTGAGGTAAGCTGGTAAGAATCCATGTCAGAATGGATTGAGTACATATAGGTACATTTTAATTTTTAAAGTACTTACTTCGGTCACGTTTTGTCCAATTGTCTAAACATCAAATCGCTAGTTAGCTAACTCGCGGTACTCTCTTTATTCTCTGTTCGTTTATTTAGCGTATATTTATAGATAATTAAAAACATTTCTTGGGGCACCTTTTTTCAATTAATACATTCTAAGGAAGGAGGTATACGAGAAACTCAACTTATACGAGTAAAATTAATTGTTATAACCTTCGGGACGGCGATGTTACGGTTCGGCAACACATAAAACATCAACAAACCATCGATTTTCCTAGGTTTTTTTTTAAATGAATTTTATTAAAGCTTACTTTCTACGACGTATATTCACAGTTATATTAATTATAAACGTATTCTGTATTATTATCCCTACTAATATTATAAATGCGAAAGTAACTCTGTCTGTCTGTCTGTTACGTTTTCACGCCTAAACCGCTCAACCGATGTTGATGAATTTTGGTATAGAGATATATGGGACCTCGGGAAAGGACATAGGCTACTATTTACCGCGAAAATCGACACACTCGTGGGCGGAGCCGCGGGCAAAAGCTAGTTATAAATATATAAAGCTTGTGAAGTCAGTTTACATTGGGTTATCTCTGAATCTGCTGATCCGATTTGAAAAGTTCTTTTAACCAAATTGTATTAACCCAAAAAATGAAAATATTTTATGATAGTGTGATTTACTTAAAAAAATATTGACGCCTAACGAAGTGGGCACCGGTCACCTGGTATGTATGTAATAATCCTAATAGAATCTGCAACAGTTATACACATAATTCAATAAAATGTATCCTTAAGCAGATAAACCTGATGACGAATGATAGATGTACAAAAATAATATTACACTATCTTGCTACGTATACAATCTTCTTCACAAAAACAATAATAAAATGGTAAGCGCAGCTTAGTATCAATATTATAAATCCTTTACATTACGTAAAATAAAAATAAATTGTAATGAAAGGGAGCACTCATTTAAATTGCCCGCTCTCGAAGAGGCTTATGTCAGGCCTCCGTCACTCCATGTACTTGCGCGCTATAAGTGCCTACCGCCCAGCCGAGCGGTCTCGGGCCGCCGACGGCTCAAATTCAGTGCGGTTTTCACAAGCGAAGCGCGCGCACGCCGTTCAATTTTAATAGTGCTGTTCGTTCGTACGCGTATTACGATGCCGTGTGGTGCCTTATGTGCTATAAATGGGTGTAAATAAGTTATAAATGATAAAATTTTTAACTGCCACATAAAAGTCAGAACATATTCACAGTTCTCAATAACATAGATAAAAAGTTATGTTAATTTAATTTTATCGAAGAGGCAGCCCTGCGATTACTGTGGAATCGCGCGGTGCGAAGCAATCACTGCTGTACGCTTGAGCATTTAGGCGCATTTTAGCATACAGTGGTTGTTGACGCGAGGGAGTAGGCAATTATCGTAATAGGTATTGGAAATTTTCTACTGAGTGAAGTATCTGTTACGTAGTAACTATTCAGTAATCTGTGCTTATGTTTCCAGGTTGATAAGTACTTCGAAGTAAAACATCAAAGCCTTTATATGAAGTAAGTCTTCTCAGGCATTTTCGAAACGTTACAATATTGACACGAGTCGCAAGTGATATTCCTAACGAAAAGAGCCGACACGAAACTCCATAAGTCTTCGGGTCTTGAAGATTATGTATAATAATAGGTTTGATTTAAAGAAAGCAATTGCTAATCTAGAGATATCTATCAGAAATTTGAAAGCCATGAATCTTATTAACATATCCGAAACTCTTGGAAACAAGGAACATGAGTTACATTTTATAAACTATACAAATAAATATGATTTACGTGTCCGTATGTGATATCAAATTACCAACTTTTTACTGTTTTTTTTTTTTTTTAAAGACAACTCCCGCATTAGGAATATAAATTCCTGTGTCGCGGTGGACTTTACAAACATACATGAAACGGACACAAAGAACACCCAGACTCAGAACAACAAATTGTGAATCACACAAAGTGTTGTCCCACGTGGGATTTGAACCCACGACACTTGGCGTAGTAGGAAGCGGCGTGGCGACCGCTTAAGCCATTAGGCCAACCGTGCGAAAGTAGATACGTTACCTACAAGAAAAATCAAATTTTAATAATTTTGCCTCTCTGTCCGTCTGTTTGTTCCGGTTAATCTCTTTTTTATAGTTGTAGTAGAATAGGCGTTTGTGTTCCATCTCACCTGATGGAAAGTGTAGATGAAGACAGGTGGTACACGGTGGTAAACTTGTTCACTCTACTCTTAAAGGCTCCAGAGTTCAACTTATCAGGCAAAATAGACCATGGCAGGACGTTCCAAATTTGGGAACTCTGGAATGGTTAGACTAATTTTGATGTGACTTTCACTGGCAGAAAGCTTGACTTCACTCGGCTAGTGAACAATAAAATAAACCTAAAACAAAAATAATAAAATGTATTCATCACTACTATTTATAATTAAAATACCTAAAAATATCTGTATTAATACCTATATTAATCTGAACCGGATTCATTGTTTCGAGTGTATATTTTTAGTATTGGTAACACCTTGAACAAAACTTAATTATTAAGTTTACCTTCATAAAGGATTAAATTAAATTGTTGTTGATTGTTATAAGTGCGGGGAATTTGGATGACGTGGTGAGAGGCAATCGGCACCTTCGACGTCATGAGGTTCAATGCACTCTCTCGATATGCCGTCTCAATCGATTCAATAAACTAGCATCGAATCCAATATACTTACAACAATACTATACGACGTATGCAATAGGGATATTTCATTAAAATATCCGCTTTATATCCGTAACCGTAACAAACTGTTCAAATAAAAAAAACGTAAAATTTGTATTTATTTGTAAAGAATATAGCTCTAGACATCTCTTTTAAAATCAAAATATAACAAAGGATCAAAAATTCTATTGAAGTTTTTTCTGTAGCTACATTAACTCAAACCATCTAAAGTAAAGTGTAGAAATTACCTCATAGGTATATTTAGATTGTTCCAGGGTTTTCCTTTCTATGGTATATCTAGTTCCCCGGCCACTAGTACCTGAGAAGGCGTTCGAGTCCGACATAGCTACCACTGGGCAGTTTCCGAGGGGAACTCCGCAACATTAAGAGGCCCGTTAGATCGGAGGCCCAAAGATGCAAAAACTGTTTAATGGGCCGCAATAGGTGTGGGTCACCATTCTCACCATAGATAAATAGAATAACTCTTTGTTTGTACACCGTGATACAGATTTACAATACAGAACAGAAATGACTTATATTTAATGTATAAAGGGCGGCCTTATTGCTAAAAGTTTTGGAATGACGGTATTGGACGGTGCAATGAGTTTTGAAAAATTGTATTTTACTAATGAATATAACTAGATACATACATACACATACATACACCATACATACCAACATATAAAGTCGTCGTATACATATAAACTTGTAGAAATCTCTACTTATGTGTTCCGGTAAAAGTTCTACTTAATGCGAACCGGATATATTTATACAAGAAATCGGTTTTGTCTAAAACTATCTCAACCATAAATATCTAAAGCAGTTAATGTCTGTCCCTTAACTAGGCCACCTCACATGAGCCAGTAAAAATTTATATGCACATATTATTACAAAAAATCAATTCTTGCATAAATTATAACAGTCATTTTGGGCCAACTAAACACTTGGCCCTATTAAACTATCGCGTTACATGATGTATAATTAAATTCGTACATGGGAATGAAAGCAGTTTACTTAACATGTATTACATAAACCTTCAATGAATAATTATGTGTGATTTGTTAACACTTAACACATACACAAAATACAAAGTTTGTGTTACATTGAAATAGATTATTTCGTGTAGTATGGCCACGCTGATTCCAACACGAACAGGCCGGCTACTCTCTACTCATGCTTTCCATCAAGCAAAGTGAACTAAGAAAATATGGTAGTTTTTGCAAAGTATCACCCAGGACAGCCAAGTGACATTCTATTAACGTGAACGTTAATGAAAACTAACAATGTAAAAGATAGACGTCATCTCATATCTAAGTCACGTGGTGAAAACAAAACATTACACAATAATACAAGAGAACAAAGGCGGTAGCGATTCTAGAAAGACATTTGTGGCGAATCTATAGCAACTTAGCTAAGAGGGCTGGATAGTCGCTCTTTTTGAGATGTGTTCGTTCATGATGATGGCGGCATTATCGGTAGACGACAATTGGCTAAGTTTAAAAATAGTAATGACACTCTTTCTCCCCAAAGTGATCGTTCTGGTAACCTCACTTACTCCTTAAAAAGGAACGACAGCATTGATCAACACACTTTTTCTATGAAGCCGTTGTATCCATGGAGTTTCTTGCCAAATTCTTCTTCATGAAGAGCAGGCTCCTCTTGGAACTGGCAACTAAAATCGCTCTCATTGTTATTATTGTCATGACTATTCATAATAGCCTAAAACGGTTTACATGAATTAAAATTTGAATTAAACCTAATTGTTCCAGTCATGAATCTCTCATGGATACTGAATTGTAGAATTCTGTTTAATGTATCAATATTTGAAATTAATTAAAGCTAACACTAAAAGCCCTTATAGTCAACATTGATCAAAATCTGTTTTTCTCAGAACCGTTGCTTATACCCAGTGAATTCGTACGAAATATAGCCAATAGAATAGAGTATACATTGTAAATTAGATAATAATTAATATTCATCGTTTATGTTTTCAGTTTGTTTTTGTTGTATTAGTTGATTGATATTAAAACACTTTGTATTAAGTCATTACACGTCTTCATTTTCGCTGTTGTTTACTTGACTAAATTAATATTTCACTAAAATTAACTTATTTTGATTTAGTGATTTCAAAAATCCTATTATGATTTCAAGTCGATATTAATTCAGTGCTCATTATCATATTACGATCTCTAAATTTAAATCCAATATCACTTAAAGTTATAACTACGAGTATACCAGAAAAAAACTGACATGATTTTATTTCTTTTATAACATGCTTTTTATTTGCTTCACCTGTATGTTTGTAACCGACTTCTTTTGGTTTTGGTCCACTTTAAACGGCCAGATTTCGTTCGAGCTTTGTAGATTTATCGAGGACCGATGACAATACACTAATTTGAAAAAAAACTAAAAGAAAACTGTTTAAACAAATTAGTCTTTTTTGTAAAAAATAATACTTTTAAACTAAAAAGTAGAAAATAATTTTAACGTAACAAAACGTGGGGTGCTTTCTGAAAATATTACAACAACGTCGCTTTTTACATTCAAATTATTTTCTACTTTTTAGTTTAGCAGCGTGTTTGTTTAGTTTTTTATTTATTTCGTTGTAATTTATGACGAATAATATCATACACATATCTTTCCACTGAACTGAAAAGAGTTAGTGTCACGTAATGGCTAATAAACATAAATACTGAATTCCACTCAATTAAAAAAATATTAAGATGTTATTCACTAATTTAGTCGCCATATCTTTAGAGGAACCTCCCAATTTTTATGTGAGGTCTAGTTATAGTCAATCTTAGATATTTAATACGTTGAACATGAAATTATCAAAAGAAAAATTATAGTATAATTTGAGTAGCTAAAATAATTTAGTTAGCATATTTCGTTTTACGTAACTTGAGAGAACTAATATTAGTTTTAGTTGAGAGAGAGTTCGGAATAACTGAATTAACATCATTGCCTGTATAAACATGATAGAAATTCTCTTAAAACTTATAATAATAAAATGTTTAAATAATAAAGCACTGAAGAGATGATTGATTACTTGACTTTAATTTCACAAGGCTTATTAACTTAAATATTTGATTCGCAAAGAAACCCGACAACGACCTATATTTTCAAGAACTCAAGCTTTGCATCGCAAAAAAGAAAACATATTAAATAAGGTGGCCTATTTAGCAAGCATACCAATTAAATCACGGCCCTGATCATGATCATGTTTATAAAGAGACCGTAATTAGCAATCACGATACAATCTTGCAACCGCCTCCTTCCCCCCTCCCTGGCAACAGGTAGAGACAGGGTGGACAAACACTCGTTGACTTGAGGGTTGCCACGTGGAGAGGCTTTAGACTCGACCGGAATATTAAAGCCCACCTCGCAGGAAGTTAATATAAGGGGCATTAAGTTTCCTTTCAACTTTTCGTTGTTACGAGAATCCATTATATTTTTCTTTGAAAATGTTGGCCTTTGTAAAACAAGTTGTTGTCGTGTCTAAAAAATGTATACAATACATTCTAAGAAGAAATAAATTTAAGTGGTTGAAAGCTATGTTCCAATATCAAAGCATTGTAACTGAGTATTCTTTAGTTATATGTATCAATTTGATTTTGTTAGATCCCAAAATAATAAAATAAAATAAATATTTCGGACATCTTATTACATCGTTATCTAGTGGATCACAGAAATACACACATCAAAAGTGTCTAGGGATCAAGCATTTTTATGCGGATTTCTTGAGATTGAGATGTGGCTTTGTAATAAATTTATGATTTTATAAATTTATATGGATCCTTTTTGGTGCATTTCATAATTTGAATCAGGAACTGTCAATCAAATTCGAGTAAAAGATGAAAATCAGCTGCCAATATTTTCCCTATAAAAACATACAACGCATTGAAGAAATTATTAGTGCTACTGTTTCCCTACTACTGATTAAAACCAACGTTATTATGGAGCGGCGACGTCATTTAAGCAGGGAAGAAATGCTCAGAGCCGTGGGAATGATAGAAGCTGGTTCCCGGCAACGTACTGTGGCTTTAGCTCTGAATACAAGTCAGAGTGTTATCAGTCGACTTTTGACACGTTACCGAAGCACTGGTACCGTGGCTGAGCGCCATGGAGGACGGTATCGCTGCACCACACGGAGACAAGACCGATACATTCAAATCTTAACTCGAAGAGCTCCAACAATAACCGCCATGATGTTAGCCGTGAGGCTTCATCACTCTTCAGGGAACTTAATTAGCGACCAAACAGTCAGAAACCGCTTGCATGAAGTGAACCTTCATTCCCGAAGACCGCTACGGGTACCACCTATAGCAATGCACAATCGTAGGATTCGATATCAATGGGCTCTTGAACACAGAAATTGGGCAGAAGAACAATGGCGTTTCGTGTGCTTTTCTGATGAGTCTCGTTTTGGTATGAGACCGGATACAAGACGTATACGACACTGGAGAACCCCTGGACGCCAACAGCGATTAAAATCCTGCCAGGAAGTCCATCCTTATAGTGGTGGAACCATCATGGTATGGGCGGGTATTTGGATCGGCGGAAGAACTGAGTTGATTTGGATCAGAGGCAACCTCAACGCTCAAATTTATGCTGAGACGATTGTATCAGACGTCATCGTTCCTCTACAAGTGCAAATCGGTCCCTTATTTCAGTTAATGCATGATAATGCACGACCGCACACCGCAAGAGTTGTAAGACAGACTCTCGCCGCAGCTAACATCAATGTCCTGCCCTGGCCTGCTCAGTCGCCAGACTTGAACCCGATTGAGCATGCATGGGATATGCTACAGAGAAGAGCTCTGCCGAATATGGAGGGTATCCAGTCGCAAGAAGACCTTTTTTTGTTGTTGCAACGAACATGGGCGGCCATTCCACAGCGTGATTTGGATGAACTCATTTTGAGTATGCCAAGCCGATGTTCTTGTGTTGTTAGTGTTCGCGGTAGAAACACGGATTATTAATTGTTTAAGTTACCTAATAAAATTTTAAAGAAAACTGTTATTTCAGTCTTTTTTTCGAACTTTAATGTTAGTGGTTCAAATGTCAAAAATCCCTTTATTAGGAAAATGGCAAATTTCTTTACTAATGCAAAGGTGACTTGGTTTATCGTTACTGTGACAAACGAAAACACTTTATTTGATGAATCCTTAAAGAAATTTTTAATTAATATCAATCAGGAGAAAAGTTATTGCAAAAATATATGTTGATCCCTAGACACTTTTGATGTGTGTATTTGGTCTGACCCGGGAATCGCACCCGAGACCTCTTGATCAGCAGCCGCATACGCTAACCACTAGACCAACGAGGCAGTCAATTAATATTTAGACGTCTGACACACAACGTCATCTAGTCCCAAACTAAGCAGAGCTTGTACTGTGAGTAATAGACAACTGATATAAATACATATATGTATACTTTTATTTTTGTAAGTACATACATATTATACATAGAAAAGATTTCAACTAATTAGTTACCAAGATATAAATATATAATGATGATGATGATTGATGAAATATATAATTCTCTTATCACGTTGTTGCTAACGATGCAGTTATCTGAAACTATCTATTCGATTTTTGCTAAATATTTAATGAAAAAAATTTACGATCTAAGAATTAAACGAATACGTTTCCGGAGTTGGATTTCATTGTCATGAGAAGTTTCAATTTAATGGGATGTAACGTTTGGCTATCGAAGTATCGCTAATTATAGTAATTATGCATGTAGGTGTACCATTTCAAGTAGTTTCATTATAAAAAATGACATGTAAATAGTATTTACAAACACAATATTGATTCAAGGATTACTATAGTTACTATAGATTTTAATTTCATAATCTTTTCCTTTTTGGGTATATTTCAAGAGATTTCCTGGTTTATTTTATTATAGGTTAGGCGGACTATCACCGGTTTTCCTTGAAAGTGTATACATTTTGAAACGGGATAAAGTGATAAAAAGAGGGATAGGATTAGATTAGAGAATTGAAACTATGATCGTATCCATCTCGGTCTCGGTTAACTTAAAAGTATACATCTATACTCTCATCCTCCTAGCCTTTATTCCCAAGTTTATTTGGGGTCGGCTACTAGTTCAACCGGTTTTACCTGAATATCAGTTTTTCCACGGAGCTGCTGGCATCGGACCTCCGCAACCCTAAGGGAGAACTGAAATTCGAAGATTGAACTAGTTGTCAGTATATTTGAGGGCACTGACTTCCCAATAACGATTGCCATAGATGTACATGACAACCGGGACCGACGGCTTTACGGGGGTGAATCACCGCCAAACTTCCAAACGCCCGGAGTTTTATCTATTAGGAATTACCTTCCTTGTTTCAGTGTTAGATAGCCGATTTATAGAGGATATAGGCTATATATCATCACGCCAAGACCAATAGGAGTGGAGCACTAATAACTAATGTTTTAAAATCGAGGTTTTTTTTTCCTCTTGAGAGCTTCCGCTGCGTGCGTTAAAGTTTGGCAAAAATCATGTATAACAGAATTGTTTCCCTTTAAAAGTTTCAAAAAAAAAGTCCTCACTAAAACTTTTTTTATGGGAAACAAATGTTCTTGCGCCGTATGGGTAATAGAAAACACATACGGGGCTGCGTGGGTCAGTTAGTCTCAGATATCATCATCATCAACAGCCTCTAACAGTCCACTGCTGGACATAGGCCTCTCCTTAGAAAGGAGGTTTTGGCCTACTATACCACGCTGGCCAGACGGGTTGGTATAGGGTTGGTTTCAAGTTTTCCTTCTCTTGGCAGTGATGTTAGCTGCTTATTTTGTTTCTTTAGTCGCCTCTTACGACACCCATGGAATGAATAGGCGTGGTGACACTTTTACTTTAAACAACTGTTCTTATCTTGATCAAAAGTATCATAATCTAGTTTCATCACGCCGACTCGTGCTTGGTTGCATTGACATCAAGAATTTATAAAACATTTCATTTTATCTAAAATAATATGTACACGTGAATTGAGAAACTCTGTTTATCAGTTATGTAAATAGATATAATTTATTTATACTCATTGCACTAAGTACATAGCAAATATATTATTCAGACACAAACCAAGGCTAATAATAAGCTATTAATATAACTTCAACTACTTAATATAACATATAGGTACCCTACAGATATAGTGTTTGCCTTATAACGATGCACTTCCGCAATACGTTCAATTTCCTTTATTCAACTTAATCTTGTTTATAACGCGCTCAGAGCCGAGTATACTACGCGGTCAGTACCTAGATAAATGAATAAATAAATATTTCGGACATTTTACACACAACGCCATCTTGTCCCCAAACTAAGCAGAGCTTGTATTATGGGTAACTAGACAACTGATATAAATACATAAACATACTTTTTTTTTGTAAATGCATACATATTATACATAGAAAACACCCAAACTCCGAAACAAATATTTGGGGATCACACAAACATTTGGTCCGACCCGGGGAATCGAACCCGAGACCTCTTGATCAGCAGTCGCATACGCTAACCACTAGACCAATGAGGCAGTCAAGATGGGTGAACATTTGTAGCATGATAAGATAAGTGAAATTCCCGTGATTCGGAGGTCACGTTAAGCAGTCGGTCCCGCTTGTTATCATAAGATTGAAATCGTGAAGCTTAGTTGGAGGCCTTCTGCCGCCAAAAAACATCCAACGGTATGATTTACGTAGCCATAACGTGTCTTGCCAGTCCCCAACCCGCACTTGCCCGGGACGAATGGCCTTAACCCTCTCCTGAGGGGAGCCGCAGAAGCAGTGGAGCGTTATGGGTTGTTGTTGATGTTTATAACATACGTCTCAATTCGAAAATCAGATAGCTATTATTAAGACATATGGATCCCTAGTGTTGAGTGGTACTAACAAGCAGGTAGGTTTGATAAAAAAATTGTGTCCGAATATTTATAACTTATTTAAACTGCCTTGTTGGTCTAGTGGTTAGCGCATGCGGCTGCTATTCGAGAGGTCTTGAATTCGATTCCAGAGCTGTTGTGTGAACCACAAATATTTGTTTCGGAGTTTGGGTATTTTAAAGTATGTTTATGTATTTATATAAGTTGTTAAGTACTTATAATATAAACCCTGTTTAGTTTGGAAGTAGATTGCTTTGTGTAAAATGTTCGAAACATTTTTTATATTATTATTTATTAGACAGACAACCATTTCGTGCCATATATTCTTTGGTATGCATTTAATAAAAAAAAATGACGTTATATATAGACACTCCAATGTTATTTATATGTATATATATAAGAATATCAGCGGTCATTTTTACTTAAAGGATCGGTCTAATTTGGGATCAGACGGCCGTATATGAGATATGTCAAAAGTATTCCCAAAGCCGCTACGTAATGCTATCATAATCACATCGCAACGGTTCGTAAGAAACGGGTCTGGGGTTATTAATACTATACAAATATTAATCCTATTACATACAAATAAATAAAACACAAATGCAGTCAGAATGGAACCAGCACAATCAGGTGTCACATCATATCATCAGTTATCGCAGTCCACTGCTGGACATAGGCCTCTCCCATTGCACACCACTGTGATCGATTTTGGGCTTCTCGCATCCAGCTCCTGCCAGCCATCTTACGCAGGTCGTCACTCCACCTCATATAGCCTCTCTTAAAACATGTTTGCAGATGATAAGATCCTTTAAAAATAACAGTACTTAGGATTCTGAAGTAAATGGGACTCGCTGTATATTAAACTAAAAACTCTAGATTATTCTCAATGACATTATTATGAGGATAAGCCCCTTAAGCCACGATGCAAGTTTCTCGATTCTCTTTCTCCTCTATTCTCTTGTATTATTATTTTATTTCGAGATGACGTCATTCTCTTGCCTATGCTACTTTTCTAATAAAGTCCTCGTTTGTAGAATGTCAAGTGGGAAGGACAAGTGTAGCAAATACTATTTCAAACTTTTCTCAGGTTAGAATTCAATACTTGAGATTTCTATTCTTACATTATGTCTATCTCTGTCTATGTTGTTTTTTGATCATGAACTCATATAATTATTGAGAGATTAGTGTATTAAGTAGTACTTTGTTTTGATAGTAAACTTCGCTATATACGTATTCGTACAGCTAATAAAAGTTAGTATATCAGATCAAAACAATAACTGATATGCTTTAATCGCACTTGTAATGTTTACAAATTAATGAGTGAGATAGCACTAGAATGGACATGAATGTAGACTAGATGAAAGGTGGATGAAAAGTATTGAAAAGTAACACCTATTAAGGTCAGTTGAGAGTACTTTTTCACTCGTCATGTATACACGTAAATTATGCGAATTCTTTAACATTTATACACCAACATCGATAATACTTTTTTGTTGATTGGTTCCCTTACAATTTTGAGGAAATAATCCTCTTCTAGAGGGTAGAAAATGAAGGGATGAAGCTTATTACAATTTGACAATATTTAAGAGCATTGAAGTCGTTGATACCGTTTTAGAAAGTCAATTACAAGGTTTTACAGTCGAAAAGATGTATACTTATTCATTGAATATTCGCAAATTATCAAAGATTGAATTATTAAAATATAACCTTTTAAATTTGAAGTATTATTCAATCAAAAGCTTCAATCAAAATACCTACTTCATTTTCTTAAGTCTCTTGTAAATAGAATGGAATTATATTTTTCCGTGTGATGATGGACTCAGAATATTAAGTGTTATAACCCTTTATCATTCCTTGGGATTCCAAGAAGCAATCAGGGATAAACTACGCAGTGCAAGATTCCGGCCAGGGTGTACTCGTATAGTAGGACATAATCACAAGCTGGTGGTATCCAAAGGGATTCCGCACAGAAAAAAGAAAAGGTATCATAGACCTAAACCTCCTTTTTACGGTGAGCCTATGTCGAGGAGTGGACAGTTATATTCTGTGGATGGTGACATGCTTCCATGTTTATCAGTCAATACCTAGATCAAAATGAAACGTTGGAAACGAGATTGGATTTACCAAATTTTTTTTATGGCCGAGGTCATAATGCGGTTTACGTAAAACTGACTTATTATCGTTAACATGCGTAACACGTGGATGGACATGTTTTGATTTTAGACATTACTCATGTTATTAGGTCATCCTAATCACACTATTTCAGTATTTGCAAATTTTAACACACTGTTTGTCGTTGCACTTAAGCTTATTTATTTATTATTTTTTAATTTTATTTTATTTATTGGAACAAAAAACAGATACATGTTAGGTTATAGCTAGATACAAATGTGTACATCAAATTTATAAACATGTAACCCACACCATTGTTCACAGGTTAGCAGAATAATAGGTCATGTTACTCGTTAAAATCTAAGTTTACAGATTATACTAAAACAAACAAAGAAAAAAAAAGAAACATTTATAGGACAGTCAGCTGGTCAATTTATAATTAATCAGCGTTGACAAATCCTAGTGAGAAACACGCAGAAGTTAATGGCTTTTTAAATTGATAGCTAGTAAGAGCGAATCATTAATAGTGAATAATCGCGAATAAGCAAATTATGTGTGTTATATTTGAAGTGTTAATCAAAACAGGGTTACTTATGTACCCTGTGTTTTAGAACCGTTTCCAGAGATTAGCCGGAACAAACAGACAGACAGACAAATATATAGATGGCATACCCGTATATTGTTCACAGTGGTGTGCGGTGGGAGAGATCTATATCCAGCAGTGAGACTGCGATAGGCTGGTGATGATATATTGTTACACTAGCTTTCGCCCGCGGCTCCGCCCGCGTTCATGTCGGTTATCTCGGTAAAATGTGTCTATGTCCTTTCCCAAGTTCAGTTCTATCGTCATACCAAAGTTCAGTGGTTAAGGCGTGAAAGCGTAACAGACAGACAGACAGAGTTACTTTCGCATTTATAATATTAAATAGGGATTAATGCATCTGCTCTTATTCTGAACCGTTTATTTATTTATAAATAGGTTTTTTCTTTAAATTGTCACACTTTTACTAATTTAATATTGAATGCAATAGATGTAGCTATCAAGGTATAAAAAGACAAATAGAGTAACTTAAATCAAGAAAAAGATTCTCTTTAAAAGAACAAAATCTTAAAAAAGAATTCTAAAAATGTTGCGCATTATCTACATTTAAATTTAAAGTATCTGTTATATCGTGAACGCATACTAGTCTTTCACGAGAAGAAATTCACCTTTCACTGTCCAATACCAACCTAGCAAGTTCCGTGACGGACAAATTAATCAAAGCAATCAAAACTGTATCTTACAAGTTAAAACTTAAGGTTCGAAGTCAATCAGTTTAAAAGCTGGTCATTATTATTAGCGTGGTTGGTCACGCAGGTTGGTTTTCGAAGTTAATTAACGAAAATAATATAAAACCTTCACGTGCAGTGGTATCTACAAATTATATCTGAATAAACGCGATAATTATTTAAATGGTTTAGGGAAATGAGTGAGTAGCAGGAAGAACTTGTTAACTGTATTTGAGAGTGTTCTAAATGCTTTTTATATTAAGACGTTTTATGACGTTGCTTGGTTCCTCTCGAAAGTTTGATTTCAATTGTTCGCTCCAAATAATCAATGTTGTTGAAGCCTCTAAACTATTATCCCTACTAATATTATAAATGCGAAAGTAACTCTGTCTGTCTGTTACGCTTTCACGCCTAAACCACTGAACCGATTTTGATGAATTTTGGCATAGATATAGACGGAACCTTGAGAAAGGACATAGGCTACATTTTACTGCGATAACCGACATATACGCGGGCGGAGCCGCGGGCAAAAGCTAGTATATATATATATATGGATTCTATTACAATTCTTCAAGAATGGTATCGAAATTTCTCAAATTTAAGAATAAAGCTCAGTTTATACTATCAATCCATAAAAAATTTTAAGTGTTTCTAAAATAACCTTGAAAGTAACAGAAAATTACCTGACTACTTATGTAAAAACTTTTGATTAAAATTATATAGTCTATTTCACACGAATCCTTATTAAGAATCTATTGACGCTTCATTCAATTTAAATCAGTTCATTAGTTTAGATGTTACGGTGGAACATACAAACATGCATAGACTGCGAAGATGAATGCTCCTCCATTTGGCTTCGCTCTATTTTGCTAAAAATACAACGCTGATATGATGCTATAATATTAAGTAGACAACGTAGACTTTGACTTTTCAGGTAAAACCGGTTGAACTAGTAGCCGATCCCAAATAATATTGGCAATAAGGCTAGGAATAAGAACGTAGTACTTGTTGACCAGACCCTCGCGTCCCGTGTAATGGGAAGGTCCGGTCAAGTTACAATACAGATGAATATCAGTAAATTGTTTTGTTTAAAAATATTATGTAGATGTTATTTTCCTTATCCTTAGGTACTAATATAATAATATAAATGCAAGTAAATAAAAGTATTATAACTTTGTCTGTCTGTCGCGCTTTCCCGCCAAAATTACTGAACCGCTTTAAATTAAATTTGGGACACAGATAGTCTACAGCCTTAGAAAAGAGATAGGCAACTTTTTACCGCGATAATCGACAAACCCTTCAACTAGGTACTCCAACCTAGGTAGGCCAAAACCTCCTTTCTAAGGAGAGGCCTATGTCCAGCAGTGGACTGATGTAGGCTGTTGATGATGAATCGACAAACACGCTGGCGAAAGCTATTATGAAATATGTAGTTTATCGATACTAGTAATTTTATAATATTCTTTACTGGTTTTTCAGAAGTCCCAGCACCAAACGGTCATAGGCCTCCCTATTTCAACATTCCTGACTAATACTAAACTAACATAAGTTGGAAAAAGTCCGTAAATAAAAACAGTACGTATGCTAAATGAGTTTATTCATTTTACTGCAGTGTTACGTATTGTCTCGTGCGTCACAAGACGATGTAGGGCGACAGTAATTTGCTGTAAGCGACTGTTGAACTCGGACACTGTTTTACAAGCATACGTATACAGTATAGCATGCACGCAGCCTTGCACATTTATCATTGATTTTTTTCTTCACATTCGTCTTGTTTCTTAGGAATTCATTTCTTTTGATTTTTATTCTAAAACCCGGTTTGGTTCAGCGATAATAATAGAAACTATAAATAGAAAGATAATCGTGATAGTAGAAACTTTCACAGATGATCTATTTCTGAGGCCGCCATACTAAAAACAGAATAATATAATTGTTTAATTGTCCCATACAACAAACCAGGCTTTTTTGCCTCGACTTTTCTGTATTAATAACGGTAAAAAATAGCTTTCTTAAATATGTAAATGTAGATGAAGGTACGGAACCCTTCCTGCACGAGACCGACTCGCAGTTGGCCTATTTTAGAAACGGTTCTCGAGCTTTTATTAATATACTCAAATCGAAGTTATCAATTTGAAACTTACTGTGTCTTTTTCCTATGATATAAATAGCAGAGCTTAGCAACATTGACATCGACATTAAAAAAATTACGATCATCCTGACACAAAAAACCTTCAGCCCTCGGTATGTGCGCGAAGATATTTTATGGGCATGGCATTGTACTTTTATCGCGCCTTGGAGATTAGGTCCCTCAAATTGTTCTGGCTGGCTTACGAAAGTAATAGCATTAGTCTGACATTTACAAAGTTTTGTCATAAGGATACCAAGACTTAAACGTCTTCAAAGCTTTTCTCAAAATTATTACTTAACTTTTTTATGAAAAAATAATGATTTTAACATCACAATAAAATAGGGGATATATCAAGGGACTTCATATGTAAGAAGTTACAATCTTAAACATGCAAATGATGTTCAAGTTGTTCTCAAAGATTCATTGACTGACGAGTAAAAGTGACGTAGATTTGGCAACTCTACGAACATGTTTTGCTTATTTGCAAAGATATCTTTATTTCCGTTTATTAGCCTATAAGAAACTGGAATAATATTGTTGAATACACTAATTTGTAGGTTTTGAGTTTCCATACTATCTATAATATTATATATTCGAAAATAACTCAATCTGTCTGTTACGCTGTCAGAGCTAAACTGCCGAACCGCTCCTCTTTCAATGAGGATGGATGTATTTTCATTCTTGAGAACGGTCCTATATTATTTTACACAGCAATAAGCGATATACAGGACTAAAAAGCCTAGTATCTAAAAAAATCGTACTTATTACGATTTTTTTATTTCTTTTTTTATTTCTTCATAATTATTGTAAATCGCGAAGAACACCGTTGAGCGAATCTAGTCTATCTGCCAGTGAAAGTCCAGTCAAAATCGGTCCAGCCATTCCAGAAATTACCCGAAACAAACAGACAGACATTTCACTTTGATATCAGTACCGTATATACTTTCATATGCATTTCTATACATAACTGCCTAATATTAAAACCGTAGGTATCTAACATATGTACAATCGTGTACCTACATAGTTCCTGTGTGTGTACTTACACGTGTCGGGCACATAGGATGTTATGTCTGCGTCGTCTACCGATACAGACCTGTATGTGTTGTAATGTTTGCAGTTGCAAATCAAATACATTATTTTGGCAGTTATCCTCATCATTTCAGAGTCCTAGGTTGTCCATTACTGATCGTCAAACAGATTATAACTCTGTAACAATCTGTTATTTTAATATGTCGTCTGTAGTCTTACAAGACAACCATTATCAAGGCACCAACAAAACGGTTGTATGGTAGAGAGGTATGTATATTGTCCTACCTATCTCGGAGACGGTTCGGTCATCAAGTATGTAGTTAAAAATTCACAATTTGAACGTTGAAACAATCGCGATCCAAACATTGCAAAAAGAAAACAACGACGAAGCGTTGTATTGACAACAATAATACGAAAATAATATCTTAAATGTCAATGACCTACCAATAATCACAATGCTTAGCCCCGGTTCATTTATCGTAATCGTCCCAAAACTCAGTCACAACGAATAACATCAGAATGTTACAATTCCAAAAAAATCCAATATAATACAATATTTCATAAATTGCCAATAAATTTTTTTTTTCTTCTCACATTATGTTACAAAGTATACAAGCGACAATAACAAAACAACATGCTATCGTTTCCTTTGTTACACGTTATTTGTACTGGCAATCAGCTGTTTCTGAGTGCTTATCACTGAATGTTTTTATACTGTTAGCGGTAGCTGGACATTTTATACTTGTTGTAAATACATGCTGAACTATCAGTAAGAGAGAGTTGATTCTATGTACACATTTCATAATTGCCGTATTAACAAATAAGGATGAAGTTATCCTTTATTATTCAGTCTGTTTCTAATAGTTTATTTTGTTGATTGCAAATTACAACGAAGTTAAGAATTTTTTCTTATATTTAATATTCTAGCCGTCCGTCCGTTTATAATGTCCGTGTTCTGACGGATTAAGAATACAGAGTGTCACCACCCCTGTTCATCCCGCGGGTGTCGTTAAAGGCGACTAAGGGATAAACTACGCAAGACAACATCAATGCAAAGAGAAGGAAAACTTGAAACCAACCCTATACCAACCCGTCTGGCCAGCGTGGTATAGTAGGCCAAAACCTCCTTTCTAAGGAGAGGCCTATGTCCAGCAGTGGAATGTTGAAGGCTATTGATGATGATGATGATGAATATTCTATCCAACACAGAAAATATTAAGAGGAGTGAAATAGTAAATATTTTATAAGAGATTATATTTTATATGTATTGTAAAACCATAATCAGTTTAAATAAATACCTACAATAGATTTATGAAACAAAACAAAACAATACAAAACCAAAACAAGTAAAGGTAAATAAAGTTTTAAAAGCTACGAGACGCGAACACTATTAAGTGCTTATAACACAACACTAGACTTGATTTTTATGGTTTAAATACATACATAACAATAAATTTATCATAATAAACATTTCCTCGGCGTGTTTAAAACGAGCAGTGATAATCATAATATATATATAATAGCCGGCACACGTCCACAATCCGTAAATATATGGTGGATGTCTAAGTAGCCTTGTCACATTCCTACAAGGCCATATAGGTATATCAATATATTTTAGTGAAGAGCTACAGACTTACTTGGATTTCAAGTGTGCTTAGAATAATATAATATGTAGTCTATGGTGTTAAAGTGAAACTTTAAAAAAAATAACATGAATAGAAACATCTATTGAGATTTCACTATAATAAACCATGCGAATGTTTAAAAGCTAACCGTAGTCATCGTGATCATCAGGCTTCAGTAGTTCCTGTGTAGTTGTCACAGTCACAGTGTTGTAGAATAGAACACCACACACTAAACAGAGTAGTCTCATAATAGACAAAAGAAACCAAATCTTTCGCGGTCATGCATTACAGTTATGTATGACCGACATAATATATATGTAATCATTTCGATCGGTATATAAAAGCCTATGTTCAACAATGAGCTACGGATAAGGTAGGTGATGTTGATTTGACGATGCGTTTGTACAGAATTATTTTACATGTATGCATTTCTCGAATACTTCTTTTCCTTCATAAATATCCTAACTGCGTATCTACACACGAGACAAATACACACACAGAACAAAAGTCATGTCCAACACATCCTTCTTTTCTTTTTTTTGTCCATGTGGAAATCCTCTCAGTTGGTAGTTATGTCGGACTCGAACCGACCAAAACCGCATGCCGTCTCGGTTACCAATAGCCGGGACACCAGGTGTACCCTAGAAAGGTAATCCCTGGAACCCCAACATACCTCGGGCCATCTTACTACGGCCTAGCGGACCGGGATGGTTCTTAACCTCTTCCGGTGCCGCTCCGCCATCTCCTTCGCAAGCATAACTTGCTGGCAGAAATAAACGGCGGATTTCCACGCGTTCGGCGGAGTTCCGCACCATGGCCGCAATCATGTTGCCGAACGAGGTCACCCCTCTGCGCCGCCCACGCTGAGATGTCCATCACATCCTAGATCGCAATCGAACCCATGATCTTTAAGGACTAGACCGACTATAATACACAATCATAGTTCAAATATAGCAGACACATGAGGTGAAAAATGTAACAATATTGTTTTATCTACGCTTAATAAACGCCCCACTAAGTTTTATAGTTGAAATTAAGTAATAATTCTAAATTGAGTGATCCCAGCAATAACATTGTCAATAGTAAAAAAGTCGTTTCTTACGTTTACGACGGTTTAATGTGTTCAGTTACAGCGAGTCATTGTAAAAGAGCATTCGAACTACATTTTTTCACTCTCTACTGTCGTATTTTGGAATTATATTCAATAATCACTGCACTGAATTATTCACTGGAATGTCAAGTAGTCAAGCCTGTGCTAATTGACTCAGTTTGAGTGTGTCAAGTTTAAATTCATACAATAAAAGAGAAAGATTCTTTTAACTTTATGAACTGTGAACATTTTAGTGTTGAGCACTTTTCTGTTTGAAAATATAATTAGTTAAATAAATCCACCAGTTCTACTTTCATTGTGACTTACAAATTATACTGCTTTACGTATGCGAAAATGTAGTAACATTCACGGTTTTATTTAGCAGTTCTGAGTGACGATGAATCACTCACTTCTTGACGTACGTTTGAAACAATAACTTTAATTATTATCAAATTATTATTCAAGATGTTAAATATAGACATACATATTTAAGCCATTCTATAAAACCGAAAAAAAAACATAAATTTTAAAAAAGAATAAAATGAAGTCGCTAAGTACTTTGTTTACTTAGATATTTTAAACTACACATCAGTTTTTAATGCAGTTTTTAACAATGGATTATGTATAGTATAGAAGAGAAAATCCTAGAATTTCAAAGACTCATATACATATATATATATTTTGATATATAAAAAAGATCACTTGGAATAGTTAGGCAATAGTAGAGAATAGTAGAGTTTTAGGGCATATCATATTAACTTCCTGATGGGAATTTTGATTCAATTGCTTGTTTGCCGAGTATTTAATAGATTAAAGATTAGATTTTAGATTAGAGACTGAACTCGTTACAAAATAGTTGTAGTTCTTTAGAAACTGATAATCGTGTAGTGGAATTGGATTGGAAAACAGCACCCAATATCTCCCCGGCGCGTTCGTAAGAACGGCAGCGTACTTGGATTTCTGGAGTTGTATGTATTTAGAGAAGCATGCAATCTCGCCTTATCAACAACTGAACGGTTTGCTCCTTGGCCTCCTATATATCACAAATAATTGCATATTAAACAGTGATTTTAAATAATCATCATAAATATCTTTTAACAGTCCACTGCTGGACATAGGCCTCTCCTTAGAAAGGAAATTTTGGCCTACTATACTACTGGTGTCAAGTTTTCCCTTCTTGCATCCTGTTCTCCTTGAAATACTCTTAATGGTCTCTTACGACATCGAAGGTATGAATAAGGGTAGTCACTTCGTATTCTTAATATGTCACCACAGGGATAAATAATATTTTTCTAAAATTACATTCATTCATAACATTTGTACTAAAAGGAACTGAATTCAGTGCATTATTTAAGAACGATCCTCGAGCATTGTTCACTATCGGTCAGTGACGATAAATTAATACTATTTTAATAGTATATCGTTATCGCAGTTTTAATGTTTGTATAACGAGACAGTAATCGCTACATAATCACCTAGGGTTAACGATATACCTGCTTTGCAGGCCGCCCGCGCACGTAAAATGCTACTTCTTCACAATCCTACATATTATAATCCTTCTAATAACGTTATTTAATTTTTTATCGTAAAGTTAGAATATGATGTGTCTCTGATATCTATCTAGTATTTACAAAGGGGTCGACTCGACCGGATTGAAGCCAAGGTCTCACAGAAAACCGGTGTGAAGCAGTATTTTTCGTGGCTTTTAGCAGAGTTAGAGTCGTTACTGGAATTATCCCTCAACCTGATCCTGATAGGAGCAACCTAAAGGGGTACAATGTATTTATAGTCGGCAGGCTAATGAGCGGCGTACATTAAGTACTCCGATCTCACCCTGAATCGCCGTTGGAGCTACAAGGAGCATCGGGGTGTGGCGGGCTCCCTACAAAGACTTGCCCAATCCCTAAATTAGTATATTATAGGAGAAGGGTCGGCAGGAGCAGGAGCGAACTTCCTCAGTGAAGTTCACTACTGCTCCTGCCGACCCAAGCTCAATCAAACGCAGCGGGAAATGGTGATTTGGATTGTACGAAGATATCTGAATCGTCGACTGTCCTGACAAGTTACCCACCTTTTGATATCCTGGTGGATATGAACGTGAAGGTCTATGACCTGATTCGCGTTCTCCGCCGGGATGATAACATGGATGGCACTGTTACCTAGAAGCTCTGGTGAGTAGGGAGGTATTTCTCATTACCTAACTACTGACGTAGATACCGGGCATAGATTTCCATAGATAACTGGAGATATGTTCCAAAGTCTTGGTTATTTTAGTAGACAAAGTAATATATGTAATTTCGTTGTGATTAAAAACTAATTTTCAATTCCTTAACAATACACTGGATTAGATTATGTTCAATATTTACGTTCTTAATATCATAATAACAAGAAGACTGAGCTTGTTATGACTACAAACTGGAGTTCAACCGATCAACTACTAACAACAAGTTTTATAAAACAAAATATAAATATTAGAAAATAAGTTGAGCAGCATGTTAATGGCCCAACCACGTGGTTAGCGCGTGTTGCGGTCTACACGAACTGTGCTAGACGCAATAAGCGATGTTTGTTATGAGCCACCGAATGCCAAGAATCTGTTTTATCTGTTGGCGTGATACGTCATGTTTAGTCCAATACGGATGTCATAAGATTTAACGTAATTATATCTCTATTAGTATACATCTAAAGAATAGATTACATTCCTTTATTATCTAAACAGGGGTATACATTTTTTAATACTGACTATTGTTGACACAGTAAAAACTTTTTGGTTAAAATACTGTTTACAAATAGCGGCTACACATATCACGCAAGGTCATTTTCAGGTCTTAACTAATTCGACTAGACGGCTGCTAAATGTTATTACATATTTATTATTAGCCCCTGATCGTGCTTATTACATAATCATTTTTGTCGTTGGGGGATCAAACCCAAAACCTCCTGTTTAGCAGTTAGGGGTCACTACCCACGAAACCAAAAGCGCCAGTCACCAGACCTGTTGTTAAACGTATCGAAAGTGTTAGTACTGTAGTAATCGTATAAAACCCTATAATCCTAAATTATCTGCTTGCAAAACTGCTTCACTTCTTGCAAAAGTAGATGTAAAAGAACTAGTTTTGGAGTTCTTATTTTGGTGTAAAGCGGAAATTACAACGTAACTCTACTTCCAAGAAAGGAACTATCTTCAAGATTAACATCTATGTTGATGTAAATGTAAAATTTTCTTGATATACGTGATGTAAATGTAACAAGTAATATACGGTGAGTTGTACTGGCAACTTGAACAAGGTGATGAGTAATTCCGATGAAGGCGTGGAGACGCATGTTTAACAGGTTCATTGCCGAGGGCCAAGAGCCACCACTGTTTAGTAATTCGAATAACAGCTGTTACTAATATGCACAAATGAGCCTGCTTGTTCGAATGTTACCGCACCATTACAGAAAGCTATCTAGAAAGTAAAAGTAGGTTTTACGCACAAAGTTTACATAAATATGTGCGTAAAAACTTTGGAAGCCAAGAAATTTATGTTCTACTTTACATTATTGAATATTGCACTTGAACAAACAATTTAAATGCTGATATAAATACATATTTTTTTTATTTAAATTCATTGAATCCATTCAAACTTTCGTTTTTACTTATGCCTTGTTTATGCTCATGTCGGTTTATATCATGAAATCTCCTATTTTATCTATTGCACTTCGATAGTTCGTAAGTTCTGCTTGTCGAGATTTAACAAGAGTTTAACTCTGTCTTCAATTCCCAAATACGTCTCAACATTAATTTACAAATAAATCTTTTACTAAATATTCATACTAACTTGACTGGGCTTTGACTGGCCACCCTGACTGCTACGCCAGATTTACAGCACACAAATATTTGGTCCGACTCGGGAATCGAATTTAACACCTCAAGCACAACAGTCGCTTACGCTACTACTGCGCTACCGAGGCAGTCAAAGTCTAACACTTAAATATTTTTTTCAAATCATGAAAATAGTTCCTAGTAGAGATTAGTGCTTCTTCAACTAAACAAGCAAAGAAATTCTTCAGTATCATAATATTAGTTCTTCTTTTCTTCTCTTGGTGAAATGGCAACCAGCCGAATATCAGCTATTTCTGCCAATGTCAAGTAGTTAGTCTTCAATTATAAAGTCTTCAAGTCTTCGTCGTAATTAATTTAATGATAAAAAATGTGGATGAGATGAAATAAAGACCGTCTTCCGAAAAAACAATAAACGATCTCCATAATATCAGTTATTTACTGTTTTAGATGTTTGACATAATTTCAATTTTTTTTAATTATAAAGATCGCAGATAATAAAGCAGGATAGACCGGCGTTAGATCACGTTTCAAAGTAAGGAATTTCGTCTGTGTAATCGAGTCTTTATAACAGACCTTGCTCTCTCCGTGACCCAGTTACAATGGTCGCTACCTAATAGTGTTTACATGTTTATACGCGGTACACACACTGACGACAAATCGCTGTTTGCTTCTTATTATCTACAAATATTATATGTACCGTTGTATGAGTAACTTAACAAGGGTAACAAAACTTTTGTTATATTTTTCTATACTAATTTTATAAAAGAGGTAAAGTTTGTGAGGTTGTATGGGGTACATAATCTCCAGGGTTTCAGAGATTAGCCGAACGAAAGACGGAGAAACAAAACAAAAGTTAAAAAAAAATATTCTTTCATGTAAGTACCATAAAGTACTTTCACACGCATTTAGTAAAAAAAACTGTTCATTCCATATTACAAACAGATATTTTAATTTCATACAAAAAAAATGCGTAATAATTTTAACAAAAAGGAACCGACTTCAATGAAAAACTATTCCGAGTACCCAAATCGCGATAATTGTGCCTATGATATTTGAGGATTTCCCTCGATTTTCTTGGGATCCCATCATCAGATCTCGATATGATGACGATTTGACCACCTGTAAGCTACGCCCATTCCAATGCAAAAATAATTTACTACATAAAATAGTTGAACATACATAAAAAAAAAAGAAAAAAAAAGACCTTTTTTAGAATATTTTAGGTGAAACTTAGAATACTTAGTTAAGTTACGGGTAGAAAAATAGAGAAAGCTGATCTCATTAGCAACATATGTTATAATTTAAAAAAAAAAATGTAGATGTGAAAACGCTTACAAAATCTCCAGTATAATGTAGACCTATCATGGTACGAATTCTTTTATAGACCTTCAAATTTAGAATGGAATCGATAAGCGATCTCATCATTAGTTTGATACAAAAACATGCTCATTGAAAATAACTCTTCAAATAATTTATTTTGAGGAAAATATGTTTTTGAGAACGTTCTAGTTTCAGGTCCTAATTGGTCATTTAATGTTGCTTTGAGCACGAAATTTGACATACATGATGATTAAAAGCGGCTTACGGGTACCTTTTACCCCGAATAATATAATGTTTGACTGACAGGCTTATTATCGTTCTGGTTAACAAGCATTAAAGTTCAAAGTGCTTTACATTCCCCCCATCCAGATCCCTCGTTCTGTCTAACAGTAAGGCTCATTTTCTTTATTTTTTTTCTTTTAAAAGACAACTCCCGCATTATGAATATACATCCTGTGTGGCGAAGGACTTTACAAACATAAATGAAACGAACACAATAAACACCCAGACTCAGAACAACAATTTGTAGTTTACACAAAGTGTTGTTCCATGTGGAATTCGAACTCACAACTCTTGGAGCATTATATAGCGACCGATTACAACACTAGGTCAACTGTACAGTCAATATAATACATATGTATTATATTAAGTAATATATGTATTTAAGAATGTTGTTAATCTTCCTAATTAAAAATATACTTCCGAAATCGCTAGCTAAATCAAATATAGTCAAAAGTAATATAAATCCCTAGTGTTTATCTACTGGTGTCCAAACATAGCTTAACTGAAACGTCACGTCTAAAAAATACAGTGTATCAAACAGAGCAAAACTTTAGTTCCCTACGGATTTGGCTCGTGACAACTGTCATTTGCCAAGTAGGTACTGAAGTACTGCAATCACTTCAGTCCAAGAATGTCACGATATCAAATAGAGCATCTTGACCCTTACGAGGACGGGCTTTGAACATTGTCGATAACCCTAAACTTGCAAATGGTATTGATCTTATATGGCAGATTTGGCCTCGATCGTGGGCTTCACTTTATAGGAATTGTTCTAAAGTTTGATTACTGTTACATTGTTTTTAGTTATTGTCCGAACTGTTCACCAATGTAAAGATATTCAGTCTTACTTCTGAAGAAAGCTAAATACTTATGAGAAATATTTTGCCGAATAAGTACTGTTGAGATCCCTAAATAGATAGAACGTTCTTAGAGGGTTAGATGTTCATATTTTACACTAGTTTTACCACTTCACTATCACGCGAGTTATAGACTTTTTTTTGCAAACTTAATAATATTAAAAGTGTTCATTTCTTTTTTCTCGAATATTCTCACTTCAGAGTACTCCGGAAGCCAGTAATATTGAATTTGTGATTAAATAGAAGCTAACTACATATGACTACAGATCTGCCTCATAACCTTTTTGTTACTAGTGACACCAGACATATCTCTTAATATAATATTATCACAGTGTCTTCAAGATACAGTCGCAACATTTTATCAATCTCAGTTTATTTTTAGTTCGTTTCGGTGCTATGTTTTCGTCTGAAACAGCACTGATGACACTATTGGGCCAAGCATCCGCAGTATTTGTGTATTTATCTAAGCTGCACGGTCAGTAACCTAGTTGGCTTATATATACTGTTATAACAAAATAAATTATATTGATAAGTGTCCGTTCAGACGTGCGGTCTCTGTGTATAACTTCGCTTGGTTACATTTAATATCATCCGCTTTATTTACAGTCAGAGAATAACCGTATTCGAAACAGGTCTGTTCAAGAGCTATTATTATCTTAAATAGAACTTTGTTCAATTGTTCAGCAAACATAAAAGATCGGGTTTCCAGGGGTTTCTAGGGTGCACCTGATTCCCCCAGCTTCTAGTGACGACGTGCGGTTTTTAGTCGATTCATTACCGACATAACCACCAGTTGGTGGTATCCGATAGGATTCCCGAACAAACAAAGTGTAGCAACTTTGTGTTAAAATCCTTTTACAATTTGTTCTGAATAAAATAAATATAAACTCCTTCACTATAATGGTATAAAAGTACTGAGCTGTGGCTAATAGCTTACTCTCACCTTACCTACCTACCTACCTACCTATCGTACGCTTGAGGCTTTTTACGTTGAATGAAATTTGATGTTTCGGATGGTGTTTTGGAAAAAGAGAATGTTGTACATAATGCGGCATACATAGGCTATTTGACAGTGAACTCCAAATTAGTTCAAAATGAAATGAAAATTTAACGTATTCCTGGTCATAACCTACCTAACATAGGCAACAGAACGAACTATGATTTCTATGCAAATGTTTTGAAATTATTTGCATCTTAATTATCAATAGATTTACATATTAATAACTTTTTAAAATAATTCAATAAATATGTAATTCGTATAATTGTCATTTCAATGTTAATTTAACTACGTACCTGCATATAGTGAAAGGTTAATGTGTTATTTTTGGACATTATTTTAATTAGTTCTAAAAGTAGCATATAGTATTAAAGGCAAAAATTATTCTACAGTTCAAGTGGACCGAGTCCATTAAGCGTGTTTCATAAGAAGCTTATTGATTTAATCATTAAAATAATATAATATCATGATTGTCTGTAAGAGGCTGAATAAATTTATCTTAAAATGAGTCTTTATATCGTTTAAAAAACTTTTGAAAAATGGCCATCAAGTGTTCTTGATCCGGAAAACTCTCAAGGTAGGTATCTAACCAATTCGTTTTTTGACTTTGCGGGTATTTGTCCCGTATTTAGTGTACTAGATTTTGAAATGGTACTTATATGTAATTAACTGCAAGTTTGCCCCTTGTTATTAAAAACTTGTGATTCAAAATATAAACTGCTTAAAGAATAAAATTAATTGAACATAACATGTTCATAAAATGTACTATATGTAAATAAAAGGATGTAATATTTAAAACGAAAGAATCAACATTCCGCTTCAAATCATACAACACTACCATAGGACATACTCTTTTTTTTCTCAACTTTACCAACCACTAAAATTTAAAACATAATCAGCCAATTAAAAAGTTTATTTTATCTTAAAAGTAAGTAGAATTATATCCACTATATATCTATTTGTATGAATATACAGACGTTTTATTTCAATAGATCATTACAGAGACATTTTTTGTAAAGTCAAGTGACAAATATTGTACTCGATTCAGTACTTTAAAATGTGAAACAGCTGAAAACCTACATTAAAGAACAGGTTTTCAAATGATTCTTAAGAATTTATTTTCAATCAACTGACAAAGAGCATTGGCAAAGATTGGAAAGAATACCCAACAAATGCAATAACTTTTGTTTTACGCAACCATTTTAGGAGAAGACGAACTCTACTGAAATAAATTAATTCTTACAGTTGCGTAATATTGTATTGTGGGGTCAACCCTACAATACATAAATACATATTCGCTTCGATAACAAAAGAACAACTTTATAATTTTATGCTGACCTGAATAGCAGACTGTATCGTCTACAGTTCTCAAACTAATAGAAACATATCGAAAAAACATTATACAGGGTCCGTAGCGGATCAGGCCACATTTAAAATTATAAGGCGATCACGTGGATCGCCACAGCGTGAATCGCACTGCTCGACATCAGAAAATTTATTGATACAATTCAAATTTTGACCTATTCCAGCTGTATCTCTTACGCAATATTTATAGGCAGTAAGACCGAAAACTATAAATATTTAATTCACATTGATTGACTTTATAAACAATTTAGTAATACTCTCCAAATAAATACTGTCTTAATTATTTACAAGTACAAGTTGTTATGTACATGTACATTGTTGCAATTGATATGTACATTTTATTTATAGCTACTAGATACCTGAGATGAGCTTTTACTAGACAAAGTTCAAATCTATACAAATAAATAAAATTAAAATCTCCCTTTGTAAATTTAAATCAACAGCTTTTCAATAAATGCATACGAAAGTATATACGGTGCAATAAAAACAACATTATTTTAGAATTTTGTATATCTGTCTGTTTGTTCTGGAAATGATCTCTGGAATGGCTGGATCGGTTCATACCCACAGTTTACAACAACAACCTCAGGTAACGCCACGGGATGCAGCTAGTTGTTTTTTTAACTTGACTCTATAGCCGATTGAACCAATGTAATATCTCGAGTTAGGTTATAACCGGAAGGCTCTTAAGTCTGGCGGAGGCTACAGGTATCAACGGTGTGTAAGTGACTTATAATTGAGTCGCCCGCCTCAACATCAACATTATGTCCCCCCTCTAGGCTGGGGTCTCCTCTAAGAAAAGGGGTTTGATGTGAAAAAAAATAATTTCGAAATTATTTCCCTTAAATCCCCTAAATAAATAGTTTTTCGATCAATATTTACAAATCGATCGGAAGTCAAAAGACAGTCTGGACAAACAAGTTAAATCCCTTATTTCCTGTGGATTTAGTGAAGCCAATATACACGTATACAAGATCAGGTGTAGTGGACTTTCACTGATGGACGATGTCGACCGATAACCGTCGATAGTCGGGGTCGTGTCTCGGCGTCCCGCAGGGTAACGAACTCGTTCCCAGTGTATCTTGTACACAATATACGCACGTATGCATGCACTCAATTGTGCGCCTTAATGGCCTGTCATTTCTATCGATTCATGTCGTTTTGTTGTTAAAGGGCGATACTTATCTGTAATAGTGCTACTAGTTAAGTCGTTGTTTGAAAGGTTAATAAGAAACGTTTTGTGTCGTACGTTTTACGACTTATGTCTTAATTAATACGTAATTTTCTTAATGTTTCTTTTGTTTTAAAAATGTTGTGAATCACATGCGAGTATGTTATGAGACCTAACTCAGTTACAGGGGTTCCATTTCATTCACGGTATCCATCATTTTATACGTTGATATAATATGTTTTTTACGTTTTAAACAGATCTTTTTCACTCACAACCGGAGTAACCATAAAGTGAACTCGATAACTGATGATACTTTTACAACCTAAATAATCTTATTGTATTCGTGCTGAATTCAGCCGATTGCCGATTCACAAAGGGGTTGTCTCGACCGGGGCAGTACTACCCTCACAGAGAAGACCAACCTAAAATGACAACGTTCTTGCTCGTGCTGTCTTTTGTTGGAAAGTTTCAGACCGAAGACCAAATCATTCTGCCTCCGGAGACCAGGATAATGATGCAACAATATCTCACTAAGCCGCCATGGTGTGGGTCACAATGCTACATTGTATGCACCCACAGTGAGGATGGCCCCTACACCCGGATTCTACTCATGCTTTCGATAGGCAGAGTAGTCACTATGATAGGCTTAAATAAAAAAAAAACATGTCTTGTTTTTCAAATTTTAAATCATGAAAACGTATAGAGTCTAGAAATGATCAAATAATATCTAATCTGTTATATCAGAATATATGAATTCTGCTTTCTAATATACGTTAGCGAAACTGGATATGTATAAGATATAGAATTAAATTATGGTTAAAGCTTTGCTAACGGTTTTGAAACGTTTATAAAAGAGTTTATTCATTATTGAGTTTCATAAAAATATATTTATTATGATATCAAAGAAGTAATTTATTTTATTATTGATGCTCTGACATGATGTCCACAAATACAAAGTGTATCACTGTCAGCCATTTTGTCTGCCACTCAGCCATATATGAAATATGGCAATCAATTTACTTTTATTATGATTTCACATTACTTTAAACATGTGATTATTCTCATTCTACCCTCAAAAGAACTTTTAAAATAGTTTTCGAAGTCCTATTAACCTAACTAAATTTTCATATTTCTTTGCTGTGTACGAACAGAATTTATTTTATTTAATAGCTTTTTCCAGTTAATTTAGTTAAACGCTTTTTCCAAGTAATTCAATTCAGTATCCAATCTTTGAACTATTCAAATACGTAACGCTAGTATGGCTTCTCTGGTGCCTTTGTTTTACATAAATCCATATTGACCCTGACCTATTAAGTTTATATAGTAAAAGTACCTACCACGGGATGAATTAAAGTACCTACTACTGGAAAAAATATTCTTCTATCAGTTGTACCATGTACAAATTTCATTGCCTGTAGTCCTAGTAGCACCATGACCATAGGACCACGTCAATGAACCCTACAGCCATACCTGCTCTATAAAAACTATAATTCCATTATCGCTATAATATTCTACATACGTACCAATTGTATTGTACTATAATTTACTTTTATATTCGATAAATTAAATGTATATCGATAGTTTATATTTTATCCACGTAAATTGGATTGTCCCACTGTCATGTTGATTATAAATTCTTAGGGTCGTTCTTAAGCGGTGCCTTTTAACCGTAGTCATGTATTCAACGTCCTCGCCTAAAATTTATTCAATAAAACTATTAGCAATGTATATGTAGAATATTAATCCGTGGATTTATAAATCACCGTCCACCATTAATTTGAATAACAATTACTATGACAATGTTAAACAGAAATAAATACGTACAAGAGACTCTTTACAGTCACAACATGCTTGTAATGACTATATTCTTCCCCGATAAATGAACTATCTAACACGGAAAGAATTTTTCATAACGGATCAGTATTTTTTTTTCATTCAAATGTTGCCCTTCACAAAGTGACCATATTGAAGGCTAAGTTAACCGGATAATACATAATAAGGAAATATGTTCCACTACTATCAGCAGTATTATATGGGCTGAAAATTACGGTATAAACGCGTAAGAAACATGTATTATTTCGTCACCAGAATATAAGGACCTTCAGTGATTCATATCTCTTAGAATTACTGTAAAATTACATACACTCACAGCGTCAATTCGAATTAACGTTTTAAATTACAAAAGTAAATTGAAGTGTAATAAATAAATATTTTTGGACATCTGTCACACAACATCATCTAGTCCCAAGCTAAGCAGAGCTTGTGTTATGGGTACTAGACAACTGTTATAAATACATAAACATACCTTTTTTTTGTAAATACATACATATTATACATAGAAAACACCCAGACTCCGAAACAAATATTTGTGAATCACACAAATAATGTTTGGTCCGACCCGGGATTCGAACCCGAGACCTCTTGATCAGCGGCCGCATACGCTAACCACTAGACCAACGAGGCAGTCAATCGAGTGTGTTTGTAATTTCAAATTTACAGTTTTACACATATTATTTGTGTCTATTTGTTGTGGCTAATATCTAGGGTAACTTAGGTTCCTTGTAATTTAGACTAGCTTTGCCATGGTTGCTTGTTATGTAACACTTCGGGGTGCAGCTAAGTGAAACCTATCACAATTTTAATTAATCGTAGAAAATTAAATGTATCTATGGTGAAGTTATTATATCCTAGACTACAAAGGTAAAGCAAAAAAACCCGTGTAATTCGCCTATTCTACAATAAATTTAACATAATAATGGTTGTAATTTGTTTCAACGTATGCGTATTTCCTTTCGCCGCTTGTAACTGGTGAAATTGTTTACGTAATCGTACGTGTATGTTTTATAAACTAAGCGCATGGGAACGAATCAGATGTCTTGGGCTTCAATAGAAGTCTTTGGTAAATGTTGTGCTATTGTTGGTAAGTATTCATTGAGAAAATATTGACCTCAATTTAAGTTCTTATTACATCCCTACTTCCCTACTAATATTATAAATGCGAAAGTAACTCTGTCTGTCTGTTTGTTACGCTTTCACGTCTAAAGCACTGAACCGATTTTAATGAAATTTGGTATGAAGATGGAACTGAACTTAGGAAAGGACATAGGCTACTTTTTACCGCGATAACCGACATACACGCAGGCAGAGCCGCTTGCGAAAGCTAGTATATAATATACATTTGCTCGCGTGTTATCCTTCCTCAGGAGTCAAAGTGTCTCCATGACATATTAAATTGAAATCGGTGCAAAGACTTAGTCGTAAAAGCTTTCAAATTTATAATGTTAGTATGGTAACCCATTCAATTTTGAATCATGTAAGATAAGGAATTTGCAATCGAACTATGTAATACTTTAAAATAAAAAGTCTGTTTACGAATTGATGCAAATGAAATAGTACAAAAAAATTGTCACCAACTTGTTGACAACATTTTTGTTGCAATGCTGCTACGTCAAAGTAAATAAAGTCAAAATGAAAATTGAATAAAACCAAACGGAATGTTCTAAATCTGTTAACAAGTGACTAGGGTTGTGTGTGATTTTTTTTTTTTTTTTGCCAAAAGAGAATTCGAAAAACAGATAACAATTCAAAGTTGTGTCATAGCGTCAGCTGGTCACATATTTTCAACAGTAGTCCACGCTCAACCTGTACAACCAGCCTTGTATTTCTACTTTTACATTTTCATTGCTTAAACCAATTCATATCAACTATATAATAAGTTAAACTGAACGACGGCCATTGTTCAGTCACCGTTATCGGTTGAACGGTAGACGAACCAACCCAGAGTGTATAAATATAAAAAAGCGCAAGGACGCTGCTATTTATAACGTTTCGATGTGCTCGAGTGAATGTCTCGCTGTTGCGTATCATACTTACGTATGTATTTTGACCGACATTTCAGTGTTGCCAATTTGGAGATTCCTTTCAAAATTCGAGAACAAATTACAAGTAAAACCTACATAGTTCTAGACTCTAATCACAACGTTTAATGTGAATTCTTAGATACTTTACTTTTCTATATCCTAAAGTTCACTGAAAGAGAACTCGAGTAAGGAAGTATCGAGAAAAGTATCTTAATAATACGCTAAAGTGTGGATCGCCAATGCTGCATTGTCTGAATTCACAATGAGTATGGTAACCACTAGTCTTGGATTCTACTCATGCTTTCCATCAGGCAAAGTAGAGTATTTCGAAGGTCTAATAAATTAAAAAGTTATACCCCGGCTTCACAAAAAACCTCTACTAGTAGAGGTTTTCTGGTCGAATGACGTTACAGAATCTTAAAATTCTCATCCCTATTTTTTCTCGGGACCAGGACTCAAAGAGCGCAACGATCCAATTTGTCGATGCCTCTTTGCTTCTTACAGTATATTGAAATAATTTTGATATTGTTTGACACAGTACCTCTCTTAAACCTGTGTCAAGAACGTTAAAAAATTGAAATCATTAAATTAGATTCGTCATTGATACTATGTAACTCTTATCAACCTTATATTCAATGTGGGCATGTTTCATTAGGAAGCCCGTTTATAATCACCGCGCTGAATCGTCTTAATTAAACCAAACGGCAAATTGTACCCTTACGTAAGAAATACATTGTTTAGAGATGTGGTGACGTAAATAAATAGATGATATTTTATACACTTGTTTGTATTAATCCATATCAAGTCACTGTGGAATATAGCTAACTAAGTAGGTTTCAGTTAACTTAAAATTTATCACTGATGATTCGTAGCTAGTAGATTTCAGAACTAAAGGGCCGGCTCGACCGGAGCAGTACTACCCTCACACAGAATACCATCCTAATAATGACAGCATTCTTACTGTAGTATTTCGTTGGTGAGTGTCAGAGCGGAGGCCCATTCATTCTGTATCATTCTCTCAACCTCATACTTATCTGACCAGGCCGCCATGGTATGGGTCACCATGTTGCATTGCCTACCCTCACAATGAGGATAGTGACCCCTAGTTCTGGATTCTACTCATGCTTTCCATTAGGTATAGTAGAGTTACTTTGGTAGGCTTAAATGTATATATATAATATATAAAAGGCCAGATATTTCATGGAAAAAAATCTCAGTATTATCTTATTTATTAAGTTTTCTTCAGAATAGATTAACACCACTTTACAGTATACTTTTTTACTTTTATATAATTAATTTCATAGATTATTGAGGACAAAAATATAGGTAGATAATGTTGCTACGGTATATCAATGTTACCCGAGAAAATTGTTGTATTTAGCTTGACCTTACAGACCACTTTCATACCATTTAGTAATTAACTATCAAAAAGCGAATTCATTTAATTAATTCCCTGAGAATAAACGAACCTTTTAAGACAACACGTTAGGCCATGTTTAATTGTTGTGTCTGAATGTCAAATTATAACGATAGAATACCCAACCGCTTACGTACTCCTATACCTATACAAACAGCTACGCCATCTATACTCTATTATTATTATAAAAAGGTATACTTTGTGAGATTGTATGAATGTAATCTCTGGATCTACAGAACAGATTTTAAAAAAAATTACCAATAGAAAGTCTATCTATGAGTGTCATAAGTCTAAATGATTACCGCGATATCCGACATGTGGGCAGAACCGTGTGAAAAGTAATGCACAATATAATTGTAAAATTTAATTAATTCGTTTAATACATAATGCCTGTATGAGTATGACATACTAGGCGTGTTATAAAATTATTTCTGAGTTCATGGGAAATAATAAATTTGGGCAGTAAAATTCGACCTTGCGTCCACTCGAGTATCAGGCCATCTGCGACGCTGCTTTTACTTGGACTTATTTTTACATACATATTTAGTTCACGACACGATTAGAATCGTTTTAAATAAGTTCATATAGCAAGAGATTTGAGACTTCTACTAATTATCTTACGTAAGTTAAATATATTATAGCAATACCTATGTGACTTATCACTCATGCCGATCTTTTCTAGGCAATATTTATTAAAAAAAAACAAAGTGTTGTTTTTACTATTTACCTCGAAATTTTTACCTTTTTTTATCTTTATAAAAACCTGGCTTATGCATCAATGAAAATATTCGAGTTTTGCCATTAGCAACATGTTTAGCAGTTCAGTTTTGTTTATATAGGTATATAACGTATATAATAGGCTATTAACAGCCCCATAACTGACACTTAGTACTGCTCCCTAACACAAAGCAACGACAATTATGAATCAGAGCGTATTTACGACCTGAATATATTACTTTTATGAACTTGGGCTGTTACGATCAGCTGAAAACGATTATGGACGTAGTTTCTTACACATAGTTACTACTTTTCTATAAAGTAATCACTTGTTAACGATCTACGTGTTAACAATGTAGGCATCGGGTTTATGTTTTAGTATTTTATTGTTTGTCTATACTATTCTCGTTAGGAATAGTTAGAAAATATAAGGTCAAACATCAATTGAATTTCAACCTTCAAAACAGATATATAACAAAACAAAAAGAGGAACTCAAAGATGTTCCTGTGTGACAACAACCGTTGCAAAGTCATCTCAAATACCCGTCTGTCCCACGTGTCCTATGATGCGACTAACACTTTATCGTCCCAGTGGTCGTCCTGTTGAACAAGTGACACCAGTATTTTAGACCCAAAAGTCCCATTATCGTGAACACCATAGGACTAATGAGCCAGACGGTAAAGTACTTGTGTAATTTAAACTGCCTCAGTAAGTCGTAGCGTGTTTATTATAAACATAGACTTTATCAGCTATATTGCCTCCGACTAAGACACATAGGGACAACTGTACAAGTTTCGTGACGACGTACATTCAACGTTATATTGACCTTTAGAAGTTTTGCCTCAATAAACTACTACTAAATGAGGTAAATATGTACATTATTTATAATGAAACTAGCAGACCCTGAGATTTGTATATTCAGATAGACTTTAGTGTTTTTCACGCTATTCTTTTGAACCCATTAAAGCTTAATAAATTTGTACTAAGAACATATGAATGTATTTGGGTATTTATGGGCATAAGATGCTTTACATACAACATCATCAACTGCATCAACGTCGCTTTAAACCATACGCCTTGTACCTTGAAATCCAATCGCAGACCCTGAGATTTATATATTCAAATAGACTTTGTTGATGAAATAAAAGCGTTCATGTATTTGGGTATTTATCAATACGGTTAACAGTACATCAACTGCATCAGAATCGCTTTAAACTATGCGCCTTGTACCTTGAAATCAGCTAACCTTGTGCGAACACATCAGGAATAGTGTGATACTGATCTGCATCATTCCAAATATAGTCTCAAGTGTAAATTGCGAAATAATATTAACGATCGACGCCTCACTATTTTATGTATTCATAGTCGCGTTTAGTTTACGACTGGACGTGTTATGGCATTTGGTCCATAAAACAGTGATTGCGATCTGTAAATACTGTCCTGTGACTCACTGATGTAACTTCTTGGAATTACAAGTATTCACTTCCGATATTATATGTACATTTCGTTAAATTTATATAGGCACCCGTATAATATTCTCGTGTTACAATATTAGTTGCCAAACTCCTGCGAAACATCTAATTCAATTCTTATGAATTTTTGTGTTTTTATTCAGTAGGTTTGAGAATAGGACGCAAACTTTTTTTTATATCCCCATGTAATAATGATGAAAAGAACGCGAGCGGAACCGTGGGCATCAGCAAATTTTATTATTTAATTATGTTGTAGGTACTTAAATATCATTTTTTTTGCACTATGTTAAGATGACCTTAGACATCTCCTTAAGGCCAATTTAGCACCGATCAAGTGATCGTCAATTACTCTATTATATCGCGTCGTCTGCATTCAGCCGGTACCAATTGTTGCTGATATTCACTTAGAATGTTTGTTCATCCCTCCAATGTCAGGCTCACGACCGGTTTATTCATGAAAGTATTTGAGCTACTCAAAATATGTGATAGCATAGTATTAACATATATACATAGTAAAAACTACGTACTAGTGTAGGCGATATAAAAGTTTGCTAAACTTTAAGTATAGTTACTATTTAAACTTTAAGTATAATCTAGTACACTCAGAACTATTTGATGGTGCAAATATATATTATGATTTTTTTTATAATGAAATTGAGATAATAGCTTTTTTTGGAAAAGTGAAATACAAGTCCTTGCAATCCGCTAACTACAGCTACATGAATTTCTGATTTCTTTGAATTCCTGTTAAAATGATTCCAAGCACGGCGACATTGTGGGATGTAAACCTGAGATGTAAGCTACGTCGGTCGGCGGTCTTCAGAAAATCAGTTCCGAATCAAATAATTGATTCAGATTAAAAAAAAACTGTTGATTTTATCTCCTTTTTAGCTTTAGAGTTTTTCATTATCACGTTAGTAAAGTAAGTTTGTAAGCCATCGAGATCATAGACAATAAATGGATCGTTTGGAACTGCAGTCTGCAGTGTCACCTGCGCCTGTGGTCTGCTACTCGCCTCGAAATTACTTCAATATTAATCAAAGGAAACCGCGTAGTTATTTGACGTTCCGTTATTTCAAAAGGAACAAGTAAACCCAATCAAAACTTATTCACATTCAATTTTCAAACTGTAAGCAATATCATGATCAATTTCGCTAACAGTATTCAACTTTGCTGCAATGTCATTTTACAATAGTAAATAAAAATTGGAATAAAATTAACAAATTTTTATTTTCTGTTTGTCGACAGGCATGAAAATGACTATGTCCACGACAGCTACAATGAGCGCTCGTGTTCATCGGAAAGTAATGCGGGCGCCGCACAAACGCGCTCACCCGGGTAAAACGCAGCACCCCGGCAAAATGGTGCACCATCCCGGCAAATTAACCCACTTAGGCAAATTCGGCAAACTCACTCACTACGCCCACAGTCACTCCTTGAGGCCGCCGGAACCTTGCGAGAACAGTAACGACAGTGGCCTCGGGCCTGATGCAGTGAACAGGTAAGGGTTGGCGTTAGCTAACAGCACTCGCTTTGTTATGAAATGTTATTAATTAGCTTAGAAGGGCACTGCATTGTTAACTGTTATCCGTTTACTGGCGCTCACTAACTAACATTACTACTCTCACTAACTAACATTACATTACTACACATTAAGTTGTTTGTCTCAAAAATACTAATTTGGTTCTTATTAAAATAAACAGTGAAATTCTTTGATGGCGTGCCATGGTGTTCTCTATCTCTACTTTTTAATTATTATACAAAGTCTGGAAGGATGTGAATTTAAATCTCGAATAGAACAAAATCATTTTTTTCTACTAAAAATAAATAAGCCTTTATTGCTGGTTAACAGAATTTACAATATTTCAAAAAACGCTCACCTTGAAACGCATACTATTTATTGACTCGGCGTTCAGTTTCCCTTCTTCTTTCCAGCTTGTCTTTCGACAAAGGCCTCCTCTAAAGCTTTCCACTCGTCTCTGTGCTTTGTTATGCTTTTTTATTAATAGCAAATTAAGTATTTTTCTTATAAAAATCATTTCATTGTCTTAAAGATTAAAACAACCTATAAATAATTTATTGCGAGCATTGTTGTTGACTAAAATAGTCTCCAAATTTAATTTCATCAATCAACAAATTTATACAATTTTATTTCTCATCAAGTTTCCCGAAAATAATTAAATAATATTTTAAATTTAGTAAAAACCATTTTACAGTGATTAAACTTAAGAAATATTTACATACAAACGTCAAAAAGTTCCCTAGCATCATCACTTACTGGTAGTATTCCTAAAAGCAGCATTGCCACGTTGAATGGCAATGCAATAATTCTCTATACTAGAAAAAGGCCAGCCTTTTGGTCACTAAAAGCGTCAATCAGGTGCTATTAACAAAATAGTTAAATATATAATGTTTATTAATATTATTTTAACGGGAATTAACGCGATCACTTATTTAGGGTATTACATACCTCTGATTTGCCTGACGTTTCGATCGCGTTAATTCCCGTAAAAATAATATTAGTTATCATGGAACGCGAAAGTTTAAAAGTTAGTATGTAATGTTTAGCCACGAAAAGCTATAGGTACCTTGATGTTACACATTACAATCAATATTATAGTCGTCCTTTGATAACGTCCCCAAAAGACTGACAACAGTTGTACTGACACACTGACAGTGGTGACGGGAAATTATATTATTCCTTGTTTTGTACAACACTATCCCTTTGATGACGAGAATTTCGATGTCCTAATTAACATTGATAGCTTAGTGAACAAGCTAATTATTAAATACTGAAAATGTATACTCAAAAACAACCTTTGTAACTATCACAATTAAGACGAATCTAATGACACCAAGTTAGCCCCTGAGGCTAAAGATTGTACATATGGACAAACACTATCATATCCACACCGTATCATCCGATATATCGCGTCTGAGTCAACAAATAAGCTAGTAACATCAGCCAGATAAAAAGTGAATATTTATGGGCGCAAGCGATAAAATTATAAAAAAACGTTTAAAATTACTTAACTGTAATAAACTTAAAACTTAATCTTATGTCTATCTTAAGGTCAGCAGTTTTAAATAGCTTTAAATGCAGACGCGCACTGTGAGCTTGCGTTAAAAATCACTGAGGCATAATATTGCGCTTGCGCCGAGGCGTTACAACAGGTGGCAGTATTTCGTTCTTTCCTTAGTATTGAACGCACTTGACCAGAACGTGCATTATATAAAGATAGGACTTTGTCACTCGCGTCACCACGTAGCAAAAACGCATAGTAAACCTAGCGTGACATGTACAATAATGTCGTCAATCGTTGTGTTATTGTATGACTTTATGTTACGCGAATTCTTAACATTCGACCTTCATATCATCCAAGCGCATTCTCACGTTCTGCACGTACGGACACATCCTTATCCAACTATAATATAATTTTATCGCGAAATAGATAAAGATCTACGAAATAATGCAAAAATTATAGCTTTCGGTTACAAGTAATGCGAAATGAATTCTAATTTCAAATCAATGTTGCAAATGTAAATTAGTGAATATGTTTGTTATTGTATCACACCTCTAAGCGAAACTAAATGGACCTTGTGATTTAGGTACACGCACCGCCCTTTACGGCTTGTATGATTGCGTTCATAAAAAAATATAAATATTGTCTTCTGAGAAACCGTAGAAATACGTAGAAAAAGAGTTTCTATTTTTTATTACGTAATGTGTAATGTTTTCTTTCTGTTTATGAATAATAATGAGTTACAATTATTTCCACGAAGTACTCCTGCTAAGGCTTTTTTAAATTTAGTTTATGTGAAAAAGGTCTTTTGTTCATAATTTCTTCAAGCTTTGATGATTACCAAAGAAGAAAAAAGAAAGGTTGTATGATTATACAACCTTTCTTATATAATAATTAAAGAATTCATATTTTAATAAATAATTGTCACTTTGAGCATTTAATTATACACACAAAGCAACAGACTAGAAAGGTTTCTGCTTTCATCATTAATGAAAAAGAGCGTGACGGTTGCCTACTCAATTAATACAGCAGAAGCCCTTTTATAAATTTGTAATTTATTTACATTTTCAAAAACTTTGACATCAAATTGGCCAGTGTCCATGATGATAAAGCAAATTTTTCAATTAAAGAATGTTGAATTATTCAACGGTTATAAGTTTCTGGCAGATCGGAGCCATGTCATAAATGCGAAATTGTTTTTATACTACACCTGATCGGAACAGTAGTCAATATTCCCTGAAATTGAAAAGAGAACGTTAGTCTTTTCCTTGACCTGAATAAGCGGGAGGAAAAAATGTATGAAAATCCATTTCTAACGTGTTTTAGCGGGAGGGAAAGTTGTATGAATTTTCATTTCTCATGTGTTGTGTGTCAAGGAGTTTTCATATAATTTAAATATGGAATCTCCGTGCCACTGACATCCTTTTGTGAAGAATAAAAAAAAACAAAAGAAGCGTGAAATATTTGTCAAATTCTAAGCTAAATTGTGTCTTACATGGTGTCTTACGTTTTGATTTTATTTTAAAAATACTTTAAATGTTCCTCACAGGTGTAGTATAAAGCACTGTGTAGCACTCGGGTGAAAGTTCCATTCCTACCTCGGGAGAATTGTGGCCCTCGGCTGCGCCTTCGGGCCACAAACTGCTCCCTCGCTAGTAATCGGTCCCTTTCCTCCCTCGGTGAACAATGTACTATTAAATAACTGACAATTTAGGGGGCTATTTACGGCGGTTCTGTATCTGTGTCATGGCAGTTTCTAATAATGTATTATTTATTATTATTTCGTAATATACATACATAATGAATTTGAAGAATAAACCTAAAACTAAAAACCTTAAAAAATAAATATAATTACTAAAATGTATTATTAAAAGGAGTCCCTTTAGGCAAGGTTCCGGAGATACTGGCAGCGTTCTCCCTTTGAATAGCTAGACTAATTCTTTGACCGAGGTAGCTGCCAGCTCTTCGGTCTCGTGTGATGTCGACTAACCTTTTTGCTATTTCCTTAAAAAGCCTTATAGCGCTAGGACCGTGGGGTCCTAGCGCTATCCTTTTAGTAATTATATTCGTATCGAGACCCTTGGTCCGTGGGGACCAAGGGTCTCGATACGAATGAATTATACATGCTGGAAAGAAAAGGTAATACAACTTGGTCTGAATTAGAGGCAGACAAATATAACGTAATCACTGTTTTAATTAAATATATCATAGACCGTTTACATTTGAAACACAAAATTGTAAATCAATACTAGAAAAACTGTCAAATTTAAAACTCACTTATAAAAGTTTTAAAATGCGTCTCAATTGAATATATAATAAACGATAATCTATCAAGAGGTAGAATATCAGGGTAGATCTACTTGAGTCAGTTTCTTGAAGTAATTGAAGGCGGCGAAACTTTTAGATTGGACAGAGACTCAGTTTATTTTGTCATCTTATTGAGACCTTTAAAGAGATATTTTTATTACGTTATAGAATTTATGGTTTGGATTCATTCGTGAGATCGCAAACGCACTGCTACCATATGCTCTGAGATATATTTTTGGCACGCTTCAATGCACGTGGACCGCCGATAATTTAATACTTTATCGCTTCGTAAATTCGATAATACAACAATAGTAATAAAAAAAATTCAGTAATTGTTTTATCTGTGCCTGAAGAACTAAACTTCGTACGATTCATTTGCTTCTCTGAGGGCGATAATAGATTATAGGAAAGGTGGAATTAAGTTACTTTCTCATGTATCAGACTACGTCGACCCATTTGATTCATACGTAATACATTGTGTGAGGAAATAACATCTCAACAAAAGAATGACTTGTCAGAACATGGCCAAGTGTCAACTTCGAACTTACAGCACTCGTGTTGGCCTAACTTCAAAATGTAACTAAAGCCTGATGGCATCTGCAGATTATCGGACACTTTGGAGGAGTGGGAACATCCGGACTCGAAACGGCTACGCGGCGAGACCGAGGCTGCGGTTAAACTTGAATGCGACGACGCCAATGATGCGTACGCGTTCCGGACAGGCGCAGCGGGCACGGTTGAGACGGCGTGCGCCCTTGCGCCCGCTCCGACCGACGCCACGGCACCATCCATTCCCGTTTCCGTGTATGTTGAATTTTCTTAGATAATATCGAGCTTAACAGGTAGGAAGTGTCGTGAAATCAAATTCTAAATTTAAAATGTTTTAACAAACAATGGTTCCATATTTGCTTGGAGACTCCAGGGTGTCCATGTTAAACATTATGGTGCTGATACTAGTTGTATAACAACACCACTTATCACACCGTGCATGATAACCGCATGTAATTGTACTGCATCGTACGTGTATATCACTGATGGTTACTTACAAATGCTAATGTCGCTTAATGTTCATCATTGTTCACCAAAATATTTTATGTGAAGCCCCAATTAAATCATTGGCCTTGTCGAGTATTTTTTAATTTTCATGTTTTTGAAATAATCAGCTTTTGTCAACATTATTCTAATTTTGTTGTATTAACCCTATAGTGTCATTAATTGATTACAGAATGAGAGCGGGTTGCAGTATATCTAGTCCAAACGTAGCAGAAACCACTGGAAAAAGGTTCCAAGATCCCTATAGATCGTGTGGAAAATTAGGGAACGGAGGAAAGCTTGCTAACAAACACCTTGGAGGAAAACTCGTTGGTTCGGGAGGGAAAATAGGTGGCAAATTAAGTGGCAAATACGGAGGCAAGCTGGCACAAACAATGGCAAGGCGAAGAGCCTTAGCAGCAATGGTGCAAGGTGGTAGACCAGGTTTAGCGGCACCTTTGTCGTGCAGATCGAGGGATGGTACAGCGGAGCTACAGATACTGTGCCAGCCCGAAACACAACATAGAGCGAGGTATGTATGGAATCGAGTTTACTTTTGTTGAGAAAAAATCTCACAGCTGCGAGATTATTCAGATATTCAACATGCCTGCACGGATATTGTGGTGGCTTAAGCAGTTCATCAAGCCACTTCCTAATTGTTGTTCTTTCTGTCCCCACAAACCAAATACTTTGATTAATAAAGCTGAGTCTAGGTGATTTTTGTTTTTCATATTAAGTTTATAAACTCCACTCGAAACAATTTCAAAAAACAGATGTACAGTCACCGCCTAGATGTGAAACTACTATATTACTATTTCAGATATCAGACTGAAGGCAGCCGAGGTGCTGTCAAAGACAATTCCGGGAATGGATTCCCAATAGTCAAATTAGTTGGTTATGATAAACCAGCGGTGCTGCAGGTAAATAAAAACTACTTCAGCTCATCAATCTGAATAACTTTGGCAAAGAAACCGCGTTTCCAGATGAACTACAAAATTTGACTTTACATCCAAACACTGGCCAGAGGTTCGGTAGTTTGTAAGATTAGTTGACATTTGAAATTCATTTACAAAATATTTTATTTGGGAAAATAATCTGGACAGAAGATCTAAAGGCATGGCAAAAATTTATTTTGATTTTCCCTGATAATCAAATTGTTTTAGTCAGTTACTTTTTTTTTAAAAAACGGGTGATTCTAAATTGTTTTCTGCTTAGGTATATATAGGTACCGATACAGGGCGGGTGGCACCTCATATGTTCTACCAGGCATGCCGTGTCTCTGGCAAGAATTCCACGCCCTGCAAGGAGCGTAAGGAGGACGGAACCGTCATTATAGAAATAGACCTAGAACCTGCCAAGAACTGGCAGGTAACCTGTGACTGCGTCGGGATCCTTAAGGTAATTGAATTTTACTTACTATGAACATCTCGATTATTTAGCTTACCTGTGTTGGGATCGGTTGAAATTGTTTCAGAGGTATAATACGTGTCCAAATTTCGTCAGCTGCGTTTTGGTTCACTAAATATTATCAGATATTTGCCGTCTACCATATACGCTTCCATACTCCGTGCTGCTAAGGAAAATTATCTAACAGAAAACCTTCAGTATAGTTTACTCAGATCAGGAATAAATCCAGAACCCCAAGACCGCAAAACTTAATTAAGTTATTCTGGTCATGATTGGTTGAAATGAAGCTTCATTTGCAAATTTAACTAATGTAACTTTACAGGAACGGAACGTGGACGTGGAACACAGGTTCGGCGAATCCCTAGGAGGAACGACAGCAAGTTCGACAGGAGCTCACATATCTCGGGGCAAGAAAAAGTCGACCCGGTGTCGCATGGTTTTCCGCACCGACATCGTCAATGCAGCAGGACATCCGGAAACACTTCAAGTGTGCTCTACGCAAATTATTTGCAGTAAGTTCACTTTCGCTGAAGCTTCATCTTAGCTAGATATATTAGTATTAAATCCAGTTCTCCTGTGTTGCTTGTTTAGGTCTTTCATTTGAAAAATAGAATTAATTGTTTCAAACGTTTTTAGCTCAACCGCCTGGCGTCCCAGAAGTATGCCGGAAGTCTTTAGTCTCATGTCCAGCAACTGGGGGCTTAGAACTGTACCTGCTCGGCAAGAACTTTCTCAAGGAGACCAGGGTTGTATTCTGCCAGCGACAGGATAGCAGAACGCATTGGGAAGAAGAAGTTACGCCTGATAAAGAATTTTTACAGCAGGTATGTTATGACAAACTGGTTTCAGTAGGAGCGAAGCAGCTGAATCTACTCGAATCCAGCAGTTTCCATGAATCAATAATATTATTAACGCTGATTGGGTATTGATTGGTAAGTGGTAACCTCTCTCCATTAAAAAACTTTTACTCACTGTTATAGATTATTTTGTAGGTCACCACATTGCATTGCCTGCATTCGCAATTAGTATAATAACCACTACTTTTGGATTCTACTCATGCTTTCTATCAGGCAGAGTAGTCACTTTGGGAGGCACTTACAAAAAAGGGGATCGAAATTTTACATAAATGTATAATATTAAGTTGCTTGGTTCCTCAGACGCACCTGGTGTGTTGCGTGCCGCCGTACGTCCGCACGGACATCACGGAGACCGTGACCGTGCAGCTGTTCGTCCGCTCGGGAGGGAAGGCCTCCGAGCCCCACTCCTTCTACTACACGCCTCCCTCCCTCGACACTGGCCCGGTCCACCCCACCAAGCACCACACGCAAGGTAAGAACTCGTCTATATACTCGGTACTCGTGTCAGGGTGGCTTGGGTGTTTACAGTATTTTTTAATGTCAAATATTAAACACCCACATCTCGACGTAATTTATAAGTGATCTCGTTATAAGTAAATCTTTCTTAACATGCAGTTCTGAATTTATAATGAATATTAAAATAAAACTCTGTCGTAACAAATATTATAATTTAAATACACTATTACACGTTTTTGTAAGCATATAAAAATGACATTAAGAAATGCGTTTGCGCAAGATTGGTATCAATAATGACATACCGTCATGTGTAAATGTTCTAAATGTATGTTGTGATGTATGCACGCATAAAACTAACATAGTAACCATGTGCATATATACATATATATGTGCACAGATATAGTTATTAGTGTGTAACACAAAATTGCTGTTTATATACTGAAATGCTTGTCTTGCGTTCATTTTTATATCCCATTTTGTACCATATCCAAAGTTCATGATAAAAGTATATTTCATTTTGAGCTTTAATTTAAAGTAGATATAACTTGGTTTTCCTTGTCATTTCCTTTTCGTTAAAGACACACTAAAATACTAAATTGTTGTAACGCAAACTAACCCACATACAATGTTGCTTTAATATGCTTCGCAATCACATACTTGCTTTATCTAATATTGCTTCTCATTATTTGATACTAATAATACATTATAATCATTTAACATATTGTCATTGCGAATGACGTTCAAATGGTCATTATATCACTTATATTTGCTTTTATTAATGAATATAATTTAGAAATTAATGTGTATCGCTAACGCATTTATTACTTAGAAAATGAGGCCTTTAAAAACATAATAAACGGGCCTTTAAAGACAAATTAATAAATATATATTCAATACATTGGTATAATAATTATATAGACATATTAATTACAAAAGTTAATAAACGCATGTGTTGAAAGACATGGCATGTTTCATAGAAGCAAAGCTTAGCTCTAAATGATAGACGCGAGAGGGATACAATCGCTTCGCAGACATATGTTGCTTGATATATCTAACGTATAGCATGTAAGTAACACTGAGGTAAATAAGAATATAAAAGTAATGTATATTTAGAGAAATTTTGGAGGAAACGACTGATGCGCAAATGGCGTACTCTTTCTTTTTTCCCTTTCTGTTCAAGCTAGGTCTGTCTAGGTAGCGAGTCGACCGCCGCCGCCGCTGCCCGCCCCCCGCGCCAGCACGGTACTGACACACACGCACACATACACCTACACGCACATACACCTACACGCACATACACACACATACATACACACACATACATACACACACACACACCCATACATACATACACACACACACACATATACATACATATGCACACGCACAAGGCTATCATAGCCACACATGAATTACACTTACACATGTTTACATTACATAAATAAATACACATAAGCGTTGAGCACATTACACGTTACACACACTATTGTTGATTACAGATCAATTTTAATTAATACCAATTAAAGATGCACATAACAGATAAAAGTTGTTAAAAATTTATTTAAAGTAAATACAAATCAAATTGCATAATGATCCGAGCTTTGACTATTAATATGAGTACTTTTTTTATTATATTTTACATTTACATTTACATTATATTTGACTAAAGAAAAGAATGCCACTATTTTTGACTTAGAAAAAACGAACATATTAAAATTTTTGAAGTTCTTTGGGATTAGATTTCTTACATATATTTTCACTTGAAAAGTAAATTATTATATTTTTAATATTTAAATTGGTCCATCAATAAATTGTTCTTCTTAATTTTGTATTGCAATGTTATCAATAATATACGTCCAACTCTGAACATGTTCAGACCATACATGGTACACATGAGATGTGGTGGAAATATGTACTTTATTTACTAAGCACAGAATCCACTTTTCAGTGACACTCGCTAGGACAGACTTTACAATCCCACTTAGATAGTAAATACGTGCCGAATATGCCCTGTTATATAATATTTTCTTCAGAACTCCGTTTTAACTGGTTCATAGCATGTGTTTCAATTGGGGATTAATGTTTTTAAATGTCTATAGTATCTCGAGTTAAGAAAAGATATATAATTTAGTCAGGCAATGGAAATGCAGATTATCATAATATTTATAAAACAATATGTAATGCATCCACTGTTTCACGATGCGAACTTATGATGTGTAACATCTTTAATCTCGCTTTTTGTGATGACTTGAAAAGGGACGGAAATGTGTAACAATAAGACGCACGCTCTATTTGATTTGACTAATGAGCGAGCTCTATTTGATTTGACTAATGAACGCTAGCTATTTTATTTGACTAACGAGCGCACGCGGTCCTTTAGTTGACCATTAGATCGTAGGCGAGATGTTAGATGTTACACATTATATACGACTACCGACAATTGTTATTATTATTTATCTAAAAAACTCGGAAGTTAAATATTGACCTCCATAACGATATTGATTGCTTCTTGAGTACTATCTTGCCAAGATCGTTATGTGAAGAGATGTAACTAACTTAGAGTTTTGTCCTACTACCCTTCTATTTCCTACCGATTTCTATGTCAATCTCCTTGACAAACAAACAAACATGAATATACAACGAAACACTAGGTACCGACGAAGTCGAGACGTATTTGTTACAGAAGCTGATTTTAGAACTTCTCGTTCTCTGTATTTAAACATTTCTGGAATATCGTGATCTTTATATGATTTACGTGCACTATACGACAATAGTGACCTAGTGTGAGTTGCGATTAGTAAAGAGTTCAGTGCTGGCTAATTGCTGGAATCAGTCACCGTGACGATCGAGAAGATTACTCACGCTAGGCCCTTGTATTGAAATTCTGAAGTTAGAATACAAGAACGAATCATGAAGGTCACGAACATCCGTTTGCTGTATCTAGTTTGTAAGATTTTAAGTTAGGTGATCACTTCTCCTGCGTCTTAAGGTGAAACTGCGCCACTACTTAGCTAGGGAACTGATTTATAGTTACCTCTGCATAGTTACATGTTTTCACATACATACCTAATACTATTATTATTCATGATCATCATATCTAATATAGCTAAATAAACGTACCTAATATATTGTTTTACCTCAATGAAAGTATTTTTTTTATTATATTTGTTAGATATTTATTATTTTCTTAACTCGAATGAAACTATAGACATGAAGTAACAAAAAATAAGTGGGAAATATTTGTTTTCAAGAAAATGATATAATTTGAGTATCGCAAATGAAAAAAATATATCGCTACTGTATTATTTGTAGAATGTGATTACTATATAATGATCGTTTCAAACTGCAGTAACTAATTGCTATTATATATTTTTCTACATACTTGGTTCTATTGCCGTTCATAGAGTGATCTTAATAAATAATAGCGAGTATTATTTTTATAACAGTACTTGCAAACCATTGTCGGATGAAACTATGTTTATTAGAATTTATTTACTTTATATATACATATTATATAAATTGTGTCATAGAAAGATGTTCAATCTTCTTGGTCCCTCCTTGTTCTAATGATACCTAACGATTGTGTGGATATTTGACATATTTCTATCATTACATAACTAATTATACCATTAGGAGGTAGGAAATTAGCCTAGAAATTAGTTATTGATTATTTTAACGATAACAACACAATATTCATAAACTTGAATGAATAACTATAGACAGGAATAAAATTATGTTAGTTGTTGGATTTTTTACATAATTCGTATGTGGATTTCGTTTTCAAGTTAGAAATTTGAGTAATTGTGATATATTATTATTTTATCCCTGTCTAAAGAGATTCGTTAAAGATTAAGAAATTTTATGGTGTAAATAAATATGGTTACGTTACTGTCCCATCCCTATCGTTCCCTGACAATGGTTTGTTCGCAACTCTGATATATTTACAAGAATTCTTAACTGCATATAACATAGAGTCGCGCGGTTAGAGATATAGGTCGGTGTGTGAGGTAGAAGAGGTAGGTGTGACCAGTTAGAACGGAGCGTTAGGGCATGTAGTGAGGTGACGGGTGTGTGACGTGCGCTGTGTGCAGGAGGCGAGGAGGCGCGGCCCGTGCTGCTGTGGGGCCACATGATGCCGCCGCCCGCGCTGCCGGTGCGCAGACCTTCGCTCATCGTGCCCGACCCACACTCACCCTCAGCACTGCCGCTCAAGAGCGAGGTCAGTACACACACATCATCATCAACAGCCTTTAACAGTCTACTGCTGGACATAGGCCTCTCCTTTGAAAGGAGGTTTTGGCCTACTGTACCACGCTGGCCAGACGGGTTGGTAGAAGGGTTTGTTTCAAGTTTTCCTTCTCTTGGCAGTGATGTTAGCTGCTTATTTTGTTCCTTTAGTCGCCTCTTACGACACCCATGGAATGAATAGGGGTGGTGACACTTATTCTTAATCCGTCACCACACGGATGTGGTGACGGATTGACCACACACACTTTTAATTGCAGATCCTCTCCCCCTAACCAAGTTGCAAACGTTTATCGTTTTCTATTCTATTTCTCTATTCTTTTATTTCATGAGTGACATTAGCCAATGAATCAAGAGAATAGAGAAATTAACAATAAACTAGGGGGCATTTATTTTCATAGACGACGACTCACACTGGGCCTTGCTTGCACAACTTAAGGTCTTAAGGGTTCGATTCCCACGTCAGACCAATTGTTTGTATGATCTACTATGTATTATGTATGTATTGACATATTTGACAATGTATATATTTATATCAGTTATCTTACAAACTCTACTTAGTTTGGAATTGGATATCGTTTCGATCAAAAAATATTTCGGATTACTTATTATAGGGGTCTTGACAGGTGTCTCCTTACAATGTAAGCTATCCTTCATCAAATATTACCATAATTGTAATGTACAATATTGAAGTCGTAAGTACAAAAGGATTGTCTCTTACTCCTTATAAAGCCGGATGTCTGCCTGATGCCAACGCTCCTGAGGAATATATTGTGTAAGGAAAATGTAACTAGTGTCTTGCATGGGAAACGTGACTGACTGCTGAACCCAGAAGAGTCCACAGTCACGTACCTCTATTTACCTCCTGTGATTGAATAAGCCGCTAGGACAGTGTCATATACTAACCATAACACAAATAAATATTTTCTTAACTTAAATTGAAAACTGCAACAATGTCTCCACATTCTTTTTTTGCTAATAATTAAAAATTAAATCTGCAAAATAAAACGTCACACTCTGTATTAAAAATATCTATTCAAAGGGCCAGCTACATACTCGGGTTGTGGCTTAAGTTATTGCTACATATCTACATATGTTGTACAGGTGGCAGATGAATCCAGCCAACACTCTCTCGTTGACGGTAGTGACTCTTGCGGCGCAGAGGGCCCGGACAAACCCCTCATGTCGGTGTCCGATGACCTGAATGTGGTCGACCTTAGACTCAAGTCCGAGTTGTCCAGAGACTCTCAGTCACAGGTGGGCAAAAACTTATTAACGATAAACGTGATTAACTTGTACCATCCGTAATCCTCACTTGACATAACTTATCTTTACTCCTATAGGTTGCATTCGGTTATGACAATATGAAGTTATCCCCGCCACCCTCACAGAGCGAACCACCCTCACCTTTGGCGACGTTCACGCAGCAACTTCAGGCCATACAGAACCAAGTCCAAACGGACAAGATGGTGGAATCCGTGACTGCCGCCATTTTTACCGATGATAACAACCAACCAACAATATATCCTTCGATGATGCCCATGCAGCCGTTAGATTCCATGGGCCAACTCATGTCCTCAAAGTCAGTAGACCCCTTGGAGCCTGACATGAAGCTTAACCCTGAACTGATGATTACTGATACCGCAATGCAGTCATCTGTTAATGAACAAAGACTGATGGCTTACAATCAAATGCAAGCCAATAGAGAAAATTCCTTCAATCCATTTGGAGCTATCACTAAATTAGAAATTAGCTCCACTCAGATCGAGGCACGTCTGGCGCAACAGAGCGCTCACCTCAATAACTTAATGGACGACGCCATGAGTACGGGTGTCATCTTGCCGGAGACTGCCAAGCTCGACGCCCTTGTCAATTCGAGAGTAGATGATCATCTATCGGGCACTTCCTCCTCCTCACCCTCGACAGCATCCCATGCGTCCGACGTCATACTAAGTCCAAACGCAGCAGTCGTGAACCGAAACCAAGCAGCTGAACTTATGCCTCCGATGCCTGCGTCAGCTATGTCACCAGACGTAATTCTCAACCCTCAAGTCTCGCCGAGCATGTTATGCGATAATTCTCAGAGGATAGTCATGCCTCCCGGCTCTGCTCAGGACGAGCTTATGATGATTCAAGATCAAGTTCAACTCACATCGGTAAAGACTCCTCCGTCCGCTGTCAAGTCTATGATTCTGAACGCTGCAGCCGAAATTTTGACTTCAGATACTACAATGAACGCCTTGGTCACTTCTGCGATTAATACGGCGAATATTTTAACGACGGAAAGCAACGGAGTCATGCAAACAATGCAGACGAACGAGTCTCAGCCCCCGGTGGAACCGGCTGCAGAGACTCCATTAGTGGCCATGTCCCAGGCTGTGTCGCAGGCCGTGACCCAAGCGGTGTCCCAGGCCGTGTCGCAGGCCGTTTCTCAGGCCGTGTCGCAGGAGATGACGGCGCCTGTGCAGGGGCTGACTGACATGTCTGACCAGGACCTGCTGTCGTACATAAACCCTAGTACCTTTGATCAAGGTGAGTACATGGACGTATATTACAACTAGTCAAGTTCTGTTGGTCCGAACTCTTAGCTCTAGTTAGATGTTAGTTCACGTTGCTTTTTTAGTATTGCTGGCACTGTGGTATTAAACGGGCAATGTAAAGTCAATTTATTAGTGTTTTCATTATAATAAATATCTTGTATTAATTATATCGTATGTTATATTTAAGTGTTATTATTATAAGCGTGGAGTTATACAGTGATTTGAAAATATGTTAAATGTTAGTTAACTTAATTGTTATTATTTAAAAACAGTGATCGTTTAGGGTATTTTATTTAAACAGAGTTCGGATTAACGAAACGTTCCTAAAACTTCATTTGTTAAACATTCTTATATTAACTGCAGTGGAATTGAATATTTAATTTGTAAAGTCTTCGAACTGTTCTAAATACGTTTTGTAACAAAACTTTCAATTTTTAAATTGTCGTTGTATAAACATTCGGTGCACACGTCAAAATTTTATTGTAACCTAATACGATTGTTAACACTTTGTAAGTTTGCTGCAACATTTTCTACACGATTGAATAAATAAATAACATTTATTGTAAGTACCAATACATAGAACATTTTATTGATTGCAGTGTAATGTGGGACGCGTGGAGCTCGCTCGGGACGTTTCGGGACAAAAGGGACATTTTGTCTACTGAATGCATTTCTAGTGTCGAGGGCTCAAAGCAGTTTTTATGTGAATTTTTAATGGATGTCACCGTAGACGTAGGATATAACGTAGACGTTAGAAAATATAATCTCCGGACATTTCGTGTGCTATGAGTGTTTTGATTTGAATTATAAATGTTTTATAGACGTCAATTAATTCAATATGTGACTCAGTATTACAGGGCAAACTTATTAGAACACATGTATTAGTGCTTGGAATCATTGCGAGCCATTCACACCTTGTACAAGTTGTACGTTTATATAAATCGTATTTATTGCTATAGACATAAATTTTGTCTATGGTATATGTTTCTAGTAAATTTTAATTTTCGCGTTCCACGATGTATCATTGTGGATACGCATGCGATGTTCGCATGATGTGGTCACTATGTGACCACGGCCAGTAATACCTGGTCAATTTAAATATAAATATAAGGCCTATTACCATTTAAATGTGAAGCTAAATTTTGGCCTGAAATTTTCAATGTTAGGCTTAGGTGTTAGGCATTTTTGGCATTGTCTCTGCTTTTGTATATAACATTGGCATAGTAAGCAAACATTAACTTTTTTCCACCGAAAAAATAGGGTGTTTTGTCTCACTGTGTTTGATACTCAGCCTGTGCACTGCCTTTACTCACCATGTATATTAAAATTGACGGTACACTTTACCACTGTCTAATATTGTATGTATTCTTTTTGAATATTAATTATTGATGTTACTATACATTGTTATAGATATATTAAATGTATAAATATGTTGTTGGTATGTATGCAGCTTTTCTGCATAAACAACAGATAGTATCGCTCAAATATATAGAATTATAAAATAAAACAGTGCGAGTCATGCAATGATTTCAAGCAACCGAAATTGAATATATGTATTTTGTATTGAAGTTAAAATGTGAAATTGACTAAGTATGTATTTTATAAATATGGTCACATCTTATTTTGTCTCAATTTAACCCACATTTAAAAAAAACGGTTGTCTGTCAAGTCGGTTTACTGACGATAGTTGAACGTGACAACGTCATAAGATTGTGTCTCTTTGTCGCTCGTTCCGCGCTCTCGCTTGCACTTCAAGCCTTAAATGGAACGCCTCAGAGCAAGGTAACTCCGCATGAGTCATGTTTTATCGTACGTGCAGCCGGCTCCATCGAATTATAAGACGTTGTCACGTCAAAAACCACCCTCTATTGCTTATGAGCTATTTGTTAAGAAATGATAATATATGTGCCAGTTCTAATGTTAATTTCTTCGTCAGATTACGTGAATATAATGCACAGTGAGAGTTGGAAAGCGCACTGCGGCTGTGTGACCTGTATCTGTTGATTGTTGGAGTGTATCAATCAAACTGTCCATTGCGTCAATTGGAACGTACAACGCGATCGACTCAACTCCTGCAACCATGCATGCTTTAATATTACAATAACAACTTACAACTAGTACACAATTATCATTTCTTCTTGTTACAATATTATAAACTGAGAATACAATTATCTATTTATAATTGTTGTGTTCTCAATTATTTGTCTTGAACTTATTTATAAGGGCAGAAATATTGCTATACTATTTACTAACTTGTTCAATGTGATGTTGCTATGTTGCAGCCACAATTTGCTTATTTGTGTGTGTTTCAGCCCTTAGTAATAATATAAACAGCCCCTTAATTAGTCTATATATCTGAATAACAAATATTTTTTGTTTCATCTCTGCATTATAATCAAATTACATTTTTCAATTTGGCAACATTGTATAAACTAATTAACTGGCTGCTGTTGTAACCATATCTTGTAACAATTAAATGTTAATTACATATGTAGCTTTAAATATTGGCAATTAATTTGACAACGAAAAAGATCTTCGAGTATGTGACCACTTAAAATAGTATAAAATATATTTTTTTTATGTTGTATATGATTGTGATATATAACTGAATACATATTAATCAATATACTTAGAAATTAATTGTAAGCTTAAGGATTTGTACTGATGTGATGTTAGAGCAAAGATTATATTAAAATTATGTTATAAACATTTTATTGAGTTTTTATAGAGTCGAATGCTACATATTTGTGCCATTTAAATATATGTAAACGTAATGTATGTTAGTTGATGTTGATATTGTCGATGGTATACTGTCCACGATTGGTTTAGGCCGACAGAATGAGTGACGCGTGCCTTCAGCGAACTATACACGAACTGCGGTGTTGCCATTACTCAAAATATGCCAAAAATATTTTTATCCATCTCAAACAGTATCCTTAATATATGCACTCTTGAGTTTTGGTGACACTAATATATATAGACATATACAAAATAGTTAAAAGTATACAATATACAGAATTTCGTCAGGGACCATGCACTATACAAAATAGACAATATTTATATACAAAAAAGAAAAGAATTTACAATGGCCTGCAACCATACAGTTTAAATATGGGCATTTGAAGCGAATACTGTTTCTTGGGTATAAACATTGTTCTGTTCCACCATTGGTACGCCATGGAGGGAATAACACGAGAATAGAAAGATATATAACTTAATTATTTGCATAGAAACCGCATGAATTGCTATATTTATGCGCGGTGTTACCAGTTATATAAAATTGAACCTTTGGAGCCTGTAAGTGTGTTCCCACTGTCTTCCTGTAAGTGGTTTCAATGTATGTTATATTAAAAAAAACATCACAGTTTTTTAGTTATTTTTAGTCTTCCAATTTATCAAATAATTCGTAACGTAACTGTTATGTTACAACTAGTTGAATATTATTTTAGATTTGTTACAAATTTGTATAAAGATTTTTTTTTATTTTGATCGATTGGGGTGCTTTGGTTTATTATGTTTGAAATTATATATATAATATATAAGTATGTATCGGGACCAAGTACATCTCAGATACAGGCACGTACTGTCTAGGAACAGAACTATGATGCACATGGCTTTTGTTACGTATTTATATCTCGCAGTTAGGTTATAGTTGATGGAAAATACAGCTAAGAAACTGAATTTAAATGTAGGAAACTAAACTATGTTTACGTAAGAATGTAATGTATGTATGTATGTTTGTATGTATGCTAATGGACAGATCTCAAGTCGGTCTAAGGCGTGCACTAGCCAAGCGCCGGTCATTAAGTATGTTATTTGTTTTGATGTAATTAATAAATGTTATACAAAATAAATAATTGGTTTTTATTTTTGTACTCCTGACGGTAGTTGGAAAACAATATTTTAGCTGTCTAAGTTGGCAGTAATAGTAAATTAGTTGAATATATATATTTACAAATAGTTATGCTCCGTGGCGTTACCTAGGATTATTGTCGTACCTTCACTACCACTACGGTTGAACACCGCGCAACACAAAGTTGTTATAAACTAAAAGCCTAAGTTACTCCTTATATAATTAACTATCTACTTGTGAAATCCCGTCTAAATCGTTCTATAGTTAGCCGGAACAAACATACAGACAGACAAAAAGTTCTTATGAGCTAGTAAGTTTGAGGGTAGTAAGTGAAAAACTCTTAAAATTCAAAATTACCAACAGATCTATTTGTATAGATTGTTCACGGATTCGGTTGAAGATTTCGATGATATATACCATATCTATACATTTTATTTAATTCCCTATGAAGTTGCCAGTATAGACGGAGGAAGAACATAATTCAGAAGAAACTGAATTTGCTTTAGAATGTAACTTTATAGAAATTTAAACCTTTAAAAAAAGACATGAATGTGTTGACAAGCCAGGCTAAAATACTTTTTCGATTTAATAGCACTAAATGTGAACTATTTATCCGACCACATAATGGGATCGACAATTTACCACCATCATTGAGGTTCACATCAACATCATGTGGTCAAGCAATATAGTTCAACGAAGAAATAGATTAACGTTAGCTGAAGAAACGCACTTAAGGTGATTTTTGTAATAAGTTGGTTGAAACGTTCGTAGACTGAAATATATTTTTGGCACTACTAGTATTAAAAACCCATATTATGCTCTTTAATTAGACGATACAAACACATAGTAGTTAAGCGGTCGACACAGCGCTTTCTACTGCACCAAGTGTAGTGGGTTCAAATCCTACACTCGATAACACTGTGTGATCCATAAATTGTTATTTTGAGTCTGGGTGTTCTTCGTGTCCGTTTCTTGTGGGCTTGTAAAGTCGCGTCACAGGAATGTATTCCTAATACGGAAGTTATCTTCTTAAAAAGAAAAAAAAAAGTTGTATGTAGTGTTCAACTTAAAGCCGTCACCTGGCGTTTCAAGCTGTATTAAATAGGTACTACTTTGGAGACTTGTACACAGTCAACAACAGTTGTTAATAACCCTATAAGTTGTATAAAATCAAAACGGATAAATAAAAATCATCAAAATCGCAACATTGCACCTTATTTAATTCAATTAAACCTATTTATACACACATAATATTAATGTGTGTGAGCGTAATATATTCATAATTACCTATTACAATAAAGTTACACTAGACATGACCCCAGTTACTTACAAGAAATATTTTCATTTATTTACTTTTACAAATAATAAATATGTGATTGTCGTTAAATGCCCATGTACGAACATAAGGTGAACGTACAGAACAATACGAATATTATTAATAAGATGGCAACCCAGGCAGGTACAGTACCTGTGGAACGAAAACATTCATTATTAGTAAATAAATCTGTATATATATTAAAGATCATCATCATCAACAGCCTCTAACAGTCCACTGCTGGACATAGGACTCTCCTTAGAAAGGTGGTTTTGGCCTACTATACCACGCTGGCCAAACGGGTTGGTTTCAAGTTTTCCTTCTCTTCGCATCGCTGTTGTCTTGCGTAGTTTATATTAAAGATAAGGTAACAAATATAAAGATATAAATAAAAACAATTTTATTTAAGTAGAAAATGTGTAGATTATAGCCAGATAGTAGAAGATGACAATGCCGTTTAGCCAGAGGCTGTTGAATCTCTAGTCCTACCTTTGACAAAGAAGACTTTGAAAGGTAATAAAAGTAAGCTCATATTTAAAATATGGATGTTTTTTTTTAGGAAATTCACTTTTTTACAAGCTGCTTTTCAGTTGAGATGTATGTATAACGCTTATAGAAACGCGTAAAGAACCACAAGAACCATATTTTTGTTAAAAGTTATACACCAGGGTGTGGTTTATATAATGATAATGATGACATATAATAATATAAAAGTTTTGTGGCACTCGGGGACTGCTACGGTAAAGCTATTGCATAGCATTTTTTATCAACAAGCAATTATAATTATTTTTTATTTATGCAGTATTATTTTTTCTTTTATATTTAATCAAGTTTACAAAACAATATACACTGTCTTTTTACCAACATACATTCTAACAATATTATTGCCCAACAATATAATCATCCTATTAACCGAAAGACAATCACAACTAAACAGAGAACATAATAGTAATATGAGCATATCTATCTATGGAATAAAAAAACACTAAGATTCAATAGACTATACTGGAGAACGTGGACGCTATGTATTGTGTAAAGTAGATATCAAATATATATTTTGTTGCTTTTTACAATAGAGTTATTGAAAAGCAAGGAAGAAGAATCTAGAATGAGTGTGTTGTCAAGGCAACGGATAACGGCCGGTGGCGGAAACACGCATGCGCTAATCTGCCTATACAGCACGGAGCCGCCACATCCTTGTCGCGCTGCAGTTACAATCATATTCTCTATCCTTTTTTAGGGTGTTAGGTTTTTTCGTTACGGAATTTTTTGATTCGGTCGCCGCGCTCAAGACCCTCGATAAAAGCTATACAATAGCTTAATAATAAAACTCTTAACGGGACCTCTAGGCGCTTCCTTTTGTTGAGTAAGTAGGTACAAGTACTGTGCTTCTTTATGATTTGCTAGCTGAGGCCTAAGTTAATCGTTATGTCATCTTAGGTTTCTAAATGTGAAGTCCCGTCAAAATCGGTCCAGCCTTTCCAGAGATTAGCACAGATTGAGGAACAAACAGACGGACTAAAGTTTAAAATATTGGTTTTGTGTTGTAGGTAATGCATATACTTTTGTATGAAGGTATTATTATTACGTTTAACAGGTAGTGGACACAGTACTTACTTCTATAAGGCAGTGAGTGGATGCAGAGACAATTGTCTACGGATATGGACAGCAACGCGGCCTCGCTCCGTGAAGTGATGGGTGGGCCGTAGCCCCGCACTGGCAGGAACTCCAGACCAGTCACGAACATCATATGAGCGTTGTTTACGTGTAACACTCGCTGTGAATTAATGACAATTTGTTTTTGTTATCATGATATTAGTTAAAACTTGTTCAAATGGACCTACTTTACTGCTGAACTCACAGAATTGTATTGACATCATCATCATCAACAACAGCCTTTAACAGTCCCCTGCTGGACATAGGCCTCTCCTTGAAAAGGAGGATTCGGCCTACTATACCACGGCCAGACGGGTTGGTATAGGGTTGGTTTCAAGTTTTCCTTCTCTTTGCATTGATGTTGTCTTGCGTAGTTTATCCCTTAGTCGCCTTTTACGACACCCGCGGGATGAATAGGGGTGGTGACACTCTGTATTCTTAATCCGTCACCACACGGACATCTACTTTAAATAGTCATCTAGGCTATAGGTTCATCAACAACGTCTGACTGCTGGATACTGATCTCCCCCTAGGAGTGGATCAAGGTAAAGGTCCTGCACCTTGGGAACTGGTCATAGGCCATAGGTTTCTATTAACAAATTGAGTTTTGGCCAAGTGAGTTTGGTACGTGCAGGCTTTGCATTAAATGTTCCTTCTCTTTAGAGTGGTGATGTTCTGAGTAATTAAGTGCTTTACTCAATTTTTACTACAGGCATCCTTAATAAATCATCACAAGGATGATTCCCAATTGAGTTCAAAATTTCTAAACAAGGAAATGATAAATTTTGAATGTATAATTTCGTATTTATAATATTAGTAAGGATAAGGATATTAATTATCACCGCATTATACAGACCGCCATGGTAGGCTGCATTGCCTACCCTCACAATGAGGACGTATACCTGGATTCTACTCATGTTTTCCTATAGGCAGAGTCACTTTGGTAGGCTTTATCATCATCATCACCTATCGCAGTCCACTGCTGGACATAGAACTCTGCCATTACACACCACTCTGATCGAGTTTGGGCTTCCAGCTCCGTAGGCTCTCCTAATCGCCACAGCTTCAATCACCGGGTCTATAAAAGATAGCACTAGGTTAAGCTAACCTGCAAGCTGAAGGCGACGTAGATGTCGACGGAGCCGCTGAACATGGTCCCGACGCCGACGAACCGCCCGTCATCGCGCACGGCCAGCGCCGACAGCGCCTCGGCCGCGTGCACCTGCGCTACCTCCTCGCCCCCCGCGCCCCACGACTGCACCACGCCCCGCTGACGCCCCGACCGCGACACAGGGTTCGCGATGGTGAACATGCGGAACTCGCCCTTCTTGTCCTCTATCACCCCGTACCTGGAGCGATACACCTTTACTTTATAACCACCGTCATGTCATTTTGAAAACGTGATATGACCTCAAAAATATTAAAGATATATTTTTATTTACGGCCAACGAGAAGCGATGCAAAAGTTTATTCATCTTAAAAGCTTCTGTGGAGTTGACAATCTACTATCTATCTCTTTCCATCTTTTGTATTTGTAGTAATGTCTCGTTCTCACGGCAAAAAAAATGTTAGGATAAAAACGGGATCAAAAGCATTAGGGGCAGCTAGTATTGTTTTAAAAAATAATTACACTAATTTCCATAAATTATAACTAGTAAACTTATAAAAACATTTAGTCTCTATGTAACAGAGATCAAGTCTGGTGCCATACACCGGGGACATAGTTTATATTCGAAAAAAAAAAAGATTCCGACGAATTGAGAACCTCCTCCTTTTTTTTGAAGTCGGTTAAAAATATTATTATTTTCTTTACTTAATAGAAATCTACACTATACAAAGCTAGTACTTATATATTTAAAAACACATACATATTAAAAACTGACTGCACGGTTGGCCTAGTGGCTTAAGCGGTCGCCACGCCGCTTCCTACTACGCCAAGTGTCGTGGTTTCAATTCCCACGTAGGACAACACTTTGTGTGATTCACAATTTGTTGTTCTGAGTCTGGGTGTCCTTTGTGTCCGTTTCATGTATGTTTGTAAAGTCCCCCGCGACACAGGAATTTATATTCCTAATGCGGGAGTTGTCTTTTTAAAAGATATAAAGAAAAAAAAAAAAATACACTCGGACATGGTTAAATGGTGCTCATACGAAAAAACTTTGGAAAATCTAATTACTGTCAAATCGAAAGAATCTTTTAAAATCAAGATGTGACGCGAGTGACGCTATTTTATATGAAATTCTAAAGCGTGACGTCATACCTTATTGTTATCGAACCATGAAGAAAAATAATTTAAACATGAAAACAATCGATAATGGCGATACATTCTGGTAGAACTTTAGACAGTAATAAATAATAATAAATTTTCGGATATCTTACACACAACATTATCTAGTCCCAAGCAGCATATTACATAAGCAGCATAATACAAGTAGAGCTTGTATTGTGGGTACTAAACAACTGATATAAATACACAAACTTTTTTTGTAAATACATACACATTATACATAGAAAACACCCAGACGCCGAAACGAATATATGTGGATCACACAAATATTTGGTCCGACCTGGGAATCGAACCCGAGACCTCTTGATCAGCAGCCGCATATGCTAACCACTAGACCAACAAGGCAGTGAAATATTTAAATGTTTTATATATTGCTTATCAAACATATAGCAATAACGTATCATTCGTATCATTATATCTCGCAATCATTATTATATCTTTACAATTTACTGCAATATTGTATGGTACAATACCTGCATCGCCTAAATAAGAATTTGTTGCCGTTCGATGGTTGGCACGTGATGGTGAGTAGTGGTGTGCGCTTGCTGGCAGTGGACCACACAAGCGCCTGACCGTCCTTCGCGATGCTCACTAGAGATGTGTCGCACGGGCTGAAGTCGAGGTCGTCGATCTGCAATTGTTACAAGTGGTGACTTTTAATTCTGTTAGTGGTGGAAGCTAAGTCCTGCTGTATGACCAGCGGTTATTTTTGTAAATCAACCGCTGAGAGAAGTTAGTCTAAAAAAAATTACCATAACTTACTCTTTATGTCATTAGGTTTCTAACAGTGAAAGTCCGGTCAAAAGCGATCTAGTCGTTCCTTTACGGGGAACAAGCAGACAGAAGTTTTTTTTAAATATTGATATGATATACTTTTATAGGAATTTAGTAATAAAACTGTTATTTTGATATTACATACAGATACTAATAGTACATTGTTCACCGAGGGAGGAAAGGAACCGATTACTAGCGAGGGAGCAGTTAAATGTTAAATGATATGAAAACTCTTTGAGAGGAGACCTGAGTCCAGCAGTGGGACATTAAGGGTTGTTTATGAAAACTCTTTGGGCAGGCGCGCGCCATAGATCAGATAACACATGAGAAATGAAAATTTATACAACTTTCTCTCCCGCTAAAACACGTTAGAAATGGATTTTCATACATTTTTTCCTCCCGCTTATTTAGGTCAAGGAAAAGACTAACTTTCTCTTTTCATTTTCAGGGAATAATGAATACTGTTCCGATCAGGTGTAGTATAAAATTATTTTTTACTATCTTTTGCCCGCGGCACCGGCCGCGTGTATGTCGGTTATCGTGGTATAAAGTATCCTATGTCCTTTCCCAAGGTTCCATCTATCTTTATACCAATTCATTCATTAAAATTCGTTCAGCCTAAAACGTAACAGACAGACAGACAGAGTTACTTTCGCATTTATAATATTATTAGTAGGGATGTTATGTGTCAGATGTCCGAAAAATATTTAAGTATATTTAGCCACAATATCCACGGTTATTGTGACTAAGTTACTCTTCATAACATCAGCTAGGTGCCCGTAAAAGCTACGTTAAAAACGGTCCCGACTAATATAGAAAGGCATTCCATCAACAGCAGCTCAGTTTGAGCTAAAGAGCGCCAACAAGTGATTTACTCAGCGATCTCGGCTTTTCATTAGTCTCTTTTAGTTATCACAAGGCTTACTTTCAAATTGTTTAAACCCTAATACGTATCAATATTAAAAATAAGTACAAACCTCCTTCGTATGTCCATCAAGTTCGAAGAGCATCTGCATCTTGGGAAAACTCCAGACGCGCACCTTACCGTCTATGCCACCTGTCGCCATTAGCTTGCCGTTGTGACTGATCCGGACCACTCGTTGTAATGGATCATTGCTGAAAACATTTAACTTAACATCAGCTTTATTTTCTCTTTTTTTCATGACTATAATAAATATAACAGTTTTTAGATGAAAGGTACCCTTATATTTTTTTGGTTCTCGTTCTTTAAGTCCAGAGAGTATGCAACATCACATGAAGCTCGGATTCGGAACACTTAGACTCCCGAACAACAATTTGACCATCTTCGTTTTTTCCCCATCAATTTTTTTTAATTACACAACGTCATTTGGTCCCAAACACGCTTAGTTTATAGAAATAGCCATAAAACGCATAGAAAACCCACAGACTGCGAAACAAATATTTGTGGATCACAGAAACATTTGGTCCGATCCGGGAATCGAACCTCTTGATCAGCAGCCGCATACGCTAACCACTAGACCAACAAGGCAGTCAGTGTACTTCATAACACTATGAAGTACACTGACTGCCTGAACCTGAAGTTTAAAATCATTGGCGAAAGATTAGCAGATACCTCCAACCCCAAATATTGATCAGCGGCAGCGTGGTGATGCTTTCAGACCTTGGCGGAGGCATAATTGCCAGAAGAGATAACGAAAGAGAAATGGAATTTGCCAATGCAGTCAGGACTTGGGATCAAAATGATTTTGGAAGTCTGAAAAGTATACACTTTCTACGTCATTTCTGTGTCCCTGGTGTCGTGAAGACAAAACTTAGCGATAAATGGTTGAACAGTTATGGCGCGAAAGCGTAACTTCAAAACAATATCACTTTCTCATGTTAATAATAATAATAATAATAAAATTCTTTATTTGGAACTAATAACTTTATTTGGAACTAAAAATGGAAAGTATGCAAGTATAATGAAAAGACAACGAAACGAATTGATATACCCTATATGATGATGATGATTTGATAAACTGATGGATTAAGGAGTGTAAACAGTAACATGAGAAGGTTGGGGTCAGCAACTTGAACTTACAGTAAAGTTACATGTAAAGTTCAATGTGTATCTTTATATATATAATTCTTCTGTGAGTGTGTATGTCACTGAACTTCTCTCAAACGACTGGACCGATTTTGATGAAAATTTTTGTGTGTCTTCAAGGGGATCTGGGAATGGTTTAGATTCGCAATTGGACCCGGTAGGTGGCGCTGCGATCAAGTTCTGGAATTTTAAAGTTGGGCGGTACGAAGTTCGCTGGATCAACTAATATAAATAAATAAAATTGGAAAGTCTGTTTCTAATACCAAATTATTAGTTTTTAACTAAATGCATATATACGGTACTTACTTAAATTTTTGTCTGTCTGTCTGTTTGTACGGCTAACCTTTGGAATGACTGCATCTAACACCTAATCTTTGGACTAACCTAGGCTATTTTTCGCGCTTCGGGGCGTTACTCCCTATTTACAATGACAACCGAGGGTAAATACTAGATAAGAATGGATGTAGATGGTAATATGGTATGGAGAGCCTTGGCGGATACCTATGTCTAGAAGATAGAAAGTTACGTGAATTAGACACAGGTAATTTATAAAGTGCAAGTCATACTGTTTATCACATGGGTTGGTATGATAATAGCTAGTCAAACATTACTATCTATTCATAGTTTTCATGTATCTGTGGTTATCTATGGTACTTAGATTAAAGATGATCTTTTAAAGAAATCAGCTCAATGATCCCTCTATCCATACTGATGTTATAAATTCTGTCCGTCTGTTGCACTTTCACTGCCGAACCATCGATTTTCGACGACTTTCGATTTACGAAATGTGGCATGCAGTTACTTTGATGCTTGAAGGACATGGCCGCTGTTTAATGCCATTACCGACATAAAGCGAGCGGAGCCGCGTTCAAAAGCTAATTTTATATAATTATTGTATTAAGATGTTTGTTAATGGTTTCTAACTTTTATGAATAGCAATTTGTTATTTGATTTGTTGTGTTTTTTTATTTGTGAAGTACCTACGCTATTCTTATAATCTTTTTATTGCCTACACTTCTTCTCATGTGAAACCTCAGTGTTCAATGTAATTTTTCTAACATGAGATCTGAGTAAGCTATTAAACAATAATATATTGCAACAGATGAAACTGTTTCTAAACTTGAACTTCGTTTGGCAAATATTCAGATTAAGTTTAAAACTTTCCTAAAGGCTGCTGCATACGTGACGGGATTTAACACGGACGGGGCGTGGACGTGGTTGCCTCGTTATAAACGGGAACGTGATTTAAATGCATACACACCGTGACTGTGACTCGGATCTAACGTGTAAGTGTTGTGAACAAGGAAAGATGTATTTTTCATTTCAAGAATTGGCTTTAATTGCTAATGACGTGCTAAAAATCGTTGGCGACGATATTTAGCACGTCCCGTGCGTGCCACGTTCCGCCCCGTCCGTGTCTCCGTGAAGTATGCATTACCTTATACATTTAGTATGTAACGGTGTTTGCAAAACTTCCCGTCCCGTTCCGTCCGTGTTAAATCCCGTCACGTATGCAGCGGCCTTTAATCTAATTACTGGACACTATAGAAGTCATTGCGTATTTTTAAGTATATTTAAAACACACCATTACTGATGTAAATGCAAGTGTCTAAAAAAATTTGCGTAAGTAGTAACTTATTCAATTTTTTTTTGTTGATAAGAAGTACCTTATCAACAAAAAAGACAAAGAACAGAAAGACAGACAAAAAAAATACAAAATTGCTCTTTTGATCTTAGTACCGTACTGTGATATGAATTTAGTAAAAAATTGTTCATTTGATGTTACACACAGACAACTCAATTGAATTTATTTTCATTTATGTATAGATAAGTTGTAATATGTACCAAGATCATTTAAAAATTTATCACCTTACTAATTTTTTTCAAATAAAGTTATGTATGACTTGCGTTTTTAAATATTATACTGTCATTACTTGCATTAAACAATAACAATAAGTACACATATAGTCAGTACTTCTACATTTATGATTCACATAATTCCAATTAAATTAAGTTCAAGGAATTTAATGGCAAAATAATATTTAAATACTGCTATTATTAAAACTTGCACATGAAGTAATTACAAGAACTTAACTAGCATGTCTATACAGTATTTTAAAGCACCAAAAAGTTATGAAAAGGAACTATAAATAATTGTTACCTAAAGTCAGTCTGAACACTGTCACTTGGCCTGATCTCGAATGATATTCTCTTCTCCGTAGTATTACTGTTGCTGTCTTTTTTAGAAATATTATCATTTTCCGACACAGTGCGACGTTTCCTTCTAATTAGACCATTTTCCGCTTTGAAGCTACCTCTGCGCATCTCAGCCGCATCTACCATGCGAATGTTCACTTTGTAAAGTTGACAATGACTTTCTTGTCCAGCTGTTAAATATGTCTTGTTTTGTGAACTCCTCACAGAACAGTTCATCACAACATTTGGACCCGTTTCATGTCTCATCACCTCCTCGGCAACAAATCTAGTTCCATTGTGTGATAGCTCAAATATTTCCTACAAAATAAATTAAAACTATCATTAAAAGCATCTGGTTAAGTGTTAATTTAGATTGTAAGTATGTTTCCAAGGAGTTTATATTTAAATACATAAAAAAACTTCAACAGAAGTCTATGGTTCAGTAAATATCAGGTGACTAGTTTAAAGTTATGTTAGGTACTTTAGTAAAATTAATTAAAAACATATGTTATCAGGCTTGTGAAAAAAAAACTAGACTGGGTATACGATACGAAAGCTGCTATAAATCAACATTCCAGTAAACAGCTGACACGTATGCGAATAATATAGAATCTAATACATAATTAAATATTAGTAATAGGTTATTACTTACAAATCCATTAGCAACGCCTGTAGCTGCAGCTCCACCACCGCCAGCAACTATTACGTGTCTATTAGTAAGCGTTTGGAGCGTGTAAAGCGGAAAATCAACCCTTGCCAGTAAACCATCACATCTATTCGGAGCCATGGTGTCTTAAATCATTAACTTTATCAGATCAATAAGATTTTACCTATCACATAACACTACTTTAATATCAAATCGATACACCTAACACCATCTTAACCACGAAATGGTTCAATAATTTCAATAATATGGTTAAAACTACTCGAATCGCGAACTAAACTTTAGAAAGAATTCGCCACTTCCAACATGACAAAAGTCACATTTGACAACTACTTGTTTATGAATTTAGTTTTACATAGTTTTTTTATATAGTCATTTTTATGAATTGTTAAGTTTGCTAAAAGTTTTTGTAAAATTAGATTTACATCAAGTTAGGATGCCAAAATAATAAAAAAAAAGTTATATGAATACATTTTAATAACTGTTACTAAACACATTTTTTATTCACACTTAACTTAAATAGTGGTGATGCCATAACACTAACAATGCGTGACTACGGCTTTTCAAATTAAAATAATTGTATCTCTGTATACTGATAGTTGTGTCCCAACTACGACAAAAATCGACGCTGTAAAAGTGCGAAACAAGAATTTCAGGTTACGATACAATATTAGGGCACCTACACAACGATCAGTGTACAGAATACTCATATTCAAGTTAGAAAGGTCGTATTCACGCGTTGTTAGTGTTATGGTATCGTATCGTATCCTGAAAATCTTGTTTCATACTTTTTAGCATCATTTTATGTCGTAATTGGGCTTTAGTTTTTACTTTTTTTTGTATATCAATAACAAAATTGTTCTCATTAGTGAACCTAATGATTCTATGAAATCTATGCATTGGGTTGTGGGGATCTAGTTTCGGCAGAGGCCTTAAAGTCAACAACGTCAACAAGTGTGAGCTATTAGGGTCACAAGGGGGTAAAAACACCTATGAGGCGTGAACTACTGAGGTCCTGAAACTTCTGAAATCGAGAATCAAAAATTTAACTTCATTCTGTTAGGCCTACACAAGGACCGCGGTATCCATAGGGAATTACACACAGACAAAAAAGGGACAGACGGTGGCAACTCCAGAATTTTTTGGTCCCACTAGTTATCTTGCCTACGAGCCATGTTAATCAAGCACTACCTTTTAAGTCTCACAATTCTTCGAGTAATATCAGTGGCGTAGGTTTTTCTGTGGATTTCCTCATTTGTGAAAGTTTATACAAAAAAAGTTGGTTGGTTAGATTTAAAAAATAGTGGTGGTGGTAGATTAAAAAATAGTATTTTTTTGGTTTTAGTAATACTAGACAAAAGCGAGGATTTTCAAAAAAGTATATCTTCGAGGAAAGTGCACCTGGAACAATTCCTCTTTCGAAGGTTACCTTCCTTAACTTTCAGTTTATTTGGATTTTTTTATGGATCTTGTATCTTTGTGATATATTCTTTACGTTCTACGACTTCAATAGCGAATAGCTAGTATTATTATATATATTACAAGTACAGGAAGGATTAAATAAAAAAAAACATAAAATATAAAAATACTTTTAATAGACAATCGTATGTCAAATTTAGTACACTTTGTAGATCTACAGTTTAGAATTTCATTCTTTAAATATAATAATTTAATTGTTTTTTCTTAAAAACTGAACCGTGGCTGAGTATAGTCTCCGATATCCTGTACAGTAGAGCTGTCCAAACTGATTGCGGGCCGCATGTGCCTCGCATCTTAAATTTATGCGGTCCGCAGAACATCTTTAAATAAGAGTTTCTTTTGTTCGGAGAGTTAACATTATAGTCATAATAAGTTTTTAAGAATTCCAAATTATCCATATACCTATATTCTTCTCTCCAAATCTTTTTTACAACCCTTCAAATCTACTTCGCTATTATTATTTGTCATAAATTATTTCAGGTTTGGACAACCCTATTATACAGAATACTACCAATTCAATTAATAACAGGGTGTTCAGTTATTAACACAATAGAACTAATGTACAGTTTTTATCATAATTTATAGCTTGAAGTTAAAAAAACAATAAAAAAACCACTTCATAGATACGTAATAATCTTTGGCCAACTGAGTTGCCATCACTTAATATTTAAGCCACAAGTCTCTTAAAAAAAAGTTATCGTTTAGATTAGAAAATGTGTCTGAAGTAATGAAAGTTGCTGAATATTTGAACATAATGACTCACCATTAAATAACTTAAGAAACGTTGACATATTGTATACTAACACATTATTGGTAAGTATTATGTTACATAATTTACCTCGTAAAGAAAACAAGAAATATCAGCGGTACATAATAAGTTTGGCGGTAATGGTACTAATGGCTAGAAGCTGGAAACGGTCATGGGAAATCGAGAATAGGTCAATTTTCATGATAAAAAATTTATACAAATTTCAATATTGATCTACTTTAGATTTCATTAATAACAGTCATATATAGCCTAGTTATCAATAACGCGTGATGGAATAACTTCGAGGTTATACCACCATGCTATATCCAAAGAAAAGTTGCAAATGCGGGGTGAATTGATTCCTTTTGAAAGCTCCCATTGCGTGCGCTGCGTAAACAATTAGTTTCACCAAAACAATAATAAATATATTTCAGACATCTTACACACAACGCCATCTAGTCCCAAACTAAGCAGAGCTTGTATTAAGGGTACTAGACGACTGATATAATTACATATACATACTTTTTTTTTGTAAATACTTATATTGGACATAGAAAACACAGACACATAGACACACAAACACCGAAACAAATATATGCGTATCACACAAACATTTGGTTCGACCCGGGAATCGAACCCGAGACCTCTTGATCAGCAGCCGTATACGCTAACCACTAGACCAACAAGGTAGTTAAATTTTGGATATAATATATACAATAATGTATTAAGGAATTTTACCCTTTTAAAGATCTAAGAAGTTCCCGATAGCATTCCGCAATATTTATTTATAAGATTCTTTTTATTAGTCGACTACGACCAAAAGGTAGTGTAATATTGTTAGCTGACTATGTATCTCTGTACGTTCCAGCGTAACGTCTAAAATGCTGAACCGATAATAATGAATGAAGTGGTAATGGTAATGTTGCGCCATAAGGAGATGAATCTCCTTTGTACGGGAATAATCTAGAAGACAATAGAATCGAGGCTGATGACACAATAGCTGTCGACAATAGCACAATGGCTGATGGCTGATCGAGACAATAGATCGAGAATAATGGCCTGGGTGACATAGGCGATATAAATTTTGACAATTTTCTTTTATAGTTTTTTAAACATTTTAGGATCTATAGATCGGCACTGAATTTTCATCAAATTTTTATTGAGAAGAAGAATTGGTCTTCTCATACTAAACGTATGGTTCAGGATAAAAAGTCCCTTTACACGTAGTAAAAGAGAAATAGGATGGTCTCAGTCAGCTAGTAAGTGAATATGATAGATCTGATGAGCCCGTCCCGTACTGAGTCGCTGCTCTGTCCAATGCCGAAGTTGAAGAAGACGGACTCGGCAGCGACCTGCTGGGCACACGTACCCATCGGGTACCACCCTACTTTGTTGAATACGATGCCCACTTTGTATACCTGGAAAGAATTTTAATAATTAATTGTTACATATCGATATTAAGGTGACATTTGATTCGATTCGGCAATACTCTTAGTACTCCTAATTCCCAAAGGACGGATTAATGTGCGTTTATTTCCTTCTAATATTTTCACCATCATAACATATAAATAATCTACAATAGCATGCCAAAGACGATTAAACCATTTCTTTCAATACCCTCGAGCCGTCATCCCACCGGGGTCTCCACTCAAATTGGTCAAAAGTTGGCCAACAGCGTCGACCAGCTTTAGAGCAAGCTGTTGAAAGTGTTCATCGAAGAGCGAAGGTACCTTGTTCCTCTGTATGTAGACGGGCCTGTTGAACATGATGTCGAGCAGGTGTCGGTAGGGCACCCTGTCGGTGTAGTGCGTGTAGGTGGGCGTACCTTGTTCCTCTGTATGTAGACGGGCCTGTTGAACATGATGTCGAGCAGGTGTCGGTAGGGCACCCTGTTGGTGTAGTGCGTGTAGGTGGGCGTACCTTGTTCCTCTGTATGTAGACGGGCCTGTTGAACATGATGTCGAGCAGGTGTCGGTAGGGCACCCTGTCGGTGTAGTGCGTGTAGGTGGGCGTACCTTGTTCCTCTGTATGTAGACGGGCCTGTTGAACATGATGTCGAGCAGGTGTCGGTAGGGCACCCTGTCGGTGTAGTGCGTGTAGGTGGGCGTGCCTTGTTCCTCTGTATGTAGACGGGCCTGTTGAACATGATGTCGAGCAGGTGTCGGTAGGGCACCCTGTTGGTGTAGTGCGTGTAGGTGGGCGTACCTTGTTCCTCTGTATGTAGACGGGCCTGTTGAACATGATGTCGAGCAGGTGTCGGTAGGGCACCCTGTCGGTGTAGTGCGTGTAGGTGGGCGTACCTTGTTCCTCTGTATGTAGACGGGCCTGTTGAACATGATGTCGAGCAGGTGTCGGTAGGGCACCCTGTCGGTGTAGTGCGTGTAGGTGGGCGTACCTTGTTCCTCTGTATGTAGACGGGCCTGTTGAACATGATGTCGAGCAGGTGTCGGTAGGGCACCCTGTCGGTGTAGTGCGTGTAGGTGGGCGTACCTTGTTCCTCTGTATGTAGACGGGCCTGTTGAACATGATGTCGAGCAGGTGTCGGTAGGGCACCCTGTCGGTGTAGTGCGTGTAGGTGGGCGTACCTTGTTCCTCTGTATATAGACGGGCCTGTTGAACATGATGTCGAGCAGGTGTCGGTAGGGCACCCTGTCGGTGTAGTGCGTGTAGGTGGGCGTACCTTGTTCCTCTGTATGTAGACGGGCCTGTTGAACATGATGTCGAGCAGGTGTCGGTAGGGCACCCTGTTGGTGTAGTGCGTGTAGGTGGGCGTACCTTGTTCCTCTGTATATAGACGGGCCTGTTGAACATGATGTCGAGCAGGTGTCGGTAGGGCACCCTGTCGGTGTAGTGCGTGTAGGTGGGCGTACCTTGTTCCTCTGTATGTAGACGGGCCTGTTGAACATGATGTCGAGCAGGTGTCGGTAGGGCACCCTGTCGGTGTAGTGCGTGTAGGTGGGCGTACCTTGTTCCTCTGTATATAGACGGGCCTGTTGAACATGATGTCGAGCAGGTGTCGGTAGGGCACCCTGTCGGTGTAGTGCGTGTAGGTGGGCGTACCTTGTTCCTCTGTATGTAGACGGGCCTGTTGAACATGATGTCGAGCAGGTGTCGGTAGGGCACCCTGTTGGTGTAGTGCGTGTAGGTGGGCGTACCTTGTTCCTCTGTATATAGACGGGCCTGTTGAACATGATGTCGAGCAGGTGTCGGTAGGGCACCCTGTCGGTGTAGTGCGTGTAGGTGGGCGTACCTTGTTCCTCTGTATGTAGACGGGCCTGTTGAACATGATGTCGAGCAGGTGTCGGTAGGGCACCCTGTTGGTGTAGTGCGTGTAGGTGGGCGTACCTTGTTCCTCTGTATATAGACGGGCCTGTTGAACATGATGTCGAGCAGGTGTCGGTAGGGCACCCTGTCGGTGTAGTGCGTGTAGGTGGGCGTACCTTGTTCCTCTGTATGTAGACGGGCCTGTTGAACATGATGTCGAGCAGGTGTCGGTAGGGCACCCTGTTGGTGTAGTGCGTGTAGGTGAGGCGCGCCCCGTCCGCGTCCAGCAGGTGCGCGTAGAGCAGCTCGCAGTAGCCGCCCGCGCCCGGCCCGCTGCCGCCCCCCACACACGACACGCCCTCTTCCGACGGCGCTTGTGTTGGTACCTGACACAATATTACAAACTCTCGTAACCCATGTTTAGGCAAACTATAAACAATGAGTACAGTGACAATGGCAGAGTAGTAACTTTGGCAGTCTCATATATATAAAAAAAAAACATAGTACATAGGTAAAGTAATAATATTGGTGACAGATTTAGAGTACAGAGTATCCTTTTCATCTCATAGGTGTCATAAACAAATTAGTCATCCCACCCATCTGGCTAGCATGATATGGCAGGCTCACCTTTTACCTTCTACTTTCCGACGTTTACAGGAAAAAACATATGTGTGTGAAATCGTGAAAGTCTACGAACAGACTAGAGGAAATTGTTCTTAAAAACGGATATTTTAAAGTTAACAGTTTTAAAACCGTATGCATGTATTTTAGGAAAATATAAATTTTGCTTTGGATTTTTTTTAAACTTAATTTCATTAAAAGAGTGTATGTAATGCAAACTGTAAGCATAACACACACCTAAAATATGTAAATACCTAACAAATGAGTTACCTGAACTCCAAGTAAACAAATGTTCTTATCAACCATGAAGGTGACAGAACAGTCCAGAACACTTGTGTTGAGACAGTCGGTGTGTTGTATGATGGCTCGCTGGCAGTATATCTTGTTGAAGTCAGCACCGTGTCTCTCCATGTGCTCCGGTAGACCTGACATGCTTGAGTTTATCAGAGCTTGGACCGTGACAGAATTACGAACACCCACTGCAATTTAATACAATCGTTGGGTAATAATAATAATAAATATTTCGGACATCTTACACACAACGTCATCTAGTCCCAAACTAAGCAGAGCTTGTATTATGGGTACTAGACAACTGATATAATCACATAAACATACTTGTAATTTATGTTATACATAGAAAATCACCTAGACTCCGAAACAAATATTTATGGATAACACAAATATTTGGTCTGACCCGGGAAGCGAACCCGAGACCTCTTGATCAGCAGCCGCATACGCTAACCACTAAACCAACTAGGCAGTCAAGTAATGTTACTAATTTAATATGTTAAGACGGGACAGGGGCTTAAAACTAAAACGTAACCAAGTAATTTAGGACATTGCAAAGTTAAGTTAGTACCCGGAGTCCTGAAAAGTTTCACAAAAATCTTTTTACAGAACTGATGACAGTCACAAAGGAATCTAAGTTCATTTTCAGTTTGAAAAAAGTTCAGCGTGTGGTGTTGTGTGTGGTGGTGAATGGTGGCATTCTTACCGTCGTGTCGCGAAGGCCTAGGACAGCCTGGGCCTACGTAAGGAGGCAGCAGCTGTGCCGGTGCACCGAACACTTGCTCCAACATCACAGGGCTCGGAGTGTCAACCGTCAGGGTTGCCACCTGCAATGTAAAATTCAAAAATACATTATTTTCAAACCACAAATAACCTGGGTACCTGATAGACATAGTTATATTTAAAAAGATTCGTCTAGTTACACCACTTTTATATGGCATGCGGCGCCAGTATTTTGATAGTATAAAAACTATGTAATCCAGTGTGGCGTATATTTACGAAGTGAAAACACCCAGACTCCGAAACAAATATTTGTGGTCCGACCAGGGAATCGAACCCAAAACCTCTTGATCAGCAGCCGCATACGCCAACCATAACAAATAAACACAGAGCAAATAAATATTAACAATTTTTAAATCTTTGTGGTAGATTAATAATAATTAATGTTATTAACAGGAAATAAATTTTTCTCAGAGTAATATATTTTCCCCAAAATTATAAAGTTTGAGAGCCATAGACAGAGGCGATGACGAAGCTTTTGGTTACCTACATCATCACCGTGTCTCGGAATGCCGTACCTGACGAAGTATATCATTGTACCATGCATTTATGTTTTGATTAGCTTTTATGGCGTCCAACGTCATTTTCATTTGATTGATGCCATCTTTCAAGACCGGCAAATTCCGCACTTCGGGCTCACATTGAGGGCACAAGTACTTTAATATCGGAGATTGAAGTTTAACCACTCGCAACTCTGGAATTATCAATCCACTACACTTCACACATATTTGCCTCTTGCAACAGTGGCATACAATTTTAGGATTCTTTTTATAAACTTTTGAAAAATCTTTTTTACATCTCAAGCAGACTGGCATTTTGTTATAAATTTGTTGTATCACCGAGATTATACAGTCCTTTTTAAAGTTTATTAAATAACGTGGAAAATTCAACTGAATAACCCTTTCTTTGTAAGAAACACAAAATCACAATTATCGTTCACAATAGTAAGCAAACAATTAAAACCTAAATTTTCATAGACCGTTCGTAAAACACAAGTGCACTTTTTAAATGCGGGTAGGCGAAAAAAAGATATTTAGAATATAAGTCAAGCTTATGCGACATGTACCTACATGATTTTGTAAAATAAATAAATATTTTTGGACCCTTGGATTAAACAATTTGTGTAAACAAAAAAAACTAAAACCCTAACTACGACAAAAAACGACACTGTAAGTGTGAAATATGTATTAAACAACATACACACAGTATTAAATAAATAAATATTTTGGACATCTGACACACAACATCATCTAGTCCCAAGATAAGCAGAGCTTGTATTATGGGTACTAGACAACTGATATAAATACATAAACATACTTTTTTTTTGTAATTACATACATATTATACATAGAAAACACCCAGACTCCGAAACAAATACCTATTTGTGAATCACACAAATAATTTTTGTTCCGACCCGGGAATCGAACCCGAGACCTCTTGATCAGCAGCCGCATACGCTAACCACTAGACCAACGAGGCAGTAAAATTAAACAACATTAGACAATGTACATAATTATCAGTGTACAGAGATACACATTTAATTAAGTTTGAAAAGCCATAGTCACTCATTACATGGAAACCTACCATAACATACACAAATACAAACATACATAGCCTGTCAAAATCATAACCTTCCTTTGACTTTCCCGTAGTCGGGTAAAAAGTCAACTCAATTCGAAGAATCTGGAAAGGCACTTAAGGCCATAGCTTTAAATAAATACAAAAAAGCGGCCAAGTGCGAGTCGGACTCGCCCATGAAGGGTTCCGTAGCATCATATAAAAGTTTTTGTAGTTCGTTGTAACTTTCATCAATCCCTACTAATATTATAAATGCGAAAGTAACTCTGTCTGTTACGCTTTCACGCCTAAACCACTGAACCGAATTTGATGAAATTTGGTATGAAGATAGAAATGAACTTGGGAACGGACATAGGCTACTTTTTACCGCGATAACCGACATACACGCGGGCGGAGCCGCGGGCGAAAGCTAGTGTTTTAATAATAGTGTTTTGATTGAAAGAAATGTAAATTGCGGTTTATGATTTATGACGTATTAAAAAAAAACTACTACCAACATTTTACCACTTTGGAAGTGTCGCTCGCGCAAACTATTCAGTTTAGAAAAAAATTATATTAGAAACCTCAATATCATTTTTGAAGACCTATCCATAGATACCTCACAGGTATGGTTTTGATGAAAAAATTTTTTTGAGTTTCACTTCTATGTATGGGGACCCCCAAAATTTATTGCTTTAGTTCTATTTTTGTGTAAAAATATTAAAGCGGTTCACAGAATACATCTACTGACCAAGTTTCAACAGTATAGCTCTTATAGTTTCGGAGATAAGTGGCTGTGACATACGGACGGACAGGCAGACAGACATGACGAATCTATAAGGGTTCCGTTTTTTGCCATTTGGCAACGGAACCCTAAAAAGGGGGCAGTACTATTTTTAAAATTTTGATTGTATGTATGTAATATGAAATGAACAGATTTTTACAAATTATTATTATTATTATTGAGTATGACACACTAGCAGCTAAAGAGCTGATGCATGTATTTCAAATAGCTTGGAGATATAAAACTAAACTGTTCGGTATAAATCTCTAGAACGGCTGGACCGATTTTAACGGAACTTTCACTGGCAGACGACTGATGACATAAGGAGTAACTTAGACTTGAGGATTTCTTGTGACAATATTATAGGTGAACTATCGGAAACCATTATTTCCCCTATGGGGCTGTCAATGAACCACGTGAGGCTTGATAGGGGGGGGGGGGGGGTTCACAAAAAATCACGAAATATCACAAGGGGGAGGGGGGTGTAGTAATATATCACGTGTATATATTTTTTCTGCAAATTTTCGCATTTCTTTCATTATCTCTTTGTCAGTCAACCTGCGACCTTTCTACTCTACCTCTGAACGTAATTTTTGTGGTCTATAATTTTCTATAATAAAATTAGTTGATACCCATAACCAGGGGGGTGTCACTCCGCAGTTTAGGTATAGTCGGCCGGCTGCCTGCCGGGTCAGACACGCCGGTCGAACTCACATCGTCAGAACAGTTAAGAGTTACACGATAGAAAGAGACGCAATTGTAGGTAAATATAATCGTAGTGATTCGGCGCCGTGCGATCTGAATTGAACTTAATCTTTTGACACCGAGGGTATCTATAACTTTAATTTACTTTTCGGAGTGAGTCTTCTGTGCTGGTACTATTATGTGTTCTGTGCCTTCTGTATTTTATCAACATTAAAAAAATAAGATTCTTTGTAGGTACTAAAAAATACACGTGATATGGGAGGGGGGAGGGTAGTCTTAAACCTCACCATGTATCACCAAGGGGGAGGGGTGGGTTGAAAAATGCCAAAAAAAAGATCACGTGATTAATGGACGGCCCTTATTACATCCAGGTGTACTACGGGAAAAAACATATTTCCCGAGGTCAACCCAAATGGACCAGGTGGTTGGACTATGGTCAACAAACTGCCAGAAGGAAATCCCCTCCCTGGACTCCTTCCAATACAAAGGCGCAGAGAGGGTCACACCGTGTGGTTTTAGTCGGTTCGAGTCCGACACACCACCCCGCCGTAACCCCCGACGGGGTGACGGTCCGCGGGGATTTCCACACGTAAAAAAAAAAAAAAAAATGGTCCACAAACTAAGAATGGTAACAATGTACTTACATGGGATGAATTTCCATCTCCAATCAGCTGTTTCCTGGGAACCCTACATGTGGAGAAGCCGCTCGGCATGGCCACATCAGAGGTGCTAGATAAAATGTTCATAAGCACTGCGAAAGCCTCTGATTCTGTGAGCAGTGGCGAGCAAGCTGGACCATCCGCGAATTGTTGAGGAGTGAGGGTAAGAAATCGGATTTTTTCTATGGCACTTCGGATTTTTGGTTTTTCTTTGGCATCTGGAAAGAAATATAAAATTATTAGCTTTTACTTGCGGTTTCGCCCGCCTATGCTGGCTTGTTGGTCTAGTGGTTAGCGTATGCGGCTGCTGATCCAGAGGTCTCAGGTTCGATTCCTGGGTCGGACCAAATATTATTTGAGTAATTCACAAACATTTATTTCGAGTGTTTTCTCCGTATATGTATGCATTTGCAAAAAAAAAGGTATGTTTATATATTTATATCAGTTGTCTAGTACCCATAATACAAGCTCTGCTTAGTTTGGGACTAGATGATGTGTGTCAGATGTCCGAAATATTATTTATTTGTATATGTTATTCTGATATATAAAATACATGATGGTAAAAAGTAGTTTTTGATTGAAAGAATCCTCACATTAGCATTTATAATTATACATAGTAGGATTAAATTTAACTAGCTGACCTCGCGAACTTCATACCGCCTAACAGTCGATTCAACGTCACTCAATTGTTTTGTATTCTCGGAACCCCTCCAATAAAACTTATCAGATAATTTTTTGATATTTTTTTCCTAAAAACCATCCTCGTACTTCAAGGTATATTATTAGCAGCCAGCCGTTCACGCGTGATGGCGTGACCAAGGGAAATAGGGATTCATTTTTATATATGTAGATAGATGTTAGAAGGATTCAGAATAACTGACACTAGCTCAGTTAGCGAATGAATATGACTGTCATGAGTGAAGGGTTAATTAAGTCAAATTACTTTCTTTCTTTCTTAAAAACGACAACTCCCGCAATAGGAATATACTCGTATATCTTACATCGCGGGGACTTTACAAACATAACTATTTGCGGATTATAGCGTTGTCCCATGTGGAATTTGAACCCATAACACTTGGCACTTAAACCACTAGGCCAACCGTGTGCTACAATGACGGTTACTTACCAGGTTTCTTGCTAACTTCGTCTGAGGATCCAGATGTTGGTTGTTCAGGAGCATCGCCCACTTTTTGAGCTTCTACGACAGCTTCAGGGCTATTTTCGGCGCTACTCTCTATATTTACCACCTGTACCTGAAGTGCAATAAAACTTACATAGAATTATATGAGTGAAGAATTGACTGCATGGATAGTGGCAGTTTCCTACTGTGCTAAGTATTGCGACTTTGATCCCCACATGGGGAGAAACTGTGTGATGGATTTGTGAAGTCCCCTGCAGAACATGAAATATTTCTGTGGTGGGAGATGACGCTTATAAAAAATATTTTCTAATGCGCCAAGTGTTGTGGGTTCAAATCCCACATAGAACAGTACTTTGTGTGATCATAAGTTGTTGATCCGAGTCTTCTTTGTCAGTTTGTTAAGTCCCCCGCAACACAGGATATATATTACTAATGTTGTTACTATAATGTGATGTTGTCTGTTTAAAAAAATAAAAGAAAAGTATTGAGTGTTTAGTGTCTACAGAACACTTTAGAATTTTTTAAGGGTTACTTACAGCAACTTTATCCTTAGAAGTAGAAGGTGTAGGACTCTTAGCCCGTTTCTCATTTGGTGGTCCGTTCTCTGAAGGCGGACTCAAACTTCTTTCGTTAGTCCTCTTGTCCTGTGCTTTGGAGTATCGAACAGCAGCTTCAAATAAGTCCAGTTCACTGTCAATATTTAAATGATCAAGGGAGAACACTGTGATGACAGTATTTAACTCAACATCTTCAAAACTGCTGTCGTTCAGTACCTCTTTGGTGTTCATACTTATTATCTGGGTAAGAAAAAAAAATATCATTGTTTATTTTCATAGACATTTAAGATTACTATTAGACCAGGGTAGAGAAGCCTTTTAAAATAATAAAAAGTTGGAGTCAGAAAGATGACCAACTGGAGTAAGCCTTCCCGAAGGTGGTTCACATATAATACTATCGCTTTATTGGACACCAGATCAATTACAACAATATCTTAAAGCCAGGAGGTACAAGTGGCATCTTCTTTGCTCAAAGGCAATCTCTTACAGGCAACCATGGGATGGAAAGTGTGGTGTAGCGAACTCATAGAATAACAAATAATATTTAACTAACTTTGGACACAATCTTAATTAAGTTATATAACTTTATTTGAACTTTATTTTCACACCATATGAAAGCATGAGGTAAAGGAAAAGCAAATTAGGGATGAGGAAAATAGATTTCCTCTCTCTCGATTTCAGCTTAGGCAGGAGGGATATAAAATGCAGCCTGCATTTCAGTTATAATAGCCAGATTAAACACCAGTAGTGTACACTTAGTGTTGTAAGTTCCTAGCAATAGACATTAAAGCCTTTAACATTTTGGGCAGATATAATAATTGTATATACACGGTGATTTTATAGACGTTTTGAAAACGAAACATTTTAATTTGTAATCATCTATAGTACCAATAAAAATGGATAAATCAATTGTAATGTTGACTATAAAAAAGTTTCAGTTTTAATATTCATTTTTACTCGATCGACTTGGAAAGTAGTAATGCACTGCAAAGTAGTATGAATTAAACACGCCGCGCGCCGGTGACGCTAACAGCTGATTTACAAGTTTACCTATAGGCGCGAGCTAGCGAGTAGGTACTTCGTAGTTTGACTCCAGTTTGTTCTTCATACTTAATACGGGCTTAGGACTGTCGTATTGTCGGATATACCTATTTATTTAAACTTCTTTTCGATTATTAACCACGAATCACATCAAATCAATTTATCAACGGATTGTAGGACTGCGGCGTTAATACCTATTTTTTTTAAACTTCTTTTCGATTTATTAACCACGTCAGGCGTGTTAAAAATCGGAGCTATCTACAGAATAATTAGCTTACATACCTATTTACAGTTTAACACTTCTCTGTATCGAAGCAACTGCTCAAAATGGAATCCGCGTTCAACACACAAGCGTCCACGTTTGATACAATTGTATTTTAATTTTCTTAATGTGTCTCTATCACTTTTCACTTTATCAACTTTATCACTTAACAATTAACATCTCTAAGTACGAGTTGCCGGTTAGATGACCTTTGGTCCGTGGTTAGATGACCGTGACCGACTGACGCCAAGGACGCGTGACGATTGGGGCATATTACACAGTCAGTATTATCACGCGATACTGGTTTTATCACGATAATATTGATGCAGTATTGATGGTATCACAGTATCGTGATAATATCGCAAGTTATCTTGAAATCCACGATACCAAGGGGGCGTGGCGTCAATATTGACAGTGTGGCCAGCCCTACAGACCACAATTAAATTTAATTGTTTCGAGTTTAATGTGACCCTCTCAAAAAATCTCAATAAAAGAAAACATTGCAGAAAGCGTTGGGTGAAAGACTGTGTTTTAAAACGAAACCAATATAGTCATTTTAACATCACACAAGAAATGCTATTGGGTGATGATTTGAATGATTAAGCAAATTATTTTAGAATGAGTGAAGACTTGTTAAAACCAAGTATAAAAGCTTCTCAAGCTTTTATACTTGGTTTCACCTTACGTTACTAAACAAGATACACATATGAGACAAGATAATTTAGTGATAGTAATAAATATAATACATTGTAGGGAGGGCATTAAAATGAGAACAATTGTAAAATTACCAAAGTTTTAATCTAATGAAATGTCACAATCAAAAGTCTCAAATTTGCAATTATTATAGTGCCTGCATGTTAGATAGTATTACTAGCTGCTATTTCATTTTCAATTTGTAAGTCTTCATGATTTTACGTTTCATCTTTACTTTTGTTGAAATTGTACATATTTTTATTGAGATTTTTTGAGATGGTCACATTGAACTCGAAACAATTAAATTTTATTGTGGTCTGTAGGGTTGGCAACACTGTCAATATTGACGCCACGCCCCCTTGGTATCGCGGATTTCAAAATTTCCGGATATCTTGCGATATTATCATGATATTATACAATATGTATATATATATACACATACATATATAATATACACGGTGATTTTATAGGCGTATTGAAAATGAAACATTCTAATTTGGAATCTTCTATAGTACCAATAAAAATTGATAAATCAATTGTAATGTTGACTAAAAAAAAGTTTCAGTTTAATATACATTTTTACTTGATTGACTTGGAAAGTAGTAATTCACTGATTATTCATTCATTATAATAAATGAGTGAAACACGTTCGTACGTGTTTTACGAATGATTAATTATGAATAATAATAATGATTTTGAAACCGTATATATGTATATATATATATATTTTTTTAATATATATATATATATATATATATATATATATATATATATATATATATATATATATATATATATATATATATATATATAATCTATGAGGAGGAGCCACTGTGCCACTGTTGACATCGTCTCTGTATATTAGTTTACTAATAAATAATTTACGGCATATCAAGTGATACAAATTGTAAATAAACAAACTAGAAGTTAATAAGCATTCAGAAAGTGTAAAGTTTTAGTGAAAAACGAACTAATAGTGACAAAAAACAATCAATATACAAAACACTATGCAAAGAAAAATAACTACTACTATGAGCTAACATAACCAAAAATTCACATAAAAGAAAAAAAAAATCCAAGCCATCACGGAATTACATGATATAAAATTAATTCAGAAAGTACCATCTAGCGGCCAGTGTCGGAACTTCGTCACAACACAAAAATCAAACGCAAAATCAATATTTTCAATCAACACTGATACCACCCAGCCAAGAGTTTCCGCTAATAACTGCAAGAGGACGCTACGCGTACCATTAAAATAATGGAAGAAGTTTTGAAAGTGCTTGAGGCAATAAAGAAGGATATGGATAATCAAAGACAAGAAATCCGAGAAATGGGAAATAATGTTACTGAGAAAGTCACACAGAATATAAGCAGCATATTCGAAGAAAAATTTTTGGCATTGGAAAAAAATCACCAAAATTTGAAGGAAATAGTAGAAAACCAGGAAAAAAGACTACACGCTATAGAGAGACAGGTAAGGAAAAATAATTTGGTATTTTTCGGCATAGAAGAGAATGAAACGTCATACGATAACTTAGAAAGAAACTTCATTACATGGACGGAACAATATCTTTTTCTAAAAATAAACTACAACGACATCCAAGAAATAAAAAGAATAGGAAAGAAAGATGGAAAACTACGTCCATTAGTAGTGACCTTCACAACTCTAGGCACAAAGATAAAAATTTTGAAACAGAAAAGAGCACTAAATGATACACATTTTTACATTAAAGAAGACTATCCAAAATATGTACTAGAGAAGAGAAGGGAGCTACAAGAACAACTACAACATAAAAGAGAAAAGGGAAATATAGCTAAAATTAAATATGATAAACTGATAATTTCAAAAAATAACACTAAAAGGAAGCTGCCTTTGTCACCAGAGATTGCCACCGAAACCAATGTAGAAAAAATTACGCAAATAAATAAAAAGAATAAAACACAACAAATTGTTGCATCGGTCAGGAGGTCTAGCAGCTTCTCGGAAGGAATAATTAAACAAGGAATACTAAATTACGTAATCAAAAATACACAGAAACAGAACGAACAGACATACAATTAAAAACAAGAAACAAACAAAATAATCTTCCAATCCGGCTGGTCACCGTGGAAGAGTACGACCACAACCCTCCAAAAATAGATACCACAAAGACTAAGAACAGAAACAAAGAAAAACGATAATATATACACATAAAAACATAAAATGTCAGAACCTTATCGTCATAGTCATATTAGAATTAAAGAAGCAATACAAGAAACAAAATACTTTTAGGAATATCAGAAACAAGACGGCTATAGAGAGAAAGAAGTGCTCATCGTTGGAGGAGGCCTTTACCCAATCTGGGGACCTTGCTATTAATTATATAATATAGTGTTATAGTTATAATAGTAGTAAATTAGTGAAGAAATGTAGCAGGATCCAATAAAGCCTTTTTTTGTTATTTTATTTTTTTTATATAAATCTGTGTATATATATATAATATATATACATACATACATATACATACTGCCTCGTTGGTCTAGTGGTTAGCGTATGCGGCTGCTGATCAAGAGGTCTCGGGTTCGATTCCCGGGTCGGACCAAATATTATTTGTGTGATTCACAAATATTTGTTTCGGAGTCTGGGTGTTTTCTATGTATCATATGTATGTATTTACAAAAAAAAAAGTATGTTTATGTATTTATATCAGTTGTCTAGTACCCATAACACAAGCTCTGCTTAGCTTGGGACCAGATGATGTTGTGTGTCAGATGTCCAAAATATTTATTTATTTATTTATTATTATTATATATATATATATATATATATATATATATATATATATATATATATATATATATATATATATATATATATATATATATATATATATATATATATATATATATATATAAATAATAATAAATAAATTAATAAAAAAAAAAATTTATTTATTATTATTTATATATATATATATATATATATATATATATAAATAATAATAAATAAATAAATAAATATTTTTTTAAGTCAGTTTTAGCTGCCGGCCTGCAAAAATTAAGATTTCGATGTAAAAAAATATATATATTGATAGATCTTATTAGCCCTTTCGAATTAGTAACACAACCATATTCCAGTAAAGTCAACGTAACACTGAAGTGGTAGTATTGATGATAATATTGATAGTGTAATAGCCCACTTCAGTATTTGCGATCTTGTGATAATATCGTGATTCCAGTATCACGATAATATTGACTGTGTAATAAGCCCCATTGAGTCCCGTGACGATTGAGACGTGCGCCCGCGGGGCAGGGGCACAGTCAATCGTTATTGGTTGAAAGACGAAATCGTTGATTTTATTGGCGATTAACGATTTACGATATAAAACGCATAGTATTTCTGTTTGTAGTATGTACCTACGTGTGATTGAATAGTGCTACTACTGGTTCTCACTTTTTATCTGTAAACGATTTGAATATCGACTTTGATGATTTTTTTTTATATATTTTATTAAATTAACGTTATATATAGCTTCTGTTATTGATTACTAATTCAAAATTTTCGGTTTCAAAACGCTTTCAAAATCACCGTGTATAATAGTTGTCATAGTGTATGAATATTATATATTTAAATTTAAGTGCATGTATATATATGTATGTATATCTTTGTATGTATGTATATGTCTATGTATGTATACCTTTGTATGTATGTATGTGTATCTTTGTATGTATGTATGTACGTCTATCTTTGTATGTATGTATGTATATGTCTATGTATGTGTAGTATTTTACACTAGTTATCTGTGCACCTCCCTACAAGATTTCTTCACCACCCTAAGGTTGACTGGTAGAGAATGCCTTGGATATTAAGTCCGCCGTTGTACAAAGTGCATAAAGAAATAAATAAATAAAATAATGGACAAAGTCAAAAAACAAACCTGTATACACTTATCCATAAGTACATTCTCTTCAAATAATCTGGCAAACTCATAAGCACGGCAAGCATTTCTTGGATACAAGTCTGACCACAGATATCTTGTGCATTCCTTTACTAGATGTGGCAACATGTACTTCTTGGCTCCATAGCATAACTCACAAGCTTTGTCAAAAGAACTTATGTTTATATTATCTGTGTAAATATACCTGAAAAAATACAAGAAAAAGTTCTTAATTGATTTTGAAAACTTAAAAATTATCAGAATTAGTTCAAATATTGATTTGTTTATGAATTGGGTATCAGACATAACTCAGTATACCTTCCACAATCCATAATGACATAATTCAGTACTATCTTTTGATGTTAATAAACACTACAATCATCAATCAAAATAAATAAAATATGTTCTTTACATACTCACTCTAACAGAGCCTTGAAGGCCTCTGGTTGCACGTCTAGTATAGGAATAGGATCATTCCTTTCAGCCATTCCGCCATAAAACATAGCTTCAAACACAGGTGACGCCATCGCTAGTATCAACTTGTGACCAGCAATAACAACCTGGTGAGGTTCAGCTCCAACTAAAAATGTGCAATCGGACCATTGCCCCGATTGCAGAAGGTAAGCACCTCTTTGCTTGACTTCAACGCATCCCAGCTGCCAATCTGTAGGCGCTCCTGCCATTTTTGAACTTATTTTGTGTCACAAAACAACAACTATGAATATTATCTCTAAATTATTTCATTAAAGAGCTCAGTTTGGTAACAAAAACAATGATTTACACTTGATTGCACTTTCAATTTGTACGAACTTACGATTTACGAAGTCTTCTTTATTTATTTTCACGTCAGTTCGAGTCAATCTAATAAGCGTTTATGAATAACGATATCCAATGTTACATAATTTATATAAGTAATAAATACTACAAATTTATGTAATTTATTTTTATTTACAGACAGAAACAACTATTTTATCTTCGGAATATATTTCTGACAAATTGTAATAAGTAAAAAATTGAAAAGAAAAACGCATTAATGTCGCTAACTTTGTAAACAAGTATACTAGAAAAATACGTTCAGAAAAACTACTTAGTGATATTTGTAATACAGTTGAAGTATAAAAGTACAGCAAAACCAAATTAAATCATTTTACATACATTTATATTTCGTGCAATTTTTTATAATTTACTTATGTTTCTATTGTTTCACTTTATTTTCCAAACCATCGTTCAGAATTCCTAACGCACCTTGGTCCATATGTCAGATTTGTCAAAATATTCGTCAAAGTTGTCAATAAAATTGTATTCATATGAATTTATCAAAGGGTTTCCTTCCTCTTGCTGTTATATGTGGATTAAAATAAACTGATGAAACAAGATGAATCACGACGATATAAAATCTGTGGTACAGGAAAAGTTCTTATCGAGCGAGCGAGTTACAGCTTTCCTATGTGACGCTAAAGTTTTACATCCCGATTGGGTGAAAAAAGATCGTCTATTAGCAATTGTTGAGTTTGGTGACGAGAAGGCCGTATTCTGCCTTTTTACGTCATGTTACCCGCCGAAATCTTTTACAGATTTATCTATAGAGATAGTATTGCCAATAGATAAGAGTTTTAAATGTGAAATAGACAACAAACCTTCCGATCCTGAAGCCATACTGTACCTGAACCTCCAGTCTCGTAACAATAAGTATAAATTTGAAATTCAAATGACTCCACGCGTTGACAATTTTGTTGATGATTTATTTAGAGGTATAGAAGCAGTTAACAAAGTGCCAACACAGCCTGAGTTTGTGTGGCTGAAGAAATATCATGGTAAAGCTGACAATGAAATGTTAATTCACCCTATGGTGCTGCCTGGAGGAGTCTCACACACCCAGAACTCTGCACCGGTTGCTATAAGAGAGAGTTTGATCAAACATAAGATGTCCGATAAGGAATATGAATATACTTTTACGAAAAGGTTTACAATATTTTGTGGTACATGGAATGTGAACGATAAATCTCCTGTAATCCCTCTCAAGGGATGGTTGAGCATTGATAAGGAACCACCTGATATATATGCTGTTGGTTTTCAAGAATTGGATCTATCAAAAGAAACATTCTTATTTGACCAAACTATGAGAGAAGATGAATGGTACAATGCTGTAATAAATTATGTTGACAGAAGAGCAAAATATGTTAAAGTAGAGAAAGTAAGATTAGTTGGTATGATGCTGATTGTCCTCATCAAGGAGAAACATTTCTCTCATGTGCAAAATGTTGTATGTGACACTGTCGGAACAGGTATCATGGGCAAGATGGGGAATAAAGGTGGAGTCTCAATAAGGTTTGATCTCCATAGCACCTCATTATGCTTCGTCAACTCACATTTAGCTGCTCATGTTGAAGAATATGAGCGAAGAAATCAAGATTTCAGGGATATTTGTAATAGGACGAGATTTCTTCAGCCCAATCAACTCCCAAAAGGCATAAAAGACCATGATCACATATACTGGTTGGGAGATCTGAATTATCGGATTACAGAATTAGACCCTACGACTGTGAAAAAGCTGGTAAATAGTAACGAGTTTGCTCCAGTTCTAGAATGGGATCAACTGAAACAACAGCATAAGATTAATAATGTCTTTGCAGGATATATAGAGGGTGATATTACTTTCAAGCCCACATACAAGTATGATCCTGGAACAGATAATTGGGATTCTAGCGAAAAGAATAGAGCACCAGCTTGGTGTGACAGAATATTCTGGAAAGGAGAGAAAATTGTTCAACTTGCATATAGGAGCCATCCATCACTGAACATAAGTGATCACAAACCTGTATCAGCAGTATTTACCTCTGCAATAAAAATAATAGATGAAGAAAAATATAGGAAAGTATATGAAGAAGTTATCAAGCAACTAGATAAAATGGAAAATGAACTGATACCACAGGTCAAAGTTGACAGGACAGAAATAGACTTTGGTACAGTACGTTATTTAGAATTGCAAGTACGTACTATCACCATCACAAACATTGGTAAGCTACCTGTTGAGTTTGAATTCATCAAAAAATTGGATGAAGCAAGTTTTTGTAAGGAATGGCTTATAGTTGAACCTTATAAGAAATGTATTTGTGCTGAAGAGACATGTGAAATTCAACTTAAAGTGCTAATAAATAAGACATCAGCTTGTAAGATGAATGCTGGCATTGACAAGCTTTATGATATTTTAGTATTACACCTGTATGGAGGTAAGGATATATTTATAACCATTAATGGCACATACCAAAGAAGCAGTTTTGGATGCTCTATAGAGGTTTTAGTTAATCTTAATATGCCTATAAAAGAAGTACCTGCAGGTAAACTAATAGAATTGGAGAATAAGAGAGATCAGTGTGTTTCCAACCAGTCCACATACTCCATACCAAAAGAAATTTGGTTCCTGGTAGACCATATCTACCTTCATGGCCTGAAAGAACCCAATCTGTTTGAACAACCAGGGTTTCATTCAGAAATACTTCAAATCCGAGATTGGCTCGACAATGGGTCTGTAGATCCTATACCTGGAAGTATTCATTCTGTTGCAGAAGCATTGCTGTTGCTCCTAGAGAGCACTTCAGACCCAATTATACCCTACAATCTGCAGTCAGTATGTTTGAGAGCATCTGCAAACTATTTACAATGCAAACAGATTGTAATGGAGTTGCCAGAATTTAGAAAAAATGTTTTTTTGTACTTATGTGAATTTTTGCAAGAAGCCCTCCAACACAGTGCTGAAAACGGATTAGATGAGAAAACACTGTCAACATTATTTGGAGCTATTTTCCTCAGGGATAATCCTAATCAAATGCAGGAGCCACAGTCACGGATAAACAAGCAGGTCATAGACAAAAAGAAGGCTCAGTTTGTATACCATTTCTTAGTTAATGACCATAGTGATTTAATATTCTCTAGATAAGTATATAAGTGACACACTTTGCTGGAAAAAAGATGCATTATGTTAAAAATAGCCCCAATTAATGCAGTGTTTTTCCAATGAAGTTGTTTAGTACGTATTTCGTACATATACGATTATAATAATTTAATACTCAAAAATTTCCATTAGGATTTGTAGGAAATATTTTTACTTTTTAATATATTATTCACCGTGAAATACTGAAAATACCACGTTGTACCTACTTATATTTGTTACTTCCAAGAAATCTCATTCTATTTACACTCTTTGTACCTTACATAAGAATTTATTGCATAAATGAATTTTTGCTCTCGTATTATTACACCAAAATTATATTTAAAAGTAGTTCGCTAAAGTATTTACTTCCTTTTTAGACAAGCGATTGTAATTTTCGTCATTTCGTTATTGTACTATTTAAAAATATCCTTGACATTAAAAGAGAGTTTAAAACTTCCAGACATTTATGAATCTTGTTAAACAGTCAACTACAAGTTCTAATTTGATTTACTTAAAATCATTCTAACTAGATTCAGAGCAGGGGAAGACATGATATCTGATGCCCTCTACTGGATGTGCCTTTGTTTCGTATACAACGACTTTTAGCGCCATTTTACTCGGTAAAATAAATCAAAATTATAAAACCTCAATTGAAAATTTAATTTTAAATATCAACAGTTACTCGATCTATCGAATAAACAGCTCGAATGATTAATTACATAATCTTTTGACATAAAAAGTTTCTACCGCCTTTTGGATATCGGTAATTTAAGTCACCTATTGAGAAAATCTGTTACCAATGAAAATGTTGTAATAAGAACTAATTGAAGGTCAATTGCGAAGTTTTTTACATTTAGTGACGTTTACTACCTGGCTCTTTAGATCTTCCTTAAAGCCGGTGCTGATATTTGCTTTCGTGTACAAGACATGGATCATCTAAATCTAGATATAGTGTCGTACGCGATAACAAGCAAATAGCTGCATTAAAAACTAAACTAGTGTCAAAAACTATACTGGTGTTCGTTGAAATCCGCGGCAAAAAACTTAGTAGCCAAACTGTTAGACTGTTTTTTCGAAGTGTTAACAACCTATGTGGACATGTGAATGATCTTAGTACCTACATTACAAGTATGATAAAATTATGTCTAGAGTAATTTTTAGTAAGGGTTTTACCGAAACTTAACAAATTAATTGTTGTTAATTATATTAAGTTATTTACCAGTATTGTAAAAATATTTTTTTGCAAATAGGTTCGGTATGACAAGTTGTCTTGTTTATTCGTTAAAAAATGTCAAACTTTTTAACCATGTGTCATAGAAAATGTATTATTATTTTTAACTCATGATATCAACAAATTAATATTATAATTAATATATTTAAATTGTATATACGTATTTTTATTGTAAACCTTCAGAAGGGTAGAACAACCAAATATTTCCAACAGTTTTACTTTTGCTGCGTATGAGATACTATTTAATTGATTTAGGAATACTCTTGTTTTTTACTTTAAACGGGACTTATGCGCGATAAAATTAAATACGATACCTTCTACTTTCCGACGTTTCGAACGGGTTATACCGCTCGTGATCGCGGGTAGAATCGCGAATAAGTGCCGTTTACAGTAAAAAACATGAGTATGTGTAAAAGTGGCGATAGTCTAAAAACAGTTATTTAGGCATGTTTTAAAAAAAGTGACTGCATACGCCAGTAAGAGCTAGCTTTTCATATTTTAATTAACAACACCACAGTTTTAAATAACGTTAAAATCCTAATATGAGACTGTGATATTGCGCGGGAAAAGTAACTCAGGTGACATTAAAAAAACCGCCAATTTAGTGGTGCTGCAATGGTGTTTAACGATAAACGACAAAGGTATATCTATTAAACTTAATATGATTTTAATCCTATGTGTGTTTAAGTGGAACAGGAATCGTTATAAATAAACACAATTGTCTCCACAAAGTACTTTAGATATTAAAATATATCTGTAAATACAATACATTAATTTTCAACAATATGTGTACACAACACAAATATCCTCATATATATCTTTCCTCAATCTATATATTCAACAGACAAATTTTGATTTAAAAACAAAACAGGTCATATTTTAACACACTCGTTCGTGCGTCTCCTCCCGCAATACCTATGTTGGTTATCACGACCAAAAGTAGCCTCTCCTTCTTCAAGATTTAATCTGTTTATAAACTGTTTATAAATTTATAATATTTGTATGGATTACCATAGGATCCTCCTCCTTGCGTCGTTCTCCTCAGTTCGGAGGGTCGTGACCCCCACTTGTTAAAGTTTTGTGAATGGCGGTTCGCCATTTGTGTCGGTTCCGGGCAGCATGCAGAGCAGTATGGATCGTACATCCGAGAAAGGAGCCAACTTGGTCTGTCCAGCGCAACGGGCAGCGGCCTCTGGGTCTCCTCCATACCATAGGATAGGTAGAGGCAAAACCTCTATATTGCCTGCTGTACTCATCCAATTAGTTGATTGTTTGTGCAATTACGCTGACTAACTGTACGATTAGATAAAAATGCGTATAATTTCGTTCTCTATTATTAGATTCGCACTATTTTTGTATAATATCTTTGACTCAATAATAACAAAACATGCTAATGTTACAGATATCCATAGTCACATCGTATAATAAAATAAATTCCTACACCGCGACTGTCAATTTGTTCGCGATAAACTCAAAATATCGATTCAAATGAAATTTTCTACCCGAGTCGACCCGACACAAAATATTTGTCGAGCTGAAACAAACTCGACAAATATATGTATATTTTTGTTGAATTTGTTTAATTTTCTGCTAAATTAGTTTTAATAATGACATCTGAAATAATTATTGCGAAAAATCTAGATAGATGCCTCTGTGCATAAGTTTTATTTTTAGGTAGATTGAGATTTTTTTAAAGTTTTATTCTAGCTGTAAGAATAGTGATCACATTTAATGCTTAAAACCGTTTTTTTTTTATTTACATTCATCAGAGTGTATGTACTGTAAGTACGTATTGCATGTTGGAAACCGATATTGTTTTTTACTTTTAATTAATTATACATACCATAGAGCTTAAAATACTGTAATTTATATTTCAACCTGCATTTTTCCTTCTCCACTATGTATCTTTATTAGGCATAGACTTATAAAGATACTACTTTATTTTTATCAGCAAATATGTGACCAATATTCAATTTATTATTAATTTGAGGTCTGAGAATATTTCGCATGTGTCCAATTCGTTGTCGTAAAATTCCTTTAATTTACATTAAGCTAGCTTTCGCCCGCGTCTATGTGGTTAGGTTATCGCGGTATAAAGTGACCCATGTCCTTTCTCAGGCTTTAGACTGGGTACAAAATTCATTTTGAATCGGTGCAGTGGTTTTCGAATTTTCGGGAACAGAGAGACGGCGCGGCGTGGCGGAAGAATTTATAATATAAGGTGTTGTTTTTTAAAGAATCTTTTAGGAAATTTATAATAAAGCTACATCAAAAGGTTCAAAAGGTAAAGAAATACTCCTTCAGATGTTGCGTATTTCAATACATAGTTTACCGTTTTGAAGAGCCTACCTGAAGCATTATCAGCGTCTTGGTGTGGTCTGCTCCTAAGGATTCGTCGTCCCTGGATCAAAAATAAATAAGCAATATAATAATAATAAATCATTTATTCAGACCACTTTGTGCACATTTTTTGTTAATTACAATTACCATAATACTATGGTTAGTACTTATTACAAAGATGTGTATCTCCGTTGTATATACATATATAAATATCTTGTATAAACTTGACGTTACTTAAAATAAATATGTAATGTCGAGACCTAGTAGCAAATTTATATCATATATTTCTATGTACGATTATATTAAAAAATATATTTCATTATTTTATTTATTCGATCATCTCATAATAAATTATAATAATAAATTGTTAATTTATTAAAGTTATGTATAAAAAGAAAGATACTTTTTTTTTCATTGCATTGCCAGGTTAGTAATATTTTGACATAACTGTCATCTGATCCTAAATGAACCAGACTGCTAAGAAACAGAACGAAAATAATATATGATCATGCTCATCAGTTCATCACACAGTCATTGTCCTTACAGTCACGTGATCAAAACGAAATAGACAATACACTAAAGATACAACTTGGCTAGGTGGCTGACCTATTTAATTCTTCAATTAAGTAGTTTTTTCAAATCGTAAAGTATTTACTAAACATTTATTCATCACGAAATTTGTTGTTAGCTGACTTCGTGTGCTGCAAAGTATTAGTTCCCAAACCTACCGCCAGATATGTATAAACAAGATAAAAAATAACTATGTAAAGCTCATATCGCCGGTGCGGTCAACAATACATAGATTCCACAAGTTCATAAAAATAACCTAATTTTCAGGGATCTAATGATACTAAACCTACGATTGTTCGATGACATTTGTAAAATAGTATCTTGGAAGGGTGGCTTTTTATAAAATCATAGTTTCAAACCATTAACCTTATCTTGTTCTAAAAGCACGCGACAGATGGCGTTACCCGTCGGTAGACCTTGACAATTGCTTTTATAGAATTTTATTTTATATATATCGACCAGTTAATATAAAGATATAGTAATAAGTTCTTCTTAAATATCGTTAGGAGTGCTAGGTGGTAATGCAAATGGACAAATTGGACGTCATGTTCGTGAAATATATTTTTACATTCTTGCAACATCACAAAATACGTCACCACGGCTTCCTAGATCACTGGTCGATTTATCGAACGTGAAAGCGGTAAAATTTGATTTCAGCCAATCAGCGGGTTGCATTTATCGTTTCTGTCAAGTTATCGTACGAAAGGAGAACCGCAAAATAAACAACACAGAAAGAAACGTCTACCATTGTCTCATATCCTGTCTTTCTTTACGTTAAATTTAATTCAAAATAACTGTTTCAACGGCTTTAAGGTGTTATATAGTATTAGTTTCGGGCTTGTATTTAAGTAAAACGTGATCACTCGTTGTGTTCAACGGACGTGTTGCTTATAAGAAATCCTTTGTTAGTTTTCGAGTTAAACTAAGCCAAGCCATGGAAGTAGAAGCCGCTAAACGTAAGTTTATTTTGATTTATATAAATATTAAAATTGTTTCACAGCAAATTAGTATGGCTGTAGGATTTGTAACAAATTCTTGCCATAATGAAGAAGAATTTTGTGAACATATTTTTATTGGACCAAGAAATTATTCTGTCTTTATAAAGTAAAACCAAATTAATCAAAATTGATTAACAATGCGATAGGTCAGGTATAACACATTTTATTTTAATGAACACAGAATATATTGAACGAAATAATTTTCCTTTGTACCTTCATGATAGAAAGCATTTTCATCGTCTAGATTTCTAGAAGAATGGAAGACCAATAAGAATCTAATCTGATTATTTCTTTTTTAAACTTTACCATTAAATTTTGTTTGATTGTTTTAAATTAAATATAAAAGCAAGAACATAAAACCCAATTTACAAAGTCAACAGATAGGTACTTCAGTAAATATACATTATTTTTTGTAATAATTAATACGGTCTAGCCAATATTTATAGTGATGCGCCTAGCAAACAATAACAAAGAGTACCTATTTTTATTTATACCTATTAGGGTAAAAAGGAGTGATATAAATTTTTCAAAAAAAAAAATTTTTGTCAGTACCTATTAAAATAAAACTTCTCTAAACCTTTCATCGTTATTTATATACGGATGCTATTGGTAAATGATCCCAATATGAACTTATTTTCGCCGATAAACCTAACTGCTGAGTAAAAATACCACTGGTTTTACGTGTCAAAACTTTGTTTTTATATATAACTTGTTAGGGATACTGTTGTCTTGTTTGGCCTTAGCATAAACTTTGTCTATGCCTAGGCCAAATATATAAAAAATGCGATTTACAATATTGGGAATTTTTAAATAACGTTTTTCGTAAACCCTCTGTGTAACATATATTATACCTGTCCTGTATAACTCTCTTTTTGAATACATTATCTACCTTATATTTATTTTATTATTATTGTTATAAATCACATTGGTACCTAAATGTCTCAAAAGAATTATAAAGATCTAACCTTAGCCAAATATTTTTCGGGTTAAAATATACCTAGCCTATGTAGGTATGATACACACACGAAAAATGTGTCAAAATTAAATAATATGCAAAAATAATACAGTGAGTTTCCACTACAACTTCATAAACTTTTATTTCTTTGCACAGCCTAGTAGTTCGTTCTGGCCCTAGTTAGTTTTAGTATAGCCTAGTTTTTGCCCGCGGCTCCGTCGGTTAACGTTGTGAAGCTTATGAAGAAGACATCGAGAACCAAAGTCCATGCCAAATTTAATTGAAATCGGTGCAGCGGCTTAACCGTGAAAACGTTACAGAGAGAGTTACTTTTGAATATATAAAGCCATCAAAACAACTGAATGTTATTATAAATTACTAGCTGATGCCCGCGGCTCCGGTTTTAGAGGTGTGAAAAATAGATGTTGGCCGATTCTCAGACCTACTGAATATGCATATAAAGTTTCATAAAGATCGGTCAAGCCGTTTCGGAGGAGTATGGCAACGAAAACTGTGACACGAGAATTTTATATAGGTATTAGATTAAACAGCTAAATGTAATCGTTTAAAATAATAAAACCGGTTTTCCGATGTTGTTGTTGTTTTGCCTGCGATAAATCTATTTATAGACATCTCTTTTGTACTCATCATCTTCCTAACTTGTAATATTTCCAAGATTATTTGGGGACCCGACCCCAAATAATCTTAGTATATAAAAAATATAAATAATACTAATAAGTTCAACCGGTTTTACCTAAATATCTGTGACTGGCATCGCAGTTGACCTCCGCAACCTTCAGAGCGAACTAAATTCGAAGTCTGAACTAGTTTATGAGTATATATAAGGGCACTGACTTCCCAATAACGATTGCCATAGATGTTTATGATAACCGGGACCGACGTCTTAATGTGATGCTAATATCGTGAAACACGGCGAACTTCCATACTCCGGGCTGCTGTTAAGAATTTCTTATAACAAAAAAATCTTTTGATGGTTTTTAGTTATAAGAAATCGACCCAGTAATCAAACCCGATACCTCTTCATCATAGTCGCATTCGCCAACCGCTAGACTAACCAGGCAGGCAGCGGAGTTTAGGCGGCATCTTTTTACTCTTATAGCCAATTTATAGGTATCTGTGGCAACTTTATTAATTTAATAAACCCTTAAAATACGCACCGGCTTGAATCGAAACTTATTAAAAATATTAACATAATTTATGGTTGCAGGGATAGAAAATTTATATTATAATAACTGCCAGAGCCGGCAATATATTGTATCTTTGGATACAAGAATTGATTTGAGGTTTATTTAATTACCTATGTAACATTATTTTAATGTTACTTAAGGCCCGCGACACCAAGCGTGAGAATTTGTGATTGAACACCCACATACATATTTTACATGCACACAGACGCATCGCGCACTGTCGCATACATACCGTAGCAAGCAATCACCGACTTTCGGTTTTTTGCTTATGTTAAATATCCATCAACTGTTCGCCTTTGTAGAACGTATTTTAATGTCTTACAACGCACGCAATGTATCTTGCCATAACGTAAAGCCCGTAGGATTCATTCAGTACAGAAAGTCATAATACTTTCTGTATACCAATCGAATGGTCAAAGATTATAAAATAATTTTACACAGTATAAAATAAATTTGCTCGCGTGCATTGTCTGTCAACTCAGATCGTTTTAAATACGCAAGGTATTTAAATACGGTTTTCATCATAATTAAGGTTACCTTTTAAAGAAGATTTATTAATGTTATTTTATTATTTTAAAGGAACACATAAATAAAGCCAATATTGACAAAAGTTTACGAGTTACATAAATTAGGAATAACCTACAGTAATACTTTTTTAATTATACTTTTTTAATATTTCTTTATTATTTTATTTGTGAATAATAATTTCAAAGTAATTTGGAACAATGTAATATTAATCCTTATCATAATAAATACTGTAGACATTTAAAACAATTTTATTCTACATGAAATATGTAGAATAAAATTGTTTATTACACAATATTATTTAAATAAATATTTTATAATACGTCAGAGCGTTCATCCAGGTCGCACCCGTAATTGGCCGTAATCTTACACTAGTGACTTTCAGTGTAAGATTTTATTATGTCAATAATGTGTGATTAACGATACATGGTCTTATAGGCATTTAAAAAACATTTAAAATTTGACAAATTATACCCTCCTTTAAAACCAATCTATCCATTGCTGCAAACATCATGAAAATTGGTGCAGTAGTTTTTAAGTTACGTTATGTTTTGAGTTTAATAGACAGGTTGAAGAGGCAGAGGACTGTGTTTTTTTTTAATATATTTAATGCAAACGGCTTATTTACGCAATAATGTTACTAAAATAAATGTGAAAGTAACTCTGTCTGTCTGTTTGTCTGTTACCTTTTCACGCGTAAAACGCTGAACTGATTTTGATCAATTTCAGTATAGAGATATATGGGACCCCGAGAAAGGACATGGCTACTTTTTACCACGAAAATCGACACACTCGCGGGCGGAGCCATGGGCTAAAGCTAGTAAAACATAAATACGACTAGCGGTTTATACATACGTATAAAAGTGAAATACTAATCATCCAAGACCAAACCATTGAGTAGTATTACTTTCCATCATCAGCTGAACATCTTGAAAGATACGAGTAAAGGTAACACACATATACGAAAGTAACTCTGTCTGTCTGTCTGTTACGCTTTCACGCCTAAACCACTGAACCGATTTTGATGAAATTTGGTACGAAGATAGAACTGAACTTGGGAAAGGACATAGGGTACTTTTTATCGCGAAAATAAAGGTAGAAGGGTTTGAAATAGGGGACGAAAGTTTGTGTCGAAGTTCCTTATTATCAAACATAAAATCAGGTAAGATTGTTTAATCTACCCTTACCATGTCGTGTGATATCAACGAATTCCACGCGGGCGAAGCCGCGGGCAGAAAGCTAGTTTATAATAAATAACAATAAATAAATATTTCAGACGAATGACACAGAATATCATCTACCAAATATTCGTGTGATCCGCAAATATTTATTTCGCAGTTTATAATACATAAACATACTTTTTTGTTATAAATACATACATATTATACATAGAAAACACCCAAACTCCGAAACAAATATTTGCAGATCATACAAAAATTTGGTCCGACCCGGGAATCGAACCCTAGACCTCTTGGTTAGCAGTTGCATACGCTGACCACAAGACCAACAAGGCAGTATGATATATTACAATAATAAATAAACAACTATTTCGAACATCTTACACACGACATCATCCAGTCCCAAACTAAGCAGAGCTTATATTATTGATTCGACAACTGATATAAATACATAAACATACTTTTTTTGTTGCTTACCTATAGAATACACCCAGACCCCGAAATAAATATTTGCGGATCACACAAATATTTGGTCCTACACGGGAATCGAACCTGAATCCTTACTCAAGCAAAGTAGTCGCATGCGCTACTACTGCCCTCATCATTACGAAATGATGGCTACCAGCTCAGATATTGCGTCTGGAATAGCATTACAAAATAAAAAAATATATAATAACTATTTATAACGTGCTTATAAAATTTTAGGGTTTCCCTATGAACTAACACTGAAAACAGCCAACACCTAAAAAAAAAAATTTTGTGGATCTCATAAACATTTGGTCCGACCCGTGAATCGAACCCGAGGCCTCAATCGCATATGCTACCACAGCGCCACCGAGGCAGTCATATAAAATGAATTTTAATAATCGGTCCACAATTGACAGAGTAATCAATGAATGTACAATAAAAAAAACACAAATAATACTCCTTTTTTGAAGTTAGTTAATAATAATTTAAAATATAAAGATTGGTGTGTCTATTCTCAGACCTACCAAATATTATCAAAAGTTACACACAGTCACGTCGTCGTATGTAAACAATCAAATCTCTGTGTGCGTGACAGTGCGTGTGGAGCTAAAAACGAGCGTGCGCTCGCCTTGAATATTCGGAGAACACTGAATTTTAGGATCGCGTGAACTCTGTTTTATTGCAAATTATTTCTCCATACTAAAATGTATGGAACTTTTGCCGCTAAAAATTAATGATGTTTAAGATTAAATTATGACTTTCTGGTGAGAATTAATAGAAACCTTAAATGCTTAATCTCTTTTTTGTACTTTTTTCTTGCAACTAATAAAATATTTATTTCAAATAAAGCAACATAATACTAGATTGATTCCAAACAGAAAAGGTCGATTTCGGTGATTTTAGTCACTGTTGATGATTTTTTTCTCGAAAATAAATAATCGTATTAGTAACTTTACTCGGTTTCTCTATAGATTGATTTATTAAGAAACTGAGATATTTTTTTTACTGTCAAATAATGAATTAATTTGTTTCTCTTGTCATAACCGTAAGTGCTTTTTCGAGCAATTATGGAAACGATACCCTTAAGTGTAGCGGTTAAAAGGCCTACACGATCAACGGTGGACGGTGATAGATTTATTGAATAGTATTTAATAATAGCCCTCTGCTTATTTACCAACTTAGTCACATAAAAAATAAAACTGAAGAACCTACCTTGTGTTCCTTTTTGCTGCGTAATAGGTAACTTTTGTTGCTGCGTAACTCTTCAGGATCAATATAAGGAGCACGAAGAGTACCATATTTCAACTTCGACCTAACGGTCATTTTAAAAAAAATCTATATATTTTTCGAACTTGACGAGCGGCACATCAGTCTCAGAAATATTTCTCGTTCTAGTTAGTATTCCGTAAATCGTGTCTATTGCTGAGTGAGACACGCTATCAGGGTGTTAAGATCAGCAACCCAATGTATGTATTTTTGAAAACAAAAAAGCCAAATTAAATAGTGCATTTCCTATTTACAACTGCTAACACCAACCTAAAGTAAAGACCCAGAGGGTTAGAAGACAAAGCACTACCGTGTTAAAAGCTCATTTCTATAAATAGCTTTGTGATTTATTGAATATACTAGTATGGACCCTTAACACCGATAGGAGATAAGTCTTCATAGGTAGGTATTTCTAATCCATTTTCCAGGTTGTAACTGTTGCTTAAAGTATCCGTCACCATTTCTTACCAGCAGCGTTCTGACACTAAGAAACCAACAAAAATCTTCTCCAATTATAAAGTGGAATGACCCATAAAATCATTTCAAATTGTTAATTATAGTTTGGTAACAACATAACAACCTTTATTAATTTGCACGCTATGCTACGAATTAGCAATTTGTCATCATTGCGACCGTTAAACCAGTTTCAATTTATCAACTGTCAACCAGTAAGAAAGTTTGTGTGTGGGTGTGTCATACTCATCCTTTAGAAGCAGAACGACGGTTAGCAAGGACACCAACCGTCGTAGTGACTCATTTATACCTTCCGACTACATAACGACTTTATTTTATACCATATTTTGAACTCTGAATACCTAACCTTTTAGGGAATGTAACACGCAAAAGACTGGCGCCTTATGTAAATTTCTTCCTCGTTGACATGTAAAGAAACTTGTTCAGAGTTCCGGCGTCGTGTCGTCCGAATGCATTCGTACTCCTTTGTATAAGGCTTTGTTTTTTTTTTATTGTTACTACGGATATGCGGATGAAGCTACTATGGATTATTACAAGATTTTTTTAGAAATATACCTACATTGGAAATATAATTAATAATTATACAAGGCAACTATACAGTATATTGACTAGTAAATTGCTATTTTCAACAGAATTTGAAAGAATAGATTTCAACCCTCGCCTATGTATTACGATTGATAATGACTTTAGAATGGACTATTCATTATATATCAAGAACTCCAGATGTGAATTTCCGTTCAAAATAGGTACATTTACCCAACGACGCAGAAACATCATAATAGACCACCATAGTGTGGGCAACATTACTGTATTGCCTGCATTCAAAATGAGTATCGTGAAAACTACTCATAAATAATTTTAACAAAAAGAAACCGACTTCAAAGAAAAACTATTCTGAGAATCCAAATCGCGACAATTTTGTGCCTATGATATTTGAGGAGTTCCCTCAATTTCCTAGGGATCCCATCATCAGATCCCAATATGGTGACGATATGACCACCTGTAACCTACGCCCATTCCAATTCAAAAAGAATTTTTGAAATCGGTTCATTAACGACGCAGTTATCGCTGAACATACATAAAAAAAAAAAGATTCCGACGAATTGAGAACCTCCTCCTTTTTTTGAAGTCGGTTAATAAAATAAAACGTTAAAATTTAAACGAACATAATGAACAGAACAAGTACAGTAACATAAACAAATATCACAAGACCAGACTAATGTAGGTTAACTTGAGAGAATTATCTTTTTAAAGTCTATTAAAATCTGAAAGGAACCGTTATACTAAGCATCCATAGAAAACCAGAGCAGTAATGACAGCGTTCATTGGACTAAGACAATTTCCATTGTTCGCACATAATATTCCTATTAGCCGCAATAGATGTAAACAAACCGTAACTTAATTAAACTGCCGAAAAAACAATCTAAGAATACATTTTATTAAATTGCTTATTGTCTACACGGTTCAATGTTTCGGAACGATAACCTCATGTTTAAATTTGAAGCTCAATTGAAAACGTTATTAAATTGACATTAAGAGGTCCCAAATCTCAGAGGGTGGCGTTGATTAAAAGCTCAGAAATTGGGTCGAGGAAAGCTATATTCCCTCGGTGGCGGAGGTAAATTTCAATACAGTACGATAGGCTAATATCTGTTGCCGAACCGCCTAATGGGCCGTTTCGCTTCAGAACTTTGTTCATTTTGTAAAAGTGATGCGTATTCGACCCTCGTTTTGCTCGTATTCGACACATTAACATGACAATGATAGGAATCCTCTGTTGAGTATGTAGTACATAAAGCAAATATTGGCCATTGTCCACAGCGGAACGTAAACACATCACAATCACAATATTTCACTGTGTACACGGATATCACCAGATATAGGGGACGAAAATATACCGGCTTGTCGCAGTTGTATTGTTGCGTACCTATTTTATGAACTACCGGTTCAGCGGTATCTCGACATTTATTTTGTTTCTCTCGGTGCTGGTTAAGCTTTGTGAGTCATACACATTAATGGACATTGGAAAAAAGGTAATCAATCTTCTTTCGAAGTAAAGATATTGATGTGTTACTATAAAATATTGTTAGAAAATTCAACGAATAAATTATTTGTAAAAACTCAATATTTCTTGTCATTTTTATGGGATTAGTTTTTTTTACAAACCGAGTCCTAAGGTTATTGTATTGAAGCGAAGCTTATCTAAATAACAATTTAGTTAGGTTCTCCTCGTGTCATCAGCTGATTACCAGTAAAAGTCCCATCAAAATTGGTTCAGTCGTTCCAGAGATTAACCGGAATAAAGAGACAGACAGGCAAACTGACAATAATTTTTTAAATTGTTCTTATTGTGTAAGTACCTTATATACTGTCATACGCATTTAATGAAAAACTACGGGGAGACAGTCAGTCCTGTGAAATACAGGATGTCTGGAAACACTATTTCTAGGTCAATTTAATTACACCGCGTGCACCTGAAGAGGTTTTTTACTCATAGAACGGTGTTTTCGATCAATACCTGTAGCTGGGGTTCCCTGGTTAGGAAATTGGGCTATACTTTCAAGTCATTTAAATACAAAAATCAGTCGATAAACATTACCCGCATTTTGGCGCAGTTGCGTAAAAACAATAGTTTTAATAAGACTTATTTTCACTATGACTCATTTCGACATTGTTCTCCACACCTACATAGAAACCTCAACTTTTTATTCCTACCTACTTATTAGACTAAATGTTCTTCTTTCAGAACTTTCTAAAGAGTGTTAGTCATTCCAACTAGAATAACAGATGTTACTTATTTCTACATACACGTTGTACGCGATCAAAAATAACAGAACACGTCCACCTACATAAGCTCATATAGTCCCAGATGCAACGACCGGGTTGTTTCATAGTACGATGAAAGCTGTTCTTACGTATGCCCACAAAAGGCAAGACGACTGTGGGTGATACTTGCCTACCCACGCCTTCCACACTTACCCGGTACTCCGAAATTCCATTTAGATTATACATTATTCATTCAAATACTGTGTTCTCATGATTAATAGATGTATTACATTTAGGTCAACAAACTTGTGACTTTTGACCGTTTATTATTGTTTAGAAGTGGTTTTATTTTTTACTGTTTAATAATATCACAGAGTATTTGACTCTGGGTATGTTTAATGGTTTTCTAGTTTAAAACTAGTTGTGTGTAGAATATAAAGCTGTATACTACAGAAAAATATTATTTCTAAAAGGTATCGTTCAAGGCCGTGTAGCGTCAATCTTAAAGCAAGTTTGAATTTAAACCATCAAATAACATACTCAGCAACAAAAAATAAAAAAACACAATCGGTTCAGAATTACAGGACTTTACTCGTGCAGGTTTTTCCTTACTAATATTATAAATGCGAAAGTTTGTGAGCATGTATGTATGTTTTTTGCTCTTTCACGCAAAAACTACTGAACGGATTTGGATAAAACTTTACAGTAACTTAACAGAAAGATAGTACATGAGTAAGGAGAAATATGTTGTAAAAAATATTATTTAGTACACTGAACTATCACAAGAAATAGACTGAGAATCAAGAAACTTAAAATTTGCTCAAAGAAATTATTATACGTACAAGTTTGTGTTGAGGGCATTGCAATGTGGCCATGTCAGTTATAATTAAAACCAAGGACGATACCCCTGCACATACCGCTTAAGTTCTAACAATAATAACTTAGAAATGTGAAACTTCTGAACACGATGTTTGTTCCCTTCAAGTTTAGTTATAACTTAATTACGACATTCCCGGTTCGAAGATATACTTAATGGAATTAAGTTATTTTATGTTTTCGGTAAACAATATGAAGAAGAACTTTCTGACATTCCTCATGTTTGTAATTAGATATGCTCATAGTTCATGATTTTGTTGAATCGTATATATGGTTCCGTACCTACAACTAATAAGTATTCTTCGAAATATTGTCAAGTTTTGTCCGTTTCGTTGGCTGTTTTGTTCCGTCCGTCCGCGGTTTAGCATAAACATTGTAATTGTGAGAGAGATGTTATTAAAATGTTAATTAAAACGATAGAAATGCGGTTGCTTTAAATTAGATAATGAGTTTTCCTCTATATCATCATCATCAGCCCATCGTAGTCCATTGCTGGACATTTACTGCTGGCCATTTCACACCACTCTGATCGGTTTTGGACTTCTCGCATCCAGCTCCTGTGTACATATTGTTTCGAATCTCATCTACTTTCATATTACAAGTATTTATTTACTTCAAAAGCCAAGAGACAAAATTATACTACCTATGTAGTTTTTGCTGGAAAGCCAAAACATTTTTAATTTTGATTTGTGTATATACATGCTAGAAGGTTTCAGTCAAAAGTTTTGTAACAGCAAAACATGTAAAATACTACAAAACATTACTCTGCAACATGTACAACACACGCTTAGCCTTTTTTTTTCTTTATTTATTTGAACATTTTGTACCTAAAGTACATGCATCTCTTATAATGCCAGACGCAGTTTCACCCTAATCATTAATTTCAAGTTTATGGGTATTATAAATCCAGGCTGGTAGCGTAGTTTTACTAGCAGTTTTATTGTTTTCATGAGGGACTAACAGTCTGCCCTTCTGCAAGGTCATGCAACCTACGCTTAACTACGCGTTTTCTATATCCAAATATATTTTATACTAGTTGAATCGCGCGATGTTACCCGCGGTTTTCATTGCAAATTGCGAGTAACGCCGCGAAGTAAAGCTAATTTGAAAAAAGCCTAAGTTAGAGTAACTTACGCATAAATCATCAGCTTTCTGTTGTACCGTATATACTTTGATATTCATTTAGTAAAAAACTTTTTTTATTGGATTTATTGGATGTGACAAACAGACGCTTTAATTTTATATATTTATATAGATTTGCCAAGTGCTTTTTAACGGAGTTGCTGTAAAAATAGTTTTTTTGCCCGTCTCACATTGTAACAAAGGCTTTATATTATATTCTATGCGGTTCCTCAGCTTTAGATTCCATTATTTGCTAAATTTCCGTTAGTTTTTTTGTAATCTTTATATACATAATTCTTGTGTGAGTGTGTATGTCACTGAACTTCTCTCAAACGACTGGACCGATTTTGATGAAATTTTTTGTGTGTGTTCAAGGGGATCTGGGAATGGTTTAGATTCGCAATTGGACCCGGTAGGTGGCGCTGCGATCAAGTTCTGGAATTTTAAAGTTGGGCGGTACGAAGTTCGCTGGGTCAACTAGTTTCTTTATAAAGCTTATTTAAGCAAACGAATAGGCTATTCGTCTTCAACCCGCACTCGGCCAGCGTGGGAACGTATGGCCTAACCCTCTCCTGAGAGGAGGCGGAGACCCGAACCCGAACAGTGGGACATTGTGGATCGTTGATTGATTGAAATAAGAGAGTGATAAAACTAAAAAAATATATGATGTACTATAACCATGAAAACATCCACCGAAAATTGGTTTGAATGAGATCTCTAGTAAGTAGTTTTTTTTAATACGTCAATTTACCTTTCATTAAATCAATAGATAATTAATAAAACATCCATCAAAGTTACAACGAACTACAAGAACTTTTATATTATTAGTATGATGTTACTTGCTGCTATCCTTCATGGGTGCGTCCGACTCGCACTTGGCCGGTTTTTTTATTTATTTTTTGATTCAAAAAATAGTCTGAAATCTGAATAGATAAGTCCGAATAACATAGCAGTTGGATAGTGCCCAAAACATTTAATCAGGTTCATTGCGCATGACCTAAGCGAGCGGCTCCGAGGTGAATAATCTATAGTCTGCAGAGCCTATTCCGATTGGCTAGCGGTGCAGTTCAACGGTACATCGTAATTCGCACGCAGTAGATTGTTATAACACGACTGTGCTAGTGCAAAAAAAAACATGACGAATTTGGGACGAGTTGCTTCCAAAATGGCTGTCTATTTTAATAGTTTGTATTAATAGATAGATACTTATTTGTATATGAGATAGGACAGTGTTTTTTATAGGTATCCTCATTATTGACATTTATAGTCAGATTGTAGACCTGAGTATATTATACGGTTTAAATTTCAACGATACCTTACGCGTACCCGTAATAAAGGATCTTGGCATACAGATAGACGGACAAAGTGAGTGAGAGACAAAGCAAAAACGTTATGTATGAAACTTCAATACTTTGACAGTTTATCGCGCAAAACGCAGACGAAAGTTTTCATACAACTCAATGCCTGTGAAAGGTAGTTTTAAATGTGTGTATTTGTGTGCATGAGTAAGATAATAAGTATATTTGAAGAACAGATCTGCCCTGTTAGCCAAGTTGCAAACGTTTTTCGTTCGTTCGGAGGACGGAACTCTGGTGGCGTATAAGATGCCGCGACGTGGGAAGAATTAGCGGCCTGGTTGCATCGAAAACGAGGTCGGGGCGGAGAGGGGAAATGGTTTCCCTCGGGATAGGTCCTGATAAGTGCCCTGGCGCCGATTCGGGAAGGAACTGAAATAACACAGTCCGGATCCTCTCGGAGCAGGGCGTCAAAGGTCGATCGTCGCGGTGTTTTTTTAGTGGAAACGCCACATACTCCTGGCTCCTGTTTCCTCGAGGAGCCGGATATCCGAAGAGATTTTTCCACCCCGTGAACAAAAAAAAAAGGCCACCATAGTGTGGGTCACCATTTAGCATTATGTGCTCTTACAATGAGGATGGTGACCACCACTCTTGGATTCTACACATGCTTTCCATCAGGCAGAGTAGTCATTTTGGTAGGGTCATACAAAAAGAAGCTTGTAAAAACGTTTGCATAGAGCCGTATGGGTATCTAGTATATAGGAACATTTATAGGTAGTATATTTTGTTAAATATTATAGACGGCCAATAAATACTAGGTATTTATAAATAAATCGCTTTCACCCCGCCTGCGCTTATGTCGGTTTTCGAAGTAAATAGTAGCCTATGTGTTATTCAGATATGTAAGCTATATTATTGTAAAGTTTCACTAAAATCCATTCAGTAGTTTTTGCGTGAAAGAACAACAATCAAACATACCCACAAACTTTGGCGTTTATAATATTAGTTGGATAAACTCAAAATAATGAAAGTCTAAATTTATACTGGTCTATAAAATAAGACTTTAAAAAGTATCCAGAATGTATTTATGGACACAACTATTTGCAATATTCGGGAATAAAACCCGCCAGCCACAACTTTGCAGTGGAATGTTTTACCGCGGCGCCAAATACGTAGGTCGTCGCCTTCGTCTTATTGATCTAGGCCCGAGATATACATACTTAAGTATGTACAGTTTATTTAGGCTGTTTTGCAGATTATCAGCTTATAACTGATTACAAAATAAATGTAAGCAATGATATTAAAGCCTTGTTGGTCTAGTGGTTAACGGGTTCGATTCCTTTTATATATTTGTATTTATTTGTGTGATCCACAAATATTTGTTTCGAAGATAAGGGTGTTTTCTATGTATGTATTCTATGTATGTATGTAATATGTATGTACTTACAAAAAAAATGTTTATGTAATTACATATATCAGTTGTTTAGTACCCTTAACACAAGCTCTGCTTATTTTGGGACTAGATGATGTTGTGTGTAAAGATGTCCGAAATATTTATTTATTAATATTAATTTATGATATTTCTAGATGAACATCTTGTTTGTTCCATTGATTAGATTAGTTAGAGGAAGCTATTCCTATTGATTTTTTACCCGACTGCGTGTTTCTAGCGCATGTATGTTTGTATGTGTGTATAGTATATGTAAAATTCCTTGGCAGCCCGAACAGCAGGAGGGAACAACATTATATCGACGGCAGGCAGAAGAAATGACGTATCTTGTTTTTTATTTTTGTGTCTGTTTGTTTGTTGCGGCTAATCTCTGGGTTGGCTGCACCGATTTTGAAGGGACGTTTACTGGTAGATAGATGATGAATTATGGATTAACTTTTTTGAAGCCTGGCGTTTCCTTCTGTTGTAGTAAAGGTACAAAAACAGCCGCGGGTAACACCGTGGGGCTGAGCTAAAGTTTACTAATATTTTAAATTTAAATAGTTTTTACTGCAACAATTATCTCCATGTATTAATATCGTATTGGAAATTTCTAGAAAAAAATATTACTAATTAGTCATTACTAATAACAGGCCAAGTTGAAGAACCTCTACTTATCACTACTAGGTAGTACATTTACTTCTTGATTCCAGTCTTTATCTATAAAGGTCGGCTTCTACAGGTTATCGGTCGAAGAACTTTTTTCCTGGATTACTTATTAACTTTTTTATAATAGCACTTATCAATAATGTATACCTATAGGGGTCAAACCGGCAGGCAGGTGGCCTGATTAATAAGTGGTACTCTTGGCTCAAATACACCTGCTCCCTCCTGCACATGATGTTCGAAGCGATGTTCCCCTCCCTAAGCACTCGGTCGGGTGTTATTGGGAAGTCGGTCCTCTCAAATATACTGACAACTAGTTCAAGACTGACGACTTTTACACATACTCATGTTTTTACTGTAAACGGGACTTATTCGGATGGGATTCGGGATGTATCCGTAACCTTTATAATATTATCGCGAATAAGTCCCGTTTACACTAAAAACAACTAGTTCAATCTTTGAATTCAGTGCGCCCTAAGGTTTGCGGAAAACTGTAATTCAGGTAAAACCGGTTGAACTAGTACCTGACCCTATATCTTTTTAGGTATAATAAATGCTAACATTAGCATTAATATAATAAATGCTAATAATAAAAAAAAGATGAAGATGATGAATTGACTTGACTCCAATCCACTCACTATTATTAGAGCAGTTGAGGTAGGCTTAGGATTTAGTCATCTGTAAAACTCATTGAAGTCAGTGTAAAGTATGGAAAGAAATTTTGTCGGCCCGTTTGGATAGTGATTTATGCGATCGCCACGCCGCTTCCTACTGCGCCAAGTGTCGTGGGTTCAAATCTTACGTGGGATAACACTTTGTGTAATTTATAAATTGTTGTTCTGCGTCTGGGTGTTCTTTGTGTCCGTTTCATGTACGTTTGTAAAGTCCCTCGCGACACAGGAATTTATGTTCTTAATGCGGGAGTTCTTTTTAAAAAAAGAAAAGAAAAAAGTATGCCTGTGGTGATAATATCACCGGTTTAGTTGACCCATATTATGAAGTGTCAAACATTTTTTGAATTGAAGTGAATTTCGATTATATACGTGGAGTGGACAATTTTTTTGTTATGTATCGCAACTTAACTTATTATTACACAAAGACAAAGTGCATTATTTAATAACATAATAATTCATGCTTATCGGGAATGCGCCCCCTCTATATCTAATAACAATTTACTTCCAAGTAAATCGTCCGTATTTACTTATTATATGGAGACATAGTGCAATCAACTATCGTTACCAGTTCGTAGGACTGAGTCACCGACATAAATTGGTATAATACATTGTACAGTCTTTATCTATACTTAATAAGTTGATTGTTTGTTCAGAAGTACTAATCTTTATATTGAATATATCTAGTGTTTGGCTTACGACACTTGATAATAAAATAATCTTTTTCCTAGCCTTATTCCCAATATTAATTTGGGGTGGGCTACTAGTTCAACCGGTTTCACCTGAATATCCGTTTTTCCACGGAGCGACTGGCATCAGACCTCCGCAACCCTAAGGGAGAACTGAAATTCAAAGGTTGTCAGTAAATTTGAGGGCACTGACTTCCCAATAACGATTGCCATAGATGTTCATGACAACCAGGACCAACGGCTTTACGTGCTCTCCGGGGCACGGGTGTGAATCACCGACAAACTTCCAAACTCCGGGCTGCTATTAGGAATTTCCTAAGAAAAATGCAAAAACACTTTTTGGCCTGACCTGGGATTTGAACCCGAGACCTCTTGATTAGCAGTCGCATACGCTTTCCACAAAACCAACGAGGCAGTACTTGATAATAAAATAATAATTTTGTAAATCTATGAGTGAACTGTAGAATAAATAGGATGCTTTGTATTCTCAGGAAAATTAAAAACCCAAATGAAGCAATTTATTTTCATCTAGAATAATGTTAAATTTAAGAAGGAGACTCTTTTCAGGTAGTTCCCGAATAGAGCCGAAATGAACTTTATTTCTCGCAATAAAGATTTTATGAGGTAGTCCACTAGTGGGCGTCGTTGTCACGTAGCATCAGACTGAAATACAGTTGCAAGAATAAAACTGAATCGGCTTAAAATTGTCTCGCATTTAAACTTATCAAGGAGATTAATGCAAAATACTGTAATAGACAACTTTTTCGTATATGTATATTTAAAGATAATTATGTTAAAATTACGTGATAACCCTGTTACAACTTTTTTAATACTAAGTCTGTCCTAGTAAATTTTAATTGGCGTCTGACTAATAAAAATAACGTTGTGTCTTAATGTTTTGCTGCCCTCTTTACATACAAATGTAATCTTCTTTGTTTTATTAATAAACATACGGCAACACTTGCGTTAGTCACAACGTTTCAGTATTTTCTTTTGGATGGAGCCCATTATGTTGTTGAGCCTATCAAAAGATCGTTGAGTCCCTCTCTCTCATGATTAGCATATGGTGACGCAATAACAGGGTCGCGATATTGCAATGCTGCGGTTACAATAGAAGACTAATTTGAAAACGGTTGATTGCTTTGCGATACATTTTCATGCTTGTAATCTGGTAACGAAAATTTGATATATAGTGTATTGATCAACCTGCTAATACAGATGACTAATCTGCAAGTGGAATTTATACTAATTCCTAATATAAAGTGCCATCGTTATTATCATCTGCAGTCCACTGCTGGACAATGGACATAGGCCTCTCACAATAGGCACGCACATAGGCAGGTCCGTGGCTTTCCGCATCCAGTTCGATAAAAAGTGTCAGCGAACTTGAAAACCGCAATTCAGGACTCACCGCATCGACATCAACACCATCTATTAGCTGACCTAACGAACTAAAACTTTTACAACTTGTATTTAATATTATATTGCCACATATTGAAATACAAAGTTTTAAGTATATTTATGTAATGAAATCCAGCAAAGTTGTGGCAGCTGTACGGAATATCTTGTGGGATGACTCGACATCTCGGAGCCAATAAATATCAGTCGATATTGAAACCGTGCCGTCTGGCTGTTCTAATGTATATTAACCTTTGATCTTGTGTTATTACTTATTAGAATTAAGTAAGGGTTGAGGAGGCATATTACAGTAATTTTTAAATAAGTCTCCTTTGAATTTTGAAAGGAAACATTTTAAAGGTAATTTAGTTTTATTAGCCAACAAAATTTAAAATCATTTCAATATAATATGTAGTAAACTTTCCTTGTTGGTCTAGTGGTTAGCGTATGCGGCTGCTGATCCAGAGGTCTCGGGTTCGTTTCCCAGGTCGGACCAAATATTTGCGTGATCCACAAATTTTTTGTTTCGGGGTTTGGGTGTTTTCTATGTATAATATGTATATTTACAAAAAAAGAGTATGTTTATGTATTTATCTGCTTAGGTTTGGGATTTAATGACGTTGTGTGTAAAAAGTCCGAAATGTCAAAAATATATGTCCAAAAACTATTTATAAAGATATAAAAGGGATCTACACGAAGTAGTCTCCTAGTTTCTTGAAATCGTGTTGTAAGCATAACATTTCCCCTATTTAGTCAACTACTTACAATACTCATTGTCATATTAAATCATGAGGCAGGCATTTCACCATTATGGCTTATAAATATTATACTAGCTGATGCCCGCGGCTCCGCTCGCGTCCTAGGGGTGTGAAAAATAGCTGTTGGCTGATTCTCAGACCTACCCGATATGCTCACAAAATTTCATACAAATCGGTCCAGCCGTTGCGAAGGAGTATGGGAACGAACACTGTGACACGAGAATTTTATATATAAGACTAGCTGATGCCCGCGGTTCCGCTCGCGTTTTAGAGGTATCAAAAATAGATGTTGGCCGATTCTCACACCTAATGAATATGCATATAAAGTTTCATAAAGGTCGGTCAAGCCGTTTCGGAGGAGTATGGCAACGAAAACTGTGACACGAGAATTTTATATATAAGACTAGCTGATGCCCGCGGCTCCGCTCGCGTTTTAGGGGTTAGAAAAATAGATAGTAGCCGATTCTCAGACTTACTGAATATGCATATAAAGTTTCATAAAGATCGGTCAAGCCGTTTCGGAGGAGTATGGGAACGAAAACTGTGACACGAGAATTTTATATATTAGATATCACTGGTATTATGTTTAATCTGTCACCAAGTTCACTGCGAGACAACGACCGGGCCTTGATAATTATCCTCTACCCAACCCGGCTTCGGTTCTAACGTTTCATAATCAGACATTGCGGTTTGTGGTTACATTTTAACCGCCGTGCTCCAATCTACCCGGCCCTGAATTCGCAATCAATCTTTATATCTCATCATTAAGATACCTCTTCGCGTTGTCCTTATTGATTTTCCGCGTATCCTTGAAGTACAGACGCAGGTATACGAATAGTTCTCACCTTGAGACGGCTACACGTAAAGACTCGATGCTTGCCCAGACATAACGCCCAGACCTCTATACTTCCTACTAATATTGTGAACTCGAAAGTTTGTGAGTATGTATGTTACTCTATCATGCAAAAAGTACTGAACGGATTTGGATGCAACTTTACAGTAATATCACTACATAGTATAAAACAAAGTAACTTCCGCTCTCTGTCTCACTATAAATGCTTAAATCTTTAAAACTACGCAACGGGTTTTGATGCCGTTTTCTTTAATAGATAGAGTGATTCAAGAGGAAGGTTACAGAATATCAGAATAACACTTAATAGGCTACTATTTATTGCAATAATTGAGATACACGCGGGCAAAGCCGCGGGCGTAAGCTAGTAATACATAAAATTGAAGAGTTTGTTTGGTTGAAAGCTCTAATCTTAGGAACTACTGGTCCTATTTTAAAATTATTTGAGCCTTAGATAGCCCATTTATCAAGGAAGGCTATAGGCTATATATCACCACGCTAAGACAAATAGGAGCGGAACGGAGATTTTTTTTCCTCTTGAGAGCTTCCGCTGCGTGTGCTGCGTAAACGGTTAAAGTTTCGCAAAAATAATGTATGGTTCCCCTAAAAAAGTCCGCGATTGTAAATATATGTCTATCTTTTAAGGTTTGCTCACTATAACCTTTTTTTATTGGAAAAAAATTTGCTTCCGCGATATAACATCACACTACGGGTAATAGAACTAGTAACTTAAACATAGGCTAGAGAAAAAGGGATTCAAATAATGCACACATGTAGGAAAAGGACTTACTTAATCTTTACAAGTAGGCGTCTGGCTTTGATCGATCTAGACTGGGTATGCGTATGTCTTTACAGATTTCGTCGGGGAAGCACGTGCTTCCAGCGTTTTTAAAACTGTAATATAATTCTATTTAGTGCCTATATACGCATAAATTTTGTAAGAATAATGACACTAAATTGCTGTAACTTATAAGAAAAAGAATAAGCCTATAAAGGTCATAGCACACTGTAACGGCATGGCTCTGTATTGAATTTTGGCTACCGCTAGCTGCCAGCGCGCTAAGCAGCCCGCGAGGTGCAAGCTCGCCGTACGCACGCCAACCGCGAGTTGCAAGCTCTTTATACTGTTATGAAACATATTATACGACAACATACGATTTAAGGGTAAAATTCAAATGACAAGCTAATCGCTGGGTTGGAGCGGTGCCGTTGCCGTGCTTGTATAGTGTGCGTTGACCTTAAACCTGTAACTATATTGTACAACATAATCTATGCAAATAAATAATATTGGTGGGTTACAGACACTTCTTGAAAGTGTATACGTTATCTGTAATGAATTTAGTAAAAAAGCTGTTAATTTGAAATTGCATACAGATACTTTAATTATATATATTTGCATAGTTGCACGTGACCACATATCGTTACAACTTTTTTTTTTTTTTTTATTTTTGACTTGATCATTCCGTCTCTATTCCGTCTTATCTTTGGAAAGACTGGAGCGATTTTGATTGAATAGCTGTCAGATAGCCTATGTTGTAAGCAATAACTTAGATTACTATTTTTAAGCTAGCTTCGCCCTTCGTCTTTATCCGCGGTTTATAAAAAACATCGTCTTTATCCGCGGTTTATAAAAAACATCGTCTTTATCCGCGGTTTATAAAAAACATCGTCTTTTCCGCGGTTTTTAAAAAACATCGTCTTTATCCGCGGAACTCGGCTAGTTTCTAATACATCTCAAATTTTATATCCTTAGGTACTAATATTATAAACGCGAAAGTTTGTGAGCATGTATGTATGTTTGTTGCTCTTTCACGCATGGATTTCAATGAAACTTCACAATAATATAGCTTACATATCGGAATAACACATAGACTATTATTTACCGCCATGACGGACCTACCCGCGTGCGGAGCCAGTAGGATATAATTCTGATATCGTTGTCAGTTCTAATTGTAAGGTGATTCCCTCAAATAAAAAAAGTAAATAACCCATGAAAATAAATCAACCACAACGATGGGGGTGTCGGTGAATATAATGACATTGTTTATACATGAGGGGTCATTACCGGACCCCCAGCTCGACCCTCTCAGTATTGATAATGTATAGGAATGCGATTGGTGTACCACCCACGAATATTGTTCAGACTCCGTTGTTAATTATATTTTTATGTAAGTATGTATTTTTATTATACAAAAATATACATTTGTATGTATTAATGCCAGAGTCCTTGTGGTGACGGATTAATAATACAGTGTCACCACCCCTATTCATCCCGCGCGGGTGTTGTAAAAGGTGACTATAGGATTAACTATGCAAGACAACATCAATGCAAAGAGAAGGAAAACTTGAAGCCAACCCTATACCAACCCGTCTGGCCAGTGTGGTATAGTAGGCCAATACTTCCTTTTCAAGGAGAGGCCTACTATATAGATAAAAGGCTGTTTATGATGATGAATGTCAGAGTAGTATCGATTCTAATGGATGAAGTGGTGTGAATGTGGTTGAATAGCATTATTTTAATTAGCTGAGTCTTGCGGTCATTGTTGTATATCGCGAGCAACGCTGCAGAGCTAAGTTAGTCAAATAAACATTAGCCTAAGTTGCTCCTTATGTCATTAGCTATCCACTAGTGAATATCCCGTCAAAATCTTTTAGCCGTTCATGATATTAGCCGGGACAAACAGACAAACAAAAAATTTGCTTTTTTTATGTAAGTACCGTGTATAGTATGATAATGCTTTTTTGATTTTCTGCGATAAAAGATCATTCGAAAATAAATCTCTGTATCTACTGAACCGATTTTGAAAATTCTTTTACCATTAAAAAGTCACATTGTGAGTGTCATAGACTAAAGGGTTTTTAATATAGTTACAGAACTCCGAACAACATACGTGTTTGTACGTGGTAATCTCAGAAATGACTTGACCGATTTGAATACGGTTTTCTGTTATGTATGGTAATAACATTTAGTGTTTCTTTTATTTGTATCATAGGCCAGCCGCATGCAAAAGCTTTCATAGAATAAAATCTACAAAATAATGATAGATAGATATAAATATAAAGTTCTATATAACTCAATACTTTAATAACATTTCAGATGGGTATTAATATTTCTCAAAGCAAACATCTTTAATAATTCCCAACAAGAAATTACCCTTTTCGAACTCGCACAAACTTTGTTCGGAGCAGATGGTGGTAACTTGAGATCTTACCACGTGTATAGTCAGCCATATGGTGTGCGAATATTTGAACAAATATTAAAAGTATTCTATTTAATCACATCCGATCATCTCTGCATTATCATTAACAGCTTTTAAAAGTTTCATTACTGTATATAAAAAGTGTTATCCTTCTATACGAAGCTGGCCAGATAGATGTATCAAAGAAACGTCTACCCTTAGTCGGTAAACGCCCAAATTTTGTCGACATTAATTGAATTCAACATATATACTTCTAAACACACACATATACGTAAACCACACCGAGACACAGAACACATCTTACAATATTTTATCATTCACTCATTCATATCATTCATTGAGGACACCCCTGGATCTCTGACTTGGCAGTCATCAAGATCACCAACAACTAGCCAGTACATAGTGACATGCCAGTCGTAAGATATTATGTTACATATTTCTCTTCACAAATTACGTTGAGATGAGAAGGAAAACAGACGCATCTTGAATAATTTATAAGTTCTAGTCAATATTAATGACATAACTTCTCAGGCCGTGATTACTTCTTTTCCAAACGTGAAGTCCATAATTAATATCGAACTTAAGATACTTTTAATTATGTCATTATTGTGAGTTTGGAGTCTTAGGGTGTCCATGAACGAAAATTATCATCTGCAGGTGACAAGGGCTAATCGTTTGCCGCAGCCTACACCATGAAACTATCAAACTATTGTATTAAAGTTTATAAACAACTGTTCGTTATTATATTTAAATAACCTACCAAGTAATCTTCATTTTATCCCTTACATTATCTCGATCTGCAGTATAACAATATTTATTCCCCATTCTGATTTTATTACAATATAATTTACTTGCGTACGCCTTACACGTGCGCAGTAAGAAACTACAGATACCTATACGTAAACGAGCATATCGAATTCATTTGTAACACTAACAATGCCTGAAATCTCCAGTGGGATAATGTTCATTTCAAGTTCATATTAGTCTGTGTCTTTGTCGAAATACCGCCTCGGTGATGTCTAAGCAATGCTTGAAACAAGGCAAAATCGATACGGTTGCCGTCGCAGGCGGACGCGCGCCGCTGGCTTCGAATTATATTCTCAGCCAAATCCAGTCGGCACGTGACTCAACTTGTTGCCGCTATAGAAAGAGACAAGGCTACATTATTGTAGGCTGCAATATGCTCGTGGCGAGACTGTGGCCACTGATAGCGTATTATTATCCATTATCTTAAAAGTCCTATTCAAATTGTTCGAAACATCTTTGACACCGTTAATATCGTTATATTTTTATAAGTTCCTTAATAATAAGTATTGGATATCCTACTGAGGACGATTATTTTCCACTTTGCATATATATATGCAAAGTGGAAACTAATCGTCCTCATATTTGTACATATTTCGAGTTCGATTAGGAGACAATACATATACTTTGAGGTCCTAATACATAATAGTTACATAAGACTAGTAGGAGCTGTTAAACTGCAACCACCTATTGTTTAGTTAGTGTATTCGAATTGTAAACATTGTATTAGTGTAAACTTAGGACTGAATAAAGTAATAAAATAGTTAGAAAAAAATTAAGCTCCTTATTACCGCTATCGCATCGCTCATGAATATGGATGCAGTCGTTCCTTGCACGTATAATAAGGAATAATTAATCATGTTGCCCCATGTTGGGCGCCATCCTGTCGTCTGAACTAATAATACATTCTAGATTCTTTAAATCTTTCACAATTTTAGAAAAACGATGATAACGTTGTAGTTTAACATCAACAATGAATATAAGGTATACCTAGAATTTAACCAGATAACTAATTTATTTTTGAAATGAGACTCGATAAAGGTTCTGTTTTTTTTTTTTATTTTTTTTTTTATTTTTATTTTTTTTTTATATATATTTAAGCCTGCCAAAGTGACTCTACTCTGCCTGATGGAAAGCATGAGTAGAATCCAGGAGTAGGGGTCACCACGCTTATTGTGAGGGTAGACAATGTAGCATGGTGACCCCTACCATGGCAGCCTGGTTTGATTATTCTGCATCATTCTCCCGGCCTTCTAAGGGCGGGAGAATGATGCAGAATGATTGGGCCTCCGGTCTCACACTCACCAACGAAATACGACAGCAAGAATGCTGTCATTATTAGGATGGTCTTCTGTGTGAGGGTAGTACTGGCCGGGTCGAGCCGGCCCATTCGTGCTGAAATCAGCGTGGCTCTACTACCTACAAACAGTTAGTCACACCCAAGTTAAAAGCCGTCGACAAACTTTTATTGGGGAAACTAATTTATCACTGCGGTGATATGATCTATGGAACGCAGTCGTCGGGAGGGTAGACAGACTACCGTCATTATCTCGGAGTTTCATGCTCTTTTGATAAAGTGCTTGCAAATTGTCTCAGATTTAATGTCACCTCTACGGCCCAGCGCAATTTTGTTATGAGTCTAATTTCTATTGATATTTTATACCATCTCCTATAATTGTGACAATATTTTGTGCTGTTTAAACCAGCACCAAGAATTATATGACTTAATGATTGATACACGTTTACTTCGTAACTTCTACTCGTCAGCCAGACAGACGCCACCGAGCGACTGTATTTCCATGCGTATGCATAGGCTCAGTAAGGCTAGCTTCTGGTTTTCCCAGTTATTATGGCAGGGGGACGCGGTCTAGGGGTTGTTGGCCTGAATCGATCCACCTCACCACCGCTGGTGTTATCGGTGCACAAAGTTACGAAGATGCCATCACCACTGCAGTCTTTCTATTCAATATCTCTTTTGCACCGGGCAAGGTAAGCCGCTTAACGAAATCTTTTGAGATGTATTTTTTTACCATAGTGTATTCATCTCCTGCAATGCTTTTACATATTTTGTTTCAGCATATTAAAAGAGCCATGATGTCTATGGTATTACAATTATATGAACAGGAAATAGATCGGAAGTATTTTGAGTGACGAAACAAATTCAACGCGGTGTTGCCGACTGTTAATTGGTTGCGGGTGGCGGCGCCGAGACGGCGACGGAACCTCCGCATGGTGCCCCCTCACTTGCCCTTTCCACGCACCCTCCTGCTCGACCCTCCACAGCTCGCCGTTTTTATGAGCGAGAAGTCCACTGGGACCCACACGAGTCTGGGCAATATAATATTAGTTTGTCTTCTTTGACCTTAGACTTATTGAATGCTAAGTTGTTGCATTCCATCACCACTTTACAATTTGCAAATTCTTTTTATCGAGTCTAAGATCACATTTATCATTCTTATAGGACATGTCGGTACGGGATAAACGGATTTCCGTAATGCAAAAACCCCCTACAAAAAGGAAATAAGGCTTTTGTAAAGAATCTCATATCCTCGCATGAAGGGAACTTGACGCAACGTAATAGATGTCGTGGGTGACATTATTTTTCCATTTGGTAGGCTTATTTTCTTGTACGGGTTATCAAGTTAGGGACGGTAGAGCGCTAGGGGTGACTGCGGGGTGGGTCCGCAGGGCGGGGGTTGCGGGACGAAGGGTGAAGCTATCGACCGGCTGCCCTCCCCCCAGCGTGGCTCAGTTTCCGGGCGAGAGTCGCGCAGTCCGCCAGCGCCGCGCCGCGACTCCGTCACACGCTAGATAGTCAATTTTGGTCATCACCATGCTGATAGGACTCGTTCGGGATTCGGTGATGCAGTGCTTCTGCCACTCATGCCGCGCACCCGTATTACCTGCAGGTTGGAGTCGCCGTTGCAATGGACACCAAATTTTAGTAATGTTTAAAAACCGGCGACACGTACTACTTACGTTGCGGAGACAAACGCCCTTCATGTTGTCAGATAAAATTCGTTCATAAAACTGAGCTCTGTCTCTAAATTAAAAATTGCTAGCATTATTGGTAGCACGGAATTGGTAAGGTAATGTCTTTTACTGTAATTTACTGTTTTGTCTTTCTTAAATACTACAATGTAAGTTAGTTTACATCCTACATAGTTTTCTTGAGCCTCTATATATTCTGATTACGTCTTAAAAATCTATTTGATGTCTGTTATGGAATCTGCCGGCCGGCGGGGGGTGGGCACCGGCCGGCTAGCTGAAGTGAAATTTGACGTATATCACGTGATGCGCTCTTAGCCAGAGGGTTGATAGATAGATGACGGCCGATATAAGCACGAATGAGCAAGTAAATGTCAACGACTTGTCCTGGTCTTATATGGCAGACTATTTGCAGATGTTTACCGTTATGTAAGAAGTTTTTTTGAGATATTACTCATCTTTCCGTACGGCAGCAATCTAAGATCATGTTTTTTGTTGGATTACTTTGCAATTTCAGTTTTATCATGTACCGTAATCACATTTATCTTCATTCTGCAGAACCGTCGCACTTCGTGTCAGCTCTCGTGTCTGCTCGGTCGAGTCGAGCTTTTCAAGGTTTATTGAATACCTGTCAGTCTGCCGGCCCCACTACAGCTATTGATTAAACATTACTGCATAATGTCCACCATTTTGTACCGGCTACGGATCGCGATATCATGGCATGCGTCCACAATTCTGCGCACAAAGCATAGCCCGTATGCTACTGTCTGGCAAATCACGAGCGTGTATACTTATAAACCCTTTCGGTGGAATTATTTCTTCAACTTACGTAATGAAACACTCAAATGTCATAACATTTAGCCAATTCAAATATACTTGTTAGGGGTGCCTGTGAGGTTATTTTGGATAACTAGCTGTTTTCACGTAATGTCGTGCGTCAGATGAAGTTTGGTCACGCAATAGTTACTGGTACAAAACTCATGGTGCATTGCATTTAGTCAACTCATATCTTTAAAAATACTATTTTTACTAAAAATGGTTTGATCTTAAAATTTATACCCAGCTTTACGTGGTTTTGTCTTTAAACTTTATTGATCTTCAAGCCGGCCGGCCTTGATATTCAGCTCGATTTCTTCATAAAACGCTTCGCAGACTACCTTTTTAGCCTTGAAAATGTAAATTACTGCATAAATATTTTCTTCAGTATCGCAGGAATTGCGCATTTCAGCCTATAAACATTCTTTAGTATGATTGCATGCAAAATGTAACAAGGCTTGAATAACTTTATGAATACTGCATTAGTGGTAAAGTAATTACTCATAGTACGCCTAATAATTACAATGATAACATTTGTCACCACATTTCTAGTGTGTTCGCATCAGCAAACACGCCATTGTGAAGTGACAACGGGGGAGGTATAATTGTTTAGGAGACGATTATAACAGTAGGGTTTAATTGGCTTAACAAGTCTGGCACCCTCTGTGGAGGGTGCGGCCACATTACAGATTTGATCATCCTTATTACCATGTCATTTTGTTCAATAAACTTATTACATTGTCATGCAATGTTACTATGAAAATAAATGGTTTTGAAGTCGATAGCTTTTGTAATTTCTTTGGCGGAACTTCAACTTTAGATATTCTCAAGTTTTTACGTACCTAAAAGATTTCTTTGAAATATGGTAATGCATTTGCTGCTAAGAACAGACGTTGTGTCGTATTTCTAAAGATAATTTTCCAGCTCTTATTTCATAAATTCTAGCCTGTATTTATTAATTTCCACTCTTACCTTGCTACATTTTACTATACATAGGTTTTAAAGTAAACATAAAGCAAACACTTCGTAATAAACCTCATAAAACGGGGTTCCGTGCAAAGGCGCACTCATTTTCCTAATGAGCGTTACTCGTATGAAGGATGTCTGTGGCGCGCCGCTATTCTGGAAAATTCTAAACACTGCATTGAATGTGTCTCTTATTTTTGCATCACCTAGACGAGTTTTTAACACTCCTTCGTACCAACGTTCATATTCCCAGCGGTAGTAAATTTACTTTCAGCTCACCCCTAGTGTGTTTTAAAGCTTGAGTTTAAATATTTTATCAGGCTTTCCACGTATCGTGTGGCGCCGGAGGGGTCTGCCTCAAGTACTTCTATTTGTAACTCTTCGTTTTCATTCAATTATGTGTTTCTAGTTTATTATTTTTTATACCTTTACATTACATTACTAGAATATGAATTGTAGTAGTTTCGTTGCTCAAGATTTAATGGTATTGATTGAAGGGCTTTGTTGAAAATTGTTTTTTTTTAGTAATACAATTAATATTGGAGTAGTTTTATTGACTTATAAAATAAAATTAGGTTTTGATTAACTTCGATTAGGTCATAAATATTTGTTTCATGATTTGATTTAAATTAATAAAGAAATTGAATAAAATTATTTAAAGTTTCTGCTCTTGGAGTCACTCAACATTTTTCTAATTGATAGTAAATTATAAAAATAAATTCAAAGTCATTAAGCAGTCACAAGTAACTTAGTCTCTTTGTAATAAAATTAGCTGTCAGTATAATAATTTCAAACTTTTCGCCATTCTACTTAATTCTTGTACACAGAGACCCCATCAAAAAGCCTCTTGTAAAATGAACGCAAATTTAACACGCCTTACCTTGTTTAAACTTTTGTCATGAATTGGTCGAAAATTAAAGTTTTAAGTAGACTTAACATTTCGTGGCAACATCGTCTGTGGTGTAAACGGGGACTTAGCTATGCCGTGAGGGATTATCCGCATTTGCGGGGAATAACGCCGACGCGCCGTCATTCCCCTCACGTAGCGGGCTCTCATCTTGCCACGTCGTGTCGCCTTTATTACCTCGATACTATTACCGAGGTCCCCAACAACATAAGATGGCCCCCCAAATTACTTTTCATTCGTTTCTAACTTGAACAGTATCTAAACTTTAAGCAATTCATCCATGTAGCTTTTGTCTTCTTTGATTTTAACGGTTTCGTGAAACAAAATCTGCTCCTACCAAACTAATGAAGAATCATTGTTCGCGGCGAAATCATTGTCAAATAGACTGTAACATAATTCACTGTGACAAGCGTACTTCAATCTACTTTGCTTTTGACGTATTTAGAAAAGCCTCACCTTAAAAGATTAGTCAGGCGAGTTTCATGTCGGCTATAAAAAGTACTTCAGGAAACACGTATAGCGGTATCGTAAAACTAGTTTTATGTATGCCTGTTATGTATGATACGTGTCATCGACTCATTAAATTCTCGTTTTACCTATTTATGGGAGCTTTTAGCTGTACATTATAGAACTGTACATAGACGCACATAGATATGACATAGACATTTTTGTCCAGCTATCGTTTTTGGATTGTACATAGCAACATCTCCGAATGTCTGTCTAGTTCCGAGTCGTATATAATCAATGGTTTCTTGCAGGCTCGTCAAAATCGATTGCCGATTCATTAAAACGTGGGTTCGAATACTCTTCAAATATACATTAGTCGGTACGAATCCACCGACCGTAATCGTTTTTCGATTGTCCTTCGATGATGTTTGGGGGAATGTTGATTCGACACTAGGGTTGGACTGTGGTTATTGTAATCGATATTTTGTGGTCTAATCTAATTGAGTTTGGAATTTAGGGCGAGGATGTTTATTCTTGGCGTTATGGTTTTATTAGAGCATACAATTAAAAATTTGAATTTAAGCGAATCTTTTGAAAAGGGTCAGTTTGTCTCTGAGTGAGTAGTGGGTGTCTGTCGGTGGTCAGAACCCCCGCTGATGTCCATTGTTTTCTTACTGTAGCTCACCGAAGGTCGGTGCCCGTCAAGAAACCACTCGGCAAACCTAGAACCAAGCAGCCCAAGAAGGTCAAGTTTATAAGTAAGTGATATCAGAATGTCATTAGTTTTTATATTTTTTTTATTCTAGTTTCAGATACAAAAACTACCATAAATATTCTTTGGCAATAAGTCAATTTAAAAGCTTAAAACTGCACTCGACACATTCTTTAAAATATTTCAAATTTACTATCAAAGAACGAGCTGGTGGTTGTAAGTAAGTGCTTGAGGACAAAGTATGAGTTTTTTCTTTTCAAGAAAAGTCAAATTACTGCCTGGAGCTGGCTGTCCTGAAGTGTTTACACTGCGTCCTAAGACCCCTTTCATAGATACTTAGATAAACACACTTTGGAGTGCCCCTTAAGGTAGTTCCTTTTGTGTGTTGGGTCAAGGGTTTTCACCCCTTTTTAACCGAGTTATTGTTGCGAGTATGAATTGTTTCCCCTTTTTTGTTTTATTTTTTACGCTTCACTAAAGTCTAAGCTATTATAAATCAGTTCGATTTGTGAATACAAATTTAAATTTACTGAAATACGAAAACGAAATATTGCATTAAAATTTTCATACTTTTATTACATTCACATTTTAGGACCTAGAACTCTTTTACTTCTGCTTTTTAGGGTTCCGTAGCCAAATGGCAAAAAACGGAACCCTTATAGATTCGTCAAGTCTGTCTGTCTGTCTGTCTGTCTGTCTGTCTGTCCGTCCGTATGTCACAGCCAATTATTTCCGAAACTATAAGAGCTATACTGTTGAAATTTGGTCAGTCGATGTATTCTGTGAACCGCATTAAGATTGTTATATAAAAATAGAAAAAAAACAATACATTTTGGGGGTCCCCATACTTGGAACTGAAACTCAAAAATTTTTTTTTCACCAAACCTATACGTGTGGGGTATCTATGGATAGGTGTTCAAAAATGATGTTGAGGTTTCTAATGTCATTTTTTTCTAAACTGAATAGTTTGCGCGAGAGACACTTCCAAAGTGGAAAAATGTGTGTCCCCCCCCCTCTAACTTCTAAAATAAGAGAGTGATAAAACTAAAAAAAATATATGTTGTATATTACTATAAAAACTACCAACGAAAATTGGTTTGAACGAGATCTAGTGAGTAGTTTTTTTTTAATACGTCATAAATCGTAAATCGCAATTTACCTTTCATTCAATCAATACACTAGTATAAAAACATCGATGAAAGTTACAACTAATTACAAGAACTTTTATATGATGTTACTTGCTGATACGGAACCCTTCATGGGTGAGTCCGACTCGCACTTGGCCGCTTTTTAAGTCTGTGCGTGTTAATTCTGTACTAAATTTGGAATAATAAAAACATATTTTATCTTTAATCACTATCAGCAGGCTTATAAAAATATTATTTCAGCAGTAATACATTCACAGATTAGTCACCTATTTTTCGTCAGTCATAGTTTACAGACAATCATCGTACACAACGCAATTGTAATGCAGCGCGGTGAGCCGGTGACTCATCGGGGTGGCAGGCGACAGTCTCCTAGAACGCCTTACCCTCCCTGCACACAGTCCCAGCTCCCGATAATTAAACAATACAGAATTCCTGTTCTCGTGCCGTTGAGTTTACCCGACCTTGAATATAACGCTAATTTACCACAACGTGGGGTTTAAGAATGCCACCCCTAAACGTTCGGGAATGTAATTTAATGAGTTTAGTTAGTGTATTCAAACGGTATGTTAATTAACGCCTGTAAATTTATGGGTAATTTGTAAAGTATTATTTTATGAAATTTGTGGCATTTTGTAAATTTCGTAGTTGTGTTGACAGTTAATAGTTTTGTTGTGATTCATTACTTTTCAGGGAATATATAATTTGGTACAGAAATGACTTAATTTGGACTTTGTTACGTGAAATGTTTATTTTAGCACAATTTTATTCGTCTACCCTCAACTTGTTTTATTTAAATGCGTAATATGTTTTACTCATACTTTTAAAAACAGGTACGAATAACCACCTATTGATACTATCCTACATTGTAAAGTCCTGTCACCGCTTAGGTAGAAAAAAAGGGCAGCTGTATTAAATGTTCTTTGGAAATGTTAAATGTACCAAGGGAAACCCTAGCCTAAATAATACTCCAGACTGTCCGTCTATGCTCTATGCTAACTCTCTACTCCGTCTACTAAGCTTTGTCACAAATTGTCACGAATAATGATTATTTCAAAGAAAAATACGTATTACACGTTACTTTAATTAGCATTTTTAAGGAACTTTAAATGAATCTGATTCAAATAAAGAAGCATGTTTCGATTTAGATAAAAAGTTCCATCTTAAAATTAATTCGTAGCTTAATGTAATAGAGTGTACAAAGATTAATGTATTGTAATATCGCCACTCTTACTATATTAAGTAAAAGTACAAACACCAACATACTTACGCTTATCTCTCCGAAGGATCAAAGGTACTTAGTGTTAAACCTTGTACGGCAGAACCCTTTGTGCTCGAGTCAGATTCGCACTTGCCCCGACTCAAGTGCGCAGTAATGAAAGTCCAGTGAATCTTTGGAGTGACTCATGTGTGTGTATTTAATGATAGGGTTGCGACTCATAGTCCTGAATCCGAATTTTATGTAGTAACTTATAAAAGCAAAAGTAGAACTTTCCGACTCGAAAGACCATGCCGCCTGCAGAAAACAAAACGGGCCGATTGAATTCAAACTTTGACACGATAAAACTGGACTCCAGAGAGAGACAGATGTATTTTGATAAATTATATTGAAATAAACAATAGATAAGTAGGGAAACGAGAGGAAAAAAAATATTTTTTACACAAATAGATACGTAATTTAATCAATACCGCGAACTTGTCAGGGTTGCTATTACCACAGAATACATAATAGTACCAGTATGCTATTACTTATTCTGGAAACTTTAGACTGTTATTTATTTCAAATAATTGATGGCAACCCTAAATATAAATACAGTAGTATAATTAACTTTTACTGTTTGACGGAAAGTTCTTCGGGTGATTGAACTTTATTTATAAGCAACAAAGGTATTAATCGTGAATCATCTTTGTTGTAAATACGATACACACATTCAGCACCTTCATAGCCTTTCAGCTGGTAATTCTTTGTTGTTCGTCGTTCTATTACTTAATAAGGCGATATAGTATGCCTGATTAGATTTATTTTTACCCAACTCAATTATTAATGCTCCTTTTTTATTTACCTACATTTCTTATGTTTTTTTAAGTAATTACTTGATCAGTTTCCCTGTTGGTTCACATTCATTGAGCACAGCTAATATCGGTTTCCCCAGCTCTAAACATCCACTAATGTCCAAAGGAGACTGGCAGGCCCTATACCGCTAGCAATATGTCATCATCATCATCAGCCTATATCAGTCCACTGCTGGACATAGGCCTCTCCTATTGCACACCACTTTGATCGATTTTGGGCTTCTCGCATCGAGCTCCTGTAATATTATCCATCTAGCAATATGTAATGAATGATTATGAAAGTACCGTTTATGAAGTCAATTATTCTAAATCCTTTCTGAACTTGCTATGCTTAAAACTTATAGAGCAAGAGCCCAGAGCCGCCAGACCTACGTCATTAGTGCAAAGCTGAAATTTTCAGGATTATTAGTACAATGTCTTGTTAAGATGTATGTGTACCCATTAGCTTGAAAGCGGGGCCGTTTCTGAGATAGCGCGAAGTACAGATGGATAAAAACCTTACTTACCTACGTTAAAGGTGCAAAGCTAGTATTTACATATTTTATCAAGAATATTATTTAAAATTAAAATTCATTACTGCCAGACACTTTCCGTGGGCCATTACTTCTGCCAGACGTCTTGAAAGTTGTGAAAAAATTAGGTAAACTACGTTTTAGTAGCAAACCTAAATTTTATACATATTATCTAAGGTAGGTACTATTTTAAGACCCTTTGTATGCGGCCAGACCAATCCGAAGGGCCAATCATCCCCCCAGACACCTTTAAATATTTGTAGTAATTAGGAAGCTGAGTTACATCAAATTTGGTATTATTTCAAGAATAGAATTTTAAAATATTAAATGGTTTTTACACGCTTTTTATTAACTTCACCTATATGTTTGTTTGTTTGTAACCAACTCCTTTGGGTGCGATTTTGACCCACTTGGACCCACACAGACAAAACGTGGGGTGCTTTCTGACAATATTTCAATAACGTCGCTTTTTACATTGAAATTATTTTCTATTTTTAGGATAAAAGCCTATTTGTTTAGTTTTTTAAAACTTATCTTTTAGAAAAATACAAATTTGTTAAAAGATTTTTTTAGCTTTTTTTCATATTAATGTATTGTCATCGGTCCCCGATAAATCTACAAAGTTTGAACGAAATCTGGCCGTTTAAAGTGGGTCAAAATCGCACCCAAAGGAGTTGGTTACAAACAAACAAACATACAGGTGAAGCTAATAAAAAGCGTGCAAAAACCATTTAATATTTTGCAGTTCTATTCTTGTAATAATACCAAAGATGATATACCTCAGCTTCCTAATTACTACAAATATTCAAAGGTGTCTGGGGGGATGATTGGCCCTTCGGATTGGTCTGGCCACATACAAAGGGTCTTAAAATAGTACCTACCATAAATAATATGTATAAAATTTAGGTTTGCTACTAAAACGTAGTTTACCTAATTTTTTCACAACTTTCAAGACGTCTGGCAGAAGTAATGGCCCACGGAAAGTGTCTGGCAGTAATGAATTTTAATTTTAAATAATATTCTTGATAAAATATGTAAATACTAGCTTTGCACCTTTAACGTAGGTAAGTAAGGTTTTTATCCATCTGTACTTTGCGCTATCTCAGAAACGGCCCCGCTTTCAAGCTAATGGGTACACATACATCTTAACAAGACATTGTACTAATAATCCTGAAAATTTCAGCTTTGCACTAATGACGTAGGTCTGGCGGCTCTGGGCTCTTGGTCCATTACTTATGGCATTGTGTGTGAAATGCCCAAAATTATTTTCATAGTTGAGTCCCGCGGCTAAATTCACCAGAGTAGTAGAGTTAGCTTACTTAGTTCATTTAGCATTTTATTGAATAATCAAGAAAATTGTAAGCGAAAAATTTTAGTTTAAAAATATAATACTACTCATTTGTCATAGCCTGCCGTCATGGTCGACACTAGTGTAGCCTATTTATTACAATATAAAATTCTAAGTAAAACAACTTTTAACGCAAGCTTCTAAAGATCTGTGAATTCCAAAATCAATTGTCGATGATATCGCTACTCAAATACGAAAATAATCCTTACCACGAGATACGCAAAGCGGTACAAGAGTCCCATACATTCCTGTCAATGTCCTTTGACTTCTAGTAACAGATATCTGTCTCAAAGAATGTCTCGAAAGTAACGGCAATTTTTTTAGGCTCTTTCTTCTAGAACTGATAATAATTTCACTGTGCTTCTTTCAATTATTTATTCTTAAATAGAATATAATATAGGGAATAAGGCTAGGAAGAAGAAGATTTAGCATATAAACAAGGTACATTTACCGCATACAAATTATGTCGCAATACAGATTGCTTTTGTGTACTGGTGTAACAGATGGTTCAGATTGAAATTTATAATTGAATCTGTCGAGTATCGGGAACTGGGGAGCTTCTTAATATTACAATAAACCTTCGTTATTATGGAAGAAATTAAACGTAAAATTTTGCCTTACGCCAACATGTATTTATGAAACATCTGTTTTTTTCTTAACATACATTTACGATACATTAATAATACCTTACTATATTAAATTTTACCTGCATATATGTTGCAGATTTGTTGTCTGTACATACGGACGGACACGCATATCTTGTACCCTGTAGGAGCTTTAACATTTATTAAATCAACTATATATAGTAATTGATTGAAGGGGTACTCCTTCACTCACACAAGACTACAGCAACTGCAATGAAAAATATTCCTATGAATGCTCACATTATACCGACTTGGTATAATGTTGGTTTCAATTTCGTAACGTTTCATATGTAATGTTATAAGTTCACAATCGCAAACGTAGCTTGGAAATATAACGCTTACTGCGTTATATTTAAAGGATTTACATACTATCGTGTTATAGAATCGAACACATCAAATTGTAGTCATGATATCGATCAAAATAAGTGTCATGAGTACCATTCTTCCACAGCTACTGAAATCCGCTGCCAAGAGATGTCGAAGGGCGGTCTGGCGTATGAGGTGATCTTGGCGGAGCCTGTGGGCGTGCCGGTACCCCGACGTGCTGACTCTCCTGAAAAGACACCTTCAGTAGAAGAGATCCAGGAGAAATTGAAAGCAGCTGAAGAGAGGAGACGTGTAAGTAGTTGATTATAAAGAATGATACAGATATTTTGGATTTGTATGACTAGTTGATTTATATTTATTTATAGAAATAGTATCAGTTAGTGTTCTATGACATTCTATATCCTACTAATATTATAAACGTGAAAGTTTGTGAGTATGTGTGTATGTTTGTTGCTCTTTCACGCAAAAACTACAGAACGGATTTGGATGAAACTTTACAGTAATATAGCTTATATATCAGAATAGCACATAGGCTACGTTTTACTGCAATAATAGAGATAAACGGGTGAAAGCTAGGTTATTATAAAAAAATATTAAATCGTGGATGTCAAAATGTATCACTTAAACAGTGAAACTTCACAGGTTGCTAGGCATAACAAACTTGCATAGTAACCATAATACGCGGGTAACACCGCGGGGCGCAGCTAGTCTCATATATTTTTAGGGTTCCGTAGCCAAATGGCAAAAAACGGAACCCTTATAGATTCGTCATGTCTGTCTGTCTGTCTGTCCGTCCGTATGTCACAGCCACTTTTCTCCGAATCCTTAAGAGCTGTACTGTTGAAACTTGATAAGTAGATGTAATCTATGAACCGCATTAAGATTTTCACATAAAAATAGAAAAAAAACAATACATTTTAGGGGTCCCCATACTTGGAACTGAAACTCAAAAAATTTTTTTTCATCGTACCCATACATGTGAGGTATCTATGGATAGGTATTCAAAAATGATGTTGAGGTTTCTATTATCATTTTTTTCTAAACTGAATAGTTTGCGCGAGAGACACTTCCAAAGTGGAAAAATGTGTGTCCCCCCCCCCTCTAACTTCTAAAATAAGAGAGTGATAAAACTAAAAAAAATATATGTTGTACATTACCATGCAAACTACCAACGAAAATTGGTTTGACCGAGATCTAGTAAGTAGTTTTTTTGTAATACATCATAAATCGTAAACCGCAGTTTACCTTTCATTCAATCAATACACTATTTTAAAAACATTGATCAAAGTTACAACGAACTACAAGAACTTTTATATGATGATACTTGCTGATACGGAACCCTTCATGGGCGAGTCCGACTCGCACTTGGCCGCTTTTTTTCGCTATGTATTCAAACCTGAATAAATGACAAGATTTCCAACTCATCGGGGACAATGTGTCTCTCGTGGGAACACACAAACAAAAGAATCTCGTCACTCGATCAAACGGGATTCATTTGTTTCGGCTGTCTACTTTCCCTAAAAAAGGAATGTAACGAGATATACATTTCAGAATAAATTCTCTGACAATAACGCCTTTATGTATTAATTTGTATATATTAACTTCTTTTACACGTTTGTAGAGAAAAACCAATTCTGTCCCATATAAAGCATTTGAATCACTCTCGCAAATTAATATTAATACAACTCAGTTTGGTGTATAGTCCATGAGGTGATCGATCAAGAATGCGGAGTACCACCCACTCTTACGACACTTACGGAATGAATAGGGGATTTATCCCATGGGTGTCGTAACAGTCAACTAAGGTTGCAAACTACGAAAGACACCAGTACTGCAAAGACTTGACATAAAGCTGTTTTTTTTTTAACGTATACCACACGGTATGCCACTTTGCACCTGAGATGGAAGTAATCCGGGAACAGCTGTTATTACAACATCCGGACCGTTCCTAGCGTTGACATGAACCCTTTACGAACCCGTCTGACCATAGTACAGTAGAAAATGTCCAAAAACAAGGAGAATTGTATGTTCAGCAGTGGTCAGTTAAAGACTGTTGATGACTTTGTTCAGTAAGTTAAAAAATATTTTATAGAGTTTGGAGGCTAGCCGAATGGCTGCTATCGCGCAGAAGATGGCGAAAATCGAAGAGGCATCTCGGATTCGCAGTGAACAGACGAACAACTTCATCGTCACCACCAAGGAGGCGCTCGACGCCAAGATGGAGACGCATGAGGAGAAGCGTGAGGCGTACATCAATGAGCTGCGATCGCGTCTGAAGGATCACTTGGAGGCTGTCGAAAAGACCAGGTATTTTTTTTTTATTTATGGCTTTGACGCAGTTTTGTTCAGTAAAGAGTTTGTCTATCAAATCTCAGATGTGTTCTTATGAAATATGTTGATTAAATTAGCTTAATATTTTTATTTATCGTTTACAATTAAAACGAAATTTCTAAAGTTGTTGTAATATATATGTTAATAAAATTGTTTATAATATTTAAGACATTAGCCATATAGTTTAAAATTGGTATCGTAAAACGACAAGCTCAGCTGACTTGCTCTGGTTTGCACAGACGCTTATAGAATCAGACATTCTTTGATTACAGGGGCGTTCCATATTCATACTTAAACTAATTTTATACAAGTGAGGAATATAACCAAGTGAGTGACCCTAAACTTGAAAAACAGCCGACCAAATCAAGTTGGTGTGGTGACGGATTAAGAATACAGAGTGTCACCACTCCTATTCATCCTCCGGGTGTCGTAAGAGGCGACTAAGGGATAAACTATGCAAGACAACATCAATGCAAAGAGAAAGAAAACTTGAAACCAACCCTATACCAACCCGTCTGGCCAGCGTGGTATAGTGGGCCAAAACCTCCTTTTCAAGGAGAGGCCTATGTCCAGCAGTGGACTGTTAAAGGCCGTGATGATGATGATGATGATGAATCAAGTTGGTGGTGGCAAGGTCAAAAGCCAAATACTAGACCGGCAAGCTTGTTGATAGATGTTTCTTACCCAACTCACTGTTTTTATCAATTGTCCTCGTTTTCTACCAGGTTGACACTGGAACAGCAGACAGCGGAAGTGTACAAGGCGATCGAGGAGAAGATGACCACGGCCGCCGACAAACGCGATGAGAACATCAAGAAGATGCTTGAGCGACTTCGTGAACATGTAAGTAATGTTTACGACGAGTATTAACAATGATTTGACAGAGTGCAACTATACTAGTCGATATGCGCGGTTATCGTTGTATATCGAGAGTCGCCGCGGAGCGAAGGTAGTCCGAAAGAAATTAGCCTGCCTTGTCTGACAGTGAACATCTTTTTTTTTCTTTTTAATAATAAATAAAATAAATAATAAATAAATATTTCGGACATCTTACACACAACATCATCTAGTCCCAAACTAAGCAGAGCTTGTATTATGGGTTCTAAACAACTGATATAAATACATTAACATACTTTCTTTTTTTTGTAAATACACACATATATTATAAATAGGAAACACCCAGACTTCGAAACAAATATTTGTGCATCACACAAATATTTGGTCCGACCTGGGAATCGAACCCGAGACCTTTTGATCAGCAGCCGTAACGCTAACCACAAGATAAACAATTCAGTCAAACCAAAATACAAGTAAAGGAATACTTAAAAATTAAATTTACATACAAGCTTCAAAAAATTCTTTCACATTATCGCCTACTGGTAGCTTCCGAAAAGACTGTCAACATTACACTCATATATTCACATAATAGATTTCTGAATTATATCCAAAAACTCCCCTCGTGTCCACGCACTTGGGACCCTTGAACTATAAGACCATGTGCACTTATCGTCATGAGATTAATTTTTCCAAAATACACCTTACACAGTTTAAAGGCGACCTGTACACGAATAGACATGGTCCTAGCTGGAGCTGAGCTGGAGATTTAGATGAATCTCTTTATTCTATAGATGCTTAGGTATATCATACATACTTCTTTTTGTGTTCTCAAAGATATGAAAGAAAGCCTTGAAATCTACCACTATCATAATATCTGACAAAAAACGAATGGGCCGAGTCGACCGGGTCAGTACTACCCTTACATAGAAGACCATCCTAATAATGACAGCATTCCCGCCGTCTGACCACCGTGGTATGGACCGCCATGCTGCATTGCCTACCCTCACAATGAGAACCCCTGGATTCTACTCATGCTTTCCATCAGCCATCAGCTTAAATATACATAGTTTGTCAACTTCGCTTAAATATTGCTTGGTTTTTGTATCAGGAGGACCAGGTGAAGAAAGTGCGTGCTGGCAACCAAGAGCGCTTCCAGCAGCTCGAGAGCGCCATCCAGGACAAGCTGCAGCAGGCCGCCGACCGCCGCCTTCTCATCGAGGCCGAGCAGAAGGAGAAGCTACGCAACCACGTGAGTGTCGTCCACCAGCCTGCCTCCTCGGCTCTTGTTGTCTCATGTATTAGATACTCTCGTTGTTTGTGCGAACCAGTTTGAAGCGGTTATTGAAATCGACAAAGTTTGCCAGCTAAAAAATATTTAAGTATGGCAACAATTTAAATGTAGCATTAATTTTGCGTGAATTTTAGCTTATATTATTTATTACCTTTTATATGCAATTAAAAAAAAGCACAATTCCAAAACCAATTCAAAGTGGTCTCCAGCCGAAATAAAGAGCTTAAACAAATTCATCTCATTCTTTATGTCATTAGCATGAGGTGTTATGCATGATTGTTTTTATTTTTATTTTTTTATTATTTTTTGTTAATTCATAAACGCAGAATATTAAGTTAGCCGAGGTGCGTTCGGCCGCTACGGCGAAAGTCGAAGTAATCACTAAGGACATCGAAACTAAACTGACAACCGCTGAACAAAATAGAGAGAAGGAAATACAGAAGAAACTAGATTTCGTCAAAAAGGAGGTTTGTGACGTCATCTTTTCATAAGAGCACATACATTTATTTTATAGGCATAGTTTCAATCGTAGTATATTCATGTTTTAATTATGCTAAATAAAGAATCACCATCATCAACAGCCGTTAACAGTCCACTGCTGGACATAGGCCAATCCTTGAAAAGGAGGTATTGGCCTACTATACCACGCTGGCCAGACGGGTTGGTATAGGGTTGGTTTCAAGTTTTCCTTCTCTTTGCATCGATGTTGTCTTGCGTAGTATATCCCTTAGTCGCCTTTTACGACACCCGCGAGATGAATAGGGGTGGTGACACTCTGTATTCTTAATCCGTCACCACACGGACATATAGATTAAAGAATATTTATGACAAAATAGGGTGTAGATAACGGCTTAGAATCAGTTGAGTGACGTCACTGGTTTTAAAGTCAACATTGAAGAGCAAAGGCCTCAAACAGCAATCAACCATTTTCAAGAATCCATAACCTGCCACTGCTTGGCTCGGCCCTCCTCTCATTAGAGGGTTAAGGTTATATGTCCCCACGCTGACCGAATGCGGTTTGCCGACTGGCAAGACAACGTTATAGCTACGTAATCTTGCCGCCGAAGGCCCTCTGACTAAGCTTCATTGTTATCTTATGATAACAACCGGGACCGACTTCTTAACGAGATCTCCGTATCACGAAATCGGTCATGGTATCATGCCACAACGATCACTTATCTAGGAACAGACCGCGCCGCCTTTGCTTACCCTGTGATTGTTTCCAATCACATAGGGCAACTTGGCTTTGAACGCTTATGTAATGATTGAACATATTTTTCTAGCAAAGTTTTCGACATGGGAAAAATTATGTATCTAGCTTAGGTTCTTAATTTTATTAAATATTTCTTTAATAAAAAATATCTTATAAGTTGTTATTTGTCTCAGAACAATCCTTAACATGTACGTGTGTGTTCAGGAACGGCGTGCAGAGCTGGTGCGGCAGAACAAGAGCGCGCGCGTGGACGTGGCCGCGCCCGCCACCTCGGGCTAGGCCCCACCCGCTCCACCCCACCCCCACAGCAACACCGCTAACTGCATACACGGACGAGCGCCCGTTTCAACCCCCTGGAACTCCTCTCACGACTATATCTGGTGATACCGGCCTCCGATCGCGATCGCGGGTAGCGTTGCTAGACGACTAAAATAGCATCCAGTCCTCTATTTCAAACTGACATTTTATTACTCTGGCAACTTTTTACTCCGATGATGTGGAATAAAATTCCGAGGTCTCTGAATTATCCTGTAACGTTGAACCCTGTTAAGAGCGAATCACGGCACCGGGTGTTCTAGAACGAAAATGGTTGCCAGCGTAAAAAAGCAGTTAGTGTATGAGTTAGTGTTGCCAAGTGTCACTATACTGTTAGGGTTGTCACATCGTCGGTAATTGCACGTCTTTAGACGGTCGCTTAGCGAGCGTGTACAGTACGCTCTTTGCATTTATGTAGTGTTATATCTTTGTTGATGTTCAGTTTCGAGGTTTTCGGAGAGGATGAGGACCCGGATGGGCTAGTACCGACGCTACTAGTGTTTCGAGGCTCAAGGGATGAGAGAGAACGTCATAAATTACTACTCGATTGTAAAAACTAGTCGTTGATTTCTTGCCAGTGTCACTTATTGCGGTGCAAATGTGTCTAATTGTTACAATAATAGTAATTTATGAGGATAGTTTTAAGGTCTTTTGGCTGGTCCAGTAGCAAATTTATACCTCGGTGTTAAACGTGGAGGCGGCATTTAGACGGCCGAAACAGCGTCGGTGTTGTAACATATAAAAATATTGTGATAAAAAATTATATTAAAAAAAAGATATTTGTCTAATAATTATTCCACACGGGACGGCATTCTCACAATATATGTGTTACACCCCAGACGCGCTTAGTTTGTGACACCAAAATGTCCCTCGATCATGCTTACGCATCTTAATTCAAAATTTATATATATTTTTTTAATGGCAACATCGCTGAACACTTTAAATACCAATGACTATGGCCTACTTAATTGAAAATCTTAAACAGTTGCACATAGGGTTCTGTAGCTAAACAACCGCAAATAAAAAATCCAGACTTGAATTTTTTTTGTACACTTAGTGGTGCAGAGGCTAGCTCGTTGTTTTATGTACGGAACCCACGGCAAATGTACGAATGAGTTACGTAAGCAAGCGGAGGAGGGAGACGGTGAAGCGATCATTAACCCTAATCGTTAGTTATAGACTTATATCATTATTTTTAATGTCTATCATACGCAACAGTATTTTTAGGATGGTATAATCTAAATTTAAGTTTAATTCACGTGTGATCGCCGTAACGCTATTAATTGTTCATTACTAACGTTCATGTTATGTTTTACGTCGGGAGATGTGTCGCGACTGTTTGCTTGCGCTGGCGCATTCCGCACCTGACTAGGGTTGTCACGTGTCACTTTCGTTCATGATCTCATCGGACACAGTCGACGATAGTTTATTAGTTAACAGCGAAAGTGCCTCAATATATACAGTAATCGGCTCTCGGATAATATCAATAATGTAACGTGTAAAACTGCCTTTCATAGCGTTTTATATTTTTTTAATGGTAGAGGGCTCGGACGCCGGACGCGAGCTAGGACACGCGGGGCGTCGCGACCGTTTAGTGAGGGTATCCTTGTATGTATAATATATATTTGGCATTGATTAGCGTCGGTCTGGATATGATAATAATTGTATATAATGTTAAGAGATGATGTGTCGTCGCTTGGCGGGGCTGCTTGCCTGCTTCTGTTCTATGTTACTGACGCTGGTACGAGTAAGGAACTAGGTGTAAGTTACTAGCTTGTTTCTCGGTGAAGAAGTGTAAACCTCTGACCAATTTGCCTTGGGTATTGTATAGCCTTTTAGTAATCTCACGATCGTGACGAATCATGTAAGCGATGCAACAATATAGCTTTTCCGATAATTATGTTTTTCTTAATATTTGCGTAATGTTAGTCACTCTCCTATCTCTTATTATGGTGTTATTATCGTTAGTTTTTTATATTTAATGTGATTTAATTATATTAATGTGCTTCAGTTTGTGAGTAATATGAAAATTGCTGTTTGAAGTGCAGGCAACTTTTGTAGTTTCATTGTCGTATTAAATAAAGTCATGAATACTAATAAATTAAATTGTATTTTATTTTCATTACCTTATAAAATAAATCAGTGCACTTTTCCTAATAATATCTGATCCTTTCCTACCACGTTAACCTGTAACGCCATGTCACCGCTATCTGCAGAATGTTACCTAGTTTTTGTAGGTACAGTCAGCGTCATAATGATATTGGCGTTCAAAGTGGTCAAAATGATGTGAAAAACACTAATTCAATTTTATGTTGGCTCGCAAGGTGCTCAAATTGTTGTACGCATTCAAAGTGGTCAAAACATCTTAGCAAGCAGTTGTCAATAATATGTTATCTGACAGAGTGTTCATATTTATGTTAACAAATAGGTTGTTCATTGGTATCTAAGCGTGCAAACTAGTCAAAAATATCTTAGCATTAAAGAGAAACCAACCTTATCACCCACAGATAGAGTATACTTTGCAGTTTCACTACATAGTATAAAACAAAGTCGCTTCCGCTCTCTGTCAGTCCCTATAAATACTTAGAGCTTTGAAACTATGCAACGGATTTTAATTCCGTTTTCTTAAATATATAGAGTGATTCAAGAGGAAGGTTTTTATGTATAATTCATGCATAATATTATAGTGGAGAAACATTGACAATATTAGAGGTTTCTAATGTGATGTCGTAAATAAACCCATTTTTTACGTTTACATTGTAAACGCTGGTTGCACCCTACGAGATAGATCAAAATAATGTACTACATTATTGTATACCTTAAAAAGTCTAACGTAAATCCTATCCTATAACGTATATCCTAACGTAAATGCGATTTGGGAATCGTTACGGGATAATATGCAAACTGTAATAATTGTTAACAATAACTCATCTTCTGATTATAGTGATTAGCATAGAACCTAAGTCATCTTCTGATAATTCGGACTCTGAACCATCAACTAAGAAAAGTAACAATAAGGACAGTACAGAGGAAGAACCAAACACAGACATTAGTCTTTCAGGAGAAACATTTGGCAGTGTAGCAATAAGCGAGTTTAAAAAATACAGAGTACTAAGCCCGCTAAAGATGTTAGAGGAAGAAAGAGGTTTAGTTATAGTAATGTGTGTGTTGAAATCGGTACAAATCCATGTGTAGACCAGCCAATATAACATATAAAGAGGCTTTAAATGGGTTAGAATCAAGAGAAGGGTGTAAAGCTTTACAGGAGGAATCATTAAAATCATTTGAAGAAAACGAATCTTGGAAAGTAGTGAAACAAACAAAACAAACAACAGAGGTTAAGTGTAAGTGGGTGTTCAAGAAAAAAGTGGACAGTTGTGATAATGTGCGATATTATGGTCAGTTAGTCGCCAAGGGTTTTACACAAAGACCAGGCACAGACTATACAGAAACATTCTCACCAGTGGACCGTCACTACAATAAGACTATTGCTTGTATTGAGTGTTAAATATAATCTAGACATAACTCACCTTGATGTAACCACAGCTTTTTTGAATGGGCATTTGAAGATGTGTATATGAGTTTACTATACAATTTGGAATGTCATAAAAAGAATGTATTAAATTTAAAAAAAAGTGGCTGTGACACACGGACGGACAGACAGACAGACAGACATGATGAATCTATAAGGGTTCCGTTTTTTGCTATTTGACAACGGAACAATAAAAATCGGCCAAGTGCGTGTCAGACAGAAACCATTTCAACTCTAGAGGAATTGCAATTAGAAAACATTCGTCACCCTCCGTATTCGCCAGACCTTGCTTCAACGGAATACTATTTTTTTCGTAATTTAGACAATTTTCTACGTGTTAAAAAGTTTTCTTCCCAGGAGGCAGTACAAAATGCTTTCACACAGTTTGTAGAATTTAGATCACTTGAGTTCTATCGCAAAGACATAAATTACATTCCTATTAGATGGCAGCAATGTATATATAATAATGGTAGATATTTTGATTAAATAAATATGTTAAATGAAAATATCCACCACGCACATAAAAGGGTTCCTCAGTCACCCATAATGATACGTGGTTATAAAATCGTATCCAATAGATAACTGCTATTTTTACGTATTAATGTGTTAATTTACGACGTTTACCAAGGAAGCGCCTTTTACAACTTAAGCCTCTATAACTACTGAACTAATAAAGTCATCTAATCTGCTACAGTTTTCCTTTAAAGTTCATTATATAGACCACCATCACGAATTTATCCAGATTTTTTACAAAAAAGTGCCCTTTAAAGTGGAGTTTCTCGTAAACGGACACCTAAATCAAAAAATCCTCTTAAAAATCCATTATTGTTTTCAAAACACCTATCTAATAATACCCCACAAGATGGGGCAGTAGCGAGAAAAAAAATCATCCCCACTTTACGTGTAAGGGAGGTACCCCAAGTAAAAATAGTTTTCATAATTTTATTGTAGCACTTTGTCGACATAATTACAACACATATTCATGCAAAGTTTTATCTTTCTAGCACCTATCCTTTGGACGGAAAGTCGAGGACGGACGGACGGACATGACGAATCCATAAGGGTTCCGAGTCATAAACTTCGGACCCCTCAAAGGCAATCTACGGATTGAAAGAATCATTTAGGCCATGGTATTAGCGTGTGGATGATTTTTTACAAACCTTGGGGTATAGGAAGTCAATCAATGAACCTTGTTTATTTGTTAAACATATTGATAATGTCAGGATGATATATAGCCTTGTATGTGGTCAATTTTATTTATTTTTTGTAATTGTAAATTGAATACCTTAAGACTAAGTTAAAATCTAAATTTAAATTAAAAGCCTTGGAAAATATTAGACAATGCTTAGGAATGAGAGTCAGATGAAACAATAATGAGATTTTTGTAGATAAGGAACAATTTGTAGATCATTTATTAGCTAGGCTTATCATGAAAAATTATAACCCAGTCAGTACACCAATGGAAGTAAATTTGAAGCTAGAGAAGAGAGACACTCATTGTACTCAGTATCCTTACCAGCAATTAATAGGAACTTTAGTTTATTTATCTATGTTAATCCGCCCAGATATATTTTATGATGTTTGTTACTAGAATCAGTTTAATAATAATTACAATGAAACACATTGGAAACATTTAAAACATATTTTAAAATACTTGAAAAAAATCAAGCATTTTTTCTTTTAAGGGTTATGTCAATGCTGAATGGGCATGAATATGAAAATATCCAGTACAAGACTTACGGTCCACACAATATGATATTGTGTGGACCGTAAGTCTTGTACTGGATACATATTTAAGAAGTGTGGTAGTGTCATATCTTTTAAGTGTAAAAAACAACCAACATTAACTTAATCTAGCACAGAAGCTGAATTTATGACTATAATATTTGTAAGGCAAGTGAATAAGCCATTTACTTGAGAAGCTTATTGTTGGAATTAGAACGCAGAAATGAGTTACCTATTCAAAATATGTGTTTGTATAATAAATTAACAACTAAATTATTAAAAAAAATATATTAAAAATTTCAAAATTATTACTGTAGGTTATTTTTAGTTTATGTTACTCGTAAAATTTTGTCAGTATTGGCTTTAATATAAGAAATATTATGTTTTTAAGAAACATTGACTTTATATGAGTTCCACTAAAATAATCCTACTTTAGAATCCTAATCCTACTAATATTATAAACGTGAAAGTTTGTGAGTATGTGTGTATGTTTGTTGCTCTTTCACGCAAAAACTACTGATCGGATTTGGATGAAACTTTACAGTAATATATCTTATATTTCAGAATAACACATAGGCTACTTTTTACTGCAATAATCGAGATAAACGGGCGAAAGCTAGGTTATTATAAAAATATATTAAATCGTAGTTGTCAAAATGTATCACTGTTTATCTATTGTCAAAACTTCACAGGTTGCTAGGCATAACACACTTGCTTAGCAACCATAATGGTATACGCGGGTAACACCGCGGGGCGCAGCTAGTAATATTATTAACGTGAAGGTTTGTGAGTATGTATGTATGTGTGTATGTTTGTTGCTCTTTCACGCAAAAACTACTGAACGGATTTGGATGAAACTTTACAGTAATATATCTTATATATCAGAATAACACATAGGCTACTTTTTACTGCAATAATCGAGATAAACGGGCGAAAGCTAGGTTATTATAAAAATATATTAAATCGTAGTTGTCAAAATGTATCACTGTTTATCCATTGTCAAAACTTCACAGGTTGCTAGGCATAACACACTTGCTTAGCAACCATAATGGTATACGCGGGTAACACCGCGGGGCGCAGCTAGTAATATTATTAACGTGAAGGTTTGTGAGTATGTATGTATGTGTGTATGTTTGTTGCTCTTTCACGCAAAAACTACTGAACGGATTTGGATGAAACTTTACAGTAATATAGCTTATATATCAGAATAACACATAGGCTACTTTTTACTGCAATAAATAAAATATTTTTTTTGGACGTTTGACACACAACATCATCTAGTCCCAAGCTAAGCAGAGCTTGTGTTATGGGTACTAGACAACTGATATAAATACATAAACTTACTTTTTTTTTGTAAATACATGCATATTATACATAGAAAACACCCAGACTCCGAAACAAATATTTGTGAATCACACAAATAATATTTGGTCCGACCCGGGAATCGAATCCGAGACCTCTTGATCAGCAGCCGCATACGCTTACCACTAGACCAACGAGGCAGTCGATAATAGAATAATCGAGATAAGCGGGCGAAAGCTAGGTGATTATAAAAATACATTAAATTGTAGATGTCAAAATGTATCACTGTTTATTTCCTGTCCAAAATTTCACAGGTTGCTAGGCATAACACATTTGCATAGCAACCATAATGATACGCGGGTAACACCGCGGGGCGCATCTAGTACACTAATATAATCACATTAGTAAATCTTCAATAAAAGATAACTTTATGATGAAAACCGCGTTTAAATACCTTGCGTAATTTAAATGATCAGAGCGGACAAACAATACGAGCGACTTTATAATGAACTGCGTAAAAATTTAATATTATTTGACCGTTCGATTATAATAGGTACTTTCTGTACCCGGCGTGTAGCTTGAATGAATCCTACGAGCTTTACGATATGACAAGATACATTGCGTACATTGTAGGACATTAAAATACGTTCTACAAAGCCGAACAGTTGATGAATATGTAACTTATACAAAAAACCAAAAACGCGACCACATCGACTCATTTGCTGAAGTTCCTATGGCCACCTTCCGGCTCCATCATCAGACCCTGGTTACCATATAGTATCAAAGTACTCGTAAAGACGAATAAAATGAGCCCAATTTCGATGGGGTTGCGTCTAATTACGGAGTTCCTATGGCCACCTTCCAGCTCCATCATCAGACCCTGGTTACCATCTTAGAGTGTCAAAGTACTCGTCAAGAAGACGAATCAAATGAGAATTTTTACCCGAAAATAAATAATCGTATCATTAATTCTACTTTTTATCAAAGAAATTCCAATTGGTTTTATCTCATTTAAATACCTACATCCATACTCCTTTTCTCAGTATAATATTGTAGATTACCTATGATTCAATAGAATATTGGACTATGTTTTTTAATAACATTCGAAACAAAAGACATGTCAATTACGTCATGCAAGAAATGAATGAGAAAGGTATTGAAGACAAAAAAGGACAAACATTTAAAAGTAATAATGAATCTGCAAAGTATACTCTATCTGTGGGCGATAACGTTGGTTTCTGTTTATTGCTAAGATATTTTTGACTAGTTTGCATGCTTAGAAACCAATGAACAACCTATTTGATAACATAAATATGAACACTCTGTTAGCTAACATATTATTGACAACTGCTTGCTAAGATCTTTTGACCACTTTGAATGCGTACAACAATTTGAGCACCTTGCGAGCCAACATCAAATTGAATTAATGTTTTTCACATCATTTTGACCACTTTGAACGCCAATATCATTATGACGCTGACTGTACCTGTGAAAATAATTGGCATAAACTATACTAGACCAACGAGGCCATATATATATACTAGCTGATGCCCGCGGCTCCGCTCGCGTTCTAAGGGTATGAAAAATTGATGTTGGCCGATTCCCAGACATACCCAATATGCACACAAAATGGGTCAAGTCGTTTCGGAGGAGTATGGGAACGAACATTTTGACACGAACTTCGTGCACTACTTCTCTCACATTTCATAATGTGAAGATATCATTATCTTGTTTTAAAAATGTTTGGTGTTTCTGAACAGAGAAGGGATAATTTTGATAACGCAATGATTTTGAACAACGAAATTCGACTGCCTAAATACGTCCACGGTGGCCGAGCAAACCCGTACATTTATAACAGTCAAGGAAGGAAATTAGCTTGCATCAACACGTTTATATTGCACTCAAGTTACTTTATATTTTAACTTGTGACACATAATTCTGTTTAATATTAAGTAGCAATAAAATAATCATTCGGTAAAGTTGTCTACTCATCTATCACAGCAACTATCGGTAATGTACGAGCAAACCCGTACATTTATAACAGTCAAGGAAATTAGCTTCCATCAACAAGTTTATATTGCACTCAAGTTACTTTATACCTTAAATTGTGACACATAATTCTGTTTAATATTAAGTAGCAATAAAATCATCATTCGGTAAAGTCGTCTACTCATTTATCACAGCAACTATCGGTAATGTTAGGAAAACTACCCCAACACCTGCCCTCCTGGTGAAGTTGCAAAAGTTTTTCGTTTCCTTTTCTATGCAACTTGGCTAGAGTGACTGAGTTGTTTTGGAAATAATTAAATGCCCATAAATATTCTAGCAACGTTCATGGTCACGTAGAAGTTTAAAATCTATGGTGATACCTGGCTATCGGAATGTCATTGTCAGAAATGTCATTTTCATTCATTTTTAATGCTTTTGGTTCAAGTCAAACACGCTAAAAAAATACAAATGTGATTAAGAAGATAACAAAATAGAGTGTAGATTTGCAATAGAATTGATAATGTATAACCTTTCGATGTGCCGTGTCTGTTTAGAAGAAGACTTTCGACTGATTTCGATTGTCGGAACTCATCTACAAGAAATGTATGAGTCTCTTGTTTTGATGCCAGTAAGTAATTGTAAAATCAACGTTTAAATCACTTTTGCTGCCTAGTTTTCACTCTAGTTTATGTTTCAAAGTGTTTAATGTTATTTGTCAATATTATGCTAGTTTCTATACTTCTCATGACCTGTGCAAACAACACAAACACAATGCGTGATCTCCTGGGTAATGCTTGTTGATAAACATTGGTATCTCTTGGAGTGCGTTTAACTGTTAGGAGTTAATAGAAATAGAAACTCCTTTTAAAAAAAAATATACATAGACAGTGACAATAGGTGTCTGACTTGTGAAATAAAAAATAATATTAATATAGATCGCGCGGTTTGTGAAGTAAAACAAAATGACATATAAACTGTGATTTCGATATAATAAAATATTCTAAAACATTGATTGAATTGAAATAATATATATAAAAGTGTATCAGTATATGATTTCGTAACTGCATGTGCTCTGCGATTTAAAGATAGGACTGGTTAAATCTTTAAATTATATCATTAACTAATCCACACACTCGATAGATAGATAACTCAATATTTGCACACAATATTACAAAGTTACATGAAAGAACATGATAATCTAATATCTAGTGTACATAGGGTGGCCTAATTGCTAAAAGCAATTTCTTCCAGGCAACCTTAGGATGGATCAAAATGTTATAGAGAGACAGTAGTAGGTGAATATGTATGCTTTTTGTTAAATCTACTATTGCTTATTTTTTCAAGTTTTATTTAATGTAAGCCTGCAAAGGGGACTAATATGTCACCATCCCCATTGTGAAGGCACACAATGCAGCATGGTGACCCATACTATGGGGGTCTAGTGAGGTGCGTCTGAATCAGTGGTTCAACTTAAAAAATAACTTTATAACTCTGTTTACAGTTGGAAACTACAGATGGCAAGCCTATAATAATATGCTATATATGTCGCGCAAGGCTCGAGAACTGCTATGAGTTGAGGAAGAGTTGTCTCCAGAGCGAGGAGGTGTTCACACAGATGCTGAACTCTACTGAGGTGGTTAAGTTTCAAATATTTTTTTGTTATCTTACAACGAAATGTAATGGTTTCCTACAAAATTGATGATGTTATTCTTCACAATTTTTAAAAATGGAAGTTTTTATTTTATTCTTCCCAAAATTTAGCTTGCTAGTAGAAACTGGCCATTGAACACATCTCTCTCTCTCTTCCTCTCTGCCATGACTGTGTCAATAGGTACTTAATAATAATTCTTACATGAATATGAGAACTAGTTAAGTCAGACCTTGGACTTCAATATATTATCTTGTGTTTTTAGATGCTAGGGTCATTTTAAGTTGATCTTCTGTGTCAGGGTAGTACTGCCCCATTCTTGCTGAAATCAGCGTGGCTGTACCAGAAGAAATTATATTTTTAAGTTGTTATATATAGGGAACTTGTGTCTTTAGGCTTGTTCCGTCGTAGGGTTCAATATTTATGGTGAACTTATGGGTTGTATCAAATTACAATTACAGTGTATATGATAGCAGCCATGTTGATTATTCAGACACTGATCTACTCTCTAACATTACTTACTAAGGCACAATTAGGTATGGCTATGTTTTTCTCTTACAGCTACATTATATGTTCTAAAACCTATTACTACACTGCAAATAATCACGTCTTAATGTCAACGAGGAAATGATTGTTCCAATTCTACGTTCTCGATAATAGACACATATCTGAAATATGCTGACCAAGCATGTCTCTGTATAAATTCCATCAATTACTTTAAATGTTTAATATTGTTACCAATACCTACATCAAATCCTTGTGTGATTTCTTAGATGTTTATACTCACCATTTCACCACATCCACTACGTTGAATCATCTAAACAAAACTCAAACCTTGGACTATGTGGCTAATATGCCTAGGGCTAATAAAAAATCTTGATTTTTTCGGTAGTCCTGTATTGGTGCATGTGCCCAGGATTAACAGACAAAAATGGGATAAAAAGCCGTTAAATCTATTATGATTGGCTACCCAGAAAATACAAAAGGATATAGAATAAACAATCCTGAAACAAGAAAAGTTACTACTAGCCGAGATGTAACTATAATAGAAAAGAAAGAAAAAGATACTTAAATGGCTAAGATTGTAGTACAAGAAGGAAATAAAAAGCAGGATCAACTATCAGATCAAGAAAAAACTGTTGAAATTAATGATACTGTCTTGGATAAGAAAGTCCCTACTTACATATGTGACACATCAAGTTAAGAGGCATGGTGTTACAAACCTCTGTGTTGTAGACGAGTTGGGCTCTTGCGACGAAGAAATCACTTATGAGGAGGCAATGAACGGTGCTGAAAGTGAGATGTGGAGACAGGCTATGAAAGAAGAGAAAGCTTTCGAAGAAAATCAAGCCTGGGAAGTAGTAACTGATAAGGAAGCAGTTAGAGCGGTTCAATGCAAGTGGGTTTTCAATAGAATGTTTGAAAGTGATAATAAAATGAGATATAGGGCTCGTTTAGTTGCTAAGGGCTTTACCCAAGTAGAAGGTGTGGACTATACAGAAACGTACTCACCAGTGTTAAGACACTCAACTTTGAGAATGTTAATGCAGTGGTTACTTGTCCTAAATTATAATGAGACCGAAAGTCTCTTAACACAAATTCAATGAGTAAGCATTTAAACACACACACAACACATACTCAACACACACACACACAATACACACAACACACACTCCCACACACACATACTCACAACACACACGCACATTTTCATAAACACAAACAATCCTGTACCTTAATTAAAAATGTTATTTAAATCATTTGCTTTGCATGTTTTGAACTCTGTGTAACTACAGAACTAATATTGTTTTTTGTTTTCCGGAGGTGGGCGTTAATGGCTGCAACACAGTTATTTAACTATAGCGGCCATTACCAACCATATCTGTTTCTGTGTACTCTGTAATTATTTGGTTCAAATAAACTTTATTATTATTATTATTTGCTTTAAGTGTGTAAAGTTAAATTTCGAAATTGATGTAAACACTGCATTTTTAAATGGCTACCTTGAAGGAACAGTATACAGGGTGTCCCGAAATTCAACGTCCAACGGCAAGGGGGGGTAGGTGACTGTATGACACCTTTAAATAAAATATTTAAAAAAATCCATTTCAATTTCTTTTTTAGATACGTGTATTTTGCTTAAAATGGTGAATAATTCCGATTTCGACGACATTTTTATCCACCATAACGACAAATCTGCAAGTTTTGGCTACAGGTTTTTTTATTCATAGCGCAGCTAACTGCTCTATCGACCAAAAGTATAATTACCCGCAGATATAACACAAAAAAAAAAAGTTTGGATTAAACTTTAATTTTATAAAATAAATCTTCCTTCTCCTTCATCTTTTACTTAAGTAAGAGTGAGACAGAAATATTTTTTTTTCATCAAACACATAGGTGTGTTATAATCATTTTTTTTCAAAACATAATAATGTGCGCGAGAGACACTTCAAAATGTGCGTTCCCCCCCTGTATCTTTTAAAATAAGAGAGAGACAAAACTAAAAAAAATATATGATGTACATTGCCATGCAAAATTCCATCGAAAATTGGTTTGAACGAGATCTAGTTAGTAGTTTTTTTTAATACGTCATAAATCGTAATTTACCTTTCATTCAATCAATACATTATTATTGATACATCGATCAAAGTTCCAACAAACTACATGAACTTTTATATAATGTTACTTGCTGCTCGGAACCCTTCACGGGCGAGGACGACTCGCACTTGGCCGCTTTTTTTTTAGATAAAATAAAATAGAACGTAGAGCCATTTTTGGTAGAAAACAACATTTCTTGTAAATTTGACGTCTTTCTCAAATACCGATTTCGGGCATCTCCAGCATTTCGTATATCACATATTTTTGCGTAACTTGCAGGGACATTTTTTTTTAAAAGTGGTAACACTTCAGTGACCCACTCATATTTAAAAAAAGTGATCTCACTTTCATGTTCTAAGTGCGTTATCTACCTTTTTTTATTCTTCTGAGGGTGTAAGGTTTAGTTCTGTACAAAACATAACATGTGTTAATTGAACTTCCCAACAGTCCGAACAAGTGCTGCTACACGCAATACACAGTAAGAAGAAACTCACCATGCACAATGTCATACACTTGAGCGTGGGACATGAACTGGGGATGGATGCAGACAATGCTGGTGTGGAGGCTCTCAACTGTGAAGTGAAAGATGAACCATATGATGGGGAAGGTAATATTGTACATTTAAGTGTTTCATCTGTATACATATGTGACACAAATGTGACATGGATCAAAGGTATCTTTCAATCTGAGTATAGTGAGGTGTTGCATATCTGTAGCCATATCTTGTTTACCTTAGTATTTTTGAGCATCTCCTCGCTTTCTCTCTGCACATGATGAGTTTGTTGTATACAACACAGATGTTGTTTACAGATATCTATGAGGATGTTCTGGAGAACAGTGTCTCAGACAACGTACAATCTGCGGACTCAGATGATGATTTTCTAATCACTGTGAAAGAGGAACAGATCGGACACAGGACAACAAGTATGTATACTCTGTGTATTGAATTCAGTGTTAAGATGGCTTAGTTAACTAGGAATGTCACCACCTACGAATAAATAATAAGTCAGGAAGTCTAACTCGGAACAAATTTCACACAAAAAGTGGCCCATCTTGAAACCAAAACGACGTATGAAACAAAAACCAATCACAACCGAGGTTCAAAATAGACATTATTTGTGATTGGTTTGAATTCAAAACGAAAGCAGGGATTGGTTCATGCGCTTGCTGCAATGTCTGATATGACAGCATAGTGATAGCAGCGTGAACGATGTTATGTAATAAGTGGACCGGACAAAGTTAATAATAAAACAATGAAATTGTATAATATATTATTATATTATATTTGTTTTTTTTTTTTGTAAAAAGTGAATTTTCGTGAACCTAAAAAATTAAACATGATTTAATTCGACTAAACAATGAACCTTTGATTATAAACATGTCTAGATAGAGAGTTCGAGCGTCTAAACGTCCAAAAAAATAGTATTTAACTGTAAGAGACTAAGCTCGTCGCGGCCGATCAGTGGCTTTACTGTCATTCTACGGTAAACACGTATTGAGTGGCGTTTAAAAATGACGTTTTGCATTATTAAAGTGTGCAGGAATTACTTTGGACGATTGAAATCAACTAAAAAAATTAGTTATCATCGGTAAGTAAACTTTAAATAACTATATTGTAAAGAAATAATTAAATTAACTCAGTGAAATTTTATCAAAGTTCGACCACCATTTTGACGGCATTTATACAGGGTTGCCTGTTAATTGAATTTAAATTTCCCATGTGAGTGTTAGCCAATTTACAAAATGTTGAATCATAACTATAGTGCTGGATAATACATATTATATATGTATATATCATATATTTTAAAATCTAAGGTGGTAGATATTGTTAATCTGATATGGGTGTCAATTTTGCCGCTCCATGGATGCTATTAATGAAAGTAGTATGTACGACGTAAAGCTGAAGAGATTGTTTGTTTGTTTAAACGCACTAATCTCCAGAATTTCTGAACCGATTCTGAAAATTCTTTCACTAATCGGAAGCTACACCTTCTCTGAGTTCTCAACGAGAACGATATAAAAACAAGATTTACGAGAAATTCCGGGGAACATCTAGTTAAAAATATAGTAATTAAATTAAATATAACTATGTTGTATATTAACTTAATTAAAGGCCTCTGTGAGTTGGCTTTCCTTCGTCCGCCTTTCAAAGTACCGGAACCTCAGACTACTTTCTAAGGCACAGGGTATATTTTTACCAAATTTTTGTTAATTATTAAGAATAAATCAGCCTTAATAGCAATTCCCTTTTTCACCAACATATATTTTACCTAGTAACTCAAAAGCAAAAACTCTAATACATATTGACTGACTTTAAATTTAATACAAATTACTTATAAATCTCAAAATCAATACACAATTATTTTCCCTCCTTTTATGGAAAACATTCAAGGGCTGGTATCATTCAGAACGCTCCCACGTCATGCGCGCGCCCGTAGTCTACGCTTGCATGTGTGTGTAACATGCACACAAGCCCTGCAAATCTGGCCTGTTGTTTTTATTGCGAATGCAGCGCAACACTCCATCTAGACATGTATATAATCAAAGCAATGAACTTATTATTTTCAATGAATGAATTACTATACAGGGTGAATTTTTGAAACGGGACAGTAAGGGTAGATACCTTAACCGTTATAGTTACAGGAAAACGCTTTAAGGAGACTATCCATATTTTTTTAAGATATTCTGAACTGCATTGACAGATTTCGGAAAAAATGTACAGCCAGCAAGAAAATGGTAATGTAGGGATACTTACCCTCACACATCTTTTCACTACACGAAACACTACATACTATCGCGGTCGATGAATAACTATTTATCGACCGCGATTATCGACAGCGCCTCATCACTACAGCGGGGGCGCGGTGAGGAGGGCGGAGGACCGCATTCCTTACCGGCGCCCGAGCACCGGTGAACACTGGCCGGCTTTCAGTCTGCCGAACGCTTAGCCACGCGAACATCGTATCGTTCGCGCCGCCCCGCCGCGCTTTGCTTTTGCTTACCGTATTAGCCTCGCTGCTTACCCCTGCGTAGTTTAAGTGCTTAAGTAACTAGTCTGAAACGTTCTGCTTCTTTTTCTTCCTTCCATTAACTGTGTTATGTGTGCTCTTACCTTCTGAACTATTGTGAACTAGCTGTTGTGTTTTTCCGACTATTATACTGCTGTGTTATTCGTGAGTGAGTCTTTTTATTATTCTCCAACACCCCACTTATCTACAAGCTAACCCCCAAACTATCACGTCGGGGTCACCAGTTTGGGGGTTAGCTTGTAGATAAGTGGGGTGTTGGAGAATAATAAAAAGACTCACTCACGAATAACACAGCAGTATAATAGTCGGAAAAACACAACAGCTAGTTCACAATAGTTCAGAAGGTAAGAGCACACATAACACAGTTAATGGAAGGAAGAAAAAGAAGCAGAACGTTTCAGACTAGTTACTTAAGCACTTAAACTACGCAGGGGTAAGCAGCGAGGCTAATACGGTAAGCAAAAGCAAAGCGCGGCGGGGCGGCGCGAACGATACGATGTTCGCGTGGCTAAGCGTTCGGCAGACTGAAAGCCGGCCAGTGTTCACCGGTGCTCGGGCGCCGGTAAGGAATGCGGTCCTCCGCCCTCCTCACCGCGCCCCCGCTGTAGTGATGAGGCGCTGTCGATAATCGCGGTCGATAAATAGTTATTCATCGACCGCGATAGTATGTAGTGTTTCGTGTAGTGATAAGATGTGTGAGGGTAAGTATCCCTACAGTAATTTTAAACAAAAAATTGTTTTGATGCCAATCGATCCTGTTTCTTAAAAGGATCAAAAGACTCTACGGGAGCGACTGAGGTTTGAGTACTAGAAATGTCAGAAATAGCAAAAAACTTTTCCCATACATTTGTACGGGACTAAATAATTTTAGACACAGACAAACATAACTTACATTTAGATGATCTACGAAATAAGTTGCTCAAAACGACCGCCGTTTTAACGAATAGATAAGTACACTCGTTTTTGCACTGAGCTAGTAGCAGCCGATAATTTTCTTGGATGAATATCATTTATAATCCTTGTTATTGCATCTTTTGTATTAAGCTTATTTTGTAAATAATAGGAACACAGAATCTGCATTGGTGTGGTACGTGAATAGCTATCCACTGCGACAAGTATCGTGTAGTAATGGTGGAATTTTATGAAGGTACTCTTAATTCTGCCGTGCATAACGACGTCATTTTAGAGAATCTCCAAAACCAGTTGGATAAATGGCTGCTGTCAGAATTGCGTTAAGTTTATTTTCTGCAAGATGGCGCTCCGCTTCACCAGTTTGAATAGGCAGTTCGGGTGACAGTGGATGTCACATGTGGTACACATGGTCCAACCAAGGGGCCACCTCGTAGCCCCGATCCAACGCCTCTCGATATTTTTCTGTGGGGCTAACTAAAAAACCGAGGTCTACAAAAAAATATACAACAGTATTCAGGAGCTGAAAGATGCATTAACAAGAATTTTAAATGAAATCTATTCAAGAAAATTAACGGCTGCTACTAGCTCAATACAAAAACGAGTGAACTTATGTATTAGTGAAAACGGCGGTCGTTTTGAGAAACTTATTTCGTAGATCATCTAAATGTAAGTTATGTTTGTCTGTGTCTAAAATACATGACGAAACGGTGTGTCAGGTGATGTTTTTAAATACAGTGACGTCATTACTATTATTATTATTGGAGTATTTCATTTTCAGAAATAACTTAAAATAAACTTTACTTCAACCAAAATTCACTTTTAATTAGTATTGATTACATAGCTTCGAATATTTCACAATAAGTTAGGTGTTTGCTGTCCGAGCGCAGACAAACGAATCTTTGCTCTGCTGTAGCGGGCGGCTTTTTATAGGCATTGTAGTGGGGCGGTCGATCGTTGCAAGTTGTTTACGTCAGTAAGAACACGTGCAACAATGACGTAGTTCGTTGAATGTTGTGTTGCGCCGATATACATATTAAAATGATTTATTTCCGTACAAATGTATGGGAAAAGTTTTGTTGCGATTTCTGACTTTTCTAGTACTCAAACTTCAGTTGGTCCAGTAGAGACTTTTGATCCTTATAAGAAACAGGATCGATTGGCATCAAAAAAAGTTTTTGTTTAAAATGACCATTTTCTTGCTGGCTGTACATTTTTTCCAAAATCTATAAATGCAGTTCAGAATATCTTAATAAATTAAGAATAGTCTCCTAAAAGCGTTTTCCTGTAACTATAACGGTCAAGGTACCTGCCCTTAATGTCCCGTTTCAAAAATTCACCCTGTAGAATTCCCACAAGTCTAAAAAAGCGGCCAAGTGCGAGTCGGACTCGCCCATGAAGGGTTCCGTACCAGCAAGTAACATCATATAAAAGTTCTTGTAGTTCGTTGTAACTTTCATCGATGTTTTTATACTAGTGTATTGATTGGATAAAAGGTATATTGCGTGTTACGATTTATAACGTATTAAAAAAAAACTACTTACTAGATCTCGTTGAACCCAATTTTCGTTGGTAGTTTACATGGTAATGTACAACATATATTTTTTTTAGTTTTATCACTCTCTTATTTTAGAAGTTAGAGGGGGGGGGGGACACACATTTTTCCACTTTGGAAGTGTCTCTCGCGCAAACTATTCAGTTTAGAAAAAAGTGATATTAGAAACCTCAACATTATTTTTGAAGACCTATCCATAAATACCCCATACGTATAGGTTTGATGAAAAAAAAAATTGAGTTTCAGTTCCAAGTATGGGGACCCCCAAAATGTATTGTTTTTTTCTATTTTTATGTAAAAATCTTAATGCGGTTCACAGAATACATCGACTGACCACATTTCAACAGTATAGCTCTTATAGTTTCGGAAATAATTGGCTGTGACATACGGACGGACAGACAGACAGACTTGACGAATCTATAAGGGTTCCGTTTTTTGCCATTTGGCTACGGAACCCTAAAAACCGGAACGGCATAACATGCCGATTGTAATCTTTAATTAGTTGTTGTTTTCATTTTCTGCAGTATTCCTTGACGATGTTGGCGTTTCTTCAAGACGAATCATCTGCGTAAAAACATTTTTATTTCAGATTTGATAATACATATAATTATTTTTATAATAAAACAGTAACTCCTTACTGTACAAACTGCAGTTTTGTGTAACATTGTTTAACCTTTTAATGATTTGTAAATATCTTTTTCATTAAAATGAAAAGAGCAGACTCTGCTGGTTTTCACAGGCATCCAGTCATATTCCTGTATTTCCAATTTAACTGTAGCTATCCACTTTTTTGCCGAATTGCATCGGCAGGAAAACTAAAAGAAAACAAATTATGCAAAATACATTATCGTTATAAAATTATTAAAATAAATATACCTTTTTTGTAATAAAAACTATTTTATCGATACACTTTCCAATATTTTACCAAGACGAAAAAAACACAATCAAAAATTTACTGACTTCATGTTGCATAGTGTTAACCATCTCAGTTTGTTAACATATTTGCAAATCACTAAATATAATTATAATTTTGCTACCACTTACTAGTGAAAAGTGATCCCTGGACATTTTAGCCTTGTGCACCAGTTCACAACACACGCTGGCAGAATTATTGACAGCATAATGATAAATCAAAATAGGATTTGTGCTCGCTTGCAAGAACAATGTCCGACTAATGACGCGGTGGACACGACTTTTAAGCACCGCCCACTTGGACACGACTTTTGTTGGGTCATTTTTAGGGCGCAGTTACATTTCCTGACTTTTTTTTTATTATTTTTTTAAAACAATAAACAGTGACAAAGAAAATCCAAAGTTATTATTATTATTATTTTTTTTGAGACAACTCCCGCATTAGAAATATAAATTCCTGTGTCCCAGGGGACTTTACAAACACACATGAAACGGACATAAAGAACACCCAGATTCAGAACAACAAATTGTGAATCACACAAAGTGTTATCCTACGTGGGATTTGAACCCACGACACTTGGCGTAGTAGGAAGCGACGTGGCGACCGCTTAAGCCACTAAGCCAACCGTGCAGTCGACTTATTATTTATTCGTAGGTCAATACACTATGACCAAAAGGTGTTAAGGTACATTCTTCGATAGATGTTTGTTTAGGGCTTTAACTAAACATCAAGCGTGTGTCTCCGATCAGATTTTATTTAGTACTGAACTACAGAAAGATGTTTGCGTATGCGACAAGTGGGTGGCTGTTACAAGCAAAACTTTAAGATAAAAAATCGGCCAAGTGCGTGTCAGGCCACGCACAGGAAAGGGTTCCTCAGTCACCTATAATGGAGACGGTTCAGGCAAGAATTTCAGATTTACCTTTTAGCAGCCGGCATTGGGGAAAAAGACAAAAGAAGCGTGGCCCTCCTATTAAACATCATGGGACGTGAATCGCTCCAAATATATAATGTGGGACCGGATGAAAAGCTGGCAGATGTATTGATAAAATTTGAAAAACATTTCACGCCAAAGAAAAATGTAATTTTCGAGCGGTTTAAGTTTAACCAAATTGTGCAGAAAAAGGGTCAAAAATTTGAAGACTTCCTTATGGAGCTCAAAAACGCAGTTAAGACTTGTGACTACAAGACAGAAAATGAAGAACTAGTACGTGATAGAATTGTGATAGGCATCCATTGCAAAAATCTCCAAGAAAGATTGCTACGAGAATCCAAGCTGACACTTGACATGACCTGTGACATCTGCAAAGCAGCGGAAACAACAGCCTCTCAGGTGAGGATTATGAAAGGACCAGACACTGAGTCAATTGACGCAATTGTGAACATTCAACATTGTAACCGCTGTGGCACAAATCACCCTATTAATGCCTGTCCTGCGTACCAGAAGACATGTGAAAAGTGTAAGAAACTGAATCATTTCGCAAGGATGTGTAGATCGCGTACAAGTTACAAGAATCGCCGTAGAATGGTTCATGAAGTTGAGGCAGATACTCAAGTATCACCAGAAGCTTCAGCAAAAGAAACTGATGATGAACGTCTTTACATTTTCTCGTTGAAGTCAGAGAAAAATATACAGAGCAAGCAATGGAATAAAATTATTAAAGTGGAAAATCAAGACCTTCAGTTCAAAATAGACACGGGCGCTGAAACATCTATTCTTCTATTAAAGCTTAGTAAGGAGCTGAAAACGGAGACAACACTTAAACCAACTGATGTGGTTTTGGTAGCATATGGTGGACAAGAAATTAAACGCGCTGGTCTTGCTACACTTACATGTTTGTTTGAAGGCAAATCACACAAAGTTGAATTCTTTGTTGTTGATTTGAAAGCTGTCCCTCTATTAGGTTTTCAAGCCCAAGATATCCAGAATCGAACGGATTAGCTGAAAAGGGAGTAAATATATGTAAGAACTTATTAAAAAAATGCACTGAATCCAAAACAGATATTAGTATTGCACTTTTGAATTACAGAAATACGCAATTAGCAAACTTAAATTATTCAGCAGCGCAACTATTATTAAACAAGTCTATTAAAACGAAGTTACCATGTACTACTCAAGTTTTGAAGCCTTCTTTTAATAAAAGCGCATATAGAAACCGAATAGACAAACGTTGTACTCAAAAAGCACTTCTTCCTACTCTAGTAATAGTTATACACTATTTACAGAGTTGTTTAATACCGTAATAACAGAATTGAGACGACAATATAATTAAATGTAATAACTATAGGTACAACACTATTCTTGATCTGTTGTCTTGATATTGTGACCCTGGCGTGGACGGTACGTCATTTTTATGAATATTGCGCTTCTCAAATAAGGATGTAGCAACGTACTATCTCGCTTATCGAGTATAATATTAACTAATAATAATTAAAACACGTATTTTAAATTAGATTCCGTTGAAGAAGATATTTAAAAGAAATACACGATTCAAATAGGTTAAGTAGGTATATAAACAACTTTATAAAAAAAAATTGAAAAATTTAACAAAATGTAAAACAGTATGTACGTTTATAGCCTTTAACCTTTTGAACGCCAAAGCAAAAACTCATCAACTTGCCCTCAACGCCAGACCACAAATTTAGCGCAAATACCTACGAAAAAAATAAGCATTCCAAAACTTTATCGATAACATGAATTGTATTTTTTATTTTCGTCTACAATTTCAAAATATATGTCCTTATAACACTGAATTTATTTCAGCATTACACTTCGTCCTACTCTAGTAATAGTTATACACTATTTACAGAGTTGTTTAATACCGTAACAACAGAATTGAGACGACAATATAATTAAATATAATAACTATAGGTACAAGACTATTCTTGATCTGTTGTCTTGATATTGTGACCCTGGCGCGGACGGTACGTCATTTTTTTGAATATTGCGCTTCTCAAATAAGCATGTAGCAACGTACTATCTCGCTTATCGAGTATAATATTAACTAATAATAATTAAAACACGTATTTTAAATTAGATTTCTATAATTCCGTTGAAGGAGATATTTAAAAAAAATACACGATTCAAATAGGTTAAGTATATAATCAACTATATAAAAATAGATTTTTTTTACAAAATGTAAAACAGTATGCACGTACGTACTAGCTTCTATAAACCTGGCATAAAAAGTAACAAGTAGAATTTTGAAAAAAAAAGCTAAGCAACTTGTGATGGACATTTTAAAACTTTTATTTATTTCATTTAAACCTTAGTAGTGTACGAAGCATTTTTTAGGGCACTGCTTATATTTTGTACCAATAACTAAGAGTCCTCTTTCTTCTTTACAAAATAATTGTCTACTTTAATTATCATTTCACGAGCACGGCTGTTAATTACTTTCTTACTCATTTTAACAGAATAAGTATAATAACAAAACTTAACAACAAAAATAAAACAGGCTAACGAAATTTTAATATAAACTTACGATATCACTTACGTGCCCTACATCACTAGTGGTCACATATTTGTGACTCTGGCGTGTGAGAGACATTCTTTTTTAAGAGTTTATTTCTTTCTTTTTAGAGCGAAATTTCTTAATATCATAAAGCAATTTAAATAGTTTTATGGAAATAGATAAGAGTTAGAGCTTCTTCTTAAGGTACTTATATAAATTTAAAGGCATAAAAGTAATGTTTAAAGGCTTTATTTCGTATTTCGGTGTACCGCTTTTTTGTCACATATTTGTGACGTTGGCGTACAGGAACAGTTTTCGCTTGTCACATATATGTGACCCTGGCGGTCAAAAGGTTAAAGGTATAATATAACGTTTGTGGCTGGAGCACACGTCTACGCATACGCACTATGTACTAATACGGACGTGAAAATGTGTATCCACTGCATTGTAATCTATGGAACTGTATGAGGCAGACAAGCCAGTTCCAAACATTACAAGCAGTGAATGCCGGTTTTCACTTCAGTGAAGACGTGTATGAATTAGGTGTTCTCCGGCCATAAATGTTTTATTCTAATAATTCATCAACCCCAGGCATATCACAATCATCCCCTCGCTTTCATCAGATGAATTATTTAAATTAATTATGATTCGTTCTGATATTGTGTCTAAAGCTGCGTCAGACAAAATTTTCTCCATTCCTCTACATTTATGGCGTTCATTTTTTCATCAGCTAATGACATTATAACCGTCATATTCATTGCGACATTCTTTTTTGCGACATATGTTTTCACTATCCCCCATATATTTTCTATAGGATTAAACTCCGGATGGTATGGTGGTAAACGAAGCACAGTAGGACCGTGCTGTCGTAATATTTCGTCTATCTTGTACTCTACAAATCTCGCCTTGTTTTGCAGAATCAGTTCATATAATTGAGGCTTAAGCAACGTGGATGAATGCTCAATGTTTCGCAATGTCAGCCAGTCAATCATTTGCTGTTTTCTAGAATTACGTTGTTCACGATATTCAGCAATTTTCATCAAATAATTCATTCGCAAGTATCTAATTTCGTGTTTTTCCATGAGAAGTTTCCGGTTATCTTCTATTTGTTTCCAATTAAAACCTTATGACATGACGTGTTTTCGTAACGTGCTGACACAACCTTTATAATCTATATCTTCTTTCAATTTTGCGTGCAAAGTTTTCAAAGTGGGAACTTCTTTATTTGTGATGTGGAAGTCATGAATTGTTCTTCTGATAACTTGCTGATCAAAGTTATCGATTACTATTGTAGGTTTACGATTCGGTTTCTTTTTAGGAGATTTAAATGTTACTTCCTGATCTGAAGGACGACATTTGCTTTCTGATACCACCTTTCTGACGGATGCTATTGAAATTCCTGTTGATTTAGCAACTAATTGAGTGGAGGTCATAATACTGTTCGGGTTGTTATTACACTCATTTTCGAAATATTTGTACAAACAGTACAAAACTTCTTTAGTTTGAGAAGTCAAAGGCTTGCCTCGACCATGTTTTAACACTGGAGCCAACAATATAAAGTTACAACACTTACACACAAATTAAACACTTCAACAAATATAATAACAATAATAACAAACAATAACAACAATCAACAAATACAAAATTGAACAATTAACGTAATAATTATAATTTTTGAATGAAATGTGTGCTTTATGTTCTAACAGTACCAAGCTATTGACGCCGGACTGCACGTGGCACCTGCGGACAGCGTAAACTTGTTATTGTGTACTTGTGTACTTGTACTATGTTATCAATAAATAATTATTTCTCAGCATCTATTTAACGTACATTAGACCTTTGCTGGAATTCGCCTTTCAAATATGGAATCCATATTTAAAAAAAGATATTGTGATGTTGGAAAGGGTACAAAAAAGGGCAACTAAAATAGTCTTCTCTTTGAAAAAGCATGTCCTATGAAGAACGTCTGCTAGAACTCAATCTACCAACACTAGAACAGAGAAGAATCAGAGGAGACCTTATAGAATCCTACAAAATCCTCAACCATCATTATAACGTGAGAGATATTGAGTCCATGTTCAAAATGAACACGAACCACCAATTGAGAGGTCACTCCATGAAGCTTAACAAACTTCGGTGCGCTAGCAATCCCCGAAACCATTTCTTACCAAACCGTGTGGTGCAAATGTGGAACTCTTTACCAGAACCCGTGATTAGTGCCCCAAATGTGAACATCTTCAAAAACAGACTTGATAAACACAAGTGTAATGATATACACGCATCAGCTTTATTACTTAAGCAGCTGCTTGTGTATTAAATAATAATAATAATATAGGTGCAAATACAAATTACAATTAAAGTCAAATCATTAATATTACCATTTGTATTTTACTTTTATACTTCCTTAAAAATCTAGAATTCGTTACCTACTGACACTATCGGATAATCCGAAATCATTCAATATCTTAAGGATCTGTAATTCTATATCCATAACATGCCCTACGTTAACCCAAGCTAGACCCTTACAAAATTTTATGTTATAATTATTGTCATAGTTTTGAATATACAGGGTGTAACTAGACGACTTCCGAAAACGAAAGATGCAGCTTCAGCACCCCAAAACTAATTAAAAAAAAACAAACAGTTGTCTTTAAAAAAAATTGTAGCCGGAAAAAACAATGTATCAAGATTTTTATTAATTTCCGAAGCCAGCAATGTATGCGCGCACTGAGTAGCTAGGTCAATGCCTTTCATAACTATTTAATTTAACTACCTACGCGTCGCGGCGTCGGTAAAGTTCCACGAAAATACCTACCTAGTATCTTCACGCTACTTACCTAATTCTGCGAGAGCCTCGGTCGACCCAGAAATGGCACAAACTGAGCTAATGTATTATTTTTTCTTATAATCTTATGCACTGTTTGATGCGTAATTGGGGTTCCATGACCTCTAATTAACTTTGCCGTAGTTCGTGTTCCAACCCGAGGATTTCTCTCAACAAGAGCCAAGACCTGTTCGTCCACTCGAAGATCTACTTCTAGGCCTTCTCCATGCCTTTGGGATGTAATCCTCTCAACTGCCTCGTTGGTCTAGTGGTTAGCGTATGCGACTGCTGATCAAGAGGTCTCGGGTTCGATTCCCGGGTCGGACCAAATGTTTGTGTGATCCGCAAATATTTGTTTCGGAGTTTGGGTGTTTTCTATGTATAATATGTATGTATTTACAAAAAAAAAGTATGATTATGTATTTATATCAGTTGTCTAGTTACCCATAATACAAGCTCTGCTTAGTTTGGGGACTAGATGGCGTTGTGTGTAAAATGTCCGAAATATTTATTTATTTATTTATTCAAAACTCTCTGATAGGCAGCCGTGATGACTAACCTATCACGGTAAATACGCAAAGCCCGTGATGCATTTATTTTATTTTGCGGGCTACACCATAGCACATAATCATTTGGCCGTATTCCCTCGCAATAAACATTATAAATAATCACTATCACTGTTAAAATATAAGTACCTATTCTAAAAATAACTTAACACAAATTAGGTGATAAGAGAATAAAAAACGAAAAAATAAACAATTAACTTACTATACCTACTTAAAAAAGGAAAATTACAACACAAAACTTTCGTGAAAGTCCCTTAAAAATCCCTTAAAAAAAATTATAATGCACCACGCAACTGTCCCGACTGTGCGAACATTCAGAACATTGAAGACCGACTGGTCTAGTTCGTAGTTTCGTACCTATTTATAATATTAGGGAATTAAAGTTCTTTGAAACAAGCCGCCGATCTGACGTATCGATAGGTAAATACCTACGACATGACATCGGAAACCCTTTGTCGCTTAAACTCAAAGACCTTTGATATTCGCCGACAAAGGCGCACCAAGCCGCTCCAGTGCGAATGCTCTGTGTTTAGGTAAATTAATAAAAATTTCAAAGTAATTCAAAGTTTTACCGCTAGATGCACCCGTAGGTTTCCTGGACAAATTTCGCGTTTTGTATTGGAAATTTTGTATTTTTTTTCTATAATAGGGTTTAAACGAGCTGAAGTATGACCTGATGGTAAGCGATTACCGTCGCCAATGGATAACCGCAATACTATAGGCGGCACAGACAGCGCCAGCGCTGTTTCACACCGGTTTTCTGTGAGGCCGTGGTATCACTCTGGTCGAACCGACTCATTCATGCCCAAGCGTGGCTCTCCCACGGTATGTAAGAAGAGCGAATGTGAATAGATAGCCGAATCGGCATTGCTAATCAGGAAACCGTAGGCGTAGGCTCACGTCTAGGCTTAAGACTTCAGACGCACGGTGCTATGGGTTCGATTCTCGAACCCATAGTTCTTCGAAACCCTTCTTCGAAAATAAACTTGAATTTCATTGAAGACGATGAATGATTTCATTATACGAACGCAAAAAAGTAACAAGTGCACAGGATACCATTATTATTTAAGCGTTGGTTGATAACCCATCAGAAAGCCAGATTAGAGAGTGATTTCGTTTAAAGTTTTAGTTAGTGTTAGGTACCTACTGCGGGCGGGAAGCGCCCGCGCGCACTAGCCGGCCGCGGTCATTGAACCGCGTGCGGTACTGTGTAATGACCCCCGGTCAACTGATTTTATTTTAAAATACATTGCAGTTTTATTGTTTTTATTTATTTTTTGGTTTTCTAAATGAGATAATTAGGTTGTTAGTGTCCTATTATGTTGTACTATGTGTATGTAACCAGAAAAATTCAAAAAAGAACTTAGATAAATTAACATATATTTTGCGGTTTTTTTTCGCTAAACCTATTCAGTATCATGGTCTGAATGCAACCATCAAGTTTTCGATTTCAGTCTTTTTACACCCTGTATATAAAAAAATGTAATGCATCGTTATTCCATAGCAATATTTATATACATCATACTTATAACAATTTCAATTATCACTTTTTCATTGAATAACAAAAACTGTTCATAAACAAAATATCCCTTTTTTTATTCTAGTCAATATAGTATTGTCATTGCTATTTTTGTTATCTAGGTGACTCTACACCGAAGGAACCTACACAAGACGCGCAGAAGAGTTCTGAAGAGTTAACCACTCGCAGCATGAATGAACATGAACTCATCCAGGACACTTCTAAAAAACTTAACGAAGTTACTCCTGCATACGTAACAGATGACAATAAAGAGATACCTACAAGTATACCGCACATCAATCGTGTACAATATACGTGCGACACGTGTCTGCAATGTTACAGTTCTAAGTGTGAGTTAGAGAGACACGTTCGTTTATGCTCTGGTGTGTGGAAGAAAGATCTCTTACGTGAGTGCACCGCTGAGAAACCACATCATTGTGAAATATGTAAGAAACAATTACCTTCACAGTTTTCTTTAATATCACACATGCTTATACACACCGATGTGAAACAATGTCATTATGATATATGTAAGAAACAATTCTCACACAAGAGTCATTTTAAAACACACATGCGTACACACATTGGTGAGAAACAATTTCATTGTGATATATGTAAGAAACAATTCTCACTCAAGAGTACTTTATCAACACACATGCGTACACACACTGGTGAGAAACCATATAATTGTGATAATTGTAAGAAACAATTCTCACACAAGAGTACTTTATCAACACACATGCGTACACACACTGGTGAGAAAAGATATAATTGTGATATATGTAAGAAACAATTCTCACACAAGACTCATTTTACAACACACATGCGTACACACACTGGTGAGAAGCCATATAATTGTGATATATGTAAGAAACAATACTCATACAAGAGTAGTTTATCAGCACACATGCGCACACACACTGGTGAGAAACCATATAATTGTGATATATGTAAGAAACAATTCTCACACCAGAGTACTATATCAACACACATGCGTACACACACTGGTGAGAAACCATATAATTGTGATATATGTAAGAAACAATTCTCACACAAGAGTCATGTTACAAGACACATGCGAACACACACTGGTGAGAAACCATTTATTTGTGATATATGTAAGAAACAATTCTCGCTAAAGAGTAATTTAACAACACACATGCGTACACACACTGGTGAGAAACCATATAATTGTGATATATGTAAGAAACAATTCTCGCTAAAGAGTACTTTATCTACACACATGCGTACACACACTAGATATATTTTGTAATACATATGCGTAGTCACAACGGTTTGAAACCATTTCAGAGTAATATAGCAAATATACCAGTAGTTGACATATCCTACGTACGTATCCTGTTCCTCGGAGATACTTGGGAGGAGGTTTATCGGTATGCGCAGAGCGGTTTTACACTGGTTTCCAACTGGCTAAGACAACACCACCTAACACTGAATGTTGCCAAGACTAAATACATTAATTTTCACCAAAGTCATTCCACAGTGCCTAAAAACGAAAGTTTTTAACCAGTGCGTCCTACCTGTTATGACATACGGAGCCGAAACGTGGACACTTACGGTGCGGTTGGTCCACAAGCTCAAAGTTGCTCAGCGTGCAATGGAAAGGGCTATGCTCGGCGTTTCTCTGAGGGATCGTATCAGGAATGAAGGTATCCGTCAGAGAACTAAAGTCATCGACATAGCCCACCGGATTAGCAAGCTGAAGTGGCAATGGGCTGGCCATATTAGCCGCAGAACTGATGACCGTTGGGGTAGAAGAGTTCTGGAGTGGAGACCGCGTCTCGGCAAACGTAGTGTAGGACGCCCACAGGCCAGGTGGAGTGATGATTTGCGCAAGATGGCTGGCAGGAGCTGGATGCGAGAAGCCCAAAATCGATCAAAGTGGTGTGCAATGGGAGAGGCCTATGTCCAGCAGTGGACTGATATAGGCTGATGATGAAAGTCATTCCAATTACACTTACAATAACATGTATAACATTATAGCCCATTCGTGCATCTGTAACGCATCATGCTCATGTCCAATGTTACAAAAAGTAGATGATATAAAATATCTCGGTGTTCTTATTGATAAACATCTAACAATTAACAAACACATAGAACTGTTGTCTATTAGAATCAGGAAGCTATCGTACATTTTTAAAAATTTATGCCATGTAGCCGATGAAAATGTGATAAAAATGACTTATCTGGCTCTCTATCAATCACTACTATCGTACTGTATTTCTTCATGGGGTGGAGCCGCAAAAACTTACATGTTAAGATTAGAAAGGGCACAGCGTGCAGTGTCGAAAGTAGCATATAATCTTCCTTTTTTTCATCCAACCACTGAACTATACGCTAAGACTAAGGTACTTTCAGTGAGACAACTGTTCATTCTACACATAATCTTACGCAAACACTCCTTTCTCATTTATGATCCGCAAATAAATTCTCACCAGCGCAATAAATCCAAGGCTTGCAGTCAAAAAACCTTTTAAAACGAACCTGTCGCACCGTTTCTTCTGCTTTCTTGGTGATTACTTAAATAATAAGATTAACTCGATTTTACCTATTTATGCAATGAAGAGGTTAAAGTGTAGGGTAGAATTAACACAATGGGCTCTCACATGTAATTATGAAGACACAGAGATGCTGCTGGTTGTAACAAAATAGTAAAAATAATAGATTCAAAACACCCATAAACTCACACATACACAATCACACATACACACGCACAAACACACAACATACACACAATAGCTATTTTTTTATCTTTCATCATCATCATCATCAACATCAGCCTATCGCAGTTCACTGCTGGACATAGGCCTCTCCCATTGCACACCACTGTGATCGATTTTTATCTTTGTTTATTATTATTTGTTCCTTCCTAAAATTATTTAAACTACTATACTATGTATTGGTAAAAGATCGTTACTACGAGTATGTAACATAGTATGTTATCCTACGGGGGGGCCTGGTAATCTGTGTGACAGGGACACCTAGTACGGATACCAGTCTCCCACAAAGGAGTTTTGAAGAACTAGTATTTTTTACTTATTTTTATGTAATTTTTTATTGATAAGAAACCTTTGCCGAAGAGAAATAAATGTTATTATTATTATTTATGAAAGTAATAGTGTCGCATTGTTTTCTTATTGAAACTAAGCACGGTGAAGCTATTTTGAGTAAAGTATCTTGTAAATTATACTTAGTGCATTTATTAAGATTTTATTAAAGGGTGACATAACTAAATTCAATAAAATTTGACATGTAAATGAGCTTAAGCCTGACACCATATAATGATGATTGCACTTGTAACTGACACTCGTTAAGAAAATGTTTTAAATTGGAAGAAAACTATTTGTTTATAAAAAAATACATTTCTTTGTTAAAAATATACTATTAAGACGCTGAGTGCAGCCAATGACCTTGAGCAATGGATACACATCTTTTTGTTCGATAAAGCAGCGCCGCGTTTGAGACGCGGTTCGTTATCGGTACTACCACAGTCTCCGAGAACTAATATTCGTCTTTGAATTTGCACTCTGCTTTTAACACAGGGCTTTAGAATATTTTAGATAGGGCAAAATAAAAATGCTATCGTAATGGTATGATAAAAAAAGTCATGTGGCACTCGGAGACTGCCGCGGTAAAGCTATTGCATAGCATTTTTTATCAACTTATTGAATTTAATTATTAATTTATTTTTTATTTATGTAGTATTGTTTTATTTAATATTAATCCAAGTTTACAAAACAATATACACTGTTTTTTTACGAACATATGTACATTCTAACAATATTATTGCCGAATAATACAGTCATAGTTAGAAACTATTCTGAACGCGACGATACCGTCAGAGCTCAGCGAGTATGTGATTTGTGTATGATGCAAAACTACATTCTGCGGTCCATCTCCTTCAGAGCTATTTTCCAATAGTCTTCTTTTGCTGTAAATAAATAGTCCATGAATTGTTAGTTAGATTTGAGTGACATTTCAGGACGTGCAGGATTTTACAGTTCTTACCTTGGAACTTCAGAACATTGAACGTTTTGTGAGAATTCCACATTTTGCAACCTGTGATTAAATAATAGTACTTATTTAATTTAATATCTTTATTGCTTAATTATTATGATGATACTATTATGCGGTTAGATACACTATCAAAAATGACTATGCATAAAATAAGGCCATCATATGATACATTGTGTAACTAAAATGGCAGAGTCTACGACTTTTGTAAGTCTATGTATGTTACGTTCTTCAAGACTAAAGGTGCAGACACATTATCGGACGCGGCTGACGGACGCGCAGGGTTGCCAATTCCAACATGGAGCAAAACTGTAGATTAAGGCTTCTAAAAAACTCTAATTAAATCTAATCTAAAAATCTAATTAAATGTAAAATCAAAAGTCTCAAAGTTGCAACTTTTGATTTTACATTTAATTAGATTAAAACTGATAATTACAGGATTATTCTTGTTTTTAATGCCCTCCCTACAATGTATTCTATTCATTACTATAATTAAATTATACAAAATATAATATAAAGGTAAAGGTATAGATTTACTGTTTTTAAATTTGAAATTTACAGTTTTCTACAGTTTTTTAGAAGCCTTAATCTACAGTTTTGCTCCATGTTGGAATTGGCAACCCTGCGCGTCCGTCAGCCGCGTCCGATAATGTGTCTGCACCTTTAAGCTGGAAACACATTATCGGACGCGGCTGACGGACGCGGCTAACAGCCGCGACTGTAAATTGTACATTATTTTATTAAAACACTGATAGAGTGCCTTGGTAATATATTTTCATTCAATGTATTAAAATATTGACTCAGTAATATACATATTTATGATAATAAATTGATTTAAGTGGAAAAATAAGTGTGCACAGTCTCATCAGTCGGTCTTGTGCCAGATTTCTGTCGGACGTCCGAACGCTCAAGGTCAGTCTGTCCACGACTTACGTCCGATAGTTTGCACAGCTGAGTTCATACTCTAGATCACGGCTACCAGCCGCGTCCATTAGCCGCTTCCGATAATGTGTCTCTAGCTTAAGCTTGTTCCACTACACAGTTGACAGTTTTTAGGGTTATGAAACTACATTACGTCTTTGTAAGGATATTTAGTTAAATAATCTTACATGTCAATCAAATTATAAGTTTATTAATAAAATAAATTATTCTTACCTTATAGCCTCCATCATAATATGATTTTGTTTTGTTTTTTAATAAAGTTTTTTAGATTTATCAGCTAAATATAGCACGAGACGAGCGACATAGGTCCGTTTAGCAGCGCGCCTCAGCGCTCACTGTCGTTCTCCATAGGAGTGACAGAGAAAAAGCGCTTGAAATAGAAGGGCGTAAGTGCCAAACCACAAAATTCGTTATTTTTTTGTAAATGTTGCAATTTTTTTAAAAATGAAAGTTAACCATTTCCGCAACTGCAAAGGTTCCAGGAACTCGGTGGCTTCGGGACTGTCTATGATGCGAACTGCTCGCCTCTGCAACCGATCGAGAGCGTCAAGCAAATACTGCGCAGATCCATCGCAAAGATGAGAACAGTACTCCACGCAGGAGCAAACCTGGGGTCTTATAGAGAAGACACAGATGCTCCGGCGAGAAGAACCGTCTCACCTTGTTTAGTACGCCTAGCTCCTGCGAGGCCGCGTTTGTGACGCTCTCGATGTACTCCCGTCGGTTGAGATCCCGGCAGTTATACCGCCTAGGATACCGAGCTTATCCTGTAGTGGCAGCTGAGTGCTCTGAAAAGTAGGAAGGGGAAGGAATGGAGACTTTTTGATGGTGAGTGCGCAAACCTGTGTTTTGTTGGCATTGAACTCGACCAGATTCTCATCACCCCATTGAGAGATAACGTTGAGAACCCGGTCGAGTTCAGCGACAAGTTCCTGTCGTTTTTCCTCAACATCCGCAGATTTTAACGTAAGATGTCTAAAATATTGTCCAGGCACTGTGCTGTCATCTGCATAGTAATGTATGTTGCCAAGGGCTAATAAACTCTTTTGCAAAAAAAAACGGGCACTTAAGCAAAGAACTATTTTATAGTTACTATTTGTTCGTTTGACAATTTTAGGTATTGTTATCCTCAGAATTTTATAAATTAATTAGGAAGGAATAGTTTTCATCAGTTTTATCATAACATTTTGATTAAATTATTGAGAAATAATGTTTAAGCTCAAAGATAAGATAAGATAATATTTATTTGCATAAACATGTGTGTACATACAGTTCAAGGCATGTAGGATGTTTCAAAGGTATTTGAAAATTTGAAAAGGTTCTTACATGTTTGCCACATAAATTGGCGTGCAAATATTGCCAAAAAAATATATTAAATATCATAATAATCAAAAATTAAGAGTATAAACTATGCATACATGACAAAAAATAGGATACAATAATAAAAAGAAGCGAAGAAAATAATAATACAAATTACAAAAAAAAAAAACTATTTAATATTAGGTCTTTACCTATGAAATTGCCTTTCTTCAGTACTGGTCATTTCAAATAAAAAAAAGTTTGTAATGGCTCTGTATTCTAAATTCAAATTAATTTTGTTTTAAAACCATGACATTCTATTTACTAACTCAGTCTTTTGTTTTTTGATTAGCGTTGTATTTTCATTACATTTGAACATTTTTCGTCATAATGGATACTTTGAAAATTCGTGTAATTATGGAATATGAGTTCCGTCGTGGCACCAACGCGACACAAACGGCACGTAACATCAAAAACGTTTACGGAGAGAACTGTACAAACGAACGCACAACCTGTTATTGGCTTTCCTGGTTCCGTTCTGGAAATTTTGACTTGAAAAATGAAGCTCGTGGTCGTCCGGAGACTTTTTTTTTTTTTTTTTATTTTTAAATATTTAAGCCTGCCAAAGTGACTCTACTCTGCCTGATGGAAAGCATGAGTAGAATCCAGGAGTAGGGGTCACCATGCTTATTGTGAGGGTAGGCAATGTAGCATGATGACCCTTACCATGGCAGCCCGGTTAGATTATTCTGCATCATTCTCCCGGCCTTCGAAGGGCGGGAGAATGATGCAGAATGATTGGGCCTCCGGTCTCACACTCACCAACGAAATACGACGGCAAGAATGCTGTCATTATTAGGATGGTCTTCTGTGTGAGGGTAGTACTGGCCGGGTCGAGCCGGCCCATTCGTGCTGAAATCAGCGTGGCTCTACTACCTACAAAACTTTGGTTAACATGATGAATTAAAGGCGATTGTGGAAGCTGACGAAACTCAATCTACAGCTGAGCTAGCAGCAGCTTTTAATGTAAGCATCAAAACAATATTGATCCATTTGCGAAAAATTGGCAAGGTAAAAAAGCTTGATAGATGGGTGCCCCACGACCTAAAAGATCGCCAGCGCAACGTACGCGTCGAGACCTGCCTTGCGCTGCTCAACAGGCAAAGAAATGAAGGAATTTTGAAACGAATTGTTACGTGCAACGAAAAATGGATTCTGTTCGACAATCGAAAGCGCTCAGCAAGTTGGTTAGACCCTGGTTCAGCAGCAAAGTAATGTCCTAAACCAAAAATGACCCTTAAAAAGGTGATAGTCACTGTTTGGTGGTCTAGTGCGGGTGTGATTCACCACAGCTTTTTACAAAACGGTATGAGCATTAATGCAGATGTGTACTGTGAAGAACTGGAGATAATGATGGAAAAACTTGCACATCTGCAACCAGCTTTGGTCAATCGGTCGTCTCCACTGCTCCTTCACGACAACGCGCGACCCCATACTGCACATCAGACAGTCTCCAAGCTGCAAGAGCTGGGGTTGGAAGCTCTCCCTCATCCGCCATACTCACTAGATCTTGCACCTACCAACTATTACCATTTCCAAAATTTAGACAACTTTTTAGTGGGTAAAAAATTCAATTCCCGAGAGGCAGTACAAAATGCCTTTGAAGAATTTGTTGCCTCCCGTCCAGCTGATTTTTACAAGAAGGGCATCAATAAACTGCCAATGCGTTCAAATCAAATCAAACCATTTAATTCAAATAAACCATACAACGGCACTTTTGAAACGTCAAGTAGTCAGTCAGTAATCAGTCGTGAAGCTAATCGTCTGTTCCAATTCGTAGATCCTATGGAGAAGAACAGACAAGAAACTCCATGGACACTCGTTGGCAAAGATGCGTCGATTGCATGGGTGATTACTTCGAATAACAGAAATAAAAAATAAGTACTTTCACTTATTGCATACAAAACGGCAATTTCATAGGTAAAGACCTATTAATACACTCTTGTAAAAAATCTGTGACGTTATAATACGCTTTTTTGACCAAAACCAACTTAACTCTTTTCTTACAGTCAACCATAGTTAGATCGTGCCTACTATGAGGTAATTTATTATAAATTACCGGAGCCATGCAAAAGACACTTTTACGCATAAGTGCAGTTCTAGCGCTATGTAAACAGAGCTTCGCATTATTGCGCCTGTTCCTAGGTCCTACGTCTGCCATACGGGGAAACAAATTAGGATTAGACTTAACGAATGTTACGATTTCAAAAATGTAACGAGAGTGTAGAGTTAGTATGTTGTATTTTTTAAAAGGCACCTGTCTGTTGGTTGTATAGTGTGGTAAAGTTATGATTTAGTAAATTTTATAAGAATATTCGCCAAGTCCCTCTCTAGTATAATAATGGTATAACACTGTTTTTATGTAGCAACACTATTCAGTTCACTAGAAAGTTAGAACATTGAACTTTGTAATAACATGTGACATGTGCACCGCCGAAATCTCAGAATTAAAACTTAAAACTAAAATCAACTGCGTTATTACTCATCACCTCAACAGGTTATGGGCCAAGGACAATAGTGTATCAGATAGTTTGTTGACCGGCGGTTGTGAGTATGTCATGCTCGCTCAAAAGTCCTGCTGGCGGTGGCGTGTGTAGCGGGTCGTTCGGCTCCCTACGATATGGTTGAACTGGACGATGGCTGGTGCATGGGTCATGCTCGTGATACGGGCGCCGCCAGTCGGGGCTGGTCATCTCACAACTTCTATTTATTGTTTAATTGTTTTTGGACACTACATATGTAAATATCAGCATCATTACATTGTCCTTCACTAGAAAGTTAGAACATTGAACTTTGTAATAACATGTGACATGTGCACCGCCAAAATCTCAGAATTAAAACATAAAACTAAAATCAACTGCGTTATTACTCAGCACCTCAACAGATTGAACATACTCCTGATGCATCTTTTTGGGCTTTGAATATAGTTTCTTTATTTGTTGAATTACTCCAAAAGATTATTCCGTATCTAAGAATGGGCTCCACTAGTCCATAGTACGCGGTAAGAAGTCCACCTGTATTAAGCACTCGCGATATCACTACATCACTACATAGTAATAAAACAAAGTCGGTTTCTCTGTCCTTGTGTATGCTTAAATCTTTAAAACTACGCAACGGATTTTGATGCCATTTTCTTTAATAGATAGAGTAATTCAAGAGGAAGGTTTTTATGTATAATACATGCATAATGTTGTCGTCCATAAAAAATGAGTTTTCGCCAAGAGCGGTTAAAGCGGGTTGTGCATAAGGAATTAGAACTTCCGTTATGTATCGGTGTCCAGTCTGTGTACCGTTTTCGATGAAGACTAACTCCGTACGATCCATAGAATTCCTGCCCAAAACATAACAGAGCCCCCTCCATAAGGTGGTCGGTCGACACGTCATAAAGTAACATTTAAATATATTTTATATCGTCTTAATTTTTATGCCTTGTAATTTACATATATAAATTATAATAATATTTCGTCCAACATCGCGAGATTTAACCTTCTTTTTTAGAAATTATAAATTATGTATTTCAATGTATCTCAAGAGACCCTGTCTCAAAGTGACATTCATGAAAAAAAGCTGATATGTCAAATATGTTCACGTTTCTCTTCTCTCTGACAAACGAAGATGGTTGTCGCTCGCGCGCTCCATCAAGTTTTACGTTTCAGCAGATGGTGTTGTTTTACGTTAAACTTTTGTGAATCTTCGTATTAGAATAGTTATTGTTTATTCTGTTGTTTTATGAAAAGAGGCACTTGTGTTATATTTCCGTTTGTAAGCAAAAGATAGAATAAAATGGATTCAAATAAAGAAAGTAAGCGTAGAAAAGATAAACACAGCGATGATGAGGAAGAGAAACGTAGAGAAAAGAAGTCTAAAAGAGCGCGAACCAGGTCTAAGTCTCCTATACAAAATCGTGAAAGGGATTATCGTCGCAAGCGTAAATATTCCAGGTCAAAATCACCTCAAATTTCAGCAAAACAGGACAAACTTGAAAATGAACTTGAAGTGAAAAAAGAAGCACCGGTGCGTCGTGCAAAAGAAACAGACATGTTAAACACACGAACCGGTGGAGCTTATATACCGCCCGCCCGGCTCAAGATGATGCAAGCTCAAATTACTGACAAAACCTCAGCGGCATATCAGAGACTGGCTTGGGAAGCTCTAAAGAAATCAATACACGGTCATATCAATAAGATCAACGTAGGCAACATTGGGATAATAATCAAGGAACTTCTCAAAGAGAATATTGTCCGTGGTAGAGGTTTATTATGCAGGTCAATCATACAGGCTCAAGCTGCATCTCCCACATTCACTAATGTTTATGCTGCTCTAGTAGCGGCAGTTAACTCCCGTTTTCCTAATATCGGTGAACTGCTTCTTAAGAGGTTAGTTATCCAATTTAAAAGAGGTTTCAAACGTAATGATAAACCTACATGTATATCATCTGCGTCTTTCATTGCCCACCTCGTGAACCAAAGAGTTGCACATGAAATTCTAGCATTAGAACTACTTACGCTACTTGTTGAGACACCAACGGATGATTCAGTTGAAGTTGCTATAGCATTTCTTAAGGAGTGTGGACAAAAGCTTACCGAGGTGACTTCCAAAGGTGTGAATGCTATATTTGAGATGTTAAGGAACATTCTACATGAAGGTCAACTGGACAAGAGAGTGCAGTATATGATAGAAGTGATGTTCCAAGTTTGGAAGGATGGGTTCAAAGACCATCCGGCACTGATTGAAGAGTTAGAATTAGTCCCTGAAGAGGAACAGTTCACACATCTATTGATGTTGGATGATGCTACAGATCCACAAGACATCTTGAGTAAGCATGTTTCCATATTAACTTTCGTTCGTTGAACCATAAGTTGGGACCAGATAGCATCTTACACACTGTAAGATGTCTGATTTATTTATTCTTAGGTCATATACAAATTAGGCGATTCACACACTGGCGACGCGAACACGCGCGTAGGCGGGCGTTTTTCAAAATTTTTCTCCGTTACGTACAGGATGTCCATTTATTTTCATAACAAAATTTTAAATAAACGATGAAATGTAGACATTGACAATGAACTAAGGTTTAAGAAAAACCATAATCAAACAATATTAAATGAGTATAATTTCTATTTAATGTATTATTATAGTGAGGGTTGCCAATACAGGGGTCTTGTACGTTACATTTTCATTCAAAGTAAATAATAACTCAATCATATCAAAGTTAATCAGCTTTATTTATAATTAATCAACAACATAAAAATCTTCTAAAATTTAATACCACTTTGTGATATCTTGCCTCTTAGTGCTGTTTAAAATATAAAATATGTCTTGTACGTAACTAAATGGCACTCTGGACTATCAAACTTTGTGAATAAATAACTATTCTGAAAGACTAACATTATAGGTAAGTTTTTTTAAATACAAAAAATAACAAAAAGACATTTAATATATATTAACAAAAACATAACTCCCAAAGGTTTTTTCATAAAAAAATAAAAACTATAACAGCCAAAACAGGACAGTTACGTATGTGGACAACAGTCGTTACGTTTAGGAACTCTAAAGCTATGTTTACAATGAGCACAATTTGTAGTCATTTTAGAAACAATACAATATTATTCAACATTTCAAAAACGTCGTGATGTGACATATTATTTAAGTCACATCACTTACTGTACATATTTCTATAAAATTAGTCACATATATCATATCATATCATAACATATCACAGACTGTTTTGATTTGAGCATTTTAAAAATATATTTTACAAAAAACTTAGGGGATTCAAGTCTATCTCAGTTTCATTTTCACATTAAGTAGGTAACAATACTTCTTTACTTACAAAAAAATCCAACAGATACAAAAAAATGTCAAATAAGTAGTAACAAAAATAAAATAGGGAACCAATAAGTAGGTAATTCTGCGTGATTGTTTGGTCTTCTTTTAGAGTAACTTTTTCATTTTCCAATAGCTCAATCATCTTTTTGTGTTTAGTCTCTAGGCGAAATCTATTTTTACTTAAACTACTAATAACTTTCTTTAACCTTTTGTTTTTGTTGTTTTTGTCTTTGTCTCTCGCCGTTGTTTTTGTCTCTCTCGGCACCAGTCAACGGCATAATTTACCTGAGTAGGAATAAATTAATTTGTAAGGAAGTGCCGAGGATGTAAGGAATGTTAGGGTTCACCCTCTTTATCGCTAGTCTAAATAGGATATTTATAACATAATAAGGAAACCTGCTCACCATGAGGTGACTAGATCCTATAAAGGTAATGAGTTTACCTCTCTGGGTGGATTATATTTTTAATTTATATTAAATTGCACAAGACAGTATGAACGCATCTTTACGAGTCCAGTACGTAACGTTTTTAGTCCACATAGTACATCACGTCACGTCCTGGACGTTACGTATAACGCGGATTTGTCATCATATGTTTTTTTGGTATAAAAAAAGTTGATTATAGTAGTTTACTAGTACACATTCATTATCTACAACATATTTACTTATAATTTAACACGAGTAGTATATAAAATTTGTGGGTCTTACCTTTCAAAATCAATGTTCGTACCGGACAAACAAAACAGACCCGTCACGCACGTCACGGACCGCAAGTGTTGACGATTGAATTTCTTCAGTTTTAATTCAAAGGAAAAGAACTAATGAATGATAAAAACATTGTCAATATGGCATTGCTTAAAAATAGTTAGAGCCAAATACAATGTTATTTTTATTCTTTATAAAATCATACCGTTACGTAACAGGACTGTCCGCTGTGGCCAGTTTTTTAAATCCGATAATTTCAGTATTTAAATTAGAAAAATATACTACAACCTTATTATATTTTATTTAAAAACAAATAAAATGAGTTATTTCATTCGAGTAATACTATAGATATCCAAATATAGCTTATATATTCTCCAAAATACGTAATCAAAATCCAGGATATGATGAAGGACACATAAAAAAGTAGGATAATATTTGGTATTTTATTAAATATTAAAATATGTTTTCCGCTTATGTCTTATGTTTATCTTTTTTTTCACAGTAAGTTAAACATTTTACCCTAACATAACATAATTTGATACTCACTTCCTACATTTTTGCCTTTTAATCAATGGTCAAACTCGTAGGACATAGCAAAATAGTCCTGAGCAAAATTTTGAAAAACGCCCAGGCGCGGGCAGCCAATCCCGAAGCTGCTAGCCGCACGCGCTCACGCGCCTAGGCGCGTGTTCAGTGTGTTGGACCTGGCGTGTTTTCTATACTAATCAATGTACTTGCATACAATATTAAAATCTGCAGCTACGCGTCGTAGCGCGGTGCAGTGTGTGAATCGCCTAAGTAATAATTATTATTTGATATTTATTTGGAATACTGACAGCATTAGGTATATTTCAGGTTTATTCCATTTTGTTGGTTGGAAATAATGCAATAATATAAATAAATAACTAAATATTTTAGACATTTTACACACAACGCCATCTAGTCCCAAACTAAACAGAGCTTGTACTATGGTTATTAGACAACTGATATAAATACATAAACATACTTTTTTTGTAAATATTTACATTTTAGACATACAAAACACATTATTTTACATGTATAGCACTACATGCTAAAAACATTACAAGACATTAAAGTGTTAGACTTAAAAATAATTATCCTCTGTCCACAAATTACTTTTGAGTTGCTCCTCCCTTGGCTATATGTTCACACTATTTTCTGATAGTCATATTTATTGATGAATTCTCAAAGGGACTGAATATAAATGGCCCCTTTTATTCATCCAGTCAGTAAAATATTTAATTATTTTATTAGTCTAGTGGTGGTTAAAGTTGTAAATCTCAATCAACGAAGCAGAGAGAAGATAATTTAAAATAAATTAGCCTAAGTTACTTCTTGTGTCATCAGCTTTCTGCCAGTGAAGATCTTGTTAACATTGGTCTAGTAATTTCAGAGATTAAAATAAAATAATCTTAGAAAAAAGGCTAAGAAGCTGAAGATGGTGAGATGAACACTCATGATAGCATGTTTATCTTTTTTGAGCATATGAGTCTGACCTTTCCCAATTTCACACCAATTATCACCTCTACTACATATACATAACAAAACTACATATTATAAAATAGTAAACATTTCAGCAGCTGTACTAATCAACAATAATTTGGTATTAATATGGCCTCAAAGAGAATCTTCCGAGATAGAAACTGTTAAAACTTTGATGTGTCCATGTCAACTGTCTGTTGGTTGTATAGTGTGGTAAAGTTATGATTTAGTAAATTTTATAAGAATATTCGCCAAGTCCCTCTCTAGTATAATAATGGTATAACACTGTTTTTATGTAGCAACACTATTCAGTTCACTAGAAAGTTAGAACATTGAACTTTGTAATAACATGTGACATGTGCACCGCCGAAATCTCAGAATTAAAACTTAAAACTAAAATCAACTGCGTTATTACTCATCACCTCAACAGGTTATGGGCCAAGGACAATAGTGTATCAGATAGTTTGTTGACCGGCGGTTGTGAGTATGTCATGCTCGCTCAAAAGTCCTGCTGGCGGTGGCGTGTGTAGCGGGTCGTTCGGCTCCCTACGATATGGTTGAACTGGACGATGGCTGGTGCATGGGTCATGCTCGTGATACGGGCGCCGCCAGTCGGGGCTGGTCATCTCACAACTTCTATTTATTGTTTAATTGTTTTTGGACACTACATATGTAAATATCAGCATCATTACATTGTCCTTCACTAGAAAGTTAGAACATTGAACTTTGTAATAACATGTGACATGTGCACCGCCAAAATCTCAGAATTAAAACATAAAACTAAAATCAACTGCGTTATTACTCAGCACCTCAACAGATTGAACATACTCCTGATGCATCTTTTTGGGCTTTGAATATAGTTTCTTTATTTGTTGAATTACTCCAAAAGATTATTCCGTATCTAAGAATGGGCTCCACTAGTCCATAGTACGCGGTAAGAAGTCCACCTGTATTAAGCACTCGCGATATCACTACATCACTACATAGTAATAAAACAAAGTCGGTTTCTCTGTCCTTGTGTATGCTTAAATCTTTAAAACTACGCAACGGATTTTGATGCCATTTTCTTTAATAGATAGAGTAATTCAAGAGGAAGGTTTTTATGTATAATACATGCATAATGTTGTCGTCCATAAAAAATGAGTTTTCGCCAAGAGCGGTTAAAGCGGGTTGTGCAGCGCCTAGGCGCGTGTTCAGTGTGTTGGACCTGGCGTGTTTTCTATACTAATCAATGTACTTGCATACAATATTAAAATCTGCAGCTACGCGTCGTAGCGCGGTGCAGTGTGTGAATCGCCTAAGTAATAATTATTATTTGATATTTATTTGGAATACTGACAGCATTAGGTATATTTCAGGTTTATTCCATTTTGTTGGTTGGAAATAATGCAATAATATAAATAAATAACTAAATATTTTAGACATTTTACACACAACGCCATCTAGTCCCAAACTAAACAGAGCTTGTATTATGGTTATTAGACAACTGATATAAATACATAAACATACTTTTCTTGTAAATATTTACATTTTACACATACAAAACACATTAGTTTACATGTATAGCACTACATGCTAAAAACGTTACAAGACATTAAAGTGTTAGACTTAAAAATAATTATCCTCTGTCCACAAATTACTTTTGAGTTGCTCCTCCCTTGCCTATATGTTCACACTATTTTCTGATAGTCATATTTATTGATGAATTCTCAAAGGGACTGAATATAAATGGCCCCTTTTATTCATCCAGTCAGTTACTTATTTAACTTGAATTATTTTATTAGTCTAGTGGTGGTTAAAGTTGTAAATCTCAATCAACGAAGCAGAGAGAAGATAATTTAAAATAAATTAGCCTAAGTTACTTCTTGTGTCATCAGCTTTCTGCCAGTGAAGATCTTGTTAACATTGGTCTAGTAATTTCAGAGATTAAAATAAAATAATCTTAGAAAAAAGGCTAAGAAGCTGAAGATGGTGAGATGAACACTCATGATAGCATGTTTATCTTTTTTGAGCATATGAGTCTGACCTTTCCCAATTTCACACCAATTATCACCTCTACTACATATACATAACAAAACTACATATTATAAAATAGTAAACATTTCAGCAGCTGTACTAATCAACAATAATTTGGTATTAATATGGCCTCAAAGAGAATCTTCCGAGATAGAAACTGTTAAAACTTTGATGTGTCCATGTCAACACAGCACTGTTTCTTATAACAGGAACCATACACAAAACACAAAAATAATCATAATGAATATAGATTCCAAGCCCTCTTGATGGTCAGTCGCTATATGCTTAACTAATAAGACAATCATTTGTGACTCCTCTGATGTTTCGGGTGTCCATGGGCGGCGGCAATCAGCTACCATCAAGTGATCCGTCTGCTTGTTTGCCCACTATAATATTAAAAAAAAAACAAAGAAAATAGAATGTAATTTTATGTTATGTAAAAATAAAATTGGCTAATCTATTGTCTGTTTATTCTAGATGTATTCAAACTCGACGACAAATATGAGGAGAATGAACAAAAGTACAAAACCTTAAGTAAAGAAATATTAGGTTCTGATGCTGAATCAGGCGAAGAAGAAGGTAGTGGGGAAAGCGGCAGTGACGACGATGATGAAGAAGATGAAGAATCTGAACAAAAAGAAGTTACAATCATTGACAATACCGAGACAAATCTTGTAGCATTACGTAGAACGATATACCTGACTATTAACTCCAGTTTAGACTTTGAAGAATGTGCTCATAAATTAATGAAGATGCAGTTAAAACCTGGTCAGGAGGTGGAACTGTGTCACATGTTTTTAGACTGCTGTGCTGAGCAGAGGACTTATGAGAAGTTTTACGGATTACTTGCTCAGCGGTTCTGTAATATAAACCGTATCTACATCAGTCCTTTTGAGGAGATATTTAAGGATTCTTATGGTACTGCCCATAGGTTAGATACTAATAGACTGAGAAATGTCAGCAAATTCTTCGCACATTTGCTGTTCACAGACTCAATAAGTTGGGAAGTACTAGAGTGTGTGAAGTTGAATGAAGAGGACACAACCAGTTCTAGTCGAATTTATATAAAGATATTGTTCCAAGAGCTTGCAGAATACATGGGGTTGAAGAAGTTGAATGACCGCCTGAAAGACCCGTGAGTTAGCTGTCGTTTGATTTTTATTACTTAATAATATAGAAAAAATAAACATAAGGAGCAATAATACCGAGATAGTATTGCTTCCTGCTGCACTGGGTGTTGTGTGTTCAATCCGAAAATGGGACAACATTATGTGATCAACAAATTGTGAACAACAATTTTTTGGCTTTGGCTGTTCCTTGTGTCTGTTTCATGCATGCTTCTAAAGTCCCCTTCGACTCAGGATATATTGTGATAATTTTTCAAATCCAGTGCAATATTCAAGTAGTACAAAATGGATATTATGCTACTCAATGTAATTAGGAATTCTCTTTTTCTGTTTCAGGACCCTCCAGGAAGCTTTCTCTGGCTTATTCCCTAGAGACAACCCCAAAAACACTCGGTTTTCAATCAATTTCTTCACCTCCATCGGTCTTGGAGGTCTCACAGATGAACTGAGAGAGCATTTGAAACAAATGCCTAAGGTAATTATATTTTTTCATATTACAAGCGTTAGTACCTGATTTTTTATGGTATGGTATGTGGTTATCACACCACATCTACAACTCAATTTATAGGATCCACTCAGGTTGCGGGTAAATCGTCATTAAACCTTTCATCCACTATATATATTAGCCCCTTTATTCTGAATGTTATAGTATATTCCTCAGTTCAGTGTGGCTCTTGGCAAAGGCCTCCTCTAGCTGTTTCCACTGTATTCTATCGCAAGTGCCACTATACTACCTTGATAATTAAATTTAAATTGGTATTATTTCAGAATGTACCACCGCCAATGACAGAAATCCAGCTAGACAGTGAGTCCAGTTCAGATTCCAGCTCTGACTCAAGCAGCTCTAGTTCAGACTCTTCATCTTCAAGTGATTCCAGCTCTAGTGGTAAATATCATACAAAATATTTACGATTAAACTATTAAGTTCACGTACAATGGTCCACTTAAAGGACTAAGTGCGGAAACCACCCACATAACATAGAACATAGAACTATTAACTTACGACACAGTGTAAAAAAATAAATATGTCATGTATGTACTAATATATTTCTTAATTTTGCAGATTCAAGTGACAATTCTAAAAAGAAGAAAGATAAATCGAAAAAGAAAAAGAAAGAAAAGGAACAACCAACACTCGCTCAAACCGTGGCCAAAGAAAAAGATGAAAGGTGGGGACACGATGGTTTCTACGACACATATGGGAAAGACGCTAGAAGAACCGAGTCCAGACCTGATAGGCGAGATAGAGAAGATATACAATCTCGAGACAGGAGAAATGACCAAAGGAATAGTGATTACTCTAGAGACCGGAGAAATGAGTATCTGGAAAAAGAAAATGATGATAACAGACGTAACAGAAATAGAGATGACTATAGACAGCGTAGGGATGGTGATAGGCAACAGAGAGACGGTGGCAGAGATCATCATGATGAAGAAATTGAGCGAAGGACTCGATACGAAAAAGACAGGATACGCAAGGATGATGAAAAAGGTTACAAAAGTGATAAGAAAAGCCGCTACAATGAAAGAGAAGAAAGAAGAGAACGTAGAGAGTCTTCTGAAGATGTTCGAAACCATGATGATGATAGGTTGCATAGAGATGAAGTTAGGTATACCAGCTACTATGGTGAAAAAATACCCATAGATGACGACAGATACAGTATAAGAAAAGACGATAGAGGTAGAAATGTTGATAAAACGTACAGGGAAGATTCAAAACGTACCGAGAAAAAAGATGATGATTTTGATAATGATAGCAGTAGACAAAGACGAATGGAAAACAGGCCAAAAGATGATGATAGAGCATATAGACGAGAAGACAAAGGAACTAGAGAAGATGACAGATTACATAGACGAGAAAATAAAGGAACAAGAGAAGATGACAGAGCAAATAGACGAGAAGACAAAGGAACGAGAGAAGATGTCAGAGCAAATAGAAAAGAAGACAAAGGTACAAGAGAAGATGACAGAGTATATAGACGAGAAGAAAAAGCAACAAGAGATGATGATAGAGCAAATATATTAGAAGACAAAGGTACAAGAGAAGATGACAAAGGAAATAGACGAGAAGACAAAAGAATAAAAGAAGATGACAGAGGAAATAGACGAGAAGACAAAGGAACAAGAGAAGATGACAGAGCCAATAGAAGAGAAAAATTAACAAGAGATGATGAGAGAGCAGATAGACGAGAAAACAAAGGAACAAGAGATGACAACAGAGAATATAGACGAGAAGAAAAAACAACAAGAGATGATGATAGAGCAAATAGACGAGAAGAAAAAGGAACGAGAGAAGATGACAGAGCAAATAGAAGAGAAGAGAAATTAACGAGAGAAGATAACAGAGTACATAGACGAGAAGAAAAAGGAACAAGAGATGATGATAGAGCAGATAGACGAGAAGACAAAGGAACAAGAGAATATGACAGAGCAAATAAAAGAGAAGAGAAAAGAACAAGAGAAGATGACAGAGTACATAGACGAGAAGAAAAAATAACAAGAGAAGATGATAGAGCTTTAAGAGGTGATAGTAAAGACGACAGGGTTCGAAAAGATGTGAAGACAAACAGCAGAGAACACAAGGATGATAAAAGACAGAAAGATGAAAGAGAGGCCAGAAGTGGAGATATAGGGCGAAGAGAAGAAACCGAAGACGATAGAGATGCTAAGAAATCTATGAAAGACGTAAGCGAGCGTGATAGCAGTCGTAAGAACAGTAAAGATGATGAAAAACTGCGATACAGTCGTGATGAAAATAAATTCAAATCTAAAAGAAAAGAGAGTGTGGAAGAAAATGAAAAGTCCCAAAACGGCAAAGATAGTAAATATGACGACCAAAGTGATAGTGACGAGGAACAGTGCGATGATGAGAAACAGAAATCTAAGAAATCACATAAAAATAAAAGTAAGAAAGAATACAAAGTTAAAACAGAAAAGAAGAAAATTAAAGGATGAATAAATAGTTGTATAAAAAGTAAAGAGAATTGGAAATGAATGTAGAATTATTGTTTATGTAAAGGTAAATAAAAAATTAAATATATAAGTATATTGTTTGTTTGTATGTCAATTGGCATAATTCCTATAGGCAAACGGTTACATGGACCGCAAGAGAAATGCTTTCTTCTCATTGATTATGGGGTACTAGCTAACCCGGCGAACTTCGTACCGCCGTAGAATATTAATTCATATTAAAGTATTGTGTTTAGTTACAAATCGACAGCAACGTCAACTAACGGGCCCCGGCCGGCGGTAACGCCACAATCGCTTTGTTCCTGCATTTTAAATCTGTAATATCTTCAAAAGTATTAATTTAAATTACATACTGTACAGGGCCATATTAATCTATATTAAATTCACAATGTATTTAAGGTACTTAATTGGATAAGGAATAATACTGTATTGCTTAAAATCGCTTCGTAAATAAGCCATTATTTCTCGTAAAAATAAAAAAATGGTTATTGTGGGTTATCCCTAAGAGATAGACATATACCATCGCGGACTTTTTTGTAGACCTTTTTAAGATGTACAATACTGTAGTACATTATTTTGATCTATCTCGTAGGGTACAGCCAGCGTTTGCAATGTAAGCGTAAAAAATGGGTTTATTTACGACATTAAAATTATGATCTACTATATTATACATGTATTATACATAAAAACTTTCCACTTGAATCACTCTATCTATTAAAGAAAATAGCATCGAAATCCGTTGCGTAATTTTAAAGATTTAAGCATACAAAGGGACAGAGAAAGCGACTTTGTTTTATACCATGTAGTGATGCTAACAAAGCTGTGGCTGTGAGCGTGTGGATATCCTTGTTGAGTATTTGTAAAATGCTATAAATATATATAAGGCAGGGCAGGATTTACCACAGAAGCTGCAAAAGCTGAAGCTTGGGGCGGCCGATTGGCCCAAAGAAAATATGGTACAGAAGAAAAGTAAAGTTTTTTAAAATAACACTTTAATTAAGAATATAAATTCTTTGTCAACAGTAAAAAAACGTTGTAAAAAGAATCTAGTAACTAGATTATTTATTAAAAAGGGAATTAACTTTATTATGAACAGTGTATCTTATTTTAGAAGTCAGTAGGGCGGCGAAAATTTTATAGCTTTGGGGCGGAAAATGTGTAAATACAGCACTGATATAAGGGTACATGCTGATGTTTCATATGAACATTATGAACTTGCTTTATAGTCGTGTATAATCATTTCTAAATAATAAAACCTCTATGACCTACTTCACAATGTAAACTTATTGGAGAAAAATTAAATTTGACATCATAACGATTGGTCAAGTCTTTTGATTGAAGTAACAATAATATTCATGTCAACTTATTTCCTCGGTTTTAGCGAACATTTTGTTTTTATCGGTAAAAGTAACAGGTAGTTAGTGGTTTATTTCTCTCCACAATGAACACTATTATAGACCGCCAATCGGACTCTTCAACGAGTACTCGAATGTCAGAGACTCCAGAGAAACACGTGAAAATAAAGGCAGCATCAGCTCCAATCGTGCCTATTACCTCAGACGCAGCACTCAAGCAACAAACCTCTGCTCCTTCATACTTTCACTCTTTGAAAGACAACGATGCACCACCTTTCTTGCTCCCAGGTCCTGAGAGGTACCCTATGCTAAAGATTAGAGAAATATTCAATGAAGAAAATGTTGTTGAAATGATAGCGAACGCTGATGTTGATAAGGAACACGGACTTAAGAAGTTCTTAGGTACCTACATACATGTCTACGAGTATATTTATATTACTAGCTGACCCGTGCAACATCGTCTGCGTCCCCTATTGCCCGTTGAGTGAGTTCTACAGCGGGAACAAAATAGTTTACCATAAAAAAGGTTTCCTTTAAAAATAGCCAAATACCTACTGTCTTTTTTTAGGACGTTAAAGAAATATTTCTTTTATATTTTGTTTTTGCAAAAATTTTATCATTTACGCAGCTCTCAACTTTTTCTCCCGCTCCTTTTGATTGCAATGTTATGTTAAAAGCCTATAGCTTTCCTCGATAACTGGGTCATTTAACACTGAAAGAATTTCTCAAATCGGACCCTAGTACTTTCTGTGATTAGCGAGTTCAACCAAACAAACACTTCAGCTTTATAAATTCAAGCATAGATTTAGTAACTAAACAATAATAATTTCAGAATTGGTAAAACTTAGACTTTGTTTTAACCAATGGAAAACTATGCAATCTCGACTTAGAACGTATTTTTTGACCGACAAAGGTTAACCACATCTTTTCACATAAACAATCGTGGTTATTTAATACCGTTGTACCTTATTTACTATACAGGCTGAATTTTTGAGACGGGACAGTAAGGGTAGGTACCCTAACCGTTATAGTTACAGGAAAACGCTTTAAGAAGACTATCCATAATTTTTTTAGATATTCTGAACTGCATTTACAGATTTTGGAAAATATGTACAGCCAGCAAGAAAATGGTCATTTTAAACAAAAAAAAAAATTATGCCAATCAATCCTGTTTCTTGTAAGGATCAAAAGTCTCTACTGGACCGACTGAGGTTTGAGTACTAGAAATGTCAGAAATCGCAAAAAAAAAACTTTTCCTTTTCCTGTAACTATAACGGTTAGGGTACCTACCCTTACTTCCCGTCTCAAAAATTCAGCCTGTATATACTTCATACTATATTATTTTTTCCTAGGTCAAATTTTAGTTCAAAAGGAAATCATACCAAACTTCGCGTTATCTGAAAAGAATTTTCTCGTCAGTTTGTTAACGGAGGTAATCGACTATGCAGCTCAACGGGACTTTAACCCTTTCAAACTGTCAGTGATGCTCACTTTATACGTGGACTCTCATCAGTATTTTAAGTGGTACTACTGGCTACCACCCATTGCCTTGTGGAACTACTTCAAAGAGATGATGATTAGACACACGATTGAGGTACATGGATTTTATATTTCACTACCTTCTACCTACTGTTACCTGCAACTTCATCCACAATTTAATGTAAATAATTAACTAAGTAGCCGAAGTTCTAATCTACTTGTGAAAGTCGCATTAAAATCGATTATCCAGAACAGACATTTTTTTAATTTAAATTTTCGATTTTCAAAGTATAAATTACAAACACATTAATTTTAATGAACTCCAGGAGTCAGTCAAAAAAATATTTATCGTGTTTTAAACACAGACGTGATAAAAGATTTTCTTGACATAGTGAAGTCAGATATCAGTCTTTCCCCACGTAAGAATTAAAGTACAACAAGCGTAACATTGTCGACCTCAACCTAGTTTTGGAACAAGGCTCGGAATAGTAGAATAATGTTTTTTTTTTTCTAGGATTCTCCAACCGGTCAGGAAGTATTTAAACCAGAAGAGTGCTACGACATTATCACACACTTCCACACGGTGTACCTGTCCAACTTGCCTCTAATACACATTCTTACGTTTGGCGCATACCGACTCAAGTGTGTGTGGCCTTTTCGTGGGAAATAAAATGCGTAAAATATATTTACTCGTGTTTTCATTATTTTTAAAGTATCTGAGCACCAGCGTTGATGTATTGTACTTTTAAATCAACCGCGGGTAACGCGAATGAAAAAAGTAGTCCAGTTACTCATTATATCAACTGCTAATGAGTGTCTCATCAAAATCGGTTAAGCCGTTTCAATGATTAGCTGGCACAGGCATACAAAATTTTTAATAATTGATTTTTGGATGTAAGTACTTTGTATACTTTCATATGCATTCAGAGAACATTGCGAAAGCGGAGCGGCGGCGGAGTATTTTCGAAATCAGCGACGCGGGAAGTGGACTAGTTGAGAAAAACTTAATATGACATGTATATGTACTTTTTATAATATTTGTTCACGCCGCTCGAGCATAAAGGGACGATGCCAAGGAAGCGGTTTGAACCGGTTCCTCTCCGGTAACACATCCAGCCCCACCGTCGCCGCAACGCCCCGCCACTCGCCTATATATTGCAGCTTGTCCGCACATTACATACCATACTATTGTCAACCTCGACCTATATTTTTTCTACTATTTGTAAATTTAATATTTATTCAAATACAACTGAATGCTGTGCTTTGGTCTGCGTTTCAATTGGCTACCCAAGACGCCCAGTACTCAACAATATTACTTATGTACAGATTAAACAAAAATGATATTGAACATTCAATCGAATACACTAGTTATTTGAAATCAAAATAAAAGCTATGTTTTACTACGTAAAATTTCTCATAACAACATTATGCCGCTCTCTCGCTCGCTGCTTTCGGAAACGGGTAAGCATTGCCGGACCCCAGGCATCGCTCCCTGTCGAATTCAATCCGAACCCTTTTACAAAAAAAGACTATTCCAAATCAGTTTTATAAATAGAGATTAATATGTAAACAAATAAAATTCCCAAATAAATATAGCTGAACTGAAAACCTCATTAGAAGTTAAAAAATAAAAGTCATGTAACATATTAAAGTAAAACATATATTAACCATTAACAGCACTCTTCAACTGCTCTTTCACATGTTGAGGTACTTTCTTCTTTCTTCTCTTTCTTACTTTCCCTTCACTAATATTATCCTTCTGCACTTTATTATTATTATTAACACCTTTTTTCTTCTTCTTTTTACATGATAGAGGATTAGGCAGATGAGGTTTCTTCTTCTTAATAGTAGGAGCTTTTGGTTCTTCTACATTCTCTTCTATACCAAAAACTTTTTTCATAGATTCCAAAGCTTCTTTCTGTGTTTCCGTTACAAAAACTTCTTGTAAACTCTGTCCTGCTTTTGCATAACTAGCTCGAGAAGGTTTTTCTAGTGTTGGAGACTTATTGTGCAGATATAATAATGGAACACCAGCCTTATCTCTAAAGTTATCCTGTAAATCTCTATCTTGTGTTGCCAGTATGTAATGTTTATCATTTCTTTTACCAATCATAGACAATATGCAATTTGAACCTCCTATTGGTTCTTTATGGTTACATTCGTGAATTCCAAACTGTTTCAAAATAGTGAGGGCTCCGTGAGTCTTCTTTGCTATTTTTTCTGTTTCTATTATAATACATCTTGTTGTTAATAATTTTGTTTGTGAATTTAAATATTTTGGGATTTGTTCTCTTATATTTATTTGTTCCTGGAATATAACAATGAAAGAATTAATAACAAGTACCACTTACTCTAAAGGAGTTTTGGTGGCCCGTTTAACACATAACAAACTCTTAAACTTAATAAAGGATCTCTAGACTCGAAGATCACTATCATGTTGTTTCAATTAAATTTCAACTATCAATAGAAGTGAAAGCCACCTGTGACAACTTTGTAATAAATATTTTCGGACATCTTTTACACACAAAATCATCTAGTCCCAAACTAAACAGTACTTGTATTATGGGTACTAAACAACTGATATAAATACAGAAACATCCTTTTTTTGTATATACATACATATTATACATAGAAAACACCCAGACTCCGAAACAAATATTTGTGGGTTACACAAATATTTGGTCTGACCTGGAACCCGAGGCCTCTTGATCAGCAACCTCATAAGCAAACCACTAGACCGGCAATCTTAATGTAGTGGTGATAGCCCACAGTAAATGTAGTTACAAAAAAAGTAATCGTAATTCCAAATATGAAATACACATAAGCATTACCATAACTTTAGTTAATCTTTTATTCCATATAACGTCAATTCTTAATAACGACAAAAAATGCTCGGTCTCTTGGATTTTGTTATAAAGAGTTTACACTGTATATTAAATACCAGAAAATGTAGTTACAAAATGTAATGACTACATGTAATCATAACTTATGTATTTATGATTACTTACGTGGTTATAGCATGTAATAACTACATGTAATCATCACTACATGCAGTTAACTATTTGTAATTGTAGTTAATAACCTGATTACAAAAAGTGGTTAACTACACCCTACATTGCCTCATTACATTGCATTTACAAGACAACTGCAAATATGTATATGTAAGGTAATAAACTACGAAGACAACAGCAATGCAAAGAGAAGGAAAACTTGTAACCAACCCGTCTGGATAGCTGGTATAGTAGGCCAAAACCTCCTTTCTAAGGAGAGGCCTATGTCCAGCAGTGGACTGTTGGTGATGATGATGAAGGTAATAAATAGAATACCTAGTCTTAATTACTGCTAGCGGGCTCAGGGAAATTCTCTTGCCAACGCATGCTTTGCTCTTTGAGCGTGAGATGGGAGTCTGCACTGTCAGCCTCGGGATCTGGCAGCTCCTCTAAGGGGACCTGGATGTCCTCGTTAGGAAGTTGCTCCGCCCGCCATTCGTCATCCACTAAGTCGATCAAGCGACCGATGCGACGATATTTACTATCCATCCTGCAGACATTTTTTGATTTTTTTGATTTTGAGGTATTTTGGCATAGAAAATTATTACAAACATTTGGCATAGAAATTATTCCCTTCGCAGTAAGTAAAACTAAGTTTTCTCCAGTTGTCTTTTAAAGATTACATATAATATTACTTTAGTATGTTTAGAAAGGAGAAAACTTACTTTAAATGCTGCAAAACAAAAAGTACCATCGAGTAAAACTTGGTACGGCTGATGGAAACCGTAATTGTTGTAATAGAATTTTAAATATTTTTGCACTTTTTTATAACGTGTTATCTTCATTTTTCAATATTGTTATACCAACCTTAGTATTGGTAACGCTTTAGTAGCAAATAATCCTAAATTCCTAACACCGCGTGCAAAAGTAAGTAGACTAAGTAGTGTAATGAAAATGAATGACGCTAACGACAACTTCTTCAATCAATAATGAAATGACAGTTGACAGTGACAGTGACACTGTAACATTCCGGCTTTTAGTTCATAGACAATATTTGTCAAGACCATAGACCTTTATAATAACTTAAGTGGTCAAGACTCAAGACTAATAATAACACTGGACGGGAGAGATCGTTTTTTGTTTTTTCGGAAGACGGTCCCCATTTCATCTCATCCACATTTTTTTATTATTAAATTCATTTCGACGAAGACTAGAAGACTTTAACTACTTGGCATGGCATATAGCTGATATTCGGCTGGTTGCCATTTCACCAAAAGAAGAAGAAGAACATTTAACGGTATCCTTGTCAAGGGTGAAAATTAAACTCTTATATCTAAAAACCGAATTTAATTTTAAATTACTAGTGGATTAGCAATTCACTTTTACATGCACGAATAGATAGGTAATCTACATAATATATACATAATACATAAACATGTAAGGGTCTATTTCTTTGGGAAATTTAACTCATTTGTATTGTATGGCTTGATGTATATACATATACAGATATAATGTACGTTTTATATGGACAGTATATAAATAAATAAATAAAGATTTCAGACTTTTACCCAAACGTCATCTTGTCCCAAACTAAGCAGAGCTTGTAATATGGAACAACTGATATAAATACATTAACATACTTTTTTTTGTAAATACATACATATTATACATAGAAAACTCCCAGATTATGAAACAAATATTTGTGGATCACACAAATATTTGGTCTGACGCAGGAATCGAATCCGAGATCAACAAGACAGATAAATTAAAATAATCATAATTATACTGACATTAGTTTAAACCATACGTTCGGAATGTTCGTTTAATTATTACGGTTAAATTAACATAATCGTCATCATTATCATCTCGGAAGACTTTCATTGCAATAACAATGCTTAGAAGTAATAAAACGGCCTCCTCGTTTAACAGAGTTAAACAACTCGTATAATAAGACGGATTGAAATTTTAGCTCGTTCATTATTATTTATTATGTACCTAATATTTCTATTTCATATTTAGCTATAGCTAAATTGTGTTCTGAAACAAATGTTTATAAATGTAATATAACGCAAATCCTAAATATTTGTGGTCATATAGTTGACCTTGACCTATGTCCAGCAGTGGACTACGATTGGCTGGTGATGATGATAGTTAGATCAAAAATTAATCCCCAGAAAAATTTAAAAAGTATTTTTGCTCATAATAAAAGAATAACTTATTTAATATAATAAGTCACATTCAGTCTTACATGGTCTTACTCTTTGTTTTCCAATGTTTAGGTACTTAAATAAACTGCGCTTTTCATAAACATTAACTCTGCGCTTTTTAATAATGACGTATACCCAAACCATAGACAGGTTTTGTGAAATGAAACGTCTTGCTCGCTCTCTCGCTTCCATGTTTGTTCGTGGTCGTTTTGCATTTCTGTGCTAGATTTTCCAGTTTAGCATTTAAAATTAGTGATTTTATTCGTAAGAGAGTGTAATTAATGATATTTTCGGCGTCACGGCGGCCTTGTGAGGATTTGTCGCCAAAGAAAAAGTGCATAACAGCGGTATAATAACAGGGAGGGTACGTCTTTCATATCCTTTTAATCAAGTAAATGCGTCATTTTATCGAATACTGTTGAAAGTGCTCACGAAAAGAGAAATAATAAAAGTATTATTTGGCATGGTAGTCAAATGGGCAAGTAGGCAGTCGCGGGGAGGCCTACAATCTAGTGCTTTTATGACATACAGCTGATTCTGATGAGGGCGTCTATAGGTAATTTTAATCGTCCGAGGCGAAGGAAACGGAATGATACGGGCATAAGCGGTTAGTCATCATCACAGTAGACACGTTTTAGTGTGCGACGGACAAATTGATTCAGAAATTAAATTATATAGGTCCGTGGAACTGCGCCGAAGGGTGACTGATAAAGTGTCATTGTAATACCTTTTGTTTCTTTGTGATTTCGCGACGATAATACGGCCGAGTAGATAACAATCTCTTGTGTATCGAACTCGGCGATACTTTACTGCAGTAGATTTTATAGTTCGCAAGTCTCAAGGCTTGATAGAAAAACAACAACAAATCGTTTTTTTTTATGTGCATGGGTGATTGAATTTTACTAGTACTTACGGTATTGTCAATGGTGTCCAATTGTGTTTTTGTTGGACTTTTAAGCGGTAAGTATTTACTAAATGTATTACACATACACAAATATTTCATTTTAGTAGTATTCCTAACAGAAGAAAGTGCAGGCATAAGAAATATATTGGTTTGTCCTACATTTTTATGAGGACAACTTATGAAAACCATAGACCATGCAATAGAACCTATTTCATTCATTAAATGAATACTAAAACTAGTTTTATTGAGTTAATATCAGTTGTTGTAACTTGCTATCTTATGATAAAACTGATTGCAATTTATACATATGTATAAAGCTATATATTTTTGTTTCATTTTAAACGAATACTCTATTTATAAATTTTAAAGGGATAACAGAGTTTTGTACACTGTTTTTAATTTCATAAGAGTTAAACTAACTAATGGGATGACCAGGGGATGAGCCTATTATCATCAGCCACTGTTAGATATAGGCCTCTCTAATAAGTTTACACCACTACTTGTTTCAATCCTTGGATTAGCCTCCAGCCTTTAAGAACTCGAGCATCTTCTGAGGCTCCCTCGGAAATAGTGTAATTCCTTTTAACATGACTTCGACTTGAAATATTTTCGACAGTCTATGTTGATTTGTTCCACCATAGTGTCTAAACTACTGAACAGATTTTAAGAGATTAAGTATCGACAGATTTGTAATGATGACTTAGATGACATTAGACGATATAAATTTTATCAAAAGTTTTTTTATGGCTGTGCTTTAGTTTTCGGACTTTTTGTTAGTAATATAGTGGCTTAGTATAGTGCCCAATACTTAATAATCTTTATCAATTGGAACAGTAATACTTTGATTGGTATATCCTTGAATTTCACAGCTTGATAATTTGATTGCATTGAAGATAATATTGTCACTATCATAAAAGAAATGCATATAATATATTGGGCAATCAAAAAAAAAAAATAGCATTGAGCTATGGTCTCTGTCCCTGTTGTAATGTGAAAATCTATTTTCAGTTTTAATAGAATTAGAATGTACTGTATTTAAATTTACTATGTAGTTTTTGAGTGTTACAACTTGAACTATATTTTTTCTTTTAATCTATATTTGCCAATGTTAAATTTGTATACTTTAAATACTCAAAAAGTACAATTTAAGGTTGTTCTTACCACCATAATGTGCCCCAGTAAAAGCATGGCTGGGTAAGCTATCAATATTACATATTTAAACTAATGGTTTGATAAATATATTTATTGTATCAGAGATCATTAGCCAAAATAAATAATCTGTTTGCCATTACAATAAATGAATAATCTATATGACTTTCCCTTTTCTATAGTTATCTGTAGTGGTATCATTAAAGACCATTTTGCAATGTAATGACATATAACTAGTTAAATTAAATTCAACAGTTTTAAAAAAAAAAAAAAAAAGTCATTCAGTACAAAAAGTCATTATGTTACGTGCAATTATTAACTTTTAAACCACAGCTCCTCCTCTTCCACATCTCAACAAAAAAAAGCCTGTGTACTTCTCCAAGGTCTAATCTATCACTATACCGAAATTCATTCGAATCGGTTGAGCAATATAGTATTAATAGACAGGCATTGTGTTGATTAAAACGCATATGGCTTCTATATAATTATACCGGTATTGTCATATAAGAAATATGAACTCTACTAGCTTTTGCCCACTGTATGCACGGTGATTGCGGTTCCCAATCAACAGCCATTAATGTCCCACTGCTGAGCTCGGGTCTCCTCTGAGGACAGGGTTAAGGCCACACATATCGCAATAAAGAGAAGCATTATGTCATACTTCAATAATCAAAGTATCTCTATTCTAAAATTCATAGATATTTGTGCGGTGGTTTAGTCATAAACAAAAGCAAACAAACACAAAGACAGTTACTTTCGCATTTATAACTTACTAGCTTTCGCTTGCTGCTCCGCTCGCATGCATCTCATTTATTGCAATAAAAAGTAGCCTATGTGTTATTCTGATATATAATTTATATCAATGTAAAATTTTATCCAAATCCGTTTAGTAGTTTTGCGTGAAAGACCAACAAACATACATACATAACTTTTGCGTTTATAATATTTGTAAGGAAGCATGGATTACAGTGTTACTCAATAAAAAAAATCCTTCACATTCTTTCAAGTTGAAGTAACAAAAAGGTTTCATGTGAAATATAAGGATGCCCTTTGTTCCACTTATCACAAATTCCAAACTAAAGTGTGCTCATATTGGTTACTATTGTTTACATAAGAATTCCAGGAAGGCTTATAAGTGGTGAGTACCACTGCTTACAAGATTTACGACAATGTTTGTAGTTTGTTACTGAGATTATTAAAATATAGATTAGATGTCTACCTACAAACATGAACAGGTTAGAAATAATTTAAATTCATTTGTGTGACTTAAGTTATTTTTAGTATAGGAATAATTTTAAAAACAACTATTTTTGGAGTGAATAGTTAAAAAGTAAAATGTAGGTGAATATAATAATATAAAAATCAATAAGTCTTGTCTATATATGTATACAAATATTAATTGAGGTGTTTATTTGTAATATCAAATAACTTTTTTTTACTAAATGCATATGAAGGATGGTGGTTATCCGTGTGGTGACGGATTAAGAATACAAAGTGTCACCACCCCTATTCATTCCATGGGTGTCGTAAGAGGCGACTAAAGGAACAAAATAAGCAGCTAACATCACTGCCAAGAGAAGGAAAACTTGAAACCAACCCTATACCAACCCGTCTGGCCAGCGTGGTATAGTAGGCCAAAACCTCCTTTCAAAGGAGAGGCCTATGTCCAGCAGTGGACTGTTAAAGGCTGTTGATGATGATGATGATGATATGAAGGATATACGGTACTTACATGAAAAAAACTGTTAATTTTTTTTGTGTGTATGTTTGTTCTGGATAATCTCTGGAATGGTTCTACCGATTTTGATGGACTTAAACTGGCAGATGATAGCTGATGATATAAAGAGCATTTAGATTATTTTTGTGACCAACTTCGCTTTGTGGTGTTACCCGCTATTTACAACAATAACGGCAGGACTCGCTGATGTTTACATAATATTATAGAAATCTACACTATTAGACTTAAATTACACTATCTAGTTATTGTAATAAGATACTGAAAACGGCCGAAGTTAGGCATATATATATTAGATCTCTAGGATAAGTAAAAATAATAAAAAAATATTTCGAACATCTTACACACAACATCATCTAGTCCCAAACTAAGCAGAGCTTGTATTATATGGGTACTAAACAACTGATATAGATACAAAAATACATTTTGTTTTGTAAATACACACATACATATTAAGCATAAAAAACACCCAGACTTCGAAACAAATATTTGTGTATCACAGAAATATTTGGTCCGTCTCGGGAATCGAACCCGAGACCTTTTGATTAGCAACCGCATACACTACCCACTAGTCCAACAATGCATGCAGTGTTCCCAGGTTAAAAAAATATATATAAACAGACTGCAGTAGGTATGTCATATATTTTAAATCCGTGTCTTCGTTTTATTTAGTGTCAGTGTGCCAACAATGATAAAATAATGTTAATTTAACATTCACCCGAGATAGTGAGACGATGTTATTGTTTTAGTGAGAAAGAGGGCGCCATTAGTACTGTTCCTATCTCCTTTCTTTGTTTAATGTCCTTCAACTTTTACTATATTGTTAAAAATAGTGGGAAATAATCTCACACCAATTTATGTCTTGCATCTAGTTGCGAGTACCTGTTAATGGCTTTATTATGAGCTATTTTTAATGTTTATCTTAAAATATTTAAGCCGTTGGTATTCCGAACAAAATAAAATAAAATAATAATAATATTTCGGACATCTTACACACAACGTCATCTAGTCCCAAACTAAGCATAGCTTGTATTATGGGTACTAAACAACTGATATAATTACATAAACATTCTTTTTTGAGTAAATACACATTATACATAGAAAAAAGCGGCCAAGTGCTAGTCGGACTCGCCCATGAAGGGTTCCGTATCAGCTAGTAACATCATATAAAAGTTGTAGTTCGTTGTAACTTTCATCGATGTTTTTATACTAGTGTGTTGATTGGATGAAAGGTAGCGTGTTACGATTTATGACGTATTAAAAAAAAACTACTCACTAGATCTCGTTCAAACCAGGTTTCGTTGGTAGTTTGCATGGTAATGTACAACATATATATTTATTAGTTTTATCACTCTCTTATTTTAGAAGTTAGAGGGGGGGGGGGGTTTCAGTTTAGAAAAAAATGATATTGGAAACCTCAACATCATTTTTGAACACCTATCCATAGATATCACACGTATAGGTGTGATGAAAAAAAAATTTTTGAGTTTCAGTTCCAAGTATGGGGACCCCCAAAATGTATTGTTTTTTTTCTATTTTTATGTAAAAATCTTAATGCGGTTCACAGATTACATCGACTGACCAAATTTCAACAGTATAGCTCTTATAGTTTCGGAAATAATTGGCTGTGACATACGGACGGACAGACAGACAGACAGACAGACTTGATGAATCTATAAGGGTTCCGTTTTTTGCCATTCGGCTACGGAACCCTAAAAACACCCAGACTCAGAAAGAAATATTTGTGGATCACACAAATATTTGGCCTGACCCGGGATTCGAACCCGAGACCTCTTGTTCAGTTCACCGGGTTCTTAAGTTTTTTCATATTCAGAAAATAATAAATAAATAAATAAATCTCGATAAATAAATAAGGAAATAAGGCTCGACCCGGGAATCGAACTCGAGACCTCTTTATCAGTAATCGCATAATATGCTAACTAACGTCAAAGAGGCAGTCATGACCCACTTCCGTATGTGTAGACCGTAATGTATGCGCGCTGTAGACCCCTCAGTCACCTTGCCAATATTATTTCTAGCAGGGTGACTTTACGGAACTCAAAGGAAAAAAAGTTAGAAAGAAAATTTTGGCATCCGATATTCTCATTGAAAAGCAACGAAGGAATATCGGTCAAACGAACCCATAGTTCGGTGGTGAATTAGCTCTTAACCACGTACAAACGTTGGTAAAATTAAACCAAATTAACACGCAAAGTTTGATGTCTTGTTGTAATGAACTACCTAATTGGTAAAAAAAAAAGTTGAAAAACTCTTTGGTTTTTTAGAATAAGCCCGCGTATAAACTGAGATAAATTACGAGCCTAATCCTAGAACAATGTGATATTATCTTCTAATCTCCTCGTAAAATACACGTAATGGACTTTCTCTAAAATGTCTTGTGTAGTAAGAAAGACAATGCAACATATTGTTCACAAAACTACACGTCTCGTCACCTCTATGTTTGTCTATAGATGAGTTTAGATCGCTAAGGCAATGATGACACTGCCATTCAACCTAGCACTGTTTTTTTGTTAATTTACCTATAACAAGAATGTCTTATCTTAAGGTTAGTCTCGATTCAGACAATTCGTATGTTTTGCTTTACAGATATCTGTTAGTTTAGATAAAGCAGTGAATATAATTTACGAAGATTTAATACAATTTGTTCGAACGAGTTTGGTTATCTAACAGTTGACGCCCCCTTCAAATGAATAGTTTACAGTTTATCTTTGATGATATTTTATATGGATTTCCCCATATATAAAAGATTCCCCGTACTATATACTAGATTTCGCCTCGACTTCGCCCGCTGGTATATCAGTTAATCAGTTGTCACGTTAAAATGAGCCTGTCATTTCTTAGGCTAAAACGCATTTGTGTACCAAATTCCATTTAATTCGGTTCAGTACTTTCGCATTTATAATATTAAGATAAAAATCTGAGTAGTTATGATTTAGTTTTTATTTTCATAAAAAAATGTTATTAGTAGATATAACATTGTAAATCAATTTGGGTGAAAAGGTTCTCGTCACAAGGTAGTCCAACCTGTTGAAGGACCGTTGGATTTACCTGTCTATATAGAAATATATGATCAATACTGGCAAAACCGAGGGGAAAAGACCCAGAGGCCGCAGACCATTGCGCTGGCTAGACCAAATTTGCTCCTCCTTCAGCAGTACGATCCATGCTGCCCTGCATACTGCTCAAAACCGAGACAAATGGCGAACTATCACTCGAAGAACCCTAATAAGTAGGGGTCACGACTCTTAGAATTGAGGATAAGGACGCAAAGAGGAGGATATAAATATAATTTAAAAAGTTAGTCATAAGAATACCATAAAAAGAAATACATATTACATACACTTGCCTACGTTTATACCAATACAACAATGAATCAGTCCATTTAGAATAGAATAGAATAAAGGTTTATTGGTTTCAGTATTACAGGTTTGTAAAACAAACTATACTATAATACCGAAAGCAAAAGGTCCATTTAAAAAAAAAAATCCTCTCAATTCCCTATATCTCTGTTAAACTCTACCAAATCGATTGCTGAACAATTGTTTTTAATACATCATATTACCACAGTATAAAGAAACATACAGTAGGACGACGCCTTTGATCTCGTGGTAAATGCCGACAACGTCTAGACATTGTCGCAACTGCTAGGGTTGTTTCAAGTAAACAATATTTATTAATAAATTTATTTATTTTAAATCAACATCGTCATCAACATTATGATTATTATTGTAAGCAATAATTAACAATGATCAAATATAGTTTTTTTTAACAATTTCATTTAGCTTGCCTTGTTTTGTTTATTTGTTTGGGTCAAATCAAATAATTGAAATATATAAGGGGGTCAACCCCTTTCCTGTTGCCGGATTAGTCTGAAATTTGGTATTCTAGATTCAAACATATGTAATTTAATTTAAAGAAATATCCGGATTTGGATATCTTGGATTTGAAAAAAAATTTATTTTCATAATCGTCAACCCAAAAAACCTCAAAATTGACACTCATAACTATATTTTTTTAAATAATGTCCTCCATGTTGGATTTAGTACGAAATTACGAAAAAAAATTCCGCGAAAGACACTTGATCTCATTTTTATTTTCAGGGACCTCGCAAATCTTGAAAATTACACCCATGTCGAAAAATTTGCAAATTTTCGTCGGCGCCATCTTGGATTTTCATTTCAACCCCATAATCGTTTTTAGTAACTTCGTAAACCATGGCCATGATACCCATGTCAAAAAAATTGCAAATTTTCGTCGGCGCCATCTTGGATTTTCATTTCGCCGTCGTCACCAGCGCCAAAAACACACGTTGCATTTTAATTATTTTCCAAAATAATAATACTTTAAAGTGACACACGACAGCCCTGAAAGTTGTTGCCCGAGCTGCTAACACTGTAAATGTATGCAGCTCGGGGCAGCCGTTCCCCCGTCTCACCCCTCACGCCCCGCACGATTGCCCTGTCTAGACGTCTTCGTGGGACGACTGTATGATTTATCGACTGTGATATTACTGCTACACAAAAATGATTGATATCATCAATCATTTGTACCACTTGTCAACCCAGTTTTTTTTATTTATTTTTAAATTGGCTTCCCCAACAGACTTTGTTCTGTCAAAAGTTATTGGCCTGTCAGTCCAATACAAAAATTAAATCGTTTTTCAGAGAGATCACTTTTCTTCCAATTTAATTTTGGACTTTAATTATTATTATTATTAATACAACTTGATAACAACATAATTTTACCTGCATTGGTCATAAAGTTTTCGAGTTTTCCGCTTAACAACACGTTTGTCGATTTTTAATTTATTTTATTTATTGAGTCAATATTGTCACTAGTGACACCCGTTTCGATCTCATCATTCCAACTACCTTTTATAGCGCCAGGCCGTTTTATTAAAATCGATTTCGATAGTCGATTCTTCCGGGATGTAACAGTCTACAGAATAGAATAAAGCTTAATTTTATACAAATTACAATATGATAGAAAACTTATGCATTCAGGTTACAATTTATCTTTTTTTATCCATTATAGAAACGCATTTATAATCGAAGTATATAAATAATTATGCTTTATAATAATTACTCGATGAGCCGATATTAAATCTATCTGATAATCACTAAAATATGTTGATAAAAAGTAATCTAAGAATCTTTTAACTTGACACAGTTTTTGTCTGTTCGCATATTAGAGGATTCAGATGACTCTTGCGTGCCTCCTAATTACAGAGGGGCGTTCTCTTTTGTTGTCTGTGAATTTTTCGTCATAAAATAATACGCAATTAATTTATTTCGATAAATCTTTCGACCTATTTGTCTTATTGTATGCCTCCTTAGAAGAAAGGTATTTGCGATCTCCAAAAAAATATAACCTCATTTTTTTTAAGTCGGTTAAAAAATTGTGTTTAATGATTACTACCCCCAATTTTTAAAAGTGACAAGAGCTGGTTATTTTGATGATCTTATGTCATCTCATCCATCATCATAAATCAGTGCAGCAATGGATTTATATTGCTCTAAATTGGCCTGTAAATTTAACAAGTATATATTACGATCTATGGCGTTTTCGTGTCTATAGTACAAAGTATGCTTAGTTTGAATCTGAAGATAGTGGTAACTTGTTGGTAGTTTGTCAGTTTTTAGGGTTCCGAAGTTTATGACTCGGAACCCTTATAGATTCGTCATGTCCGTCCGTCCTCGACCTACCGTCCAAACGGCAAGTGCTAGAAAGATGAAACTGCATAAATATAATATTTACGTCGACAAAGTACTACAATAAAATTATGAAAAATATTTTTATTTAGGGTACCTCCCCCTACACGTAAAGTGGAGATGTTTTTTTTTTCTCGCGGCTACCCCATCATGTGGGGTGTCATTTGATAGGTCTTTTAAAAACAATAAAGGTTTTCTAAGACGTATTTTTGATTTCGATATCCGTTTGCGAGATATTCCACTTTAAAGGGCACTTTTTTGTAAAAACAGGGCGTCCCCCCCCCCCCTCTAAAAGCTAAACGGCTGGCTCAAAAAATCTGAAAAAATTCGTGATGGTAATCCATACAATGAACTTTAAAGGAAAACTATAACGGATTAGATGACATTTTTAGTTCAGGAGTTTTAGAGGCTTAACTTGTACAATGCGCTTACTTGGAAAACGTCATACAAAATTACCGCATTAATACGTAAGCATAACAATTATCCATTGGATACGATTTTAAATCCACGTACCATTATGGTTGACTGAGCAACCCTTTCCTGTGCGTGGCCTGACACGTACTTGGTCGATTTTTTTTATAAAGTCAAAGGCACATTGAACACTCTGACTTAGAGCAATAGTTTGTGAAACACAAAAAGTTGTGTCTCATGTGGCTATCGAAGCTACAACACAAAACGAATTAAGAAGCGACGGATTGACCTCTTGAACCATGACAATTTTATTTTTATGTACCTATGAGCCTGCCAAAATGACTCCCTTCTGCCTGATGGAAAGCATGAGCAGAATTCAAGAGTCACCATACTCCTTGCGAATTGAGAATACACTTTGACGGCTTATTGAGATGATTCTCCATCATTGGGCTTATGGTCTCTTACTCTCACCAACGAAATACAACGGCACGCATGCTGTCATTTTGGGTTTTGAGTTTTAGTAATTTGAATTTCTTTGGTTAAAATTTTTTTTTCTTTGGTCCAGGCGATGGCGACAAGCAGGACCGGTGCTGCTCAACGGCCGAACGGCGCTCCTCAGACGAAAGTATGCCAGTTCAAGCTAGTGCTTCTAGGCGAGTCGGCGGTAGGGAAGTCTTCGCTGGTGCTTCGGTTCGTCAAGGGCCAGTTCCACGAGTACCAGGAGAGTACGATCGGCGCGGCGTTCCTTACGCAGACCGTGTGTCTCGATGACACTACCGTGAAGTTCGAGATTTGGGACACGGCGGGGCAGGAAAGGTGAGGATCATGTTTATAACTTGAATTCCGTAATTTAGGCCTAGTGTGAGTTTTATTTCATATTAATCGATCGACTCGGCCCGCAACAATAACCATGATCAGTTTCAATATTTTTTTATTTTTCAAATTAAATAGTTAAAAAGTCAAACTTGGGAACTCTTGATTCGAATTCAAAATTATTTTAAATTAGTATTTACGAAATTCGCACTACATTAATAATGAAACATTAAGCTGCTAAAGAAGAAGCCGTTTTTCAAATCATTGTTATTCTTGAGGTCTTGGCTTCGATTCTCGGGTCGGAACAAATATGTGTGTGATCCGCAAATATGTTTCGGAATTTGGGTGTTTTCTATGTATACATAACATAAGTTAAGGCCTGATGTATTGCAATAAGTTCCAGCGACATTATAACTCATGGTGGGTACTAGACAATTGATATAAATACGTAAACATACCTCCGAGACAAACATTTACGGATCACATAAACATTTGGTCCGACCCGGGAGTCGAACCCGTGACCTCAAGCATAGCTGTTGCATACGCTCCCACTGCGCCACCGAGGCAGTCAAACTATTTCTTTAGTTTCTGATCTCCCAAATAGATGATATGTATTTTTATTGTTCACATTCAAAAGTGGTTAAATCTAAGTACACAGTTGTTAATGACGTCACAGTAAACAAGGCCGCGAGGAAATACATGAGTCATGATATATTTTCTCAAGTTGGTCGACAACCTGCGTATTGCTTTTGTCTCTTTAATTGTATCTAATATACGGGAGATAAGTTGTATATTAGAGATAAGATATGTAATAGCCTTCCACTTTTAGTACGAGATCCGGCTGCAAAATCTCTACGTTCATCGCGTAGTTAGTCAAATTCACATTTTTACATACATTTATGATTAGGAGAATACATTGATAACAGGGTGCCAGTCAAAAAGTGGCCGCAAGTAATTTTAATTAAATTAATAATAATTAATTTGCGAAAAAAAATTACGTTCACTTGTTTTTTAAATAAAATACCATTCACATCATAGCAATGTTTGTAAAGAATTTGAAAATCGATGGGTGCCGTTGCACACTCGGCCGCAACTACTTCGCAGCCAGGTGTAAACAGGTAATAGTTTGGTGTATTTATACGTTCATGACGTACACGCATGTTTTTTATATTAAATTAAAGCTAATTTTTTTTAAATATGATGATATATGGCTGCCTGTGAACAAATGGCCGCAAATTAGGGTTGCCAGCTGTTAAACACTCGAGGTATTCGAGTTAAAGTGAATAAGAGTTGTTGATATTATTTATTTACTCAACTTGAAAGAGTTATTACGTTGATAAAAGTTATATCAACATTTTATAAAAACGAAAAAGTGTTTTTTGTGTAGTAAAACTAAAAAATGTGCTGGATTTCAATAAAACGTCTTTTATAAAGTGTTTTTCTGCGTTAATGTTTCGCCGCAATTTTTTTTATAAATATTGGGATATTTTAACCGTTGAATCTACCGATGATTTTGGATACCATAAAAAATGTGTGAAAAAAGTAACTGTTTTAAAAGCAAAAGATAAACAAGAATTTGAGGATTTTTGTAAAACTCTGACCGTAAGTAATTTTTTTCATTGAAGTCAAAAATATATGTATAAGGTTATTGTTCCTGTATGTAAAAATGTGACGACTAAGTATCATTTAGTAATTGTTCAGACAGGTATATTTTAATATATCAAGTATAAATTAATATTTATGAGTGTGAATAAGTAACACATAACAAAATTGAAATAATAAATTAATTAACACGTATAACGCCATGACAGACAATGCTGAGCGACACCTAACTATCCATAGGTATAAATCATACTAAAAATATTGAAATTAGAGATTGCAAATCCCGGACGATTTTTCAAACCCGGGATTTCGGGATCGTGTCGGAGCAATCCCGAGAAGAAAAGAAGAAGAAAGAAAAAAGAAAAAGAAGAAGAAAGAAAGAAAAAGCGTCGGATCACGTTCGGGTTATAAAGTCGTATATGTCTCTTTTGTTATGTTTACTACTATTGTCAAAAATTTCAATGCCTAATTATTCTGATGTAAGTTAATTTTTATTCGTTCAAGAATTTATTTTTTTCAATCTAACATATCAGTTTATTCAAAATGGTTCTCTTGATTCAAGATTATTTCTCTTAAACCAAGTTACATTTCTTATCAGTGTATGTATTGTATTAATTATTTGATGATTTTTTTAATGCTCTCTATCATTTGTTTACTTTAAGTACAATGTTGTTTTTTTTTTTAACTAATATTTAATGTCAAATTAATAACTGTAATAACGAACTGTAATAAAAACTAATATTTTTTCAAATATGATATGCGTAGTATCTTCTTTGTAAAAAAAGTAAGACAACCAAAATTCGATTCTTTATAAATACACTTTTTTCATTTTTAGTTGATCAATAAACATTTTTTTATTATAAAATAAATGTTTTCTTATATTCATTATTTCCAGAATATTAATTACAATTTTGGAGTAAATGTACAGTCGTTCCTACTACTGTTTGGGTCACTGACTGACAACTATTGACGCATACGCAATGGCTTCAAATACTCGCACAGCTGACACAGGCTATCCTCTTTTAACAAGTGTCGTTGCGCGCTTACTCTTATTCACTTTAACTCGAATACCTCGAGTGTTCAACAGCTGGCAACCCTAATTTGCGGCCATTTGTTCACAGGCAGCCATATATCATCATATTAAAAAAAAATTAGCTTTAATTTAATATAAAAAACTGCGTGTACGTTATGAACGTAAAAATACTCCTAACTATTACCTGTTTACACCTGGCTGCCAAGTAGTTGCGGCCGAGTGTGCAACGGCACCCATCGATTTTCGAATTCTTTACAAACATTGCTATGATGTGAATGGTATTTTATTTAAAAAACAAGTGAACGAATTTTTTTTTTCGCAAATTAATTATTATTAATTTAATTAAAATTACTTGCGGCGGCCACTTATTGACTGGCACCCTGTTATCAATGTATTCTCCTAATCATAAATGTATGTAAAAATGGGAATTTGATTAACTACGCGATGAACGTAGAGATTTTGCAGCCGGATCATAAACTATTTATATGTTCGCAAACTTATAACCAATTGCATACATTTCAAACATACATCCCTTGTTCGGCAATAAAATCAGTTATCCAGCCTCTATTTCGTCGGTCGGTTATTGCGGTAAAAAGTAACCAATATCCTTTCTCAGAATTTAGACTATGGTGCGTGTGCAGTGATTGTTGTGTTTATCGTGTACAGACAGATTTATTCTGCATCATTCTCCCGGCCTCCGAATTATCTAACCAGGCCGCCATGGTATAGGTCACCATGCTACATTACCTACCCTCACAATGAGCATGGTGACCCCTACTACTGGATTCTAGTCATGCTTTCCATCAGGCAGAGTAAGTCACTTTGGTAGGCTTAGATATAAAAAAAAATATGACTGTTTTGCATTCCAACAAAACAGGTATTATGTGTTGAATAAAACACACAGCGTTGATTGAAGAAAGCTGTTGAGAATATCTGCCTTTAATTAATTATCTATGGTTAAACTTACCGCTTGTCCATGGTTTTATACTTATCTCTCTCTCTCACCAGCGTGCGTCCTTTTCTAACTATAGGGCGCTTGTTACATCTGTTAAGTCGTAACTGACAGATGCCATAGAGTCTTCAAATCACCAGCAAGAGCATTGCTGCAACGCTGTGTGTTTTATTCAACACATAATACCTGTTTTGTTGGAATGCAAAACAGTCATATTATGTGGTCTCCTAAAACACACAGCGTTGATTGAAGACCTGTTTGGTATCTGCTGGTGCTAGCACAAACGCTATGATGAAAATAAATTATAAGATTAGTAAAAAGAATCCATCTTATTCTTTGATAAGGTACACTTTAAACTTAGTAAAGCTAACTTTTTTAATTATTAATATACATATATGTTTATTTATTTATTTTTCTTTTTTCTTTTTTTTTTATGTATATTAACTCAAAAATATTAGTTTTATTTATGAGATCCATATAATCATTGAGTAACATTAGTTATTACAATCTAAATTCTTATTAATGTAGTTAAATATTAAAAAAGTTTGTATGCAACAAAACAACTTGAAAGTAGGAGCTAACTGGATTATTCACTGGGCGACAACATAATTTTCTAAATGCTTTTATACCCTTCCAGTTTTCTCTTTCTAATATTTCTTGAACAGGTCTATTTTCTAACCAACTTCTTAAGGCTACAGCTGATCTGATGCTGCCTGGTGGAGCATCAATCCTAGTATCTTTAATAAAAGCTATGAACCTTACCTGTGATAGTACCTATAATTGTTCTTGAAGCAGGTTTTAAGTTCCCTGATAAGTATATAAATAAACTTGTAACATTAATGTCTATTCTTCCCCTACTTTCAGATTTCTATACAAACTTAATTGTGTATCTGACCGGACAAACTTTTTGGTTTGGATGTTTCCGTAACAACCAACCTGTCTGTGGGTATTGAATCAGTTTTAGAGCTACAGTATAAATTCATTATATACTATATATTGAGGTCTTACCTCAAGTACAATGAGATGATGGATCCTGTGATCTGGCAGGATTATTAAGGCTGTCCGCCTTCATCGACAACCCATAACCTACAACTGCTGGCCTCAGGTCTCCTCTCAAGAGAGGGTTAAGGCCATACGTCCCCACGCTAGCCGAGTGCGGGCTGTGGCCTGGGAAGACACATTGTAGCTACATAATCTTGCTGTTGGATGTTTTTAAGCCACCCGAAGGCCTCCAATTAAACTTCACGACTACAGTCTTATGATAACAACCGGGACCGACTGCTTAACGTGACCTCCGTGACCACGGAAAACGCTCATAACATATAATGCCAGAAACGATCACCCATCTAGGTCCGACCGCGCCGTCGTTGCTTACCTTCGGCGATTGTTTCAAATCACCTAAGGCCTAGTAACTTTAATTAATGATTCAGAGTTTACTGTTCTTAACCAGTCAAATAAAATTGTCGTATCCCATGGCAGTCTGTCGCAGTTTCACTGTTTTAGCTAGGGAAATGGCTTTAATTACTTGATGTATGTATATTTCTTTTTGTGAAGTCTAAGTTGATATCGCACAATATGTGGACATTTATGTACCAGTATTTACTTTGTTATTTTTTTTTTTTTTTTTTATAGGCTAATTTGTTCTCTAAGAATTAATTTTGCTAAAAATCTTACAACCTGCTGACCCTCAGGTAACTTAGGATTGATATAGTGGTTATTACACCAGGCCAGCCATCTTTTAATTCGGGAATTATATGTTGTTAGAGTAGATGTCCGCCAGCTACTTTTAAACAGATTTTATTCTGTTATTGACTAATAGGCAACCTGGTTATCATACCCCCCAACTTTTCAGGCCAGGAGAAAGAACCTGACCACTTGTGGAGGGTAGCTGCCTGTGGTCCGATCTATTAAGACCTCCAGTAGGTTCTTTATCGGCAGCGGGTCTGCTACTGCTCGTACGTCTGGTAGACAGAAGCATCTTTCCCACTGTGGCTTTATTAGGATGTACATCCCGTTCGCATTGTCTAGATGAGCTAGCACTCTGGGTATTAAGCTGGATGGGGGGAATGCCCAGCCCAGCTTAGTCCCACTGTCGACTGAAGGCGTCGCAAAAAACAGCTGAACCATCTCTGGAACCCAACTACTTTGGTACGACAGCCGAGTCTTTTGAGGCGAACAGGTCAATGTCGGGGACGCCCCACTTTTGAACGTAGCCTCCGTGGCTTGGGGCAGAAGATGCCACTCTGGTACTTTGCAACCCCTTGACAGGCGATCTGCAATTCCGTTTAGTCTCCCCGGGAGATATGTGGCCGAGAGATATAAGCTTAACCTCTCTGTAAGTTCTAAGAGTCATATTGTCAATTTGAGTGGTGAAAGGGATTGTTTCTGAGGTATGCAACTGGAGAGTCCTGATGTCGGACTGTATAAAAATGTGTACATTTTCTAATGTCATCCGCTGACTTTTCATGGCTGTAAATACAGCAAACATCTCCCTAATATTTGAGTGCCAGGTTTTTTGGTTTGGGGACCACTTCCCTGCTAGGTAACTGTTTTAACTGAGCTACTAGCCTGCATCCGGTGCATCTGTGGTCAAGAAATGAGTGACACTCTTTCTTACTATCTGTGATGAGCTGTGGACGCGGTCCACAGCTTCTAGCCACCATTTTAAATTTTGAGAACTCTTTCTTTCTCTTGGTCTGTCTTGTTTTAGTAAAAGCTGCATTCTGCGACAATGCACCCGACCCCCTGGGACAGTGTAATTTGCTAAGTTGAGGAAACCTGAGAAACTCTGCATTTCTTTTAGATACCTATTTCCACAGTTCAATATCTTGGTAATTATCGACCCTATCATTAGTATTTTCTTTGTAGCAAGTTTAGTTTATTTAGGTCTGTTGGGTTTTCCACACCAGAGCAACATATTATACCTCCTGAGAGGGCTCCAGAACAGACTTTTTGAGATTTACATGCCAACCCAAGGTTTCTAATATTCTCAGCGTCTCCGCAACCTGAGAAGCAAGGATACTTTGATCCTGATTGACAAAAAGGACATCGTCAAGATAGACCAGTACATGTAAACCTTGTGCTCTTAGGATTTCCGCAACCCAATTTGAGACTTGGCAAATTTTTGGGGCTAAAGACAGGCCAAATGGCAGAGCAGTCAACTGCAGTAATTCGTTGTTGTACACTACTCGGAGAAACCTCCGGTATGTCTCTACGATTATTAAATGAATATATATGCTTGATGAAGGTCTATTTTCATCAACCAATCGTTAAATTTGTGAAATCAGTTGAAAATGCTTGACTGCTACAAATAAATTGAGACGTCTCAGGTCGAATATGGAATGTAGACTGATCTGTGTGATTTTAAGTACTAGAAACATGCGACAAAGGAAACCTAGATTTATTATTGGTACCCCACCAATACCAAAGTATTTTCTTGGTAAAAAAAGAAAAATTATATTGAGAAATGATGTCTGTCATTTAAAGTTCCTGTTCTGTAATTTGTATGATGTTTTGCTTTGGAGTTGAGATGTGTTAAATGCTCTTTCCTCCATCACATAAGTAGGTGTATTGAGCCCTACCTGAGAAACGCCTAATGAAGGCAATAACTGGTTGCAAAGCATCACGGCTACACAGATATTCCTAGCTTGGAGGAATATTCTGCAGTGTAACTCGTAAGTTTGGGTTATTAATTTTCTTTAAATATGATCTGATCTAACCTCAATACACATTGCCGTCTCTGACTTTTTATAAGATAGTGAACCTGGACCAAATGTACATATCATATAGACTTGACAAACATTTAAAAACACAAGTGTAGTGATCTACGCGCATCAGCTTTAAGCTGCTTGTGTATTAAATAATAATAAATAAAGTTTAAAAAAGGAATTTACTGAAGCCTAGTCAAGTAAATCTTGTAATCCTGTCTTTAATAAGTACCTTTGTTGGAGTACCTTTATTATTAGGCAACCTTGCTAATAATAATTGTTCAGTGAAAGTTAAATAATCTTTGGTTTTGTTAAAATGGCCTAACTATTTATTTTATTTGAGACCTCCAAATCCAGGGCTCGCGATGCATGATTACAAGGATTTCTAATAACGAATACCCTTCCAAGCAGGGCTGTAACTTTTATTACAATTTTTTTTTTTTTTTTTGGAGGTGACTTAGCTCCTGCAAAACGTTCCTTATATATTACTTGTTGGCCAAGTGTTTTTTCAACAAAACTCAGTACCTAATTCGGCTAAGGCGAGTTTATATAAAGTTGTTGATGGAATAATTTAAAACTGTGATGTAGATAGGGTCGTAACTTTGCTGTTCTAGTACAGCTTGATTGGTAGCTAGTAATGCACGTAAGTGTTTTAAATATTCAGATAAGTAGCCTACTTGTTGAATCAAGTTATCTACTTGCGGGTCGGAACGTGTCTGAACATGTTTGTATTTGTACTTACGATATAACTTGCGTCTCCTTAAGTGGCGGTAAAAATATACCCTCCTCATCCTCCGAAGAATGAGAATATGAAGGATCCTTGGCTTCTTCCTCCAAGGCATCAACTTTTGAACCTTGTTCAACATTCTCACCTACCTCGATATCTTCCGAATATATTTCGTAAAAAACAACTAAGTACTTATCACTTGTAGAAAAAGGAAAAAACCCAATACGCAAGCAAATAGGACGCTGTGTAGTGTTTCAACACGCTTTTTTAAACTAAATTTCTAGTAAATTAAACTAGGAAAAATTTTGCGGTGTTTAAGCGGCAAAATTCACAAACGCTATGGCATCTGTCAGTTACGACTTAACAGATGTAACAAGCGCCCTATAGTTAGAAAAGGACGCACGCTGGTGAGAGAGAGAGATAAGTATAAAACCATGGACAAGCGGTAAGTTTAACCATAGATAATTAATTAAAGGCAGATATTCTCAACAGCTTTCTTCAATCAACGCTGTGTTTTAGGAGACCACATAATAACAAAAAAATAGCGCGGCGGGGATTTAGTGATAATGAGCTAAACTGCATTGTCTTTATTTTTCTGAAATGTTATTTTTTTAAATGAACACTATTATTTTTTTCAACGCAATCTGTAGGGATAAAAAATTGCAACGTCGATATATCCTAAATTGACATCTGTCAAATGACCACCATTGTTTGTCGAACTGTCAATCTATTTGGCGCTACAAACCAAACTGCATAGTCCATTGTCCATCGATGTCTGAATTATTATCAGTCATATGACCTTATTTTTTGTGTCGATCTGTCAGTCTTATCATTGGCAGTTTGGCAGTACACTAATCTGTAACACGAGTCCATCGACCGCCGATGTTATCTGTCAAACGATCTCTACCCCATTATTACTAATCCTAACCAAACCATAGATTGGTAAATTTTTTTTTAACCTTGAAATGTAATATTTTTTTAATTGTTTGCCATTTTTCGCGATGAAATGTCAATAAATTAATCATCATTTCGTTAACCAAACTACTAAACAAAAGACCATTAAAATGTATACCTTAAAATTAAACAAATATGTAGCTAAATTTAGTAATCCTTGTTATATTATTATGAACGCGAACGTAACTCTGTATGTCTGTCTAACTGTCTGTCGCGTTTTTACGCTAAAGCTATTAACTGATTTTAATGAAATTTGGTATACATATAGTCTAGGCCTGTAAAAGGACACACATTTTACCGCCAAAAACCTACACGCTCTTTCTATAATAATTAACGAAGCAGACTTGCATTTTATTTCCCGCTTCTATTGTATTTTCAAATTAGACATTACTTTAAAATTGTTTCACTAAATATGTAAATGACTTGATAATAACATGGTATGTTATCATAAACAATCATTCAATTGACCTACAGAACTAATCCATTTGACATTTAACAAAGAGAAACTGATTTATCTTGTTTACTGACTCGTTTATATTTAGCACCTCTTTATTAAAAAAAAAACAAAAAGACAATGTACCATACACACGAACATAAAAACCAAACGGCAAAAAAAGTTAGTGATTCCTTTTTCAAATTGTCTATTCTATTTATCTGTTAATTGCCATATAATTGAATAAAATTAACGTCTTTAATATTTTGTACACAGGTATCACAGCTTAGCACCGATGTACTACAGGGGTGCACAAGCAGCAATCGTCGTATATGATATAACTAATCAGGTAAATTATTTGTTTTACGATTTTCTTGTGAACGTCGCGCCATCTCATTGTGAATTCGCCAAGAGAATTAATCAGCATTATACCTCTTTTGTTCGTAATGCTCTAACATAACACTAAATGTATGACAGCAATAAAAAAAACTGAAAATGTAAAATAACTATTTGCATTTTGATCTGAAATGCTTTAATTTGCAAAACCCGTATTATATTTTTTTTAAAGTATCTCTCTAACTGTAAAAAAAAATCAAAAAATACAGATTTTTAAAGTAAACCTAAATGTAGGCACATAGTAATTATAAATCTAGGCAGATTCATAAAAAAATCTCCTTTATATGATTGCCTATTCACGTTCCAAACGTCGCGTGAACACCATGTTTAATATGAGGTATTACATATTAATGTTCTCAAGGTCGGTACTGTTCTATGGTGATAAAAAAATCTTAACGCGGCATTCCGCATTTTTTGCCAAGAGGCCAACGTTGACCTCTTTGGTCAAGAGTCCATAGATCATCACCATTTGCCATCATATGTTATGATTAGTTGATCGATATAAGAGGGCTTTATGGGATCGAAGTCACCAGACTATCTGTCGGCAAAGTTTGGGCATGAAAAACACTATTAAAATTTAAATGACCATGTGCCCAATCATTCTGCACCATTCTCTCGCTCTCCGGAGGCCGGGAGAATGATGCAGAAAAATCTGACCAGGCCGCCTTGGTATGGGTCACCATGCAGCATTGCCTACCCTCACAATGAGGATGGTGACCCCTACTCCTGGATTCTACACATGCTTTCCAACAGGCAGAGTACTCACCTTGGTAGGCTTATGTCACCCGGATCATTATTACGAATCTATTGAAACCTCATTCATTAGAATCATTTCAGTAGTTTGGACACTGAACATACATTAAATAGACTCAAAAAACTATTAGACTTCCTTTTGGCTTCGCAGTATTCTAGTAAAAAATATTTATAGAGATTATTGTGTAAAGATAATAATAAAAATGTGTGTCAATACAACAAACAGCAGTTGAACTACAAAAAAACATATTGTTTCTCCTTGAGTAAGGTCGAGTCTGTTTGCAGTCTGTTTAGTGCTAGCGTAACGCTATTTTAGGGCCACAGCACACTAGCTACTTTTAGCATCGGCAATTTTGCGACTGCATCGCGTTTTAGCGACTTTCTGCGTTCGATCGCGGTATCAAAAATCGCGCTAAATGCTGCATCTCATTCGCAACTTTCTGCATTCGGACGCGGTATCGGAAACGCGCGTTTTAGCGACTGCTCAGATGCCTGGATCGCGTCGGCTGTTGTGTTGTCTATAATTTTCCAATGCCAAATCGATGCTACCGGCATCCGAATGTGTGCGGAGAGTAGCGTTCAGCTGCTGTGTCGCGCTTCTAAAAAGCGACTCAATCTCCGCGTTTGGCGTTTTTTAAGTGTGCGGTATGGAGCATTCGGTCGCCGCATTTAGCTTCTAAAAAGTGACTAGTCGCCGATCGTCGATGCTAAAAGTAGCTAGTGTGCTGTGGCCCTTAGCGAGTGTTCGAGGCGCGTGGACATGACACACTACTAATTTTTGTTTCCTTCAAAAATTAGCATACGTCACATCGGAGGTGAAATGTTAAACCTGTACAATAGCCAATGACAAAATTGTTACCAGCTTTTTTTGGGTTCCGTAATGCCGTTGGAACCTTTGAATCTTTATTTATCCTATTGATATTATAAAAGAAAATTTGTTGGACTGAATGTTTATTACTCTTTCACGCATAAAGTACTGAAAGTATTTAAATTAAACTATATAATAAATATAGCTTTACTTCAGGAAAAACACAGACATAACACATTTACCGCGATAAATACCTTACGCAGGTGGACCCACATGTAAAAGCTAGTTAGAAAATAAGAATACTAATAAGTTAATCATCTCACATACGGTAATCTGATAGCAAACTCGGCAAACCCTGTATGTTGGTCTCCCCCCTCTATTTATATTACACCTGTGTGTTTTGGGGAGAGGGGAGGCCAGTGTTCTTATGAGTTATGACTCCAGGTGTATATGGGTAAACGGTGATTACTTACCGTCAAGTGACGCATCACCATCATAACCTAAAAAAATAATACATGCATTTTATTGACCCTTATAACTTACAAGTGTCCGTGTGGTGACGGATTAAGAATACAGAGTGTCATACCCCCTGTTCCATTCCATTCATTCCATGGCTGTTGGAAGAGCCCACTAAGGGATAACAGAACCCATAGCAGAGATACTTGGCACATCAGCTCCCCTCGCCAAGTTGCAAACGTTTGTCGTATTCTGTTCTCTTCTTTCATTGGCCAATGTCACGTGATCAAAAGGTAAACCAAAATCTTTCTTTTTCTAAGGCCCATACTTTTGTGTTCTATCCAGCAGTGAACTGTTAAAGGCCCTTGATGTTGACGAAAACCTTTATACCTTATATAGCTGAAGAGGTATAGTTTCCTTAATCAATATCGCTGTGATTAAATCGAGATATAAAACTCATATTTCAGTTGGAAAGGCTTATTTTACTCCAAAGCGTGCTTTAGACTATAAAATAATTGAATTAAAGTTATCAACACAGTTTTCACGTCAGGAGCGTCGACCTGTAGGACTTACCGGCCGATGGCCTCCATAGATACGCTCATTTCAACTATGAATAATTATATTATATTGTACTAGAAAAACAAAATGGAATACGGAACTAAGTGAAATAGCAACCTGTAGTGCTCAAATATTTTGTACTTATTTGCTGTTGTTTTTATGAGGATCATGCCCGTAACCGCTATTGAACTGGATTTTTTTTTACGTTTGGAAACCCCCTCGGGCCTTCACCACGCCGGGGCTTGTGTGTGCCCTCTTTGCGCCTGGGTTTTAGGAGGAGTCCAAGGAACAAATCTTCTTTTGGATCCTTCCGAGCGCCTACCAGCTAGTGACGCGGGCTCCGCCTATTGAAGACCTCTCTGCTTAGGCGGCGTCCTACACACACGGACTGCACGGCCTCAAGCAGAGCCTGTACTATCTTTACCAAAAATACTGATATACATATAGTGGTCGCCAAGTGGTCGAAAGTCGTCCATAATTAATTTGAATTTTATGTGGCAACAATTACATTAAGGTTTTATTGTCAAAGACTAACTTCTATAATCTCGGATTTCGCCAAGGCTACGCTACAATGTTAATTTGACAAAAGAGTATCTATGCGTGTGTGTGTGTCAAATACATGGTAGTGTGTGTAATACATTAAATCCTAACTAATATTGTAAACGTAAAAGTTTGTGAGAATATATGTATGTACTTTTGTTGCTCTTTCACGCAAAAAATACTGAACGGATTCGGATGTAACTTTACAGTAATATAACTTATATATCAGATTAACACGTAGGTTACTTTTTACTGCAATAATCGTGATACACGCGGGCGGAGCCGCGTACGAAAGCTAGTCAACAATAAAATTGTTGATGTAATGTATTTTTTATGCATATTTAAAAAACATATTAGCATTCTGCTCAACATTAACTAAGTGTGAGAAAATTTCATACTATGTTAGCGTATTTTTTGTAAAAAGGTGGCACAAAATTAAATTTCACATGTTAATATTATATATACTACCCCGAACTTATTAATTTGACGTCACCTGAGTGTGGGTCTAAAGACTGACTGATAGTAGACCCATCAAATATTTTAGCCCAAAATATTTCGCAATGTTCCCGCAGGAAATTCATTTCATTGCGTACTATCGTGATAACAATGTAGGTAGTACTCAAATTTAATACGCAATGTATGATTTTTTAAAAGAAGAATTACATCATTACGGTTCACGTACGATAGTCTTCGGAAATGTGCAGAAGTGCCGGCTACTATGAGCGATTGCTTTTCATAAATGCAGCCTTTGAAGTGCTTTGAATAGGTTTAATTTATAAACAGTACTTTCTCCTCACAATCACATGTATGTCCATCTGGCATACGGAAGGCAACGCTGCATTTATCGGCGACTATAACTGGAACTCATTTCCCGTGAGTCTAGATCGTTTCCCGTGCAAGCCTAGTTGTCTTACCGAGAACCAATATACTATTGAGAGAGATATTTTGAGGAGGAGATCATACTTTCATCCGAAATATAATACCGCAATGTATTAGGGGTTGTCCACAAACTTTGTCACATGAATTTCATAGTTTTTTGATCCTCATTCCATTCCTATCACATTAGTGATACTCCCGCACTCCTTAGTGTGACGACACAATATTTCACAATTTTACGACCAGCAATTAAGAAATGAATTTTATTTTTTTAATTAAAGATTTAGTGGGGTTTTAAAGTGTGACGTCACAAAAATTAAGACGCATTACCAGTCTAAAATTATGGTCAATGCCTTCCATATTTTTTTTTTATTCAATTTTATGACTAACGTAGGCAAGCGAAAATTAGGTGATCCTATTATGTTGTTCCGTTACTTTTTACAATACAAACTAGATTCTACAGTAGCGGAGTCAAACAAGTAGTTATCAGGGATGCGATACAAAAGTACAATTATCAGATAACGTAATTATAATATGAACGAAATACCATTATGTGCTTTTATTGCTTTATCTCGCTATTGTTATTATTAGCAAATAATATTAATTCTAGAAAGTTCCTAATGATCAATAGTCCACAGACAAGGTCATCTGTGTTTGCAAATCTATGTTAAAAATAGTGATAAGATTGTTAGAAATGGTGCACACTGTGGCTTAATTTTTCTTCTAGTCAAGTTTTTCAACTTGAAAAAAATTATGATTGTCAATCCATTTTTTGTTACATTTTTGTGTATTTTAATATCTACCTAATTAAAAACTTATTTTTGATTGAATGGCTTACTCAAAACTCAAGATTTAGGCAAAAAGCAAGAATCCGCAACCTCCCGTGTCAATCATAAAGAATTCCTAGTCCGTTAATAATAAAAATTACTTGTTATATATATTATTGCAGCACACATCGTAGTGCTTAATACCAATCATTTATTCATATGATATATAATAAGCAATTTATATTTAGTGGTACCGTATGCGTGCTATGCTTGAGATTTCGGGTTCGATTCCCGAGTCGACCAATTGTTTGTGTGATCCGCAAATATATGTTTCGGAGTTTGGATGTTTTCTATGTATAATATGTATGTTTTTACAAAAAAATATATGTTTATATGTATTTATATCAGTTGTCTATTACCCATAATACAATCTCTGCTTAGTTTGGGACTAGATGGCGTTGTGTATAAGATGTCCAAATTATTTATTATTTATTTAATAACTAAAGTTATACAATTTATAAGGAGGTTAGGTACTAATCACATTTAAAAAACATTTTAAACCTGACAAATTACATACTTAAACATTCCTCGAGAATCGATCTATCCATTGCTGATAACAGCATGAAATTCAGTGTAGTAGTTTTAAGTTTATCGCAAACAGACACACAGACTTTGTTTTATAATATGTAGTGATCTTGTTATTGTTGTTTGTATTTCCATAATAAACGAACTCGGAAATATTTAACACTCGTCGAATAATTGCGTCCAGTCAATACATATAATGTGTTACAAATAGTATTATAAAAGTAAGTCTTCATGAGTTCAAGGGCGCGAGCGCAGACACCGCCACTGATAGCGCCGTACCACACGACATATCACATATTATATACATTATATCAAACCCACTGTTTGTACTGCAAATATGCTTGGTACTTATTTGGCTACATATAATATGATAACATATCTGATACCTATGCAGTATTTAACGTAGGAAAATTATTTTGTATCCTGATATCATGATTCTGTGCGGCATGTGTCAGTAAATATAGTAGATACATATTTTACGTTTGGAACTTTCAATCTGATCACAAACTGGGCAGACAGTATTGTAATATATACAATTTTTTTTTTGTATCTGTATGTATTTTTTTTTGAATTGGAGTGTTTGTAGGTAATATCAATGAACTGTTTTTTACTAAATTAATATCAAAATATACACGGCACTAACATCAAAAAGGCAATTTTAAAATAATTTCTGTTTGTTCTGGTTATCTGTGGAACGGCTGGACCGATTTTAACGGAACTTTCTCTGGCAGGAAGGTGATGAGCTCAAATCAAATCATTTATTCAGCAATTAGGTTACATGAACACTTGTGCAAGTTAAACTTTTTTTTGAACAGATGAGTTCGGCCTTTCCTAACTGGACGAGTCCTGAGAAGAAAGGACGAAACAAACTCAGGGATCACAGTCTCTTTTAAAGTCCAGACAATATTCTTAAATGCTAAAGCTAAGAAGTAACTTAGCCTATATATATTTCGATTTAGTCGTATTACGTATTAGTCGATCTGCAAATAAACGTATATTAATGTAGACACTTATCTTAGATGACCCGTCCATTCCTTTGCCCTCATTACCATAAGACAACATGCCAGTTTTATAAGTCACAACGCAATTATGACTCATTTTGTATCACTAAAATACTATTATGACTAGGCTTAAAGCAAATCAGATCATATAATCGATAATTGCGGACCTATTTGTGATATTTGTGAATGTATAACACAATATAGGCAGGTGTCGGTCATTTTGTTATTGTGATTGAAGTATACAGTGAACTGCCTTGTTGGTGCAGTGCTATGCTTGAGGTCTCGGGTTCGAAGCCTGGGTCGGACCAAATGTTTGTTTTGTATGGTCTACAGATATTTGGGAGTTTTCTATGTATTTACAAAAAAAGAGGATAAAAGACTGATAGAGAACTGATGGAATAAATCAATTAATCTAGTTTTTCACACTCTATAAAGTGTGTTACATGTTCCAAATATTTATTAATATTATTGAGTCCCGCTTTGGAAGTTTGGCGGTGATTCTCGGAGAGCCCGTAAAGCCGTCGGTCCCGGTTGTCATGGACATCTATGGCAATCGTTATTGGGAAGTCAGTGCCCTCAAATATACTGACAACTAGTTCAATCTTCGAATTTCAGTTCTCCCTTAGGGTGGCGGAGGTCCGATGCCACTCGCTCCGTGGAAAAACTGTTATTCGGGTAAAACCGGTTGAACTAGTAGCCGACCCCAAATAATATTGGGAATAAGGCTAGGAAGATGATTGAGTCCCGCTTTATTACCCGCGGTTATTATTGTAAATCTCGAGTAACGCCGTGGAGCGAAGCTAGTCTTAAAACAATTAGCCCATGTTACTCCTTAGGTCATTAGCTTTCTGCCAGTGAAAATCCCATCCAAATGGATCTAGCCGTTCCAGAAATTACCCGGAACATTTACAAAGAAAAATTTTTTTCGTGTTACGATTTACTTTAATTTGTATTTAATAATAAAAACTGTTAATTTGATATAACATACAGACGTTCAATTTTATTTATTTGTATACATATCATAAATGTGGTTTTTATACCGCTTTTTATTAGCTTCACCTGTACGTTTGTATGTTTGTAACCGACTCCTTTGGGTGCGATTTTGACCCACTTTAAACGGCCAGATTTCGTTCAAACTTTGTAGATTTATCGAGGACCGATGACAATACACTAATTTGAAAAAAAAAACAAAAAAAAAATTAAACAAATTAGTCTTTTTTAGTCTAAAATGTAGAAAATAATTTTAATGTAACAAAGCGTGGGGTGCTTTCTGAAAATATTTCAATAACGTCGCCCCAAGCTTATTACATTAAAATTATTTCCTAAGTTTTAGTTTAAAAGTGTGTTTGTGTAGTTTTTTAAAACTATTTTTATACCGCTATTTGCTATGAATAAGACCAACCTGTTTACGGTATGTTCTTAGTACCTACCTAGCATGAATAAGTGCCATTGTAATGTCACGCAATATTACCATTGCTAATGGCAACTCAACAGATTGTAAATATCTGCCTCTCTCGCACAATCCCAGGAAAATATGAAACGCGCTTTTTAGGGTTCCGTGGCAAAAAACGGAACCTTTATAGATTCGTCATGTCTCTGTCCGTCCGAGTCACAACCACTTTTTTCCGAAACTACTTATACTTCCGAACTATACTGTTGCAACTTGGTATGTAGATGTATTCTGTGAATTGCATTAAGATTTTCACACAAAAATAGAGAAAAAAACAATAAATTCTGGGGGTTCCCCATACTTAACTAAAAGTCAAAAAATCGACAAACTCATACGTGTTGGGTATAGTATTGTAATTGTTATTCACATGCGTGGGCTGTATTCCACGTGGTTCGTTCTTCAAATCAAAATTTCCATCACGAAAGTGAAACCAAAATCGCACGGTGCCTTTTATTAGCAGTCCCCTCTCCAAACGCAACATTGATATTGCGAGCTGTTTCTGCAGCGTTAGTTCCGCGTCGAAACTCGTATTCAAAAATCACTCGAAGTATCCATCTTTTTTGTCTAATCTGAAAAAAAAAAAAACAACAACTCTCAAATTATGAAAGTTTTATGTCAATTCGAAGTATCTATAACAATAAAACGGTAGTTTCATACTTTAACCCCTAATAATTTATCAAATCGTTTACTAGTCAGTAGTTCCTGAAATTAGTGTGCTCAAATAACCTAATAAACAAACTATTCAACTTTAGAATATTATTATAGATAAACCTTTTTTTATTGTCCAATAAAAGCTAGCCCAAGTCACACACTAGGATTCCTTGAGTTGTGGGATCTAGCCTCTTTCATTCAGTTACATGATTTCATAATTACGAAATACTGCAGGTAGTAGAACCACATTGATTTTAGAACGAATGGACAGGTTCGACGGGGGAAGTACTACCCTCACACTAAAGACCATCCTAATAATGACAGCACTCGTGCTTCCGTATTTCGTTGGTGAATTACCTAACCAGGCCGCCATGGTATGGATCACCATGCTGCATTGCGCTACCCTCACAATGAGCATGGTGACCCTTACTCCTGGATTCTACTCATGCTTTCCATCAGGCAGAGTAGAGTCACTTTGGTAGGCTTAAATATAAAAAAGGAATATGAGAAAATGATGTGATGTGTGTTAGGTTAGATGATGTCATGGGGTGAGATGTAGGGGTCCCCTTTATTAGAGGTCCATGTTCTAACAAAGAAGCCTTATAGTATTGTATGTCAGTCTGTATAACGGCGGCGTATATTTGAGATTTGTTTGAAGCAAAATACATGTTCGTGTGGGTTTACGAAGACAACGAGGTAAAAGGTATAGGGAAGGTGCGGGTATCGCCGCGGGGCGAAGTTAGTCTATAAAAGTAGCCTTGGTTGCTCCTTAAATCAGCTTGCAAAGATTAGCTAGAACAAACAGACAAACTTTTTTTTTTAATATGTGTCCAACTGATATAAATATCGTACTTTACAAATGCATTTCAATTTTTTTTTATTTCAATAGATAACATATTATGTCGCATCATATGGCAATCTTGTATCCCCTACGTCTTCTAAGAAGGGCAATATCCTATAATATAAAAAGATAGCTAGCAATAAATACTGAAGCAACTAGCCCGTAGTGCTTTAGTTCATATAAAATACATTTCATATAACATAAGATATGACAAGTGTCTTCGGCACTTTTATTATAGAATGCGACATGTTATTACATATACATACATACATATGTATTTGATCAGGTGTATTTCTTTAAGATTATTTTTGTTATACGTATGTATTTTAGTGAAGTTTCCTATGATACATAATTATCTATTTAATGATAATTGTAACATAAAACTTTGTCGGTTGCTACAATTCGTGTACAAATACAACTTATGCCTGAGACTTAGCGATTTATCTGTGCATAGTTACCGAATGAGTGTACGGAAATTGTTTGCGGTTTTTTTTTGATCGGTAAACGATAAATCTGTGCTGATCGCCCTGCACAGATTAATCAGACAGTGTAGCGGGCATTAACCCTTAATGAAACTAACCCTCAAAATGCTGGAGGACTTAGCCGGGTAGTGTACCTAGGCTACACTACCGACCATTCCTCTTAACGCCACCCAGAGGACGCTCCTATACGCCATGAGGGCCAGCGCGAGGTCTGGCAACAGCAACATTGGTTGAAGGCTTCCCTTTCATCGAATAAAAAAACTAAAAAAGAAATCAGGCTTATTTGTATCACAAAGATTAACTTCTAAGGCAAAGTTGAAACAAATAACAATGCAATGCAGCTATGTATACAAGGCAATCAATAGAATAACGTGTCGTCTGTTTATTTTTAAGTCTTCCATATAATTCTCGTCGTAGTCGCTTTAAGACAATTAGTGATATGTGTGGGATGATGATCATGTGGGTCGCTTGCTCTGTTTTTAACACCACTGCGATTAATGAGACATATGGAAACAAATATTCTGTTAGAATGAGGGATCGACATTTTCCAGAAACAGATAATTTGATTTAGTGGCATACGACAATGGCTCGCTACATTCGTATAAGAAATTTCCCTTTCCTTTTAGGGCCTAAGTGCCTCTCCTGAAAGTGTCCAGTTAACACTTATAAGCTTGTTTTCTATTACGAAAATAGAATTAGAGTTATAATTAACGAAGTGTGGAGTTCAACACGATTTTGACTTACCCAAAGCTTGAATTATATATACATATTATATTAAAAAAATGATAAAGGTATAATCAACAGCCCTTAGAATGCCACTGGCTGAACATAAATCTCTCCTTAGATATAAGGGTTTAGGTCCTCTGCAGGGCTTCTGGCATGACTAGTAAGCTCCCTTAGTCAACTCTTATGACACTCAAGCGATGAAAAGAAAGTATTACTTCATGTTTACGGAGAAGTGTCTCACCACGCGGATAGCAAGTAATAAATTAGAATAAAATAATATAAATAATCAATTTAATTTTGATATTCCAGGACACATTCGGGCGCGCCAAGAACTGGGTTAAAGAACTTCAGCGGCAAGCGTCTCCTTCTATAGTGATAGCCCTGGCGGGTAACAAGAGTGACTTGGCCGCTAAACGCATGGTGGAGTTCGAAGAGGCGCAGGCGTACGCGGACGAGAACGGCCTCTTGTTTATGGAGACCAGCGCCAAGACAGCCATGAACGTTAACGATATATTCTTAGCTATCGGTGAGTGATAGTTCATTTTATCAGAAAAATTGGATCGTTGGTTAAGACCTCTGCAGGATCTCATAGGAATGTTGTACTTAAGGCTTACAAATGCTTTTCGAAATAAAGAGTCCTTTCTCCAAAAGCATTGGCACTCATTATATGAATTGCTTGAAAAAATCTGTTTTTTAGGGTTCCGTAGCCAAATGGCAAAAAAACGGAACCCTTATAGATTCGTCAAGTCTGTCTGTCTGTCCGTCCGTATGTCACAGCCAATTATTTCCGAAACTATAAGAGCTATACTGTTGAAATTTGGTCAGTCGATGTATTCTGTGAACCGCATTAAGATTTTGACATAAAAATAGAAAAAAAACAATACATTTTGGGGGTCCCCATACTTGGAACTGAAACTCAATTTTTTTTTTTTTCATCAAACCTATACGTGTGGGGTATCTATGGATAGGTCTTCAAAAATGATGTTGAGGTTTCTAATATCATTTTTTTCTAAACTGAATAGTTTGCGCGAGAGACACTTCAAAGTGGAAAAATGTGTGTCCCCCCCCCCCCCCCCCCCCTCTAACTTCTAAAATAAGAGAGTGATAAAACTAAAAAAAATATATGTTGTACATTATGATGTAAACTACCAACGAAAATTGGTTTGAACGAGATCTAGTGAGTAGTTTTTTTTTAATACGTCATAAATCGTAACACGCAATATACCTTTCACCCAATCAATACACTAGTATAAAAACATCGATGAAAGTTACAACGAACTACAAGAACTTTTATATGATGTTACTTGCTGGTACGGAACCCTTTATTGGCGAGTCCGACTCGCACTTGGCCGCTTTTTTTTGTTAGACCGTTATGGCAGTCCTGTACAGTTCGGCCTGTATGTGCTTACCCTGACTACCGCAAACCTTATTCACGTTTTCCAAATTGCCAAAATTCTCTGAACGAACCCCAAATTTGGAAACTTTAACCTTTTAGTTTTGAAGCTACTCAGAAAGCTAACTTAAATTCCTATATAGGGGCACACATCGACTGCCTTGTTGGTCTAGTGATTACCGTATGCAGTTGCTGATTGGTTTAGTGATTCTAGTGATATCTCGGGTTTGAGGTGGGTCGAGTCACCGGAACGTGGGATGTTGACGTCTCAATAATTGAAGAGTGGAAATCGATCAGGTCACTCCTAACGGAGACTGCTGGTGGGGTTTTTGGCTATGACACCACAAAATCTGCTGACTGGTACGCAGAGAGTGCTGGTTATCTGTCGCCATTCCTTAATGCTAAACGTCAGGCCGCTCTAAATTATCGGCTGAATCCTAGCAACGCAACAAAGGCTGTCCTCAATGCTGCTAAGTCCAACCTTCAGCGAATAAGCCGACAGTGTGCAAATGATTTTTGGCTGAAACTTTGCGAAAATATAGAAAGCTGTGCAGCTGGGGGAAACTTGTCTGGTGTGTTTGCGGGGATAAAAAAGGCCATTGGACCACTGCCAAAGAAAATAGCTCCATTAAAAGAAACTGACGGTTCGATCATTACTGATGGCGAACGTCAGTTGGACCGTTGGGTGGAGCATTATACGGAACTATATGCTCGTCCAATCAGCATCGACCCAGAGGCTCTCGGAGGGATCCACGAACTGGAAACCTGGAACGAGCTGGATGCTCTTCCCACTCCAAACGAGCTGCATAAGGCTGTCACCCAACTCAAGAGTGGCAGAAGCCCTGGCGGTGATGGCATTCCTGCTGAACTCCTCAAGATTGAGTGCCTGCTCCCGATCCTGCATAATTTTCTGGGGAGGTGTTGGGAGCATGAATTTTTCCCTCAAGACATGCGTGATGCTAATATTGTCACCCTATACAAGGGAAAAGGAGATCGTGGTAATTGTAATAATTACCGCGGCATTTCCCTTCTTAGCATCGTTGGTAAGCTGTACGCGAGGGTTATTCTGGTAAGATTGCAGCGCCTTGCGGAGCGCGTGTACCCGGAGGCTCAATGTGGTTTTCGCTCCGGACGCTCCACAACGGACATGATATTTACCTTACGCCAGCTGCAGGAGAAATCACGTGAGCAAAATAGCCCCTTGGTGATTGCTTTTGTCGATCTAAATAAAGCGTTTGACACGGTTAGCCGCGAGGGGCTCTACAGTGCGCTCAGGTTGATAGGGTGTCCACCAAAACTTTTAAACTTGGTAAGATCTTTTCATGATGGCATGCGAGGTGCTGTTGTGCACGATGGTAAAACATCTTCTTCTTTCGACATGCGGAGAGGGGTTCGTCAGGGATGTGTTTTGGCGCCGACGCTCTTTGGCATGTTTTTCTCACTGCTTCTAAGGGTCGCTTTTGGGGATGTGGTCCAGGGAATACATTTGCACACAAGAGAGGACGGCAAACTCTTTAGCACCTCCCTTCTAAAGTCACGAAGCAAACGCGATGACCTATTTGTCGATTCACTGCTTTTTGCCGATGATGCCGCTTTTATTGCGAAGACCCCACAAGAACTGCAAGTCCTTTTGGACAAGTTTGCTTATGCATGTTCTCTTTTCTATGTCCATCAATGCTGGGAAGACGGTCATCCTGGCACAAGGCTACGACCAGAAACCAACTATTATGTTGGATGGCGTTGCTCTGGATGAAGTGGACCAATTATGTTATCTGGGCTCCAGTATAGCAAGCAATCTGTCACTAGACGCAGAGATTGGAAGTCGTTTGGGTAGGGCAGCTACGACGTTCGGCAGGCTTAGCGGCAGAGTATGGAATAACAACCATCTTACGACTAGGACCAAGATGATTGTGTACCAAAGTTGTGTCCTGAGTACTCTCTTGTACGGAGCTGAAACCTGGACGTCGTATGCAAAACAGGAAAGAAAACTGAACAGTTTCCACATGCGCTGTCTTCGAAGCATTCTAAGGATAACTTGGCGAGACAGAGTTACGAACGAAAGAGTCTTGCAAATCGCACAGCTACCCAGCATTACCGCAATGCTCAAACAGAGAAGACTGCGATGGCTGGGGCATGTGCATCGGATGGATGCCAGACGACTACCGAGACGCGTTTTGTTGAGTGAAGTAGCTTTTGCTAAGAGAAGGATAGGCAGGCCCTTGTTGCGCTTTAAGGACTGCGCAAAGCGGGATATGCACGCTTTCGGGATCAGCCCCGGGGAGTGGGAGGGACTGGCCGATGACCGCAGTGGATGGGGGAGCACTTTGTATGAGGGCTGCAGAACGCACGACAGGAGTTGGTTCCGGACTCTGGCGGACAAGCGTGAGAAGAGACAGCGGGGAGACGAGGGGGTCTCGCTTGCTCAAGCCTCGGACGGTCCTCTGTTTAAGTGTCAAGCGTGTGGACGCTGTTGTCGCTCCCGTATTGGGCTTTACAGTCACCAAGAAGTGTCAAAGAGGCGCTGTCTAAATCATCTGTAAAGATGGAAAGGCCTATTATATATAAATTTAATTATTACTAATTTCACAAACTAATAACTACGCCTAAATATGTACAAGTGATTCCGTCTTGAAGTGTGAAACAGGAATGATTTTAAATATAAAAATAGTTCGACACGTGTTTCAGGTACAACGTCGTCAACCCTTTGCACTTATAGATAACCTCACTAGCACTAGCACTTAAAGACCTCGAATCCCATGTGATATATTGAGGACTGTAGCCCTCATAAAATTAACACGCAATGGTTGCATTTATACCATATCTCATATCTTCAAATGACGTGTGAAACGATTAGGGATACGTAACAAGCTCAGCTTAATTAGTGACTAGATGATGTTGTGTGTCAGATGTCCAATATATTGGGTGAATGAGTGGTGTGGTGTAATGTTGCAGCGAACAAGTTACCAAAGAGCGAGGGAGTGGGCGGAGGCCCGGCGGCGGGCGCGCGGCGGCTCGGGGACGCCGAGCAGCAGCGATCCTCGTCCTGCTGCAAGTGATACACCGCGCCCCACGTGGTAACTATCCTAGCCTACACTTTTTTTTTACATGTGGAAATCCCCTCGGCCTGTCACTCCGCCAGGGCTTACGGCGGGGCGGTGTCCCAGCGTCTGGACCCCTCCCAGCGATCCTACCCTACCCTAGTCTACCCTACCTCACCACTTCTGTCTCCTACTACATCTTCTTTTTTTCCCGGATGCCATAGTATGGTAGCTATGTCGGGCTCAAACCGACTAAAACCGCACGCCATCTCCGGTACTTTAAGCCGAGGAACTAGGTGTACCCTCGAAAGGAAATCCCCGAAAGGCCCCCCCATCCCCGAAAGCCCCCCCCCCCCCCTAGCTAATCAAACGTTATTCGTTTACTTTATATTTCTCTGTTTAGTTTCATTGGCTAATATTTTGTTTGTATCACGTGACAGAGTGACATTAGCCAAACAAACAAGTGAATAGAGAAATGGAAAAGAAAAACGTTTGCAACTTAGCTAGGTGGCAGATGATAGACATTGGTATTGATTTTCTTGTTGACATAACCAAATTTAAGTTGACTAAATTTATTTGTTGGAATATATACTTTAATGTTTTTGACTTACAGTCTATTTTTCAATATCGAACGCATTGATATTTTTAGATTAAAACCAACAAAAAATTTATCGAAGACGCATGCTTGTTTATTAGTTAAAAACGTTTAACAAACGTCTATCGAAAATTGCACTTTATTATCAAAACCATTTTCGCTATAGGTATACCATTCCACACTTAAGAGATGATAATTTACATAATTGTGATTTTGATTGATGAACCCACAGAAATTAAAGAATTTCTACATTTAGTTTAGTTTGGTTTAGTCGGCATGTATTTACGTGATGAGTAATTTTAGTATAGCGATACTTCTAGTTTGTCTAGTTACCGCTACCGCTATGTTTTAATAGCTAGGATTTGAGATATCTAAAAATGGACTGTAAACCAATGCCATTAGGATATGTAATTGAAAATCATTTTTTTAGTTTATGTTAGTTTAATAATGTTAAACAACAGAACACGGCTATTTCCCCTCAAGTCTATATTAAGTTTACATGTCATACGTACACACTTGTCTTTGTGACCGATAAATAAACACAGTGACCGATGATCACAGACAGTGATAACACTCGTAAAGTAATCCGAAAGTTAAAACCGTATATTAACTAGAAAATTGGAGCAACGGAAGTAAAATACATCCAATTTTCCTTAGCAAAAGTGCGAGTACAAATACAATAAAACTGGGAGGGCATACATCACATTTAACAGAGAAGCAATAATGTCTTACTGTTGCGTTCCCGCCTTCTGTTCTAAATGATACACCACGTTCTACATAATACGTGTTTACTACGACCCGTACGACTTAACTGTGCATCTCAGGCTTTCAAACAATATTTATTTTTTCAAAGATATTTAAAAAATATATGCAAATAATTAACTCCACGCGTACAAAGTTGCCACCATTTTTACGATCTTATCTTTTTATGCAAATTGTACCGTCGGCGTTACGTCACAGCGTAAGGTGCACAGTTAAGGGCCACAGCACACTAGCTACTTTTAGCATCGGCGATTTTGCAACTGCATCGATACTGCATCGCGTTTTAGCGACTACCTGCGTTCGATCGCGGTATCAAAATCGCGCGTCATGTTGCATCATGACTTTCTGCGCGCGTTTTAGCGACTGCTCAGATGCCTGGATCGCGTCGGCTGTAGTGTTGTCTATATTTTTCCGAAGCCAAATCGATGCAACCGGCATCCGCATGTGTGCGGAGAGTAGCGTTCAGCTGCTGTGTCGCGCTTCTAAAAAGCGACTTAATCTCCGCGTTTGGCGTTTTTAAGTGTGCGGTGTAGAGCGTTCGGTCGCCGTATTTAGCTTCTAAAAAGCGACTAGTCTCCGATCGTCGATGCTCTAAAAGTAGCTAGTGTGCTGTGGCCCTAAGTCGTACGGGTAGTAGTGTCATACATAATTGTTTTAAAACCAAATATTTGTAATGTTTTCAGACAAAATCGCCAGTTGGTGAGGGCGTGTGCGCGGGTTGAGGTATGTAGTAGGTAACACGTAGCGGACTCGTCTCGGACCCGCGCTTGGCTGCACTACCGACGCTCAGACCACCCGACGGACACACCACACTTCTCTATAACTAACGCCTCATTCACAGTTCTGCTTCGTGGCATTTAAAACTGTTAAATAACACGAGGCATAACTGAAATATTGCCTCGTTTAGTTCCAAAATAGTCTCGGTACAATTCTATAGTATACGCCTGGCGTAGTAAACGTATTCTGTATTTTGCTCTTCGAATTAGCTAATTGTTATATATAGAGAGTCTCGCGGGGGCTATATATATCTGCATATTGATCTTGCAATGTTAAATATTAATTAATGTAAATCCTCGCGGGCCTCGTTATACATACAGCGGGTAGTGTGTGCGTCGTAGTGGTCATAAAAAAAAACATTATATATTATTATTAAAACAAGCTAATGATAAAAAAAATGAAAAACTAGTTTTAAAACTTATTTGTAATTGTAATGAAATGTAATAAAAATATTATTATATTTACTTTTTGTTTGTATCATGTTAGAAGCACTGTGCCGTAGCGATACATAACAGCTTTTGTTATATAAATATACAATATAATATTATTAAGTTGGGGAACTGATATACGTTCATTCACCGGGAGGAAGGCACTCATAGTAGATAATAATATATTTTTCATCATATCGTAACTATTTCTCCAACTAAAGTGTATTATGTGGTCGATAGGGGCGTGTTGAGGCGAGATTCATCGGTGAAGGTGCATTTTCAAACGTGTACTTGTTACATATACATTTAATTTTATACTTTTATTTTACTATTGTAGCGATATTTAGACACCATTCATCAACAAGTGAAATCCATTAGATTGTATGACGAAGAACAATATTACATGTGTCTGTGTCTGTCGGGCTTTATTACAATATTGGAACTTTTATCTGCAACGAAGTTGTCTAGATAAATATATTTTTTATTTACAACCTATATGAGTAAGGGAATCGTTTAGATTTCGTCGTACAAGGGTTTCCGTGTTGAAACCTTCCGTCTCCCTGTTAACGATCGCTCGTTAGCCCTCTGACGGTCAGTTCGGTGCTGACCGCCAGAAGCTCGTATCTGATAAGAACCCAAATGGTATCTAATAAAATTGTGATTGAATTCTCCGTAGAGCGTTTATGGTAACATTCATACAATCATTATTTTAGTTCAAAATAATATAATATGGCATAGTTATTTAATGAAAGCATAGATTTACACTTCTCACTTACGAAGTTATATAGTTATTTTTAAAAACCACTAATTATTCGATGGATAAATTGTTCTATACATATTATTAATTATTATGTATATTGTCTTGTATAATTTATATTTTATAAGTAAAATGTAAACGGTGGGGTCGTAGATTCGTGTCCTTTTTTATCGCATTCCATACAGGGAGGAGCCACTACGGCCTGCGGCAACGGATCGATTGTATCGATACATTGCTGAGTAAGATATGCCTTACAACACTTTGAATCCAATCGTATCGGCTTGTATTTATTTAAAAAAAATATGCTGTGTGGACGCGTTCAGTTTTCGCTTGTTATAATCACATTAATTTCCTAAAGGCTTGCGTCACTCCTTAGCAGTTTATTTTTGTACTTGTAAGAAGGATAGGCAACGGGCAACACCTAGAGAGTGGGACGAGTGACAATACACTTGTATCAGGGACCCGCTGGCGGGAATTGTTCTTAACTTTCGTGTAACTGTTAAAAAATAACCGCTTAATGGTGGCACTTTGTTCTATATTGTCCAACATTTACACTTTTAATTTCGATTCTGAGGTGCGCCATTCAACGGGCTTACATGAAGTGCATTTTAGGAATCAGCACCAGACTAAAGCAATACAATGTACCTTTTAAATAAATGGAATTTTAGCAAATTATATTTACTTGGCGTTATATTACAGAAGGTTATCAACATTTAGGTAGCGACATGCAATAATGAACTTAAAACAAACGCAATAGAAATGAATATTGAACAGTTCCCCTTAAATCGTTTAATAGTCACCACTCTGGCTGGCGACAGCAGCCGATCATGATCGTATTGTATGTTTTTGTATTGTGTAAATATTTTGGATTTATTAAGAATATTATTATATTGATTAAAAAAACATTGTAAATGAACATTTTTAGTGTTTTATTTCTAAATTCCCCGCGAACTCAATGACATAATAGGAGGAAGAGAAAGATCGATGGTATGGTAAGACGATGCAGTCAGAATGTACTCCACCCACAAGTTACAATCATATATTATTTACCTAAAAATCATCATCCTCCTAGCCTTTATTCCCAAGTTTATTTGGGGTCGGCTACTAGTTCAACCGGTTTTACCTGAATTTCAGTTTTTCCACGGAGTGACTGGCATCGGACCTCCGCAACCGTAACTGAAATTCGAAGACTGAACTAGTTGTCAGTATATTTGAGGGCACTGACTTCCCAATAACGATTGCCATAGATGTTCATGACAACCGGGACCGACGGCTTTACGTGCTCTCCGAGGCACGGGCGTGAATCACCGCCAAACTTCCAAACTCCGGGCAGCTATTAGGAATTTCCTAAGAAAATCCCAAAAACACTTTGGCTCGACCCGGGATTTGAACCCGAGACCTCTTGATTAGCAGTTGCATAGGTTTATATAATATTGTACGTCGCATAGATCTTAATTACCTAAAAATATATGGTAGAAATAGGATAACGAAGTAAAACAGCGCAATAGTTAGTAAAATTGTTTATTTAGTTTGACACTTATGCGTTAATATTAATTAACACCGCCAGAAAACAGGGTTTCTTAAAATTTATTTAAGTTATTAACATTCTGACTAGTCTATATAATATTACAAAATCGAAATAAATTCAATTGAACACTTACATCATTTTAGTATTTTTTAAACATTTTTATATGACAACACTGAATAATTGCTAGTATTTTAAGTGGTATTTATTATTTAGTCGAACATAATACATATATTCATTATGATACTCTAGAATTAAAATTAAATAGGACGTATATACTTCATTAGATCCAACTTTAACAGTAATTATGTCAGTTGTTGATGAGATTTCTCTATTCAAATTTTAAACTTATATAAGGGCCACAGCACACTAGCTACTTTTAGCATCGGCGATTTGGCGACTGCATCGATGCTGCATCGCGTTTTAGCGACTTCCTGCGTTCGATCGCGGTATCGGAAACGCGCATTTTAGCGACTGCTCAGATGCCAAATCGATGCTACCGGCATCCGAATGTGTACGGAGAGTAGCGTTCAGCTGCTATGTCGCGCTTCTAAAAAGCGTCTCAATCTCCGCGTTTGGCGTTCTTAAGTGTGCGGTGTAGAGCGTTCGGTCGCTTTTCTAGCTTTTTATCTAGCTTTTAAAAAGCGACTAGTTGCCGATCGCCGATGCTAAAAGTAGCTAGTGTGCGGTGGCCCTAAATAGTAGTTCTTTTTCACGTTCATACTAAATAATGTAGTCAATCAGACTTTACACATTCGAGTTAATAATAATTATAATATAATTAATATAATGCAGTCGGAATCATCCAAATTTTTCTTTCATGACCGATATTTTAAAAATAAGCATGTTTTTATCTATTGCACATATAACTGGCCAGTTAGGAATTTTGGTAATTATAGTAGTATTTAGTACATAAAGTAACTAAAATAAGTACTTTATTGGTAAGATCTGGCAATAATAATTGCCGTATCTCAAAAATCTGATTAATTATTACTCAAATTAATATTGTGTAAGATTCTTTATAGAGTTATAAGCAATAATAAAGAGACCAATAAAACCAGATGTGGCCGCTGACTCACCTGTTCGTTAAATACATTTTCATTTTTGTTAAGTATTGTGCTAAGATAATGGAGTCTTATATTAAGATATATAAATAAGTACATTAAAAAAAAACATTCGTAAAGTAGTTTAGTTTTCTCAACATAATCTGACATATTCTAGTACATATAATACAAGTTCATGTATTAAAAATAAATATAGTGAACACTATCATTGACATATTTTGTTAGCAACGGTAGATACCTCGTTTGTTCTCGTTCACTCTCCAGTTAGACTCCCAATTTATTTAAGGGCCGTAATTATAGCCTAACTTTATGAGCTCAATACATATAAGAGATATATATATAACTTTTTGCATTTGCACTGGTACTCTGCAAGATATCTACCCTTGGTAACAACATGAGCCTCACTTCATATGTACAGTAGTTATACAGCGAGGTTACAGGTCCTCATAGCTCGTCGTCGAAGTGTTCCCCGTACATGTCGGAGGGCGAGGACCCGGAGCTGCCGACGAACATCTCGGTGTGGTCCAGGATTTCCTCGAACGACAATATATCGTCGTGGTTGTCGTCCACTGATGCGAACAAGTGGTCAACCTCTTCTAGCGCTATTTCTCTGCAAAACAAAAAATATATATTTATATGCTTAAAAGGGTAAGGCTCACAGAAAATGTACCAACACACACGAGAACTCGTAACACACTGGAAATATTGTTTATGATTAATTCAGAAGAGACAAGATTATTCAATTTAATGGCATTTCAAATAAAATACCATACAAATAATCAAATTATTTATTTAGCTCAAACGCATCGCTAACAAAGCTGTATAAATATATATGTATATTTATACACCTTTTAAATATTCACTTGCCTGCAATCTGTGGAAGTGGTTAAGTGTAAAGGGACGATAATGTGTAACAGCGGGCCTAGTGTGAGTTTCACATGAACTGGCACCTGTCACTTCATTGGTGAAGATTTGTACATCTCAATGTCGAAAGCTATCGCCACATAAAGCGGTTAGATGAAGAAATAATATTTATTTTTTTATTTACCTAAATCAGCTTTCCAAGGCAATACTTTTGCCACCTAATAATGGAGTAAAAAAAATAGTAGCGTAGCAAAAGGTGGAGGTTTGATACGTCTCTGCCTACCCTATCCGTGTTCACAGGTGTGGGTGTGAATATACTCACTCGTTGTCCGGAATGATCCACGTGTGAATCTCTTTCAGGTCGATGACCCCGTCGTGGTTCAAATCTAAGTCATGGTCGAATTTGTCCTTTTCGGCCACCAACCATTCCTTGTCCTGTTGCTGACCTGCACATTTTATTAAACACTTATAGTGACGCGCCTGTCGGTCTAGTAGTGGTTAATGATCCCAACTGATAAGCTGAAGTCTTGTGTTCGATTCTCACCCAGGACGAATAATTGTGTAGAATTTATCCATATAACATATACATATATATCCTACTTCCTACTAATATTATAAATACAAAACTTTGTGAGAATAGATGTTTGTTATTCTCGCGCTGAACGAATGTGCATGAAATTTGGCATAACGATAGATAATAGGCTAATTAATAATTATACCGAAAAATTATCAGCTGTCCAGTACCTAACCTCCTTCTTATTTAGTATCAATAGCCGTGATTATTATTATACGCCTCACGTAGAAGAATTAAATAACTTGTCATTCCAAGATGATGGTCTGTGCCTCATAAACTAATTCGATTAAAATATCTGTGTCGATGGTTCGTTAAATGTACCGAATAAATTAACGCATTCGATTCAGATCGGTCATTCACATTGAACATGATTGTGCATATATTTTTGTGATATACATTTAATAGAGCTCTCGCCTCGGTGGTCTAGTGGATAGCGTATACGACCAATAATTCAGAGGTCTCGGGTTCAAATCCCGGGTCGGGCCAAAAAGTAGTTTTGATTTTTTCTTAGGAAATTCCTAATAGTAGCCTGAAATTGGAAGTTTGGCGGTGATTCACGTCCGTGCCTCGGAAAGCACGTAAAGCCGTTGGTCCCAGTTGTCATGAACACCTGTGGCATAGGCAATCGTTTTTTGGAAGTGCCCTCAAATTTACTGACAACTAGTTTAACCGTCGAATTTCAGTTCTCCCTTAGGGCTGCGGAGGTCTGAAAACCGGTTGAATTAGTAGCCGACCCCAAATAATATTGGGAAACTACTGGAGGCAGGAAACTGAAAGGCATGTGTGTCCCTTGAGGAGCGAAGGCGAACATTAATAGAGGATTTTGGAAAATAGAGGAGGTTGAAAAAGGCAATCAAAGTTATCATCATCATATGTAACATCGGACATTGTCTATACATACGTATATAAAGACTGAAATTAAGGTAAAACCGGTTGAACTAGTAGCCGACCCCAAATAAACTTGGGATTAATGGCTCGGAAGAAGATAGACGATGTCACTGTTGCTGTTTTTACGAATATATTGACATTTATTAAAGTCGGTTCATAACTTTAAAAAAAAAGTTTACACTAACTGAGTCCCGCGGTGTTGCCCGAGGTTACTGTTGTAATTATCGAATAACGCCACGGAGCGAAGCTAGTCTCAAAAAATTGCCTAAGTTACCTAAGAGGCCGGCGTACGACACTCGAAACTGCAAGTTGAAATTTGTTCGTAAAATATTGCTGTCTCTGTTTGACAAAATACAACGTAGATACGAGTGCACCGCTGTATGTGTGTATGTGGATTGACATTCATTCGTAGTAATTCGGACTCTCTCGTAGAAGGTTCGGCTATCATTAATTGACTGACACGAATCACACACACATTGAAATATTTTTTGATGCGATAGCACTACTAATTGCTTGAATTTGTGAAAATATGGATGTGTTTTGTAATATCGAAAATCATGAATGAGTCCGGGCCCCATAAGTCATCAACTTTCTGGCAGTGAATTTCTGTACTGTGTTTGGAACATTGCATTTTAATCTGTATCATTTATCAAATAAAGTGCTATTATTAATATCTTTACATACCTCTATCGCCGATGTACTCCATAAAGTCGATGACGCCATCTTTATTGGTGTCTCTATCGGCGAGGGTCTGGTTAATGAGGAACGGATGCATTTCTTCGTGTTCTTCAGGATTCGTGAATACCTGTTTATATTATTATTTTTAGAAATAGTAACTATGAATGTATAACAAAATATATACATATTGTTACACCCATTTCCCAGAGGAGAAGGCACAGACAATTGATCTCCACACTAATGAATACTCCGCCCGATGGCTATCATGAGTATAATCCAGGAGTAGGGGCACCATCCTCATTGTGAGGGTAGGCATTGCAGCATGGTGACCTTTACCATGGCGCCTAGTGTGATGCAACTGTATCATCCTACTAATATTAGAAACGCGGAAGTTTGTATGTATGTATCTATATTTGATGCTCTTTCACTCAAAAACTACTGAACGGATTTGGATGAAACTTTACAGTAATATAGCCTATATATCAGAATAATACATAAGCAATTTGACTGCAATAATCGAGATACACGCGAGCGGAGCCGCGAGCGAAAGCTAGTCAAATATAATAAAAGTAGAAACATGGAATGAAGAAAGAAATTGGAATCTTACATCGAACTCATCCAGCTCCAGCTTCCCGTCGCTATTGGCGTCTGCAGCCGCCCACATCGTCTTCTCCTCTTTGAGGGTCTACAAATAAATTATTTGCAGTTTAGAATTGGCCCTGGGTGTTGAGAAAAAAAAAATCACACTACATCACTTTACTAAAAAAAAGAATTACCGCCACAGAATGAAAATATTACCTATGCCCTTTAGCTACAGAGCACAGGCCCGCGTACCGGAGGGCAGTTAGACAAAGTCTTTTTCTGAAGATGCAGGATTAGCTAAGAGCTAAATAGATTTACGATACTGGTTTAGAAGACATTAACAATATAATAGCTCCATCATTCGCACCTTCAATTGAAACGGTCAATGACGTAAAAATAACTACAAAAGTAGTTAAAATTAAGGGGCTACGTACGTTAGAGGGCTCCTAGAATGGAGTGCTTACTAAACGGCACGGTCAGTATCTAGATGGGTGACTGTTTGTGGCATGGTATGTGGAGGTCACGTTAAGCAGTCGGCCCCGGTTATTATCAAAAGATCAGAGTCGTAAAGCTTAGTTGGAGATTTGAGCGGCCTAAAAACATCGAACGTAAGATTACGTAGACACAATGTGTCTTGCAAGTCCCTAACGCACACTCCACCAACGTGGGGACGCAGGGCCTTAAGTGCCCCGGAGACAGTCACTCGCAATTGTCAATTTCTACATCATCGAATGAGTTCAGACAAACCATATTGTTTATAAAGAACATGAATGAAGAACTAATCATATACCTATGTAGTAGAAACATACCATCCTACGTGAATAGTAACCCTCTCCTGGAGTCAATCACTGTGGAGGTAATTTTTTATTAAAGATTAGCTGAATCCCCACAATTAATTAAAACAACCGCCGTTACCCTTTAAAACAATAATCTCAATCACTCCTTAGGTCATCAATTTTCTGCCAGAGACATCAGACCAGCCGTTCCAGAGATTATCAACAATAAACAGACGGACAAAAAATTTAAAATTGTAAAAAACTGTTCATTTGACATTACATAGAGACACTTTGTCTGTATATATAATTATGTTTATAGCAAGATATTTGAACAACTCAGTATCAAGTCTCACCATGCCAGAGTCTCCCGTGTCTTCAGGACCAGCTTCATCATCACTGTCTACTCCTAACAAGTGCAAATATTCCAACCACGTCACAGATCCATCCTGGTCTTCATCAGCTTCTTGAAGGCGTTCCTCCGTTTCTTCACGAGATAAGCTTCTATAGTGGGAAATTATTATTATTACATTAGAATAGAATAGAATTATCTTTATTGTACACCATTTCATTCAATATACATTTAGGATTCTAACTAAATTCTAAAAAGCATGCCATTACATACATGGGACACACAAATTGTTATTCTAAGACTAGGTTTTCTTTGTGTCTTATTCATACATGTTTATTAAATGGTCTGAAACACTTTTTAGTGTCTGGGCCTTCACTTCTAAAAATAACTTTTGAATTAAGAAACTCCTCTTTTTTAAGTCACTCAAAAAATTTCTAAATTATATAATTCACATATAAAAGTTATGATACCAACACAGGGCATTTAATTACCTGCATTAATTTACTAAATAACGATGTACTACCATAATTAAGATGTGATGCATATGTTTCAAGGAAATATTTTTTATTGTTAACCCAGGGTAATATGATAATATATATTGCTTCTGGTAATATAATTTTAATCTTTATTTCTTTTTTAACAACTAGACCTTTACCAATAAAATTTAATAGAGTGACTATCAAATGATTACCAAAAATTTTCAAGACTATTTCCAGATTGCTATTGGAAACCTTTTTTCTTACAACTCAAGATTCATAATTAATCTTATAATTTTATTTCCGATTATTTTACTTAAAATATTGTTTATTTATATACTTAGTACTAAATTAATGTTTACTAAATAATTAATTAAGTATCACACTTACATGAACGATTTTAATATCCACTTCTTAAGTTCTAATCGGTCTATTAATTTATCTCCGTTTAAGTCCATCTTAACCAGCAGTTCCGCCAGTTTCGCCCTAGCTTCCTCAGGCGACAGACTGTCGAACTTCTCCGCCTCCTTCACACTCCCTATGGTATAATAATATGTTACAACCAACGCAAGGGGAACCAACACAAATAATGCGCTGCTAACCGACATCCTAAGCGGCGTGCTATCGCATACCTTATCAACTGAGCAATTGCAAAACTTAACCGGCGACCGACGTCACAAAACGCAGTAAAACAAACTGTATACCTAAGATAGCTTCGTGGTCGAACTCTGAGTTGTGCCCGGAGTCGCCGTAGTGTTCATAGTCTCTCGCACGGAAGCTCCCATCGGACTCGCGCTCCACATTATCCATGCTGTGATCGTGCACCGCTGCTGAGGCACAGTACACCAGCAGATTGTGAGTTAATAGTATACTCAGAATATATTTAAAAGCCATTTTTCTACACAATGTCTGCACTTATTTATTTATAACCTAGTTTGTTCGTTTTATAGTGAAAATTCATAGATTGTTTACTTTCAAAAATAACATTGACGGCACAGCTTTGATGCGAAGCACTGTCTGACGGCATGTAATTCTGTGTTGCCATTAATGAGTATAGACAGATAGTGAACTGAATTCTCTGTTTGCAAAATCAACCTTCTGTCACGTTTAAAATATGAATTACGACACTCAATGCAGTTGTAGATTTTAATTTCACATTTTACTACTCATTACACGGTTATTTTAAATTTTATTATAATTAACTACATAGCAAAAAAAAACATAATAAGATTCAATCTTTTATGAATTACGATATTGACGAGTTAGTTTGAAGAGTGACTCCCCGGGCTTTGTTCGAGCTCAAGCGGATGACTAACAATAATGTTTTCAATGCGAGTGCACAAACAAACATTATAGATAGCTTAGCGTATAATGTTATCAAAATAGCACGTTCTTGAATGGGTCCATTTGACATTTTCATAATATAATCTCACATCGGGATGGTTGATCACGATAGTGTGCCAGATTAACTGTAGATATTGCTTTCAGAAAATATACGGTCGACTGAGGAATCTGTGGGACCTCTTATAGAAATCTATATTAGATACTCTTAATTTAATATTAACTAGTTGCTCCCCACGGTTTTGGTTGTACCTTAACAACTACAATCGTAGTTAGTTAAACTAGATAAGTTCTGAACGGAGGGCAAACCGCTTCTAAAAGTGTATCTGATTACCTACTCTTTCTCTTACGCATACAGCAGCGGTAGGCAGGCTCCTCCTCTCTCACAACTTTAACTGTATGTATTCAATATTAAACAGTTCAACTGTGATTAGTTTAAAAATTTATTTCTGTCGGGCGTCTCGAGATGCACTATTTTTTTGTATAGATCTGCATTTAGTAAAAATCTGTTAATTTTATATTACAAACGGACACTTAATTGATGTGAAACATCTATAGCCGCACGTAAAACAGATTTCTGGCCTGGCGACGCGTCGCCACGGCACGCTATACGATGGTATATATATACAGTCTATATGCAGTAGTGTGTACTGTACTATTTTAATAATTAGTAATATTTTATTTTATCATTATGACATATTTAGTTCCTATTACAATATGTTCTTTTCTGCATATTACTTTTACAAAATAATGGCGATGTTTCACATTTGCCAGGCGTCCCGTGACGGCTCACATTTTTTTTTTAATTTCTATGTATAGATGAATGTCAATCTATTTTCGCAAAATTAAACTGCCATATTTAAATCCCTTATGTACCTACCTATTGCAGTCCCCTGCTGAACATAGGCCTCTCAAATTGCATATCAAGATTGACTTCGTTCAATTATCGGCTTTAAGTATCCAACTCCATACAATATATTTATACCGTTTATGCATTTACTCAATTGAAAATTACACTGTTTAAACAACAGGTATCGTTTATAAACTTCAATCGGATGCACTTGTTTTAAAATAGGAATGTTTAATCTTTCTTTTCCTATTACAGCTCACATGAGGTTTTTACTCAGTAGTACAGTCAAGTATGGTAAATCTTTATTTTTTATTTATAAAAGACAACTCCCTCATTAGGAACATAAATCCTGTGTCGCGGGGGACTTTACAAATATACATGAAACAACCACAAAAATCACCCAGACTCAGAACAACAATTTGTGAATTACACAAAGTGCTGTCCCACGTGGGATTTGAACCCACGACACTTGGCTAGGTAGAAACCGGAGTGCAGTGGTAAAATCACTTTTTTTTTTTTTTTTTTTTTTAACGTGTGGAAATCCCCGCGGACCGTCACCCCGTCGGGGGTTACGGCGGGGTGGTGTGTCGCTGTTCGAGAGGGTGTTCCACGCCCGCATCGTCCGGCACCTGCGCGAGGTGGGCCCCGATCTGTCGGACGCCCAATTTGGATTCCGGGAGGGGCGTTCGACGGTCGACGCAATTCTGCGTCTGAAGGCCGCGACCGAACAGGCGGTGGGCTGCGGCGACGTGCTGTTGGCGGTGTCGTTGGACATCGCCAACGCATTCAATAGTCTGCCATTCAGCTGCATCAGGGCCGCACTCCAGTACCACGGAGTGCCACAGTACCTGAGGCGGCTAGTTGCAGACTATCTGACGGAGCGTACTGTCATGTACGAGGACCGAGAAGGAGTCTTGAGACGTCGGGCCATGTCGTGCGGTGTTCCACAGGGGTCTGTCCTCGGACCACTCCTGTGGAACATGGGATACGACTGGGTCCTGCGAGGGCGTCTCCCCCCCGGGGTCGGTGTAATTTGCTACGCCGACGACACTCTTGTGACAGCCCGGGGGGCGACCTTCGAAGAGGCGGCACGCCTGGCCACCACAGGAGTCTCCCTGGTGGTCGGGCGCATTGTGGCGCTGGGTTTGCGGGTGGCCCTAGAAAAGACGGAAGCCCTACTTTTCCATGGGCCCCGTCGTGGTCCACCCGCCGGCGCCTCCATCGAGGTCAACTCGGTCCTCGTACCGGTCCGGGCCCACTTGAAGTATCTGGGTCTGGTCCTAGACGGTAGGTGGCTCTTCGACGAGCACTTCCAACAGCTTGCTCCGAAGCTGATCGGCACTGCCTCCTTCCTTGGGCGTCTTTTGCCCAATCTGGGAGGAGCCAGTGTCGCCACGAGGCAGCTGTACACGGGGGTTGTCCGGTCTATGGCACTCTATGGTGCACCGGTGTGGGCGGCGGCTCTGACCGAGCAGAATAGGGCGCGCCTCAGGCGGCCGCAGAGAACTCTGGCGGTCAGAGCCATACGGGGTTACCGCACCGTATCGACGGAGGCGGCGTGCGCCCTGGCCGGAACACCCCCGTGGGATTTGGAGGCGGAAGTGCTCGCCGACGTTTATCGGCGAGTGGCTAACTACCGGGCGGAGAGTGGTGGAGTTGGACCTCCGCCCGAGGACGTGCGCGAGTGGCGCGAAGCCGCTCACCGAGCCACGATGGATCGCTGGTCGGTCCGGCTGGAGACTCCACGTGCTGGCCTCGCCACCGTAGAGGCGCTTCAGCCGGTCATCGGCGAATGGGCAGTGCGGCAGCACGGGACCCTTACCTTCCGACTGACGCAGGTTCTTTCCGGGCATGGTTGCTTCGGAAAGTACCTGCACTCGGTTGCCAGGAGGGAATTGAGTCCCGCCTGCCACCACTGCGACTGCAGTGAGGATTCGGCTCATCACACGCTGGCGGTCTGCCCCGCATGGGAGACGCAGCGCCGGGTCCTCACTGCAGTCATCGGAGAGGATCTCTCGCTTCCGGCCGTCGTTCGTTCCATGGCCGGCAGCGAGAGCTCATTTACCGCGGTCGCAACCTTCTGCGAGGACGTAATCACGCAGAAGGAGGCGGCGGAGAAGGCCCGGGAGGACGACATCCAATCGGACCAGATTCGCCGCCGGCGACTCGGGCGGCGGAGGCGCGAACATCTGCGCCTCATGCCGCCTTGAGTGTGGCCGTGGGTGGACGGGATGGGTTTTCCCTCCACCCGCCCTATGTGGCCAGTCGCGAGGAGGCGGCGTCGGTGTGTGCCGGACGCCGCCTAAGAGAGGGTCGTCAAACCGAGACGGTGCCCGCATTAGGAGCGGGCAGGCGCTGGAGAAGTTCAGAAGGAGATCTAACCCTGGACTTCTCCTCCTCCTAAACGGAGAAGCGCGGAGAGGGCACACTGTGTGGTTTTTAGTCGGTTCAAGTCCGACACACCACCCCGCCGTAACCCCCGGTGGGGTGACGGTCCATGATGATTTTCCACACATAAAAAAAAAAAAAAAAAGGGGTGGTGTGTCGGACTCGAACCGACTAAAACCACACGGTGTGACCCTCTCTGCGCCTTTGTATTGGAAGGAGTCCAGGGAGGGGATTTCCTTCTCGACTCCAACCGGCGCCTGCCCGCACTGTTGCGGGCACCATCTCAAAATTTTACTCTCTAATTAGGCAACGTCCGGTCACACGCGGACGTCGCCCCCTCGCGGTTGGCCTCCACTACGGACGGACGGGAAACCCGTCCCGCCCATCCGCGGCCACTCTCAGGGCGGCATGAGACGCAGGTATGCGCGCCTACGCCGCCCCGGGCGCCGGCGGCGGATCGGGTCCGATTGGATTGCATCCTCCCGGGCCTTCTCCGCCACCTCCTTCTGCAAGATTACGTCCTCGCAGAAGATTGCGACCGCGGTAAAACAACTATCACTGCCGGCCATCGATCTTATGACGGCCGGCAGCGAGAGATCCCCTCCGATGACTGCAGTGAGGACCCGGCGCTGCGCCGCCCAAGCGGGGCAGACCGCAGTGGTAAAATCACTAGGCCAACCATGCAGTCAAATCTACTGTAAACTCCCAGTAAGCTCTAATTCATCCTGCTAGCCATTATTCCCAAGTTTATTTGAGGTCGGCTACTAGTTCAACCGGTTTTACCTGAATTTCAGTTTTTACACGGAGCGACTGGCATCGGACCTCCGCAACCCTAAGGGAGAACTGAAATTCGAAGATTGAACTAGTTGTCAGTATATTTGAGGGCACTGACTTCCCAATAACGATTGCCATAGATGTTCATGACAACCGGGACCAAAGACTTTACGTGCTCTCCGAGACACGGGCGTGAATCACCGCCAAACTTCCAAACTCCGGGCAGCTATTAGGAATTTCCTAAGAAAATTCCAAAAACACTTTTTGGCCCGACCCGGGATTTGAACCCGAGACCTCTTGATTAGTAGTCGCATACGCTAACCACTAGACCAACGAGACACTAGACCAAACTCTAGTTCAAGACGCATATATGATAAGAATAAACAGTTTTATCGACCATGCTGAAACTTCTACAGCCGTTCCTTAATTCCTGATATTTGTCTTGCGTAATTAAATCATCGGCATAATATCAAGGACTAGCTGACCCTTTTTCTAACCTCTTGGGCGGTCATCCCACAGTGGTTTGCAGTACGGAGGGTTGTTGAGTCCAAATCGAAATGACTAAAACCACACGGTGTGGAGAGATACGGGTTTATTTGCCACTCTAACCGTCAGTTTCTCACGAGTAGATAGAGATATTTTTAAACATTTTAAAAATTATAAACTTTTCGCAGTCCTTCCATGCTTAGAACACCCGAATAAGTCTTCTTCTGAAAAACAAACAATCAAAGTTCTTCGAAGATATGATGACGCAACAACCCACATACAGATACACATACAAACACAGATCCACACGTCAATCGTCGTAACAATCCTCACACTTTGTATCAGGGCTCAGTACTTGAAAATAAAGTACCAAATATTATAGATATAAATATAATAGTTTGCCACATTATAGGCGTGATGTTCCACTCATTTACAAAAATACACATATCGGAATCGTCGGCCAAACCTTCGAATTTTATTCTCGCATCCGTAAATAATAAAAATAATATTTTGGGATTACTCCTAAGATTTTTTTTTAAATTTACTTCTAATTTCTTACGTATTTAAAATTATAAGGATAAATACCGTATTCGTGTAAATAGCTTTCCACGTATCCCTTTATAATTGCCCATTGTGTAAAATTTTAATATGGCATCCTCTGCCTGATGGAAAGCATGAGTAGAATCCAGGAGGGTCACCATCCTCATTGTGAGGGAAGGCAATGCAGTATGGTGATCCTTACCATGGCGGCCTGGTCAGATAATTCTACATCATTCTCCCGGCATTCCGGAGGCTGAGAGAATGATGCAGAATGATTGGGCCTCCGATGTGATACTCATCAACGAAACACGACAGCAATAATGCTGTCATTATTAGGATGGTCTTCTGTGTGAGGGTAGTAGAGTTTTCTTTAATATGTCCCAGACTGCTTTTTTTTCAACTGCTCCAAGAAATACCTTTATATTTTAGCCAATGTATATTGGACAGTTATAGAAAACAAAAGAAAATGTAAAACTTCATACTCACCGTAAATTAGGATTTGTTTTATAATTAAACAGCAACTGTTTCCGAATTAAGGTTTTATTACCGGCTAATAAAAGTCTGAAGGCCTTTGCATATATACGGTGTATTTTAAATTTACATTTTTAATACGTTACCGACATGATTAAGATAAGATGATGCCGGCTAACATACTTTGAATACATTTTTTACTGCAGACTATAAATTGATCCACACGATAAAATTGTTTGTGGTGCCGTAAACATATAATATTACACTTAAGCATGTATACACACGTATATTTTGATACAAAAATTTTCTGCTTTATGTATAACCCGTCACCTCATCAGTACGTACTAACACATTCGGTACGTACGCTAGCTTTTTAACTAATTTAGACAAATATAAAAAATAAGCGACACTATTTGATTGACCCATTCATTCTCAAGTGAATTAAAAGTTGTTCTAATAAAAATTCTTTTACATTGATCAAAATAAAAGATTTAAAATTTCAAAGGGACCCGATGTCATATTTGTCATTCTGGGAACTACTTTGAGATTTGATCGCATTTTACATGCGCGTTTGTGTACCAGGTACAAATAATATGCGACTGCAACCTGTTTGTTCCAATGCCATTGTCGTTAGTTATTGCAAATACGCCGTGTGCAAAGGCCTTTAAATCTTAACGGCCCATTCACGACCTTTCCGCTGTGAGCGGCAGCGAAAAGCGAAACGCCGAGCGGTCATATCAAAAGTATAGAAATGTACGAGGCACGCCACGAGTCGCCGCTCATAGCGAAAAAGCTAGCGGTTTTTGCGCAGAGCGAATTGCTACAGCAGCGGGCGGTATGGAGAGCGACGGGAACAAAGGCACAAGTTCGTATGTGCGACGCCACGAAACAGAGCGGCGTGGACAGCGGTGCAGGAGTGACGGACTCAGCGGCGTTAAATAAAAACAAAAAATTTTAGACGATTTTATGGCGGTAATGGATACCGAGGCTTTTATAACAGAAATTTAAATAGACCGCCTATATGGATGTCAAAATATCCATAACATAAATATAAAAAGGTTGTGGGAAGAAATTAAACAATGTTTTCCGGAATATAATGGTACTTCGTTTAATTTAAATTGATAACACAAAAACATAGAACCTAGGTACCTACCAAACGAAGCCACTGATATGTTGACAAAACTACTGGTATGTTTACGTAATGTAGGTGGATAGTTGACAAGTTTTAAAAGTTAATTTTTTTCTCTGTCAGTAGGTACCTAATTAGCAAAACAGTTTACATATCAGTAGTTTTGTCTGTAGATATAACTACACACGAAACTACTAGTATGTCTTATACGCAATGTAAGTAGTTGACAAGTTTTTAAAGTTTTTTCTCTCTGTAAGTACCTACTTAGCAAAACACTTGGAAACATCAGTTACTTCATATAGGTAGGACCTTCGTATAGGTCACTAAATCCACCATCTAAATACCGATCTTTATTTAGTTCGTGCACTCATTCTATCATATTTAAAAAAAAAAATTTGTTTCTAAACAGACAGGGGATAATTTTTATAACGCCATGATTTTTAACACGTTTCGACTACCTAAATACGTCCACCGTCGCCGCTGCAACTATTCGCTACTAGGGTTCGTGGCGTGCGAAACGCACCGCTCACCGACGCCGCTCCGCTTTTCGCTAAGACCAAAACTCGTGGCCAGGCCGTACAGTTAAAATTACAATTAAAAAAAGTATTAGAAATATTTATTTAAGCAAGTTATTGGCAGCCATAATTATCAAAGTGATTCTTCTATTCGCTATATGGTGGGGATAATCGATTAGAAATTTTGACAGATGCTTGCGAACTTCTCCAACGACCAGTGGGAGATGCGAACGAGTGTCCGGCTCTGCTGTTTTTAAATGTATTATAGCCTCTTCCAGGTATCTAAGGAAAAAACCTGTATTTTAGTATACAAGTCAATTATGAAAATAAAACCTTATGATATTACTTTTGAGTATTATTATATTAATAGCTTTTGCCTGCAGCTGAAAAAAGCCTAAACGAGCTCTAAATTCAACCCCTGGGGCGACTATCGCCACTAACGCTACGCAAAGAGTATGTAAGTGAGTCAAAAATAAGTTACTCCTTATTTCATTAGCTTCTTGCTAGTGAAAAGTCCCGTCAAAATTGGTCTTTCCGTCCCAGACATTACCCGGAACACACAGACAGACAAAAATTTTTAAATCTGCTTTTTTCATGTAAGTAATATATTTACTTTCTTATGCATTAACAAAGCAAACCTATGTTTCGCTGCCCTTGTACGTTTAAATCTAGAACACATTGGTCATGCTGATAGTAATAATGGAAAATTCATGTTATATGAAAATATACAACTGTGCTAAAGCAAGTTCAGACTTTTATTGTACCAGAAAATTCAATGTTTAGACATTTTTAGGTACTAGCTGAGTACCGCTGCTGTTATTATTATATTATATGTAACAACACGGTGCTAAGATATCCATAGCTATTCCTTATGTCAAGTAAACTGCCAGTGAAAGTTCCGTCTAAATCGGGCGAGCCATTCGAGCGGTTAGCCGGAACAAACAAACAGATAAGATACAAAAATTTTCAAAATTGGGTTTTCGATGCAAGTACCGTATATACTTTCATATCATCATCATCATCAACAGGCTTCAACAGTCCACTGCTGGACATAGTAGACTCTTTAGAAAGAAGGTTTTGCCTACAATACCATGCTGGCCAGACGGGTTGGTATAGGGTGGTTTCAAATTTTTCCTTCTATTTGCATCGATGTTGTCTTGCCTAGTATATCTTAGTCGCATTTTACGATACCCGCGGGATGAACAGAGGTGGTGACACTCTGTATTATTAATCCGTCACCACACATGCATTTAGTTTCATATGCATTTAGTGAAAAGCTGATCATTGATATAACAAACTGACACTCTAACTTTATTTTATTGTAATATAATAATAATATCTTTATTTGTTTAAGAAATAAATAAAGATATTATTATTATATTATTATTATTTGTATAGATAAATCCTCATCTGCAGAGAGGCTGTATTGTGCAAATCTTTGACACGCCCACCATGCAGCAATGTTATTTTAATACTACAAATGCATGATAGGGGTCGTAATCTTTCCAGGGACTTCCTTGCGAGGGTAAACCTGGACCCTCAGCTTATAGTACTCGAGATGGCGTGCGGTTTTAGTCGGTTCGAGTCCGACATAGCCATCAACTGGTGGTATACGTGGATCTCCGCACGAGAAAAAGGGGGTCGTAATCTAATGTATGATTTATCTTTAATCGCATTACCTATCTAAATTGCTTTATTACATGAATTTCATTTTTCATGAATTAACTGGCAATTTACATATGTATCAAAATAGACTGGTCTGTTGTTGTAGTAGTTAATGACTGCAAATAGCAGGTCGTGGGTTTGATTATCAAAACGGACAAATAATTCGGTGATAAGTATTTGTTCTACATTTTGTGTAGTTTACTTACAATCGCTATGTTCTTTTTTCTATGGAACTCCCGCATTAGATATACTATCTTTTTTCGCGGGGAGACTTTACAAACATACATGAAATAGACACAAAGAACTCCCAGACTTAGAACAAAATTTAATTTATCACACAGTGTTGTTCTATGTGGGACTTGAACCCACGACACTTGGCGCAGTAGGAAGTGTCGATCACTTAAACCGCCAGGCCAAACGTGCAGTCAAAAATGTTTCTTTATATTTATCATGGTCCTGTACCATGTTAAATAAAGAATGTCTAGTTTGAGATCAGACAATTTGACGCCTGACATTAACATTTATTACCTACTATGTATTCGATTTAACATTTCGGACATTTCGGATATCTTAAGCATGGAACGTGAGTCACAAAATCTATGGCGTATTTATGAACTGACCTGCATTTCAGTTGAGTCTCATGTAGCATATCAGTCGCTAACTGTTGGATCAACGACAGCAGTACGTACTGCTCGAGCTTACAGGGAACCGCGAACACTTGGTCGGGGTCAGCGGCCCTGCAGGCGGCCATCACCAGAGACAAGTCACTGGCCGATAGAGCGCGCTCGAAGGAGCCGTTAATATCGCCAGATTGAATCTGCTTGTTGATTAGAGCTGTCTGCATCTGGGGTGAAATTAGGCGGAACATGGAAGTAAGAGAATCTTAATACATATCTTGGGCCGCACATGTCTCAGGTGCGGTATGAAGTTATTAAGAGTATCGTCACATACTTCATTTTAGAGATTTTGGGCTACTATAACACGCTGCTTAGATGGGTTTGTATCTATATGGTTTCTTTTTTTAGAGCTGTTGTTTTTTGCGTAGATTACCTACCCCTATCGACGCCTCTAACGACACCCCTGGGATTAATCGAGGTGGTAACACTCAGTTGTCGTGAGCAGATTATGGGACACTTTATATTTAAGTAAACCAAGCCAAATTAAAGAGAAGAGTTTATATGGCGTTACTCACCAGCTGGTCAATGGGAGACACCTCAGGGTTAGCAGGCTGTGGCGTGCTTACATGAATGTAGTCAATCGGCGGTACCATCTCTTGTTCTGGTAGAGGTTCAGTACGGATTTGATATGGCGTTACTCACCAGCTGGTCAATGGGAGACACCTCAGGGTCAGCAGGCTGTGGCGTGCTTACATGAATGTAGTCAATCGGCGGTACCATCTCTTGTTCTGGTAGAGGTTCAGTACGGATTTGAGTTGAGAATATGTCCAAGACCTTCTGACGCCAGTCCTTTAGCTCATCTTGCAGGAGTCTTGGAAAGGGAATAATAATGTAGTAATATTTCAAATTGCCTTTACGATTAGAGATTGATTTAATGAAACCTGACATGATAAACATGTATGTGAGTAACTACACGAATATCTAGAACATTACCATTTCTTTTTTCGGTACAATAAAAATCATTCATAGGTTTTTTTTCATTGCATGAAAAATAATATTTTGTACTTACTCTTCAACGGTACACTGTAATGTACTAACGATATTGTTGTCAGGGTCGGAGGCAGCCTCCACCAGGCACTGGTGACGCTCCAGGGCACGGCGGAGAGCCCCTGACGTTTTATGCACGGACTTGAACAAGGAAGACGATTTGTCTTCAACTGTGGTCATAAAATATAAGATTTATCAATGTAAGAAGCATTTGTCAAATAAAAATTAAAAGTATAAAACTGTTTGAATTTTATAACTGTGATGTAGCACTAAATCAGTAATTAGCCAGCAGATATGTCGCCTGATGGTATGGGATTACGGGCGCTTAAGATTACCAAGATGGATAGGGTATTTTTGGAAGTCCAGTACCGTCAACCAAATCGGTAAAAAGAAAAAAATAATTTAAAAGGTTTAAGGACTAAAACTTAACTAGGTAAAACCTTTAATAAATTATTAATTATCCTAGAAATTTCACCCTAGTCATTATTACGTATCTATGTCATCATCATTATCATCAACAGCCTTTAACAGTCCACTGCTGGACATAGGCCTCTCCTTAGAAAGGAGATTTTGGCCTACTATACGACGCTGACCAGACTGATTGTTATAGCGTTGGTTTCAAGTTTTCCTTCTCTTTGCATTGATGTTGTCTTGCGTAGTTTATCCCTTAGTCGCCTTTTACGACACCCGCGGGATGAATAGGAGTGGTGACACTCTGTATTCTTAATCCGTCACCACACGGATAGTGTATCTACGTGCATTTCATTAATTAAAATAGGTTCAGTAGTTGAACATACAAAAACATTTGCCAAAGTATGACTCTAGCATAATTTGTATATACATTTATATTAACATAATTTGTTTAGTCTGTTTATCTATTCAGCATGTTAATGGTTCTATCATCATCTCAGCTACTGCAATGCACTTTAAGAAGGTTACTTCAAACCAAGTTGCACTCACTGTCGTCATGCTCACGTTTGTAGGGGTAAATAATGAATAAATAAATGTTTCAGACACCTAAGCTTGTACTGTTGGCAATATTTTTAGTAAATAAACACACAACATATTACATATAGAAAACACCCAAACTCCGAAACAAGTATTTCCAAATCATACAAACATTTGGTCCAACCCGGGAATCGAGTTTGAGACCTCAAGCATAGCTGTCGCATACTCTACCACTGACCCACCGAGGCGTTCACAGAGGTGTTATTTATCAATATCATCATCGTTAACAGTTTCATAGCTCCTTAACAAGAAGGTTTTGGTCCACTATACCATTAAACACGCTAATCAGACGGGTATGTACACGGTTTGTTTCAACTTCTCTCAGGAGTACTCATTTTGTCATTAGAGCAATTTGTGAAACTGTTTTTTGAAAAGAATAATAAGTATATAATCTTTAAGTGGGCCCTAATAACCAGTATTATATCACAACTTTCTCTTTTCAATTTTATGACTGCAGCCGAGCAATAATAAAACGGAAAAAGCAATAACCGTTCGGCTAAAGCTAAACTATGTACTTACTTAAATACTAACATGATGTCTTTAATATTGAATAATTTTAACGTACAATGTTAATTACATTACTGAAATACGAGTATAAGGAAAACTAGTTATATATCCGAATAGAATTCGCCTTCAGGGTTCAAGTAAAATCACTCGAACTAATAGCCGACCCAAATAATATTAGGAATAATTAAGGTTCGGCAAATGAGATGGTAATGTTTAACTCACGTTCCAGAAAAGCTTGCTCAATGATCTTGTGTATGTGCGAAACGAGACGTCGATGTGAGCGGTCCAGGATGGGCAGGTACAGCGTTGAGATGTCACGACTGAGGCACCCACCAATCATGCTGCGGACTGATTCTGCTGTTGCGCGTACCATTTGGTCTTTCAGCTCCTGGCAATTATGAAACTTGAAGATCTAATTTTGTGTCATTATTCTCATAAGCCCGTTTCAAGCTTAGCGGGTAGATTATTTTTGTAAAATCATACCAGATCAGAGATGATATGAATGCGGGTACATAAAAAGCAGAACTAAACGGTTCCAACCAGTTTAATTTTCACTTAGTTCTTGTATTTATGCTGGCCGTTGTTACATTAATGTTTATCAAACCCAGTTTATAACTTAACTCAAATCATAATATTCATACCTCGCTTTGCAAGAAGGTAATCAGGTTATCCCTGATCTCATCGTCCAATGATGCTGTTTTGTGTGTTTCGATTGCGTTCAGAAGACTCTTAGCTCGGCTACTCATTGTATCATTATCTTCTTCGGTTGGTCCCTCCGGAAAGCTGAAATCTTTGGCCCTGAATTTTGAAACAAGAGCATTGAAATATACTTGGAAATCACATCATATTGACTTATATTATAAGTAATCAATACAAACTTTTGAGATACAACTTTCTTCATCGCAACATTTTCGCTCTTCTGAATAATTATCTTAGAGCTACGGATTTCGTCTTTCATAGCGTTTAGTAGTCGGCACTGGTCTAAGAACATATCTGTAATACATAGTTGATGAGTTACAAGAATTCAGTTTAATATTTTCTGTTTTCCAATTTGTTTCTTGGATTCTTTAATACGCCAAGAAAACAAACCAGTGCGTCTTCAAAGGTCCTATGACAACCAATTCTAGCACTCTTTGTGCTCATTGGTTCACACTGTTCACTTCTAGCACACTTTCATCATGTTTACAGAAATCACTCCTCTCACTCAAAAATATCATGCCACAAACAGTCACCCATCTAGGTTCTGACTGCACCGTCGTTGCTTAACATCGGTGATCGTTTCCAATCACCTACGGCCACTTGGCTTTAGGCGCTTCTAGACTAAACAAATGCTGTTGATGAAATAACGATCTTCAGTCATGAACAAAAGATAAAACAATTATGATTTCACTAACCGCTTAACTGATCAATCTTCTGTTCCAATACAGCAAACATATCGGTATCGGACATCCGATCACAAATGCCACTGTCGAGAGGTTTGTTGTCTTCTGAGTCAGAGTGCTCAAAGTACTCTATAGAAGAATCACTATAGGTGTGCTGCAGACACGGTTTTCTGTATAATTTCATATCTAAGGCATTGTCTTCACTTTGTAAAGAACACAGGGAATGTGACCGTCTTACGGTTTTACCGACACATTCTTGTTTCAAAGAATCCATTAGTAGTATTTTTTGGGAAAAATATGTATCAACTTGTGTTAGATGCGATTTAACAATTTATTATTTATGCGGGTAGGACGCACATTCTCTTATGCTTCGGATCTTAGTAGTAGTATTTTATCTTCCTACCCTATTTTTATAAAATTAGAAATTTGAAGTTGGATTACATACTTTAATTACATTAGTTACAATCTATTTTTCGATAACTCAAATCTTAGCTATTCTTTTGTTGAACTTACTAAGCGTGTAACGTAAAACTTGTCATGTCGCACTAAACTTAGTGTAGTTATGTCGTCATGACTTAACTATAACTAATTTAATATCAAGTTGGGCTTTCAATATTGTATCTGATGTACATTATTTTTAAATTAACACAAATATTATATTTTAATGACATTTACATATTTAAAATTTAATATTTAAGCAGAACTTGTACTGTAAAATGCTAGATTGACTGGCAGAACGCTTTCCTATACCTATATTTTTTTGTAGATACACACGTTATACTTAAGTTACGTTATACCACAGAATACATAATAGTACCCGTACAGAAGACTCACTGCGAAAAGTAAATTAAAGTTATAGATACCCTCGGTGTCAAAAGATTAAGTTCAATTCAGATCGCACAGCGCCGAATCACTACGATTATATTTACCTACAATTGCGTCTCTTTCTATCGTGTAACTCTTAAGGGTATCGTTTCCATAATTGCTCGAAAAAGCACTTACGGTTATGACAAGAGAAACAAATTAATTCATTATTTGACAGTAAAAAAAATATCTCAGTTTCTTAATAAATCAATCTATAGAGAAACCGAGTAAAGTTACTAATACGATTATTTATTTTCGAGAAAAAAATCATCAACAGTGACTAAAATCACCGAAATCGACCTTTTCTGTTTGGAATCAATCTAGTATTATGTTGCTTTATTTGAAATAAATATTTTATTAGTTGCAAGAAAAAAGTACAAAAAAGAGATTAAGCATTTAAGGTTTCTATTAATTCTCACCAGAAAGTCATAATTTAATCTTAAACATCATTAATTTTTAGCGGCAAAAGTTCCATACATTTTAGTATGGAGAAATAATTTGCAATAAAACAGAGTTCACGCGATTCAAAAATTCAGTGTTCTCCGAATATTCAAGGCGAGCGCACGCTCGTTTTTAGCTCCACACGCACTGTCACGCACACAGAGATTTGATTGTTTACATACGACGACGTGACTGTGTGTAACTTTTGATAATATTTGGTAGGTCTGAGAATAGACACACCAATCTTTATATTTTAAATTATTATTAACCAACTTCAAAAAAGGAGTATTATTTGTGTTTTTTTTATTGTACATTCATTGATTACTCTGTCAATTGTGAACCGATTATTAAAATTCATTTTATATGACTGCCTCGGTGGCGCTGTGGTAGCATATGCGATTGAGGCCTCGGGTTCCATTCACGGGTCGGACCAAATGTTTATGAGATCCACAAAATTTTTTTTTTTAGGTGTTGGCTGTTTTCAGTGTTAGTTCATAGGGAAACCCTAAAATTTTATAAGCACGTTATAAATAGTTATTATATATTTTTTTATTTTGTAATGCTATTCCAGACGCAATATCTGAGCTGGTAGCCATCATTTCGTAATGATGAGGGCAGTAGTAGCGCATGCGACTACTTTGCTTGAGTAAGGATTCAGGTTCGATTCCCGTGTAGGACCAAATATTTGTGTGATCCGCAAATATTTATTTCGGGGTCTGGGTGTATTCTATAGGTAAGCAACAAAAAAAGTATGTTTATGTATTTATATCAGTTGTCGAATCAATAATATAAGCTCTGCTTAGTTTGGGACTGGATGATGTCGTGTGTAAGATGTTCGAAATAGTTGTTTATTTATTATTGTAATATATCATACTGCCTTGTTGGTCTTGTGGTCAGCGTATGCAACTGCTAACCAAGAGGTCTAGGGTTCGATTCCCGGGTCGGACCAAATTTTTGTATGATCTGCAAATATTTGTTTCGGAGTTTGGGTGTTTTCTATGTATAATATGTATGTATTTATAACAAAAAAGTATGTTTATGTATTATAAACTGCGAAATAAATATTTGCGGATCACACGAATATTTGGTAGATGATATTCTGTGTCATTCGTCTGAAATATTTATTTATTGTTATTTATTATAAACTAGCTTTCTGCCCGCGGCTTCGCCCGCGTGGAATTCGTTGATATCACACGACATGGTAAGGGTAGATTAAACAATCTTACCTGATTTTATGTTTGATAATAAGGAACTTCGACACAAACTTTCGTCCCCTATTTCAAACCCTTCTACCTTTATTTTCGCGATAAAAAGTACCCTATGTCCTTTCCCAAGTTCAGTTCTATCTTCGTACCAAATTTCATCAAAATCGGTTCAGTGGTTTAGGCGTGAAAGCGTAACAGACAGACAGACAGAGTTACTTTCGTATATGTGTGTTACCTTTAGTCGTATCTTTCAAGATGTTCAGCTGATGATGGAAAGTAATACTACTCAATGGTTTGGTCTTGGATGATTAGTATTTCACTTTTATACGTATGTATAAACCGCTTGTCGTATTTATGTTTTACTAGCTTTAGCCCATGGCTCCGCCCGCGAGTGTGTCGATTTTCGTGGTAAAAAGTAGCCATGTCCTTTCTCGGGGTCCCATATATCTCTATACTGAAATTGATCAAAATCAGTTCAGCGTTTTACGCGTGAAAAGGTAACAGACAAACAGACAGACAGAGTTACTTTCACATTTATTTTAGTAACATTATTGCGTAAATAAGCCGTTTGCATTAAATATATTAAAAAAAAAACACAGTCCTCTGCCTCTTCAACCTGTCTATTAAACTCAAAACATAACGTAACTTAAAAACTACTGCACCAATTTTCATGATGTTTGCAGCAATGGATAGATTGGTTTTAAAGGAGGGTATAATTTGTCAAATTTTAAATGTTTTTTAAATGCCTATAAGACCACGTATCGTTAATCACACATTATTGACATAATAAAATCTTACACTGAGAGTCACTAGTGTAAGATTACGGCCAATTACGGGTGCGACCTGGATGAACGCTCTGACGTATTATAAAATATTTATTTAAATAATATTGTGTAATAAACAATTTTATTCTACATATTTCATGTAGAATAAAATTGTTTTAAATGTCTACAGTATTTATTATGATAAGGATTAATATTACATTGTTCCAAATTACTTTGAAATTATTATTCACAAATAAAATAATAAAGAAATATTAAAAAAGTATAATTAAAAAAGTATTACTGTAGGTTATTCCTAATTTATGTAACTCGTAAACTTTTGTCAATATTGGCTTTATTTATGTGTTCCTTTAAAATAATAAAATAACATTAATAAATCTTCTTTAAAAGGTAACCTTAATTATGATGAAAACCGTATTTAAATACCTTGCGTATTTAAAACGATCTGAGTTGACAGACAATGCACGCGAGCAAATTTATTTTATACTGTGTAAAATTATTTTATAATCTTTGACCATTCGATTGGTATACAGAAAGTATTATGACTTTCTGTACTGAATGAATCCTACGGGCTTTACGTTATGGCAAGATACATTGCGTGCGTTGTAAGACATTAAAATACGTTCTACAAAGGCGAACAGTTGATGGATATTTAACATAAGCAAAAAACCGAAAGTCGGTGATTGCTTGCTACGGTATGTATGCGACAGTGCGCGATGCGTCTGTGTGCATGTAAAATATGTATGTGGGTGTTCAATCACAAATTCTCACGCTTGGTGTCGCGGGCCTTAACTGTTCTGACGATGTCTGTTCGACCGGCGTGTCTGACCCGGCAGGCAGCCGGCCTAAACTGCGGAGTGACACCCCCCTGGTTATACGTTACGTTATACTATGAACTTTAGATTCGTCTCGGTAGTTGAATCCCAGAGCTCAGCACAACAGTCACGTAATCTTAACACTGCGCAACCTAGACACTCAATCTGATTGTCTATGTATATTTAACGACTTTAAAAGTTCGCGAAACAACTCATTATTCATCTCTATTTCTTAAGTTTTAAAAGGTTTGCAACACTTCTGCAACTGTGACTGTCCATTAATCACGTGATCTTTTTTGATGTGAAACATCTATAGCCGCACGTAAAACAGATTTCTGGCGTGGCGACGCGTCGCCACGCTATACGATGGTATATATATACAGTCTATATGCAGTGGTGTGTACTGTACTATTTTAATAATTAGTAATATTTTATTTTATCATTATGACATATTTAGTTCCTATTACAATATGTTCTTTTCTGCATATTACTTTTACAAAATAATGGCGATGTTTCACATCTGCCAGGCGTCCCGTGACGGCTCACATTTTTTTTAGCATTTTTAACCCCCCCTCCCCCTTGGTGATACATGGTGAGGTTTAGAACTACCACCCCCTCCTATATCACTTGTATTTTTTAGTACCTACAAAGAATCTTATTTTTTTAATATTAATAAAATACAGGTATAAGTATCAAACTAATCTTAATATAGTAAATAAACTAATTAGACTACAATAATTACGTTCAGAGGTAAAGTAGAAAGGTTGCAGATTGACTGACATAAAAATAATGAAACAAATGCGAAAATTTGCAGAAAAAATAAATATACGTGATATATTACTACACCATTTGGTAGGGTTCACCATCCTCATTGTGAGGGTAACGCAATGCACCATGGTGACCCATACCGTGGGGGCCTGGTCTGATGTTAAAAAGCTGATGATGAAGTTGAATAAACTCAATTAGCGGAATGAGTCGGTGATAAATAAAACAAAGCTATTTATTTTAAGTATATTTATTTCTTATAGCAACACTATCAATAAGATTGATGTCAACCGTACGTTAAGATTGGACAAAATATAAATTTAGAAAAATACGAACAAAGGGCTCCTCCAATGTAAACTTAATATTTTACAACATTACGGTCAACGACTGTAGAAGTGCCATAAATAGTGGCTTCTACATTTTTTTTTATAAATTTTAGCAGTAATATAACCTACTTATGTATTATCATTGTACAAAATGTCATACATTTGACTTTATCGAAACTACATTACTAGTCTATGGTTATCAAAATACCTAAAACCTAGACAATTTTTATTAGTAACAACTACCTATAAAGACAAATTATTTGGCATAAGCAGGGTATGACGTCACATCCCGTTATGTCATACAAGTTGTTTTTTGACGTTTAATCGAGATCAGCTGTGTCAGTACATTAAATAACATTTGTTGTTTTAATCGCACCTTTAGAACGAGATACTGAGATGATGATGAAGGGTAACAAGTTCTACTATTAGTTCTGTGGCTATCTTTGTGTGTGTGTGTGTGTGTGTGTGTGATGTTCCAATACACATGCATATTTTAACCAGAATTAAGACATGTGTTTTCAGTATGAACTTCAGGGCAAGACCAAAATAAATGCTTTATGACTCTTGTACTGTACATGTCAATCATATTGATTTAGCTGCGGGCCTAGCGCGAGTTTGTTACATATCAACTCACGAAAGGAAACGCGTTTGGCATTCTAATTAAGTAGATGTAATATAACTCACACTAGGTCGATATGACGCAATTTGGACCCCGAAATTTCAGTTTTCGGCAAATCAGGGCTTCTAGACTATTTCATTCTAAGAGTGCAACTCACAATAAAAATATTAATACAATGAATCTTATTATAATCAAAATACACGACCATGTCTTAAAATATAACAATATCAATCACTTATAATTACTTTTTAGAACAAATAAATGACATCTGAGACACAACATCATCTAGTCCCACATTAAGCAGAGCTTGTAATATGGGTACTGAACGACTGATATAAATACATAAATATACATTTTTTTGTTAATAAATGCCATATTATAGAAAAATCACCCAAACTTCGAAACAAATATTTGCGGATCACACAAACATTTGGTCCGACCCGGGAATAGAACCCGAGACCTCTTGATCAGCAGCCGCATAAGTCAACCACTTAATCAACAAGGAAGTCAAATAAGTTCACTGAGGGAACCCACTGACCGTATAGATGGCATAATATAATAAGTACACGACACACCGTTCCTACTACGCCGTGTCGTGGGTGCATTTATTTAAAAAAAAACTAAGAAACGCTTCTAAGAAGGACAAAAGTATCATTTTTTGACTGCCTTGTTGGTCTAGTGGTTAGTGTATGCAGCTGCTGTTCAAGAGGTCTCGGGTTCGATTCCCGGGTCGGACCAAATGTTTGTGTGATCCGCAAATATTTGTATCGGAGTTTGGGTGTTTTCTATGTATAATATGTATGTATTTACAAAAAAAGTATGTTTATGTATTTATATCAGTTTTCTAGTACCCATAATACAAGCTCTGCTTAGTTGAGGAATAGAGGGCGTTGTGTGCAAGATTTCGATTTATTTATCATAGTGAGGAGCCCTTTTAATCAGATGTTTCGAACTATAAAACGTAATAATAACAATATTTGTAGATATAAAAAATAAAGTTTAGGAACATACTGCTAACAATTACAAGAGAAAACAATCAAAACACTACTCAGGTATTTTTGCGATAACAAATTTTAAAGAAATAATAATAGACTAATCGACTCTTAAATAGTAATTTATGCAATCATAGAGGATTTAATTTTAAGGAGTATTTATTGATCCATCGTATCTTAATAAAGCTGTTTTGAACGTACAACAAACCGATACTTAATATGTATTTAATGTATCTATTTTGTATCCAATCAAATTATTTAAAAATATTTCTTTAAATGTATTTAGCATGAAACAAAACTCAATCAAATTGTGCTATTGAATATCAATTTTATGGTCGAATTTTGGGTTATTCAAAACTATGATTTTAACTAAGTTCTAAGGAGATTAATGACAATTGGTTATGTAAGACTAAAAATTGGAATGTTGATAAAGATTAATTTTCTACTGAAAAAAAGTATTTATTCTTCAACTTCTAAAAGTGATAATCTCAGATAATTAAGTACTGAGTACTGAAACATCAATGTTGTCAGTGTCACTGGAATCAGTGATGATGCTTCCACTGTTTCCAGTGACACTGAGGCTCTTTGTCGTACACTAATTTCCAGTGTGAATGGTTTCACTAACGTTGTCGCAGTCACTGGCACTACCACACCGCACCGAAACCTGCTCTATTCCTATGACACAAAGTTCAATTTTCCTTGTGACCCTAATGTAGTATACTTTCGAAGTTTCATACATTTATAAATAGTGTATTATTCCTGCTTATAGTTCTAACTTCTAACTAACATATCTACACATTTGTATGCAATATTATAGATTAACACGCATTCGGTAACGGTCTGCAGTCCTTACCGCACATTATCAATGGTTATAGAGTTACTTACTTTGCTGCGTTGAAGGGAAACGAGGTCGTAACATAACTGTATCAGTATACTCCTTGTTAAATTAACATCGCGTACAAGGAGGCTAGTGTGAGCTTTATTTTAATTACAAATAGCTTATCAAAGGCGTCCGTGTTCATAGTTGCGATTGTTCAATATCTAAGTATGTAGAACTGAACCCTATCGTTATCAAAGATCTATGTATTTTAATTTGTTAAGTTGGTTTGTGTACACTGCAAAAACTCAAAAATGGTATGCACCATTTGAGATAAATTTTGGCACTATACGCAACTCGCTTCTAAGATTGTTTTTAATTATTTTTGGAGTCAGTATTGAATTTCATTTATAACCAAATGATGATTCTTACATTGTACAGGTCTAGAGATTATGTTAAGTAATTCATCTCATTATATATAAATATTTGGGCGACCGAGCTTAGCTCGGTTACTATTTTTCAAATTTTATAAATATTTATACATTAGTAGTAGTAGTACAGCTAGTGTTATTCAAACTCACACTAGGATCTCGGCGAATAAAAATTTGTCTAAAACTACGCTATCAATCATACATGCTTTATAAATATAGCACACAGAAAAGCATTCATTCTTTTCATATCCGAGTTACATCACTGTCTCTAGGCATCCCTTCAACACAGCATACTATCTAAGGTACAAAACCTCTTACAAGTACAGTAATATTTAACTCTAGAAAGCATTTAGCATAAACACATGTACAATAACACTTAATATACTAGTACTAGGATCTCGTGTTTATTCGAGAAGTGTAAGCACACGAAAGAAAACAATATATGAGTTAAGGAGTTTTAATCTAAATATCATAATAACAAAATATACCTTCTGAAAAATAATGACAAGAAATAAATTATTAAAGATATAAGGTTGTATTCGAGAGTATGGACACTTACAATAGAGACCGAGTTCAGACCAGCCATTAAAAAGGTTTAGGGTACAAGGAGCAAGATAATAGAAAAAACATTTGGTTTTTATATGTCATTGGAGGCAAACAAGATGGGTTGGTTGATGGTTCTTTATAGTAAGTTGCGTCTGCATTATGAGGATATTAAAATCGTTCAGTGGGATGCAATGGGAGAGGCCGATGTCCAGCAGTGGACTACCACATGGTAAGTGGATATGTGCAACTCAAGACTCACATGTACCTTGCAACCCTCTCAATCGATTTAATTGTGCATTCGGCGTTAGCATACGGTTCCTTAATAGAGCAAGAGTCCACGACGGCCAGACCTGTCATTTTATAAAAGCTGAAAGTTTCTCTGAGCATGTCTCCAACACTGGTAAGAAGGACCAGCGACTATTGAGTTTGGTTTGTGGTTACTTAGGCAAGTAACAGGTAGTAAAGGTGTATAAAATAGTACCGTACTTTAATTAAAGTATAAAGCATTTTTTATATTTTCTTAGGGATAACTGTACATTCATTGAGAGACACCTATTATGGTTTCTACCCCCTGCCAGACAACAGTAAACTTTAATAAACTACAACGCCTGCTCGAATTAAGTGGTTTCTGTGGATATACTCTACATAATCTATTTCATTTGAGCAGGCGCTGTGCTCGAAAAAAGTTGTGTTAGTAATTTGCTCAAAACAAATTCGAGCAAGGCAGCAACCATAATAATTGTCCGGCAATTAATGACGTGGTTTCTAAAGTTATCCCAAAGTAAATATAAAAAAAAATACTTTATAATTCAATAAGGTACTATTTTATACACCTGTTCCATGCCCAAGTAACCAAAACCCAAACAATATAGTTGCTGGTCCTTCTTACCAGTGTTGGAGACATGCACAAAGAAACTTGCAGCTTTTATAAAACGACTAAGGTCTGGCCGTCGTGGACTCTTGGTCTATAATGTTTTTTTAATAATGAATCAAGTCTCCACAATTAGTAAGTGTTTGGAATAGCTCATAATCTGCTAGATTAATTAATCATCTAGATCACTTTACAGACACGTAGAACCATTTATTTCTAGACACTTTTCAGGAGGTTTATGTCTTATTTGGTTATTTAGCATGTACATCAAACTCTGCACCGGAATCGATAAATTAATCAATTCAATCAATCTTTTTTTTAATCTTTTTTAAATTTATATTTTTCGTCGAATATTGAGAATCAAGTTCGTGTAGATTAAGATAATTAGGAAATGTTTTTTTATAATAATTGTTAAACAGCAGTCTTCATAGTTAGATCTTTTGTAATTTCAGTAGTATAGACAACTTTGTGTTGTCCTTGTCAATCGCCAGGAGATCTATTACAAGAGAGAGAAAGACAGAAATATGATATCATAAACAAACAAGCCCAAAAATTGCCTTTCAGTTAATTCTTGTAATAGCTCTTCAACCTATCTCTTTCATTACAAAGAATATGAAAGAGACGGCATTATACACACTACAAACATTTAATTTTGCCGTATCTTTTCGTCAGCTTATTTCTATGTATAACGATGCCGATTCTGTTGTATTAACCTCTAACTTTACCTTTAGTTAAAATATCTATTCTGTTGTGGATGTTAAAATTGAAGTTGGACATGTGAGGCAGCAAACCTCCTTTCTGAGGTGAGGTATGTCCAACAGTACATAATGGCTATTGTTGGATGTGAGGCAATGAGTTTCTTCATCAAACTGTGTTTAGACTTTCGGACTTTTCAACATCTATTCCGAGGTTTCTAACCCCGTGACCACGATCGGTATAACCCATACCGATCGTGGTCACGGGGTAGATAGTAAAAGGTATCGTAACCTTTTTAATTTTATCGCGAATAAGTCCCGTTTACAGCAAAAAAACATGAGTATTTTGCATTAAATGTCATACTCCTCATGACACGTGACGTCATTTATGTATTTTTTCGGACCCATATAATTGTCTGTACAACAGAATCAGCTCATTATTAACTTCACTATAAACTAAACATTCATAACTATTTACTTTTACTCCCGTAGGAGGCTCACATTTAGAAAAAAAAACATTTACAGCGTGCACCCTCTAAGACTCATTTAAAAACCGTATCTCTTTCACTCTTCACTGAAAAGCAGAGGAGTGTACGAGGTAGTCTATTTGATAATGTTGCGATATTTTCGTTCGTCAATATATCTAATATTCGTCAAATCGTCGGGAACAGACACGTCTTAAACATATAACTGACGAATAAATTTGAGGGGCACAAATATAATTTAACAGTTCTTAAACTACATCACATTTTCAAAGTTTTCAAACACTGTCACAGTGACGTCACGAGCATCTCTGCCCATCCTCAGCCGCGAACCAACACCATATCATATCACAACATATTGGATATATAAACTTCACATATGTACAAGAAACCTGTAGTTATATTAATTTTTAGGGTTTTGTTTAATGTTTGCGTATGCGCCCGTACTCGTACGTGAATGTGCACGTATCTGTTTACGTGTGTGTGGTCGTTTAGAAAGTTCCATAATATTTTCAATAAATATTTCTATATTCGTCTCATATAACTGCAGGTTCCTGTATAGAAATAGGAATTATAAAAAAAATAAAATAAAAGGCACATAAGAGAAAATTTAACGCTAATGAATAGTCTTTTAGAATTTTGGAAAAAAATAATCGAACGTACTATTACAAAGTAAAATTAACAAAATATTAAAATGAAAAAGAATTAATAAGCAAAACATTAAAAACCAAATCAAGACAAAAAATATCTAAATTTATCACTTCAAACAAAATCATACCAAAGAATATCTATTGAGATACATATGTGGTGTGTGAGTGGGAAGATCTAACGGCGGGGAGCGTAGCAGCGGCGACAGCAGCAGGCAGCGGGCGAGCGGCGTCAGGCCTGGCCCTTGAGCAGCGCCTCGGTGGCCATGAGCAGCATGCGCAGCTGGCGCGAGAGCGCGTTGACGGGCGCGCCGTTGAGGAAGCTCACCAGCTGCTTCTGCAGCTCGCGCACCACGCCGGGCAGGTGCTCGCGCGTCACGGGGTTGCCCGTGTCCAGGTTCATCACGGCCTCTTCCAAGTAGCGGTGCTTGAGGTGCGTGTCGCGCTGCATGTCGGCGCCCAGCTGCTGCACCAGCGACAGCAAAACGTGCTGCTTGAGCTTGCAGGGAGGGCCGAACACCAGCGCGGGGTCGGCCGCTCGGCACGCGCACATTACTAGCGCCAGGTCGGAGGCCGACAGTGCCTGTTGGAACGCGCCGTTCACGTCTCCGGCTGCGATCAGCGACTGGATCTGCGCCACTTGCATCTGTACATACCGCACTCAATTTAGTAACGCTATACTAAAGTGACTACTTACGCGCATAGCTACGAATATAAACCTAGGTATTACTTTGAGCGATCAAATTAGTATCAATATTCAACTCTTTTCGCTACTGTATTTATAAGACTCGCGTGAAATATTTCAACCAATTTCTACTACAAAATAGGTTCGCATGTGTCAATTTAACTGCTTGTGTGATTCTATAGTACAAGTACAATGACAGAGATTTCACTACCTTTATTAAACGTTAATTGAACTAATCCTAATAACTACTGTAGTAAGAGAACAGAGATACTTGTAAGAGGAAAGGTAACGACTCTTGAACACAATTTCTTGTAACATTTCGATGTGATCTCTGCAAGGAAAGTTACTAAATACAATTTATATTTTATTTCATTCTTTTTGTTGTGATATATTTGAGGCGCTCATAGTCAAATAGTCTTAGGTAAGGGCTGGAGTCAATACCTAGATGGGTGACCGTCTGTGTCATGATGTTATAAGGGTCACGTTAAGCAGTCGGTCCCGGTTGTTATCATAACAGTCGTGAAGCTTAGTTGGAGGTCCTCGGGCGGCTTAAAAACATTCAACGGCAAGATTACGTAACCACAACGCGCCTTGCGAGTCCCCAACCCTAGGTCAGCGTGAGGACTTATGGTCTTTCTTGATAGGAGACCCGACCTCAGCAGTGGGACGTTATAGGTTGATGATACTTGCAGAATTATTTACCAATAAACGATGAAGTGGAAACGTAAAGTTTAGTAAAATTACTATGTGTCATAAGTTATTCATTCCCTCGTTCACTACGAATGAATGAGGTGTCACGAAGTTATTCATTCACTCGTTCAGTATGAAAGAATGAGAAGGAAGCATTATGTCAACTTCAGAGTACTTGCGGTCGTCACACAGTTCAGCTTTTAGCGACGATAGCGAGTGGGCGCGTGCGTCTGTGAGCCGACAATATAGAATTACAACTGAGAAAGGGGATTGGAAAGGCGAGTCGTGAAGGTACCTGTCGATCAATGGCGTGGTGTGAGTGCGGTGTAGAGGGCGAGTGATTTCGCGAGGCTTCCATAGCCACGGCTCTTGTCTGTTCGCGCCACCAGCTCAATTCCTTCTCCAGCACTCTGTAACATACAGCATACTTACTAGCTATTCAGTTATTACGTATCAGGTTTAATTTTAATTAATTTATTACTTATTTCAATCCCATAGGTATCCCATTAGTAGTCTCATAGGAACTTCTGAGGGAGTAAACGCCTTATGACAACAGCGAGGAAAAGAGAAGGAAACTTGCCATGAATTCTATTCTTAGCTTATTGGTCAGCGTGGGTATATTTGGTTTTTGACAAGAAGACAAATTTGCTTTTGTATTATAATAATCCATTGTTGAACATAGGTCCTTTTTATTTTGAAAGGAGGTGATGGTATTATCATGTGGGTTAGACAAAATAGTATATAAGGTTTTCTCTTGTAGTGACGTGTCCTAATTAGTTTGATTGTTTAGTCGAATTTGTTTATGACGTACATCGAAGAATAGAGGTGGTGACACAGTATTTTTAATCTATCGCTACACAGATGGACAAAAATATGCAGGGTGGAAATGACTAACCAATATTAATTTGAACTAAAGATTGGACAAACATAACAAGGTGGAAATGACTAACCAATATTAATTTGAACTAAAGATTGGACAAACATCTACGGGGTGGAAATGACTAACCAATAGTAATTTGAACTAAAGATTGGACAAACATCTACGGGGTGGAAATGACTAACCAATATGATTCAGCCACTGGCGCCTGTTTTATGTTTCAAAATTTACTATACAATGTATTAGATAAGACAACACAATCTATAGGTCAACGACTTAAGTAAATACAACATCTCGAAATCCTCGTGGTCATTGCTCGTAGGTTATTGAACGTAATTTCATGTTTATTAGTTTTAATTTTTAATAGTTTGTTTGAAATTTTTATTCTTTCAAATTGAATGTTTGGACAAATTATACAAGTCCAAAGTAAAGCAACACGTGTAATTGGTCTGAGGTTTGGTAGAATGTCGTATTATGGTGTGTGTGTGTGTGTGGTGTATGTGTGTGTGGTGTATGTGTGTGTGGTGTATGTGTGTGTGTGTGGTGTATGTGTGTGTGGTGTATGTGTGTGTGGTGTGTGTATGCGAGTGTGGTGTGTGTATGCGAGTGTGTTGTGTGTATGCGAGTGTGTTGTGTGTATGTGTGTGTGTGTGTGGTGCGTGTATGTGTGTGTGGTGTGTGTGTGTGGTGCGTGTATGTGTGTGTGGTGTGTTTAGGCGTGTGTGGTATGTGTATGTGGTGTGTGGGGTGGAGGGTGTAAGTAGGTGTATACTTACGCGTGCGTGGTGTCCCTGAGCAGCGCGGCGAGGTGGTGGTGCGGCTGCGCGGCGCTGAGCGCGTCGGCGTGTCGCTCGAGCGCGGCGCGGAGCGAGGCCGAGGCAGCGCCCGCGCCGCGTTCGGCAGCTGCGCGGGCCGCCGCCTCCGTGTGACTCACGACTGTACCACACAAACAATTATCTATATTTAGAACGTTCGACACACACGGGACTAGCTTCTAAATAATCGGGTCCGACTGTCTTCTTGTATCATCTTCAAATATTTGTTTATGTGTGTATTTACAAAAATAAGTAAGTCAAGTGAGTGGCCTGACACACACTTGACCGATGTCATTCTGGAAACAAAGCGAGAAATTCTCAATGATGTCAGTGATCCATCAATGGGAAGCAAAGGAACCCGAATTGCTTCTTCTAGTAAACCTTTACACTACACCTACTACGCTTTGATCTTCTAGCCGATTCTTCTCCATAAGAATGACAATTGGAATGGTGCACTAAAGTCATTAACGAAACTTAAAGTAGTACAGGCCTACTTGAAATAAAAAGCTTTTTGATTTTGACAACCGAATGCGAACGACCTTTCCGAAGACTTGTACTACACTAGTGAAACACAATACATTTTGAGGGTCGCCATACTTGGAACTGAAACTCAAAAAATTTTTTTTCATCAAACCTATACGTGTGGGGTATCTATGGATAGGTCTTTAAAAATGATGTTGAGGTTTCTAATATCATTTTTTTCTAAACTGAATAGTTTGCGCGAGAGACACTTCTAAAGTGGAAAAATGTGTGTCCCCCCCCTTCTAACTTCTAAAATAAGAGAGTGATAAAAGTAAAAAAAATATGTGTTGTACATTACCATGCAAACTACAAACGAAAATTGGTTTGAACGAAATCTAGTGAGTAGTGTTTTTTTTAATACGTCATAAATCGTAACACGCAATTTACCTTTCATCCAATCAATACACTAGTATAATAACATCGATGAAAGTTACAACGAACTACAAGTACTTTTATATGATGTTACTTGCTGATACGGAACCCTTCATGGGCGAGTCCGACTCGCACTTGGCCGCTTTTTTTTATTGTAAAACAGTGAGTAAATTGTCCCAAGTATACTTACACTCTTTGGTGCCGTTCTGGAAGGCCTGGTTGATCTGCCTGAAGATCTGCGAGTGCGCCTTCTCCATGAGAGGCACTACGCTCTCGGACAGCGCCACCTTGAACTGGTCCCGCACCATCTCCGACAGCGACCTGGCTATCGACGAGCTCAAGCCTTCCATCACCGTCTAAACAATGTTTCTCATTTTATATTATGCCAATTCAGTATACATACAATATTTAAATTAACTAAAATTGATTTTTTAGTAATGATGAAAAATGTCAAAAAAAAAGTAGATAATCTAATATATGAAAATTGATTCAAAATAAAACAGAAGTTTGTTTCAAATAAGAAGATTCTTTGGTTGCATAGTTGTTTTATATGCTATATTATTATTATTTAACATATTGTGGTAACCGTATCAATGTACTTAGCACCTGTTAGTCTATACATAAGATATACATACGCACAGACATATGACACGGAGCTATAATATGTCAGTATTGTTAATAATGAGTTGGAATTAGAATCTCGTTTTACCGTCCTACATTAACACTTAGGCTACACGCACAAATGATTAACCCACAATATCAAACTATGAAAAATAGGAGTGGACTATAAAGTATTGCAAAAATCGGGAAAACTATATTTTTGAAAAACGAAACGAAGTACTTTTTCAGCTAGTACTTATTACACTATGATTCAAGTAATATTAAAATATCGATAGCCTATGTACATACCTTACTGTTGGCGAGTTTCTCAATGTTGTCTCTTAGCAGCAAGTCTGTGGCGGTGAGCTTGGCGGCCAGTTCATGCTGTAGTGCCTGCGCTAGCGGCTCCAGAGCTCTGGCCGCTCCTAGTCCGGCCGCTTGAGCCGCGCGGGCCGACGCAGTCTCGCCCATGAGCGTGATGCGCTCCCACCTGTCGCAATCATCACATTCAGATATTATGGAATCCAAAAACACTAGGTTTAAACTAAATTAGAAATTAACTTTTCATCATCATCATCATCAACAGCCTTCAACAGTCCACTGCTGGACATAGGCCTCTCCTTAGAAAGGAGGTTTTGGCCTATAATACCACGCTGGCCAGACGGGTTGGTATAGGGTTGGTTTCAAGTTTTCCTTCTCTTTGCATTGATGTTGTCTTGCATAATTTATCCCTTAGTCGCCTTTTACGACACCCGCGGGATGAATAGGGGTGGTGACACTCTGTATTCTTAATCCGTCACCACACGGAATTAACTTTTACTTGGTCTAATTAATAATAATAACTTTTATTCGATAAACACAGCACACCATTTAAAATTCGACATAACTTAATGTTTTTTTTTAATTTAATAAGTAATAACAGGTGTGATACATTTTGGTACATTAAATGATTTCGCCAAACTGCATGACAGTTTGTTGGCGAACACTGTGCGCTCATTTTACAAAATTAAATAATGTAAACACATTTAAAACAATATGCATATTTAAACTACATGTTACATACACTTTAATAAGAATAACATTTTATGAAATATACTTTTTTTTTTTTTTAGAAACTAAGTCGACTTTGAGATAGATACATTTGATAGTAGTAATACTGTTAGTCTTCAATTTGATCATTAAACATTTGTAACAATAGTTCTTTTAACTTTTTCTTAAATGTATTTAATTTTAAGCAATTTTCTTCAATAATTATTTTATTAAATAGCCTTGGTATTATAAACATACGTGTTCGTTCACCATAATAATTACACGAATCAGGCTCTTTGTATTTGTTTCTTACAGCTTGTCTGAGCATACTATGTGGGGCTTTAGGTATTTTAAACTCTGCTTTATTATATTGTTCGACAGTTAACATATATTGAACTTTTTGATGCACCGGTAATATATTACATATTTTAAACAATTTCATATAGTTTTTATTACATTTATTTTTAGTTTAGGAACCTTTAGGAACCTAGTTTGTATATTCAAAACTTTATCCAAATCCAAACTAACACAATACAAGCAATAGCAGATTATTTTTTTAGGCTTACAACATTTGGTAATGTTAATTGTCAATGTCAGATGACGTGGCAATGATTGATTCATTGGTGATATGTATTAGTTTTATTAGTAACTAGCTGACCCCGCGAACTTCGTACCGCCTAACAGTCGATTCAACGTCAATCAATTGTTTTGTATTCTCGGAACCCCTCCGATAAAACTTATTAGATTTTTTTTATTTATTTTTTCCTAAGAACTATCCTCGTACTTCAAGGTATATTATAAAAAAAGAATCAGCGAAATCGGTACAGCCGTTCACGCGTGATGGCGTGACCAAAGGAAATAGGGGTTCATTTTTATATATATAGATTAGTGCAAAGATTTAAAGATAATTTATAGTGAGACTTGTCCTGACTGGGCTGTGGTTAGCATAGTTTGTTAGTAAGACGGAGCCGAACAGGACAGGCATTAGAAATATAAACTGCTTACAATATGTGACGTTTCAAATTTATTCATCGGTTGGCTAATGTACAAGAATCGTTTTGGAAATGGGTTGTTCTAATATAAATCTTCTTGATACTGTATAGAACTCATTCTAATACTAGTAAATTCTAGTAATTGATATATTCTGAAGTATTATAATTTCATCTTTGTCAATATTTGGAAATAATACAAAGAATTGATCTTCTAGAGAGCCCAGATGTAACTATTGCATAGCTTTTATAGGGGGCTTTGAGGGCGGCGACCGAATCAAGAAATTCCGTAACAAAAAAACCTAACACCTCGTGTTAAAAAAGGATAGAGAATATGATTATGACTGCAGTGCGACAAGGACAAATAACGGGCGCCTGGAATCCATCATAGATTAATGAAACAGAACGGATATCGTTGGCACAATACATAGCGTCCGGGTCCTCCAGTGCCGTCTAATTGAATCTTAGTGTTTTTTTTCTTCCATAGCTATGCTCATATTACTATTATGTTCCCTGTTTAGTTGTCATTGTCTTTCGGGTAATAGGATGATTATATTGTTTGGCTATAATATTGTTAGAATGTATGTTGGTAAAAAGACAGTGTATATATGGTTTTGTAAACTTGAATTAATATCAAAGAAAAAAAAATACTGCATGAATAAATAAATATAATTGCATAAGTTGCTAAAAAATTCTATGCAATAACTTTACCGCGGCAGTTCACGAGTACCAAACGTATTTTTTTATTATTATAAAGAGCTTGCCAAAATAAATCTTACTTTGTCTGATGGAATAAAATAATTAGAATCGAAGAGTAGTTGTCCATACAATTGTGAATTCAGAAAATGATTTTATTACATTTTTACCCGACTACGGCAAAGCGAGTTATGATTTGACAGTCTATGTATGTATATTCGTCTGTTCCCTTATAGTTTCTCAATTATACATTGAAATTGGACGAATGAGGTATCGTTAGAAGCGTCTTGATCGTCCGCTGGTAATAGGCTATATGACCTGTCACCGAACCTCATGTGGCGCCCTCTAAAGTACTGTAATTTCGGACATCTTATACACAGATATCCAGTCCCAAACTAAGTAGAGTTTGTATTATGGCTACTAAACAACTGATATAATTACATAAACATACTTTATTTTCGTAAATACATACAACCCTGCGTGATGGACGCTATGAAGGGTATAAATGAGTGAATGAGTGAGTGAGTGATTAGTAAGAGTAGTACATACAATACGTACCCGTCGGCTAAGGCGCTCTCGACTGCGGCGGCGGTCCTGGCGGCGTGCGAGTGCAGGGCTGCGTCCACCAGCTCGCGCGGGCTCGACACCGCCCCGCGAAGGGCGCGCAGTTCGCGGCTCTGGCCCTGCAGCAGCTCTGCCACAATATTCATCATTAAAATACTATAAACTTTATTGTACACTAGTTAATACAATATACATAAATTAACACTCGGAAACTGATTGACCATGTACAAATGGCGGCTTTATCGCTAAAAACAATTTTTTTTTTTTTTTTTATTATTCTTTATTTACATATAAGTTACATTTTTTACAATGTCTCTATTCGCCAAACTGTTCTAACAGTTTGTAGGCGTTCCGCTCAATTTATGATAAACTTAATATGTACTTTAATGCTACTTTTTAAACTATTACTACAACGCTATACTAGCTAAAAATAAACAAAATATATCTAATAAACAAACAATACATAAATTTGTATAACCTCAGTATTTTTGGGTACATGCTTCCTTAATTAAGTATACGTTTTAATCTATTACCATATCCAAACATTTCTTTTAGTCTTAGTTTAAGTTTTAATTTACATTTTATTTTTTCATCCTCTCTCAGTATTTGATATTTATTACATAACTTTGGTACTAGATACTTTCTAGTCCTTTCCCCATAATAATGATTTACTTTTGACTGCTCTAATTTTCCCTTCTTTATAGGTCTTACACTATAATTATACATTTTCTTTATCTTATATTCTTCGCTATGATATGATTCTAATGCTATTAAATATTTAACTTTTTCATTTACTGGCATGATGGCACATTCGAAAAATAACTTATTATAGTCATCTTTATGTTTACTTTTAATTCTTTTATCTACAATTATTTTTAAAAACCTTAACTGTATCTTTTTAATTTCGTCTATATAAGTTTTAAATGTTAGTCCGTAACAACTTAACCCATAACTAATAATTGAATCCGCCAGTGCATAATACACCATGAACAAGGTACGTCTATCTAATATTCTTTTGAGGATGTAAAACTTACTTAGAACTGACCTTAATCTATTACATACCAATTCTATGTGAGGTTTCCAGCCAAATCTATTATCTATTACCAACCCCAAGTATTTAATGGTGGTAACTAACTCCAACTCCTCACACTGACATATCTTATTTTTACTATGTAAACAATCATAAGTGTGCCCTATGATACTCACACATGCCCCCCCTCTCGCCATTCGATTGTAGGGTGAACATATATGCATGATTTTTGTTTTATTGATGTTAAGTATAATCCCATTATCGTGAGCCCATTTTGTTATTCTGTCAAAGTCATTTTGTAATTGCACTATCATGTGTTGTAAATTTTTACCAGAGATTATCAGACAAGTATCATCAGCATACATGTACACCCCACAACGCTCCACGACGTTAACCATGCTATTCACATGCATTATGTAGCCAATAGGAGCATATACTGAGCCGGTGGGCACACCCATTGTGATAGCCGCCTCTGCGCCTGTTGTTCCGTCAATAACGGTGCAGAGCGTCCTGTTACGCAAGTAACCATCGAAGAACCTATTAGTCGGACCACTAATACCGCACTCATCCATGGCTTGTAATAGCTGTTTATGATCCAGTGTATCAAACGCTTTTTTGAAGTCTATAAACAAAGCTAGAATTTGATTTTTATCATTAAGCTTTTCATTGATAAAATCTGTGAACTGGATCAGAACGGTACCAGTGCTTCGCCCTCTTCTAAACCCATGCTGGCAGTCTGCTAAAATATTGTTTTTCTCTAAATAATCGCTAATTTGTGTTACCACAATTTTTTCTACAATTTTATTTATCACTGATAAAATAGCTACAGGTCTATAGTTAGTATAGTCAAGATGGCATCCTTGTTTATAGATAGGTCTAATCAATGCTTGTTTTAGTTCATTAGGATATATACCCTGTGTTACACACATGTTAATAAATTTTGCGAGAATTCCACTCATTTGTTCGATTATGCATTTCAAATCCACTACTCTTATTTGATCCTTTCCCGGTGCCTTGTCACAACTTAATTTTTTAATTATTTTTTCCACATCTTTCGAGTTAACCTTTTTAAATCGGAATGAACTTAAACTTCTATTAACATAGCTATTTCTGTCTAAAAACTTTTCAGAACAATTATGTTTAATTTTATCTATTTCTTGAGTAAACGTGTGTGAAAATTTTGTGCATATGTTATACATGTTATCTGTTTTACCTAAGTATTTATTTATAGTATCATCTATTGTTGTCATATTTTTACCAGTCCACATTACCCTTACATTTACTTAATTTTCCTCTCCTGTACTTGTTTTTCGCAGCATTTACCATTTTGTTTACTTTATTTCGATATTTTGTATACTCTAACCTCTTATTCATATTATACGGTTCTGCTTTAAAAGCTCTAAATAACTCATTTTTCTTTTCTATCTGTGAAATTAATTTTTTACTCACCCAAGGTTGAGCTATTCTTTTATTTTTTTGTGTGTCTGAAAGCATACATTCCGAATAAATACTGCGAAAAACACGGCATAGTTCATTATACATTAAAATAGGACAGTTAATCTGCAAAACGTCCTGCCACAATACATTCATAAGCTTCTCCGTAACTAACTTATTATTTAACACTGTCCGATTTGAGATGCTTTTACTAGATTTCAATACGTACGGTTCACACATAAGTCTAATACCGGTCATATGGTGGTCCGATAAGGTGCATTCAAATGTGTGCGTAGACACACACCGGATCGCTCCCACTGCGTGGACGCGCTCGGCGCCGTCGCTGAGTCTCGCCCAAACGTGGTCGATGCATGACGTCTGCATCTGCCCGTCGACTATAGCTTCTCTCGTTATTGCCGTAGTAGGTATGTTCATCTTCAGGCCGTGACTACACAAGGTGGTTTTGTAATTGCTCGACGTAACATTCTGTCTCTCATCCATTAAATCGATATTCATGTCTCCAATTACAACAACCTTTTCTTGTTTCGGTATACCCTCCAGCAGCCGATCCAAATATTTAATGAATTCTATTTTATTTTTATTTGGGGGTCTATATAATGCAATCAAGTGTAATGTACTCTTATGTAACATAATTTTGTCATATATAATTTCCAATTCCGGGTTAAATGTTTTTTGTTGTAGGTAACTAATATCATTTTTTAAATAAATCAAGATACCCCTTTTCTTTTGCCTTGTATATTCATGTGCACTATATCCTTCTATTTTGAACAATGCAATTTCTTCCTTTTTCACATTTATTTCTGTTAATATTATAACATCTAATTTTTGTTTACATGCTTTCAATAGAACCAGTAATTGGTTAAACTGTTTTTTTAATGATCTTATGTTTATATGTACAATGTCCATCTCCTTACTTTCTTTACTAGTAATATATTCGCTCCAATCTTTGATGGACTCATATCTCATATACACACAATCTTTATCATCTACTTGAAAACGATCGAATTTAATGCGTTAAGGAATCACTTAGTGTGCTACGGGCTTACATTTACTCGCTGGAGCTTGATAGTAACCGTCTCACATCATTCTCACATTTAATATTGTGTATTTTTTTTGTACTTTCATTAGCTTTAACCAAGATTCTCGAATTCTGTATCCATATAAATTTATAAAAATCTTTAAGCTCTTTTTTAGCTAGCCAAAATAGTTGTCTAAAGTACTTAGAGAGGTCCTCGTTTATATATATCTTATTGGTATTTTTATTACCGTATACAAAATCATTCGTTACTTGTCGCTTTCGCATCTTAAGCCACTGTTCTCTCACTGATGTGCTTCGTAGCTTTATTATCACAGGCTGAGTACGATGCTGATTGTCCGCGCCTTTTTCCAGACCTACCCTCTTAACTTCTTCAATGTCGTTTGGATCCAACGATAGCTTCTTTGCAAGTGTATTTACTACAGCTTTTATATCTTCTTTTTCTTGTTTCTCCAGACCAACTATCTCGATGTTTCTCTCTTTCTCTTTCTGTTCAAGTACAATTACCCTCTCTTCTAACGCTTTATTACACTTTTCTAAATAAACTTGTTGTTGCTCCATGCTTTTCATTTTTTTTTCTGCTTGTTGTTTAAATTCAACCATTTCCTGGTATTTCTCAGCATAAAAGCTCACTGAATTCTTTATATCTTCTAAATCTTTATCCATCTTATGCACTATTTCCAACTTTTTGTTTACTTCTCTTATCATATCTTCTATGGAAGTCGGACATTCTAGGGGTTTAGCAGTGTACTCACGGTAGTCTTCCTCTTGTTCAACTACTTTCGGTGACAAGACAGCTAAACCACTCTTTGAGCACTCTTCGCAGCATTCCTTTTGTAGAAACTGCTTCATATTTTTTACACACTTTTTATGGAACACCGAATTGCATTCACCTTTGCACCTTATCACTTCGTCTTTATTTATTGACACAAATAGTTTACACTTCTTGCACTGTACCATTTTGTTTTATTTTCAATAGTATTTATGTATTATCAATTCCGTTCGCGTAACTGCGAGTTTCTTCCTTGCCTTAGGATGGAGAGAAATTGATACGAAGATAGACTATTTGAGTTATGGACTGCGAATACAATTTTTATTTTTGGAGTTTACTTTAAGAATTTTTTTTATTAATTTATTTAAAATCGAGTAAACGTTATTCTACATAGCTTTGCCACTAGTTCTGTTTTCTCATAAACTACTAAAACAAAATAACGTAATGGTCGGCCATTTCGTGCCATCGTGCGTTTCTTTCATGAGACAATACATGTATGTGTTTCAGTAAACGGATACATTTTGACTTACATGCCATAATTATCCTTTTTTAATCAATTCCTTATGTTTTTCTTATTTGTTTATTTATTGTATATTTTTATTTCTTACTATGTGTATATAACTAGAAGCTGGATGTGAGAAGCACAAAATCGATCAAAGTGGTGTGTGTGAGAGGCCTATGTCCAGCAGTGGACTGAGATGGGCTGATGATGTATATATTACCATTAAATGGAGAGTATAATAAGTGTCAAAAACCCGTAGATCCAACTGGATTGAACGGTTATTGAAACATAGTAATAATAAGAAGTACTGCAATATCCGCTAAAAGACTCCACGGTTGACGTAGTGGTTTAAGGTCAACAGGTCCAGAAATAGAAATCAGTTCCCTGGACTCCTCAGAAACTTCAGGCGCTTAAAGGGCACACCGTGTGGTTTTAGTAGGTTCGATTCCGACTCAACACCGGTGGGGGGACGGCCCTAGAGGGTTTAAAAAAACAAAAATGTGGTTTAAGCTGCTACCGCGCCCCTTTCTATAGCGGCGAGTGCTGTGGGTGTTCTTAATATCCGTTTCATGTTTGTTAAGTTACCAGTGAATGCAAATACGCTGTCAAAAAGGTAGTATATCTATATCATCATCATCATCAGCCTATGTCAGTCCACTGCTGGACATAGGCCTCTACCATTGCACACCACTTTGATCGATTTTGGGCTTCTCGTACAGGAAAAGATATATAAATATAAAGATATACATATGTACCGGTGAGCTTGTCGAGCTTGTGCTCGAGCGCTTCGAGGCGGGTCTTGTCGGAGGGCGAGAGGGCGCTGGCGCGGACCTCCTCGCTAGCTGCGGCCTCCACGCACGACGCGTTCAGCGAGTTGTTGAGCGACTGGCTGCTGGACTTGTCGCTGGACGCCTTGCGCTGGTTCGCCTCCGTGATCTGCGCCATGGAGATCTGCGGCCACGACGTGTCGTTGTCTGCAACACGACATAGCTCCATTCGACACATATTCATATACCTAACCTTTGATAATACCATAAAGCAAAACCGGTCAAGGAAAAAGTAAAGTTGATAGAAAATTCTCATTTTTAACTGACTTCAAAAAAAGGAGGAGGTTCTCAATTCGTCAGAACCTTTTTTTTTTTTTTATGTATGTTCAGCGATAATTTCGCATTTTATGAACCGATTTCAAAACTTATTTTTGCATTGGAATGGGCGTAGCTTACAGGTGGTCCCATCTCCACCATATCGGTATCTGATGATGGGATCTCAAGAAAATCGAGGGAACTCCTCAAATATCAGGCACAATTGTCGCGATTTGGGTACTCGGAATAGTTTTTCTATGAAGTCGGTTTCTTTTTGTTAAAATTATTAGGTAAATATAGATATGGAACTCACTGGTCTGCGTCAGATTGTGTGGTGTAGGTGGCGCGGGAGGTGCGGGAGGGGAGGGCAGGGCGGGCGGGGGAGGCGGCGCATCGGAGGCTGGGTACATGTCCTCAGCTCCGAACAGATCTTCGTCTCCGTTCGACACGGACCCCACGGGCTCTGGCTCCGGAGAGAGAGGAGTTTCCTCTTCCTGTACGAATAAACATAATTATATGAAATGTACACAAAGAACACCCACAATCACAACAACAATTTATGTATCACACAAAGTATGGGGTTTTAACCCAGGACACTAGGCGCGATAGCAAACGAAGTGGCGATCATTAAAACCACCGGGCTCACAATGCAGTCAGTCAACATTTGACAATATTTATCCATTTTTATTATAACTTTAAATATATATGATTTCAAGTCTTAGGTATTGTATATAAAATCTAACAAACAGGATTTCAAGCACCCTAACCTAGAGTGGGAACTTAGCATTTAGTAATGTAAGTACTCCTGAGAGTAAGCTCAGGTCTCCTCGCCGGAGAGGGTTTTTTTTTTTAAGGAGAGGGTTAAGTTTCCAATCACCTAAAGAGATTTAGCTATGAACGCTTCTAACTAATTAATAATATGAAATATATCTTAATAATGACAGCATGCTTGCTGTCCTATTTCGTTGGTGAGTGTGAGACCGGAGGTCCAAACATTCTGCATAATTCACCCGGCCTGGCTGGGAGTATAATGCACAAACAACTGACCAGGCCGCCAAGGTATTGGTCACCATGCTGCATTGCCTACCCTCACAATAAGGATGGTCACTTCTACTCATGCTTTCCATCAGGCAAAGTAGGTAGGCTTTAAAATTGTAGTGACTTACCATATCCTTGTAGAAGGAATGATCATTATGCCCCATGATCTCCTGCACCTCTCGACTGGGGCTAGAGCCAGTAGACGCTGGCATACCGCCGCCCGTCTCACCGACATCCTCCACACACCCACCTGCATACAACATGTACTCTTGTATTTGAAATACAAGAAGATTTGGATTATGATTACAGTACTTTTAATGTGATCCTTACTAATATTTTTGTATTATTATTATACATATTTATATATGATTATTATTATATTGACTGCCTTGTTGGTCTAGTGGTTAGCGTATGTGGCTGCTGATCAAGAGGTCTCGGGTTCGATTCCCGGGCAGATCTTATTTGTGTGATCCTCAAATATTTGTTTCGGAGTCTGGGTGTTTTCTATGTATTTACAAAAAAAGTATGTTTATGTATTTATATCAGTTGTTTAGTACCTATAATACAAACTCTGCTTAGTTTGGAATTGACGACGTTGTGTGTAAGATGTCGGAAATATTTATTTATAAAATAATAATAATTGTTTATTTTCCCTCAAAAAAAAATACATGATTAGAATTTGACATCTTTTTTTTGCGTAAACATATTTTAAATCACATTTAATATGGTCCTCTAGTTCTCCAACTAAGATAAAACTTGTATTTGAATGCTAGGGCTCTCTCTTACCATTGGTCATTCAGAGTTCCACATAGTAATAAAATAATAATAAATATTTCGGACATCTTACGCACAACGTCATCTAGTTCCAAACTAAGTATAGCTTGTATTATGGGTACTAAACAACTGATATAAATACATAAACATACTTTTTCTTTTGTAAATAAATACATATTATAGATAGAAAACACTTAGACTCCGAAACAAATATTTATTGATCACACAAATATTTGGTCCGACCCGGGAATCGAATCCCAGACTTCTTGATCAGCAGCCGCATACGCTTACCACTAGACCAACAAGGCAGTCAGGCAACATGGAGTTTACTATTCTCATTTTCTTTGAAAAGTCTAACAATGAGATAAACTATAAATTCAAAAGCAAAATACATAAATAAACCTGAGAAATAAAGGCTACTTAGTTGTAATAGTAACCTGCAGTAGATGTCCGCGCCCTAGCTCCTACATCAGGGGTAGCTGACAGAGGTGGGTCGTCCTCTTCCCTCTTCCCGGGGGAGCTGGAATAAAAATACCATCGATACATTGTATACAATAGATATATATGTATTTTCATATGTCTAACTTTGTATTTATATATACATAGATCTCTATTGATTATATTTTTAATTATTCTTGTTTTAATGCGCAAACTACCCATAACTTTTAAACATATTTAATTGTAATCCGTGCTATGGTTGTCTGATGATACTTTTTCATACTTAAATAACTAAATTTAACTTATTTAAAATATTACATATATGACTGTTGAAGCGAACTAGGTAAACCTGAATTAAGGTAAGTTGACCGGTAATATCTACATACATATATACTTCCAAATACATATATGTATATATTACATCACCAATAGCGTTTACAGTAGTTCACATCTAAAAAAGCGATTTACCAGACAGTACAGATGGGTTGGTATAACTTTTCCTTCCCAACTGCAAGAGTGGTTAGATAGAATGAGGTGGAGGAATTTAGTATTGCAATAGATTTTCTTACATAATTTATAGACAGTGTTAGTGTTTTACACACAGCCGGACAAGCAATGTTCATGTATATCAGCTATTGTCAGAAGCCTTTGAAAGTTCAAGACTTTTACTTTAAGATGTTCGGTGGAGTTTATACCTATACTAAAACATCAAGGATCACAGAACCTCAAAAAAAGTCTAAAATTGCGTTTTTTGCACCCCTAAGTTAGAATATCTCATTAACCTGACGTAAGCGAGCGATTCTACGACCGTTTTTGGATCCAGCACACCAAAATCCTTTGGGAAAGTATATTCAGGTACACACCTGTTATCGTGTTATTTTTTAACAGAACCTTAAAAATAGACAAAAACTGCGCTTTTTGCATCTTTAGGTTAGAATATTTAATAAACCTGACGTGAAAGAGCGATTCTACGACCGTTTTTGGATCCAACACACCAAAATCCTTCGAGAAATTATATTCAGGTATATATTTTTTTTTGTTTCATTGTGTTATTATTTGTATATTAAAGGTTTAGAACTTCTGTTAATTTTCAATTTTGAATCGTGTTATTTTTTAACAGAACCTTAAAAATAGACAAAAACTGCACTTTTTGCATCTTTAGGTTAGAATATTTAATAAACCTGACGTGAAAGAGCGATTCTGCGACCGTTTTTTGGATCCAGCACACCAAAATCCTTCGGGAAAGTATATTCAGGTGTATGTATTTTTATTTTGATGCATCGTGTCATTATTTATATTTATATAAAAGGTTTAGAACATTTGTTTTATAAACAATTTTCAATTTAAAATCGTGTTATTTTTTAAGGTTTTTAAATTCATTTAACTCTAAAAGTTTTATTTCAAATCAAAAATAACACGCCTGTTTTTTGTTACTTCTTAATAAATATTCACCATATTTAATAAATTTTTAAGTTTTCAATATGAAAAAATTATTATAGGCATTATTAACTTTTTTTTTAATTTATAAAACAATGCCTGAATCACCGTGAATATATTTTACAATTTATCGGTCACTTGAGATTGAGAAAAAAATAGATTTATGGCTAGAATTAATTAAACGCAGATCAGGTTTATATATTAAAGTACAGTGGTAAATAAAAGTGGTATGTGCGCGTATTTACCTAAAGGCGTCAGGCGTCATGAGGTTGAGTTGTGGCGCGAGGGAGGGCGACTCCGGCCGCTGTCCGATGAGACTGCCGGGCTGCGTCTGCGGATCATTATACTCGTCCATTACGTCTCGCTAAAATTGTAAATAAACAAACACACACATGTATTCACTAAACAGTTTATATTCGGCCTGTGTGACCTCATCACAATTTATCAAACAATTCTTAAAACATTATTTTATTTACCTCGTAACGCATGTGCGAATCGTATAACTCCATTTTCAAAAAATAAAAGACAATTTAATACGAATTAAATTGTCCACGGAAACGCGTAACCGAGCAAAGTTTGTACGAAGATATGAATATTCTAAGCACAAAGTAACTCAATGTGACCACCGTGCACGAAGGCAAATGGCAACACAATGAAGGCGGTACTCAATATAGAAATACACGGACTTATAGAAAAATAAGGACGCCAATTTTTCGCTTAAGTTGTCTGTACTTTATTGCAGTGTTGCCAATTTATGATAAATTATTATTACCATAAGAAAGCCGTCTAGAATTTTACCGAATAAAAGCCAATTGTGGCTAAGCTCCGTAAATAAAGATAAAAAAAAACAGAAATGAAAAATTTTGATGATCAATTTTGTTGTATTTTTTTCTTGAAAACGAGATGAGACAAAATAGTAGGTACCTGAGAACGCATGAGCAGGTTTTTAAGTTGTTGGCTCTGTTGTTGCAAGATACTCGATGCGATGGCGGTTGGTGCTGTTTCTGTAGCACTCTCTTCCAAATTTAGATCCGATAGTCCTGGAAGAACAGTGACATAAGCATACTCGTCTGAATGTTAGTTTTAAAAACATCTGTTGAAAAAACGAAATCTTATATTTGGATCATCCTATACATATTTGTAGCTGAGATTCTTGTAAACTAGAACCAGATGATTTATGGTAATCGGCGAATTTATAGAATACGAGATGTACTCAAGGGGTTAGAGAGACTGGTATTTTTTGTAGTCAGGGTTTACAAGTTCGAATTTATTGACATGTGATGACATACATGATCTGCATCATGACACTAAGAGCATGCCTAGAGAGGTCACTCTGAACTTAGGCTTTTTAATGCATAGCGGAACTAAAACTGTAAAAAATTAAACGGCTGCAAAATGAAAACTTCTTACCTTGAAACACTAAAAAGCGTAAAATAAACTGGCTTTAATTTGGTTAAGTGAAAATAATTTGTGATAAGTTTTATTTACACATTATTATCTATTAAATAAAAAATAAATTTGTATTTCAATGTGTGCAAGGTACATACTGTGTCTACCTTGCACACATTGAAATTATTTATTTTATTTATTTATTTATTTATTGAAATACTAATTTATTTTTGTTATATTGTTATATGTAACATACAACATGTTAGAAATGGTCGAATAATTTTAGTTTACTGTTACTAAAATTATTCGACCATTTCTAACATTTCATAGTAGGTGCCTATAAAATATTAGGGTTGTCAGCTATTTATTTGAAATATCATCATTAGATCCCGACCCATTGTCAATCTGAATGGATCACCTGGGAGCTACTTCGAACCCAACGAAAAAGGTTTAAAATTGGTTCATAAACGATAACATATCGTTGAACATACATAAAAATATATATCGACGAATTGAGAACCTCTTCTTTTTTTTGAAGTCGGTTAAATCATAATTATTATATTTTTTGCAAGTTAATCTTTTACTCAATTTTTACACGTTGGAAAATAGTTACGGACGTATTTGTTTTTATATTAATTTCAATAATATAATCAATTAACAAAAAAAAATTGAAAAAATCGTAGTTCAACGCCAACAACAGTGTCTATTTTCTTCTAAAAATTATGTTGGTACACTGATATTCCAAAAATACTAGAATTTCATAGACTATAAGCCACGCCCACGCGCCATTAAAATGTAATCAACAATGGCTTTCGCTTACCACGTGCACATTCTATGTCAATATGCCGCCATATTTTAAATTATCTCTAAGACGAATTATCTTTATCGCAATACGTATTTCTTTTTCTCAAACATATTTCCTTGTTATTTACAATAAATAATTAGTGAAATTATATGAATAAACCATTTTTATTTGGGACAGATTCTTAAAAGTAGACGCATGTTAGATAAAAAAAAGTGCTTTCTGTATTGAAGATATATTTTTTTTAAATTAAGAAGCCTATTCTTGTAGGTGACTCAGCTGTGATAGAAATCATGATTAGAAGCCAAGCGTGTGAGCCACCATAATCATTGCCAATGAAGACAATGAAACAATGCATCATGGTGGCCGAGTGCATTTACATTTACAGTGCAAATGCATTTACTTGTGGTAAACTTTCCTCCTTGTGGATATTTTTTTTAGAATGTAATTATTATAAATATTTTGAGACTAGAGACATGAGAAGACAAAATACCTACCATATACGCAAAGAAAAACAATGAAATAAACAAGTAAATGGTGGTGTGCAATGGGAGAGGCCTATGTCCAGCAGTGGACTGATATAGGCTGATGATGATGATGATGAAACAAATAAAATTTAGATAACGCAAGGCTGATACTACATCAGCTAGAACATGCTTTCCTTGGTGTGTAGTTCTGAGAATAAGACGTAATCTATTTTCTAGCCCTAAGTAATAAAGGATAAAAGAAACGCGAGGAGAGCCGCAGGCATCAACTAATCCTTACTAATATTATAAATGCGAAAGTTAAACTACCTAATCGATTTACATGAAATTTGGTACATATCATATAGTCTAGAGCCCGAGAAAGGACATGGGTACTTTTAATAGCGATAACCGATATACACACGGGCGGAGCCGCGGGCGAAAGCTAGTTATAATATATATTTTTTATAATCGATATCAATGAATGAGTATACTGATGTATTTAGTAGAAGAATAACATTTTATTGGCGGATCAAGAAAATCGAAAGGAATGATTTTGATTTCAAAAACATTATAATACGCCATCTTGTTGACAACAATGACAACTGATTGAGAATTTAAATTGTTATTGTCAGTGATATTAGCTGCAAAAAGATTTACAAAAACAATCCCTGGCTTGAGATACGCCCCTGGCTTGAGATACGCCATACAAAACTGTCAGTCATTTCATAAGAATCGATCAAGCCGTAAAGGCAACGTCGGTAACTGATATTTTGTCTCGAGAAGTATTTAATGCCAGGGTCACAGATCTCAATATGAAATAATATGAAACTAATAGACCTAGTCAATGAATACTGCGTACATAGAAGCGCAGACCTTAAAGATTTCGGGTGCAGATTCCCAGTGGGGTCTGCTCACAGTTTAGTTCGTAGTTTAGCGGCGCTGGTGTAGTTTGCGTTCGCTTTGCAATGCGTTAGAGAGAGATAGCTGTAGCAGCGCGACTGGCACGCCGCCAAGTGACAATTTCGGTAGCCAAAAGTTTGTATTAAGAGCGCCTATATGAACTGTGCTTCTATGTACAGTGAATTCATTGACACTTATTGTGAAACAGGTGACGCCATTATTTAAGAGGCAAGCGGACATTATGACACTGTGGTCCTATTTCTGTGGTCACTCAATGGGTAAGGCAAATTATCTATAGAAGTTTATATTTATGTATATAATTATGAACCGAGTTTTAAAATCTATATGCATAATTATCTTTTCTATATTATTATACTCAAATCAGGAACATCAATTTCAAATGACATTTTAACACAGTAAATTTTACTTTAATAATTAAATAATTAAAATAGTTTACAATTATTTATTTATAGTAATATGTATGTGAAACAGTACTGTTTTAGAAAAACGGTTTTATACTTTTTAGAGGATGGACAAACTTTTGTTAGGAGATATCTTTCGACCTATGTAATGTGTCCACATATTTTTGTTCATAGAGTATTAACTGCCTTCTTCGTCTATTGGTATGCGGCTGCTGATCAAGAGGTCTCGGGTCCGATTCCCGTGTCAGACCAATTTTTTTTTTGTTTTACAAATATTTGTTTCGGACTCTGGGTGTTTTTCTATGTATCATATGTATGTATTTCCAAAAAAAAGTATGTTTATGTATTTATATCACTTGTTTAGTACCCATAATGCAAGCTCTGCTTAGTTTAGGACTAAATGACGTTGTGGGTAAGATAAACGAAATTTAAAAAAATATGTCTGTATATACCCTGTGTGAACAATACCAACCTTTTTTTGGAAGGTATATGGAGTAGCATAGTCTGATGCTTGGTTCTCTATGAACCTGTTTAATCTTAGTAATTGATTTAATATGTAATCTGTGTAATTGAACTGATATATAATCTGTGGCATTCTCGTCCTCTCTTTGGCTTAACGCAGCATAAGTTGTTAAGACGTTGTACTAAATATTATTATATTACTAGGTATATGTATATATAAACCGTAATTTAATCCGTAGCATACTTTGAAAAATCTAAGCAAAGATCTATAAGAACAATAAGGGAGTTAAGTTTACAGTATGTAAAGATATGTACCGTGCATAAGTTCAGTTTGCTGGTTGGCGGGCGGTGTGTAGACCAGGCGACCTTCCTGCAGTCCTTTGGGCTGCACGATGTACAGGCGCACCACTACGCGACCGCAGCCCGAGCCGCACGATCCGCCCGAAGCGGACTCCTGAACAACACATTTTTTATTTTTTAATATTTATATATTTAACCTACCAAAGTGACTCTACCCTGCCTGATGGAAAGCACGAGCAGAATCCAAGAGTGGGGGAAACCACAAAACCATTGTCGCGAATGCAAACAATAAAGTATTGCGGCCCACACTATGGCGGCTTAGTGAGATGCTTTTTCACGCCCCGCTTAAAGGACCCGGGATCATAGTGGGAAGGAAACACGTGAGCTGGCAGTGAGTTCCAGTTTTAGACTACTCGGCATAAGAAGGAAAAGCCGAACCGTTTTGTTCTAGAGTGTATTTCCTCTACCCTGAGGCGGTGACTTCCAAGTCCAGCACGTGTTGTCCTGTTAAGGAAGGGGGAAGGAGGGCCCAGTTGGAAGCAAGAAGGAAAAGGAAGGGCAGCAAGAATAGACCGGCAAGACCGGGGCGATACTAACTTCGTATAGAAGACCAACCTAAAAGTGACAGCAAACTAAAAGTATTTCGTTGGTGAGTGTGAGACTGGATGTCCGATGATGGAAAACTAGCTCTCTAGGCCAACATGGTGTGGGTCACCATGCTGTATTGTGTGCACTCATAATGAGGATGGTGACCACTACTTTTGAATTCTACTTATACTTTCCATCAGGCGTAGTACTGTAGGCGCGCGAGTTCATGTCCATCCTGAGGAATGCGGTAGTGCTGTGACCTAATTCATTATGGTAATGTCAATAATAACTACCGATTTAGTCAACAGCTGTATTGTAACTAAGGCAATTATGCAAATTTTGAAATAAAATAAACGCGATAAGTAATTACTTATTTATTTCTAATAGAGATTTTTTTTTTAATTTCAATTCAATCACTATCAGATGAAAAGACAACCGACGGATCAGAGTCGGAATCAGTATCTTCGCCGTCGCTGACTTCAATTACTTTAAAACAGAGTAGTCATGGTTTATTCACAATGAAATAACACAATAGCGTTAGCTTTAGGTATCGATAAGCGCGCGTCACAACCGTCAAGAACAAGACTCGACGTCAGAGAAATGCGGCGAGGTGGGCGAAGGCGGGGCGAGGTGCCCCGCCCCCCTCCCCCCGATGGACATGAACTCGCGCGCATACAGTAGTCAAATTGGCAATAGTATCATCATCAACAGCCTTTAACGGTCTACTGCTGGACATAGGCCTCTCCTTTGAAAGGAGGTTTTGGCCTACTATACCACGCTGGCCAGACGGGTTGGTAAAGGGTTTGTTTCAAGTTTTCCTTCTCTTGGCAGTGATGTTAGCTGCTTATTTTGTTCCTTTAGTCGCCTCTTATGACACCCATGGAATAAATAGGGGTGGTGACACTTTGTATTCTTAATCCGTCACCACATGGACATAGTATGGCAATAGTATGTATATAAAAACGAAATTCTATAAAAAATATAACTTACGTCATGATGTAACTCAAAGTCATCGGGCGAGCCGGCTGCATCACCGCTGGACCCGTTGCGGTGGAATAGGTCGTCGCAGTTGGGTTCGCATTTAGCCTGCTGCTCTTCTGTATGACAAAATAAGATAAATGATACAACAACCGATGATGATGATGATGATGCGAGAAGCCCAAAATCGATCAGAGTGGTGTACAATGGGAGAGGCCTATGTCCAGCAGTGGACTGCGATAGGGATGATGATGATGATGATACAACAACCGAATAAGAGAATGAAACAGTACACTTCGAAATATGTACAGTAATTACTTTAGTTAAGTATGTAGTAATCATTTAGGTAAGTAATGTTTGAGCTAGTGCGGCTCCTTAAGCCCGATTTCCACCGCGAAAGGGTAATGTGCGAGAAATGGTAAGCGGAACGGACTCCTTTTAAACAAAATAGGTTTGCATTTCCACCAACAAAGAGTTTTGCCACTGCGAGCGGATAATGACAGAGCGGACTCAGCGGAGCGAGACGAACGGAAAATGAGAAATGAATATCAATTTCCACAGAGAACGAGTTCAGTTGGAGTTTTGAACTGGTTACGTGTGGTCTTGTTGAGTGAATTCGCTATGTTATCGAGTGATACGGAATCAAGTGAGGACAGTGACTATGTATACCGAAAAAAAAAGAATATATTATTATATCTCAAGCTCAGAAAAAAACGTGCAAAATGGATTTTGGTTATGTCGGCACATTCGAGAAAGTCCAAGTACAACATGGGTATTGTCGTACAGCTTCTATAAGTCTAAATCATATTATTATCACAAACAATGTTAACAATGCATTGGCGCCCGCGCCGGCAGTTCCAAATTCAAACTAGTCGGCGAGACAGCGGACACATTTTACTCGGTCCGCTCCGCTCAACTCTTTTTCGGTGGAAACACTACAAAATTCATTTGCGAGTTGAAAGGACTCATTAATGACTCCGCAGCTCATTTTTACTCTTTTCGCCCTCGTTGTCATCTCTTTGTTGGTGGAAACACATGTATGCAGTTTTGTATTGCGAGGTAAAAGTAGTCATTAATGGGTCCGTTCCGCTCGCGGTGGAAATCGGGCTTTAATACGATACAACCTTTACCCCACTTCTGGTCTGCACTGCTTGTTGGTCTAGTGGTTAGCGTTATGCGACTGCTGATCAAGAAGTCTCGGGTTCGATTCCCAGGTCAGACCGAAAAGTGTTTTTGTGTTTTTCTTTAGGAAATTCCTAATAGCAGCTCGGAGTTTGGAAATTTGGCAGTGTTTCACGCCCGTGCCTCGGAGAGCACTAAAACCATCGGTCCCAGTTGTCATGAACATCTATGGCAATCGTTAATGGGATGTCAACAATGGGGTTCAACCTTCGAATTTCAGTTCTCCCTTAGGGTTGCCGAGGTCCGATGCCAGTCGCTCCGTGGAAAAACTGACATTCCGGTAAAACCGGTTGAACTAGTACCCGACCCCAAATAATATTGGGAATAAGGCTGGGATAGATAGGATAGAAGAAGATACCCGAACTCCTTTCTCGTAATCAAAAAATGTACATGCTTCTAATGTTTACAAATTTATAACATAAACAAAAATAAATTTACAAAAAGAACTTACCAGCATCAACGATGCAAAAACTCAATACTGGATAAGGAAGAAGAAACTCCGAAATACTTTTACAATACGCCATATTGTCTTCAGAATCCCTGGCCATGTTCAGGACATACAAGCTCCTGGACTTGAAGTCTGAGAGTAGCAGGTAACTGGCGCTGGTGTCCAACATAGCTTTCAGGCCTAGTGTAGCCTCTATTGCTAAGCCAGGAGTGAATGTGATAGTCTGCAGGCAAGTCCAGGATTTGCATGACCAGATTTTAATGGTCGTGTTGTTTTCGGCGCCGGTGACGGCAAATTTCCAAAATTGAACGCTGAAATAAAATTATTTTTAAACTACCCACACTAAGCATAAAATATATGTCTATTACATAATGTCAAAAAAATGCCTAAAACAATGTAACCAAAAATTGTAAAAACTATATTGAAAAAGAGTGTCCACGGAATTTCATAACTGTTCTTCTCGATAGGATCTACGAATTGGAACAGACAATTAGCTTCACGACTGTCTACTTGACGTTTCAAAAATGCCGTTGTATTTATTTATTTGAAATAAAAATGGTTTGATTTGATTTGATGGCTTTGCTTGACATTACAAACAGTTTACATTATTAATAGCTACTTTTGCATAATCTTGAACAAGATTCAGTCTAAATAAGTCGGCAGTGAAGTTATGTGCCTGTTCATAATGAGAGGTACAGCCAAGAAACTCTAGATGTATATGTCATCGTATAATTGTAAATACCATAAGATTACAATTTTTCTCGCGAGATTGTGAACTATTGAAAAATTTTCAACCGTAATATACAGATTAAAATTTAAAGCATTTTTTTTCGATAGATTACAATATATCGAAGTGGCACCGTCAAATTGTGAAATGGTATGCGATTTGTTGAACGGCATATGACCCATGCCACCATTTTTGTTTGTTAAGGGGGGGGGGGGGGGACGACGACGACGTTTGACGACATGACGAATCTATAAAGGTTTCGAGTTTATGACTCGGAACCCTAAAAAATACGATTTCTAATTAACAAACAACGTGAGTACATTCTACATAAATTTTAAACATAAAAGTCCTTATTTTAATATTGTTGAAACTTAAATAAACTTACTCTGTATTATAATTCTTGTGATTGTCTAAAAAGAAGAGGCAGCTGAGAGGCTTCCCTCCATGGGGCTGCCACTTATGTAAGCACCTGGGGCTGCTGTCAGCATGCATATACACCTGTGGGAATTTAAACTGAACATTGCATATGAAATTAGTAACAATTTACAAGTTCAGGAGAGATGACAAAAGCATTTAGTTATTAGTTATTTAGTGTTGTTTATCTGCATAGTTCGCTCCTTTGTCTCTTACAACATACAAGGGATGAATGTGGTGGTGATTGGTGATATTCAGTATATTAAATACGTCACCATATTGAGATTAGACCTTTAGACATTAGACTCTTCTAGCGAACGATTTTATGGACTTACTAATAGCGAGAAAGGTGGGAATAGTACAGTTTGTATTACTGCGTATTTCGCTAATTCAGTAGGCTCCTACGCCGCGATATAGATTAGCCCTTTAGTGAAGATGCAACAGTTTTTAGTTTTTTATTCTATTTTTCTACTTTCATTGGCTAATATTTCGTATTGATCACGTGATTGAGTGACATTAGCCAATGAAACCAGAGAATATAGAAATAGAATAGAAAAGGAAAAACGTTTGCAACTTGGATAGGGGAGCAATTTTGAGAGGTGTGGAATACCTCGGCTCTTTATAGGACAGAACCTGGCTAGGAGGACCTGAAATAATAAGGTCCTGGTCCTCCCCACAGCAGAGTCCCTCAAATCTGCCGACGGGGTGTTTTTTTAGAGAAATCATCACATACTCATGGTTCCTCAGGCGCCGGAGATAATAATAATATTTCCGACATTTCACACACAACACTATCTAGACCCCAAACTAAGCAGAGCTTGTATTATGGGTAACTAGACAACTGATATAATACATAGATCCGAAGGGATTTTTACACACAGTCAACAAAAAAAGTAAGTTGTGGAGGGTACCTGAAAAAACATAACATATCCATCGGCGGAGGCGGTGGCCAGCGCACTGCCGTCTGGTGAGAAGGCTGCGTCAAGAATGGCGGCCCCGTGCTCGCCCGCACTCAGCGCGCCCGCCCCGCCCGCCCCGCTTACACCCGCGCTGCCCGACAGGCTGCGCGTGTTCCACAGACGAGCTGCACACACCACACATATATACATCAGGGATGTTACGGTGGTCATTTAATCCGAACCGAAGTCGGAGTTCTTAAAATTTGATTTACCGGAGTCGGAAGCGGAGACAAGATCAAAGATTTAAGCCTTTTAAGATCTCCATTTATACCATGCGCTGTCTTATGACTTAATAAAGACTCAGTCGAACTTGGTTCTACTACTGGAACTAAGACAGTTTAACTGGGTCTACTATTTGGGCTAGGAGCTAGGACTTATTCAATCGCCCCAGATATCGGAAGAACGATACAGTAGAATCAAACCTTGGAGCTCTCATTAGTTCTCTTGTATCAGAGATCAAAACACACTTTGATTGCTGAATCACTAAAGGAAGTAACTATTTAGTAGCCCAAACAAATTATTTCCGTTTCGGAGATTTATGTATATATGTATGTACTTTGATATGCTTCTTCTTCTTCTTCCTAGCCTTAATCCCAATATTATTTGGGGTCGGCTACTAGTTCAACCGGTTTTCCACGGAGCGACTGGCATCGGACCTCCGTAACCCTTATGGAAAACTGAAATTCGAAGGTTGAACTAGTTGTCAGTAAATTTCACTGACTGACTGATTTTCCAATAACGATTGCCATAGATCTTAATGACAACCGGGACAAACGGTTTTACGTGCTCTCCTAGGCACGGGGCGTAAATCACCTCCAAACTTCCAAATTCCGGGCTGCTATAAGGAATTTCTACTAAAATCTATTAAAAACTGTTAATTTGATACAGACAAACCAATTTTATTTATTTGTATAGAAATATGCTGCATGTATTTACGTATAAAACCACCTTATTACATAAACTACAGTTAGACGCAAATATAAACTCTAACTACTCTAATGAAAATTCATTATCCGTCAACATAAAACAAGAGTGAGCCTGTCCCTTACCGATGTTATCATGTGTTGTGAGCAGCAGTCGGGCGACGTCGTCCTCAGCCGACTCGTCCTCATCGTCGGGTATGTAAGGACACCACACCACGCGATGGGATGTGCCCATCACACCTGTATCTTCGCGAACTTCGGCCAGTAACGTGCACCTGGGATTAGAACCGTAACGACATTAGAATCCATATCATCTCTCATATTCACAATGATGGTTACTGGCAAAATTGAGGGGGGAAAAGACCCAGAAGCCGCAGCTCTGGGCGGACCAAATTTGCTCCACTATCAGCAGTACGATCCATGCTGCCCTGCGTAATGCTCAAAACAGAGACAAATGGCGAATCTCCACTCGCAGAACACTAGCAAATGTGGGTCACGACCCTCAGAATTGAGGATAGCAAGGAGGAGGACATTCATAATGATACAGATTTGCCTCATGCTACGCTTACAACGGGTGACCATTTCTCTTGGACTCTACTCATGCTTTCCATTAGCCAGAGTAGATTCACATAAGCAGGATTCTAAATATAAATAATTAAAACAAGAAAAAACTAATTCAATGAAATTCTATTACAATTCCAAATCGCGACAGGTATGCCTATATTTGAGGAGTTCCTTCGATTTCTCTAAAATCCTATCATCAGATCCTGGTTTCCTTATCAAGGAACCATATTTTCGCTTCACAAGTCGGTAAAAAGCTTATTTGGGATCAGCAACTAATTCAACCGGTTTTGCCTGAATATCAGTCTTTCAAAAAAACGATGCCAGTGCATCAGACCTCCGCAACCCTGAAAGCGGATTTATTTCGAGTTTTGAACTAGTTGTCAGAGTATTCGAGGGCGACTTCCCAATAATGATTGCTCTAGATGTTTATGACAAAATACAAACTAAAAACAAGAAATCATAAAATGTTTAAAATATTTTTTTAATTTTATTTAAAAAAATCTGTAAGTATCTTTGAAATCTGTAAGAAATATATAAAAGGGTAATGGGTGGTTGTTTGTTTTTAACTGCTTAAAGTTTTAAATTGATTAACAATCTAAATAAACGCGAACGAATCGGCATAGAAAGTTAGCATTTGTATAGAAGAAAAAAGATCAATTACATTTCTTATTTGCCCAGAATCGATCGGAGTAGCGTGGAGTAGGAATGTAAACAAGTTAACTGTGATAACTGATCTGATGATGATGATTGTTAATGGTCATAATGGCAACACCGAAAACATTAAACTAAAATTGCCTCACAAAATAAAACAATCTACTTACAATGTTCATAAGTGTTGCCAGAAAAAAATGCAAAATTAATTAACTTGGTACTGTACCTTAATCCGCTGTCTGTTACTTCAATCTCATGGACGTAGAAATTGCCTTGTTCGTCAATACAGGCGAGTATCACTTGGTTTTGGATGTGAGCGAATGCTAAGTCTTGTACCTAAAAATAAATAATTACAAATCATTATTATCTAACATTTAGTATATATTCCAAATGTTAAGTAATCACTAACATTATAATTTTGTTAAAATCTACAAGTATTTATGTTCGTTAGTGAGCCTTCAGTTTTTTTTGTTATCTGGCTACTTTGGAGTTAAACGTTTCTAAACAAATCCTACTACCAAATAAAAACTTTTCTTTTTCGGGTTTAATAATTGCCTGTGATACTTCTATACCTCAGAGGTATACAATAGCAACTCCACATTTTACCATTTAAATCCCAAAAAAAACAGTTCTACATAATGGTATAAAGCATTAAGTCCTAAGTCGCCAATGAAAAGAGATATACAATGCACAAATATTTACAGAAGAGATATACAAATACAAGGTATAGGATCTCAAATGATGTTAGATAATTGATAGATTTATCGTAATTATGTGTAATTCATGATACTTCCTCTATTTATTTAAAAAAATACAGCTAACTCTGCCTTTATTATAACTTTCTCAAAATTACATTCAAAATTTCAGTACGCGCATTTTTACCTCTCCTGTAAAATTTGACTTTAGTCACTTAATGTTGTATACCTCTAATGCAGGCACCACACTTCGTTATGTGTCTACGCCGTATTCGCCCAAATATTAGTAATGCGCGCAAATAACAAACATGCCATCCACACTTCGAACTGGTATGCCAAATAAGTATCAAATAAGGCAAATATGTGTGTTGTAGAGATGTGTCATTGTCATATCACCATTTTTTATGGTGAACGAAACGAATATACTCTCCACACTTCGCCGTATGCGCGCGAATAACCCGCATAACGAAGTGTGGTGCCTGCATAAGGTACAGACTTCACAAAAGATCTCAACTTTTATTGGTAAAAAAAAATATCAAAATCGATTAAGTAGGTTTAGAGATTCCCCCTAAAATCTCACAAGCTCTTTATAATATTGAAGTCTAGAATAAATAGATTGGTATTTGTCCGCGGCTCTGCCCGCGTCTTGGTAAAAATGTACCTACCTCTCCTTTCATACCCTTGATGAGAGCGCGCCTGTCTGAACCTGGCTCGGGGTTGTAGACAACACGAACCATTCCACTCCATGTTCCAGGATTCACCGCATTGGGGGCTATGGCAAAAAAACAGCATGAACGATTATCATAGACAGAAAATTAACGAGTTAAAACACAGACTCGAGTCGAGTGGTTTAAGTGGTCGCCACGCCGGTTTTTACTTCGCCAAGTGTCGTGGGTACAAATTCCACGACATACTGAGTTTGAATGTTCTTTGTGTCCGTTTCATGTATGTTTGTAAAGTCCCCCACGACACAGGGTGTATATTCCTAACACTTGGTTCTGTTTAAAGAGTACCTTACCTTTGGCAATTATTGGGTGTTGTCTTAAAGATATCATATACTGAGAACGAAAGTGATCTGAATCAAAATATGAAGGAACCGAGTTTTAAAAACAACATTTGTGCTAGCCAACGTGCTGTCGGAGCCGTTCTGCCTAACTTCGAAGCGTGGGTAGAGAGGACCGGCTGTGTCACCTACCGGTTAACTCAGATACTCACCGGGCACGGTTGCTTCGGTGAGTATCTGAATCGAATAGGTCGGGAGGCTACAGCACAATGCCACCATTGTGGGTCGGACCGGGACTCCGCCCAGCACACGCTGGAGGACTGCCCTGCTTGGGAGTCCGAGCGTCGAGTCCTGGTCGGACAGATTGGACGAAACCTGTCACCACCAGCATTGATCGCGGCAATGCTGGCGAGTGGCGAGGGATGGGAAGCCGCGGTCTCCTTCTGTGAGAATGTTATGCTCCAGAAGGAGTCCGCAGAGCGGGATCGGGAAAGGGCTGATCCTGCTCGAAGGAGGCGGCGAAGGGGACGCGGTAGAGGCCGCTAGCTCCCCAATCGTCGCCTAGGGTCGCTGCGGTCACATCCTGGGGAAATGTGACCGCTGCAAACGACTCGAGATAGGTGGACACCCCCGGTGCGGCCGGGGGGTGTCGTCTAAGGCGGGTTGATGGTCCGCCTCTTATACAGAGTGGTGAGAGGCGCAGCAGCATCCTGCCTGGGGGTTGAGTTTAGTCACCCCGAGATGTACCCCAGATTAGGGGTAAGGCAGGTGGGACATCAGAAGCCGCTGATGCGATCCTGGTGTTCCTCCCGACTGCCGAGGTAGGCCGCCGCGGGGTTTAGTGGGTAAACCGGTTGCCCGGGAGTCCCACACACGCCCTTCGCTTGCCCCACGAAGGGTATGGTGCCCAAAGCATTCCCCGCGTAAAAAAAAAAAAAAAAAAAAAAAAAAAAAAGGTACCTAAAATATAATTTTAACAAAAAGGAACCGACTTCAAAGAAAAACTATTGCGAGTACCCAAATCGCGACAATTGTGCCTATGATATTTGAGGTGTTCCCTCGATTTCCTTGGGATCCCATCATCAGATCCCGATATCGTGACGATCGGACTACCTGTAAGCTATGCCGAATCGGAGAATTTTTGAAATCGGTTCATAAAAAACGAAATAATCGCTTAATAATTATTGAGAACCTCCTCCTTTTTTTAAGTCGGTTAAAAAGATATGCTTTACAAAATTTTTTTTTAAAAACTTGCCTATTCCCGCTACGAAACGCACGAAGACGAATGCTTGAATACAAACGCTGTCCTATTTTTGATTTTTTTTCATAATATCCTATTAATATTATAAACACGAAAGTTTGTGAGTATGTAAGTTTGTTGCTCTTTACAGTAATTAAGCTTATATCGGAATAACACATAGGCTACTTTTTTGGCTACGTTTTGAGGGAACGACGAAGAAGACTTTTTTACTGCAATAATCGAGATACAAGTGGACGGAGCCGCGAGCGAAAGCTAGTTTTTCATGAGTATTCATGAAATGATTATTTAATTTAAAACTTGATAGTACAATTTAATAAGCTACATTAACTTAGATATTGAAATTATAAAGTACTATCTGAGACCTGCGGTTATTAAGCGCAAGTCGCGTCAGAAACGGCCCAGCCGTTCCATAGGAACAAACACAAAGACAGACACAACAACTTTAAAATTTATATATACCACTTGAATATAATAAAAAAAACTGTTTATATAACATTACAAACAGACACTTCAATTTCATTTATTTCTATAGATTCATGGTCAACAACAGAAAAATAAAGGCTTGTTACCAAGCTTCATTATGTAAAAATCACAAATTTTGGACTAGGTTACTTTCGATCTCAGCGTGAGATTTGTAATTGATACCAATACATATATAGATAATGAATTATAATTTACTATTTTCGTTGGGGGTGGACTTTCAACTCCAATTTGTAAACTCTTTTAAGCAGACATATTTATGAATCCTCCAATAAAAAAATTCAGTCATTCTATTATAAAAATAAAATCGAGGTAACACACATATTAAAAACCACCCAAAACCTTTTCTTTCTGTGAAGTCAATATATTGACGGCCGAAGGCGAAAGTGTCGTTTTTCTTTATCAAAACTATATCAAGGGTCATTTTGTAAAATTTTCGAGATACATTTCAAATATTTTGACGAAACTATTAGTTGTGTTCTGAACATTATTTTTTGTTTATATACCCTCACTTGTATACTTTCTCACTTAATTTTCTAATTTATTAGTAACTACATAGGTAATTACCTAAAAAAATTAAACCATTATTTTCTAGTATGGCTTTTGTTCATCTGAAATCACTACGTGAACATCAAATTACAGCCACTTAAATAACATTTTAATAGACAACTTGAAAGTAGGTAGGTGACGTAGGCTCAGTAAACAAGATCGATTCGTAATCGTAAATCTGTCATTTGCATTGTATATTTTTTTCAAGATTTTTAAATCGTTAAAAAAAGAATTACATACTAGCTGAGTCCCGCGGTGTTACCCGCGTTTGTTGTTGTAACCGCAGGCAACGTCGCGGGGTGAAGCTAGTCTAAAAAAGTAGCCAAAATTACTCCTTATATCATCAGCTATCTGCCAGTGAAAGTCCCGTCGAAATCGGTCCAGACGCTCCAGAGATAAAAAACAGACAGACAGACAAAAATTGTAAAAAAAATATTTCGACATATGTATCTTATACATTTAATAAAAATCATTTAAGCAGTGCGCTGACGGGTGACTTTTGTCGCTGTGACAAAAAAGTTTTTGTCGTGTCGCGTCGCGTCTCAAAATCTGAGTGCGCACACGGGGAGTGACAGTCACGAAACATTTTTGTAAATCCATGATTCATTTAACGATATGCATTTGGAAGAGACAGTCATTATTTGCGAATACATACGGCGTAAAAGTTTTCGAATGAGTGTAGAAACTTTTAATGAATTACAGTGGACCCCCGGTAAATCGACAAACGTTTTGCAAGTCAGTGTCGGACTATGGAAATTGTCGGATTATAGAGTACTGCCTAAGACCCCCTATAGTCCGGAATTTTTAACAACAGAGTACCTTCTAATCCGACAAATAACAAATCCAATAATAAGATTTATATGTTAAATCTTACTTCATTATGTATGTAGAATTTAGTAAATTAAACAAAACCCGTTTCATTATAAAATTAACGCTATTAATCTTATAGAACATACCTACAAAAATGATAACTTTTCATTGTAACCTGTTCAATCGTGCATTAGTGAAGATTTTCAAAACATTTTTATAATAATAGACATGTCGGATTACAGGGGGTGCCGGATTAGACAGGGGCCGAATTACCGGGGGTTCACTGTACTGCATATGTTCAAAGTATTCACCACATAGTTTAGTACACTTTTCCCTTCGCTCAAAACACTAATTATAACATTTATTCCACTTTAAAGTTGGGGTGTTAAAAATGTTTTGAGATTCAAAATTTAAACACATTCGAATATAGAACTGTTCCAAATTCAAAATTGCCGTTAAATATGGAAACGACAGAACTTATAACTCGTGCGACCTAAGATGGCACCTGACTCAAATGTCAGTCGTTTGAAGTACTGAGTGCAAGAAAAATATAATTTAATGTAGTTTTTTTAAAATTTCAACATTTATTTTGCTTCAAGTAATTTCTCATAACATACTACTTTATCTTAAGTGGTACTTTACTACCTGAGTTAAAAAAAAAAACATATGCATACCCATAGGAAGCAGGCCTCATTCATTATTTACCCGAATGCATTCTTCGTGCAGTGATTTAAATAATATTAGGTAATACCTAATATCATTTTAAATGAAATTAGGAACTAAAAGATGGTTATAAAATACAATTTTAAATCGATGATAAGCCTTTTAATCGAATTCTCTAAATATCATGTGTATATGGATATTCTTTATTTCAGACTATTGCGTCTCATAGTCGTCATGCTGCTTTTTTTCGTGTGACCTTTCTTAAAACAATTGGGTTATCCAGACGAATCTAATGATATATTAATAAAATAAATTCGTGGAGTGATTTATATGACATTAGGTAATACCTAATAAACTCAAATTATTGTGAAAAGATTCGTGCAACGGTAATAGTGATGCTAACGCTACTAGCAAGACTACAGAGGGGTATTACGCGGGGGAACGGTATCATGTTTCGTTTTGAGCCAGGTGCCATCTTAGCTCGCACGAGTTATAAAAGGCATGCCTAGTATTTATCATATGTCAGAATATTATTTTAATCTTTTCTCTTAAAGTACTGGTCTTCTTTCCACTTCTTCTATATACTATATATAATTGCTTATCGCCAGCGGGCAATCAAAAGTAAGCGGAGAGCGGGGCACGGAAAATGGCGTCAGGATAAACTTTTTGTAGGGATTTTTGATTCGATTAGAATAGAACATGAAGAATCGATTATTAATAAAAATCATTTTATTAAACAATCTGTGTGATCTCTTATCAGTAAAATTATCGATTTTTTAGTTCAAGAATTCGATTATAACAATTAACATTAATTATTCGATTATTTTGTAATTCTCAAAATTAAATAACATCTAATAATCTTTCATCCAGTGTTCACCTACACAAATTATATCATATTTCATTTTCTCTAAAAATAATTCAAGCTCTAGTAATTTCGAAGAAAAACCTTGAATATTTTATTAGAACAACTTCAAGGCATACTGCTTAGACCCTTTATGATAATGTGGTGATTGAACGCTAGGAGACACTTTTGTTTTGATTACAATGCTATTTCAAGTTGTCTGAAAATATAAATAAAAAGTTAATCCTTTCCGCTTTCCGCTTTTGGCTTAGGGCACAGGCAGAAACTGTTTCGTCACCCGTGCGCGCGCTTCTATCAAACTCTAGCGGCGCGATGACAGTTTTGTCGCAGGCTTCTTCGCAGGCACAAAACAGTTAAGTCATCCGATTGTCACGTCGCAACGTGCGCGCATCTCCATATAATTCTACAGACATAATGAAAGTGACAAAACAGTCACAGTGACAAAAGTTTCCCGTGCGCGCAGGGCCTTAATATTACAAACAGACACTCCAAATTTATTTATTTGTATAGATTAGATTTATATGAAAATGTTTACGACACTTAGTTGCGATGGAGGCCACGCCCATTTGCAATATGAATATTGGTCGACTATATATTAAGGGCCGGCTCCACTAACAAGGGAATCACTATAATCCCCCCTAACAAGCGATTATACCCATATACATACATGCTGGTAACATCGCCGCGATTCTTCTTGGGCAATCTTCTTGGCTTCCATATTTAAAATTTTACCTAGTTTAGTAGTACATGAGACAGTTTTAATAATAAAACATTTTTGATTGGATTTGATTCTGTCACCTGTAGAGAGCCCCTTAGTTTTTCCCACAAGCCATTATAACTATATATAGTGTAAAATAAATGTATACCTTTAATAGAATATGCTAAATATTTCCCGCTGGTATGTATAGCCAGCAGTTGTCCAGAATAAAACTTAGGCTCCCAGTTGTAATCCACTAAATTCTTGAGTTTCACCTTCGAGCTGCCGTGATCATGGTTACCAGCGTTAGTAGTCACACTCACATTGGTGGAGTACACTTCTGCACTGCACACTCCATCTCCTTCAGAGAAAGATCTGGAAGAAGGAAAAAAAAAAATTATTTAAGAAAAACACATTTAGTTTGTCCGTGTGGTGACGGATTAAGAATACAGAAGGTCACCACCCCTATTCATCCCGCGGGTGTCGTAAAAGGCGACTAAGGGATAAACTACGCAAGACAACATCAATGCAAAGAGAAGGAAAACTTGAAACCAACCCTATACCAACCCGTCTGGCCAGCGTGGTATAGTAGGCCAATACCTCCTTTCTAAGGAGAGGCCTATGTCCAGCAGTGGACTGTTAAAGGCTGTTGATGTGATGATGATGTGACATTTAGTTTCAACTGGCACAGATAAAGTTATGTTACTAACTACTTGAAACTATAAATCTGTAGATTAGGTATACAACATTAAGTGGCTAAAGTCAAATTTTGTAACTCATATTTTATGATCCTTTTCTTTTGTACTATTTTGTATTATCAATGAAGACAATAAATAAATAAATAAATTTTACAGGAGAGGCAAAAATGCGCTTAGTGAAATTTTGAATGTAATTTTGAGAAAGTTATAATAAAGGCAGAGTAAATAACTTAGCTGTATTTTTTATAATAAATAGAGGGAAGTATCATGAGTTACACATAATTAAGATAAATCTATCTATTATCTAACATCATTTGAGATCCTATACCCTGTTAATATTTGTAGAACAGGTTCTTGGGATTTTAATGGATAAACGTGGAAGTGGAGTGGAGAAATACTATTGTTTACCTCTGAGGTACAGAAATATAAACAACACCATGGAATTCATAATTGTTTAAGCAGTCACCCTGTATTTCTACTAGAGTTCAATCTCCATAGGCACAATACTTTCTGATCCACAAATTGTTGTTCCTAGTCTGCCATAGTAGCATTTATCCCTAAAGCAACAGATGTCTTTTCTATAAAAAAAAGGTGTAAAAAAAATCTTTTATTTTTATAATCGATGGCTTTAGTTATCCATAGTATAAGTCCGATCGGGTTTCCACATAATGGCGTTAGAATAGAATGATGAGATTTTGTACTAAAAATCTTTTCTGACAGTCGTGATTGGTTGACTCAGGATTTCTTTTTACTATTATAACTATATACTTTCAGTTGCAAGTCAAGTGATATTTAATACCATGAATTGCCAACATTGTATTTGTTATAGTGTGGCATTAATTCTTATTCATGTACATAATTCTACAAGTAAGTATAAGTACTTCCGTTAAATCCAATATCAGTTATTGGCTCAGCATTATGCTACTTTGTAATAATCAGGTCAGACCTTTCAGTATGCCTTTTGCATGCCCCTTAACCAAGTTTCAAATGTTTATTGTTTTCTATTCCATATTCCATTCTCTTGTATGATTGGCTAATATTTTGATTTGATCATATGACTGAGTGACATTAGCCAATCAAACAAGAGAATAGAGAAATAGAATATAAAAATGAATTGCTGTTTGTTAGTCTCGCTAAAACTCGAGAACAGCTGGACCTATTTGGCTAATTTTGGACTTGAATTATTTGTGGAAGTCCAGAGAAAGTTTAAAAGGTGCATATTTAAAAATGATATCCATTATTTTTAATAATTATGAATTCCTTTGATTTGTTTATTTTGTATTAAAGTTTAGGTCTTCTATTTATAGATTGAGGCAGTACGAAGTCTGCCGGGTCAGCTAGTGGAATATAGAATACAAAATGATATACATGTTGGAACTAGGCTAGGGGGGCAGATCTAAGTGTGTTTGTATGTTCCATCATAATGCCTGAACTACTGAACTGATTTTAATGAATGAATGCTATTTTGTTACGATAATCAATTTTTAAGCAAGCAGAGCCATCAACTAAAGCTAGTTTTTTTTTAATAGTTTGATGATGACTGAATGTACTATTCTAACTGCCTACAGAGTTCCTTTGCAAATTATAATGCTATTATAGAAAAGATATCTTGATGTAACTCTTTAATTATTGTAACAAGAACTGCTTTTCTTAAATTTTTCAAATAATAATAATAATAAATATTTCGCAGATCTTACACACAACATTGTCTAGTCCCAAACTAAGCAGAGCTTGTGTTAAGGGTACTAAACAACTGATATAAATACATAAACATACTTTTTTTCTGTACATACATACAATACATACATATTATACATGGAAAAACCCAGACTCCAAAACAAATATTTGTGGATTCCACAAACATCTGGTCCGACCCGGGAATCGAACCCGAGACTTCTGGATCAGCAGCTGCATTCGATAACCACTAGACCAACAAGGCAATCAAATACAGTACCTTTACAATTTTGATGTGTTAATGCTAAAATATAAAACAAAATTTATACAAAAAAATTAATACTCAAAATCTTATTAGAAAAACAGACATTCCATTTGAAATTATCTAATCAGATTCCTATTCATTTCATAATTGATAAATTAAAAAAAAAATATTTTATTTTGTGAATTATAAATTTTTCCTACAAAATTTGTATCAAAATTAGATTCATTTTAGTAGATTAGTAGAGAGAATATTTTTTGGACAAAATACCCTTATCTTAATTAAAGACATGTTAATGATGAAGTCATGTATGCATTTCAATCTTCATAAAATAAGTTTCAAATAAAAAATATTTCTACAATTTGTGTTAGTTTTGTTTTAATGTAATTTTTAACTGATTATTACAGTTGCAAGATAAATGACACCTCCAGTTTTTGAGATTTTTCATAACTGACAACAAATTTTCACTTTCTTTTTGATTTGATATTGGTACCTAGCCTATGGGAATATCACATTAAGTGATTACCTATATTATATCCCCAGCGTTTTAAATTTCTAAAGCAAAAACCAAAACGCAGATAAAATAAAAATTTCAGGTAAAAATAAACTATGGGCAACAGATAACAGGACCACCGACATTTTATATTAATAAAATATACCTAATACACATAATAAAAATAATAAAATCAAACAGACATCTCGCAAAATCGAAATAATTGCGTAAACCGTGAATCAAACGTGAAATTCAGATCAGATCAATGTCACTCACATAGTTTGGGTGACATCCGATAGCTTTGGAAGCATTGTTATTGGTGCCTTAACAATTTGATCTTCTACTTTTCACATGAATTTCAAAGAGTGCAGCGCGAATTCACAAGATAATTTGTAATTGCAAAAACTCATGCAGATACTACAACAGCAGAGCACTGAGACCGCTGATGCCGACCGACATTGAAAACGTTTTATTATTCCATGAAATACCTTTAAAACTTCTGAAGATAAAAACTTAATTTATATTTTAATTTCTAAAATTTTTAACTTTTTATATAGAATATGTTTTTCTTAGGTTTTTTATGTTTGAACAGTTTTTTCTGACCCATTATTTTCGCCTAAAATTTAAAATGTCTGGTTACTAAATAAACTAAACGCATGTCCTATTCTTGTTTTATATTTTAGAAAATAATTTTAATAAGAAGTTATTTTTGTATCATTCGTAATCTTTTTCTTATGACTTCTAATAATTTATACTTTTATCATTTTTTTAAATATTTTTTAAAGTATTTCAATAGATTGCAGAACATTTTAGGAACATGCAATACATTTTTGATCAACAAGAACGTCAAGATTAGTCAAGAACAAAATCACCTATAGTTGACTTGACAGGTGACAAGGCAGTGAATTGATTTTTTCGAAAATGGTAAGATATTTCGTAAATGTTCAATGATTTCTCTCCAAATCACCAGAACAAGCTTATAAACATGTTAATGATTGTTTTAGTCGCTGACAGACAAACTTACAACGCTTATGGCGCGGCCTGGGGGCGACAATGCCCAGAGAGATGACGTGCCTTGGTGGATGCGTTACGCTGGTCGGGGAGTCGGAACAGTTGGTGGTTTCCGTTAGTATTTTTATATTAATATAAATATATAAAGCATAATAAACATTATATTTAACTGTAAACATGTAAGACAATTTTAATTAGGATAGGCGAAAGATAACAATCATTATCTAATCATAGTGAGACCATAATTGAACCACCCTTCCTATAGTCATCAATGAGTATCAATAGTAAACATATAAAGAAGTACCAGATTACTTTTAATTTTCGCACAGACATTATTTTCATAACAAATCACTTTAATTGGAGCATTACAGTTGCTTAATTAAGAACTTACATGCATATTTTGATACAGTCTATAAAACAATGATCACAAAGTATATAATATATCTTGAGTTTATGTAATGTTATCACAGTGTTCATTGTTTATTTTTTTAAATAATGCTTTATTTTAAATTGAAACAACAATAGTATGTACATGTAAAATGTAGTTTGTATTTTAATATCATTGGGTTTTGTACTTTTGAATCTGATATTGTTCACTATTTAATTGGTTTTAAATTTCTGAAAGTTCCATCAAAATCGGTGAAGCGGTTCCTGAGATTAGTTTTTTTGTTTTTGTGAGTACCATATTAAATTCAGGTAACACAATAGGTTACAGCCATTTTATATATATATTTCGTTTTACAAGAATGGGTATGAAATTGGTATAATGAGATAAAATAAAAAATCCAATCCATTATCATCAATCCAACATGTTCTCCACTAAACTATTGTTATGAGGCCTATATAGCCTAAGGAATCGAGCTCCCTGCCGATTATTAAATCCTACAATACATATGATAATACATATTATTAATAATAATTGTTTTAATCTCTCATCAAACAAGTCTTTGATGGTCATTTAAAAAAAAAATTAGATGATATTTCCCTATGTCTCTGTGCTAAAGGTTATGGTTTCATAAGTTACACCACTTCAGTTATCTGATATAAATTAGAACTGGCATTTACTCTGGACTCCTTCCGCATGTATGTTGGTTATTGCAGTAAAAAGTAGACTATGTCCTTCCCCAAAAATCAAAGTATCTCCAAGCCAAATGTCATTTATATTGGTACAGTGTTTCAGCTGTGAAAGTGTAACAGACAGTTACTTTCGAATTTGTAATATTACTAGCTTTCGACCGCGACTCAGCCCTCGTGTATCTCTATTATTGTAGTAAAAAGTAGCCTATGTGTTATTCTGATATATAGGCTATATTAATGTAAAGTTTCATTTAAATCCATTGAGTAGTTTTTGCGTGAAAGGGCAACAAACATACATACATAACAAACTTTCTCATTTATAATATAAGTAAGGACTAGCTGATGTCTACAGCACCACTAGCATCTCAGAGGTGTAAAATATAGTGTGTGACATTATTTTAAAATATTAAATTATATATTAATTATATTTAGATACTATTATATTTACATATAAATAAAAATAATAATAAATATTTTGGACATCTTACACACAACATCATCTAGTCCCAAAGTAAGCAGAGCTTGTGTTATGGGTACTAAACAACTGATATAAATACATAAACATACTTTTTTTTTTGTAAATACATACATAGAAAAACACCCAGACTCCGAAACAAATATTTGTGGATCACACAAATATTTGGTCTGACCCGGGAATCGAACCCGAGACCTCTTGATCAGCAGCCGCATACGCTAACCACTAGACCAACAAGGCAGTCAAGTCATATCCATGCAATCTATCATTTATTCTTTCTAGAACTAACCGTTGAGGCGGTAAGTCGAGGACATGACGAAACTGGTAGGGTTCTCTAGAAATATACCCTAAAAAACCTTAAAAAGGTACTTTCATAAAATGATTATGCTCAAAAGACATTGGCCATTGAAATGATTTCCGCAAAAAGAAACGTTATCAAACAGCTAAGTGTTTTATATAAATGGATTGTATGTTTTGTTGATACAAGATAATATGCTGATAACTAAACTAATTTTTATGTCAAAATAATTGTTCACTTGATGTTGACCTTGATTGTCGATCGAGTTTTCGTTTTGATGATATCTGCCAAGCTAACTTGGCAGATATCATCAAAAGGCAGGTGGCAGGTGTCAAGCCAATACACACATTTATACAAATAAACAAAATTGAAATCTTTTTTTTTTAAAAAAAACATCAGTTGTGGTTGTAATTTGAAATTAACAGTTTTTCACTAAACGCATATGAGAGTACTAGGTTTTTTTCACAGCTTTGCCTACGTGTTGTTCTGATGTATAACTTTTCAACCCGTGTGGGTGGAATTTTCTGAAATTACGCTCCAGTCAAGGAACACATATGCCTAATTACAACTTCAGTTGTTTCGGCCGTGCGTAGTCTGTCAGTCACTACACGTTGTGGGTACGTAATCCTGCCGTTGGATGCTTTTAAACCGCCCAAAGACCCCCAACTGTTATCTTATGATAACAACCGGGACCGACTGTTTAACGTGAGCTCCGAAACGCTGATAACATGTCATGCCACAAACTGTCACCTATCTAAGCACAGACCGTGCCATCGTTGCTGAGGTCCGATGACAGTGGTTCTGAATTTCAGGTAAAACCAGTTAAACTAGAAGCTAACCTCAAATAATCTTAGGAATAAAAGCTAGAAAGATGATACTGCTTAGCGACTGTAATAAGAAGGTTCGCTATGCATTTTATCGGACCAGGCCCATGAAAGATCTACAAAAATTACGTTTGTCACTGCATGCAGCACCATACAGTGTTTAGTAAACGTACAAAACAGTCATGCATCAGTAAATCGAATTTTAAATCGATGTTTTAACTTTTTTCTCTTTTCAATTTTTAGTTTTTATTACTTTCAAACAGTGGTTATTTTTTTATATAGTATATAAAATTCTCGTTTCGCGGTGTTTGTTACTAAAATCGATTTGTAAGAAATTGGGTAGATCTGACAATTGGCATACATCTGTTTTTCATACCCTTAGGACGCGAATGGAGCCGCGGGGTATCAGCTAGTATTTCTACAATAAATAATTTACTATACATTAAACTGTATACCTTTAGAATATCTTTATTGTTTATGCGTGTTGGTATAATAACATCATTTACTTTTCATTACCAATAGTCGTTTTCCATTGTTAGTTTATCATCACCATGAGTCCACTGCTGGACATCAACAGCGTTGAAGAGATTTCAGATGTCTTTATCAACAACCCATATCGTCCTAATGCTGGGGTTTCCTCTTAGGGGAGGGTTCATTCCATAAGTCCCCCACTGAAGCTGAACTCGGGTTGGGGCCTGTTTTTTAGATTTTATATTAATATTATTATTATTGGTACCCACTCCATTTTCCTGTTTACACATTAAGTGAGTGAACCCAATTTATTTAATATCTAAGTTCCAAACTAATTAATAAATTTTCTTATCACTGTCATTGTGACGTTGACATCCCTCGCTAATCGGTCAATAGGATTATTTAGTTGTATGTTTTTCTTAGTCATTTATTGTGTACGTTTTAGTTTTTATTGACTTTTGGCACCAGATGGTTGAAATACTCGGCCTTCAGGTCGATATATCAGATAAAAGATGTTGGTGTGTCTTGTTATAAATGACTCATTTTTTTTTATTTCATTGCCTGAAATCGAATAAAAAACAAAAGTGAAAAAACCCCGTATCATATAACTCGTGCGACCTAAGATGGCACCTGACTCAAATGTCAGTCGTTTAAAGTACTGAGTGCAAGAAAAATATAATTTATTCTAGTTTTTTTAAATTTCAACATTTATTTTACTTCAATTAGTTTCTCATAACATACTACTTTATCTTAAGTGGTACTTTACTACCTGAGTTAAGGAAATACATATGCATACCAATAGGAAGCAGGCCTTATTCATTATTTACCCGAATGCATTCTTCGTGCAGTAATTTAAATAATATTAGGTAATACCTAATATCATTTTAAATGAAATTAGGAACTGAAATATGGTTATAAAATACAATTTAAAATCGTCATGATAAGCCTTTTAATCGTAGTCTCTGAAAATCATATGTATATGAATATTCTTTATTTTAAACTATTGCGTCTCATAGTCGTCATGCTGGTTTTTTTCGTGTGACCTTTCTTAAAACAATTGGGTTATCCAGACGAATCTAATGATATATTTATAAAATAAATTCGTGGAGTGATTTATATGACATTAGGTAATACCTAATAAACTAAAATTATTATGGAAAGATTCTTGCAACGGTAATAGTGTTGCTAACGCTACTCGCAGGACGACAGAGGGGTATCACGCGGGGGAACGGTATCATGTTTCGTTTTGAGCCAGGTGCCATCTTAGCTCGCACGAGTTATACTTACTGTTTAATATAGTAAGTGCGAAAGATTGTGAGGATGAATGTATTTTGGTTATTCTTTCACTCAAAAAATTGTGAACGTTTTTTAACCGAATGCTAAAAAAGGAGGAGGTTCTCAATTCGTCGGAATCTTTTTTTTTTTATGTATGTTCAGCGATAATTTCGTCGTTTATGAACCGATTTAAAAAATTCTTTTTGCATTGGAATGGGCATATCTTACAGGTGGCCTATCGTCACCATATCGGGATCTGATGATGGGATCCTGAGGAAATCGAGGGATCTCCTCAAATATCATAGGCACAATTGTCGCGATTTGGGCACTCGGAATAGTTTTTCTTTGAAGTTGGTTCCTTTTCGTTAAAATTATATATGAAACTTTTCAGTAATATAACTCATACATAGTTTTCGTGCGTTTTTCTTTATTATTCTTAGCATTGCTTGTGACATCTATACCACTCTTGCAGAAACACATATTTGGTTTGTAGTTATTACTTAAACACTACAACTACTTGAAAGAATATATGGCGTTCTTAAACAATAAATATTGGCAACCGAGCAAAGCTCTGTAACCCAGGTACTCATAATACTATAATGCTATTTAATGTTATGAATTTTACGTTAATAAACATTTGCATACTAAAAAGACAAAATATGACATGATCAAAACCACCAATGGGACACTTCATTATCATCATCATCAACATCCTTCTAACAGTCCACTGCTGGACTTAATAGAATAGGCTTCTCCTTAGAAAGGAGGGTTTAGCCTACTATACCATGCTGGCCAGACGGGTTGGTATAGGGTTGGTTTCAAGTTTTCCTTCTCTTTGCATTGATGTTGTCTTGCGTAGTTTATCCCTTAGTCGCCTTTTACGACACCCGCGGTATGAATAGGAGTGGTGACACTCTGTGTTCTTAATTCGTCACCACACTTGCTTATGATTTATGCAAATAATTTAATTTCATTTCAACACCTATACTTTTTACTTAACGATTTCCAACATCTGGGGGCTTAACCGCGGGCAAAAGCTATGTATTCTGTCTCCGTCTGTCTATTAATTTATCTGACCAAACTCTTTTACTTTGAATTGTTTTAAGTAATTAAATGAAAATTAATGCAAGCTTCTGAGTACACACACTCAAGTTATACGACTTAATTTTACTTCTTTCTAGAAACCCAAAGTCACGAGACTCCAAAACCTTTTTTTGATTTCCTTAAATAAAAAAATGGTTCCGATTACAAACTTACGTTTTAGCTTGCAAAATTGTCGTCCGGTAGTATTATATTGGTGAACGTTTTTAAATGACCCAGGCTGTCTGTACGTTCAACTAATACTCAGTTTTTACACCTAGATCCAATCTTAAATCAATGTCAAATTAAGTTACATACTTAATTTATTATCACGTTCCTTTACTTTCTAAAACCTCATGAACCAATTGAGGTACAAGTTTTAGCTGCTAGTCTCTTTCTAGAATCGCTAACGCCTTTCATCGAATACCCACAACTTCCCAGTGCTGTACTCGGATCTAATCTCAGGAGAGTGTTTAGGCCACGCTGGTCAAGTGCGGATTGGGGACTAGCACGACCCGTTGTAGCTAAGTAAATCTTGTCCTTGGATGTTACTAAGCTTCCCGAAGGCCCTTAACTAAGCTTCATGACTGATATCTTATGATGACAACCGGGACCGACTGCTTATGGTGAACTCCGAATTACGGAAACGCTCATGACATATCATGCCACAAACGATCACCCATGTAGATACTGAACTTGCCGACTTTGCTTACCCTCGGTGATTGTTTCCAATCACCAAGGCTCTCTATTATTATGTTTTGACCTTATCGTATTAACATTAAGAGAATGTCATTCCAAAATTTTTATTATTTTATAATGTTTATTACGTTTGTAGAATGGCGATTTGCCTAGGGCATCTAATAGTAAATAGTCTATAACTTATTATAATAATGTTTCACAATAGCCACGTTCAATTCTCTTCATTTACAACAGATTGAACGCAAAGACCAATTGTATAATGTGTAGGAAGGCCACGACAAATATGGAATGATTTGTCTGAGCTATATTTAGGCATTATACTGACGATATTTACATCTCCATACCAGTTTTGATCACATGGCTATGTGTTATAATGTGGAAAATGACACGAGTTTTTTTTAAATTTATTTGTCACTATTTCCTCAAACTCAATTTATACATTCTGAACAAATGCTCTGTGGTGTTAATCGTTTCTCGGGGGTTGTCAAAAGATAAATAAATGAACCTAAAAATGCTGTTTTTATGGTGACGGATTAAATATACAAAGTGTTACCACACATATTCATCACATCGCGTAGGTATCGCAAGAGGCGACTAAAGCAAGACAAGGGTAAAAGAGTTCAGTTTTTTTTTATAGTTGGAATGGAATAGGCGTTTGTCTTCCATCTCTGCCGCCTGTGACTGCCTTGTTTGTCTAGTGGTTAGCGTATGCGGCTGCTGATCAAGAGGTCTCGGGTTCGATTCCCGGGTCAGACCAAATATTTGTGTGATCCACAAATATTTATTTCGGAGTCTGGGTGTTTTCCTATGTATAATATGTATGTATTTACAAAAAAAAGTATGTTTATATATTTATATCAGTTGTTTAGTACCCATAACACAAGCTCTGCTTACTTTGGGACTAGATGATGTTGTGTGTAAGTTGTCCAAATATTTATTTATTTATTTATTATTATTATTTATTATTATTTATCTCACCTGATGGAAAGTGTAGATGAAGACAAAGGTGGTACACGCCCATCCAAAAGAAACCTGTTTACTCTTAAAGGCTAAGGCAGGTCGTTCCAAATTTTGTTTAGTTCGGGGTATGTCAACTGTTCACTTTTGGGTATGTCAATAACGTATAGATGAATCTATTGCCTGCGCCTAGTAGTATGTGGGTAAAATAATACTTTTCCTCTGTGCCTAAACCGATTTGCTCATATTTCCATCCAAACTTTATTTGTACTTATTGGAAGAAGAATCCAAACTATATTGATACTAGTGGAAGAACAATACTTGGGTATAAAAAGGGAAGTTACCTAAAGACGGCAACAGATTATGATTCTTTTGACCGTGATATTTGAATTAAGATGTCTATAGTCCATAGTCCGTAAATCAAAAGCACAAAAAGTATTTAATTATATTAAATTTATTTTCAGTGGCGATAGTCCTGGGTCTTATAAACTGCCTCAGTATCGTGTTGCTGAACATATCGTGCCTGATCGCCGGCATATGGCAGATGTTAGCTGGCTTTGTAGTGATAGTGTGTGAAGCGCCGTGTTGCTGCTTCTTCGTAGATTACGTTCAAACCCTCAGTGATAAGGTGGAAACTAGACCTTATTGGAACAAAGCTGTTCTTTATATCGCGTAAGTATTACATGCCTTTAGAGTAAGATTTATGCTTCTATGCATAGGATTGGTGCACACAACTCTATGTATACCGTGACGAGCTGACTGAGGGATAAAGCTATGATGGCCAATATAATTCAAAGTGAAGGAAAACTTGATAAAACCATATTAGACCAACTTGGTATCGTAGTCAAAAACTTTCTATAAAAAAGACGGTACACACAGGCACACACATATGTCTAGCAGTGAATTATTAAAGGATAATCATGATAAAGTATTTATTTGAACTTTATTAAACATGTTGTACAAAGGTGGACTTAACACCATGAGGCATTCTCTTCCAGTCAACCTTCAGGTGATTCAGAAATGTGATGTAGTGCACAAATAAAATAGATATTGAATTTAACAAAGTGCTTATGGTTACGTAAATGAGAGATGATTGTACATTAGATATAGCCAATATTCATAAGAATACTGCATTTATTACAATATAAATAAATAGACTACTACATATTTAATTGTTACTTTTTATACAATCAAGCTATGCTGAGGACTGCCTCGGTGGCGCAATAGTAGCGTATGCGACTGTTGAGCGGAGATCTCGGGTTGGGGAAATGGACGTAGAGCCATGCTGATTTCAGCACGAATGAGCCAGCTCTATCGGGGCAGTACTACCCTCACACAGAACACTATCCGAATAATGATAGCATTCTTCCTGTCGTATTTCGTTGGTGAGTGTGAGAGCGGAGGCCCAATTACATGGAGAACTATATTATATTTTCAAGTTGCCCTCAACTTATATGGCAAATTTTTGACTGCCTTGTTGGTCTAGTGGTTAGCGTATGCGGCTGCTGATCAAGAGGTCTCGGGTTCGATTCCCGGGTCGGACTAAATATTTATTGTGATCCACAAATATTTGTTTCGGAGTCTGGGTGTTTTCTATGTATAATATTATGTATGTATTTACAAAAAAAAATGTATGTTTATGTATTTATATCAGTTGTTTAGTACCCATAATACATGCTCTGCTTAGTTTGGGACTAGATGATGCTGTGTGTAAGATGTCCGAAATATATATTTAAAAAAAAAAGTTCTAGGACGTTTCTTAGGTGGCTCCATCGGCAGTAAACATTCTACCTTGGGAACAGCAGACTTACATGTATTATTATTGCTTCACAGCTTGGCGATCCCACCATTCTGCTTATGTTTCCTGAGTATGAGCACGTGGTTCGGTAGCGGACTGATCTTCGCCACCGGTATCATCTACGGCATGATGGCGCTTGGCAAAAAGTCAGTAATTATTATAAACTATTTGGTCTTACAGTGGGTTTGGTGCTGGTTGGAACAGCATTTGTTGTGTGAACTAACATCTGGGTTTTGGTGCTGCAGTGTAGTAAGAGAATCATTAGAAAAATTTAGCAGGTAACACTCGATCGGGGCAGTACTACCTTCACACAGAAGACCATCCTAATAATGACAGCATTCTTGCTGTCGTATTTTGTTGGTAAGTGTGAGACCGGAGGCCCAATCGTTCTGCATCGGTCTCCGAATCCGGAGGAAGGGAGAATGATGCAAAAACATCTGTCCAGGCTGCCATGGCATGGGTCAACATGCTGCATTGCCTACCCTCACTATGAGGATGGTGACACCTACTTCTGGATTCTACTCATACTTTCCATCAGGCAGAGTAGTCATTTTTGGTCGGCTTTAAAATAAAAAAAAACGTATTTGACTGAATGACTGTAAGGTATTATTGTGGGTTCAATTCCCCTTATAATAACACTTCATGTGATACACAAATTGTTGTTCTGAATCTGGGTGTTCTTTGTGCACGTTTCGAGTATGTTGGTAAAGGCACCACAAATAATAAATTCCCAATACCTACGGGAGTCGTTTTTTTAAATACAATAATATTTGAGAGCGTGTTTGTGCCTATAGATATATAAAATACTCAGATACATGCACACACACAGGGAAAACTTGTCTCTTTTACAATCCCTAAGGAAAAAGGAGTCGTAAGTTTTCCTTCGTAAAGAAAATCAAAATTAAATGATATAGTCGAAGGGTCTAATAGTTTACGTACAATGGTCCACTTAAAGGACTAAGTGCGGAAACCGACCTAAATAACATAGAACATAGGGTCTAATAGTTTCAGTGGTCACCTTGCATATCCTTATAGATGTTACAGGTTCTATTCCCTCGTGGGTTAACTGTCACAGTAAACCGAAAAAAAAACAAGCCTTTATAACAAGCCGTACCAAAAAACTTAATGGAATAGCAATTAAGCTCAATAAGTCGTTTAAATACGTTTATCTAACAACATTTTAATGTATATTTTAATCAATGTCAATTTTTTCTTATATCAATTGTGATAATTAAACCCCTCCCCCCCTAGCCAAGTTGCATACGTTTTCCGTTTTCTATTCTTTCATTGGCTAATGTCACTCAGTCACGTGATCAAACCAAAATATCAGCCAATGAAACAAGAGAATAGAGAAATAGAATAGAAAACGAGAACCGTTTGCAACTTGACTAGGGGGCCTGTTATCATGAGTATCTTCTCCTAAGAATTCTTTCTAGGTATTATTAATAAAAACACACACAATTTTCAAAAACTTTGAGAAAACCAAGCGTTTTCTCAAATAGAATCTTGAAGTAAATGGAAAAACTGTATCCTACATACTATTACACATGATATGTAGATGAAAAAATACTACTGAGATTAGTTTATGAACAAAAAATCTTGTAAAAAGGAACATCTAGTAAAGATCCTTACTTAGAACCTGTAAAGCAATAGTGTATGTGTCACTAAGTTATTTATACATTCGTTCACTGTGAATGAATGACGTGTCACTAAGTTATTCATTCACTCGTTCACTATGAATGAATGAGAAGGAAGCATTATGTTATCTCCAGAGTACGTGCGGTCGTGACACAGTTCAGTCGACTGTTAGCGACAATAGCGAGTGGGCGCGTGTTTCGTGAGCCGACAATATAGAAGGATATACTACATTAATCTACCACAATTAGTAGATTTTTTTCTTTTATGACATATCTTCTCTATTCTAAAGAATCATCAAGTGTGGCATAACAGACTGTATAATAAGCACATTTCTCTTGTAAGTACAGAAAGATGACTCAAAATATACAAATGAATACACACTCTCGGCTCCACGCGATTAGGTTTAAATTTGTATAACTACAATCTTGTATGTGTATGTATGTTTTGTGTATCTATACATGAATTGAATGATGATATATATAGACAGCTAGCATTACATTTATAAACATTCTACTGGAAATAAATATATATATATACCTATCTATATATCAACATATATATCGGAATATCTCGGAATGAAAATGTCTTAACTGAAAATGTATTTTTTTTAATGAGCAAGAATGCCTTCTGTGTCCATGCACACCGATTGTAATTCGAATCCTTTCTCTCAGAGTTTAGAGTAGAATTTCTAAGATCATTGTGATGAATTTTGAGTTAAGTCATTTTCGTTTTGAGGGTGTGATGGATATATTTTCGCTTAAACAATATAACAATGTGTGGGTGCGGTATAATACTATAATAATGCCTGAAGTGCTTTTTTATAATATATACGTATTTAAATATCAACTTTAAATCTCTTGTCTTAAGGTACAGAATACAGATTGAGTAGTTGAATGATAAGCAACTTTTAGCTTTATGATAAACGGGTTAAGGTGTATAATGCTTTGATATTGTTTATAATATTTATGAATGCGAGTGCAGTTTTATAGTCTGTAGAATTACAATATATCTAATCAAATAATCTTTCGCGAACAAAGAATATCAATTAAAAAGCAATTTTATTAATTTTACTTTCTTTAAACTTCCGGATTAGTTCTTATGCCGAATTAGAAATGGTACATGCATATGACTATGACTATGACTTCTGGTTACTGCCTATTATTGACCACTGTAAAGATAGAGGTCAGAAGTCTGATTCCTATCAAGATTTAAACAATCACTTTTTTTATTCTTGATTGATTAATTGATGAAATGATGGTCACCTCTAATGTAACCGTCAATTAATAGTTGTATATTAATTTTAATACTTCAATTACATACCCACCGCATTCGTATTCATAAATTAAAGTAACCTTTGAATGTGTTAACAAATATAACATGTGAATAATCCTGTGTGTGTTCGTGTGCGCCCGTGCGAACTGTGGGGTCTGGCAGGGGGTCTCGCGACGACATGGCGGCCATGGCGGCCGGAGGCAGCACGCCGCCTGGCGCGCCCGGCTATGGAGGATCTATGCAGGGCTCACACGACCACAACGTCACTCTCATGGAGGACCCTGACGTCTGGCGTCCGAACTAAAGGCACGCGTAATCTTCATATGCTTTTAATGTTGAGCGAGCGAACATCCCCATTTTAGCTTATCATGTCTGTTTCGATATAAGTCTATGACACTTAGACATTATGACATGCTAGTCAACATTTCAGCCACTGATTCCATTGTCTTGCGGTATTCGTACGTCCCTTGCTCTTGTTAAATCATCATCATCATCAGCCTATCGCAGTCCACTGGATATTTACATACTTCAGCATATAGCCTTCTACTACTGAACGAAGGCCTCCTCCAAAGAGCACCAACCCCATACTGCTTTTGGACAACTCGCATCTATCATCACTGCTAAATGATTTTAAAATCGATTAAAAGTGGCTTGAATCCAGTATCGATATGTAATCTTTATAAAGTTGTATGTCTACCATGTGGGTACATGAAACAACTAAAATGAGAAACAAATTCTACCATTTTACTCCCAAAAAGAAACCTAGTACCTAATTCTATTTACCGTAAAGTTTCCTAAATCCTAGAATCCATTATGACTTTTCGGACAAAACTTGAGTTCGAACAACCATTCTTGGATGAAGTTTTCTCTATTTTCTATCACCAAGTCGAATCTTGTTGATTTTATTCTTAGCACATTACATTCGTTTGAATATAAACATAGGTTGATTATTATGTATTATTTTAAAACCTGTGATTCATAAAGTAAATAAAAACCGCACAAAGAAAGAAACAACGAAATTCCAACAAAATAGGCAATCTAACGTTATCAGTTTGTAAATAGTATAAATTCGCTCGCTCTAACAGTAAAGTATACCTTGGTTTGGTGTTAATAAGCTCCTTATTGCCTTGGTAGCTGCATGATTTTGTTTTTCTAAGCGCATTAAATGTGAAATAAAATAGATCTAGTAAATCATCTTTTGTGAGTACTAGACTTTATATTAAGAATGTAGTAGGCTATATATGTTTAAACGCCATTGATGTAAACATTATTTAATTAGGGTTCCGTAGCCAAATGGCAAAAATCGGAACCCTTATAGATTCGTCAAGTCTGTCTGTCTGTCTGTCTGTCCGTCCGTATGTCACAGCCAATTATTTCCGAAACTATAAGAGCTATACTTTTGAAATTTGGTCAGTCGATGTATTCTGTGAACCGCATTAAGATTTTTACATAAAAATAGAAAAAAAACAATACATTTTGGGGGTCCCCATACTTGGAACTGAAACTCAAAATTTTTTTTTTCATCAAACCTATACGTGTGCGGTATCTATGGATAGGTGTTCAAAAATGATGTTGAGGTTTCTAATATCATTTTTTTCTGAACTGAATAGTTTGCGCAAGAGACACTTCCAAAGTGGAAAAATGTTGGTCCCCCCCCCCTCTAACTTCTAAATTAAGAGAGTGATAAAACTAAAAAAAATATATGTTGTACATTACCATGCAAACTACCAACAAAAATTGGTTTGAACGATATCTAGTGAGTAGTTTTTTTTAATACGTCATAAATCGTAACACGCAATTTACCTTTTATTCAATCAATACACTAGTATAAAAACATCGATGAAAGTTACAACGAACTACAAGAACTTTTATATGATGTTACTTGCTGATACGGAACCCTTCATGGGCGAGTCCGACTCGCACTTGGCCACTTTTTTTTTAGATGCTATTTTTAAAACTGCACGCTTGACAATTTTTTGGGCGCGAAAGTGATTTGTACCTTTTCTTGCATGCCTTTTTAAACGGTTGTGAACATCAAACTCATTCTCTTTCTTCTGTGATGAATATGCCTATTATCTAATAATATAACCTTTTTAATACGTTCTAGGTTTATTTAGTCTATGTTAGAAATGACAAATATCTGCTATATCAGTAACTGCTATATATCAGGAACTTAAAAATGTATAGGTACTAAATAACGATAAGTTTTTAGACGATCTTATAAGTTTCTGATGTTTTCTGAATTGTCATAGATCAATATACAAGTTATCGATAGCTTTGCGTACCAGTTTTTGCATATTTTATAAATCTATATTTAAAAAAAAAAAACATTTATCTTTATGTAGTATATGATTACTAAGCATTTTATATAGTAAGTATACTTATATATTGAGTTATTATCTATTATATTACCAGGTAAATTAAAAAAAAACAAGATACGCAAGACGGTACAATAGTTCCATACAAACCGGCCATTGTCCTAATGTTACAAGCACATTAAAATTGAGTTTAATAGTAGTTTTTTTTTAAATTTAGAACCGACTTTATTGTGGCTTACCTTCAATTATTACAATTTAATGTTTTAACCGACTTCAAATAAGGCGGCTCTAAATTAGCTTCAAATATTTTTGTTTTTCATATCTGTTACCTACCAACTCCATTATTAATCGACCGATTTTTTTTATCTACTTTGAATAAGACTAAACAGGAGATATTGAGTATACCTACTTTTAAAGTTAAATAAAAGTGGAGAGTTAAAAATACAAATGACCGATTCAAATCGTTATGATGTAAGCAATATATTAAAGTAGTTGATATCTGCGCCTGCGCAGTTTTTTCAGTTTTAGTTTAAATTACGTGTAGTTTTTCTTTACATACAAATATTGTTTATCCTTAAATTCATTAAGAACTTCAAAATGGTAGAAACGAATGTGCATTATTATTTACAATGCTACTTATGCACACATTATTTTACTCATCAAATGTTTTTGAGACTCATTTCATATACCATGACATAAAAAAAAGTTTCAATCATAGGAAACGAATGAATGTTGCCATTAAAATAATAAAATATTATAAAAATTGTTTAGAAAACAAAAGGTTAATATTCAACTTTTTGCTTGAGATTGCTTGGTATACTTTATGATGATCTCAGAAATAGTACACTGTATAATAATACACATAACGTACAAATTGCAATGAGGTTTCACTTTCAATAATTTAGCACAATTTTGCTTCTATTTTTTTTTACAAATTTTCCTTTAAAGATTCTATAGCTAGTTATAATTCCTTTTTCCTTGCACAAGTATTATAACACATGATCACAAACCACATAATGTCACATACACAAACGTTTATGTTTGCATGTTAGATTTGAACGAAAGCTTCTAGAAACAAACGAATATAAACCCATTTTTTTTTCTTTAGAGCATCTATAGATGATATGAGGACGTCAGCGGCGACCCTGGAGGCGGGCCAGACGACTGCGACGCGAGCCAACCTCGTCACTAACGAGCAGCCGATCAGTTACACCGGCGCACCTCGCCACTGATCCTAGCAGCTCTCCCGCTACCTACTGCGCTTCTGGTACTCAAAACTACTTCTACCCACATTTGACATCAGTTCTTGTATGAACCATATACAGTCAGTTTTACTAGTAAGTGATAAAGCTTTAGATAGTTTTCGGCCATTTAACAGGTGAAGGTTGCTGATAAATATATGTTGATCCGAAATATGTGTATCCAAGACTTGTCAAACCAATATCTGTAGTTATCTGGCAGATAAGTTCAGAATACTCTATCAGGGAGTTTATCAATAAGTGGTGAAACTGGCCCTACCTTTCGCTCATTTTTCTACCAAGTCTTAATATAAATTTATGTATACGTACTTTTACTGTAATTTTTTATCATGAAGTGCAGAAATCTTCAATCTACCACGGAGCGCATACTATGTTCAAGACTCTTAACGTAATAATGTTAGTAACTTTGTATTTCTCCAGTTTCCTGAAACAATATACCATACTCTTTAGTTTAATGTTGCCAACATAAAATAGTGTCCTCCATAGCAAATAGTGTTGCCAATTTCTTTTATCATTCTGCTTGTAGATAGTTAATATTTTAGTCTATATTGAACATGTATTATATTCGATAATCTGTTATTACTATAGAGGTATATCAATAAGCAAATATATACTAATAATGTACCATATCGCTTAAAGCCGAGTAAGAGAAATAACTAGAATTCTGTAGACCACAGCAGATAAATAATTTATTTGGGTTAAATAATAATTTTATTCAAATAGGACCAAAAGTGTTTGGAATTTTTGAAATAAATGAAATCCTAGACAAAAATAATTTTATAGAAATTTAATAATCTGTATACATATTTTAGAAACTGAAAAGCAATTTTATTTTTGTTTTTTTGTATAAATCATGGCTTTCAAGACCCAAAATAGTTATTAAATTTTCAATATTTTTACTTTTTTCTTTAAAGTGCTACGTTGGCTAAGTAAAAATATTAAAATAAATTAAGAGATTGTGTTGAAATTGCGTACATAAGTCTAAATATATGATATTGTTATCTTTAGCTAACAGAAATTAGCATCACTTCCAACTTTGGACGTAGTGATGATCATTGGAGTTAGAATGCAAAGGTAGCCTACATCAGTCCCTTGATATCATAGTGAGATTATTTTGTATCAACTGTAAAATGCAATCCACAATCCGTACTATATACTATGGAGGGGAACAATTTCCATACCTTAACCCCAACAAGTACTCGCTTGTGGAATGCATTCTACAAATAACATTCACGGACAAATTTTTAAGAATCATTAAAAAAATGCACTTATTTATTAAAAAAACGCAATACAGGCGCAATCTGTCATAGAATTGAACGCAATATTATACAAATACAAATCGCAATATTATACAAATACAAAACGCAATATTTTCTTTTGAGTGTAAAATATAATCTTTACTGGCATCTTCTGTATTTATTACTTGTTTTAATGAATATTTTGTAATCGTAACTTAGTCGAGGGCTGTTAATAGAATAGTTCATTGTTTAATATTAAGTTATTATCAGAGATCGGAATTAGGTGTGTGAAAATACCTAAAGTTTGCAGCGGGACATAATATGGAGCTGTTACAACCACTTAAGTTAAACCGGGTTTGAATTTTACCGGTTTAGTTTTGTTTTTTTTACATGTTCCTTACGTTTGAAACACCGAACTATAAACATTTACAAGCTGCTAATACAGTTCTAAATAAATTTTCTGCTAATACAGTTCTAAATAATTTTTTGTTTTGTACTTTTCCGGTTAAAATTCGGTCTTTTAGTCCCAATTGTTCTTTGTCGGTCAAACACAGAATTTTATATATCTGCAAAATGCTAATGCGGTTTTAATTTCTTTTTTTGATCTGTATCTTAAGTTAAAAAGTTTTGCTACAGGTTGATGCAAGGAAAACGAACATTTTCGCGTCTTTACATAGTTTTGAAGTCGGCTTTTTTTTAAATTATTAAACCTGCACTGCATAAAAAAATAAATTAAAAACAATTATTTCAAGAACAGTGATTGTAACAGCTCCATATTATTATTGCAAACTTACTGCAAACTTTAGGTAGTTTCACACACCCAATTCCGATCTCTGGTTATTATAGACAAGAAGAGCCCGATGATAACTAGAATTGTTTGAAAAGTTGAGTCAGTAGTTTTTGTGCGGCTTAAATCATATTTGTCCAACGTAATTTGTACCTTATTTCAATCACAATAAGAATATTTTGGATGGATATTTTAGTCACGCAAAAATTATTGGCACATTGCCTACTCTTTATACATATCTTTTATATTACCTGACTCTGCTCAGCAGGCGCATAATTATGTTAATTTTTACACTGTGTTTACACATTTGAAAATTATTCATCGACTCGTAAGGAGTTTTTATATTTGCTCATTTTTCTTTAAAAAAATTAATTAGTGGTCATTATTGTTTGACGAATTTGAATCCAAATTAAATGTTTAACGTTGTAGTTAGCAAAATTGTCATAATATTCATATACTACAAAATTATTTTTTGTAAATATAAAAAGTTGTTCCGAATCTTGTTGTTGTGCAGTAAGCTTTGCCGTATATATTGTCTCTGAATAAATAATTTAATAGAACAAATAGTAAAGTATAAATAGAAAAAAAAGTTCACAAATCTTGTGTGCACTATAAATAACCTCAGAGAATCATTATGACGAAAAAGTTTTGATTCGGGTTCAAGTAACTATTAAAATATGTACCCTAATGATTAATTAAGGATGTGGTTTTACTCAATGGTGTACTGTCTCAGAATATGCTCTCGTAATAATAATAATAATTCCTTAAAAATTTCAATCTACCCTCGATCCCATAAATTTCATAAAAGGGACTCTTGCAGTAAAGTATTAAACATCAACGTTAACTGTAGTGGTAACGCAAAATCGAATAAGTGGGTAGGTATTCTGCTAGTCTTATTAATAAATAACTCCTAGAATACCCCCCCTCCCCTAACCGCGGGTGATTGTCCTGACAGTGGACGCTAGCCAGAGATAATGTAGAGATTTGTGAGAATAATTTAGAACTGAATTTTAAACTAATATCTATTACGAGTTACCTGCAAGTGTATAAAAGTGCAATAAAAGGGGTCTTAAATTAGTCCTGGCTACCCCGAATACGCTCGTGATTACAACCACACACTTAATACATAAGAATAATTATTTAATTTTTTTATTTTATATTAGTGGCGCCTCTACTGCATTTATGTCTACTGCAATAGTAGAGAGCCTGTGATGGCTAAAGTTTCTTATGTACTTGTCATATAGTTTTATATTTGTAGGTAAATTATAGCATGTGTGTAGTGTTTAAAATGGTTGTATGGTGTTTCTTTTACTTAGCAACATTTGCATATCCACCAACGAGACACCCGAAAGACGAGAGGCATACGAAAGACGGGTGACACGCGAAAGACGGGTGACACGTAAAAGACGGGTGACACGTAAAAGATGGGTGACACGTAAAAGACGGGTGACACGTAATAGATGGGTGACACGCGAAAGACGGGTGACACGTAATAGATGGGTGACACGCGAAAGACGGGTGACACACAAAAGACGGGTGACATAAGAAAAAAGGGATATTGGTTATACGGATGGATTGTATAGTGTATAGAGCTCCAGCAGGTCAAGATGATATTATATCTGTAACTTGAACCAGTTGTTCAAGACTCGATTCTCTAAATAGTTGCAACTGTTGCTAAATAATTGATCCACCATATTGTACGCATTCCAAAATTGTACTGATTATTTTTATGGGTCTTCTTTTCTTAACTTCTTGTAATATAATTTCTTTTTACAATATCAACCCAATGTTATTAAACGGTTTTTATATTATTATTACAAAAGTTTAAATAATGGTCTTTCATATAAAACAAAAACTATTTATCAACCAAAACCAGCATATAGAACAATAATAAATTTATTAAACATTAGAAACAAATTAAATGTCTTGGTATAAATAGTGTAAGGCAAATAATATAGTTTCTGGTGGTGTGATGGTGTGTTGCAAGAATGTTATAAAAATGTCAATAATATATTATGAGCTAGCGTGTGTGAAGAGTATTAAATATTAATTGAGTCGAGACTAAGAAAGTCATACCTACATGAATTATTAACAAAATTATTTAAGAACACGAAAAGCATCTTTATTAAACTAAAACACAGATGAATATATTAAATTTTCAAGATGATAAAAGCATTGTAAGGGTCTTAAATACTATACCAGCGGGTTTTAACCGCGCCGGTATGTTCCGACATAAAGGAACCTTTAAAATTGTAGGCTTTATTATATAACTACCGTCATAAGTCAAATAACCGTTTGCAAAGTGCATTCAAATATTTATCGCCAAAAAAGTAGGGTAGTTTGCTATGGTTCTCAAAATTATTTAAACAGCGCAACACTAATTTGACAGCATGTTTTCGTAAATGTTGGTGTAAAATAAATCGAATGGTTGAGTTTATTCTTAGGACACTTTAAGGCGTTGTCGTGATTGTGCTATATCTATTAAAGTTACTATGAAGAAAAGCCATAATTACGCGCAGCCTCCTGCAGAATACTCTTTAATTCGTTATAGCACATAAATTAAAAAACTATCACTGTTGGCTAATGAGATTTCAAGATAAAAACGGCGCAGGGAGTTCTTTAAAGTATTATTGTGTGTAAGAAAGACCCTAGTCTTAGGCAATATTTTGCTAATTTTAACAATTTTGCTCATAACACAGCCAATATTTCAGTGGAATTTTTATTTAACTTTTTTAAAGGTGTGTTGCTAGTTCAAATAATATAAAAACAGTAATGGATTTACAGGCAATACTGATAAAATAATGGAGTGCTTCCTTATTTTTACCACTGATTTTTTATTTATTTAATGCGTTTTAATTTTTAATGCATTGATTTATTTATGTATATTAAGCATATTGATTATGAGAGTAAGAATATATGTTTAAATTGTATATAGTATAATATTATGCTATGATTAAAATTAATTAGTTAATTATTTACACATTTACTTTGCATAAAACATTTGCAACTTTGGTTTTGTTCACGGTTTGTTTGGCAGTTGTCATTGGAGATAACATATGTAAAAATACATGAACACGAAGGATTAGTGCAGAGATATAAAAAAAGTTATATTAACTGGACCCTGTTAAATTGATAAGACCCATTGCGATAATTCGGCGAATTTTAACTTAATGTGAGGCAAATTATTTATTTTATTTTGTATTTGTCATATACTTATGTGACGTTGTAACAATTTAATTCAATTCTTGGCAAATCTTTTCTGCTTAACAGTGTCCAAATTTGTATGTAAAAGTATATTATCAATATTAGAAAGAAAAAGCTAGGATTGTTGAATAAAGATGTTAGGAAATGTTCATAGACAAAAGAATAGAGTTAAATTATGGCCTAATTTATTCAATCATCCATTATTCGAATGTGTTAGTATACTAACAGTTAGTATATAAATTCTGTTACAAACCCGTAGGCGTGTATGTAAAGTGTGTTGGTCTCTTTAAGACCCAATTAGAGGTGTACATATTGACTATATTTATCCCTGCACTGAAGCCGAGTACCTACTTCATAGTAAAATGTTGTTCGTACATATTACTTGTATCTGGGTGACTTACTAAAACTGTTTATTCCTGGATTGTTAAAAATGTTTAATGTCTTGTCACTATGTGATTATTGTTTCTGTAGAAGAACGGTGAAGCAGAACAATTAAGGAATAAACAGGAGTTATATTCACCCACCAGTTAGTTGTATAGTGTAAGCAGTTGCAGTTGTTTCTCGTCAAGTTAATGTTACTATATAGGAAAGCATATCTGTAATAAATGTGTGTATATTGATGTTGGATGTTTTATTATTATTGTATGTGTTAAGATTTTGTTTGAAGGCTCTCATTGAGACCGAGAGCTCTTGCCGAGTGGCGTATTTCCTTTCCCGTGTACAATAGGAAGCAGTAACTGTTCAAACTCGTGTTCAATTCCAGGCACGTGTCCTTGAATCGCGCACAGGTTTTGTAATTAGCTTATTTTGAGACATTTTGTGATAGATGATCAAGAAAACTCGGGACTTTAATTTATTTTTTATTAGAACAAAACTTTTTGGAAAAAAAAGGGGCGCCCCGTGATTTCCACACGTAAAAAAATCTTGGCTAAACTCTCTACTAAGGTCGGGCGCAGAAGCTTTTGCCCAGGTGGAGCAAACCGCCAGCGTGTGCAGGACCAAGTCCTCACTGCTGACAGGTGGGACTCGGCTACCTCCTAGCGACCTAGTGTAGGTATTTCCGATGCAACCATGCCCGGAAGACCTGCGTCCACTTACACAATTTACTAACTCTGGCAACTAACTCCTAACTCCACAAAATTATGCTGATAATTGCCATATCCCATCACTTTAGAAGGCAATGCTTTAGAATCTCAGATGAGGAGCGCATCTTACTTTATTGGGAAATATAAATTGGTCAATAAATATCTGATTAATAGTAGATTATTTATTTACATTCTTACATTTATTTTTACATATAACAACATTATTTAGGCATATATTCAACTAAACAAGTTTCCAGCACTGAACAAGCTCTTCAATACCATATATCCATACATTCTTGATTATTTGGCAGACATTCCATCAGTCTTCTTAAAGCCCACTTTATCATGTATTTATCTGTAGAAAAGAAGAAGATTTTTATAGTAGACAGCTCACCAAACAAGTAAATCTATACATAAATGTATGTTTATTTAAAACTTGTTTTCACTGCCGCTATGAACGCATTATGTCTGTTATTGTTATCATAGTGTAAAGAAGCCTATGTCCTTTTTAGGGTTCTGTAGCCAAATGGCAAAAAACGGAACCCTTATAGATTCATCATGTCTGTCTGTCTGTCTGTCCGTCCGTATGTCACAGCCACTTTTTCCCGAAACCATAAGAGCTATACTGTTGAAACTTGGTAAGTAGATGTAATCTATGAACCGAATTAAGATTTTCACATAAAAATAGAAAAAAAACAATACATTTTAGGGTCCCCATACTTGAAAATGAAACAAATAAATTTTTTCATCTAACCCATACGTGTGGGGGTTCTATGGATAGGTGTTCAAAAATGATGTTGAGGTTTCTAATATCATTTTTTTCTAAACTGAACAGTTTGCCCGAGAGACACTTCCAAAGTGGAAAAATGTGTCCCCCCCCCTCCCCCTAACTTCTAAAATAAGAGAGTGATTAAAAAAAATATATGTTGTGCATTACCATGCAAACTACCAACGAAAATTGATTTGAACGGGATCTAGTAAGCAGTTTTTTTGTAATATGTCATAAATCGTAAACCGCAATTATCTTTCATTCAAGCAATACACTATTATAAAAACATTGAACAAAGTTACAACAAACTACAAGAACTTTTATATGATGTTATTTGCTGATACGGAACCCTTCATGGGCGAGTCCGACTCGCACTTGGCCGAGTTTTTATTTTATAAGATAGTGAATATATGGATTGAAAGCATGACAGACAGACAGTTACTATTGCACTCATAATAATATAAACTATTGAGCATGTGATAAAAGTACATAATATGATAAATATATTTTTATTTAACCTTCTTGTCAACTAAATTGAAATTAAAATATATACCTACAAAGTATTAGATGCTCGATTTTTAATTTCTTATTTTTTTCACATTTCATTTTCTATAATAACTTATATTGTCAAAAAAATATCTAATTAAAAATAATAATTTTATTATATCTATTCCAATTTTTCACTAGTTTATAAATCAAAACAAGCAAGCCAACACATTCTTGGTTGTAAGACGTATTAAAATTGTTTCTCATGTAATAGAAACTGAATGAGTAAAGCAAGACAATGATACCTGCTAATCCTTCTGCTTAAAAATTGCTCCTGTAATGGTTCCGTGCCGTTGAATCAGACACTGTTTCTTATCCGTCTCCAAACACACAGTGGGCGGTTTCAAATTAGGTTCTATCTTGCACGCCTGTTCAGATACGGCGACGATAATGCCCGCAGAGTCAACATGAGCTGTTCCTCTAGCAGCTAAGCATAAGCCTTGGTGGTCGGCTACGAGGCAACCTGTCACATTCGGTGTCGATATTATCTCTTCTACTACTTTATCTAGGTCCTTCTCCATTTTAAATACGGTACTCATTATTAACAAACTGAGACAATGAAAATGAAATAAAACTAAATCAACAAAACATGTCAGTGTCAACGACGTCAATGTTGACGTTTCTTTCTAGTACTTTCTACCAGTGCTACCATTGCCCTAACTTATTACCGAAATTTATTTTCATGCCAAAACTACATACTGAATTGATTTAGGTAAATGAATTTACACAGATACGCATACCAAAATTTGCTCCATTATTAAACTTCATATAATTTGTTATCAAAACATTCAAATCAAGCATACTGCTTATTAAACATAAGAAACGTTATTTCCTCCCGAATAAAAATTTATAAAAGGATTGATAACATATTCTAGTAAATAATGAAAAAAATCAGCTAGCTGTGAGTCAAGGGAAAAGTCGTCAGCTGATAAGATTCAGTAGGTGATAGATGCTGCTGTGTTACACCTTTCAAGCTGACAAACTTTCTACTGAGATACAGCAAGCTGATATTTATTTACATTCATTAGCATACAAACGATCACCAGGCACCAGGTAAATTTTTTGTTGAGAGGAAATCATTGAAAAAGCAGCCAGCTGACGTATAATCCACCATGTCATGGTCAGCTGACTTTGTTTTTCCTTCAAAATATTAGGTAAACTATAATCTAACAAATATTCAAATGGGAGGAAATGACAAAAAATTTTTTTTTTTCTCCATGCGTGGGAGGCTGCTACTGCCCGCCCCACCCACGGAGTCGCAGCTGACGGTCGCGAATATTTATAGTATAAATCCCTAATGCATTTCAGGCATTTTCGATTGGGAGGGACTTGGTCATGAAAATTTGTCATTGGCTCCTGGACCATAAGTTGTGAAATGAAATGAAGGTAAAACTAGTTAAACTAGTGGCTGATGTCGAATAATCTTGGAAATAATAGAAGGCTGGGAAGATGATGAACTTATATGTGCTATTTTAAACATTTGATATTTGCAATAACCAAAGTCCATATATGGTGCTGAGACCCCTAGTATGAAAGCGCTAGTGAAACAAGAAGTGTCGACACCCCTATTCCTACCGTTCATGTTGTAGAAAGCTAACCACGCAGGATATGAATAACAGCACTGCAAAGAAAAGAAATCTTATAACCACCCTGACTGGCTAACATGGTATGATATACCAAAACCTTATTTTTAATTAGATGCCTATGTCCAGATGTGTTTGTTAAAGGCAGGCAGGCATAGATAGATGCGTAGTCGCCTTGGATTGCCTCGCTAGCAACCATCTGCTGCAGCGTGATTTAAATGGCCGTAATGCTAGAAATAATATAGGTGAGGACAGGATATTCCAACATTTGGAAGCGGCTATCTTGAAGCAATCCTTGGTTTTAAACAGTGAATGCTTGGGTAGGCTGCTGACTCGGTCGCGGCCTATAGGCCCATCGTGTTGCTAGACGAGACGGGTAAGTTGTTTGAGAGGGTTCTCTCTGTCCGCATCGTCCGGCACCGCAGCGAGGTGGGCCCCGATCTGTCGGACGATCAATTTGGTTTCCAAGAGGGGCTTTCGACGATCAATGCCGTGGTGTTGGCCGTGTCCTTGGACATCGCCAACGCCTTCAATAGTCTGCCATTCAGCTGCATCAGGGAAGCGCTCCGTTATCACGGAGTGCCAGAGTACCTGAGGCGGCTGGTGGCAGACTATTTAGAGAAGCGTACCATCATGTACGAGGACCGAGATGGTGCCTTGAGACGCAGGGCCATGTCGTGCGGTGTTCCGTAGGGGTCTGTCCTAGGACCACTCCTGTGGAACATGGGATACGACTGGGCCCTACGAGGGCGTCTCCCCCCCGGGCTGGGTGTAATCTGCTACGCAGATGACACCTTGGTCACGGCCCAGGGGCAAACTTTCAGGAGGCGGCGCACCTGGCCACCACAGGAGTCTCCCTGGTGGTTAAAAAAAAGGCAAATTGACTAATAGGCCGTTAACGCTCTCAATTTCAGTTTTTGGGAATGGGTACCCCCATTCCAAAAAAGTAAACTTAAGCACATTTCCAGGCATCTAGAAATATTCCTTCTTGTAAGGATTTATTGATAATTATAGAAACGGCTGATAATGAATATGGAAGCGTTAGATATAACATGTACATTCATATGTAACCAGAATAACCAGATGACTTCGAGGTCCCGGTGTTTATTAAACGTAGTATTGTTTTGTCACTAATATGTTTGCAATTAAAAGTGGAATGAGAATATGTGTGATTATTGTGTGTTATGTGTGTATATATGTTATAAGATTCAGTTTGTATGTGAGAAGTTTAGTACGAAATTATATTCCTTAGTTTCCCAAACTTCCTCATCCTTTCCATTTCCCTTAAACCAATTTACATTATTTTTTCGACTTGTTTGAAAAATATTATATTTAGATACCTAACATTCTCAAAGACAGGTGGCATCAGCCGGTGACAGAAGTAACCAACAAGAATCCTTTGTTTTCTAATTAATTTTTTTCTATTGAATTGTTTTTGATACTAATTGAAAGAGACCCACAACTGGCTCCATCATCAGCATCACAACAACAACCCACAACGTTCCACTGCTGGCCTCGGATATCCTCTCAGCAGAGCGTTAAGGCCACACGTGGGGAACGCTGGCTAAGTGCGGGTTGGGGACTGACAAGACAACGCTGGGCTACGTAATCCTGTTTGGCCTGGCTGGCCACAACTACATATTTATTTTTAAATTATTAATTAAAGTCATATTAGTATCGACATAATACTTATAGGTATTACAGGTAACAATAAAACCTATGTTTAATTACAAAAAAAAATACACAGAGTCTAAAGTTTCACGACCCGTGGCGGTCACAACACAACCTGTTCGTCAATCTTTAAATATAATACTAATTTCTATACTAGAATAAGGTCGAAACTCGTATAAAGCAAGTAAAATTTTGAAGTTCAAATGTTGTCTTGGAGAACGTGTACTTTTATACACACGTAGTTTATTTAGTGGTTTAGTCCGCGTCGCCGTGGCAAGTCGTGTTGTGAGTTCGAGAGTTGGCCTAAACATGTTACAACTCATAGTGTATGGCTTGCTACTGATTCTAACGCTTCTGGCGATACTCGACATCATTCGACTATGTACTGTCGACAATGATGCCTCTAAAAGAAGACTTAGGATGTGGTGTGGTGCGTAATGTATATTTTTTATATTTTATTAGTGTACCAGCTGAATCCTGCGGTTATTTTTGTAAATCGCGAGTGACTCTGAGGAGCGAAGTTAGTCAAAAAATTAGCCGTTCCAAAGATTAGCCGAAACAGAAAGACAGACAGACGAAAATGTCGTAAATTGCTTTTGTTATTTAAGTACCGTATACAGTTTTATATGCAGTTAGTAAAAAAAAACTGTTTATATTCATATTACACTGACAGACGCACAACACAACAAACATAAGTTTTATTTATTTCTATAGATGGTAAACTTTTCTCAGAAGAATACGTTTCGTCGAAGAAGTATTTTATTGTTTGTTTTTGAATGAGGTCAGTTCCGTATTGTTTGTTTTGTATGCCCATGGTAATGTAAGTAAATACAAAAGGTTTTTTTATTACGTCATTTACCTATGTACTTTAGGTAAATTTTAAGATATTTATGTCAGTTTCCAACCACTGTACCTATATCGTCTTCTTACAATGCACTTTAACGTAGATGACTCCTTCTTTATTCTTGTGGAAATTCCCAAGGATACCACCAATTAGTGGGTATGTCGGACTCGAACCGACTAAAACAACTTGCCGTCTCGGGCACTGTGAGCCGAGGAACCAGATATACCCTCGAAAGGAAGTCCCTGGAACCCCGACGTACGTCGGACCACCTACGGATTGTAGATGGCCCCCTTCTGTGTGGTAACCCGATTTTCAAATTTTTCTTTCTTGTCGCGAAAAGGAGGTGGGCACGCTCCATAACGCTCACGCCGCCACCCACGAACATAGATAAGGCCTAAATTTTAATAGATATCTAAGCACTCCTAAAGGTTAGTGCACACGAAATTATCACTAAGCGTTACCTAACTCTCTTTAAGCTGCCTCTTACTTTTTGGCAGGCAATAAAATTCGATAGTAGCTAGCCCCAAATAAAGGCTAGAAGATAATAATAGGCAATGAATTCTTTACTTATAGTTTAGGTCACAATTTTATAGAAATTCTTCCTATAGTGTGTGGTATAGTCATACCAGCTATATATACAAATATTTCGAACATCTTATACTCAACGCCATCTAGTCTTACACTAAGCAGAGCTTGTATTATGGGTAGGTACTAGACAACGGATTTAAATACATAAACATACTTTTCTTTTGTAAATACATACATATTATACATAGAAAACACCCAAACTCCGAAACAAATATTTGCGAATCACACAAACATTTGGTCCGATACGGGAATCGAACCCGATACTTCAAGCACGCTCCCACTGCGCCACCGAGGATATATAGACGCCGCATATATAGACGTTTATATATAGATAGTCTAACTTTTAAACTTTTGTGTTCCATGATAATTAATATTATTTTTACGGGAATTAACGCGATCACTTATTAAGGGTATTACATACCTCTGATTTGCCTGACGTTTCGACCAGGTTGCACTGGCCGTGGTCACAGTCAGCCTGTGTAATACCCATAATAAGTGATCGCGCTAATTCCCGTAAAAATAATATTAATATAGAAAAAATAATAGATAGTCGTTGGTGATTGTCCGGTGGTTTATTAATGCTGAAGCATTTCAGTGAGCCGCCATAGTGTGGGTCACCATGTTGCATTCTTGTGTTGGATTCTACTTGTGCTTTCCATCGGGCAAGGAAACCTTACTTTGTGAGGCTTTATTATAAAAATTCATCCCCACTTTACTTGTAGGGGAGGTACTCGAAATTAAAATATTATTCGTAATTTTATTGTACGTACGTTACATACGGTGTATACGTCATCGTAACACATGTACATGAAAAGTTTCATCTTTCTAGCATCAACCGTTTGGGCAGTAAGTCGAAGATCGACGGACACACATGGCGAATCTATAAGGGTTCTAAGTTATGAACTTCGGAACTCTAAAAAAGAAAGATTGTAAAGGGAGATAAAGGAAAATCTCGCTTTTCTTTTGATTTCAAAATCTCACAATTGTTTTGCATCTAAAACGTTTTATTAAATAAAATTGAGGCTACAATACGTAGAACTTAACATTAACTAACGAAGAAAATTTGAACTACTTTGCGTGTGACTCAAAGTTTAAGTGACCCTGCATCACACAATGAGTTCTCACGCTTATTGTTTATACAATGTCTCACTTTAATTCCGGTGTCGCAACTATCAGAGTCCCGTGGTGTTACTCGCTGTTATTGAGGTAAATCGCGAGACACGCCGCGGAGCTAAGTTAGCCTAAACCCGGAACAAAATGATTATTGATGAACTGTAAATATTTTCAAAATATTGGCAAAAGTCGAGGGGAAAAGACCCAGAGGCCGCAGCCCATTGCGTTGGGCAGACTAAATTTGCTCATCCCTCAGCAGTACGTTCCATGCTGCCCTGCACACTGCTCAAAGCCGAGACAAATGGCGAACTGCCACTCGCAGATTACTGACAAGTCACGACCCTCAGAATTGAGGATAACGACGCAAGGAGGAGGAAATATTTTCATATGCCTTTAGTAACAAACTGGTGATACAAACAAAATTAGCCTTGTGATATGTGATATCTAGGTATATCTAGAATTTTGAGAAAACCGGCATTAACCCTCTCTCCCTCTGGATGCTCCTCTAGGTTCAGACGTCCAATGTAGTTACTTCACCAGGTGATGTGTGTCGGATCTATGTTCCACTGCTCTCTATACCATAAAAATAAATTGAAACATCAACAGCACAGTAATATTAAACATCTTGATAATTCCACTTTAATATATTTTCAATTACATTGGTATTATAGATATCGGTAAAATATTTCATCATATCGAGAAGCAATTTAAATTTACTTAATTTTGTATAATACTTGAAATAGCTGTCTGCATTATTGCAAAAATTACATGTTGCCAATTGCCAATGATGAGATCGATTTAGATTGATTATACCCATTTTGAAATTTACATTGAATTGAAAATAAGTTTTCTGTAAATCTAAAGCGAACGGAAACGAATGCTATGTGACTTGGTTGTGGAAACACCTAACGTATTTCAGATAAATTAAAACATAATCTATATATATTTAAATGAATTGCTGTTCGTTAGTCTCGCTAAAACTCGAGAACGGCTGGACCGATTTGGCTAATTTTGGTCTTCAATTATTTGTGGAAGTCCAGAGAAGGTTTAAAAGGTGAATATATAAAAATTTATTAAAGTTTTTTTAATTAATAAATGATTCCTTTTGTTTGTTTTAAGTTTATTTTATACAAAAGTCAATACAAAATACAAAGTCTGCCGGGTCAGATAGTCTTAATATATATGTAATTTAGGGGAGTTTAGAAATTTCGTTATGAATTTTATTTTTTTATTGCAATATACTGCCTTATTGGTTTAGAGTGCTTTTTTCGATTTCTGGAAATGTCTACTATTTGGTTTTCTTACAAGAAATTCTTAATAGCAGCCCGAAGCATGGAAGTTGGCCGAGTTTAATCCCCGTGGTTCGGAAAGAACTTTAAGCCATTGTCATGAACACCTATAGTAATCGACATTTGGAAGTCAATGCCCTCAAAGATACTGACAACAGTCCGGGGTTTATCTGAATCGGACTGACTAAAATCACACGGTGTGCCACTCTGTGCCTGAAATAGAAGGGTTCCGGAAACTGCTGTTATTAGGACATCCGGACCCCTGTTATAAATGCGAAAGACACTGTCTGTTCATCGCACTTTCACACCAAAACTACAGAAACGGTTTACATAAAATTTGGTACACACATAGTCATAGGTAAAGGTAGTAAAGGTGGTTCGACCGAAGTGATACTACCCTCGCATAGAAGACCATCCAAAAAAAGGACAGCACGCGCGCTATCCTATTTCGTTGGTGAATGTGTGACTGGAGATCCAATTATATCATTCTCCCTGCTTCTGGAGGTCGGGAGAATGATGCATAAACATCTCACTAGATGCCATGGCGTGGGGCGCCATCCTGCATTGTCTGTACTGACAGTAAGGATGGTGACTCCTACTTCTCGTGATTTCTGTTCGTGCTTTCCATCATGCAGAGTAGTCAATTTAGGAGTCTTAAATAAAAAAAAAATGGTCTAATTTTTACAGCTAAATCCTCCTAGCCATTATTCCCAAGTTTATTAATTTGGGGTCGGCTACTAGTTCAACCGGTTTTATCTGAATTTCTGTTTTTCCACGGAGCGACTGGCATCGGACCTCCGCAACCCTGAGGGAGAACTGAAATTCGAAGATTGAACTAGTTTGTCAGTATATTTGAGGGCACTGACTTCCCAATAACGATTGCCATAGATGTTCATGACGACCGGGACCGACGGCCTTACGTGCTCTCCGAGGCACGGGCGTGAATCACCGCCAAACTTCCAAACTCCGGACAGCTATTAGGAATTTCCTAAGAAAATTACAGAAACACTTTTTGGCCCGACCCGGGATTTGAACCCGAGACCTCTTGATTAGCAGTCGCATTCGCTAACCACTAGACCAACGAGGCAGGCTACTTTTTGCAGCTATAAATAAAAAAGCGGCCAAGTGCGAGTCGGACTCGCCCATGAAGGGTTCCGTACCAGCAAGTAACATCATATAAAAGTTCTTGTAGTTCGTTGTAACTTTCATCGATGTTTTTATACTAGTGTATTGATTGGATGAAAGGTATATTGCGTGTTACGATTTATGACGTATTAAAAAAAAACTACTCACTAGATTTCGTTCAAACCAATTTTCGTTGGTAGTTTACATGGTAATGTACAACATATATTTTTTTTAGTTTTATTACTATCTTATTTTAGAAGTTAGAGGGGGGGGGACACACATTTTTCCACTTTGGAAGTGTCTCTCGCGCAAACTATTCAGTTTAGAAAAAAATGATATTAGAAACCTCAAAATCATTTTTGAAAACCTATTCATAGATACCCCACACGTATAGGTTTGATGAAAAAAAAATTTTTAAGTTTCAGTTCCAAGTATGGGGACCCCCAAAATGTATTGGTTTTTTTCTATTTTTATGTAAAAATCTTAATGCGGTTCACATAATACATCGACTGACCAAATTTCAACAGTATAGCTCTCATAGTTTCGGAAATAATTGGCTGTGACATACGGACGGACAGACAGACAGACAGACAGACAGACTTGACGAATCTATAAGGGTTCCGTTTTTTGCCATTTGGCTACGGAACCCTAAAAATGTACATTTTGGATTTGGAATTGAATGACAGATACGAAAAATAATTTGTTGCAATAGTTGCAAATGTCGGCCAAACTGATACCTGTGTCAATGATGTAAAAGTGGAATAAACGTCTTGGAAACCGAAGGCTCTTTGTAGCTTAACAAATTAATTATATGGTAGTTACAAATGATCAACCTCTAATTGATTATCACACGCTGACAGGTATTTCTTCGATTATAGAGAAAGTGTTTAGTATGTATGTATATCTACACTGTGAGTCTTACTTATTTTAAAATCCGTCCAGAACTCGCTATAACCCATCGCTGAGCATACCTTTTGCATCGACGAAGTAGTAGTAGCGCAAGTAGAAGCATTAATGGTGTGTGTGAACAATTCAATATTAATATTTTTAATGATAGTGTGTCGAGAGTGAGAAGGCCTTAAATTCTTTGGTGGTAATGATGAGCAGTCCGAGTGACTGATGTTTGTGATCAATATAAATGTCTAGTTGGTGTATCATTGTCTGTGGAGTGCTCTATTATTGTATCTCTTTGTATTGTCTTGTACACTTTATTTATTTGTATTCTGTTTCTATATGTGAGGATTTGTCATTGGCTGTCTATTTTCTTGTCTGCTCGTATTCTGAATGTAAATTCTCCATAGTGTAATACATAAATAAAAATAAATAAATATTTCGGACGTCTGACACACAACATTAGTTCTAAACCAAGCAGAGCTTATACCATATTTTTTTTTTGTAAATAAATACATATCATACTTGGAAAACACCCATACTACGAAACAAATGTATGCAGATTATACATACATTTGTTTCGACCTGGGAATCGAACCCGCGATCTATTGATATTGGCTTTACAAATATACATTAACTACTACATTCTAGACTAGCATGTGTACAAAAACATTCGTTGCCAAATCGATACCTGATCGATGTATCGAGTTCAAACTTATGAGCAATTACATAACAATAACAGTGTCCGCGTATTTCTCAACACATGTTAGATCGTAAACGTTTTATAGTCGCGCGGTGTACCACCAACAATCAAACAACGTGACGTACAACTGTTTCCATCTACGCTTTAACGACTTCTTAGATTTCGCGAAAGATTACAAAACATGAGGGCAATTTTAAACAAATATATGATAAAAAGTTATGCAACCAGATTCGATCTATTCAAATGTGATTTAACTGTAGCTTAGACGTACAGCTTAAGAAAAAGATCCAGTTTCTGTCTTCACCTAAAATACCTCGACATACATATCGAGTCATTTGCCTCAATCCCGTTTTTACCAGAAGGGTGTGCCTTTATCAGGTTAAGATTAAATTTGATCCAAAGTAATACAGGATCAATAATCTGAAGGGACTGCGACATCCTGAAAAAGTTCAGGATAAAGTACCTGTATCCCGAAAGAGCCAAAAATCCTAAAAACCCTTTTAAAGACTATACAAGATAAAAAATTAAAAATTGTTCTTGATGAGATACGAAAATTTGATGCTATAAGTTTGTACTAACATTATTTTTCAATTCTTTCTTTCCAATGCCTACCCAAAAATGTTTTAATCATAATTAGTGCCTTCTTTATGCAGGTCTACAGCACCACTTGTATACAATGTTAGCATAATGCTAGTAAAAGGTGAAAATACCGGATAACGATACTATTTGTGCACCACAGATGGTTGTGATGTAATCAATGTCATGGTTTAAAATGAGGTTTTATATTAAACATTCAAAATTAAAAAAATATTATGACATATGGATGGAAGTGTTTATGTGTAAACCAAATACATATTACACACATCAGTTTAATGTGTTAAGAAATTAACTGATGAAAACTCTCTAGTTGAACAAGTTGTGAATACTACTGCCCTACTTCTGGATTTAGCGTGCAGTACTATTAAATGACTTTCTCTAAGGAACCATCCTAAATACAAATCTTAACTTGACATCAATGACGCGACATAATTCAAAGAGAAATAAAACTTTGACTTTATGCTTAGCGAAGCCAAAAAAATAAGTAACTTTAAAAATGGAATGAAAGCCATAAACACGTAATCGCAACACATAGATCGAATTATACAATATTAATTTATTTTTATGTTGTTTCAGCTCCATACCATGTGGTAAAGAATACGCTAAAAGGCATGAAGACATTGAAGGAAGAGAAGGAGACTCCAGAACCTGGACCTGAAACAAAACCTTATTCCATATCTGAAACTGTGTGACAGTTCAGGTGGCATAGACAATTATTTTATTTAATATTTAGGTTTAAAACTGTAAGTTTATGAATAGATAAGGTTGTACATGTTACGTTTGAATAATGTCTTGTGTTATTTTATTAAGTAATGCCGAAAGTAATATAAGTAATATTAATAAAAGCTGAAGAAGCCTCTGTTTGATATTATTTGTCTATTTCTGAACCTATTAGTAATCTAATTTTTGTAGAATACCACGATCTTAAGCATTTTGTTGGTAGGTGTGAGTCCGTTGGCCCAATGATGCAGAAAAATCTTACTAAAGGTCATAGCACACTGTAACGGCACGGTAACGGCACAGCTGCGGCACGGCTCTGTATTGAATTTTGGCTACCGCTAGCTGCCAGCGCGCTAAGCAGCCGGCGAGGTGCAAGCTCGCCGTACGCACGCTAACCGCGAGTTGCAAACTCTTTATACTGATGTTATGAAACATATTATACGACATATGATTTAAGGGTCAAATTCAAATGACAAGCTAATCCCAGGTTTGGAGCGGTGCCGTTACAGTGTGCTATGACCTCAAGCCTCCATAGTTTAGGGTGAACATTCTGCATTGTCTGTACTTATAACGACGATGGTGCCCCAGCTCTTGGATTCCCGATTCAGCACGAATACTGTCAATATAAGCTGGTCTTCTGTGTGAGGGTAATACAGTCGCGGTCGAGCCGTCTCGTTCGTGCAGAAATCAGTGAGGTTCTTCCACTTTGGAAGAAATAAATACAAAAATATAATTAAATAGTTATACAAACAAAAGTGTTTAGGTAAGTAATTTAATATGAATGTGTAAATGGGTTAGTTTCCGTATTTTTTTTTAATTTAGACTAGCTGGAGTCCCGTGGTGTCACTCGCGATTATAGCTGTAAATCACGAGTAACGAAGCGAAGCTGGTTTATTTGATTTTTGATTTATTTGATTATTGGATTTTTTTTGGTAAAAAATACGTGCCTACCGTGTTCTGTTAACTGTTAATTTGTTATTACATACATTACACTTCAATTTGTACCACACATATTCATAAATAAATAGAGGAAGTTTTAAATTTCAAGGGTATTATATTATATTTAAATAACTTTGTTAATTACACCGGCCACATTCTAATGTTTAGCATTTAGGTGTTTGTTTAGAAACAGTAAATCGTTTTGAGCTTATAGAACTAGCTACTAAAAACTAAATACTAAGTATCAGTAAGTTGTAGTAGACAGTACTGCGAATGAAACTTTGTCTGGTTGTTTGTCTGTCGAGCTCTCACACTATTATTACCTAGCTTAATATACTCTCTACTTGTTACAAAAAACTAAATACTCTGAAATCTCGACAGACAGACAAACAGACAGACAGAGCTACATACTTTCGCATTTATAATATTGGTGAGAATGGTAAGGATAACATCTATATCCTACTAATACTATAAACGCGTAAGTTTTTGAGTATGTATGTATGTTTGTTGCATATATCATTCACAAATTCACAATAAATAGCTTACATATCAGAATAACACATAGGCTTCTATTTACGCGGAGCCGCGAACAAAAGCTAGTTATCTATATTTCTTCTTCTTTCTAGCCTTTATTCCCAATATTATTTGGGGTCGGCTACTACTTCAATCGGTTTTACCTGAATATCAGTTTTTCTACGGAGCGACTGGCATCGGACCTCCTCAATCACGGAGAACTGAAATTCGAAGGTTGAACTAGTTGTTAGTAAATTTTGCAGTGAGGTCTCGGCTCATCATACGCTGTCGGTCTGCCCCGCATGGGCGACGCCCTCACTGCAGTCATCGGAGGAGATCTCTCGCTACCGGCCGTCGGTCGTTCCATGGCCGGTAGCGAGAGCTGTTTTACCGCGGTCGCGACCTTCTGCGAGATGACGTTTTCGCGGAGGCGGCGGAGAAGGCCCGGGAGGACGATCTCCACGCGGACCACATCATCGCCTTCATCTGCGCCTCATGCCGCCTTGAGTGTGGCTGCGGGTGGACGGGACGGGTTTTCCCTCCACGCCGGACGCCGCCCAAGAGAGGGTCTACAAAAGACGGAGCCGGCAACAGGAGCGGGCAGGCACTGGGAGGAGTCCAGAAGGAGATCTGGACCCTGGCCTCCTTCTCCACCTAAAAGAGAAGCGCATAGAGAGCACACCGTGTGGTTTTTAGTCGGTTCGAGTCCGACATACCGCCCCACCGAAGAAAACCCCGGCGGAGTGACGGTCCATGATTTTCCACACGAAAAAAAAAAGTTGTCAGTAAATTCAAGGGCACTGACTACCCAATAAAGATTGCCATAGATGGTCATGAAAACATTTATATCTATATTAATAAATATAATTTAAGTGTGGGTTAGTAAATCCAAATCAATATAGCTTTCACTAAAGACGTTTTAAAGCTATTCTGAGACTTTGGCCACTTTTACACATAATCATGTTGTTTGTTGTAAAGTAAAAAGTAACTTCTTTAAATAATTTTATCGCGAATAAGCCCTGTTTACAATAAACAACATGAAAATGTGAAAGTATTTTTATACGGTAGATATTTAACAACATCAAAAAAAAAATTTTTTTGTCTTTCTTCGTTGAATTGACCAAACTCAAGATAAAATCACATTGCATTATTTTTATACAAATAGAAGCATGTTTAAGTAATCTGTAAACGTTTAACCCCGTTTATGAAAAAAGTTTTTAAGAGATGCAAACTGACCGCACTCCACCGTTTTGTGTTTCTTTTTTTTATTATTACCTTACCAAACGGATTCTACTCTGCTTGATGGAAAGCATGTGTATAGAATCCAGGAGTAGGATCATTATCCTCATTGTGGGTTCATACAATGCAGCATGGTGATTATGGCGGCTTATTTAGATGCTTGTCCACTTCCTCGGTGGCTCAGTGGCAGCGTGTGCGACAGCTGTGCTTGAGGTCTCGGGTTCGATTCCCGGGTCGGACCAAAAGTTTGTGTGATTCGCAAATTTTTGTTTTGTATTTAGGGTGTTTTCTAATATGTATATATTTACAAAAAAAGTTTGTTTATGTATTTATAGCAGTTGTCTAGTATACATAATACAAGCTCTGCTTAGTTTGGAACTAGGTATAGGTATAGGTAGGTATTTATTTATTTATCTATCATTGGGTCTCACACACCAACGACATCACGAAAATAAATTAAATCGGTAGGGGGCTCCAGACGTAGTTTAGCCAACATTATGAACCCTGTATTTATTTAAATAAAGGATACATGTATGGTTCTGTATGGTACTCTATTTTGAAAGATAAAGAGAAAGAAAACGAATGCGAGTGAGTACTAGACTCATAATATAAACTGCTTAGTTTGGGACTTATTGGCGTTGTGTAAGATGTCTGAAATATTTATTATTATTATATTAATAGGAAATAGCTGCTACATCGAAATCGTAATGAAAATTTAATGGTTGCCAGTCTAGAAACTCAAATAATATACCAGCAGTACTTTGTAGTTAAGCGCGTATAGTAAAACATATCAAGGTATGGAAGCATGGGGCTATGATTGAAGTATAACCCCTAGCCCCCTTCATCAAATATTACCTTTTTTCATACCTGTTTATCTTTCTGCCTGATAGAATGCATGAGTGGAATCTAGGAGTAGGGCTTACCATCCCCATTGTGAGTGCATATAATACAGCATGGTGACCCACACTATGGCGGCTTATGGTGATCGCACACTTATCCGCGCCGAGCGAACCGAAGTCAAGGAGGCCTCGCACACTTATCCGCACCGGAAGAATCGACCGCGCCGAAAGCATCGACCGCGTCGAAGAAATCATTCCATGAAATAGTAGACGATTCGACGCGGGTAAGTGTACGAGGTTTCATGAGATTTCATATAAAAAATTCTAAAATTCGTTTCGTTCGACTCGTTCGACGCGTTCGCCTCAAGTGTGCGTTCACCATTATTATGTTTCTAAATCATTTTCCCGGCCAGGAGAATGACGCAGAATTACTGGGCCTCCGCTTTCAGACTCGCCAACGAAAGACGACTTCACGAATGCTGTTATTTTAGGTGTCTGGGTATCTGTGTGAGGGTAGTACTGCCCCGGTCGAGCCAGCTCATTTGCGCTGAACTCAGGATTGCCCTACTACCTTGTTAACCTTCATAGTATTTGCCATTCAAAACACCACAAGTATTTACTTCGTGATAATATTCCGCAGTAATATATTTCCGTGTTACCTACAATTGATCTTGTACCTACCTTAATGTTTTTTTTTTGCCACATATGGAAATGATATAATTCAGAGTAGAGAATGAGGCAAGCGCCCACTTTGCTCAGATGTACGGCCATAGTGTATAGCAATAGCAATGACAACTGTTTTTGGAGCCTTGTAAAATGTCAAGAGCAATATTTTACAATCGAAGTGAAACAAAACGTGAAAGGTTAATTCGTTAACAAAATTCGGAATTAGAATTTATGGTGATAGGGGTCGGGTAATCCGACAACAGCCAATCCGAGGTACGTGACCCTGATGGGGTGCGCCTAATGCATTTGTATAAGCAGTATCCTTTTCCTATGACTTGTCCGTCTGGCGATGGCAATAGGTTTAGGCCATTTTATGAAACTGTAATAAAATTATATTTGGCAAAATATGGATGTATATGTTAGCGCCAACCAACTGGCTAAAGAAATTTAATGACGCCAACATATAAAGGCGGGAGCGGGTATGACTTCAGCGACTTAGCGCTGCCTGAAACCTGTGTGGGCGGTGTACTGTGCGGCTGCGGATAGGTTCGGAATATGGAAAGCACGCTTACCTTCTGGTGATCTTGAGCTGCAGAGCCGCGGCGCGGGCAACTCGCGGTGCGGGGAGGGTCCGGGCGTCGCTCCGATAACGCGACAAGCCTCGGGGCCACTTAGCGAACAACGATTTATCTATTGTCTATTTAAGACACGGTGGTGGAGTCCACAATTTAAAAGACTCAACAGCGGTGCGGGCGGCGAGCAACGACGAGCTGCAGGGACGCTTCGAGAGCAACTGTGTCTCCCTCTCTTCTTCTTGCGGTTAGCGTGCGATGCGGGAAATATGATTTGGGATGTGGGTAGGAATGGATGCAGACCGACAGCCCCGCCTAGCGGAAATTCAAAGAACCTAACAGTGTACCTGTCACCATGGACAGGTGGCGTTACCATTCCCCCCGCCCTTAAAGGGTTACCTTTAAAAAAAATACAAAAACGCGGTAATATTGCGGAAAATACACGAAAAGTGCGGAATATGGGCCACCGCAGACTAGCTACTTTTAGCATCGGCGATCGGCAACTAATCGCTTTTTAGAAGCTAAATACGGCGACCGAACGCTCCACACCGCACACTTCAAGCGCCAAACGCGGCGATCGAGTCGCTTTTTAGAAGCGCGACACAGCAGCTGAACGCTACTCTCCGCACTATTTCGGATGCCGGTAGCAGCGACTTGGCATCTGAGCAGTCGCTAAAACGCGCGTTTCCGATACCGCGATCGAACGCAGGAAGTCGCTAAAACGCGATGCAGCATCGATGCAGTCGCCAAATCGCCGATCGCCGATGCTAAAAGTAGCTAGTCTGCGGTGGCCCTATATGCGGATAAAGTTGCGGTAAATGTTTATATTATACATATCTCTAACTTACTCTTAAGCCTACTTAAAACTATTTGTGCGAATTTAAACAATATACTACTGACTTGGCAATGGGCACAATCGGACCACTGGGCGCACGAAGCTCCCTTTACTAGTTCTAACGGTGACTACTCGCGTTGTTCCACCTTTCGAAGGATGGACGGCTTCTACAACCCCGAGCGGCCACGATAGCGGCGGTGCGTTATCGACGATGATGACCACTACTGATCCCAGCTGGATCGGTGTAGTGGGCGTGGTCCACTTGGCTCGAGCCTGCAACTTATGCAAGTACTCGACTCTCCATCGCTGCCAAAACGATTGAACCAGCTTGTCTAGGAGAGAGTGTCTCTCGAGAAGGTTAGCTGATTCTACGTGCGGTGCGGGTAGCGAGAATAGCGGTGCAGTGTGAAGAAAATGAGCCGGCGTCAGCGCCGACGGCTCAGCGGGATCGCTGCTTAAAGCGGTAAGCGGGCGTGAATTAATAAGTGCCTCGACCTGAGCAAGCACAGTTAAGAGCTCTTCGTAGGTGAGTAGCTGTTGACCTATCACCTTGAAGAGATGATTCTTAACGACCTTCACCATCGACTCCCAGCATCCACCCCAATGAGGGCTAGCAGGCGGGATGTGTTTGAAATCGATGCGACTTTCTGTCAGCTCATGTTCGAGGTGCGGGCGATATTCGTCAAGAAATTTATAAACGTCGCGTAAGTATGAGCGGCAACCAACAAAATTGGTTCCGTTGTCAGTATAAAGGCACTGTACCGGTCCGCGGCGAGAAAGAAAACGCTTGAGCGCGGCGAGAAAGCTGACTGTACTCAGCTCCGTAGCCACTTCTATGTGTATACAGCGGGTAGTAAGGCACGTAAAGATGCATAGCCATGCTTTACGGCTCTTAACGCCTCTACCCCTCATGGGAGTGAACTGTATAGGACCAGCATAGTCACACCCACAGTGGGCGTATGCCTTTACAGACGGGTTTACGCGGGAGCGCTGCAAGTCCGACATCATCGGAAACGATGGACGCGGCCTTGCTCTGAAACACGTATTGCACTTATGTATGCGGTGACGGATAACACGTCGTGCGGAGAGTATCCAATAATGATGCCTGAGTAAGGACATCAGATGTTCGGGACCGGCGTGTAAATGCTTTCTATGATAATAATCGATTAATATATCGACCACATGATCGTGGCGCGGGAGCACACACGGATGCATTTGCGAATAGTCGATGTCGGCGTTCGACAGCCGGCCACCGACGCGAAGAAGACCATTTTCATCTAGAAATGGTTTCAATCTCTGTAAGGCGGGCGAGCAGATTTGACCTTCTCTTATTTTATGAATGTCGTCGCGGAAGTGAACCTGTTGTAATGCGAGTAATATTTTAGTTTCAGCGAATTCGAGATCTGAGCGGGTGACTGAAGGTCTGCGCGGTAGCAATTTCGAGAATCGGAAAATGAAAACAACAATACGTAATACCTTCGACCACGAGGATATACGTTGAGCGAGCGTGTAAATAAGCGAGTCATTAGCGGGTACGGTCACAGTATGGGCGAGCGATTTCATGTCCGGAACGTCACCGACGGCATCACCATTAAACTCGGCGATTGGCCACTCTGATGGATCTTCAGATGCCCACGGCGGTCCCTCAAACCACAGAGGATGGTTTATTAGCGAGGCGGGAGAGAGGCCGCGCGATAGACAATCAGCGGGGTTTTCAACCCCCGGTATATGATGGAAACAGCTGGCAGGCAAGTTATCAACGACTTGGACAACCCTGTTCGCGACAAACGTTTGCCAGCGGTGCGGGGACGAGTTGATCCAACAAAGAACTACTTTTGAGTCGGTGAAGGCGAATACGTTTGAGATTTTGTAGCGCGGTTCAAAAACGTCAAGTACCCTACGCATCAACTTCGACAGAAGTACTGCGGCACACAGCTCTAACCTAGCGATAGAAACGGTTTTAAGCGGCGACACCTTAGACTTCGAGCACACGAGCCTAACGGACCTAACAGCACCAACGGCGACCTGTAGGTATATCACACAACCGTAGGCGCGTTCGCTTGCATCGGCAAAGCCTAAGAGGTTAGCTATGCACCCCTGAACCACTCCTAAATGTCGAGGAATGCGGATAGTGTTGAGCGCAGGTAACTCACTACAAAATTGAGACCAGAGGGTCACAATGCGTTGAGGAGGCGTGTCATCCCAGTCACATTTCAATAGCCATAACTCCTGAATGAGGAGCTTGGCGTGCAAAATGACGGGAGCCACTAAGCCCAAATTGTCCCATAAGCGTGCGATGACGGACAGAATAATTCGTTTTGTGCATCCTGACTCAGGTGTGGTGACCTTAAAATTAAATTCATCGTAGGACCTATCCCAATGCGTGCCTAATATTTTATGTGGTGTGCCACCCCTGTCTAGTTCAAGATCTGAGGAGGCGCGGTGCGATGCGGGAATGGCACGCAGAACAGCGGGGGAGTTACTAGTCCACTTCACAAGGTCAAACTGACCACACTTGAACATATCAATGAGTTCCGTACAAGCGGCAACAGCAGCGGCTTCATCAGAGCGCGATGAGTCATTTGACATTATGCTGAAACATACGTCATCCATGTATGTGGAACTGGATGCGATAGCGGCGGCGGTAGGAAACTTATGTTTTTCATCAGCGATTAGCTGCTGAACGACGCGTACAGCGTGATACACGCTAGACTTCATCCCGAAACAAACTCGATTAAATTCGAGTATTACTAATCGGTCTTGTGGCGAAAATCTAAAAAGAATTCGTTGATATTTGCGATCGGCTTCGTGCATACCAATCTGCAAAAACATTTGACGACAATCAGCGGATATAGCGATTTTAAATAAGCGGAAATTTAAAAGTATGTTATTTAAATCACCCTGTAGGTTAGGGCCGGAGTGTAAAACTTCGTTAAGTGACAACCCTGTGCTGGTTTTACAACTGGCATCTAGAACCATTCGAACTTTGGTAGTCGTTTTATCAAAACGTTGCACACAAAAATGCGGCACGAAATAAGAATCGGCGGGAGTTATTTTATCAATAGATCCTATCTCGGTAATGTAGCCCTTATTAATGTACTCGCGTATTATATCATTATAGGCCGTGCGCAACGTAGTTGAGGACTCCAATTTTCGTTCCAAACACATGAAGCGTCTTTTAGCGGCGGCGAGGGAATCCCCTAATTTATAAACATCGTCCCTAAACGGTAACGAAACGGTATACCTACCACTAGCATCGCGCGTAGTGGTGGTGCGGAAATGATTCTCACATTCAAGGTCATCTTGACTGTGGGCGGGCGGAGCGGAGACCTCTTCAAGTTCCCAAAACTTTTTTAGAATGCGGTCCAGTGACTGTTCGAGAACAGTACAACAAGCGGTTGTATTTTTAATTTCGTGTTTAGACAATAATACGGGAGCGGAACCCATGATTATATATCCTGGAACACTTTCTATAGCGGGCGGTATTCCTGCAACATTACTATGTACCACGCCTGGTAGCAGTAAGTGTGGAAAATAATTCGCGCCGAGGAGCACATGCACCTCGGCGGGCGTAGCGAACATACTGTCCGCGAGCGGTAGCGAGTTCAAGTGAGTAAACGCTGATAAATCAACGGGCACCGAAGGCAGGTTATCCGTTATGCGGTCGACAATAAATGCCGATACGTCAAAATGAACGTTATTAGAGAAACGCGAAAATATTTGAAACTCCGTGGAACCTCTAATAGATTTTTCGGAACCACCAAAACCTCGAACAATCGTCCTCGTATTTCTATTGCAATCCAAACCTAAACGAGCGCAACATTCACTTGTAATAAAACTAACTTGTGATCCCGTGTCTAAAAGAACTCTAATGACATGGGCGTGTCCAGTTCTATCGTAAACAACAACCTGAGCGGTCGACAGCAGTACCGTTATGGGTTGCATACATTGCACACTCTGAACATTATTATTCGCGGCGTTCGGTGCGAGCGCGGCAATGGACGCATGCAGCGCTGATACGTTCACATCGCGCGTCGAGTGAATTTGTGTAGCAGACGGCGGCTGCGCCGGTGGCGGCGGAGACGATTGAGTGGGGCGCGTAGTGCGCGCGGCGGCTACGTTCCCCGGTTCGATTCCCGGGGCGGCGTTTCGGTTGTCAGGCTTTTGCTGTGAAACCCGACTGCGAGCGTTATCGAAGTGCAGCAGCGTGTGATGCCTCTGACCACAGCTGCGGCAGTTCATGTTCGAATGACAATCGCGTGCTTTGTGTTTCAAACTAAGGCAATTAATGCAAGCGTTGCGTTCTTTAACGCAATTAAATCGTGCGGAGGGCGTTATATTATTAAATGATGGACATTTAAATAAGTGGTTATGTACGAAGTTGTCACAAAGACATTTCTGGTACGGGGTAGACACTGCTACATAAGCGTGCGGGTTAGGTACATGACGTCGCGGTTTATTTTGTGTAGAATGAGAAGCAGAAGTATTTGTGGTGGGGCGTATGTTATTATATATTTTGTACTGTCCTTTAATAAATTCCGTCAACTGACAGAAAGTAGGTATTTTCGTATCGCGGTACTGAGACTCGAATGCGCGGATAGTTGCCTCGTCCAACTTCTTTAAAGCGAGATTAAGCAGTATGAAATCACTTAAATTATCGATTTTTAAATTTTTTAATGCGCTTGCGGCAGTGACAAACTGATCAATGAATGCCTGGAATTTGGACGCAGAAGCGGGGCCGTTCAACTTAACATTTAACATCTGATCTATGTAGGTATATCCGAGCGTGCGTTTATCTTCATACCTGTCTATAAGACATCGTAATATCGTGTCATAATTTTCAGCAGACGGCGTGATGCCTGAGAAGACGGTCTGAGCGTTACTTGAGAGCTTCCCTATTAAATAGTACAACCTCTCAGAGTTAGTCAGCCTAGGATTATCGTGTACGGTTGACTTGAACCCAGCGTAAAAAAGCGGCCAGTTTCGAATGTCGCCGTCAAAACACATTAACTCGATCGGCGGCAAGGAAGGCAATCTATATTTTAAACTTAAGCGGTCGGTCGGAACATCCTGACAACGATCAGTGTCCTTTGTGGACGGGTGTGGTTCAACACTTTTCAATACGCGTTTTATATGACAATACAACTGTTCGAACGAGTTTAAAGACTTATAATTAGGTTTATATGCGGGATTATTTTTAAGTGAAGCGCGATTGTGCTCATTGACTATTTCCCTAAACTCTGAGCGAATATCTTCAATAGTTCCTACAGAACTAAGGAACTCCTCCATACATTCCACACTCTCATGAACCTTTTTTGAATTGTCGTAAATAATTTGAACAAACTCAAATAGCGTATCTCGTCTACATTCTAAGAGAATAATCTCATTGTCTTGTTTAGTCTCGAAAGACTCAGGATCCCCTTTCTTGGGCATTGTCGGCGCCGTAATAATAACCGACAAGGCACAATGAATGGAACGCAGCTAGCAAATAAAATTATATTATATGTAACTATAAGTTTACATTCACTAGCCGGGCGAACGATGCAGCGGCGCGATATTAATAATACAAATGTGGGTATTATTTTTTATAAACGAGATATCTATTTGTTAACTTTTGCGGTTGAAATAAATGTTTTTAAGTAAGTTAGCTACACGTAATTTAGTAATGAATCAAGTTATCGTATGACGTTAAATTAAATAATTCAAGTAAGTAGGTAACTCTTTTAAGGCGCGGAAGAACTGAAAGCGAAGTTTATACGTAGGTAATATTTACCTAGGTAGGAAATTATATTTAATTAGATTATAATAAGGCGGGCGTTATCTAGATAAATCTAGATCGAAGCTGAAATGCGAAGCGAAGTTTAGCGGGATTATAGATCTAGACGTGAGAAGTTAAGCGGGTTTAAGTTCTACGTGGATCTAGACTTAATAAGCGGGCGGTTAGGAAGTACTAGACTAATCTAGACTTGACAAGCGGTGGGTCAAAGGGACCCTAGCTTAGCCGAGATCCGGCATCGAAGGACCAAATCTATATTTTAGCGCCAACCAACTGGCTAAAGAAATTTAATGACGCCAACATATAAAGGCGGGAGCGGGTATGACTTCAGCGACTTAGCGCTGCCTGAAACCTGTGTGGGCGGTGTACTGTGCGGCTGCGGATAGGTTCGGAATATGGAAAGCACGCTTACCTTCTGGTGATCTTGAGCTGCAGAGCCGCGGCGCGGGCAACTCGCGGTGCGGGGAGGGTCCGGGCGTCGCTCCGATAACGCGACAAGCCTCGGGGCCACTTAGCGAACAACGATTTATCTATTGTCTATTTAAGACGCGGTGGTGGAGTCCACAATTTAAAAGACTCAACAGCGGTGCGGGCGGCGAGCAACGACGAGCTGCAGGGACGCTTCGAGAGCAACTGTGTCTCCCTCTCTTCTTCTTGCGGTTAGCGTGCGATGCGGGAAATATGATTTGGGATGTGGGTAGGAATGGATGCAGACCGACAGCCCCGCCTAGCGGAAATTCAAAGAACCTAACAGTGTACCTGTCACCATGGACAGGTGGCGTTACCAGTATAAATACTTTCTCTTGAGGGTACACCTACCCCTAGGGATATACTGAGAGGGTGGATCTAAAACATTATCAGTTATTTTGTCTATTCTTTGGAGTACCTACTGTACTTCCTTTTATGCTCTTTTCTAGTTTAAATTTATTTATTGAACTCTTTTTCTGAAAAAAAAAACAGTGAAGATGATCAGTTGTGTTATTAAAATTTTGTCAAAAAAAATTCTTAAACATCTGCTGTTATTTTAAAATTAAATCCAAATGAACATTTAACGCGTTGAAAAGTAATGTCATAAGAATTGAATAGGTCGAAAATTGGCGGACTTAACTAAATACCGGCAAAGGTAACACGAGGAACTGAGCTTGCTTACGCCAAAAATGCCAACATAACAGTAGTGCGCCTCATTCTGCCATGCACGGTTGACGCGTGTTCTTCGATTTAAAAAATCAATCACAAAACCGAGCGAAATTTTATAACCTCTATTGTTTGTTGTTGATGAAGTGACTTAAATAAAAATGATTGTTATTTTAACTCTAGTGGGGGCAGTAGCTTTATTTTTGTTTTTAATAGATGCGTTATGGAGTGTTTTTGAATTGATATCCTCTTATTTAATGCCATATTTTTTGCCTGCGGAAGTGCAGCCGCTTTCGAAAAGATTTGGACCGTGGGCAGGTAAGTTGAAAGTTTGGAGATGTTCAAAGGTATACAAGTGATAGGTATGTGTATTTTGTTGACATTGACACTATTTAGTAGGCACCTATTAATTATGTATGTTACAATCGATGACGGTTTTACATAATATTGTATGACAGAGTGATATCTACATATTGGAGGAGTAGCATTATTTTGTCAAAAGGAAAACCAAAACTAATTTCAGTAGGCTCAAATAGATATACATATCTTCTTTTTTATTTCAGCTTAGAAATGGAAGATTTGAGTGAAGTGAAGACAGTAAAAAATCTCAGTTGTTTTAATTAATGTGCGACCTTTAAACAGTATTTTATCAACCTAACATTTATATCTTATCTCGTTTATATTTAGGTAGGTAATTATTCGATTAAATAAATATTACATAAATAGTATTTAGTGTCATGTTGTCAGCGAACATCTGCTTTCTAATCGATTTTGCACTCGACTATTGCGCCTGAAGGATTAACATGTCTGTTGTTCGGGTTATTTGTTTGTTTATTCCGGCTTAACTCTGTAATGCCAGGAGTGATTTTGACAAGGTTTTCACTTTCAAATACCTGATAACTTTAAGGAGTAACGTGTGCTACATTTTTAAATAGCTTCGTTTCGCCGCCTACAACAAAAACAGTGAGTGCGGGGTTCAGCTAATTTTATTTCAATGTTCAGCTGGTCGTTTCTAAAATTCAGGAATGGCTGGAACGACTTAACTTATTTTGATCTTAAATTTTTTTTGAAAGTTCAGGTAAAACCTTAAAACTGCCACACCTATTTATATCGTTGGTTTTTGATCCTACTTAATTGACAAAAGTATTGTCTCAATTATATCAATACCAAAATGTGAATTTCACTCATACGAAGTATAGCGGGCCCAAAGTACACCTAGTGTAGGATAAATTACATCCAGGTATGGAATAAATGATCGTGTTCATCACGTAAACATTTGCCCCTTTCTTTGTCTGTGCGGTAAGTTCTAGTAAGCTATTGGAGCTGGAAAACCAGGTGCACCCTAGAAAGGAAATCATAAACGAAATAAATGCTTTTAAGAAAGACTAAGGAGAACACGGCGATATCATCCGTAAAGCGTAGACTAGGTAGGTAGTTTAAATGTTTCCCATTGACATTTTTTCCTTGTTTTGACCATGGACAGTCTTCCATTACGTATTGTAGGACTAGGGAGATGGGGTCGCCCGATCTGACTCTTCGATTAATGATGATCCTGGTGCCGACTCTATCTAGCCTGGCTGTACTGGTGCAATTGTTATCTATACATCTATATAAATAAAAAAAATTGGAGTGTCTGTTTGTAATATAATATGAACAGTTTTTTACTAAATGCATATTTAGGGTCATCAACAACCCATAACGTCCCACTGCTGGGCTCAGGTTTCCTCTCAAGAGAGGGTTAAGGCCATACGTCCCCACGCTGGCCGAGTGTGGGTTGGGGACTGGCAAGACACGTTGTGGCTACGTAATCTTGCTGTTGGATGTTTTTAAGCCGCCCGAAGGCCTCCAACTAAGCTTCACGACTGCTATCTTATGATAACAACCGGGACCGACTGTTTAACGTGACCTCCGAATCACGGAAACGCTCATTACATATAATGCCACAAACGGTCACCCATCTTGGTCCGACCGCGTCGTCGTTGCTTACCCTTGGTGATTGTTTCCAATCTCCTAAGGCCACTCGGCTATGAACGCCTCGATATCTATGGTACTAAGATCAAAAAGTTTTTTTTTTTTTAATTTGTCTGCCTGTCTGTCTGTTTGTTCCGGATAATCTCTGGAACGACTGGACCGATCTTGACGGGACTTTCTTTGGCAGTAGTTTGATGACCTAAGATCTAAGACCAGCTTCGCCTCGCGGCGTTACTCGCGATTTAAAACAACAAACGCGGGTAACACCGCGGGACTCAGCTAGTAATTAAATATAATATTTATTGCTTGATAAATGCTTCCCAGATGCCAACATGGGAGATAGTCTCTAGAATTTTTGTCCCTACTAATATTATAAATGCGAAAGTAACTCTGTCTGTCTGTCTGTTACGCTTTCACGCCTTAACCACTGAACCGATTTCGATGAAATTTGATAAGAAGATAGAACTGAACTTGGGAAAGGACATAGGCTACTGTTTACCACGATAACCGACATACACGCGGGCGGAGCCGCGGGCGAAAGCTAGTTTTCTATATAAGCTAGGTATATAGAGCGCTTTTTCGTATTCGACATACTTTTCGATGATATACGGTATGATTATGAACTGTAGTGCTAAACCCACTTCAGAATCCCGCTTCTTCAATAGCAGCATAAGTCTATTTATGAGGATCTGTTAAGAAAACAGGAATCGAAGAGTTTATATAGACAAGTCATGAGACTTGAGAGAGATCGCCTTTTTTATATACTATAATAATATCCGATTCTGTTCAATGTTGTGGCACTGTTTCTTCTTCGAATAGTTTATTCAATGATATAGTGAGAGGTGTTAGATATCCAGATAAGACTCAGCTTTAATTTCTCTATTTGCTTTGGAATTTCGATTTCACTAAAATCCTGTACTGTCAAGGTATTATTTGGTTGAATACGTTCTTTATTTTCATCCAAGTCATGTGTAGAATGATAAAGGCATGTATATAAGTGGATGGCTATGTTTATAATAACAGTTCTTGATTTTTAAATTGTAGACCCTCGCTGAAGATCCGGAATCCATTTTTTTGGTCTGTCTAGTTCTTCGTGCACCTTTTTCGGAGCGGATCTCGTGTTTTCTATACATTTTTCCAGTATATGTAATCTTTGATTTTCATAACATTTCCTGATTTATTTATTTCTTTCGTTTGTCACTAAAATAATATTTATAATAAATTTTATACAAGCGTCAAAAATTCCTCACTTAGAAATTTTTACTACTCTAAAGTACTGAGGTACATCAGAGTAGATGCGACTAAAACCAAACAGTGTTTCGTTATGATTAACAATTGCAGGGTTTCAAGGATTCTCTAACTAGGAAGCTATTTAGAACCTTTATTGTTTTTTTTTCAAATCAAATCAAACCATTTTATTTCAAAAAAACCATACAACGGCACTTTTGAAACGTCAAGTAGTCAGTCAGTAGTCAGTCGTGAAGCTAGTTGTCTGTTCCAATTCGTAGATCCTATGGAGAAGAACAGACAAGAAACTCCATGGACACTCTTTTCCAACATTGTTTTTACAATTTTTGGTTACATTGTTTAACAAATTGGACAAATTTTAAATTTACAAGAATTAAAGATATTGTTAGAGTCCAGAAGTGAAAAATAATCAAAATAATTATAATTCTAAACAATTTACTTTAATTCTAAACAATTTATTTCATTAATTACAAAATAATCTTAGAAATGCAATTAGACACAAACAACCGTTAATTATGTAACGAATCTAAACAAACTACAGTTAGATATACAGCAAGGGCGGTCACATAGGGCTGTACTAGCTGTTAGACAGTTTTCCTCGCACCCACCGCAATTCAGACAGTACTAACTTGTCAAAGACAGCTTTCCACATCTGTTAACAGAGTAGTACTAATTGTCCAAAGACAATGATCCACACTCCGCGACGCATTCGTCAGAAATGCGTACCGATACAACAGATCACTCCTATTTATAACCAAGCGCAGTGAAGTGATGGCGCCACAAAAATGACAACTACCGCCGTTGTGGCTTATACGGCCTCTCCTGACACCCTGACGTCCTCGGCAGGTCCGGATGACCACACTTCTTCATTGTTCTCATTCGCGGTTACTGGAACATGTACAAAAATAAAAGTTTATTGGACGCCTCTGTAAGTACATCATCGTCCAATTGGTCAGTTACTAAAAACAGTTATCAAATTTAGCGTAAACAGTTAGAGTTAACGAATAGTTTTACAAGATAATAACAGTTAACACGAATAAGAAAGGTTCGAACCTCCAAGGAAAAGAGTGAAAGATTATTTATAATCCGCGCCAGATTAGAAACAAACAGTCACTGTTAGATACATTTAAAATAAAACTAGAAACTTAGTACTAACACAAGAGTAGACTTCAGCATGAAGGTCTACCGTTACCATAAGAACCATAATATCATAAGAACAGTTATCATAAGTGTGTGTCTTAAACATTTAAACTTAAAATTAACAAGACCACGAGTTTGGGGCTGGTTACCCTGTCCATGGGTCTTAAACCTCTCTCATCAAGACCACGAGTTTGGGGCTGGTTACCCTGTCCATGGGCCTTAAACCTCTCTCATCAAGACCACGAGTTTGGGGCTGGTTACCCTGTCCATGGGCCTTAAACCTCTCTCATCAAGACCACGAGTTTGGGGCTGGTTACCCTGTCCATGGGCCTTAAACCTCTCTCATCAAGACCACGAGTTTGGGGCTGGTTACCCTGTCCATGGGCCTTAAACCTCTCTCAACAAGACCACGAGTTTGGGGCTGGTTACCCTGTCCATGGGTCTTAAACCTCTCTCAACAAGACCACGAGTTTGGGGCTGGTTACCCTGTCCATGGGCCTTAAACCTCTCTCATCAAGACCACGAGTTTGGGGCTGGTTACCCTGTCCATGGGCCTTAAACCTCTCTCATCAAGACCACGAGTTTGGGGCTGGTTACCCTGTCCATGGGCCTTAAACCTCTCTCAACAAGACCACGAGTTTGGGGCTGGTTACCCTGTCCATGGGTCTTAAACCTCTCTCAACAAGACCACGAGTTTGGGGCTGGTTACCCTGTCCATGGGCCTTAAACCTCTCTCATCAAGACCACGAGTTTGGGGCTGGTTACCCTGTCCATGGGTCTTACCTCTCTCAACAAGACCACGAGTTTGGGGCTGGTTACCCTGTCCATGGGTCCATTCCAATATACACACCTCATGCTCTCCACCATCCGCCATACATTGCACCACACCTCACGCACACGGGGATCAGGCCGAAGATTGCGTCTCGTACACACGGTGAACAGGCGGAAGGTTGCATCTCGGGCACACGGAGAACAGACCGCAGGTCCGCTTATCACTGAGCGGCATGCAGGACGCAAGTCCGCACCTCGCGATACAGCGAGCAGGCCGCAAGTCTGCGCCTCACCAGGCAGCAGCAGACACCAGGTCACAGCCCGAGGCTCTCAATGCATCGTTATCATCTAAGGAAAGCATGAAAAATTGCATTAGTTTTGAATACGGTATTACTTTAACGTCACCAATATGCTTCATTATCGTCATGAATAATCAGAGCTTTTAGAAGGCGATACTAGCAAGCAAAGCTTTTAGGATATTTAAAAATAACAGTGCCCTCAGTATGTACGCAGTAATATCGTCAAGAATGTTACTAACTTTCGCATATCTCTCAGGACGCAAGACCCGGAGGATGTCAGAAAATGTTACAGAAGTCTCACGGTACTCGGTTAAGGATGTTCCCAATAATCGCAAAGCTCTTAGGATATGATACCGGGTCACCAGTTTTGGTTATGTCTGCAGCTTGACGATTGTCGTCAAGCAAACCCGAAACATGTCCAAGTATGCCCACGCAGTGAATTCGAGTTCAGACTAATTGCCCTCAAAGTCATTTTATGAACCAGGGCTTGTCCGACAGGTGTCGTTCAATCACTTACTGTAATAAGCCACCGTCTGCTTATAGTCGATCGTCTCGAGTCTGTAGTTAAACCTTACCATTTTAACCTTTTTACCTTTCTGCTACGGCGGCCAGTCCCAATGGTGAGCAACCAAAAACACAGTAGACACTACAGCACGCAAGTACTTGTCTAACACAGGTGTACGCCTTTGGTTCGATGAGACGGCCACCCAACATGACCCGAAAGAGATCAGGCGTAGGACCGTCGACTCTTTGTACTCATTCGAGTCACGGAGCGTTGACCACAACTTTTAAACTTCGGGCCGTAACAAGCATATCTATAATTAGAAGTACACAGTATTATTAGTTATTGTTTGTTCAACCCAGAAATCGAACCTATATTGAACAGTAGTCTCATACACTAACTGTCGACCCAACAAAGCAGTCGAAACCATCACTGGTACTGACGTTTCAATAAGTACCTCTGTCAGGAAGAAAGATCACAATAACCTGAGCTGGCTCGTAACGTGCTTATGAACATGTTATTAATCTTGATCCTATATGAATGTCAGACCTTTACGATCAAGTTTGCTACAATGATTTTGTGTATGATCTTAAAATTTAACACCTGAAATAGCCAGTCAGGCATGAGGATTATCTTTCCGGAACACTAATTGGTACTCTCACAATGACTAGTGCTTAAACCTCATTTTAGCTCGGTCTAACCTGACATTATTGTTACATTATTGTTACACAAACAACATAACATAGTTCATTTAATACCTGACACTAGTGAGGGTATTTAAAACCTTTCATAATGTTTCTATAACATCAAGAATAGCATGCTTAAGTAGACGTACTATTAAGATCGATAGACATGCAGTCTTTACCGGTATCAATACTTTGCATTTAGATAAACATTAAAACATAACTAACAAACGATATGTTTTGCTTTATCATAAGAGATCTTTCTTTAACATTTACAATTTGTTGTTAATGTTGTGTAAAACCTATTAGATTACATTTAAAATATGAAGTTTTAGTTTGGAGTCCACTATAGAAGGTTCATAGAAGTTTCTTTACTTTTTTTTTTTCTTTGAACCATTAATAACAAGTGAAGTCACTTTCGTACTAACTACTCTGAACTATTAAATAAATTTAACATAATATCTTTAGAATTTAAACATTTACCACTGTTATAACGCTTCATAGATTTTACAATAACAGTGGACTAATGCAATCACCAGTAAATAATGTGACATAGTACATCTACCGGCGGATGATAAGAGTTCCTCAAGCTGTTTTAAATAGGCTCCGTCAGGACTAGCTCTGCTGTCCACGCACCCTTTTGCCGTATTGTGAATAGTTACATCACACGTTTATATACTCCCGATTTATTTGCTCTCACCAACCACCAATATAAAAGAATAGCCCATTCATCGAATTATCAAAATAAAAATTAGAAATGTAATTGATCATCAACTATTTCTTGTTGTCATTTTTTTTTTTGATCATCCCTACTATTATTACTATTAAGTGCGAAAGTAACTGTCTGTCTGTCGGTTACGTTTTTACGCCTAAACCGCTAAACCGGTTTTGATGAATTTTGGAACTCAAATAGTTTAGAACCTGAGAAAGGACATCATACACGCGGGCGGAGCCGCTGGCTAAAGCTAGTTGTTTAATAATGGTCATTTCAATTTTTAAATTTACGGAGAAACATCTAGTAACTTGGTGTACACACTGTAAATTGTTATAATCTGACAATTATCTATTTTTCGTTTTCCATAAATAAAAGTTAAACAGATTAATCACAACGTGTGTGGGTATTATGTCCCGTCACACTTGCTGTGTCAGTGTAACATTTTAAGTAAATGGATAAAAGTTACTTGACCTTTAAGTAATAAGTTCGGGTTGCATTAGGCAGCCACTACAACTGCTATTATTCATCATTCCTTCGTTAAAAATAGTTCGTAACCATAGCAAAGAACGCCTACTTGATTATGCACAGGTGGGGTAGTTAGAAACATTCGTTTGAGCGCTATTCACTATTTACGTTATACCAAATATTCGCAATAAATGCGAAAGTAACCGTCTGTTACGCTTTCACGCCAAAACCACTGAACCGATTTTGATGACATTTGGTATAAAGATAGAAACATACACGCGGGCAATAGCTAGTACCAAATATTCGCAATAACAAAAGGTATGAGATGAGGTCATTGTTAAAACTAAACCAACTACTTAAGCCCTTTTGTTAAGCCACAGCTTTGCATCAGCCCTAAGGCATTTTCGTATACGCGCCAAACAGTCCATTTTTTCATCATTTTAAATTGCGCACACAATTCACTTTTGTACACTACATATCAAAATTATGTGAAAATAAATCACAACTCAACACGTAATATGATTTGATCTTACCAGTACAGCGTCAAGCACAACTCACAAGTTTTTCTTAACTGAATCTTCTAACCTTCTCTCATTACCGTGTCGGCACTGGTGGACCACATTGTACACCTTGTACATTGGCACGGATGCAGTTTCCATCGCTTAGCACAATGTTTACTAACTGGAAAGAAAGCGTTATACACACGAACACACATGTGGTACAAATACCCTCATTATTTTATTAAAATAATCGTTTTAAAACCGTTTGTAATTGACACTAAAAACCAAATATAGAAGTCGTCACTTCCTTTACGATTTTTATATTTGCTATGTTTTGACTTTGTTTTGATTTTTGACTGATTTAGTTTTGATTTTTGACTGATTTAGAGCGGATAAGAATATCACAAAAGTCGGATTCCCTTATTAAAAATCACAACGAACACTGAATTTCGATAGCGTTCAAATGAGCACTAATAGTGTGCAATGCCCTTTTTTTTAACGAACGATCGCGTTTATCGTTCCCGGGACCTCTGCGGCGAATCACTGCGTATATTCACTTTGGTTCTATATGACAGCGCGATCTATTGTGCATTTGTCAATGCTCTCTATCGTAAGACACACCTAGATAATGGAGTATAGGCAAATTAAATGAAAATATCTAACTAAATGTCGGTAGTTGATCGTTTCCCAAATATTGAAAATTAATAATTTGTGAACGTAGATCGATCCCACTTCTGATGTTAGAGTCCAGAAGTGAAAAATAATCAAAATAATTATAATTCTAAACAATTTACTTTAATTCTAAACAATTTATTTCATTAATTACAAAATAATCTTAGAAATGCAATTAGACACAAACAACCGTTAATTATGTAACGAATCTAAACAAACTACAGTTAGATATACAGCAAGGGCGGTCACATAGGGCTGTACTAGCTGTTAGACAGTTTTCCTCGCACCCACCGCAATTCAGACAGTACTAACTTGTCAAAGACAGCTTTCCACATCTGTTAACAGAGTAGTACTAATTGTCCAAAGACAATGATCCACACTCCGCGACGCATTCGTCAGAAATGCGTACCGATACAACAGATCACTCCTATTTATAACCAAGCGCAGTGAAGTGATGGCGCCACAAAAATGACAACTACCGCCGTTGTGGCTTATAATATTATATATTGATTACTGCGTCGCGTCACCTAAGTGAAATTGCGTAATCGTAATCATTGTAAATATTTAACAGGAGTGTTGCAATGCAGTTACGAAAGCTTGACTGGAACTTGACCGAAGAACGTTCCAAAAGTGTAAATAAGATTTAATTGGTCTGTAACTGACAAGTGATTATTCGGATAATATAATTATTATTCCACACAATCTTCGATGCATCTATAGGTAATACAAGTAAATAATGATTGTGTAGATAAGATAATATTTGTACTGGGTGGGAATCGAACCCTTTGTCTTCAGGGTCACTGATCACTAGAACAACAAGTCAGTCAGAATACCAAATGGGGAAAACATTCTGTTCTTTGTCTCGGAGTGGTCATTTAGTTGGTCAAGTGGTTAGCGTATGCGACTGCTAATCAACAGGTCTCAAATCCCGGGTCGGGCAAAATTTTTTGTTCTTTGATTCTTAGGAAATTTCTAATAGCAGCCCGGAGCTTGGAAGTTTGGTGGTGATTCACGTCCAAGCCTCGGAGAGCACGTAAAGCCCTCGGTCCCGGTTGTCATGAACATCTATGGCAGTCAGTATTGGGAAGTCAGTGCCCTCAAATTTACTAACCACTAGTTCAACCTACGAATTTCAGTTCTCCGTTTGGGTTGCGGAGGCCGGATGCCAGTCGCTCCGTGGAAAAACTGATATTCAGGTGAAACCGGTTGAACTAGTAGCCGACCCCAAATAAACTTGGGAATAAGGCTAAGAAGGTGATGTCTTGGAGTAGTCTGGTATAATTTTGAAGTCTTTGAAAACATATTGACAATCCATTATGGGCTCGGATCAATTCTCAGGAGAGGGTTAAGGCCATATGTCCCTACGCTGGCCGAGTGCGGTTTGGGAACGGGCAAGACAATATTCTGGCTACATAATCTTGCCTTTGCATATTTTAAGCCACCCGAGGGCCTTAAACCTTACCACTGTTATCATATGATAACAACCAGGAACAACTGCTGAACACTACGCTCATGGTATCATGTCACTAACGGTCACCCATCAAGGTACTGACTGCGTCATCGTTACTTGCCCTCGGTGATTGTTTGTAATCTCTAGGGAAACTGAGCTATAAGTGCTTTCTTGGAAATATATAATATGTAGAAAATACATATGGGTGTTTTTAGAAGTTGCAAGGTCAATGTGAATATCGTTTGAGTAGGCCCAAGTACCTACGTATTTAATTGTTTGCTATGCTAAATAAATATTGATTCCGAAACTGCTTAAATTACTTAAACATGTAGGCACATTTATTCACTTCAGCATCTCAAATATTCAATATATAATGAAATAACTATATCTTCGTTAATTGGAGATTTATTTCTCATGCGGTAGTAACTACTGATTTAACTGTATTCCTGTCCTGTCCTGGAATACAGACTTGATACAGTCATTCGCAATTGTCAATTTTTACGTCATTGACCGATTCTATTGAAGGTGAGAATGATGTAGCTTCATACGAATCGTCAATTGCTCGCCCACATTTATTTTATGGTGACCGAAATCGGTCAATAGCACAACAAGACGCTTAATTTTTTACTTCATTCGCGATTGTCAATGGGCTTCAATCAAAACTCCCATCAATCACCTATAATCACGTAGTTGCAAATGACAATGTCTTCAATTGCTTCTATAAGCGATCATTTAGTACTTCAATGACGTAAAAATTGACAATTGCGAATGATTGTCTCCGGGGCACCTTAGTCTAGCTTAGGCACCAGTCTCCCACAATGGTAGCATTGTTATATTTATGTAAAAGCTATAAATTTTTGTAAATGTGTTTTGTGAAAAAAGTCTTCTAGTGTTCAAGTAGACCTCGTGGTGAATTTAATGATACAAAAATGTGGATGAGATGAAATGGGGACCGTCAGCCGAAAAAACAAAAAAACGATCCCTTTATTAATTTTATTTTTACAGATTCTTAGACGTCATAATTAAAATCTCGTGTCAGACAGTGTCATTGAACAATGTCTTAAGTTGCAATGTTACAAGATCTGATTGGCATTACGAAATCAAATTCATTTATGACTACAAAGCCTATATGTAATGAAGACAATTAAACAACAATATCATTAGCCATGACCGCTGCTGAAGTAAAAAGCGGTTATTTTGACTACCTTCTTGGTCTAGTGGTTAGCGTATGCGGTCGCTGATCAAGAGGTATTGGGTTCGATTCCCGGGTCGGACCAAGTATTTGTGTTATCCTCAAATATTTGTTTCGTAGTCTTGGTGTTTTCTATTTATATGTGTGTATTTACAAAAAAAAGTATGTTTATGTACTTATAACAGTTGTTACATACTGAATTGTTTGCATTGACAATGAGTAGGGGCCCATTACTTTACGATTTTACTCGTGCTTTTTAGGGTTCCTTAGCTAAATGGAAAAAAAACAGAATCCTTATAGATTCGTTGTCTGTCCTCCGTATGTCACAGCCACTTCTTCCGAAACTATGAGAACTATACTTTTGAAACTTAGTAAATAGATGTATTCTGTGAACCGCATTAATATTTTCACACAAAAATAGAAAAAAAAAATTATATAATACTTAGAACTGACACTCAAAGATTTTTTTTCATCAAACCCATGCGTGTGAGGTATTTGTGGATAGGTCTTCAAAAATAATATTGAGGTTTCTGATATGATTTTTTTCTAAACTGAATAGTTTTTGCTCGAGACACTTCCAAAGTGGAAAAATTTCCCGCCCACCCTGTAACTTCTATAATAAGAGAATGATAAAATATAAGAAAATATTTGATGTACATTACATGCAAACTTCCACCTAAAATTGCTTTGAACGAGATCTAGTTAGTAGTTTTTTTAATACGTCATAAATCGTAAACCGCAATTTACCTTTCATTCAATCAATACACTTATTATAACATCGATCAAAGTTACAACGAACTACAAGCACTTTTATATGATGTTACTTGCTGCTACGGAAACCTTCATGGGCGAGTTCAACTCGCATTTGGCCGCTTTTAAAAGAAAGTAGAGTCACTTTAGAGCAGGCTCTAATAAAAAAAAGCATAGGCCTATTAATAAACCACAGCTCTTCTTATCAACAAAAACAATTTTTTGAGATGAAGAGTAGTTTGTTGTTTACTTTTAGCATTGTTTACTCTTAATCTATCGTAGATGTATTAAGAAATCGTTGCAACATAATGCGAGCTGTTTTCTATCTTCATCTTCAATTGATGTGTATACAATGACTCAAGGTGAAATTTGGAAGATTTTGTAATTGAAAACGCACTCAGTTAGCATTGAAAGTTGCGTAATAGAAAACCGATCATACTTCAGTAGATAAACTTTTATGAGGAATTGAGCAATTTTTCAACTCTACGGTGTCTAAGATCCCTACTAATATTATAAATCGGAAAGTAGCTCTGTCTGTCTGTTACGCTTTCACGCTTAAACCACTGAACCGATTTTGATGAAATTTGGTATGTAGATAGAACTAAACTTGGGAAAGGACATAGGCTTTTTACCGCGATAACCGACATAAACGCGGGCGGAGCCGCGGGCGAAAGCTAGTTGGAAATAAAAATAAACAAATATTTTGGACATCTGACACACAACATCATCTAGTTCCAAACTAAGCAGAGCTTGTACATTATTCATACTAAACGACTGATCTAAATACATAAACATTCATTTGTAAATACATACATACTTCATGGAATACACCCAGACTCCGAAACAAATATTTGCAGATCATACAAACAACAAACAGTTGGTTTAACCATGGAATCAATCAAAATAATTGAGGCTGAAAAATTAAATATTCTAAATCAAAGTGAATTTACCACTAGCTCACGGCTCCACCCATATTTATATCAGTTATTGCGGAAAAAAGTAGGTCTTATCTCAAGAATTAAAGTATGTCTATGCCAAATTCAATTTAAGAGGTTGGAGCGGTTTAGTTGTGAAAGCCTAATAGACAGAGTTGATTAAAAATTAATTTTATAAATTTTGACATTGAGTACGTCGTTTAACAGGACGAAACTCATCCCACTAATATTATAAATGCGAAAGTAACTCTGTCTGTCTGTTACGCTTTCACGCCTAAACCGCTAAACCGATTTTGATGAAATTTAGTGTAAAGATAGAACTGAACTTGGAAAAGGACATAGGGATACTTTTTATCGCGAAAATAAGGGTAGAAGGGTATCAAACATAAAAACATGTAAGATTGTTCAAGACCTTGGAGAAGACTATAGGCTACTCCTTACCATGTCGCGCGATATAACCGAATTCATCGCGGGCGAAGCCGCAGGCGGAAAGCTAGGTTCTAATAATTTCTAGGTTAGTTTCTAACTTCAGAGCTAGCACCTAAATGAAGGACAAGGTATATTATAACGTTTCTATCTATAGCTTCGAGTATAAAGAGGCAGTTGTAGTTATATAATTAATGCCCACTACACAATAGCTTATAAGTATTAAAATAGACACAAATTATCTCTAAGTTAAAAACACCTAATAATTTTTTGGCTTTGTTTCAAAAGTCAAGGTGACTTGTTTTTTAAACTCTGTTATTAAATTAGTTTTAAAATTGACTTGTAATTATAGTTTGATTATATGTGAGACCTGTTTTTAAAATAACTGGTTTGGATACCTGTGTAATCCAAACTAATACTATAAATTCGAAAGTTATTCTGTGTGTCTGTTACCCTCCTTGCACGGCTTATCTGCTGCACCGATTCGGCTTGGAGATTTTTTGATTCTTGAAGGCATTCTTTGAAGCTAAAACCGTCATACACGAAGGCAGAACTGAGACCACGAATGTCTATGATAGAGAATAATTAAAATGTTTACATTGTTTTCGTATAATTTAATGCTGAACATTGTTATTTTTTTAAATACTACTCTCGCATAAGGAATATACATTCCGGTCGTTAGGAACTTAGGACACAAAGAACAGCCAGACTTCGAACAACGATTTGTAGATCATAAAATTGTCCCATGTGGGATTTGAACTAACTACAATTTGCGAAGTAAGAAGTGAAGTGCGTGGCGACCACTTAACCCACTGGGTCAACCACGCAGTCCAGTCGTCAAGTTTGATCAAACTGTGTTGCATAACTCCCAACATCATATGTACATATTATAGGGACATGGGTCGGTTCGGAGTTACGTACAACTATTATTTAATCTGTGGCATGAGACTCTGTATGAAGCACAAAACAGTGTTACGACACAAACCACTAAACATAGCCGCACTAAGCATATGTACCCACCACAAAATGTCATTATGTAAGCAGAGAAGAAAATTGTCGTTGTCTAGTGTGTTTGATTGCTTCATCATAACTCCTGACTGGTTGCTCCTTATTTGAGAGAAGGACTAAATCGTTTCTGACTTTATCAGGCGACAAGATAGGTAGACCGTTCTTAGATAGTTATTATCGTAATCACATTCATTTATTCACTGCTGAATACAAAGTATATACATTTATCAGACATTTAAGTTATTTGTGAATAATATGTTAATTTTATTAAACATGAATTACTTCTTCTTCTCAATTTAAGGGTTAGTCCCTTGTCGGTGGAGCAATCGCCACTCCTGTCTATTTTCCGCAATCTGTTTGACCTCTTGATATGCCACGACTCCTACTTTCTCCTTTACTTGTTGTATTTACGCCAATCTAGCCTCGCCTTCCGCGTTTTCTTCTACCTTCTATCTTTCCTTCTAGAATGGTTTTAAAAAGGTTGTCGTGTCTTATCAAATGGCCAACCATTTTGCCTCTTGTGTTGTCAACAGTATTCAGAAGTCTCCTTTCTTCGTCAACCATTAGTAGGACTTCCTCGTTGGATTTTTTCTCTGTCTAACTGATGTTCATCATCCGCTTCCAGCACCACAATTCAAATGCTGCCAACTTATCTCTGTCTCTTTGAGTCAGCGTCCACGTTTCGCAGCCATAAATGAATTACTTATAATAATAAATTAAATCCTAACAACCGTAAGTTGGTACATATTGTGAAGGAGTACTTTTTTTTTGTTGACGACCCTTCTATTCTTTGACTCCTTAGGGACACAGCCGATAGTTTGAAAAAAATCGGACCATTTCAGGTCCCCCCGCCATATCACAGACATCGTGTGTGGTATCATCGGATAAAACTCCCGTATACACTTATTGAATTTATTGAAGATGTTAAAAATGTGAAATTAGAAACAAACACATCATTTTTATTTCTTTGTTTATATATATAGATTCTCTATTGCTCCCATATTTCAATAAGCTTATTCAGAACACGATTGTTGATATAAACTAATAGGTATATTATGTGGTTTATAGCTACGATAATAGGTTTTCTCAAGGACAGAGGATCAGTTTTGCGCAAACAAGAAGGCTATGATACTTACATAAGGCTTATATCTATTTACACAAGTAATGTTGTGCCTAAGTTCATTGTCAATACTATATTATATCGACTAACATTTATCCGCAATTTTCTTTGTGGTTTTAGTTACTTATTATAAAGCTTTTAGAGATGTACCATGATGTTGGAATTTGTCTTCAGAAGTAGGGTAACAAATGCAATGAATATGTACGTCCATTATTCTCCAAGCCAAACTTCATTAGTATCGATGCATTGGTTAAGCCGGAAAACTGTAACAGACAGTTCTTTTCGAATTTAAAATATTAAAGTAATATTCCTAGCATTTTCCTAAGTTTATTTGGGGTCGGCTACTAGTTCAACCGGTTTTACCTGAATTTCAGTTTTTCCACGGAGCGACTGGCATCGGACCTCCGCAACCCTAATGGAGGACTGAAATTCGAAGATTGAACTAGTTGTTAGTATATTTGAGGGCACTAACTTATATAATAACGATTGCCATAGATATTCATGACAACCGGGACCGACGGCTTTAGGTGCTCTCCGAGGCTCGGGCGTGAATCAAAGCCAAACTTCAAAACTCCGGGCTGCTATTGAATTTCCTTAGAAAAAAACTTTTTGGCCCGACCCGGGATTTGAACCCGAGACCTCTTGATTAGCAGTCGCATACGCTAACCACTAGACCAACGAGGCAGTTAAAATATTAAAATATGGATAAAAAAGTGTAGATCACACAGAATACCAACCAACCAAACAAAACGACAGTTGGCATGGTGTTGTACTTCGTTGGTGAGTGTGAGTCCGTAGCCCAATAATGCAGAAACATCGCACTAAGCCGCCATCGGCCATAGTGTGGGTCACCATGCTGTATTCGCAATGAGGGTTACCACACCCATACTATGAGGGATTTTGCTCATGCTTTCCATCAGCCAAGGAGATTCAGTTTGGTATAGGCTTAAATTTAGTTTCAAGCTAACGAAGTATACATCAATAGTCTGCAGATATTTGTTTTGGAGTTTGTGTGTTTTCATGTATAATGTGTTTCTATGTATTTACAAAATAGTATGTATCTATATCAGTTGTGTAGTACCCATAGTACAAGCTCTGCTTACTTTTAGACTAAATGTTGTTGTGCGTCAGATGTCCGAAATCTAATATATAAAATTCTCGTGTCACAGTTTTCGTTGCCATACTCCTCCGAAACGGCTTGACCGATTTGTATGAAACTTTATATGCATATTCAGTAAGTCTGAGAATCGGCTACTATCTATTTTTCATACCCTTAGGGCGCGAGCGGAGCTGCGTGCATCAGCTAGTTTTCTTATATTATATTGATTACCTTTATAGCAACTAATTTGTTACGGGATCTTAAGTTCAATCAAGGTTCATTCAATTAAAGTTTTTTGGTAAAAAAGTTCAAAAGAACGATGTTAATTATTCTATAAACGTATCATTTCATAGATAAAAAGTTTTTATTGTACTATTTGTTTTTACATCAATTATGTCTTTGAATGTTTTATTTTAGTGGTAGCGTTGCTTAGAACAACAATTTTAACAAAAAGGAACCGACTTCAATAAAAACTATTCCAACTACCCAAATCGCGACAATTGTGCCTATGATTGGAGTTCCCTCAATATCCTTGGGATCCCATCATCAGATCCCGATATGGTGACGATGGGAACACCTGTAAGCTACGCCCATTCCAATGCAAAAATAATTTTTGAAATCGGTTCATAAACGACGAAATTATCGCTGAACATACTTCTTCTTCCGAGCCTTTATTCCCAAGTGTATTTGGGGTCGGCTACTAGTACAACCGGTTTTACCTGAATTTCAGTTTTTCCACGGAGCGACTGGCATCGGACCTCCGCAACCCTAAGGGAGAACTGAAATTCGAAGATTGAACTAGTTGTCAGTATATTTGAGGGCACTGACTTCCCAATAACGATTGCCATAGATGTTCATGACTCCGTGCTCTCCGAGGCACGGGCGTGAATTAGGAATTTCCTAAGAAAAACCCAAAAACACTTTTTGGCCCGACCCGGGATTTGAACCCGAGACCTCTGACCTCTTATCGCTGAACATACATAAAAAAAAAAAAAGATTCCGCCGAATTTAGAACCTCCTCCTTTTTTTTGAAGTCGGTTAAAAAGTATCAGATTGTTTTCTTACTACTTATAATTATACATTATACTTTGATAGCTTCGCGGTCACAACCAAGAATTTACAATTTTAATTACTATTTTACGGCGGCTCCACATTAGTGCCGTGAATTCACGCGCGAATTCTCACCGTGAATTCGCGGCACAAGGTGTGACGTCCACATTCACGGGATGATCACAGTCGTTCGTGAAACCCACCGCGAAATGGACGTAGAAGCTGCTACTGCAATAACTTTGTTTGCTATGGCAGCATATCACTACGTAGACGTCCAAAACAAGAACACGAAATACTACAATCATATATACAAAATAACAAACCCTTTTACGATATAAACGATAACTGGACATCAAAGAGTCTTTTTTCTTATTTAATCCTTTGATTTCATTATTCATTGTGGATGGGGCCGTGAATGTGGATATATACGCGTGAACACCGCGCGAACGGGCGCGAACCCTTTGTCGCGGGACAATACCGACTTTGATCGGGGAACAGGTGTGAACGCGCGTGAACCAAGCGAAAACCGTCCACATTCGCGTTCACGCCTGTTCACGGAGCTTCACGGCACTAATATGGAGCCGCCATTACTGTGTTGCTCAATGGCATGGCATAGAGATTTTTATGCTTTTGGGTGCGAGTTTTATGTGGTTTCACATAGCAATCTTATGCTGCAGAAAAAAGAACCAGCGCCCCTAGCTAAGTTGCAAACGTTTTCCTTTTCTAATCTATATTCTCTTGCATTGGTTAATTCACTCAGTCACGGGATTAAAACAAAATATTAGCCAATGAAACAGGAGACTAGGACTACTTTGCAACTTGGCTAGCGGGGCTGCTCGCTTAGCCAGTTCGCTAGTAACTCGCGTCGAATCTCTTTCTATAATCTCTAACGCATCTATGCTTTTATAATATCGGTTAATATCATTCGATCGACGTGGGTGTCGTAAAAGGCGACTAAGGGATAAACTACGCAAGAGAACATCAATGCAAAGAGAAGGAAAACTTGAAACCAACCCTATACCAATCCGTCTGGCCAGCGTGGTATAGTAGGCCAAAATCTCCTTCTAAGGAGAGGCCTATGTCCAGCAGTGGACTGTTAAACGCTGTTGATGATGATGATGATCACGTAACTTAGTGTTGAGACGACGTCATTACCATGCATTTCTTAGTTTTCTATGACAAACATGTCATCAGACAACAACAATATGAAATCACAACTTGTCTATGTGGTTATACATACAGAAAAAGATTTTTCACGAAATCTTGAAGGGGATATAGGTTCGCCTCCACGATACTATATCCCCGTATAAAAGCTATTTATTTAAAATTAATCATCAGCAACATAGTCGAATGCTGGACGAATTTCAACGCAATTTGTGCCGCACGCTTAAGCTAGTAACTCAATAATTTCGTTTAATGTCAGATTTGACCTTTCCAGATGATTGACGCGTTACACAATCAGCGTCGATGGTAATATATCGAAACCGAGTGTCTGAAATGGAAGGAAAGTTCAGGTCATGCATACATACGAGAATCGTAAGAACATATTGCGCAAAAGTACAAATCAGCTTCTTAAAAGCTTCTTATTTTGGTATTTGGATATTTTAAACAATTTACAAGGCAGTAGAACTCCACGGAAGATCCACCTAAAATGACAGGGCAACCAGGGCAAACAGCCCCAGGGCCTCCTCAAAAGAGGGGCCCCAACAATAGAGACTTCGGAAAAAAAAAAAAACAGACGAGTAAACACTAGTAAACAACTTTAATTTTAGATAATTCTTGTTTCCGATTATATTTATATGTTCGTTAAATAATAAAATAGTCTATACTTGGTTTCACAATATATTATTAATTGGAAAACTAGATTGAAAAAAAAATATCATTTTATTTGGAACATAATTTGGGACCAAGGGGCCTCCACTGCTTTGTTGCCCCGAGGCCTCCACACCTTTTAATCCGGCCCTGGACTGGAGGCATTGGGCCTCCAGTCCCAATGCGGAAGCATCTCACTAGGCCCCCATACTGGGGGTCACAATGCTGCATTGTCTGCATTCGCAATGGATAAGATGATCACTACTCCTGGATTCTACTCATGCTTCCATCGAGCAGAGAAGTCACTTTGACAGACTCAAAAAAACCGACCAAATGCGAGTCGGACTCGCCCATGAAGGGTTCCGTATCAGCAAGTAACATCATATAAAAGTTATTGTTGTTCGTTGTAACTTTGATCGATGTTTTTAAAATAGTGTATTGATTGAATGAAAGGTAAATTGCGGTTTACGATTTATGACGTATTAAAAAAAACTACTTACTAGATCTCGTTCAAACCAATTTTCGTTGGTAGTTTGCATGGCAATGTACAACATATATTTTATTTAGTTTTATCACTCTCTAATTTTTGACGTTACAGGGCCCCCCCCTGTATGGGGACACATTTTTCCACTTTGGAAGTGTCTCTCGCGCAAACTATTCAGTTTAGAAAAAAATGATACTTGAAACCTCAACATCATTTTTAAACACCTATCCATAGATCCCACACGTATGGGTTTGATGAAAAAACTTTTTTTGAGTTTCAGTTCCAAGTATGGGGACACCCAAAACGAATTGTTTTTCTTCTATTTTTATGTGAAAATCTTAATGCGATTCACAGTAAACATCTACTTACCAAGTTTCAAAAGTATAGTTCTTATGGTTTCGGAAAAAAGTGGCTGTGACATATGGACAGACAGACAGACAGACATGACGAATCTATAAGGACGAATCTCCGTTTTTTGCCATTTGGAACCCTAAAAAACAGTCGGTCGGTTGAAGCAACTAATTTTAGACCAAGTCTTTATATTTTGTTCTCATTAAACATACTTACCGTTTATTATTTAATGTACCGCTTACCTGGGGAAATTACGTATCACAAGAGGATGCTGTAAAATACCTGGGGATATATTTTTAATTTTTAAGATTTTTAAAGAGATTGCTCTACAATTGAGTTGGGAAACTAAAGATCACTCGAGTAACAGGGGGGCCTTGAATCATAGTACTGGTGGTCACCAAGTTGTCGAAATACCACCATAATTAATTTAAATTATAAGTGGCAACATTGTATAAAAGTGGCAACATTGTTATGGTACTATTTTCAAAGACTATTACTTCTAAAACCACAGATTTCGTCATGGCTACGCTACAATGTTAGTAATTTGACAAAAGAAAACCTATCTATGCGTGTGAGTGTCAAATGCGTGGTAGTGTGTGTGACGTTTTATTTTTTGATTTAGTAATTTTTTATGCATATAAATCTTAAATATATATAAAAATGAATTGCTGTTCGTTAGTCTCGCTAAAACTCAAGAACGGCTGGACCGCTATGGCTAATTTTGGTCTTGAATTATCTATGGAAGTCCAGAGAAGGCTTAAAATATGATTATATAAAAAATGAATTGCATTTCTTTTTATTTATTATGGATTCCTTTTGTTTGTTTTAAGTTTATTTTATACAAAAGGTCTTCTATTCATCGATTGAGGTAGTACGAAGTCTGCCGGGTCAGCTAGTTTAAAATAATAATAATAGCTAAACGGATTCAGAGTCCTAAATAAATAATTTGAATTTGAACTTGCAGAAAGCACCAACATTTGATCCGACCCGGGAATCGTACCCGAGACGTCATTCACAACAGTCGTGTTCACTAACACTGGGCCACCGAAGCAATCGGTAGTAAATAAAATAAATGTACCGTTTTAATTACAAAATATTTTGTAATAAATATTCTCAAGTCTTGGCTATATTCGAATATAAAGTAATCGATTTGTTTCGCTTGCCCAATAAAATAGCATAGTTTTATATGATCAACTGTTGTAACTATTTAGCAACCTGTGGTATTAACAAACCAAATATATCTGGTAGTTAATTTATCACTAAAATTAAGCTTTGTCCTATGAAAATCGACAACCCATCATGTCCCACTGCCGGGCTCGGATCTTCTCACAGGAGAGGGTTAAGGCCATACGTCCCCACACTGGCCGAGTGCAGGATGGGGACTGGCAAGACACGTTGTGTTTTCCTTTATAGGTAAACCTGGTCACTAGTGAGACTGAGACGGCGTTCGGTTTTAGTCGATTCGAGTCCAACATAGCTACCAGTAGGTAGTAAACGAGGAGATATCACAACAAACAAAAAAAGTCCTCTCCGTTAGCAAGGAGGTTCAGTTTATGCGCAGTAATCTTTTCAGTGATCTTGACCAGCGCAGTTCGCTTCCTTAGTCGTCTCTAACGATACCCAAGAGATGATAAGGAGTGTAGACACTCTTTGTTCTTAATCTGTGACCACACGAATTACTAGTTTAGTAAGCTGTAAAACATAAATATCATTAAACACTTAGCACGAAATTAAAAAGTAGTCAGCCATGTTGTCTGATGTCTGAAGGTCGTGAGAAAGAGTGGATTAAAAAAATCGAGCAAAGAATAAGATTCCGTAGTTATATACAATACCAAGTGGAAATAAAATCGTGTCCAATAGATTAATTGTTATGTTTACTTATTATTTCGTTATCTTTGTACGAAGTTTTTCAAGTAAGCGTATTTTTCAAGTAAGGCCTCTATAACTCCTGAACTAACAAAGCTACGTAATCCGTTATAATCATGATTTTTTTCATCAGCTAGCGGTTTGGCTTTTAGAGACGGGAGGAGGGGGAAACGCCCTGTTTTCACAAAAAAATCCTTTCAAGTTGAATAACACGCACACGAATACCTAAATCGAAAAATAGTTTTAGCAGCCTTGCAATGTTTTTAAAAGATCTATTTAATGATACCTCACACGATGGGGTAGACGCGAGAAAAAAAAAACATCCCCATGTAAGGGAGGTACCCCAAATAAAAATATTTTTCAAATTTTATTGTCGCACTTTGACGATTTAATATTTATGCAAAGTTTCATGTTTCTAACATTAACCGTTTGGACGGTACGTCGAAAACGGACGGACGTGACGAATCTATAAGGGTGCCGAGTCATGAACAAAGGAACCCTAAAAACGATTTTCGAAAATGCTATAGTACTCTTAACCTTGTAAGGCACATTCACTGCGATCAGACACATCTGTCGCAATAGATATTACATACCATGGCAACTTTGTTGTATAACCGCAAGTTGGATTGAAGACAAGGTACCACTTATAACTGCGGTGAGATTGCTAAAACCCATGGCTTGAAAACGACAAATACGTTTGTGGTTTTGAGTAATTTACTGACTGCATTGTTGGTCTAGTGGTTAGTGTATACGGCTGCTGATCAAGAGGCCTCGGGTTTGATCCCCGGGTCAGGCCAAATGGTTGTATGATCTGCAAATATTTGTATTGTATAATGTGTGTATGTACAAAAAAGCTCTGCTTAGTTTGGGACCAGATGGCTTCGTGTGTAAAATGTCCTATTTTTTTTTATTATTTATGGGTTTACTGAGAGTTGTAAATGTAACTATTTTTATTTTTTTATTCTACAGAACGTTTTAAATTAAATTAAATGTTATTTTTGTTATCAATGTTAAGGTTGCTGGCATTGACAGTTGAATAATTTATAAAAATAAATAAATTTCTATTTGAAATATCAAATGAAGAGGTTTTTTCCCTAAATGCATGCAAAAGTATATACATGAAAAAATCTATTTTGAATATTTATGTCTGTCTGTCGGTTTGTTCTGACTAATCTCTAGCACGGCTGGATAATTTTGACGGGACTTTCACCGGTAGATAGCTGATGATGCAAGAAGTAGCTTAGGCTTATTAATTTTAGACTAACTTTGCTCCGAGGCGTTACTCGCGAGTTACCACAATTACCGCGGGTAACACCGCGGGTCTCAGCTAGTATTTTGCCAAAAGGAGGGTAAATTTGACCCGATATCCAACGAAGGATAATGATAATGGTATGTAATGTTTTCAGAGTTTCGTGACTCTTACACATACTTTTACCTGCGGTTTTTGTCGTAAATCACGAGTGACGCCGTGGAACGAAGCTAGTCTAACAAAAATAGCCTTAGTTACTCCTTGTGTCATCAGCTTCCTGACAGTGGAAGTCTCATCAAAATCGTTCCAGCAGTTCCAGAGATTACCCGGAACAAACAGACGGACAGACAGAAATTTATAAATCTAGTGGTTAGCGTATGTGACTGCTGATCGAGAGGTCTCGGGTTCTATTCCCGGGTCGGACCAAAATGTTTGTGTGATCCACAAATATTTGTTTCGGAGTTTGGATGTTTTCTATGTATAATATGTATGTATTTACAACAAAAAATAATGTATGTTTATGTATTTATATCAGTTGTCTAGTTACCCATAATAAAAGCTCTGTTTAGTTTGGGGACTAGATGGCGTTGTGTGTAAAATATACGAAATATTTATTTATTTATATTAATTATTATTATTTACTGTCTTAAGCATTTAGTAAAAAAACTGTTTATTTGATATTACACATAGACATTCTAATTTTATTGATTTGTATAGATAAAGTAATAATGGTCCTGACTTCGTTCAGAAATCTAATTTAGCAATAATGATTGTGGAGAACTAAACTTTGATCTATTGAAACATGCCCGTAGCTAGGGGGGGGGGGGCATTGTGGGGCAATGCCCTACCTTAAAATCGCAATGCCCTACCTTAAAAAGTCCTCATCCCTATGTTAAGGAACCTATTTTTATTACTTCTGCTCTACCTGTAACCTATGTTGCCCTACCTTAAATCTGACTCTAGCTACAGCCCTGTATTGAAATATTTGCACGATCGAAGCAACACAATATTATGGATGGTAAAATCTGTATTTTACAATATTTTTACAAATAAATAAATATTATTAAATGATATATTAAGCCAGTTTCATTTTATGAGTGCGTTGATAATTAAATAATTAATATTATTGTAGGAAATAAATAGTTTCCTACGTGTTTTTTTTTTAGTTTATATTTATTATTATTAATATATATTTTTTTGTATTAAATATACATTTATTTTAGCCTTCAGCCGTCATCGAAAGCGACAGTTCGTCATTGAACTATTATTAGTACGTAGTAATAACAGCTCAATGAAGTTCGTAACTTGTTGCGGAAGTAGAAAAAAAAAACTTTGATAATAGTTTTACATTTATTTTAATACTAGCTGCGCCCCGTTGTGTTACCCGCGTATCATTAAGGTTGCTATGCAAGTGTGTTATGCATAGCAACCTGTGAAGTTTTGACAGGAGATAAACAGTGATACATTTTGACATCTACGATTTAATGTATTTTCATAATCACCTAACTTTCGCCCGTTTATCTCGATTATTGCAGTAAAAACTACCTAGCCTATGTATTATTCTGATATATAAGCTATATTACTGTAAAGTTTCACCCAAATCCGTTCGGTAGTTTTTGCGTGAAAGAGCAACAAACATACATACACACATACATACTCACAAACTTTCGCGTTTATAATATTATGTAGGATTAGTAGGTTTTTATTATTGTAATGGAATAAGCGTTTGTCTTCCATCTCACCTGATGGAAAGTGTAGATGAAGACGAATATGGTACACGCCCATCCAAAAGAAACCTGTTCACTCTACTCTTAAAGGCTACATAGTTTTTTTTTTTTTTTAAAAAGAACTTCCGCATTAGGAATATAAATTCCTGTGTCGCAGGGGACTTTACAAATATACATGAAACGGACACAAAGAACACCCAGACTTAAAATAACAATTTGTGAATCACACAAAGTGTTATCCCACGTGGGATTTGAACCCTCGACACTTGGCGCAGTAGGAAGCGGCGTGGCGACCGCTTAAACCACTAGGCCAACCGTGCAGTCGAAAGTTTAATGATTTCACTAGGTAGTAGAGAAACGCTGATTTCATCACGACCGGGGCAGTACTACCCTCACACAGAAGACCAACTTAAAAGACAGCTATTGTGCTGTCGTGAGTGTGAGACCGGAGGCCCAATCATTCTGCATCATTCTCCTTACCTCCTGAGGTCGAGAGAATGATGCAGAAACATCTCACTAGGTCGCCATGGTGTAGGTCACCATGTTGCACCGTCTGCACTCACAATGAGGGTGGTAACTGACTCCTGGATTCTACTCATGCTTTCCATCAGGCAGAGTAGTTACTTTGGTAGGCTTAAATATTAAAAAAAATGAAATTTATACTTGTTGAACGTATTTTATATACTTTCATATGCAAGCGGTTTTCATAAAGACCGAAGACTCCTTCATCGAAACTATTATCAAAAATAAATGCTTTAAACATAATTCTGGTTTCTTATAAAGAAAAGAAATATTCTATTGGTATTTTCTTTTTCTAAAGAAAATATGTTTTCCTCCTCTGAACTCTTTAATATTCGATGACAGCCAAAGGGATTTTTGGTGTACATCTATTTTGTGTGTGTGTTTTATTTTATTAAACTGCCTCGTTGGTCTAGTGGTTAGCGTATGCGGCTGCTGATCAAGAGGTCTCGGGTTCGATTCCCGGGTCAGACCAAATATTTATGTGATCCACAAATATTTGTTTCGGAGTCTGGGTGTTTTTCTATGTATAATGTATGTATGTATTTACAAAAAAAAATATGTTTATTTATTTATATCAGTTGTTTAGTACCCATAACACAAGCTCTGCTTACTTTGGGACTAGATGATGTTGTGTGTAAGATGCCCAAAATAATTTATTTAATTTATTATGGTAAGATATTAAAATTAAAAAAATATATATATTACACGACTCAATAGCACAGCAGTGAGTCTCGATGGCATTATGCGTAACAGCAGCGTAGCGTTTGCGCAATCAATCGGTCCGGACAAGGTCACTGACTTTCTGCGGACGCCCAACAAACTGTGGCGGTGATCATGAACTTTACACTATTCATTTGTGTTCGTAACTAATGACTTGATTGAGTAACTTTAATAAAATAAATTTCATAATTGTAGTTACTGCAATGTCCTACGTTAGCAAAATTTATCTTTAGAGACGAAGCTTTTATGGAATAGGGGGGAAACGAGAACACGGGTACGTTACAGTACTGCAGTTGATCATTGACAATTGTAGGTATATTAATAAATAAATAAATAAATATTTTGGACATCTTACATACGACGCGAAGCCATCTAGTCCAAAACTAAGCAGAGCATTCCTTTTTTTGTAAATACATACATATTAAACATAGAAAACACCCAGACTCCGCAACAAATATTTGCGAATTGAACCCGAGACCTCTTGATTAGCAATCGCTTACGCAAACCACTAGACCAACAAGGCAGTCAGGTCTATAAGGGAATTATTCGTCTGAGATAGGGCCATATTTGGACACGATTTGCCTATACCTAAAATCACATGGTCCTTCGGGTCCGACAGTCAGTCTCAGGCTGGCGGCCAGGGTGGTTTATAGTGAAGACACTTCATTTTATTGACTTATCTATCGCCTAGAAACCGAAGACGACATGGACACTTTTAACGTGCACGTCTTGCTACATCGTTCTCACATAATGTACCATCTCAACATGAATGATGTAACCAAGATTTTGTAAAAAAACATTTTGATTTAAAAGAGTGTCCATGGAGTTTCTTGCCCGTTCTTCTCCATAGAGATCTACGCTAGGGAATGGGCAACTACAGTACTTTCACAGTTTTTATGTCTTGTGACTGGGACTGTAGCTACATTTAATTTTCATTTTTGTTTCGACAATTCAAAAGTGCCTGTAACTGGCCTACTTGAAATAAATGCTTTGATTTGATTTGAAGAGCAAAATGGAAATCCATTCCATCAAACCGCTATTACCAAAAAAATTATAGGATTATACACGCTGATTTCTACATTAATGTATCGACTCGACCTTGGCGGTTGTACACTCACATAGAAGATTAACCTAAATTAATGCTGTAATCAGCATTGGTGTTGTCGTTGGTGAGTGTGAAACCGGTGACCCGATGATGCAAAACCGTCAAAGCATCTTACAAAGCCACCGTGTGAGTCATTATTGCCAGACTGCACGGTTGGCCTAGTGGCTTAAGCGGTTGTGACGCCGCTTCCTACTACGCCAAGTGTCGTGGGTTCAAATCACAACTAGGACAACACTTTGTGTGATTCACAATTTGTTGTTCTGAGTCTGGGTGTTCTTTGTGTCCGTTTCATATATGTTTGTAAAGTCCCCCGCGACACAGGAATTTATATTACTAATGCGGGAGTTGTCTTAAAAAAAAGTTGTCTTAAAGTTGTCTCATCTCTGCATTGTCTGGGATTCCATGGTGACTCCTACTATTGATTTCGAGTGGAAACCGCCCTCGTGTTTAAAAAAAAACAAAAAAAAACAGGTAATTGAATAGGGATCCGTAGTCATATATAATGCCAAGGGATGACCAATAGATAATTGTTATATTTACTTATTATTTCGTTATTTTTGTACGAACTTTTCCAAGTAAGTGTATTTTACAAGTTCGGCTTCTATAACTCCTGAATGGATATGACAAAGCTATAATGGTTCCGAGTCATGAACTACGGAACCCTAAAAAAATACAGAACTATACATATAGTTTTAGCAAGTAAATAAAAAGGTATTCTATTATTTCCAGTGGTGACAGGCGGTACCGATGGGATTGGCAAGCAGTACGCGACAGAACTGGCGCGGTTGGGCATCAACCTCGTCATCATCAGTAGAAACCCTGAGAAACTGAAAACAGTAGCGAATGAGATCGGTGAGTTCAGTTTTTTTTTTAAAGACAACTCTCGCTTTGGGTATATATATTCTGGGTCGCAAGAGACTTTACAAACATACACGATACAGACACAATTAATACCCAGACTCAGACCTCAGAATATGTGATCTCTCATCTCATATGGGGTTATAAAACAGTTAATATATAAGTTAACTAACTGCACCCCGCGGTGTTACCCGCGTATCATTATGGTTGCTGTGCAAGTTTGTTATGCATAGCAACCTGTGAAGTTTTGACAGGAGATAAACAGTGATACATTTTGACATCTACGATTTAATGTATTTTTATAATCACCTAGCTTTCGCCCGTTTATCTCGATAATTGCAGTAAAAAGTAGCCTATGTGTTATTCTGATATATAGCCTAAATTACTGTAAAGTTTCATCCAAATCTGTTCAGTAGTTTTTGCTTGAAAGAGCAACAAACTACACACATACATACTCACAAACTTTCACGTTTATAATATTAAGTAGGATATAGATTATTGTTGCAAACAAATTGTGCACATAACTTTTATGAAATGTAATTAATTTGTCACAGTTTCTCTTGTAGCGTGGAATGGATTGGTTCCAACTTCCAACCAGTACTTAAACCCGTTTTGGCCGGAGTTGATCAAAACCAAGGTCGGAGACTATGTCGGGTATTGTGATAAACTAATCAGAATTTCAACAATTAAAAAGGTTTCATTTCATTCTTGACTATCAAAGAAATTGTTATTTTTCGTTCTATTTATGATAACTATCAAATTCAAGTCACCTTTCAATAAAAAATATTCGAAATTTAAATGCATCCATTTCTTTTAAAGGCCAAGATGACACAGATAGACAGTCAGACACAACAACCACCTATATTATATACGGAATTTAGAACTTACCTGCAATAGTAAGAGGATCTCAATTTCTAAGTAGAACTTAATACAATATAATAAATTGAAGATCTGATTGTTTAATAGATTCAACCGTTCTTTTAATCAACTTAGTTTGTAAACGAATTCAAAAAAGTGGCCAAGTGCGAGTCGGACTCGCCCATAAGGGTTCCATATCAGCAAGTAACATCATATAAAAGTTCTTGTAGTTCGTTGTAACTTTGATCGATGTTTTTATAATAGTGTATTGATTGAATGAAAGGTAAATTGCGATTTACGATTTATGACGTATTACAAAAAAACGACTTATTATCATGCTCATGGCAAATGCAAACAATGCAGTGTGGTGACCCACACTGAGGCGGTTTATTGAGGTGCATCATTGGACCTCGGGTCTCGCACTCACTAACGAAACATCATATTCCGAGCCTTTATTCCCAAGTTTATTTGGGGTCGGCTACTAGTTCAACCGGTTTTACCTGAATTTCAGTTTTTCCACGGAGCGACTGGCATCGGACCTCCGCAACCCTAAGGGAGAACTGAAATTCGAAGATTGAACTAGTTGGCAGCATATATGAGGGCACTAACTTCCCAATAACGATTGCAATAGATGTTCATAACAACCGGGACCGACGGCTTTACGTGCTCCGCCAAACTTCCAAACTACGGGCTACTATTAAGAATTTCCTAGAAAACCCAAACACACTTTTTAGACCGACCCGAGATTTGAACCCGAGACCTATTGATTAACCACTAGACCAACGAGGCAGTAACGAAACATGACAGCACGAAGATAATTTCAAGAAATGTGAGCATCGAGGTCCTAATAATAGCTGTTCACATCGTGTTCAAAGAATCGAATAGGTGTAATCGGTTACAACATCCAATCGAAAACCCAAATAAACGTTTCACATACAAAAAAATAGATGTGCGCTGTGTTATGTGACGTAGTTTACAATATGCATTATGTACAATACATAAAAGAAGTGCTGACTGTCAAGATACAAATGAGCTCATTGTTCTAGAACAATGCATCATTGTCATTAGATATTGTGACATTGCACGCTGTCCTTGATTACTCTTGTTATAACGTAATCAGATTAAAGATTTCCTAAGATATAACAAATAAATAAATGTTTCGGAGATCATACACGCAACGCCATCTTCTCTTGACTGCCTGGTTGGTCTAGTGGTTAGCGCATGCAGCTGCTGATCAAGAGGTCTCGGGTTCGATTCCCGGGTCGGACTAAATATTTGTGTGATCCACAAGCATTTGTTTCGGAGTCTGGGTGTTTTCTATGTATAATATCTATTTATTTACAAAAAAAATTGAGGTATTTATATCAGTTGTTTAGTACCTATAATACAAGCTCTGCTTTGTTTGGGACTAGATGGTGTTGTGTGTAAGATGTCCAAAATATTTATTATTATTATCTAGTCCCAAACTAAGCAGAGCCTGTATTAAGTATTTTTATTCCGTGTCAATCAATCAACAACCCATAATGTCCCACTACTGGGCTTGGGTCAGCTCTCAGGAGAGGGTTAAGGCCAAGGCTGACGGATAAAGAATACGGAATGTAAGCGGTGTAGCAGGTCAAAACCTACTTGGTGACAAGAGACCAGATTTACAGCAGTGGTTTGTTATAGGTCGTTGATGAATATATATTAATGCTAACCTATTTCTGGATCTGGATTTTCTACCTTAAGATCAATCAATCAATGACCCATAATATCTCACGGCTGTTGGGTCTCCTCTCAGGAGAGGGTTAAGGCCATACGTCCCCACGCTGGCCTAGTGCGTGTTGGGGACTGGCAAGACACTTTGTGGCTACGTAATCTTACCGTTGAGTGTTTATAAGCCGCCCGAAGGCCTCCAACTAAGCTTCACGACTGCTATTTTATGATAACAACCTTGAACGACCGCTTAACGTGACCTCCGAATCACGGAAACGCTTATAACATATAATGCCACAAAATTTAACTAAATACTGGTACTATACTACTACTAAATACTACGCGCACACTAGGCGATACGCGACAGCGACAGCTCGACGACTTGACGCAACGACAGGCTGCGGCCGACAAATTTCATATAACTTGCTCTAAGCTCCGCACACCAGGCGTCAGAGACGCCCGAAGAAACAAAGACGCCGCGTCTTGTCACGGTTACGACAAGTCGCCCAGTTTGCGATGGCTGTTAGATACGAAAATGGTTTTAATTTTGCTTACTTTATAGTAAAGGGCAACTAACCTAAATAAAAACCAAAAAAAATTAATTTCAAATAGTCCTTTCGAAGCACAAAATGCCATTCCAATGGAAAAGAACCGACAAATCCTCTATCCTACTCCCAAAAAACTGAATACTTTTTGAACTTATTTTTTTAATTTACAGAGAAACAACACAGTGTGAAGACGAAGATAATAGTGGCCGACTTCAGCCATGGAGCCGAGATATATAGTCATATTGAAACGGAACTCAAGGATATACCTGTCGGCATACTAGGTACGTTAAACCTTTCTCATTTGAACCAATTCTGTCTTCTTCTTCCTAGCCTCATTCCCAATATTATGTCGGGTCGGCTACTAGTTCAACCGGTTTTACCTAAATATCACTTTTTCCACGCAACGACTGGCACTCCGCAACTCTAAGGGAGAACTGAAATTCGAAGGTTGAACTAGTTGTCAGTAAATTTGAATGCACTGACTTGCCAATAACAATTGCCATAGATATTCATGACAACTGGGACCGACGACTTTACGTCCTCCCCGAGGCACGGGCGTGAACCACCGCTAAACTTCCAAACTTGACTTTTTGACCCGACCCGGGATTTGAACCCGAGACCTCTTGATTAGCAGTTGCATACGCTATCCACTAGAATAACGAGGCAATTATGAACCTATTCTGTATAGGTAGGTAGTAATGGATTCGTAATAACCTTTTTAGGGCTTTTAAACCCTCTTACCACATAGGGTCATACTTTTTTAAACTTGAATTTTTGTCGTTTTCTTGAAAACATTATTTTACTTTAGTTAATTAAACAGTTCTCCTTCCTCGTATTAAAGCCAAAGGTTTATAAACAAAGAGTTTTATATTCATCTAAAGCCGTTTCTCGTACTTGTTTTGCGTTTTCCGTTACAACTCTGTACCTAGCCGTAATTAGACACATACCATAATAGTAATTGTCTTAAATAAGATAATGGTCCAAATGTGACTGATTGTTTCAGAGATGACTGCATTTAAATAAATGCACAAAAAAGGATTTGGTTCAAAATACTAGTGCAGACTTATTTAACTTCCACCGACTCTAGTAACGTGATTTAAGTATTTTATCTTTCAAACTTGTTTTTACATTTTATTATTTTGAGAGATTGATTCGGGATAAAATGATTATCAAATATGTAAGGACACACTGACCACGAGCGATAAAACCCGTTCGAAACGTCGGGAAACAGAAGATATCGAAAGATTTAAAATAATTTTAACGCGAATAAGTCCTGCAGTATATATGTATAAAAAAATATGTGTTGAGTTACGAAAGTCTAAAAACATTTATTTTTCATTCTTGTAGTCAACAACGTGGGTATCCAATATGATTACATGATGCCCCTCTGTGAGCTCCCGCCTTCAAAGCCCTGGGAGCTCATTAATGTAAATGTAGGGGCAGTCACCGCCATGACCAGGCTGGTCCTCCCTGGGATGGTGGAGCGAGGGAGGGGCGCCGTGGTCAATGTGTCGTCAGGGTCGGAGCTTCAGCCGCTGCCGTTGATGTCTATTTATGCAGCTACTAAGGTACGTGTTAGAAGCTAAAGTAATCTTTAATTTTACATTTCACAGGTTATAATAATATGTGTAACATGTTATATAGATATAGTTGTATATACTAAGAAGTTCGTACTGGAATAATCTAGTACGAACTTCAGACGATAAAAAAAAAAAAGATTCCGACGAATCAAGAAGCGATTTTAAATCATTTAAGTCTAAAACGGCTGAACTCCTATAATAAATTTTTACATTGCATTGTTTAAAAAAATGCTTTTTCAAACATTTTGAATGAAATATAATTTCCAGTCGTACGTGAACAGCTTCACTCACGCCCTCCGTGAAGAGTACTCCTCTAAGGGTATCTTCATCCAGCATCTCACCCCTATGTTCGTCTCAACCAAGATCAACGCCTTCTCGCAGCGGGTCCTAGATGGGAACCTGTTCATACCTGATGCAACTACTTACGCTAAATACGCTGTTTCTACTCTTGGGAGAGTTCAAGATACGACTGGTTACTGGCTTCATGGCATACAGGTTAGTTCTCTTCAATTAGATGTTCTGAAAAAAACATGGTCCTCTTTTTGTCGGTGTCCTTAATCTTGAGGAACGGACCACGGACCAATTGTTCGAGGTATAAATCATCTTCTTCCTACCCTCTTCCCAAATTTATTTTGGGTCGATGCAATGAATTTTCTTCTTCCATTCTTCTCTATTACTCGTCAGTTCACTGTTTATTCCTTTTTTGGCCATATCCTCTTTCACGCAATCCATCCATTTTTCCTTGGTCGCCTTCTACTCCTATATCCGTTAATCCGTTCGGGGTGTAAATAAATAAATAAATATTTCGGACATCTTACACACAACGCAGTCTAGTACCATAGTTTGGCTGCGAATCAAGAGGTCTCGGGTTCGTTTCACCTGTCGGACCAAATGTTCGTATGATCTGCAAATATTTGTTTCGGAGTTTGAGTGTTTTCTATGTATAATATGTATGTATTTATAAAAAAAATGTATGTTTATGTATTTATATCAGATGTTTAGTAGCCATAATACAAGCTCTGCTTAGTTTGCGACTAGATGATGTTTTCAAAAAACAATATCAGTTTAATAATGAATCTAAATGTTTAATTGCAGTATTTCTTTATCAAGATAGCTCCTGTATGGATACGAACAAAAATCGGTGCTCGGATCAATGAAGAATTTCGCCAGGAGTACATGCAGAACAATAAAATTAAAGCCAAGTAACCTCTACCTCATTACCTCTGAGAAAGAGGCTGTCTGGAGAGGAGGGAATGAAATAAAACTGAATTGTGGAATTAACAGATATTAAAACTTTAATAGAATTACTTGGAGAATTTTATCAAATAACTGTTCTGGATCTTTTCAAAATACTCTACCAAGCTTTAGGGAAACAATTTCCAGAGGTTAGCAGTGAATCATTGAATCTGACTATAATTTTCTTTGCAAAATCACTTCCATCGACATTTTTTGCACTAATGGTATTCAAATTCCATTTAAATCGTCTCAATTTTAGAGATGTTTCCAGATATAAGTCACTTAGTACAGTGATAATTTAATTTAATAGATAATTTTACTATATGATAGTGAATCTACGTAATTTCAGTAGAATGAGTATCATTTAAGTTATTTTCCTTGAGCATGCGCATGGACATAGCTCAGCTACGCTTGAAATGAGGTTCCATAAAGAACGCTCTTTAAAGACATGTCAAATATCAACCTTATTCGAACAAGTCTTAGTTCAGTTTCTAATACAACATGACTTCAATTAAGCAGAGTAAAAATGTAAATATGTATTATAATAATATAAAGAGCCAAGAAAACTAACATAACGTTGATAAAGTTAGAAAGAGAAAGAATATAGGATTTGCTTGCCTTCCTCAGCGTCAATTGTAGAAGACAATCAAAGAAAATAAAAGAGAGACAGGTATATAAAATATGATCTTTCTCTTTCTAGCATCTGGACATCCATATCATTCCTTTAGCTAATGATGGGCGGTTAAGATATTCCCTAACAAAAAGTGTGATATTGATATAAGTAATAAGTACATTCTATAAAATAAATGTTTATTTGTTAAATTTGCGTGGTTTTTTTATCCCCGATGCCATGGAAGATGAAAACAACAGAATTGCTGTTGACAACATACTTATAAAATAATTGACAAAAACTATAATTGCGCGATGCAGTATCTATGACATAACTTATCTTAATTATGTGGTGCTGAAATAATTATATTTAGGTTTAGGTATCTCATAATTTCCTCACTGTTAAGAATTTTATTGCATTCAATATTTAGTGCTTGCACCTACCGCATCATATTTCTACATCGCCTGAAGGTTGACCGGGAGTGAATGCCTTATGGCATTAAGTCAGCCTTTGTACAACAGGTGCAGTAAGTTAAAAAAAAAAATGTGAGCCGTCACGGGACGCCTGGCAGATGTGAAACATCGCCATTATTTTGTAAAAGTAATATGCAGAAAAGAACATATTGTAATAGGAACTAAATATGTCATAATGATAAAATAAAATATTACTAATTATTAAAATAGTAGTCTATATGCAGTAGTGTGTACACCGTACACACTACTGCATATAGACTGTATATATATACCATCGTATAGCGTGCCGTGGCGACGCGTCGCCAGGCGTCGCCAGTCGCCAGGCCAGAAATCTATTTTACGTGCGCCTATAGATGTTTCACATACGTGCGCCTATAGATGTTTCACATCAAAAAAATATCTAAATTTCAAGTGTCCTGATCTGAAAAATATGGTTAAAAAAATAACTCAAACTTTTTTACCCAGAAAGTACCAGGAATACATGCAGCGATTTATGGACATAGATGTATGTAAAGAGGTGTGTAAGGATTAGGTCAATAAGTGAAAATCAATTCTATATATCTACCTCTCTGGGGATAATCCTCATTTTATGTATGCATCTGTGTAGGAACAGATGATGTGTGTCCTCCAACACAAAGGAAGGATCCTCCGACCAGGCAGCGGTTGATGTTGGACAGTTGTGTATATGCTAATCGGCACGAGAATCTCTGTATCGCGATTCAGGATTAGTAGTTAGTTCGTTACTCCGTGGTTCAGTGTTTCATCTATAGATGACGTTGTTATTTATTTTTCGCTTGCGCTGTATACGGAAGTCGCTACACATCTTACTTAGTAAATCGAATTTATTAATGTCTCTCTGCTTCAGAATGTACAACCTGTACTGACATGACGTAAGCATGTTTATGATAAAATCGAAAGTACTATTGAAACTCTATGAGAAAAGAACTGCCTATTAATTGTCTATGATGCTGTCATTTTAAATAACAGCAACGTCCTCACGTAATTTAAAATATAACGAATAAATATTATATAAATATATTCAGTGCGCTCAAATTTGAACTAAAATTAATTAGGAATGATATAATGAGCGACAATAAGGCAAGTTCGAGTTCTGGTAGTACCAAGACGGCCGGCAGACCTCGTACCACATATGCCAGTGATCTAAACTTGAGTCTCTTTAGAAGGCAGGATGAGGTACTACTCGTGATATCCTACTTTTTTAATATTTAACCCTACCAAAGTGACTCTTCTCTACCTGATGGAAAGCATGAGTAGAATCCAGGATTACAGGTCAATATCGTCACTGTGAGGGTAGGCAATGCAGCTTGGTGACCCATACCATGGCGACCTGGTTAGATGTTTCTGCATCATTCTCAATGTAGAATGATTGGGCCTCCGCTCTCACCCTCACCAACGAAATACGACAGCCAGAATGCTGTCATTATTAGGATGGACTTCTGTGTGAGGGTAGCACTGTCTCGGTCGAACCTACTTTGATACTAATTGAGACTAAAATGCGTTAGCGCCTGAACCAATTTTAACAAAATTTGATTATTTGGGTAAAAGCTATTTATTTATCAGGATAAACGACGAATATGTAGCTGGAGTCACGCAGGGGTGAAAGCTCATCTATTCTTCTTCCTAGCCTTTATTCCCAATATTATTTGGAGTCGTCTACTAGTTTAACCGGTTTTACCTGAATATCAGTTTTTCCACGGAGCGACTGGCATCGGACCTCCGCAACTCTAAGGGAGAACTCAAAATCCGAAGGTTGAACTAGTTATCAGTATATTAGTGATCACCGACTACCCAATAACGATTGCCATAGATGTCCGAGGCACGGGCGTGAATCATCGCCAAACTTTCAAACTCCGCGCTGCTATTTGGAATTTCCTAAGAAAAACTAATAATAAATAACTAAGCTAATCTATATAAGTAAATAAAACTGTAGTATCTGTGATATCAAAATTTTTTTTTTTACTAAATCCGTATACGGCAAGTGAAACGTACACAATTTTTTTTTACACGTGTTCTAATAGAGCGGTGACTGAAAATGTTGAAATAATTTCATGTTCTCTTGCAATAAAGTGGCAACTGGATAATGACGTAGGCATGTGTCACTCCCGCAAGGCTAGACCTTTTAATTTAGACCATGTATCAGTGTGTGTATATAAATATTATACAATCGCGAGTAACGCCGCGGAACTGCCGTCAAAATTGGTTCAGCCATTCCAGAGACTAGCCGGAACAAACGGAACGACAGACAAACAATTTTTTTAAAAATAAATCCTTTGCGATATAAGTACTATATTTACTTTGATATTCATTTAGTATAAAACTCATTTGAAATGAGTACGACACTCGAATTTAATTTATTTGTATAGATTTGTAAAATTCTTTTTTAGTAATTTGATGAAGGAATTGAAATATTTATGTCATACTAGCTGCACCCCGTGGTGTTACCCGCGTATTTTTGGGATAAAAGAAGTCTTCATATGTGATTATTCAGAATCCAGAACTCATTTTTAACCGACTTCAAAAAACAAGAAGAATTCGTCGGAATCTTTTTTTTTATGTATGTACAGCGATAATTTCGTCGTTTATGAACCGATTTCAAAAAATATTTTTGCATTGAAATGGGCGTAGCTTACAGGTGGTCACATCTTCACCATCGGAATTGTTTCGCTTTGAAGTCGGTTTCTTTTTGTTAAAATTATTAAATTAACCATTTACAAATTATCATTATGGTTGCAATGCAAGTGTGTTATGCCTAGCAACCTGTGAAGTTTTGACAGGAGATAAACAGTGATACATTTTGATATCTACGATTTATATATTTTTATAATCACCTAGCTTTCACCCGTGTTTCTCGATTATTGCAGTAAAAAGTAGCCTATGTGTTATTCTGATGTATATGCTATATTACTGTATAGTTTAATTCAAATCCGTTCAGTAGTTTTTGCGTGAAAGAGCAACAAACATACACATACATACTCACAAACTTTCGCGTTTATAATATTAGTAGGATAGTTTATAGTTTATATTAGTTTATAATATTAGTTGGATTAGTAGGATAATTGTAGCTCGTACATTTTGGAATTAGTCGTTTTCTGTAAGATAGAAGTTTCAAAATCTAGTATAAGTTCTTCAAATAACCTCTGTATTAAGAAATATAACGTCTTGGGTTCTAAACTGATGGCATGTTACGCAGGCAGCATACCCTCCTTGGTGGACCAGTAAAGGATTCCTGAACTGTTTCCGTAACCTTCCAGAAGATACGCTATGTAATTGCTTCATCTGTGTGATAGTCCTGGTGCAACTCGGCAAGGTTGCAGCCAATCCCAGTGGTGGATGGTTCCTTAAAACCATTGAACTATTTTCTAACATTTCCTATGCAGTTCACGTTCTCGCCATAGCATACAAATTGATTATGGAGTTGGAAGATACTGATTATGTCCTTTGGAATTTTGGTAATTTTTTTATTTTATTTTAGTGTTGTCTACTTAGTAATTTTCTTACCTTATTGTTATTAGAATAAATAAATAAATATTTTGGATATCTTACACACAACATTATCTAGTCCCAAAGTAAGCAGAGCCTTTATAATGGGTACTAAACAACTGATACACGTACATAAACATACTTTTTTTTTGTGAATACATACATGTTATGCATAGAAAACACCCAGACAATATTGTCATAATGGTAGTAATTATATTGCTAACATCACCAAATTTGAGACGACAAAAATTTGTTGTTGGATTATATACCCAAAATCATTGGCTTACAGTGCATTTTTCAATATCGCACACACGTATGTTTAGTTCAGTACCACCTAAAAGTTCATCAGAGTCACACGCTTGTTACCCGACTTCAAAGAAAAGGAGAAGGAGGAGGTTCTCAATTCGTCGGAATCTTTTTTTTATTTTAGTATGTTCAGCGATAATTAAGTCGTTTATGAACAGATTTCAAAAATTCTAGATACGAAGTATGTATTCACAAAAAAAAAGTATGTTTATGTATTTATATCAGTTGTCTAGTACACATAGTACATGCTCTGCTTAGTTTGGGGACTAGATGGCGTTGTGTGTAAGATGTCAACAATATCTATTATTTACTTAACTAAAATTTGATTCTTCTGTTATAAACTTATAACGAAGACAGGCGTAGTCTCACATAATACCCCCGATGAATAATAAGTATTTATTGGATTTCAGTTGCATTGTTCATAGACGTAATTTCGTACGCGCACTACATCATTAGTGATTACTATTTGAAAATAGCGTGTTATTACGTGCGCCTTCACAGACCCTTGGTGTACTTGTGTAAGTTGCATTACATTACTCATTACTAATGGAAACGTACAGATATAAACGCCAGTCATCTGTATCGTATTAGTGACTCTTTTTTAGTTGCGATAAGGTTTCGATTTAAAATTTTACCGCCTATTGGTTTAAGCGGTCGCCCCGTCGCTTTCTACTTCGCCAAGTGTCGTGGGTTCAAATCCTATGTGGGATAACACTTTGTGTGATTCACAAATTGTTGTTCTGAGTCTTCTTTGTGTCCGTTTCACGTATGTTTTGCAAAGTCCCTCCGACACCGGATGTATATTCCTAATGCGGGAGTTGTCTACTAAAAGCAGAAAATATTCTGGGTTTATAATGGAAGGTCCGGCACGATTGTGTCTGTTACCTTGAAGAATGACTACTTTCAAGCATATACAGATACACATAGCACCTAAACTCTGCTCTATAGGTAAACACGCATTACCTCATGGTTCTCCAGCGACAACGGCGAAGGTGGTTCCATGTAGATACCATCTTTTCTAAGTCCATTCAACTGCTTCATTCTAAGCAACGGTATTCTCGAACAAAATACCTGCTCTATTTTTCTTCATTGACGTCCAGCTCGAACTGGGGCCTATCGTACACTTACCGACTAAAAACCACCCTGTTCCTCTGCTTGCTAATGTACGGTACGGTACTACGCTACGGTGCTACGGTAGCAAGAGAAACAAGATTACGCTATAATGTCGAATTTGATAAACTCTAATAGCAAAAGCAAATAGCTTCATAATTATAAATCTCACTATCACTACATGTTATAAAATAAAGTCCTCCGTCGCGTCTGTCTGTTCGTGATAGACTCAAAAACCACTGCACCGAATTAAATCCTGAGAAAGGCCTTAAGGTCATAGCACACTGTAACAGCACGGTAATGGCACAGCTGCGGCACGGCTCTGTATTGAATTTTGGCTACCGCTAGCTGCCAGCGCGCTAAGCAACCCGCGAGGTGTAAGCTCGCCGTACGCACGCCAACCGCGAGTTGCAAGCTCTTTATACTGATGTTAAGAAACATATCATACGACATACGATTTAAGAGTCAAATTCAAATGACAAGCTAATCGCTGGGTTGGAGCGGTGCCGTTGCCGTGCTTGTATAGTGTGCGTTGACCTATAGGTTGCGATAATCGTCAGACGCGGGCGGAGCTGCTGACGAAAGATGGTTCAAATATAAAATATCACTCAAAAATACTTTTCTATAAAAACTAAATTTTCCAGGGTCCTTAAACGATTACAATTTAAAAGGCAGTATTCTTGGAACAACCCTGAAATACTGTTATATATTTATGGTGTTAAGAATCACATGGGCTTGGATCTGGATTCATATCAACATGGTTAGTACATGATCTCACTCTAGATATGTAACTACAATACTCAAATTGAAACGACAGACATCTTCTGTTAAGGTTTGGTATATCTTCATTGTCATAGTCATACGAGTATAGTGCCTATGACCAAATACCTCGTTGGTCTAGTGAATAGCATATGCGTCTGCTAATCAAAAGGTCTCGGGATCAAATCCCGGGTCGGCCCAAAAAGTGATTTTGGGTTTTTCTTAGGAAATTCCTAAAAGCAGCCCGGAGTTTGGAAGTTTGGCGGTGATTCACGCCCGTGTAACAGAGAGCCCGTAAAGACGTCGGTCCCGGTTGTCATGAACATCTATGGCAATCGTTATTGGGAAGTCAGTGCCCTCAAATTTACTGACAACTAGTTCAACCTTCGAATTTCAGTTTTCCCTTAGGGTTGCGGAGGTCCGATACCAGTCGCTCCGTGGAAAAGCTGAAAAGCTGATCAGGTAAAACAAAATAATATTGGTACTAAGGCTAGGAAGAAGAAGATAGTGCCTATGTAAAGCAGTGACCTACGATGGGCTGATGATGATGGTGAGTCATACAGATATAGTTAATTTCAAATTTATTATTAAATTTTCTTAATCGTCTTATAAGACAGATATTCACACACAAAGATACCGATACACAGATATTCATTGCAACCCGAAGCGACGGCTTATCTGTTTTCCGAGGCACAGCGAGAAACACAGCCAAACTTCCATACTCCAGGCTGTCATTAAGAATTTCCTGTCAAAAAACCCAACAGCACTTGTGGCACGACCCGGGTTTGAATCCGAGACCGTACGCGTACGCTAACCACTAGACCAACGAGGTAGTCAATTATTTTTTGCATTACACTTCATTTCACCGGGTCAGCTAGTTTCTAACACAACTTGAACTTAAAGAATCTTAGCAGAATTTATCTTAGGATCACGTAACATTAGGCCAACAGGATAGTCAGTGTTACAATTTTGAGAGGTTCATGTTCATCATTGTCACGTATTTATCTTATACCTATTATTATCTTATATCCGTGTGGTGACAAGAATACAGAGGGTCACCACCCCTATTCATTCCACGCGTATGTCGTCAAAGGCGACTAAGAGTTAAACTACGCAAGACAACATCAATGCAAAGAGAAGGAAAACTTGAAACCAACCCTATACCAACCCGTTTGGTCAGCGTGGTATAGTAGGCCAATACCTCCTTTCCAAGGAGAGGCCTATGTCCAACAGTGGACTGTTAAAGGCTGTTGATGATGATGATGATTATTTTATCAACTGTATTTCATGAAGTTTTGCGTCAGTTTTTAAAGTGATACCATTTTTCTTTAAGTTGCAACAAGAGGTCTCCCCCCTCCCACGTCCGACTCGCCGGTGGGGAGTGCAGATTGTGTCCAGGAACTCTAATGAAAGTGATGCGAGCAAGTTTATCAGCTCTTTATATATCGTCAACAAGATGTTCATACCTATTGGGTAATATTATTCTTTGCTGGCTTTTAATTAATTATTACGAATAAGTTCATTGATCTGAGACCCCGCCAAGTTGGTATTCTACAGACGTAAACGTTGTTAGAAAACTGATCAAATGTATGGAAATGACGTCATGTTAACGCCAAGTTACTTCGTTATAGGAATCTATTAAAAGAGAATACAATTGTTGACTGTAGAAACGGGATCGACGCAGATCACTTGTAACTTGACTAGGTCCCTAGTTATTTTATGATAGATAGAATATTACATTTGGTATTACAATAGGTGATCTTATAGCTCACTGCGCTCTCTACCAAACTACCTGTTCATTTTATTTGATACAATTTTTTCTTCAATACACTTCAAGTATTACCATCTAATCTAAAAAATCCCAGGTTGAACTTCTTCCCAATTACTTACGGAGGACTAAAATTATATTTGACAAGATGTAGTCGTTTAAATACGCCTCTGTCTGTTTCTTCAGTGACATCATCTATGTCACTGTACGTGAAATTAAAAACTGGTTTTTTCCTTTAAAAAGACAACTCCCGCATTAGGAATATAAATCCTGTGTCACGGGGACTTTGCAAACATATATGAAACGAACACAAAAGACACCCAAACTGAGAAAAAAAAATTGTTAGTCACAAATTTTATTGGGATATGAACTATCGAAACTTGGCGAAGTAGAAAGCGGCGTGGCGACTGCTTAAACCACCATGCCAACAGTGCATTCAAACCGTGTTTGTCAACATTATGTGATCAGTGTCTGTCCGTGTGGTGACGGATTAAGAATACAGAGTGTCACCACCCCTATTCATCCCGCGGGTGTCGTAAAAGGCGACTAAGGGATAAACTACACAAGACAACATCAATGCAAAGAGAAGGAAAACTTGAAACCAACCCTTTTTTTTTTTTTTTTTTTTAATGTGTGAAAAATCATCATGGACCGTCACCCCACCGAGGGTTACGGCGGGGTGGTGTGTCGGACTTGAACCGACTAAAAACCACACAGTGTGCCCTCTCCAGGCTTCTCCGTTTAGGAGTAGGAGAAGTCCAGGCTGGGATCTCCTTCTGAACTTCTCCAGCGCCTGCCTGCTCCTGATGCGGGCACCGTCTCGGTACGACGACCCTCTCTTAGGCGGCGGCACACACCAACGCCGCCCCCTCGCGGCTGGCCACATAGTGCGGGTGGAGGAAAAACCCGTCCCGTCCACCCGCGGCCACACTCAAGGCGGCATGAGGCGCAGAAGTTCGCGCTTCCGCCGATCGGGTTCGATTGGATGTCATCCTCACGGGCCTTCTCCGCCGCAACTGCTTAAACCACTAGGCCAGGCCAACCGTGCCGTGATCAGTAAATAATTTACTTCAAAATTTGAAAGTACCTATTATATGCAACAAATTTATTCCAAGTTTTATTCCACATTGAAAATCATACAATATAACCCTAAATAATTATTCCTTTAATGACCAGAATGCCTGTCCCCCCTCAAAACGACATTGAACGCCTCACTTGCTTATTGGTGATCATCTCTGGATGTATTGTGGTCACTGGTGCCGCTGTGGCTTCCTTGTCCTTGGTGATAAGCCTCTACATGAGTCCTGAAGAAACATTTCGGTCAAGATACAAGCTGATAATCAAGGATATGGTGAGAAGACAACAACTACCCCTAACGTCCCACTGCTGGGCAAGGGTCTTCTCTCAGGAGAGGGTTAAGGCCATACGTCCCTACGCTAGCTGGGTGGATGTTTTTAAGCCACCCGAAGGCCTCCAACTAAGCTTCACGACTGTTATCTTATAATAACAACTGGGACCTACGAATTACGGAAACGCTCATGACACCAACAGTCACCCATCAAGGACTGACCACCTAAGGCCAGGTTTCCAATCACCTTAGGCCGCTTGGCCATGAGCGCGTATGGTAAGAATGTCGGCTTAAAATATTTTATGAGAATTCGCCAAGTTATTTAAAATTGACAGTTGTTAGCTCGAAGAATTTGTTCTTGAGAGTTCATTTGACAGGTCCGTAAACACTTGATTTAATACAGATACCGGTGGGTGTTTTTTTTTTAATTTTGTTTTTATTTTTAAACATTAGTACAGCATAAGTGTTAATGATTAAATCCTGTGAATCAGTAGATCATATCAATTTAAATGAACATAGAGATATTTATATTTTATGAGGCATATATTAGTATTTGTCATTGAAAACCTGCTTATGAAGTTCGTTTTTAACCAACTTCATAATGGAGTAGGTTCTCAATTTGATTGGTATTTTTTCTTACATATTCTTTAATTTTTAGAATGTTACTGTACTTACCCCTTCTTTTATTCATTACATTATAGTGTTTTGATTTGAAATTACTAGTAATATTGCCTGTTTATAATATCTATATAAATTTAATATCACGCACAATGGTCCAATAGCTAGGACTAAGGGCCACCGCAGACTAGCTACTTTTAGCATCGGCGATTGGCGATTTGGCGACTGCATCGATGCTGCATCGCGTTTTAGCGACTTCCTGCGTTCGATCGCGGTATCGGAAACGCACGTTTTAGCGACTGCTCAGATGCCAAGTCGCTGCTACCGGCATCCGAAATAGTGTGGAGAGTAGCGTTCAGCTGCTGTATCGCGCTTCTAAAAAGCGACTTGATCGCCGCGTTTGGCGTTTTTAAGTGTGCGGTGTGGAGCGTTCGGTCGCCGTATTTAGCTCCTAAAAAGCGACTAGCGCCGATGCTAAAAGTAGCTAGTCTGCGGTGGCCCTAAGTGCTGAAACCGCCCAGTAAAACTAACTAACGATATATATAATATCTATACAATTGCAAAATTACCTTATACCTCTTGGTTCCAAAAATTATTAAATGTGTCATGGAATACAGAAAGATTCGAACGTACCTGACAGCTTGCGGGCGAAGGTTCAGAAGTTTTACCGCATGTACTGGCACAAGCAGCGCGCCGTTTCGGCCACTAAACTGCTCCCCACTTTCCCTCCAACACTGCCAGCTACCGTTTATTTAGATATTTACTTTGAAGCCACACAGAAGGTAAGATATCAGGTAAACTATATAAGTAAAATGATACAAAAGAGGTTTTCAATTCGTTATACATTGTTTACCTGACTGTTTACCGAGATAAGGGTGTCAATATTCTTTCAATTTTAAATTTGGAATCTGTTTATGAAGAAAAATAGAGAGTCAATAATTTTGCCGCGCATTTTAGTAGTAACCGCGGATTATTTAAAGTAAAATATTTTTTCTCTGGGGCTTGTCTTGTTACTAATGTTACCCTGTTTCTGATATTCTGAAAGTAGGTACCTATCTATTAAGCATAATGTAATGATCAATTGAACAGCTATGACAAGGAAGTACCATGAACCAAAAACTTCATTCACTGTTTATTGTTAGACAATATAATATGTATTCTTATTTGAATTCAAACCATTTATATGATTTCTGAGTATGCTTAATAAATATTGGAATTATGTAAAAAATGGGAAAAATAATAAAAATAGAATGAAGAAATAATCCTTCCTACTTTCAGTCCCGGATTCTCAGAGACCTCTCTTATCAGTTCTTATCAGAGTTGTCGAAAAGAATGGAGACTATACACTATATACCTGGCGATGAAATCATCGCACGCAACTCCAGAAAATCTGCCTTCATTTACATCACTTACGGAGATATTGAGGTAAAGTTTATTAGAATTAAAAAAATAAAAACCTAGCGCTATTAGTGTTATATGTTAGAAAGCTCAAACTACTCGTAAAAGAAATTTTAAACTTAGTTCTTTTATGTCTCGTTCTACACCTTTTTGTCTTTTAATTGCCTAATAGAGTTATTAAGGCGGGTTTCAAATTAAAAAAAAACATCTCCATCACAATCAAGACGAATCTAACCACACTTCAGACGCCAAAACCCAGCTAGACGGTGTTTAAACTAACTAACCTTCCTTTTAATACTTGTCGGTACAGATGCTAACAGCAGAAGACGATATGACGGCAATACTTCGGTTTACCCGGGGCACAGTTCTCAATCCTTGTGGGGGAGCAGTGGCCGCAGCGGCCTGTAAATCACATCTGACCGTCAGAGCCGCCACATTCTGTATAGCTCACGTCTTGAATGTAGCAGACCTTTGGCGGGTTGTTCTTAAGTACTCGGCTCATCAGAATCACGGAAAACCTATAAATTATGCTTTTAAAGTTGAGTACCTACCAAGTTGTCTATGGCTACCACTATTTCGAGTTTAACAACGTCGTTACTTCCCTCAAGTAGCTGAAGTGTAGCTGTGTTGGAGTATCAACCACCAACCAAGTAAATGTTTCTGAATGAGAAGTTTAGATGTTGATATGGTAGTAGAGTATTAAAGAAAACGCACGAAAACTCCCCAAAACGCCAATACAAAATTTCAGCGAAATCGATGGAGCCGTTTCCACACATGTGGGTGTATTAAAATATCCTGCGTAGTTGGCTGGTGTCCTTTGAGACTGGCCGAAATCGGCTAGAAGAACATCGATAAATATAAATAAATAATAAATATTTCGGACATCTTACACACAACGCCATCTAGAGCCAAATTAAGCAGAGTTTGTATTATGGGTAACTAGACAACAGTTTTTTTTTGTATATAAGTACATACATATTATACATAGAAAACTCTCAAAATCCGAAACAAATTTTTGCGGTTTATCAAACATTTGGTCCGACTCGGGAATCGAACCCGAGACATACACTCCCACTGTGCCACCGAGGCAATCAAGTATGTATATTGATTTATGGTGAAAATTACGATAGTTATGTTTATTTTCCAGGAGCACATTAACAGAGTTAAACGCCATTATGCTATGAAGATACCCCCGGGACAAGTGTAAGTAATTTATTCTGAACCCTGCATGATAACCTGCAAGTTTTGTTGCTTTTGAATCGAACTTTTCATAATCTAGACTGCACGGTTGGCCTAGTGGCTTAAGCGGTTGCCACGCCGCTTCCTACTACGCCAAGTGTCGTGGGTTCAAATCCCACGTAGGACAAGACTTTGTGTTATTCACAATTTGTTGTTCTGAGTCTGGGTGTTCTTTGTGTCCGTTTCATGTATGTTTGTAAAGTCCCCCGCGACACGGGAATTCCTAATGCGGGAGTTGTCTTTTTTAAAAAAAGAAAATAAAAAAAAGAAATCAACTTCGCCCTGCTGTGTCACCCGCGGTTATTGATGAAAAAGTGTAACGGCGAGTAACACAGCGGGGCGTAGCTAGCTTAAATATCAAAGTAGTAATCAGTACATACTTTATCCGCAAGTACACTATCGAACACTCAGAGATATTTTCAATTCGAGTAAGTATTTCTTGAGTTTATCACGTTCAACTAAACCAAACTTTTTATTTCAATAAATAGTAGAGCCAAGCTGATTTCAGCACGAATGGGCCGGCTCAACCGGGATAGTGCTACCCTCCCTCGCACGGAAGACCATTCTAATAATGCCAGTATTCTTTCTGTTGTATTGAATGGTGTGTATGAGACCGGAGGCCCAATCATTCTGCATCATTCTGAGAATGATGTAGAATCACCTAACATAGTCGCCATGATATGGGTCACCATACTGCATTGCTTACCCTCACAATGAGGATGGTGACCCCTGTTCCTGGATTCTACTCATACTTTCCATCAGGCAGCGGAGAGTCTCTTTGTAAGGTTTAAATATAAAAAAAACTTATTAGAGTTCTAGATTAGACAAAGAGATTTCTAATAGACTTTTATAGCCGTTTTCACCACCGTCCCTTAAATTTAAGAAATCACTAAGAACCTTTAGGGAACACCGCTAAGTGCTTCTATATCTATTAAAATTTAGGAGCTAGGTACCTATAGGGGCTTCTAGTAAGGAGACGATTTAGGTATAGTTGCTGGAAATGGGAATAAGTATCACAAACAGGTTTTTTTCTATACCAGGCATAAAAGTAGCATCCTGCATTTCAACCGCAACCTGTTAGCACTGAAAGAGATGAAGGACGCTAATGGCAACTCACTCTTGGCCAACCCTGACGTGTTTCTGGAAATTGCGAACTGTTACATCATGAGGAACGTGAGTTGGTAGTATGGGACCCTAATTATTATGAGAGTATTAATTAGCAAAATCGTCGTTGGTCTCAATATTCAGGTAAAACCGGTTGAACCAGTAGACCCTAAATAATATTGGGAATAAAGCTAAGAAGAAAAAGAATCGTGAAGAACCGATGATGTGGTTTGGATCAAAAATTCTTATAAACTTTTTATCCTTTACTCTTGAGACGCCTTTTCCAACCCTATGCTATCTCTGTTTTTGAATTTGGTCTGTTAGTTACAATAATAAATTATTTATAGACAAGAGCTGCTGATTAAATGATTATTATGATTGTAAGAATGTTGTGACTTCCCTGAGTTGAAAGATTGTCAACAATTGCAATAGTGGTATATTTGTTGAGTTGCAAATATATCATCATCAAGTCAGATCAAGTGCGCGATAAAAATAGAAGTAACTGTACAGTATAATAATTTCATTCGTTTTCTCATAATATTCAGAGGTTGGAATCAACGCTGACGGACGAATCAGATGAGATATGCTTGAGGCAGACGTTCCCTTGTATTGTGAGGCCGTGGTCTTCATTGTTGCTGGCCTGGCATTCAGCAGTCTCTATCCTCATTGTCTGTATCTGTATTGTGAGTACAATTTTCTTTTCTTTCTTGAAGGGTCCAGTCGTATCCCTTGTTTCACAAGAATGGTCCGAGAACACAGCCCTGTGGCATACCTAGTAGTTTTTTTATCATTGCTCAGGATCTAATTATTAACCGAATGAAAGTTGACATGATCATGTAATAAGTTTATGGTACCTATTAAACGATTGCGTACGGCCACATCCAGTATAACCTAGTCGAAAAATCAATCAATATCCGTATACGAAAGAGCTGTACTCTGTAACAAGCTTCTCTAGCTACTTAACGTAATCCTCTTATACATTGTAGATATATCCATACAACTTGGTGTACAGGAAAGAAGTGGGTATGTCTTTTACCTTCTTCGAAATTATAAACACTATAATTTTCATTGTCGATCACATAGTGCGACTCTCAACTGGGGCTCATGTTGAAGAAGGTGAGTGAATATTTCAAGAAGCTAAGCGTAAGTCATCGATGTATTAAGAATACGTAGGGTCACCACGCTTATTCATCTCAGGACAAATTATTATGAACCGAAGGAAAACTTTAAACAAACGCAGTGGGTAGGCAGTAAACTTCCTTTATTTTGAGAAACTGCATTGTATTATGTTATTAAAAGTTGTCGACAATAATGAAATCAATGTCACAATTTTCAAACTTTTAAAGTCTTAAGACGCTGAGTGCAGCCAATGACCTTGAGCAATGGATACACCCCTTTTTCTTCGATAAAGCAGCGCCGCGTTTGAGACGCGGTTCGTTATCGGTACTACCACAGTCTCCGAGAATTAATATTCGTCTTTGAATTTGCACTCTGCTTTTAACACAGGGCCTTAGAATATTTTAGATAGGGCAAAATAAAAATGCTATCGTAATGGTATGATAAAAAAAGTCATGTGGCACTCGGAGACTGCCGCGGTAAAGCTATTGCATAGCATTTTTTATCAACTTATGCAATTTAATTATTTATTTATTTTTTATTTATATAGTATTTTTTTATTTAATAATAATCCAAGTTTACAAAACCATATGCACTATCTTTTTACCAACATACATTCTAACAATATTATTGCCAAACAATACAGTCATAGTATATAATATGAAACTATTCTGAACGCGACGATACCGTCAGAGCTCAGCGAGTATGTGATTTGTGTATGATGCAAAACTACATTCTGCGGTCCATCTCCTTCAGAGCTATTTTCCAATAGTCTTCTTTTACTGTAAATAAATAGTCCATGAATTGTTAGTTAGATTTGAGTACATTTCAGGACGTGCAGTATTTTACACTGTTCTTACCTTGGAACTTCAGAACATTGAACGTTTTGTGAGAATTCCACATTTTGCAACCTGTGATTAAATAATAGTACTTATTTAATTTAATATCTTTATTGCTTTATTATTATGATGATAATAATAAGCGGTTAGATACACTATCAAAAATGACTATGCATAAAATAAGGCCATCATATGATACATTGTGTAACTAAAATGGCAGAGTCTACGACTTTTGTAAGTCTATGTATGTTATGTTCTTTAAGACTAAAGCTGGAAGCACATTATCGGACGCGGCTGACGGACGCGGCTAACAACCGCGACTGTAAATTGTACATTATTTTATTAAAACACTGATAGAGTGCCTTGGTAATATATTTTCATTCAATGTATTAAAATATTGACTCAGTAATATACATATTTATGATAATAAATTGATTTTAGTGGAAATAAGTGTGCACAGTCTCGTCAGTCGGTCTTGTGCCAGATTTCTGTCGGACGTCCGAACGCTCAAGGTCAGTCTGTCCACGACTTACGTCCGATAGTTTGCACAGCTGAGTGTATGTTCATACTCTAGATCACGGCTATCAGCCGCGTCCATGAGCCGCTTCCGATAATGTGTCTCTAGCTTAAGCTTGTTCCACTACACAGTTGACAGTTTTTAGGGTTATGAAACTACATTACGTCTTTGTAAGGATATCTAGTTAAATAATCTTACATGTCAATCAAATTATAAGTTTATTAATAAAATAAATTATTCTTACCTTATAGCCTCCATCATAATATGATTTTGTTTTGTTTTTTAATAAAGTTTTTTAGATTTATCAGCTAAATATAGCGCGCGAGTCGAGCGACATAGGTCCGTTTAGCAGGGCGCCTCAGCGCTCACTGTCGTTCTCCATAGGAGTGACAGAGAAAAAGCGCTTGAAATAGAAGGGCGTAAGTGCCAAACCACAAAATTCGTTATTTTTTGTAAATGTTGCAATTTAAAAAAAAAATTAAGTTAACCATTTCCTTCAGTTACATATGATACACAATTTTACTTAATTTCATTTACATTACTTAAAGCACAACTGTGTAAAGTCAAAATTTAACTATTTTCAGAGGCTACTTTGATTATTTTTTTTATCGAGTGAAGTTTTTCAAATCGTGTTTTGGAAATAACCACTATGTGAGGAATATGTTCAATTATAAAGACATTGATTTTGGTAATGATATGAGCGATAGTTTTTTATACAAAACGATCTTTATTTACCTCTATTTTGGTTTTCAGCCCCTTAAATGAACGTTAAAAATTAAAAAGCGTAATTTTCCTACAACAGATGAATTTAATCGATATTTTTCTTCCATAACTTTTCACCCTAAGATGTGGTATTTTTCGCAAAAGTTGTGGACTACCAAAAACTTTATGAAAACGTTGAAATGAATAGAAGCCAACGGATTCATATGTTGCTTAACTGTTTCAGGTGTTCCAATAACATTCGCACAGACATCATCGCAGCAGATGCGAAGTAAATGGTTTGTATTGGACTTGGTAGGCACTCTGCCTATCTTTGAAATGATTGGCGACGGACATTTTGCTGGAATGAACAAGATACTTCGGCTACCGAAGGTATGAACACATTCAGGAGATAAGATACAAATTCAAACTCGTTTTATGAACGAGACAGTAAGAATGGAAACCATAATCATTGTCAATGAAGCATAGTGATTCAAACTATGACGATCTAATGAGATTTCTGGTTCCAACCAATGAAATATGACAGCGTAAATACTGTCATTGTAGGTTAGTCCTTTGTGAGAGGGTAGCATCACCTCGGACGTACCGGCCCATTCTTTCGAAAATCAGCGTAGCTCTACTACTTTGATTTAAATTAATTGTTATGCGAACGGCAGCTAGTACATCTGACTTCCCTTTTCTATTCTTTATAGGTGTTCCGTGTGCTAAATGTCATAGAAGAGAAGTGCGTGTATCATAGAAACTTACTCCGCTTCTGTTCTTATACTCTGCTGCTGTTGATAGCCTGCTACCTCATCGCGGCCATGCAACAGGCCTTTATGTGTTTCCAGTAAGTAATTTCTCCAGTAACTACTATATGGGAATTTCTTCACAGTGACAAAATATCAATGAATAAATGTTACTATTATTCAAAAGTCATGAACTTCCTTAGTGACCAGGAAAGATGTGGATCAGTGAATGGATAAAATTAATTTTGTGCAGGTCCGGCTACTGCTTGGTGACAAACTTCACACACAGCCCTTACTGGGAGAAGAAGGAACTTGATGAAGAAACCGTCCCAGCCAGGATCACTTTTGGCCTGTACTGGGCAATATCAATGATCATGTTTACTAGTTAGTATTTTGGTTTCTTCTATCGAAGCTTGAAAGTATTCCGAGAAGAGGAATAAGCTTTTGGACGTAGGAAAGAAAACAGGTTTTGGACCACCTATTGCTCTGTGGTATATCCTAACACTTTTCAAATTTGGTAATATTTAAGTGTAATAGTTTCCGTACACAATTACAATTTAAAAAACCTTTTTATTTGTGTGTATAAAAGTTAATTCAGAAGATAAGGTTATTATGTGAAACTTTATTAAGCCTTTTCGCAGCGCACACAATGAAAACTTTCAAAATGAAGAAATATCTCCCATTTTGGTAACATATTTCATTGATCATTTGCTCCTTTTGGTCATAACGTGATGATATATATTTATAGACTTTCGTGACTTTGAGACATAGTTTATGTCGTATAGCGGGACTTATTCGCGTTAAAATTATTTAAAAGGTTACGATACCTTCTATATTCCAAAGCGGTTAGACGTTTCGAACAGCTATTATAGGTCGTGGTCACGGGTAGACGTCGTACCTTCTTGAAACTTTGAAAAATGTAAGTTGTCGTCCTTTGAAATCATTTTATCGCAATTAAGTTCTGCTATGATACAAAAAAGAATTCTCAGTTCTGTTCGGTAACTGCCGCAGAATTTTTCCGAGTTAAGTGTCATGAATAACTGATGTTTCTCTACGAGGAGTTGCAATTTTCTCTATTTGTCTCCAGCTCACATCGAGACCTGGGGCAAAGAGGATATGAGCAACGTTATATACACAATTATCATCATCGAAGTCTGCATTGTTCTGCGCACTTTTATGGAAGCTGTCTATTCTGCCACCATTATGGTCACTACGGCTTTGAGGTACGGTTTCATTCTGACAATATTAATTTTCTGAAGGGTTTCGGTTCTCTTTTTCAGTGATACTAGTGATTGTATAAGTTCAACCTTCGAATTTCAGTTCTCCCTCAGGGACGCGGAGGTCCGATGCCGGTCGCTCCGTGGATAAAATGATATTCAGATAAAACCGGTTGAACTAGTAGCCGACCCCAAATAAACTTAGGAATAAAGGCTAGCAAGAAGACTAGTAATTGTGACTTCTGTCCAAATGTTAGAATTCTGTTATAAGATACACAACTCAATCTGTATTGTTACAAGCAGTTTGTATTATAGTATATATTAACCTACGAATCTTTCAAAATTATAAAAAAAATAATCGTAATTTATACCAGAAAAGCGAAATTCATATTAATAGTATAAATTCGAAAGTAGCTCTGTATTAAACGCTTTCATGTTTAAACCAATTCACGGATTTTAATTAAATCTAGCATTTAGGTGCTTGATAATTGAAACATAATCTACATACAGTGGGCAAAGCCGCGTGCTCAATGTAATGATGAGTAATTCTCTTGTAGAGAGGACTACGACGCTCGCATAGCCACGGTGAGGCACTTTCTTATAAGAAATGAAGTGGATCCGCAGCTATGTAAAAGGTTTATAACTTATTTACAACTCTGTTGGTATACTGATAAGGTGAGATTTTCTCAACAAATAATTAAATGTAATTTAAATATACTGAGCATTGACTATCTGCTGTAAAGAGCACTGACAGCTTGTCGGCTTAGGGCGTAATCAAATTTAAACTCATGTGAGTATTCTTGCATGTTATGTGTAATGTTAACTATGTACCTTTTATTAGGGTTCCGTAGTTCATGACTTGGAACCCTTATAGATTCGTCGTGTCTGTCCGTCCTCGACTTAATGGTTAGTGATAGAAAGATATGTGTTTCTGTTACTTCGATAAAGTGCTACAATAAAATCATGAAAAATATTTTTATTTGGGATACCTCCCTACACGTATTTTTTCTCGCATCTACTCCATCGTGTGGGATATCATTAGATAGGCCTTTTGGAAATATTGAGAGGTTGCTACGGCGACTTAGTAAGATCATTTTAGGATCATTGGGCTTCAGGTACCTACTAATCTATTGTAACCTTGTGTATTTGTATGATATATTCGATATTACCATTACAGGCAATAATACAAAAAAGCTTTGAGAATTTGACAACGTTTAGCTACCAATTTCAGGCTTACAAGATGACACACAAACAAAACGCTTCTATATTCTACGACTTGCCTGCCCACGTGCATCAAGATATCGTTGGAAGGCATCGACTGAAGTACGTGCGCTCAATACGTCTCATGAACGTAAGTTTTTAAGCTATTGTATAGCTTTTATCGCGGGCTTTAATTGGCGATAAATCAAGAATTTCCGAAACGAAAAAACCTAACACCCTAAAAAAGGATAGAGAATATGATTGTAACTGCAGCGCGACTAGGATGTGGCGGCTCCGTGCTCTATAGGCATATTAGCGCATGCGTGCTGCCGCCACCAGCCGCTATCTGTTGCCTTGACAACACAGACATTCAAGATTCCTCATTCTTTTTTTATTCCATAGATATGCTCATATTACTATTATGTTTTCTGTTTGGTTGTCATTGTCTTTCGGTTAATAGGGTGATTATATTGTTTGGAAATAATATTGTTAGAATGTATGTTGGTAAAAAGACAGTGTTTATTGTTTTGTAAACTTGAATTAAAATAAAAAAAATATAATTGCATGAGTTGATAAAAAATGCTATGCAATAGCTTTACCACGGCAGTCCCCGGGTGCCACACGACTTTTTTTTTCAAAAAGTTCAACGTATCACATCGCGGTAGCAGCAGCCTATCAGCCCCATCGCTGAATAAACTCCCTAGGACCACGCCCTGACTCTAATCTTTCTCCTGTGCTCGCGAACTTAATTATTTTCATAAATGTAACTTATCTTCGAAGTAATAAGCAACCTGTAAATCCTCGTATCCGAGTTCTAATTTCTCTCATTTTATTTCACTACATGGCTTTTAAGCCTTTAACATTACAAACTTAAGGCGAAAAGCGGTATTCGATCAGCTTTGAAACTATCGGTAGTACTCGTCAAGGAGTTTCCATAAAGGCAAAAGAGCTATTTACGGACCCCAAGGAGGAACTGAATTCGAAGGTTGAACCTAGTTGACAGTACATAACAGAAGGCACTGACTTCCCAATAACGATTACCATATATGTTCATGACAACCGTTATTGACGGCTTAACGTGGTCAACGAGGCCTGAAAATCCGGGCTGCCATTAAGAATTTGTTGTAAAGGAAATCAAAGACTGAGTGAGTGACTGAGATTGACCGCGATTGCCGAAGTCGGCTTGGAAAGAACCCTATTATCATTATATTATAAAGGGAATGATTCTTTGGATTTAAGGAAAATGTTCGTTTGTATCATGTAGTTTGTTAAAATTGCCTTAATATTAAAACTAAATAGGTAAATTATGTTCTAGATACTAAAAATGGAAGAATTAACAAACTTGTCATCGCACGCCCATCTATTCTATACATCGCCTAATGAGATTCTGATGAACACCGGGGACCTTGTCAACGAAATATACGTCATTGTAAGAGGAATATGTGAGGTCAGTCACCTTAAGACACGAATGACACGAGTAGACTACTCACATAATAGTAATCGACTCCACCCATTTAGACCTGCAGGCTGCAACTCATTAGAGTGCTGCCATGCCTTTACTGCCTAGTTGGCGCGAATTAGGGGGACCAGGAGATTTGGGCTTTAGAAGCGGAACTCTTTCTGTGAAAAGCAACGAAAGAACTCCAGATCAAAGCACGGATCAAACGTTTATGTCAGAAGCCAAGTAAAAATTTAAAAATAAAACGACGTAAACAGTCAAGTTACGTGTTGTTATTAAGCCTGAAATTGTAGAGATCGGATATCTACAAAAATCAAAAAAATCTAAGCAGTAAAAAAAAATGATTTCAGTTACATAACCTACGCAATTGTTCGAAAAAGCTAAGAGCCTACCAATGTTTCCTAGTTTTTAAAATAGAATTAGATTTGCAAACCAAATTGAATCTAGTTACGAGAATCAGCTTTAAAGACGATTAGTTTCTATAGACGAAACATAATTACTTCTGCGAACGCTACCGATCACTTCTTCATTGATAGAGCGGTTGTAACATAAAATATAGGCGCCCTGGTATCTACAGATAAATTGAATCCTTATGCGGTTTGACTATAAAGTTGTATTTTCAGGTAATTAGTCCCAAAACTGGTGATACAATATGCCACCTAACAACTAACCATCACTTTGGAGTTGTCATGTGTTTATTACGTAAGTATTCTTTTGTCATCAGCCATATTCGTATGCATCGGTGGCGCAGTGGTTACTGTTGTGCTTGAGGTCTCGGGTTCGATTCCCGAGTCGCACCAAATGCTTGTTTGATCCGCTATATAATATATAGGTATGTATTTACAAAAAAAAAATGTTTATGTATGTATGTTTATGTTAGTTGTCTAGTACCCATAATACAAGCTTTGTTTAGATTGAAACATCTAACGCACTACGCCATGCCTACATGTGTGTAAGATGTAAAAAAAAAAAAATGTTTTATAAATATGCGATGCGATGCTGGATGCGAGTAGCCGAGGATCGAACTAAGTGGCGTGCAATAGGAGAGGCCTATGTCCAGCAGCGGACTGCGATAGGCTGATGATGATGATATATATATTAGCAGAATCCAAGAGTAAAGATCACCAATTGCTAATGCAGACAACAAAGCAGCATGGTAGCTCAGACTATGGTCTATTCAGTTGCTTCTGCATCATTGGGCCTCCGGTCTCGCACTCACCAACGAAATACGACAGTCTGAAAGCTATCATTTGAGGTTGAACTTCTGTCAGAGGCTAGTATGACCCAGGCCCAGGTTATTCAACAACCTTGAAGGGTTGACACTCAATCTTCATTTGTGTGATTAAGTGTGAATGGAGAATTGCTCAATCTTATCATTTATTTCTCAGACAATTGTTTTAATAAACTTTTTTTTTAATCAATTATTCAATTAGAAAATCTTTCGTTACATCTAGGGCTACCAGCGTACTACACAGTTCGTGCGGTCACACATGTCCAAATATTCTGCATCTCCAAGCGGCACTTGACTGCAGTATTTGAGAATCCTCAGATTAAAGAAGCTATTGAATACGTCAAGACAACACCGGTATGTCATGACACGTGTACAGTAAATGTCAAGACAGATGGATGGTCTGTCCTAGTTCTTCTACAAGTTGTAGTAGTTCATCAAAATGAACTGAACAATTTATTCATTCATCATGGACTTTGTTAATTGATGAAAGCTATGGTACATATCAGTCAATAAGACTAAGAATACAGAAGAAAGAAGTTCAGAGCACAGAGTGTCACCACCACTGCTTGTTCCATTGCTGGCGTGAGAGGCGACTAAGCGACAAGCACAGTAAAACTTGAAATAAAACTCATCCTACCAACCCGTCTGGCATGCGTAGTTATAATAGGAGAAATGATGATGATAATTTCCCTATCTCCTAATAAAAAAATTTCATTGAACTAATTAAATATGATTTCAAGATATCTTTCTTTTTTAGGAGTATACCCTAATGCAGCAAAGACAGCCATCTTTTCTGACGTACGTCCCCCTGCCACCCACTCCAAACTTGCAACGTTTCAAGCTACTCAGAAAATATGAACCAGATTATGAGTTTCTAAATCCATTCAAAAATTTGGGCTTTTTCTCCATATTACGGTAGTTGAAATTTTTAAGTACTATTTTTTTAAGAGATAACGCCTGCATTAGGAACATATTACTGTGTGGTGACTTTACCAACATACAAGAAACAGACACAAAGAACACCCAGACAGAATAACAATTTGTGAATCACACAAAATGTTGTCCGTTTAGGATTGAAACCCATAACACTTAGCGCAATAGAAAGTGAAAGCCACTAGGCCAACTGTGCAGTCACTTTATTTATAACAAGTGGTTTTATTGACGTGACAATCTCTTATAATTTGATGAAGCCGGCTGCACGTACGAAAAAATATAACTCATGCGGCGTTACCTCGCTCTAAGGCGTTCCATTTAAGGCTTGAAGTGCAATCGAGAGCGCGGAACGAGCGACAAAGAAAAATGCAACCATTCCATCAGTATTTGCTTATGACTTTGTCACGTTCAACTATTGTCAGTAAACCGACTTTACAGACAACCGATTTTGTATTATTGTTATAGTATTGGACGTAGATGTGATGTAGATATTACAGCATGGATTTTAAACTGACTCGACTGTATCGTTGGTCTAGCGGTTAGCGTATGCGATTATCGCTCAAGATATGTTGGTTTCACTTGCAAGAAATTCTTAATAACCACCCGGAGCATTAAAGTTTGGCGGAATAGCACGTCCATATCTCGGAAAGTACTTCAAGCTGTCAGTCCTGGTTGTCTTGAAAATCTATGGTAAACAGTGGCCTCAAGTATACTGAAAACTATTTGATACCTCCGTATTGAGTTCACGCTCAGGATTGCGGAAATCTGATATCAGTTGCTCCGTTGCAAAATTAACATTCAGGTACGAGTAAAATCATTTGCAGCCGTAGGGGTAATACATCACCCCTGGATCCAGATAGCGTAATATCAGCTGTTCCTGGATCCCTCCTATTTCAGGCGCAAAATGAACACGCAAACCCCGGTGGGGTGACGGCCCGTGAAGATTTCCTCATGTAAAAGAAAGTATCCCCACCCTAAATAATCTTGGGTATAAAGGCTAGCAAGATGATCACAATATAGATCATAATGAGTCTTTTATTATGTTTAGAAGGGGTATAATAGTTATCTTCTTCATCATTGATATCTTTCAGATATATAGTTCCTCGATTCACAATTCGTCCAGATGGTAAATATATGATGTGCTACGAATGGTTCCGAGTCTCCTGTGCCTTGGTGTCAGCCATAATCTTCCCGAACTACACCCATCTAGTGCTGCAGTGGCCATGGCTCTACTACTTTACCCTCTTCTTGGATATAATGGCCACACTTGATATGTAAGAATCCGTAAATGAATATTGCCAAAAACAATATTTTAAGGTACTTGTGTTATGTGATGTTTGGATAAGGAGTGTTTTGTGAGGAATAGGGAAAATATGATGATAGTAGTCGATGATTTAAGAATTTTGTATGAAATGCATAAAAAAACAAATTTAAACAAAGATTGGATGTTATTTCTGCATTTGAAACGAACGAACGAAATTTAAAGGTAATAAAAATTAAAACTTAAACTAAACTAATACTATATAGCATAGGCTTGGAAGCACTCATTGCTCATCCGAGGGTAAGCAACGACGGCGCGGTCAATACCTAGATGGGTGACCGTTTATGACATGATATGTTATGAGCGTTTCCGTGATTATGAGGAGGAGGTCTCATTGAACAGTCGGTCCTGACTTGGCCGGGCCGTCGAGGTATGGTCTTAGTGGTTATGGGTTGATGTTGATATAATACTATTTTCCCAAATTCAAAAGATGTATTTGACCGACCAGTTTCCAGCGTATGCTAGTGGGCTACTATAATGAAGACGGAATCTTAATTTATCATCCTTCAAGCACAGCTGCTTATTACATGAAGGGTCCTTTCATGGTTGATCTCTTCGGATGTCTACCGCTGGAAAAACTGGAGACAGAAACCGTACATTTTGAGGGTAAAATTGAATTAATTTTCCGTCTTATATAATTAGATATTTATGATCTTTAGGTTTCTAGAACTCCTATGTACGGCATCGTCGGTTTTGTCCGGTTCGAATCCTGTATTGAGCGAAAAAGTGTTACTGAGTTTTTCTGATTATAGAAATACAAATATAGCATTCCAGAGTTTGGAAGAACAAGACGCCGTATGTCTTATGTCTGTCCCCTCCCCGCTCGTGTCGGATCCCTCCGGATTATGAAAGTAACTGAACAGTGAGTGCACCCACACTTGTGCACTAAAATATTTCCTGCGTAGGCGGCAGGTCTTCGATTTCGGCCGATTTCGTGGCTGATTTCGGTTTGGAGAACATCATCATGTCTTGCAAAGCATAAACAACTGCGTTTGTATTTTATCTGTGTTAATTGAGAATAAAATCGGTAGTTATCGAATATTACTCTTAAATATTTATGCAAGATGACTGGCAGGAGCTGGATCCGAGAAGTTCAAACAAAGTCGATTTAGGTAGCATGGAATAGAACAGGCCTATGTAAAACACTGAACTTTCACGAGGACGATATAATTATTATAACACTTAACATGTATTAGCTGAATCTTGCGATTATTGTTGTAAATCGCGAGTTACCCCGTTGAGTGAATTTAGCCCAAAAAATTGGTCTAAGCTATTTATGTCAATAGCTTTCTTCCACTAACTTTTTCCTTCCTTCTCTTCACGAATTAGATACGCCGGGTTCTAAGCAGTATTATTCATTTCTCAAATTGATATGGAACCAAATAGGAAATAAGAGAAAGGTTTTTTTATCCTTACCAGATAACGGATTTAGAAATAATCGTCTCTTCTTTGAAAGTTAGATAAAAATGGTCTTAATATTGTTGTCAGCGAACATGTACCAAGTGACTCCAGTGAGACAATTCCTAATGATGAACCGTCTGGTGCAGCTGTACCGATTCCCAAGTATCATGCAGACGTTACAGAACTACATTGAGAGGCGAGATATCCTCATGGTGTAAGTACTGTTAACATTTTTAAAAAGGATTCTCTTTAGTAAAAAACAACGACAATAATTACAAGTTCAATCCAGGACAATGAAACAAGACGTTTCATTACATGGAAGTAATTCTACCACAATTTCTTGGACCTTCTTAGCTATTCTCTTGTGATTTCAGGATTAACGCCGTGCCTCTTTTCATATCAATGTTCAATATTTTGACCTGCCTAATGATTTTCAATTCAGTGAAGATATTTTTCTTTAAAGAGGACAATGAGATAACTGGATGGCTATTAGTCCCATTTGAAGACCCTGGAGGATCTTGGATAGATCATTTCAGTTCGACATGTAAGATTAAATCTTTTTTCCTAAAATGCAAATAGTAAGTATTCTCACACTAAAGTTAGTCCATGATGCTACTTCATAGTGAGCATGCTTAGAAATTGAGTTATAAAAACAAAGAACAAACTCAACATTCTTGACTTTTAATTAGAGATTGCAATTCCCGGACTTTTTTTAATCCCGGGATCCCGGTACCAATCCCGGGATTAGAAGGAAATTTGAAATAGTTTAAAATTAGGGGTTAATGTATGAAATTACCGTATCTTTTGTTTGTCGTTTGAGATTTGAGGTTCTTCTCTTAAAAAATGTGTTATATTCGATTATCGACTTTCAGTAGTTTTTTTATTCAGCTCAGCCAAGAAAAATGAATACTTCGAAAATTCGAGTGATTTTTGAGTACGAGTTCTGACGTGGAACTAACGCTGCAGAAACAGCTTGCAATATCAATATTGCCTTTGGAGAGGGGACTGCTAATGAACGCACCGTGTGATTTTTGTTTAAGCACTTTCGTGATGGAAATTTTGATTTGAAGAACGAACCACGTGGATTAACGTTACCTTACCGATAATATTGATTTATTTGCGTCAAATCAATAAAATAAAAAAAATATGAAATGGGTGCCTCATGATTTGACTGATCTGCAGAAAAAACGCGTATTGAAACTAGTGTTGCCTTGTTGAGTCGATACAGAAATGAAGGAATATTGGATCGAATTGTGACATGTGATGAAAAGTGGATTCTTTACGATAACCGTAAGCGAAAAATGCTATGGCTGACCCAAAGTCAAATGCCGCAACGGTGTCCTAAAGCAACGCTTACCAATAAAAACAGTTGGTCTCAGCATGTCAGTCTCACCATAACTTTCTCCGATCTGGTCAAACAATAATGACAGATATTGACTGTGCCGAACTCCGAACGATGATAGCAAAACTTGCAGTGAAAAAGCCCCGACTCATGAATCGATCTTCACCATTATTGCTCCATGATAACATGAGAGAGATCTCATGGGCTGTATACATACATACAGAATACAGCACAACGAAAAACCGTTTTTAACTCTACAGGAATTGCAATTAGAAACCATTCGTCAAACTTCTTATTTGCCGGACCTTGCCCCAGCGGACTACCATTTTTTTTGTGACTTGTACTATTTTATACGTGATAAAAAAAATTCTTCCCAGGAGGCAGTATAAAATGCTTTCACACAGTTTGTAGAATCTAGATCACTAGAATTCTATAATAATAATAATAATGGTCTATCTCTAAGCATCTAATAGGAAGGTAATTTATGAATTATCATAAAATGGCAACAATGGATTGATAAAAATGGTAGATATTTTGATTAAATAAATATGTTAATTGAAAAAAAAAACTAATTTGGATTTTTCAGTGCAAATCGGCAATTTTTAACCACTAATATTAAACATAACTGAACTAAAAAAATTACAAAACTAACCTTTACTAAATAACAAAAGGAAAAAATACAAACAAATAAGAATTATAACAATGGTTGGCATAATCATGTTTTATTAAAAGCCTCTACATTTTTAATGTAACAAATAAAGATAAAAAAAAGGAATTATAACAAAACGAACAAAACAGAACAATCTTTGGAACTAGTATTTTATTGTCTTTATTTTAATAAATTTTGTATTCTAATTATAATTTAATTACGTACAAAATTTGTAAATTAACAGCTATTAATTAACTTTACAAATTATCATCTAAATGTTCCTAAATCATATCTTAAAGCAAAAGAAAAACGTCGGATCACGTTGCGAGTTATAGAGGTGTATGTATCTTTTGTTATGTTTACTACTATTGTCGAAAATTTCAATGCCTAATTAAGCTTGATTTTATTTTTAGAACAATGAGATTAACTTTGTCGAGTTAGAGAACTTTCGGTTAAGATTTGAGTGGAACAAAAAAGGTTTTATTAGCCTGGTTTTTTTTTTTCAATCCCGGGAAATTTCGGGATTGTTGGTCAATCCCGGGATCGTAATCCCGGATAAAAATCGGTCCGGGATCCCGGTATTCAATCTCTACTTTTAATACCTTATTTCTGCAAATGATTCTGGATAGAGAGTAACGTTATTCAAGGATAGCGTTCTTCAATTTCCACGGGATCGTAAGACGTCATACTGAAACAAATCATCAACTACTCAGCTATGAGAGCTTCGTTGAAATAAATAAAAGCTGATAATGTCTTACAATCAGGGGAGGAAGTTTAAAAACGTACAAAATGAAATTTTTGTTCAACAGTTCGCTTTGACTTGAAATCATCTCCTTTTAACTTATACTTGGCTACTCACTTCTGGGTCGTATATGAAACCACGACCACTGGCTACGGCAAGTTCAAGCCGAGCAACCAAGCCTTAATGCAAATTCTGTTTCTTGGAATGACAATATGTAAGTTCAACAACTTTTTTTTTTAACTTAATGCCTGCAAGGTGTCTCCACTATGTCTGATGAAAAGCATTAGCAAAATCCAAAAGATGGTGTCCCCATATTCACTGCGAATGCAGGCAGTATGGCGGCCTAGTGAGATGTTTTTTACGCCCCGCTTAAAGGACCCGGGATCATAGTATGAAGGAACCTACTATGATCCCGGATTTTACCTGCTTTTCACTTGAAGGAAGATCTGAACCGCTAAGTTCTTGTGCGTGTGCCTTCCGCTCTGAAGGGGTGACTACCCAGACTAGCACGTGTTGTTCTGTAGAGGAAGGGAGAGGGTGGGATGAGTTGGAAGAGCTCTTCAGAAGAAATTTTTAGCAATAACACAACACCTACCAAACGAATTCTCCTTCGACTAGCGCTCTTTACCACACTAGTTTTTGCAAGTGGAGAGTTGCCTTCCTAGCCAAGTTGATATTCTACAAACGTAACCGTTAATAGATTATAAAATATATGGGAATGATATCTGTAGGTAGTAGAGCTACGCAGATTTCAGCACCAATGGGCTGGCTCGACCTGGGCAGTACTACCCTCACACAAGACCATCCTAATAATGACAGCATTCTTGTTGTCGTATTTCGTTGGTGAGTGTGAGTCCGGAGGCCCAATCATCAGCAGGTAGAAAACTTTTGCTGTTCTTTACATATACATCACAGACATATAACTTTTTACAAAAGATATTTTGGTCTCCTAGCACGCTCACTGGTGAGATGGATCAGTATATGATTTGTTTCAAGTTTCTCTTCTCCATGATTTGGTGCTGTACTGCGTAGTTTGCATCATCAATTATTACAATATGTCTATATTCAGCTGGTATGATCATCACATACTTCTCGGTGCGCATCATCAGCATAAGATCCAACGTAAACAAAGCACATGCTGGCTTCCAACAGCACATGACGGACATCTTCGTCTACATGAAAAAGGAGAATTTAGATCCAGAGTTGCAAAAGTAAGTTAAATGAAAGAACTTCCTTTTTCTGGTTAAGGAGGGCCAGCAGAAGATACACCTAATGGTAAGTGACTGACTGAATACTATCTATGGTCCTCTGCAACTCATGAGTCGCAAGTCATCATCTTCATCTTCATCTCCCTACCCTCTTCCTAAATTTATTTTAAGTCGGTGCAAGTGAGGGAGAGGAATTGGTCTTCGATAATACTAATCCGTGAGGGGAAGAAATTAAGAATACGGAGTGTCACTACCCTTTCTCATCCCACGTGTATCAAGAGTCGACTAAGCAAGAACAAACTAAGCACGAAAACATCACTACACGGTGACGGAAAACTTCAATCAAACATCCTTCTAAAATTAAGTCACCGAGTATCACCAAAATTCACTACTAGTTTATTTTGAGTATGCCCAAAAATAGTCACAGAGCACCCTCAATAACTGTACTTTATCCAGTCTCCAAAAAGATTTAAAGTCACTGCTATAAATCTTTTGGCAAAACTATAATAGATGAATTTTTAAACAAATGTTGTTAACAGGGAATTACGATCGTACTACGAGTACAACTGGGAGAAGATGGGTGGTATCGACTACCGTGGTGTGCTGAAACTCTGTGAACAGCTCACCCTCCGCTCTGACGCTATCCTACACATATACGGACCTACATTTGCTAAGGTAATGAGATGTTTCTGTCTGTCTGATCAATATTTTCTTTCAAAATTAGCTTCCAAAAAAATGGAAAGCATGAAGCACCGCTTGAAGGACCCAAGCTCATAGTTCGAGGAAAACACATGCGCTGGTAAAGATTTCCGGGTTTAACTGCTCGACACAGAAATGAACAGCTGAACCGATTTGCTCAAGAGTGTGCTCTGTGCTCTGAAGCGGTGGCTTACGAGACCTCGGGAATGGGGAACAACTCATATTGTGATTTTCCACAAGCTCTCAGATCACGTGAAATAGTTTCTCAAGAGATTTACTAAACTGTGGTGAAGAGCTTCTTAACTTATAAAATTGGCGATAGTACACGGTCACAATAGTTTAAAATCTGGAAGATTCCGAGGATTTCTATTTGGAGTTAAAAGATGTAAGGGATCATAAACCCATTAAACCTTCCAAAAGCGGGAAAATAATCAACTGCGAACATAGGTATCTCCTTAGAAGAAAGGTTTTGATCTACTGTTCCACGATGATCAGATGGGTTATTATAGGGTTTATCAGAAGCTTACGCTCTCTCTGTCGTGCATTAGCTCCACGTAGTTTGTGACTCATGATCCATCATCATACGAACACGTATATTAACCCTTTACATGCCACTTACAACTTTTTTAAATGTCTCTGTTATCTCTTGTCTTAGTGTCCTGTTTTCGCCCAATGTGACATATCCCTCCTCCGGATGATCGGGCGATCAGTTCGCAGCGTATACTTCCTTCGGGACATGAAGATTATAGAGTATGATGATGTCGTAAATTGTGTGTACTTCGTTGACTATGGAGCGGTTGAGTCGAGGGTGACGATCGGAACAATGTGCCAAGCTGTTCGGTTACCTAGAGGCAGGTTAGTTGGTATTTAAAAATTATGATATTTGTGGAGGAAACGGGTATCGTGTCCCTCCAACATAAAGGGAGAATCCTCCGACCAGGCGAGGCGATCGTACCTGGCGGACCACTGCCCAAAGGTTGATGTTGGGATGTTATATTTAAGCTCATCAGCGCGAGAATTTCTATATCGCGATTTGGGATTAGTGGTTTGATGTTTCCGCTTGCGCTGTAAGTGGAAGTCGCCACAATATTATGTAACGCGATGGCCTCGTTAACTTTTTTCTTAATTTTATTATGAAATGTATTAAGTAAATGATAAGCTTCTACGTTAATACAATACATACAGTGTCCTGTACGTACCAACTGTTTCAAGCTACATCGTTCATCTTTCCAAACACTTCCTAGTAATGGATAGTATATAAAACATTAGTCTCTTCAATATGTTTCCAGAAAGAGGAAGCTTGTACGCTCTATATGTAGAGGATTCCCTACTACTGTTTTCAGTTGTAGTCACTGACTTTTATAACTCAAGATACATAAGTTGCTTAGTAAAGTTATCCTATGAATTCCCGATTTGGGAGGAAAAGTGGAAGACACAGACCATCGTACCATTCTTTTTCGTTACTTAATTCAGAAGTCTCTTAAAACGAAGTCGCGATCAAAGCATCGTCTCTTTTTAAAAAAAGAAAAAGAACTCCCGCATTAGGAATATAGTCCTGTGTCGCGGGTTATATTACAAACACACAAGAAACGAACAAAAAGAACTCAGAATAATAATTTGTGAATCACACAAAGTGTTATCCACAAAGTATGAAGCCACAACAATTGGGGCAGCAGAAAGCGGTGTGTCGACTGCTGAAACCACTAGGCCAACCGTGCGGTCCATTACTTTAAGTTATTTATATTATACAGCATATGACAAAGGAATATTTTAAAAAGCTAAATAGTCAGTTCCTTATATTAAAACAATACTCTTTAACACAGTTTGTTCGGCAACTTGGAAGCGATGCCGGCACAACGAGTACCTATGAACATCGTAGCAACAAGTCGACTCCACCTTCTCAAAATTAACTCGCAAGCTTTCTATCAAATCATCAACGAGTTTCCAACCACAAAGGCACTCTTGGAATTAGCTCGAATGACGGATAATCAGGTGCATTTGATTTTTTATTATTTCATTCCTTCTTATGTACCATTGGCAAGATCAGCCCCCCTAGACAAGTTACACTTGTCACTCAATCACGAGGTCAAAACAAAATATTAGCCAATAAAACAAGAGAGAATAGATAGAATACCAAAAAGCCCGTAGGTTAATTATCAAGAAAAGCTCTCAAATAGCAGACACCCTTGAGCATCGTCGTCGAGTTGCCAGCTTATTTTTTTTTATAGGATACACTTTGGAGAGTGCTCGAAAGCTCTTTTCGGACTGATCGAGCCATCTCCATTCCTTTATCGGACTACTAGGCGCAGGCAAAAGTTTCATCCATACGTTGTTGGCATATCCAAAAGTCGAACTAAACGGTTTGACAGCTCGTTTTTGGTGAGAGTCGCCGAAATTTGGAACGACCTGCCTGGGTCTAGTTTTCCTGATAAGTTGAACTCTGGAGCCTTAAGAGTAGAGAGTAGAGGCGTCAGCTATTGTAGAATGTAAACCTTTGCAACTTGGCTAGGACGTCTGGTTAGACGGAACACAGCAGGAGAGAAAACATACACGAAGGAGTATTAAGCTAAGATACCACCATTAATTACTGAAGAATACGGCTAGCAAGTATTGTTAAGCTCCATTGGATGGCAGATAAAAGCAGGATACGTAAATTGTTTTATCGAGGTGCTGGTATTGACAACTATTAACGAACTGATGTTACTTTGATACTAAAATCTGTGTTCTATTTGGATCTCATATTAATAATTCATAAAAATACAAACGTAATTCCAACTTAACTTTACAATATGACAAATAATAGTTAGGCTGTAGAGCCACGCTGATTTCAGCACGAATGGGCCATCTTGACCGGGGCAATACTACCCTCACACAGAAGACCATCCTAATAATGACAGCATTCTTGCTGTTGTATTTCGTTGGTGAGTGTGAGACCGAAGGCCCAATCACTCTGGGTCATTCTCTCGGCAGAAACAACTGACCAGCCCACCATGCTACATTGTCTACCCTCACAATGAGGATGGTGACCCCTACTTCTGGATTCTACTCATGTTGTCCAGGTTTAAATATAAAAAAAATACAATGTTTAAATCTTGAAGTAAACCAAGATTCTTGTCATATCGAGCAAATCGTAATAGTTTACGATCTGGCTGGAAAAATGCGAATGTAAAGTTTACGATTAAAAAACAAATATAAATCAAACTAGCGTAGTACCCTCTACGTTGAACATAAATTAATTTTTATACACCTCGTGACAGACAGACGCAATTTATATTCTATTTCTATGAATTATAATACCTTTACTACCTGGATGATGTGATAATTCTTGCATAACTTCGATGTCGGCCTCCGGGATCCGGAGAATAATGCAGAAAAATCTTAACAGGCCGGCATGGTATGATGATCTCTATATCCTCCCTCAAAATAAGGATGGTGACCCCTGGATTCTACTTAAGCTTTCCATCAAGCAGAGTAGAGTTATTATGGTAGGCTTAAATATAAAAAAAAATATGTACACAAAGCTTGAGTGCAATGTGGGAGGGTACTTCTTCACTTCGAAATATTGTGGGAGATATAAAGAGTCAGATATATATGAAATTTACAGGAATGTTAGTATATTATTCAGTACCAGTTGTATATTGTGGCAAGTCTAGTCGTTGATTTTGTGGATAGCGTATGCGACTCGGTCTCGGGTTCAAATCCCTTGTCAAGTGGTTTTAGGTTTTTCTTAGAAAATTCCTTATAGCAGCCCGGAAGTTTGGTAGTGATTCACGCCAATGCCTCAGAGAGCACGTAAAGCCGTCGGTAAAGGTTGACATGAACATCTATGGCTATCGTTATTGGGAAGTCAGTGCCCTCTAATATACTGACAACTAGTTCAATCTTCGAATTTCAGTTCTTCTTCCTTAGGGTTGCGGAGGTCCGATGCCAGTCGCTCCGTGGAAAAACTGAAATTCAGGTAAACCCGGTTAAACTAGTAGCCGACCCCAAATAAACTTGGGAATAAAGGCTAGGAAGATGATGTTTGTTCTGGTTAATCTCTGGAACGACTTTACCGATTTGGAGTGGCAGATGGCTGATGACATAACGAGTACCTTAGGCTATTTTTTTTACCTTACTATTGCAGTTATTGTATTACCTAATATATAGTCCATCATCATTACTCGCTATGTAACATTAATCGTTATTTACAGCATTATATCCTGGGGAATTTAGAGGATTTCAAGGTGAAACTGGATCCAGTCCTTAGCTCAACAACTCCTCCTCCGACCACCAGGAGGGACATCATCAAGTGCCTTTACTTCCAGGAGGGGCTTGTTTTGTGGTATCTCATATTGGTCAGCCTGATATGTATATTCATGGACCTCTATAATGCTGGATATCAGGTATGTGCCACTAATTGATGCATCAGAAGCGGCATGGCGTCTGATTAAACTATTAGGCCAATCGTGCAGTTCAAATCAAAATCTTTTTTTTTTATTGTCTCAGCAAAATTACATAGTGAAACTATCTCTTGGCTTCCAAATTAAGTAAAACTTGTAATATAGAAACCAAGTTGATTGATTCCCTATAAATATCTATAAAATTGAAAAAATAAGAAGATCTTAACAAAAACATAAATTAAAAAGAAAAACAATAATAATATGTAGTGAAAACAGTTAACAGAATTCATGATCTAAGTAAATGATAGTAAAGTATAATAATACCATAGACTCAAGACTCAAGACTCAAGACAGCACATAGGCATTGGTATACTTTATCAATTTATATAAAACAGGTTCGGTAGTGACTGACTGACAGACAACGCGCAGCTGAAACTACCGGGCGCAAAAAGCTGAAATTTGGCGTGTGTATTCTTTGAGGTCTAGGCGAGTACTAAGAGAGAATTTTCAAAAATTATATAAATGAGTGTAAAAGTCAATCAAACTTTAAATTAAAAATCCAAACTTTACAGTAATAAAGCTTTATACATCAGTATAACACGTGGACATAGCCACAGGCATAAGCTAGTTAGCCTATAAAATAAGACGTTAATAGTAGAACAGGAAAACATTATGCCCACGAAACAACCTTCAAAACTCCACTGATGGATAAATAATTCTCTCTCTCTCCTTGGATGGCAAATTTTGTTCTACTGTGCTAGCGTGGTGAGTTGGTATAGGATTTTTTTCAACTTTTCCTTCCCTCTGCAGTAATTTCATCCTGCGTTTATTTGTTTATTTCTCCCCTAGCCGCCTCTTACGGAACCCATAGTATGAATAGGGTGGTGACACTGTGTACTTTTAATCCATCACTACTCGCATATCAAACAGAAACAATACTTCCTTAACTACTTTTCAGGACAACAGAGCCTGGCTAATTCTGGCATTGTATATCTTGGACATGTGTTTCTTTTTGAAAATCTTGATGCAGTTTGCATTGCCATTGCTTGTCACCAAGCGAAGCTTTAAAGCCTTACTTCTACCGTTGCGAAGAATGTAAGTTAAAAGACAACATGCCATTATTTAACATTAAGAAATTTCCCTTGAATTGAAGATTAGAATATTACTAGGATGTTGTGCAAAAAAAAATCGAACATTTGACACACAACGCCATGAAGTATCAAACTAGACATACCTTTTGCTATGGGTTACTTGACAACTTCTGTACAAACATACATATATAAATTTTCCACGTCAGACTTTATAGTTAGAACACGCCTGCATTTCCTAAGACTCACTTTCGGAAGAAATCCCTAAAGCTGTCCGTGAATAATTATTAAATAATAAACCATGCGTGTACAGTATTATCTAGTTTGGCCTTTTGAAGGAAGGACCACAGCTTTGAGTCAGCCTATTCATACAACCGGCATATGAGCCCAGCCATCTCCTTAATTAACGACTCGAAGAGCGACACTACCGCTAGCAGGACATTGGGTAGGCCGTGAAAAAAAAAACTAGATGTAAACTAATATTAGAAGCCTAGTCTCATCTTCCTAGCTTTTATTATTCCCAAGATTATAAGGGGTCGTCTACTAGTTTAACCGGTTTTATCTGAATATCAGTTTTTCCACGCGACATCGAAAATCCGCAAACCTGAGGGTGACGTGATTTCGTAGATTGAATTAATTGTCAGTATTTCAGAGACCGTTAACAATTAAATTGTAATTCGAAATATTAGTGTGATATTGTTTATTCATAGGTACTTTAGACGCGAGTTCAAGTACGATATGATCTCGTGCGTGCCAATAGAGCTCTTCGCATTCATCGCGACAGAAAATCGGTGGCTCTGGTTCTCTTGGCTGAGAATCAACAGGATGTTTAGACTTGTTAGTTTCATCTTGGTTATTTATGTAATATGATTGCGAGATAATTTCAAGTTCATATTGGTGAGGAACTTCTGTAGACGAGTTTTTTTATTATCAAGCTTAGCAAAGTGACTCTACTCTATGAGTAGAATCCAGGAGTTGTGTTCACCATCCTCATGGTTAGGGTAGGCAATGCAGCATGGTTACCCATACCTTGGCGGCCTGTTCATATGTTACTGCATCATTCTTCAGAGACCGTGAGAATGATGCAAAATGATTGGCCCTCCGGTCTCACACTCACCAACGAAATACGACAGCGAGAATGCTGTCATTATTAGGATGGACTTCTGTGTGAGGGTAGTACTGCTCCAGTCGAGCCGGCGAATTCCTCCAAAACGACAGTTTTTGTTACAGTTTACAGTTAAAAAGTAACTTAGTAGCAACTGAAAAACAGGCTTTTGATGTGAAACATCTATAGCCGCACGTAAAACAGATTTCTGGCCTGGCGACGCGTCGCCACGCCACGCTATACGATGGTATATATATACAGTCTATATGCAGTAGTGTGTACGGTGTACACACTACTGCATATAGACTACTATTTTAATAATTAGTAATATTTTATTTTATCATTATGACATATTTAGTTCCTATTACAATATGTTCTTTTCTGCATATTACTTTTACAAAATAATGGCGATGTTTCACATCTGCCAGGCGTCCCGTGACGGCTCACATTTTTTTCTTTTACAGTCTTTAACAGTTTACTGCTGGACATAGGCATCTCTTTCTCTTAGAAAGAAGGTATTGGTTTATATCACGCTACTACACCAGACAAGTTGGTATGGCGTTTGTTTTAAGTTTTCCTTTGTCATTGCAGTGATCTTGTCCTGCTTTATATGCTCACTGGACAAATACGGGTGGCGACACTCTGTATTCTTAATCCGTCACCACACCGACACACGTCACACATCTTCAACACCAGCCCCACTATCCAAGTTGCAAACGTTTTTCATTTTCTATTCTCTTGTTTCATGGGTTAATATTTTATTTTGATTACGTGACTGAGTGACATTAGACACTGAAACAAGAGAATAGAATAGCAACCGAAAACGAGAAAAAAAAGGGGCCAAGTGCGAGTCGGACTCGCCCATGAAGGGTTCCGTAGCAGCAAGTAACATCATATAAAAGTTTTTGTAGTTCGTTGTAACTTTCATCGATGTTTTAATAATAGTGTTTTGTTTGAAATAAATGTAAATTTCGTTTAAAAATTGACGTATTAAAAAAACCACTTACTAGATCTCGTTCAAACCAATTTTTGTTGGAAGTTAACATAGTAATGTAAATCACATATTTTTTTGTCTTATCATTCTCTATTTTACACACACACACACATTTTACCACTTTGGAAGTGTCTCTCGCTCAAACTATTCAGTTTAAAAAAAAATGATATTAGAAACCTCAATATCATTTTTGAAGACCTATCCATAGATAGTACCCCACACGTATGGTTTTGATGAAAAAAAATTTTTTGTGTTTCAGTCCTAAGTATGGGGACCCCCAAAATTTATTGCTTTTTTTCTACTTTGGTGTAAAAATATTAATGCGGATCACATAATACATCTACTGACCAAATTTCAACAGTATAGCTCTTATAGTTTCGGAAAAAAGTGGCTGTGACATACGGACGGACAGACAGACAGACATGATGAATCTATAAGGGTTCCGTTTTTTGCCATTTGGCAGCGGAACCTTAAAAATTATTTGCGGTATCGATAGATCATCCATTTGACATTTGATTTCCCGCCACTTACCGCGTTCTTGTTATTCTAATGACGTCATACTTTGCCAGGTAACAGTAAGTAACTGTTTGAAACGTCGGAGCGAACGTATAAAAGTAAACATCATGATGAGCACCATAGTAACGGTGACCATTTGGTTCAGCCTCTTCGTCCACGGATCCACCTGCATATGGTACTTTATCGGAAGTCTGGAGGAACAGGAAGAGACTCAATCTTCATGGATTTATACCGGTAATGCAGTTGTAATCCTGGCTAGTTCTAACCCGCCTTTAAATAAACTCAGTGAAAAACAATTAAATGGTTGTATTTTATTTGGAAAACATACAGTATCCTATGATTAATTACTTTTAATTAAATTACTGTGAACTATATACGCGTTTTCACATTTGCATGATTTTTTAGAAAAAAAAACTATACGATAGTAAAAAAAACAGAAAACAATAATAACCTCACGAACAGTTGGAGAACCTATTTAAACCACTGCGTAGGACACAAATACGCCTACATACAGTTGAACTTGTATTAAACAAGTCCAACTCAGACAAGTCTTTTGACTTGTTTCCTGTAAGAATAAGTAAAGAATTTTCTGTAAGAAAAACTCAACAACACTTTTGGCCCGACCCGGGATTTAAACCCGAGACCTCTTGACCAGCAGCCGCATACGCTAACCACTAGACCAACGAGGCAATACAACAATATTTGGAGTGATCCACAAATCATTGTTCCGAAACAGATGTTCTTTGTGCCCGTGAAAATAAATAAATATTTCGGACATCTTACACACAACGTCATCTAGTCCCAAACTATGCAGAGCTTGTATTATGGGTACTAAACAACTGATATAAATACATAAACATACTTTATTTTGTAAATACATACATAATTATTATACATAGAAAAACACCCAGAGTCCGAAACAAATATGTGTGGATCACACAAACATTTGGTCTACCCGGGAATCGAACCTGAGTCCTCTTGATGAGCAGCCGCATACGCTAACCACTAGACCAACGAGGCAGGCAATAAAATGAATGTTTATGCGGTAGTTGTCTTTTTCGTTAATCAATATTTTCTCTTCACAGATGAGGGCCTCAGTTGGTGCAGAAGCGAGTATATTTGCTCTCTGTACTTCGTGATCACTACGTTCACGCAAAATGGAGTGGGTGACATTATGCCAAAGAAGCAGTCCGAGGTCTGACGTCATGTGTCTTTAGCGTAGAATTGTGTTGTTATTTTATTAAAAACTTGCTTTCGCCCGAGGCTCCGCCCGCGTTTATGTCGGTCATCGTAATAATAAGTAGTCTGTGTGTGTCCTTTCTCAGACCATCTGTGTACCAAATTTCGCTTAAATCGGTTTAGTAGTTTTGCCGGGAAAGCCGGATAGACAGATAGACAAAGTTGCTGTCGCATTTATAGTATTAGTTAGGAAGTAAAGATTAATATGGATTATTTGTACTACCAATATTGTGTCTTACAAGTATATAAGGTAGTACTGTTTTAAAAAATCGCATAGAAAATATGACAATATGTTTTTAAATGGATCATTTCGGACCTTTAAATAGGTTGGAAATTCAGGCATGTCTAAAGTGATATGGATAAATTGTCATGTGAAATACATGAAAACCGATATGTATTCCAGGGATGCCATCTTTTAAAATTTGTTAAACAAGACAAAAAATACAAATTCCCCGGCTTTTAGAGTTCAAAACTCGGACAGGAACAGTTCCTTTTTATACACGACTATTTTTTAATGTCCAGAGAAAAAAATATGTGGTATTCAGCTTTCTATACTGAACATATTTATGTAATTAAAACAAAAAAAAATACATGTTAATATTTTCCCGAAAACTACCAAATTTTTTTCATAACGCATGATATAACTCACGACATGATATTACGTAACAAGAAAGTGTCAATGTCCTAGCCTGCGGGTTGCGGGTGCGAGCGGGGTACCTAATACCTACGATGCGCCGCGTGCGCCTAATGGCGGCATGCTTTGAACTGATTTGACATTATTGGGCGATGCGTCGCACACATTGAAACAGAAAATGTTATTCATTGATAATAAAAATACGCGTGTGTAAAATATTTGGGTGCCAATAAATTATGGGCGTATTTTAACATTTTAAAAACCATAATAACTCAGTTATTTTTGTTTTTTGGGTATTTGTTCTATGGTGTTTTATCTTAGTATATAAGTTCTTTATCTGCCCCTAGTTTTTCTCTGGTAATTAAAAACTAACCGTGTATAGTCAATTTGTCGAATAAGTTCTACATCGTATATTTCTTAAGACATAAATGGTACTCTTCTTTTGAAGATCTTAGAGTTCTAAGGAACTTCATAAATCTTTAATCGACCGACCGATAACCAGAAAATTTTATTTGTAGTCCGGGTTTGACACGGATCAAGCCACTAGGCCAACCACGCAGTCTAATTTCTAAAATACAGTTCATCATGATCAACAGCATTTAACAGTCCACTGCTGGACATAGGCCTCTCCTCAGAAAGGAGGTGTTGGCCTACTGTACCACGCTGGCCAGACGGGTTGGTATAGGGCTGGTTTTCAAGTTTTCCTTCTCTTTGCATCGCATGCCCGCGAGTTGAATAGGAGTGGAGACGCTCTGTATTCTTAATCCATCACCACACGGAAATACAGTTAACTTCAGGCATATGATAGGACAGGACAACAGGTAGTAGAGCACGCTGATTTCAACACGAATAAGACGGCTCGACGGGAAAGTACTATCCTTACACAGAAGACCATCCTTATATTGACAGCACTCTTGCTACGGCCGCCACGCTATGGGTCAAAATGCTGCATTGCTTACACTTACAATGCGGATGGTGACCTCTACTCCTAGATTCTGATAATGCTTTCCATCAGGCAGAGTAGAGTCATTTTGGAAGGCTTAAATAGGAAATGTAAAAAATAGAAATAAGAACATCATCAATGTATTGCAGGTAATATACGTGACGATTCTGATGATAATTTCTACACTTGCATTCATGATGTACGTGGGAGAGTTCTCCAAGCTGATCCAGTTTAAATCATTTAGATCCTTCAACTTCTACAGCAAATATTTAGAACTGCAGGTAACTGTTAGCTAGTCTTCTTTAAATTTTTAAAAGCAGATTGTACGGTGCAACCGTACTCCACAATTACTGCGCTTTAATCATAATTGTATCATTACATTGCAACCATTTTTATTGTGGATCTGTGCACAATCTCGCGTTCGTACGCCGTACATGTCATTCACCTAATTAATCAGTTATCAATAAATATCACTTAAATATAACAGTGTCTATCAATCATCAATTTATCTATCATTTCCCAAGCTGTACAGTTAGCAGACTGTACACAGATAGTAATAGATCATAAATTCCATAAACTAAAAATCCCAAAACATAGTTTTGTCCTGTTAAACGTTGTTCTAAACGCCCAAGATTGACTAAGGACTAAAACTACATCTAAACTATTAGAGAAGTCACACTTAAAATAGACTTTATTAGTTCAGTTTAGTTCAGACAACAAATTTAGAAGCATAGCTGTCAAATAAATAATTAAGTGGTTAGCAGTTACTCCCAAAGTATATTGAAAGGATGAATAGATGACATGGGCATGGGCAGAGCTGTTTTTGAGTAAACGGAGAAAATAAACAATTATACATCACGTGGTGCTTACTGTAGACTTACAAGTTACATTCGTATGAGTCAATGTGTACATCGTACCTTGTACCACCTAAAATGTGAGCGTTTAATATGACTCTGCATGCCATTCTGGGAATTACTGTCTTGATTGTATGGATTTGTTAATTATAGTAGACATATTCGCCCTCACTCACACTAAATTTAAAAAAATTGCTACGGAATCTCTTTTTGTTTCTTAAAGACCCATACCATGCATTTGTTGTAATGGTTTAAATTTTTTATCGCAATCCCTCTTTTATATTTGTATAACGCACGTCCGTTAACTTACCCTATACCAAATATCAACCTGTGGACAATAGTGTGGGTTATATGTTATAAACACAATCTGGCAGTTTTTTTTTTTGTAAAAACTATAATGTAAAACTGTTTTTTGTCCCAAATAAATAAAATAAAAAAATAAAATTTAACCAACCAGTGATCTCTGGTCAATATTAATCTGTCATGTACAGCTGTAGATATAAAAAATTGAGAAGATTGACAAAAATATCCAATTCTATGCATTTGGCGGGAATATTTGGCAGCGCATGCAACGGCCGACGTTGTGACGTGGGTGAAAAAATGTTTACTATTGATGTTTCGACCGCAATATCTTTTTTATTTGTTTGTTGAAAATATACATTGCGTAGTAGTTATGAAACAAATTGTCATATGACCACACACGATGAGCATTGCTATCACAAATTTACCTTCTCAAATGACAGAAAAATAAAAAGACAATTTCGTTTAATTTATTAAGTTAAAATGTTAACTCTTGAAAAGCGCAGACAGCTGCTAGACGCAATGTTTGCTGTTAAAATTTTAAAACACAAAATTGATTCTCCACGTGTTCTCGCCTTGTTCAACTTTCGCACCCCAACCAGAATACCCAGAAATAGTATTACTCCACTTTATCCACCTCCAAGAAGAACAGTGTTAGGAGCTAACTCACCGTATGCTAGATTATGTAAAATAATCAATAGCTGCAGCGACATTATTGACTTGCACGTCGACTCAATACAAAAATTGAAAAACAACATAATAAATCACCTCTCGAAATCTTAAATTTCACACACATAATTTACACACACACACACACAGATATACAAACACGGTACAGGCATGGATATTTACACCTTTTTAGGAACATTCTGTAATCTGTTATCAAATAAACATCGCACTTTACAGCACTTGTCTGTTGTCCACTCGAGTTTTTTTTGTAAACTTTTACCTTTTTTTTTTCTGTTAAATATTGATTAATATTTGTGATTAGGTAGTTAACTTAATTAGCTTGATGTGTTTACCTATAAGTGTTTGTTACACCCTATTGTTATCTATGTGAATGTATTTTGTATTAGTTTTAGTGTAAGCAAACGTTGGTGAACCTAATAAATAAATAAAAAAAAAAAAAAAAAAAAAAGTCACTTACATCGCTAATTACCAGTAATAGTACAAAGATAGTACGTAATATTTTCAGTGATAAAAATTGTATGATCTTATTATTGTCATGGTCATAGGCTAAACAAACAGCCCGCTTCTACAGTTCGAAAGTCGTAAATGCGAATTAGGTGGGGAAGGGCTGGATTACTGGTATTTGGGCCTCCTAACGACTTAACAACAACTGCTCTATAAACATCGTGTCACTCGGAAGCCGACACAAATGTGCCCAATCACTGCTCACACATTGTACAAGATTACTTCTAAATAAGCAATTGCAAACCGTCCTTTTTTGAAAGCTACTTAACCCTTAGAAACAATAAGAACCCATTAGTTTCGGGCCGGAGGTAGTAGAGCCACGCTGATTTCAGCACGAATGGGCCGGCTCGATCGGGGCAGTACTTCCCTCACACAGAAGACCATCCTAATAATTACAGCATTCTTGCTGTCATATTTGGTTGATGAGTGTGAGTTCCGGATGCCCAATCATCCTGCATCATTCTGAAATTCATGATGAAAATAATACAGAAACATCTGACTACACATGCTGCCTTGCTTACCTTAACAATGAGGATGGTGACCCTTGGATTCTACTCATGCTTTCCATCACGTGGAGTGGAGTCACTTTAGTAGGCTGTATCAAAAGGTCGAAGCGTCATAGTCTGATTGTTACTCATGAAGTACCAATATTCCAACTTTATATCTTCCAGGAGTTTTTGAAGAACAACCGCGTGTCAAAGAACTTGGTGGGGATTGTAAACAAATATACTCTGCATCTATGGCGGACGTCGCGAGGGTTACAGGTCCCGCGCTTCCTGAAGAAAGCCCCTCTCTCACTCCGACTGAGGGTTATGTCAGCAGCTTACTTACACCACCTCGAGAACGTAACACTTATTTTACTTTATGATTATGTTATTACCTTTATTTTTATATTCGTCCCGTTCGTGGGTGTTGTAAACAGCACAGCAAAGAGTGAAGAATACCGTGTGGCCAGGATGGTACACGTGAATGGCCTGAAAAGTTACCGAACTGTCCATATTTTTTTGAGGAATTTTGTATTATTATTATTGTATTTTTATAATGGACGCGCACCTTTAATAGTCGGCGACAGCATATGTCTATCTTTTAAGGTTGGCTCACAATAACCTTTTTTAATTTAAACAAGTTTGATTCCGTGGTATAACATCACGCAACAGGCAATAGAAGACGGAGATGGGGCTGTTTGGGTCAGCTAGTAATAATGATAATGATTGAAAATGCCTTTTTTCTTGTATTACTAATGTGTTATTTAACATTTCAGCTTAACATATTTAAGAATTGCGAATCGGCATTCTTAAGGCAGTTGGTTGGCTGTTTCCGATTGTATCATTACAATGAAAGTAAGTCATTAATAAATCTCAGGAGCTTACTTCTACGATCACAGTCCAAAGCCGGCAAACGTGAGAAACAGGCGTTGGCTTCGTTTTTTAGGGTTCCGGAGTTCATGTTCATCATTCATAACCCTTATAGATTCGTCAAACGGTTGGTGCTAGAAAGATTGTGATTGAAAGAAACTTTGCAAGAATATGTGTTGTAATTACGTCGACAAAGTGCTATAATAAAATTAAGAAAAATATATTTATTTGGGGTATCTCCCCTACACGTAAAGTGGGGATGATTTTTTGTCCTCGCGTCTACCTCATCATGTTGGATATCATTAGATAGGTCTTTAAAAACATTATGAAGTTGCTAACACCATTTATCAATTTAGATATCCGTTTGCGAGTTATTCGACTTTTGTGAAAACAGGGCGCCCCCCTCCCCCCCCCCCCCCTCTAAAACAGGCACTTCAATTTCATTTATTTGTATTGATTTTCCTCATAATGTATTTTAATAAATTGTGTGTTATTTAGACATGTACGTGGTAAAGGAGGGTGATATCACCGACTGTATGTACTTCATTCACACGGGGAAAGTGCAAGAAATCGCTACGGAGTTGCACAACAGACATAATCCAAAAGTTTATCTCGCAAAATCTTGCTTTGGAATAGTAAGTGCCAGTATTACCGCTTGCTGATAGTATAAATAAATATTTTGGACATCTTACATACAGCGCCATCTAGTCCCAAACTAAGCAGAGCTTGCACATACATATACATACATACATATACATAATACATAGAAAACAAACTCCGAAACAAATATTTGCAGATCACACATACATTCCGTTCGACCCGGGAATCAAATAGATTTACATTACCTTACCTGGCATATACCTACAGATTTTGGTTTAACAAGACTTTTAAGGGGCCTTTTATAAAGGGTTAGGTAACCCTCAGTGATATTTTGAGTTTCAGCAACCGTTAGGGTACACCATAATCGGATTGCGACCGAGAGTCTCAGAACTCTCCCAGTCCGCCAGCTCTGGGAATGGGTCAGTTACCGCAGATAATTTGGGCTCCGGAGATCGTTTAACGATCTCCGTCCTTCATAAGCGCAAGACATGGTAACAGGTGAGGCCATCTGTCACCCAGAGGCTAAGTACCCACGAAGCGTTTTTCTCCCGTGCCCGCTGGAATGGTGGAACTACGGTTTTATTTCTATACTCAAGAAACCGGTTATTTGCGCGGTTACGCGGCCGTCGCGGTTGCGATATTAGCCCGCCACGTTTGCGGGCAATGATCGCAAGACAGGCGGTTGCAAGATGGGCGGTAATGTTCAGTTGAGGTTCAGACCGCCAAGGGTGCGGGCGACCGCGACCCGCGCGGTTCTACAGGTTGCCCGCCGGTGCAGCAGGAGCCGCAAACAACCGCGCCCACCGCGGGCGTAAAACGAGTCGTGAGTAGTGCTTTATTTTTTAAATATAAATCTGCATTCTACGGAAGCTGCGGGCCCGCAACCGCAGCGGGCACGGGAGAAAAACGCTTCGTGTGTATGTATGCTAACAGAAGCAGACTAGGATGGACAAAAAAGGGAAACACTTAAATCTCTCTTAAAATTCAGGGGCTGCCTACGTAACCTAGTTGATGAAATCTAGTGAAAACAACTTGAATTACCTGTCCAATGCCTTCCCGTATCGCGTAGCAGTGTAATAATTATTATTAGTGGAATTTACATACATTATACACGACTGCCTGGCCTTGACAACTAGTAAACTTTGAAACAAACAAAATAAACCGCATATTGAAAATACAGTTGACAATTCTGTCCGAACAAAGTTGATGACGGTAGTCATTAAGTGACTCAATTCCTCATTTGGTATCTATATCAACGTCATCAGCCCGTCGCAGCGCCATGATTACTGATTGAATTAAAATCAGTAATATTGTCTACAACTATTTCCCTTAAATACCAAATACAACTACGTTACTAAAACGATGATTATGATGATATTGACGACTATGATGCTATTTATATAAAGTTTAAAGCTCAAATTTATCATTAAACAATTTCTAGTTGCAGGGAGTAGTACGTGACACACCCTATACTTATTCGTACCAGACTACGAATAAGTCTCAAGTTCTCACTCTACACCTAGACGATTGGGAGTACTTACTTGCCCACTTCCCTGAAAGCAAAGCATCCATACATAATCGTATGAAAGATATTGGAATAGACGTGGACAGTAACAAGTGGCCGGGGGGTGATGATCCTGAACCTTCCCCAGATTCAGTACCTGGGACAGAAAACAACACATTCATATCCAATTTACCCAATTTTTTCCCTTACGATAACAGGCGGATGTTTGAAGCAGGCCCTTCAGGACATAATGAACGTCAAAATTCAACAGAATCCAGTGCTTCATATTTATCGAAAGATTATTCAAACACTGATTTGCATAAAACACGTAAAGCCATTCGTAGAATGACTTCTGATAGCTTAACCCCCAGCGTTTTTGGTCCGGTCGAAGACAAGGAAACAAGCATGATAGCTCCTGAATCAAACGAGTTCAAGAGCAAGGATAAACATTTTGTTGGAATACGAAAGAGAATTGCGAACATTTTAAAAAAGTTAATGGGTAGATATTCTGGTATGGACCTAACCAGAGAAGAGACAGAAGCAGAAGAGGATGCGACACAGGCTCTTCTAAAGCAATTAGATGAGGCCAGACGATTGATAGGAGAAATGGAAAAGAAAAACCGATTTCGATCTATTAAACGGGTAAACACACTTCCGAAAGATGAAGACACTGAAAAGTATGTACTCTCTCTTGATAAAAGTAGTTTCATTGAAGATAAGGCCGAAGAACATCAATCTGCAACATTACTGCCTCGATCGCTTCAAATTCGAGATGGGCAATCAAATATAGATTCATCAGAAAGTTCTCAGATGACAAACCTTACTCGAAATGTTGATACGTCTTCTGACTTTGTGAGTAAGCACAGTGATAAAACGGACGATAGCACCAGCTCAATAGACAAGTCAGAAACAAAAGACAAGCCTAGAGTTGATAACGAATTTGAAGAATTGGAAAAGCAAGTTACCCCGCATGTTGAAGAAACAGATAATAATAAAGTTGATGTAGAGGTGGAGAAACCACCATTCCCAGCTACTTTAAAAGCAACCTCATATATTGCAGAAACTCCAGATTGGATGGCTGAAGTGATGAAAGAACACGATGCTGAAATGGAAGATATAGCAGACAATCAATCCAAACAAGATCACAAAGACGATACAAGCAGTCAAAGCAATTCAGATAAACCAGTTAGTTCTGGACCTAAAAATAATATACTCTCTGGCACCCAAATTACCACAGCTTCAAATGTTGAAACTCAAGAAACTGATGCTGATCTTGAACCTTTGCCAATAAGTGCACCAGCACATGAAGATGATGATAGTAATGAAGAATTAAACGATAAACCATCAATAAATCAAGACAAGTTACATAGTCCAGCTGTCACTGACTTGAAATCCTTAGAAAATCAGGGCAGCGAAACTATGCAAGATAAACTTGAACTGCATTCACAAAAAAATATGCCTGAGACAGGGGATGCTGATATAGAAAATATTCTGACAATAATTAGCAGCGAACCGAACATAGGTAAACAGCAATCGCGAGATGTTGACATTGAAACTATCCTCGACGCTACTGAACTACAAGAAGAAATTGAATCTGTAAGTGGTCTATCACCTGATGAATTACCACTCGTTGACAAAAATGCAAATGATAACGTATCACCTGATACTCCTAATATTGTATCATCTCAAGTTGATGAAGATACTCGTACATCAACCAGTTACATCGTAAAAGACGATGAAACAGCTGCAATTCCTGGAACATCTAAGGATACACCCAAATCTACACTAAAAAGGAAGAAACCTTTTGTACCGATCAGATATGATGAAAAAGAAGCTAGATCATCTAAGACCGATAGTCAAAATAAAGACCAAGATGCTGAGGAAACAGCAACAAGTGAAGCTAAAGATGCCACTGATTCAGGGAACGATCAGAGCTCTTCTACAAAGGATAAAGATAGTAAAGATGAACCTAAAACTTAAAATATTAGTTTCAATTAATTTTGTTTTAGTTATGATTTTTCGTTTTTTTTGATATTGTTGCACTATTTGATATCAACTAATTATGGTATACCAAACTACCTACCTATTTCCTAAGAGTATTGTACTTTGAAATTCACATGAAATACATGTTTGGTGTTAGATATAGTTGTTAGTTGATTAACTTTGTTCCAAGTATTAATATTTTAAATAAAAATATGATAAGTGTCTTGATACTCTTTTATTTCGTTTCTCACAAAAGAATATAACCATTTGACTGCCTTGTTGGTCTAGTGGTGAGCGTATGCGGCTGCTGATCAAGAGGTCTCGGGTTCGATTCTCGGGTCGGACCAAATGTTTGTATGATCTGCAAATATTTGTTTCGGAGTTTGGGTGTTTTCTATTTATAAAATGTATATCTTTACAAAAAAAGTATGTATGTATTTATATGTTTATTTTACAGGATTTTGGGCAGCCCATTCTTAACATATTTTCTAATATACTAAATTTGTTATGTTTCATTCTATTATCAGCTCGGTGAAGGTCGTTGTAAGGTCAGATTTTCTACTATAATACATAAACATATCATTATTGGACAACCAAACCATGACGTGGATGACCATGGTGCTTTGTTTCCATTTGCAATTCGATTCTGGTTATGCTTTTCAGCAGGCATAGTAGTCACTTTGGTAGGCTCATTACATATAAAAAAATAGGTAAATACGTTACTACTCCAAGCTATGCCTTCATGAAGCCAACATTTATGACTGCCTTGTTGGTCTAGTGGTTTGCGCATGCGGCTGCTGATCAAGAGGTCTCGGGTTCGATTCCCGGGTTGGACCAAGTATTTGTGTGATCCACAAATATTTGTTTCGGAGTCTGGGTGTTTTCTATGTATAATATGTATGTATTTACAATAAAAAAGTATGTTTATGTATTTATATCAGTTGTTTAGTACCCATAATACAAGCTCTGCTTAGTTTGGGACTAGATGACATTGTGTGTAAGTTGTCCGAAATATTTATTACTAGCTTTCGCCTGCGGCTCCGCCCGCGTGTATGTCGGTTATCGCGGTTAAAAGTAGCCTATGTCCTTTCCCAAGTTCAGTTCTATCTTCATACCAAATTTCAAAATCGGTTCAGTGGTTTAGGCGTGAAAGCGTACTCATTAAAATATATCTACTGTTGGTAGTAACTTCACAAAAATTCAAGAATTTGTAAAAAAACAAGTAAAAGCAGTTGCATATGTTCTTCTTAAATTGTTTTTTATCTAAATACGTAAACCATCTATGTTTCTATTAGGGGACGTTCATAAATCACGTGATGTTTTTAGCCATTTTGTAACCCCTCCCTCCCCACTGGTGATACGTGGTGAGGCTTAGAACAACTCCCCCCTTCTGCCAAATTCACGTGCAGTTTTTGTAAATCCAAAAAACCTTAAAATTCAGCTTGGAAACGGCAAGTCAGGGACACTGACGCCGTTTTCGGTTTACAAAACCATTATTACACGTAATATCTTATACTATACCCCCGTCCCTCTTTGTGATATTTCGTTGACGGCCTCTAAGAGCTGGTATACGTAGCTGTCTGTCTAAAACAATCTGTAAATAAATATGCTCTCTGCTAGCTGTTAGCCGTTTCAGCGAAGTGAGTACTATAAATATACTTGTAATACAGGCGATCGATAAAGAATGCATCGTACCATAGCATGGGCGTCATCAGCTCAGAACGTCTCATTCACCGATATTGACCCGAGCTTATCAATTAGTGGTCTTAAACATCTGGCATTGGACCAAATGTGCAGCTATTTGTGCACTAATCCCCTGCATTTGCTTAAATCGTGAAATTGGATGTTTTTGCAGTGTTAAAAACTCGAACACTGTGCTCTGCAAGGTGCAAATCAAACGAAAATTTTGATTTCAAAATGAAGTTTATGTTTCTACTATAGAAAAATAAATGCTTTGAATATTATTTTATTTCATTTTCATAATGTTGTGTTATTTCAAACATCATTGCGCGCCAAAAATGTCTAATGGCCGACAGAACTGTCAAAGAGTAGATCATGGTTTCCGATGCTAATTATTTGTCATTTTACGAAGTTATGTTTTAATGGATTTAATCTGTCTCTTCAATAATCGTTTTTATTTTATAATAAAAATAAATGGTATACTTCTAGTTACAATAAATTCAGAGATTTTACATCATACGTTTATGTATTAAAAACATTGATGGAAACACTACGCCGATAACATAAACATTTTTTTCTGATCTATTCATATCTTATAATGTAATATTTGTTTATTTTGATACTAATTATCTGACAGTTTCACTGTCATTAGTAAATATTTAATAAAATGTAATTGATTAGTATTTTCTTTGCGTAATAATGTTCGTGATATAAATACGTCATCATCAAACCACGTTTACTGCTGAACCTTGTAGATACAAGTATCGTAGTGTACGTAATTATTAGATTTATATCTAAATCCGTAACTTAAAAAGGAGGATGACTGTTGGCGTAAAAAGTTTACCAATAATACTAGGAACTCATGTTTTTTTGCTGTAAGTCGGACTGATTCGCGATAAAATTAAAAAGATTTCGATACCTGCTCTCTCCGACGTTTCGAATATGTTACACCGCTCGTGGCCACTGGTTGACTAGACTAGAATTTACCGACTAGAACAAGACCTTTTTAATTTTATCGCGAATAAATCCCGTTTACAGCAAAAACATGAGTGTGTGTAAAAGTCGCAAAAATCTATAAATTATCTGATATCTGAAGATATTAGGGACTATCTGACCAACGCAACTTCATCTTGTCTATGGCTCGTAGTTTTCTAATTGTGTAATGTAATTTGTTTACCATAAAAATGTTATAGAACCAACAACAGATAAAAGGTTGTCAAATTTTTAGGCCTATACTTAGAATTTTAAAGAAAACAATTCTTTCAAACATTATTTTTAAGCCATTGTATAGCTTTTATCGCGGGCTTTGATCGCGGCGACCGAATCAAGAAATTCCGTAACGAAAAAACCTAACACCCTGTGTTAAAAAAGGATAGAGAATATGATTGTAGCTGCAGTGCGACAAGGACAAATAACGGGCGCTTTGCATGCGTCATAGAATAATCAAATAGAAGGCACAATATATAGCGTAGCGTAGCGGACGCTATATATTGTTTAATAAGACGCTAATGGAGTACCGTCAAATTAAATCTTAGTGTTTTTTTATTCTATAGATATGCTTGCAACAAATACTGCATAAATAAAAATAAATAAATTATTCTAATTGCATAAATTGATAAAAATACTATGCAATAGCTTTACCGCGGCAGTCCCCGAGTGCCACACGACTTTTTTTGTTAATTTAACTGTTTACTCGGTGCATGTAGTGAAAACGATCAATAGAAAAAAAAACGTTTTTGCAATATTTTTAATGATACTTAGGTCCTTTTGGTCGTAGCATGATAACGTGTTAGGTACTTTTTCCCTTCCTCGAGAACTGAGCCATCGAACACTATGCTTATCACGATCCTCCACACAAACAAACACACTCTTCTGCTTCATACCACTATGTACAGATTTGTTATGACAAATAGAAATGATCTTAATCTTGTATAGAGAACTAGCATTCGCTCGCGTCTCTGCTTATATGTCAGTTACCGCTGTAAGAAGCAGCCTATATATCCTTTCTCAAGCTCTAAACTATCTGTATTAAATATTCAATTCGGTTCAGTAGTTTTAACTCAAAGCACACACACACACAGACAGACAGAGTTACTTTCTAATTAATTTGCTTCTATAATCTCGCAAGGATTAGACTTTTAGAATTGTTTTCTGAGAATTCTCAAATCACATTATTGACTTATAATTTTATGATTCTCATAATTTTCATCATCTTGCTGTACCTCTCCTGATTTTAATTAAAGTGGGAACCCAAATCTTCTAAACTCCATGGAAATGTAATCTTTTCATTGTGAGGATAGGCAAAACAGCATAGTGACCTATACCACGTCGTCCTAGTCAGGTAATTCTGCATCATTCTCCCGGCCTCTGGAAGCCGGGATAATGATGCAGAATGATTGGACCTCCAGTTTCACACTCACCAACGAAATGCGAGACCAAGAATGCTATCATTATTAGTATGGTCTTCTGTGTGGGGGTAGTACTGGCAGTGAACCAGCCGTTCAAAACAATTCTTTCAAACATTATTTTTAAGCTATTGTATAGCTTTTATCGCGGGTTTTGAGCGCGGCGACCGAATCCAGAAATTCCGTAACGAAAAAACCTAACACCCTGTGTTAAAAAAGGATAGAGAATATGATTGTAGCTGCAGTGCGACAAGGACAAATAACGGGCGCTTTGCATGCGTCATAGAATAATCAAATAGAAGGCACAATATATAGCGTAGCTTAGCGGACGCTATATATTGTTTAATAAGACGGTACTGGAGTACCGTCAAATTAAATCTTAGTGTTTTTTTATTCTATAGATATGCTTGCAACAAATACTGCATAAATAAAAATAAATAAATAATTCTAATTGCATAAATTTATAAAAATACTATGCAATAGCTTTACCGCGGCAGTCCCCGAGTGCCACACGACTTTTTTTTGTTAATTTAACTGTTTACTCGGTGCATGTAGTGAAAACGCTCAATAGAAAAAAAAACGTTTTTGTAATATTTTTAATGATACTTCGGTCCTTTTGGTCGTAGCATGATAACATGTTAGGTACATGTTTCCTTCCTCGAGAACTGAGCCATCGAACACTATGCTTATCACGATCCTCCACACAAACAAACACACTCTTCTGTTTTATACCACTATGTACAGATTTGTTATGACAAATAGAAATGATCTTAATCTTGTATAGAGAACTAGCATTCGCTCGCGTCTCGGCTTATATCACAGAATACATAATAGTACCAGTACAGAAGACTCACTCCGAAAAGTAAAATAAAGTAATAGATACCCTCGGTGTTAAAAGATTAAGTTCAATTCAGATCGCACAGCGCCGAATCACTACGATTATATTTACCTACAATTGCGTCTCTTTCTGACGATGTCTGTTCGACCGGCGTGTCTGACCCGGCAGGCAACCGGCCGACTATACCTAAACTGCGGAGTGACACCCCCCTGCTTATATGTCAGTTATCGCTGTAAGAAGCAGCCTATATCCTTTCTCAAGCTCTAAACTATCTGTATTAAATATTCAATTCGGTTTAGTAGTTTTAACTCTTATAGTTTTATGATTCTCATCATTTTCATCATCTTGCTGTATCTCTCCTGATTTTAATTAAAGTGGAAACCCATAACATCTAAACTCCATGGAAATGTAATCATTTCATTGTGAGGGTAGGCAATACAGCGTAGTGACCCATACCATACATATACATGGCGGCCTGATCAGGTAATTCTGCATCATTCCCCCGGCCTCCGGAATAATGATGCAGAATGATTGATCGTCCGGTTTCACACTCACCGACGAAATGCGACACCAAGAATGCTATCATTATTAGTATGGTCTTCTGTGTGAGGGTAGTACTGGTAGTTAGTGAAAATTCCTAGAAAATCGGTCCAGCCGTTCAAGAGATTAAGCGGAACAAGCAGACAGAGAGAAGGTCAGATAGGCAATTTTTTTTTAAATAGTTTTTTTAATGTAAGTACCTACCGTATATACTTTTATGTGCAATAAATAACTGTTCACTTGATGTCACACACAGACACTCCAATTCTATTTATTCGTAAAGATTTGAAAGTAATTCTTCCTGTCTGCAGCGCTTAAGTGACTAAACCACTGTACAGATTTCAATTAAACTTTTCATAGATATGCTTTGATTTTTGAGGAAAGATATAGAAGGAGTCTTTACCATAATAACTGACATACAGCAAACGAACAAAAAGTCGTCCATACTTTAATACTAATATATAGAGAAGTCATCGATCATCGACAGCCTTTAACAGTCCACTGCTGGACATAGGCCTCTCCTTTGAAAGGAGGTTTTGGCCTACTATACCACGCTGCCCAGACGGGTTGGTATAGGGTTGGTTTCAGGTTTTCCTTCTCTTTGCATTGATGTTTTATTACGTAGTTTATCCTTTAGTCGCCTTTTACGACACCCACGGGATGAATAGGGGTGGTGACACTCTGTATTCTTAATCTGTCACCACACGGACTATATAGTCCGTGTGGTGACGTTATTTTTTCATCATACTATGATCCCGGGTCCTTTAAGCGGGGCGTGAAAAAGCATCTCACTAAGCCGCCATAGTGTGGGCCGCCATACTTACTGTCTGCATTCGCAGCAAGTGTGGTGGCCTCCACTCTTGGATTCTGCTCATGCTTTCCATCAGGCAGGGTAGAGTCACTTTGGATGGCTTATGCATAAAAAAAAAAAAAATACTTCTCTATATAGAGAAGTATGATGAAAAAATAATAATATTTGTGAGTTTGTGACGTTGTAAGGGGTAATCTCTGGATCTTCTGAACCGATTTTGAAAATGAATTTACCAATAGACTACGCTATTTGTGAGTGACATAGGCTATATATTAACCCGCAAAATCAAAACTATACGTCCCCGTGCGGCTAGTATTTAATAAAGACATAGGTTTGCGAAACTGCAGACTGTTGTGTGAGATTCATGCCCTACTAAGGCGAGCCGGGTATATACCACTCCATGGGATTGTCTCGTAATGGGACAATTAAGACTCTGACTATTGGGACAAAATGGTCTCAATTGTCTCATCATGGGACTAGTGGGGTATACCCGTCGAGCCTGTAGGTTTTTTATTAAGTTTTCTTTTTGGTACAGAACAGATTCTACCTAACTTCGAATATAAAGGTATTATTAATAGTATATATATCTACGCTTTATACTTATCGTTTTAAAACTAAGTTAAATAAAAAACAATAATTTCTAAAAAAGCCTTTATTACAAAAACTTTCTTAGCTCATAACAAAGATAAATTTTCTTTAACAAGATGATTTGCACCGAACATCAACAATAAATTAGCTAACTCAACATTGCATTTATTAAATAATCGCCATTTTATTATGTTGTCTTTCACATTTCATATATATTTTAAGTTTAGACTTTATTTATATTGGAATGCCCAGCACTTTACGTAGATCCTCCCCACGGATGTTCCAAGTTCCATTTTGTCCTTTTATCTTGTTCCGTCTAAAGATATTTAAATGCTTGGGTGTACGTTGCTTAACATAAACTTATTTACTAATATTACGGTTTCTTAATTTAAATATTTTATAGCGTTTCTTTGCCGCCATCTTGGATTGGTCTCAAGTTCGAGATGTTTCTGGACAGCGTCTGTAACAAAAATATTTCGAAAATTATAAATCTAGCATTCAGCAGTGTCCGCCATGTCATTTTTACGATCAGTAATTCTAGCGGCTATTTCCAGTTCCACTATTTTATTGTAATTATAAAAAAACAGGAAATGTTCTCCTGACGTCAATGTTGACAACGCTATGAAATGTTAGATTTATTTTGTATATAATATGTTATTTATTTATATGAGGAAAAGTTTAGAAACGAAATTTTTAAATGCGCAATAATCTGTTATTTATGTTATAAAGTCACAGCAGAACAGTCACAACTATTTATGAGTATGGCGTAGGAATATCGTGAAATTATACCGCGTATTATTTTAAGCGACTTGGAACCTTGGAATTCTGCTATTTGACGATTATTATATACATGTCTTGCGACTGTATCCATGCGAGTTAATTTGGTATTATCTCATGTAAATCTACTATCTAAGAGAGCGTTATTAATTATATCTTGTGGACACGGAGCCATTAAATCGAACATTTATGTTGTTAAAAATTGTTTCAGCGCATGAAGAAGGTTTTAATATCGTAATAAAATTAACTAATCTCCTTGCTGCTCTCATAGTAGTTGTAAATAGTTGTCAAGTACTTTACGTGGTCGTAATAACTGGCTAATGTAAACGACGTTTTTGTAATCATAAAACTCACATTCAGATGACCATGCGCATTTATAAAAGCCTATTTAAATTATTATTTTGTCTATGATTTTTACCATAAACAATAGATCAAATGGTGAGTGATGGTAGTCAAATAAAATCTTTTGTATATAATATATTAAATTAAATATAAAAACTGTTGTAAAATTAACTATCTCCAATATTCATATCGTAGTTAAACTGCTTCTTTGGTCTAGTAGTTAGCATTATATGCGACTGCTAATCAAGAAGAAGTCTAGGGATCAAATCCCGGTTCGGACAAAAAAATGTTTTTGGGTTTTTCCTACAGAAAATTCCTAATAACAGCCGACCCCAAAGAAAACTTGGGAATAAAGGCTAGGAAAATGAGTTATAAAATTTATACACAATACTTTTTACATTATATTAACTACAAAAGTGCGAAGATAATTTAAAAACATCTCCAGATAAAATTATAAGATATCAGATTGAGCGGAATTAAAAATAATTTAGCACCCCACATCTTCATACGTCAGGGTCTAAAAAGAATTGAGTTCATAGATGACTCTTACTTGCAACATAATAATTAGATGCCCAACCAAGTTTTTAGTATTATAATTGTTATTACTACTACGACTCCATTTAACTTTTAGGTAGTAGGGTTTAATAATTTCAGCACGAATGGGCCGGCTCGACCAGAGCAGTACTACCCTCATACAAAAGACCATCCTAAAAATAACAGCTATCATGCTATCCGGATTTCGTTGGTGTAAGTAAGACGAGGCCCAATGATTCAGAACTATCTTAATATCTAAGCCGCTATAGTGTGGTTCACCATGATACATGGTAATACATTATTTCCGATGTATCTTGGGCCACCTACGGTTTATAGATGCATCCTCCCGTGTGGGGTATCCGATATTACCTTTTTTATTTTCACGCGGTGAATGCTTATCGCACCATACCCTTGGTGGGGTAAACGAAGGGCGTGTGTGGGACTTCTGGAGGAACCAATCTACCCACTAAACCCCACGGCGGACTACCTCAGCAGTTGGGAGGAACACCAGGAACGCATCAGCGGCTTCTGGAGTCCCCCCTGCCGTACCCCAAAGACTGAGGTACATCCTGGGGTGACTAGTTTCACCCCCTGGGCAGGACGGTGCAGCGCCTCCTACCGCTCTACGCAGTAAGAGGCGCAACACCGACACGTGCCTCGGGTCGTTTGCAGCGGTCACAACCCGATATTACCTAGGAAGAAATTCCTAAGAGATTTCCTACCGTAAAATTATCGAAATCGTAGTTGATATTTCATTTTCGGTTCTAGTTCATCATTAACCCATAACTTCGAACAGCTCGACTCGGGAGTCCTCTCAGCAGAGGGTTAAGGTCATACGTCCCCACGCTGGCCTAGTGCGGGTTGGGGACTGGCAAGACAGGTTGTGGCTACGTAATCTTGCCGTTGAATGTTTTTAAGCCACCCGAAGGCCTCCAACTAAGTTATCTTATGATAACAACTGGGACCGACTGCTTAACGTGACCTCTGAATCACCGAAATGCTCGTATTATATCATGCCACAAACGGTCACCCATCTAGGTACTGAATGCGCAGTCGTTGCTTAACCTTCGGTGATTGTTTCCAACCACTTAAGGACACTGACTATGAGGGCTTTGCTTCTAGTTAAAGACAAAGAATTCAATAATACATATTTGATTATAGGAAGGCCGAGCATCGTAATTATTGATGATGTAAATAAATACAAATTTTGTGATAAGATTAAGAGTCAATCTTATGGTCGTTTTTGCAAAGCGTTAGGGGAAATCTAAATGCTTAGATGTCTGTTTAAATTTAGGGACCACCTACATTAGGGGACTCCCAGTAAAAAGACTGTTTAAGTTTCTGAAAACGGTCATCACGGTAAACGGGTCTCACTATTATAGTTTCTTTAATGTTTTTTCTCTGTTTCTTTCTCTGTTTCTTTCTCTGTTTTTTTAATGTCGGGCCCAGAAATTCTTTCGGCTCTTTAGCTTCCTAAGAACGCCTTTGCTGTGATGAAGTAGCCTGGACTAAATGATCTTTCCATCAAAAAGCTAGTACACAATTCAACCTCAGTCATGTTACCGCGGGGAAGACCTGAATTACGTGATATCAAGGTCCTCTTCAATTACAGTGCCCTAAATTTAGACACAAATTCTTGTAAGCAACATTTTCATTACAAATAGAATTCAGAAATAAACTACGTGTGAAGTCAAGACATAAAAAACCGAAAGTGTTGTAAGTACGGAACACTGATACATTTATTTATTAATAAGATCATTGACGATAAATTTTAAAAAGTTCTAACTACACACTTCACTCCGCATTTTATAACGACCTTAATGTAATTACCTATCATCCTTCATTAAAATGTTTGTATAACATACCAACAAGAAAACAAAACAGTCATTAATTTTCTTCTTCTTAGCCTTATTTCCAATATTATTTGGAGTCGGCTACTAGTTCCACCGGTTTTACCTGAATATCAGTTTTTCCACAGAGCGAATGGCATCGGACCTCCGCAACCCGAAAAGAAATTCGAAGATTGATATAGGTGTCAGTATATTTGAGGGCACTGACTTCCCAATAACGATTGGCATAGATGTTCATGACAACCGGTACCGAAGGCTTTACGTGCTCTCCGAGGCACGGGCGTGAATCACCGCCAAACTTCCAAACTCCAGGCTGCTATTAGGAATTTCCTAAGAAAAACCCAAAAACACCTTTTGGCCCGACCCGGGATTTGAACTCGAGACCTCTAGATTAGCAGTCGCATACGCTAACCACTAGACCAACCAGGAGTTTCAAAAACTACACGAAAAAATTAACACACAACTATTTTTTCTGATATTCTGGCATCTGTCCTTGAGTTTGGCAAAAGCTCAGTTAAAATGGCCTTTCAAAGCTATATAATTTACGAAACATCTACAAACCCAATAATGGCAGTCATAGCATCCGATTTTATTGTATAGTGTATTTATTCTCATCATAATTTTTCTACGTCTTTTTACTTTGCTTGAAAACACATAAACCGTGTGTACAACATGACTAAAATTAGCTCACTTCATAACAATTTAGAATATAGAGTGCTGTAGTCTCACTTCATCTTATGTAATTTAAGAAGATGAACAATGCTTCTAATGAACCGTCTGTTTATTAAAACCTTTGTTCTCGACAGCAAAAAAAAACAAAATCTCTATGGTAAACCAATTACGACAGATTCTTTTCAGATGTTAGTCTTGGCATACTTTTAATTTTTTTATTAACATTAGGAAACCAAGGTAGAGATAATTTTACGCATGCGTCAATCAAATATAATGACATGGCTAAAAGAAAATTTTGAATATTTATTTTAACGTTGTCTAAGCCCTTCCTGTTGTTTTCTTTTTTTAAATCTTCATTTTGTTTTAAATTAAAACATCACAATACCAGATGTTTTGTATATCTGTATGTAGCCGCTTATTTTACGAATATATTTCTTTTGTTGCTTAAGAATTTTCAAACAGATAGATTTCTTTTGAGATCATAATCCAAGCCTTTGAAATTTTCTAACGTAGAGACTGAGTCGAAATAACATTCGTTTATTAATTGTAACGATCAACAAAATACGTTTTGTTTCATAAATCTAAATTCGTGTTCACTATTTTCGACCTTCTCTTAACAGATGTGTGATTTAACATTTTAACTGCCAATAATAAAAGTCAGACGTGATGTTGGAACATTAAAAGTCTAACTCAACACACCGTAAAATGTTGTTCACGAATTTCTAATCGATGTCGTCAATTGTCCGAATTATCACAACTCAGAGATTTGAATGAAACTTGGCAACTAGACACGACAATATATATGTACTTCTGCGTTCATCAAAGATATCGACGGCGACCGTCTGAATGATTAATCGTTATCGTTAACCGACCTGTCAGTAATTTTTCTCTCCTTGTTACATTTAGCAACGTCGATCCATCTTCTAGTCCACTATTTACGTCAATTGTTTTTAACACTTTGACTTTCTATTTTCAAATCTGAAGGTTATTTCTATACGGAAATATACATCGGAGCTATTTTAATACCACGCGACTAAATATATTTTAAAATTGGAACCAATTCTTTACTCTACGTGTATATTTAATCTGTTTTGTTGATTTGGTTTTTTTGTGAAAAAATTAAAATTCTTTTTATACGATAAGTAGGTTTTACTCATGTGTATGTTAAACTCCTTACTTTAGATAGTGATTTATAATTTAATAGGCATTTATTTCAGCGTTTAAATTTTAGGTTATTGAGTTATTTTTTCTTCGTATTATTTAAAATTAGGATCATCTTATTAAATCCTTTGAGTAGCATTGTTTAGTCTGCGCATTTTTTATTAGAGAATATGTTAGACTAAAAACAACCATCGCAGTGTACTTAATTATCATTTATTGATAAAACAGGATATGCAGGCCTTGCAGCATTCGTGGACGTAATAAAGTGGAAATTAAGAAACAGTTATTTCGCTTAATTTTTTAAAAATGTAAAGTTAAGACTTTGTCTATGGATAAACTTTGATCAATTGATTTGAAGACGACATTACATCTTAAATAAAAAAAGAGGTCAAATCTATAGGAATGATTTATCATCTTTGTAACGCAAATCTGTACATTCGATTTTAAAAAATATATATAATATTTAAATAGATATATAAATGCTAAATATAATATATAAAAATATAATAGAGATATAAAAACGCATCCGTGAAACTTATGACACTTGCTTCGAAAGTTTTTTTTTTAAATTTACATTCACGCGCCTGCCAAAAGCTAACATAATAATGATTATATATTACAATTTTAGAGGACAAAATTGATGCAGTGTGGGAGTCCCCGTTACCATGCTGATGTGTTTACAACCGTCGAGCGCTGATCCGCATCATTAGAAATAAAAACAATTGGCAAACGTACAATTCTCATGAAAATAAAATAAATTGCGTCCATATATCAGACCTCCATATCTTACGGCCGAGCATCCACTATTTCAGCTGGATTATTCTGGTAATTTTAGCCATCGGAATGTTATGATTCCTGTGGAGAAGCCGCAGGCGCCGGTGGAAACTATTTTAGATATTCTGGCAATACCGCTGAATACGCATGGATTGCGATCGCTTCGACACAAGGAATGCGTGTTATACCAATCATTATTTTTATTTTAATCAACATAAATACAGATGCTATTGATTTTGTTCAAATATTACAATGGTTCTTATTTGTATTTGTGTGTTGAGTTTACTTTACCTATATCTATAGATTTTATTTATTTTTAAACTTTCACTCTTTATCAATAACTTGACACTTATTTTACACCTGGCGACACGGAAATAATATTTTTAATGAGACAAACTTCTAAAGTTCATTCCCGAATTTAAAAATCGAACAAGGAAAAAATGGCACCTCAGAACAATCCGGAGTAGAGCAACCAGAGACTAGCTAGAAGCAGCACCAAGATGAGGTAGGTAGCAATGAGGTTGGTAGTCTCGTGATGGGGCATGATGGCGGGTCACTGGGCACCTTCACTGGACAAGAGGTTCTAAGGAACTGACTGTTGCTGGAACAGTCGAGCGACCGCGCCGTCGCCTACGTACGCCACGCCTATTTCTCACACCAAATTATAAATATGAATGGACAGTAATAGCCCGTTGGTAGGTGACAGGTGTCGTTTAATTCCAGGCAACAGACTTGATTGCTACGGAGTCATTTGATTTCCGTGAACTTAACCTCAAAACTGTTGATTGGCAATCGGACAAACCGAAAACTGTTCGTGAACTTCTAAGCGAAATCCAAGAAATTAAAAAGTTTGCGGCTAACTGTTTAAATGACCCTTTTTATCTAAACGTTCAGTATGTTACTTTAGAATATCAAATGGTTGTCGTTTTATTGATTGCCTTGTTGGTCTAGTGGTTAGTGTAAGTGACTGCTGACCAAGAGGACTTGGGTTGGATTCCCAGCTCAGACTAAATGTTTGTTCGTTAATCTCAAAATATTTGTTTTGGCGTTTGGCGGTATTCTATGTATATGTGCGTATTTACAAAAAAAAACGATTTCTACATGTATTTATTTCAGTTATCAAGTACCCATAGTACAAGCTCTGCTTAGTTTGGGACTAGATGATGTTGTATCAGATGTCCGAAATATTTATTTCTTAAATATTATTTGTTTAGTTTATATGCGCTTCAGAACTCATAAAACTCTATATCGATTTAGATTAAATTTTGACAGGATATACAACCCAACGCTGGTGGCAGCTGAATGCTAGAAGCCGAGGATCGAACCAAGTGGAGTGCAATTGGAGAAGCCTTTGTCCAGCAGTGGACTGCGATAGGTTAATAGTGATACGAACCCCCTTCAAAGATAGTTTTACCTATTTTTATGTGAGGGTTTTACTTTATTTACACAATGCAATCACAATATGCTATGCCCATAGCAGAACATGGCAAGGTTCGCGTTGTTCCTCGCGGTTGTTGCTATAAACCGTAGGTGATGCAGCGAAGCGAAGTCAGTCAAAAAAGTAACCTAGTTACTTTTCAAATCATCAGCTATCTACCAGTTCAAGTCACGTCATAATCGATCCAGCCGTTCCTGAGATTAGCCGCACCAAACAGACAGGGAAAAATTAAATAAAAATTACTTTTATACGCATCTAGTGAAAAGCTGTTGAAATTACTTTCGGACACATACATTTTATTTGTTTGTATAAATTTAGATGAAAGCATTTGTCAAATAGGTGCACATATTAATATAACACAAGACTCGTTGAATTTATTGTATTTTCTCAACACAATATTGCAACTCCTTATCTTTTTTAACTCTAACTCTTTTCTTATCAATATATTTTTTTCGGACATTTTACACACAACGATAACTAGTCCCCAAACTAAGCAGAGCTTGTATTAAGGGTACTAAACAACTGATATAAATACATACACATCCTTTTTTTTGTAAATACATACATAGAAAACACCCAAACTCCGAATCAAATATTTGAGGATCACACAAACATTTGGTCCGACCCGGGAATCGAACCCGAGACCTCTTGATCAGCAGTCGCATACGTTAACCACTAGACCAACGAGACAGTTAATCGATAACTTCTTTATCTAATACTAGGTTTCACACGCGGCTCCGCGTTTACGTCGACTATCGCGGCGTTTCAGTAATTTTGACGAGAAAGCACGTCAGATAGTTGCTTTCGCATTTAAAGAGGTAAAAAGAGGTCTCTGGATCTACAGGAACGATGTTTAATTTTTTTTAAGCAATAGAAAACATTATTATTAGCAATACATTATTCATGAGGTTATATATTGTAATATTTTTTTAAAAAGGCTTGTATTTTAATTAGCTTGAAGATATTTGACGCGCAACGGCGTGGGCGCCGGTCAGCTAGTATAAAACAATTATTCTTTTAAATAGCTTAATTATTATTTTTTCAAAAACATACAACACGAGTACTATTTTAAAATTATAAATATTACGGTTCCGTATTCTGATAACTGGCATATAAAACACATACCTATTAAAAAGAAAATACAAAAAAACACGTCCTACCTTCATGCACTTAAAAACAAAACAAGAGCTGTGTTAACAATCAGATTTCGCGGTTAAGAATACTTACCTGTTAAACAGAATCTAGGACACAGGGTTATCAATCACTGCCACTCAAATAACTTACGCAAGAAAACTCTAGAAGACGACCGAGTAGAGTAACCAGAGAAAGAAGAGTAAGATCACCAAGATCATATACGTCGCTGCCAGGTTCACCGTCTCCGCATTGATCGGCATGGTTGCAATATAACGGATAAGCCTGCACTGATCGCTGGAGGATCTTTAAAACGCTTCAACACCAAATTTACGTCAGAGCACAGGGCCCCACTCGAGTTTCGAAGGATTTTCGGTGGTATCATTTTTGTTCTTGATTTGTGAATTTGATTTAAAAATAAGTTTTGATAAAATGAACTTTAAGACAAAGAAACCTGACCGATAGATACGGTTATGTCTTTAAGCTTTTGGCATTATTTAATACTCCAGTTCAATCCAAAAGAACAATATAACAGGCCTTTACATCTTTACAGATGATTTAAGCAACGTTACTGTGGCAATGTTTGGCATGACTGTATAGTCCAATACGAGAACGGCATTGGCGCCCGCAAGATCGACACCGAAGCAAAGGATCCCGGGGTATTGGATTAGGTGTAGTGTTCATGCTGTTTTTGTTTTTATGCCGCCTCTCACGCTTTTCGGCCAAAGACTGGAACCAAGCCTCGTCGTGTATCCCGCAGCCCTCGACCAAGGAGCCCCTCCACTTGCCTCTGTTGCTGGCGAGGTCTTCCCATTTCTTGGGGCTGATCCCAAAAGAACAAAACAAAGACATGGTCGCAAAAGAACAAAGGTGTGCTTTTAATGACGCATGTACAATCTGAAAGAACGTTTAGCGGCACCCGTAGCCGTATAAATTACAAATTTGATTTTAAACTACAAAGATGGTAATTTATACTTTGACTCCAGATTTCTACAAATGAGAAATGTGAAAATGGACTTCAATATTTTCAATATTTCTATTATAAATATAACAAAGCCGGATTAATCGCGCCAATTTGTTTGTCAAGAATGGTCCCTGATTTTTCGTAGTTTTTTACGCCCCGAATAACTGAACGACTGTGTTTAAAACTCTTTAAAACAAAATGAATAGTCATTTTTTGTGTGAAATGTTAGACTTGTGAGGAACAGAGCTGTGACCAAAAATGCAGGTGCAACTGCGAAGAACTTATGAATATGTTTTTGTTACGCAACATTGACTTGTAAATCTTTTAAAAATAAACTGTAACCAAACAATAAAATATATATCCCAATGTATTCGGGAAATAATATTCTTGACTCATCTCTATAAAATATTTAAAACTCATATTTCGTAGCCTCATGATTCACCACAAAAATATCAATATTTGAAACGGAAATAACATGCTCTGCAAGTGAATAACTGCAAGTGAAAGACAGAAAGAATGGACTCATAAATTATTTTCAATTAAGAAATATCTACTCAAGCTTAATAAATACACAGTATTTACGAAAATCTTTAATATGTAATCGGAAATAGAATCGTCAATCCTTTAACTCTTTTGATGTCACACGCACAGCATTTTATATTAAGAAACTTGGAAACGCGTCTATGGATTCCAGTGTTATTTTTGTTACACGGCCACATCACTAATACACTCAGTCACAAACTTTATAGAAGCGAAGTTACAGGTCGTTTGAAAAGCAAGGTCTCCAATCACTGTACTTACTTCTTTTAAAAGGCTGAATACATCAGCCATAGTGAGATGAGGAGGAGTAACAAGATGCAGTATGTTGCCACCAAATTTGTGCCTTCGTGGGAAGTCATGGTACTATGTGTTGACTCTAACGCGTTACAACGGGGATTGAGTGAAACGGAGGGCCACAGCTTGATATATACGTATCTAATTGTTAAAATGTGACGAACACATTCTATTTTTTAGTTTTCCTCGACGCTTGTGATTAATTAGCTGTCTCGTAGAAATTCTTCGTTGTTAACATTGTGTATTTATTTACATTTTATTCACCCTTCTGAATGTTTTTTGCATACCTTTTTGGCTTTAAAGCGCTAATGTAATTGATGTGTTTACAATCATACGTTTTTTTGTAAATGTTAGGTTTTTACTCTATAGTTTGCATCTATTGTTTTAATTTCATTCTTAAATTACTATTTTATAAGTGCTTATGACAGCTAAATATAATTGACCAGAAAATTTAATACCTATATGTTTTGCATATTTCTATACGCTACGTCTGTCGTACCAAAATAAATGCTTGACACACATTTGTAAGTTCAGTATTACGAATAAATCCAATATCGAATGGAAAACAGACAAAAAAATATATCTGGAATTCTCCAGCAACGTTGAATCCGTGCCTGTGTTCGATTGGCATTTATGGAGAGTATGATAAACCGGGCTATTTCTACCACTGGAGTTACATATGTGCGTGTGATTTTTAATCTGTTCCCGCACTATACACTTGAGCTTTTTCCAGCCAGGCGTAATGGCGGTACCGATACGTTGAATTCTGATTTCAAATAAATTCGTTTTAATTTCCTTTCGTAATTCTTTGATACACATATACATTGTTGCTTTTGATGTTGTTTAAGCAGGTTAACTATTTATACCATGATTCACGCAACTCAGTATTTTATGCGTAGACATTTTACACATGAAATAATATATGTACGTGTACAATGAATCACTAGGTAAGTAGTTTTAATAAAATATTTGCTATTGTTAGTCTTAACACTATTTTAATAGCTAGAGTTGGTTGAAGCTTTTGAAAATTCGTTAATGCTGCTCAGCACAAAAAAGGAACATCCGAACCGCTTAGTTCTTGTGTGTATTTCTTCTACTCTAAAGTGGTGACTACTAAAGCCAGAACGTGATGTTCTGTAGAGGAAGGGAGAAGGTGGGATCAATTGGAAGAGCTCTTCAGAACACTTCTTGTAGTAAAGGCGATAGAGGACTGCCATAGAGGTGATATTTCTTCGCAACTTCAAAGGCTTGAGGAACTCGGTGGCTTCGGGACTATCGATGATGCGGACTGCTCGCCTCTGCAACCGATCGAGAGCGTCAAGCGAATATTGCGGTTCCATCGCAAAGATGAGAACAGTACTTCACGCAGGAGCAAATCTGTGTTTTATAGAGAAGACACAGATGCTTCTGCAAGAAGAACCGTCTCACCTTGATTAGTACGTCTAGCTTCCGCGAGGCCGTCTTTGTGACGCTCTCAACGTACTCTCTTTGGTTTAGATCCCGTCAAATATCCATGCTCATCCTAGCCCTATCTGCGCGCGCATACCTGCGTTTTCTTGGCGTTGAAATCGATCACGTTCTCATCACCCCATTGAAAGATAGCGCTCAGAAGCCGGTCTAGTTCAACGACAAGTTCTCTTCCTTTTGCCTCAACGTCTACGGTTTAGCTGTATAGCATAGCACAGATATTTGTTTTTAATGAGCCAATTACTTACAGAGTAAAACGTGGTTTATTTCTCAGATACTAAAAATAATAAATCTGAAATTGTTGTAACATCCAGCGCTAAATCGTCTTTTCAAACCAACAGTTGTGTTAAGTCGCCATGTTTATCACTATGTCAACAATACGTCAAACACCTACAGTGACAGAATAATTTACATTTCCGTCTAATCCCGAATTAGAAATCTGTTCTGTTTGTATTCAGTATTAACTCACTTTTAGGTTAACACCCACGGAACACTATTAGCTTTTATGATTACGTCTGTAAAGAAAAACGGCCAAGTGCGAGTTGGTCTCGCACAGGCAAGGTTCCGTTCCATATTTCTTTACATTCCAAGCCATTGTCAATGTCAAAAACAAAGGCAATATAAACAACGTTTATTGTACGAAAGAACCCCTTTAATATTTCAATCAACAACCCTTAATGTCCCACTGCTGGGCTCGGGTCCTTCTCAGGAGAGGGTTAAGGCCATACGTCCCCACGCTGGACGAGTGCAGGTTGGGGACTGGTAAGACACGCTGTGGCTACGTAATCTTTCCGTTGACTGTTTTTAAGCCACCTGACGGCCTCCAACTAAACTTCACGATTGCTATCTTAAAATAACAGCCGGGACCGACTGCTTAACGTGACCTCCGAATCACGAAAACGCTCATAACATATCATGCCACAAACGGTCACCCATCCAGGTCTGACCGCGCCGTTGTTGTTTACCATTTATCTAATATTTAATTATTACTTTTAGTATTTGTTGTTATAGCGGCAACATAAATACATCATCTGTGAATATTTCAACTGTCTAGCTGTCACGGTTCATGATAAACACCCTGGTGACACACACACAGCGGAGTCTCAGTAACAGAGTTTCATTTACCCTTCAGGTACCCCTAAAAATACTAATTAATAATAAAAATAAAACATATCTTTGTTAAAAAAATAACTTTAATTGTCTTTTTAACAGAAGTTGCCGTAAGCCGCTAATTAGATAAAGAAATAATATTGTTAAATATTTCGGACATCTTACACCCAACGCCATCTAGTCCCAAACTAAGCAGAGCTTGTATTATTTCAAATTCAAATTATTTATTTCGGACCTTGAATCCATATTGTGTTACTTACATTGACTTAACCTAGTGTTAGTATAGAAAATATATATAAGTACATGCATGAAAAATATAACATAAGTACATACCAACTATAACAACAATTATGGGTACTAAACAACTGATATAAATTCATAAACATATTTTTTTTTGTAGATACTTACCAGTAGGAGATCCAGGCTTCAACACATAATGAAAACTGCAGACTGAGTCGATTGATGTCTGTAATCGATTGGAGGCGGTCTCACGGAATACTATCTTTGTTTTTTACTAAAAACCAAACTCTCCTCCTCCTAAATTTAGAGAGGATTTTTTTTAATAATATTCTGACATCTGACACATAGCATCATCTAGTCCCTACTTTTTTTTTTGCAAATACATACACATTATACATAGAAAACACCCAAACTCCGAAACAAATATTTGACGATCGATCATTTGGTCCGACCCGGGAATCGAACAAGAGACCTCTTGATCAGCAGCCGCATACGCTAACCATTAGAACAACAAGGCAGTCGCAGATTACTACTCTTACTTATGTATAATGAAGGTCGCCAGGATCGACTTGTTTGTTACCGTTGTACGACTATAGGATTGTTAATCGCTGAAATAGAAGAACAAAACGATTCCTCTGTTCCTCTGTTGCATTTCACTGAAAGAAGACCCACGATACCGAGGACCGAGTATGGGTTGGTGTCTGGTAAGACAATGTTGTGGCTACTTAATCTGATCGTTAGATTTTTTTAAACCGCCTGAAGACCTCCAACTAAATTTCTCGACTGTTATCCTATAACCGGGACCGCCTGCTTAACATGACCTCCGAATCACGGAGACGCTCATGGTATAATTCCACTAACGGACGCAACCCATACAGAAACCCACCGCGCCGTCGTTGCTTATCCTCGTTGATTTTTTCTATTTTTAATTTTTTTTTTTTTAAAGAAAACTCCCGCATTAGGAATATGAATTCCTGTGTTGCGGGGGACTTTACAAACATACATGAAACGGACACAAAGAACACCCAGACTCAGAACAACAATTTGTGAATCACACAAAGTGTTATTCCGCGTGGAATTCGAACCCACGACACTTGGCGTCTTAAACCACTAGGCCAACCGTGCAGTGCTTTGGGCAACTTGACTATGAGCGCCTACGAAATTAATCAAAGCTTAGAAATCACCAGGGATTCTTGATTTGCAGTTTAGACACCTTTGAGTGATGGTAATCATTTATTCTCTTTACTAAAAAAACACCCCAACTAGGTCACGTAAATAAAAATACATCACTGATGCATTTCAGATATACCACAGACTGCCAAAATCGTAACTGATTCATTTCAGATATACCACAGATCGTAAACAGCTCGTACAATTATGTAAATGGAGAATTAATCTCCATTTAAATGTAAAAAGTGCACAACTTAAGCTTGACAGCTATGAGTTGATATTTCTTTTTATTGCCTACGATGACAATTTGGCACGATGTGTAATGTTTTGTGACATGTTTTGTTTTAATACAAAGTCACAATAATAAACAAATTTATACCTGTTTTCAGGATAAATTTAGATCTATACATATTACATACAATAACATCTCGAAGATTTTATATAATTTACTTAAGGTAGTAGGGAAATGCTGTGTTGTCGCATACTTTTTTAAGAACTTTTAGAGGGAACAATTCTTTCATACATCGTTTTTGTAAAACTTTAAATGTTAATGCGCACGTTACTGAACACTCTCAAAAGCAATCATTTTCTCAGGTTTTGCAACATGTTTTATTTATACTTCGTTCCTTTTGGTGGTATCTTGATGATATATCTATAGATTGCCTTGTTGGTCTTGTGGTTAGCGTATACCGCTGCTAATCAAGAGGTATCGGGTTCGATTCCTGGGACGGACCAAATGTTTGTTTCGGAGTCTGGGTGTTTTCTATGTATAATATCTATGTATTTACAAAAAAAAAGTATGTTTATGTATTTATATCAGTTGTCTAGTACCCATAATACAAGCTCTGCTTAGTTTGGGACTAGATGTTGTGTGTCAGAAGTCCGAATATTTATTTATTTATAGCCTTAATCGATAACTAGGCTATCTGATAGATCCGAACTCATCTGCTCAAAAAAAAAAGTTTAACTTGCAAAAGTGTTCATATAACCTAATTGCAGAATAAATGATTTGATTTGATCTAACACTGAAAAGTGTTTTAAACCAGACCACTGTTTCCTGAAATTGGGGCTTGCAAACAAAAAAAAACAAACTCTTTAGCTTTATAATATGAGATTTATCTTAATTAAATTGTTGTTCATTAACAAATGCTTTCCTTCAAAAAGGACAGACCAAAAATAAAATGTCAACGACATTTTAGATTGACACTTGTCACTGTGACAGCTTACATCTGCCATGCTTAATTTGCAAACTGAATCAGCCATACGGCAGATCTGGCCTGTGGCCGGAGTATTTACAAGTTTACAAAAAGTCCGCTTAAAAGTACTTTTTACTATAAATTTATTTACTTTTATATGTATAGTACTCACAAAACTAGATTATTTTGACTGCATAGTTGGCCCTGTGGTTTAAGCGGTCGCCACGCCGCTCTCTACTGCACCAAGTGATGAGGGTTCAAATCCCACATGTGACAACACTTTATGTGATCTATAAATTGTTGTTCTAAGTCGGGGTGTTATTTGTATCCGTTTCATGTATGTTTGTAAAGTCCCCCGTAAGGCCGTGACATAAGATTCCTAATGCAGGAGTAGTCTTTCTAAGAAAAAATATAAAAAATCTTCGCTTTTCACCGAATGCGCAAAGTTACCAGAGTCGCCTTTGTTTCTGGTTTCAAGGATTGTAGGGACCTCACTAAGATATCCTTCCATAAAATTTCACCTGATTCTAGGTGGAACTTAAAATTACTCTCAGAATTAAAGGAAGATTTCTAGAAAGGTTTCACTTCGGTCAGGCCAACTGGTTTTATGAAGCATGACTTGCCGTGGTCAATACCCAATAACTTGGTACTAGCACTGCCTCTTTGGGTTAGCGTATGCATCTGCTGATCAAAAGTTTTCAGGTTAGATTCTCGGATTAAGCCAAAAGTGCTAGGGTTTTTCTTACTACAAATCTTAATAACCGTTCGAATAATGGCAGTTACTTCACGCCCGTGCCTCGGAGAGCGCGTTAAGTCGATTGTCATGAACAGTAATAAATATAGTTACATAACTATAGTAATTGTTATTGAGAATTCAGTACCCTCAAATATACTGACAACTGGTTTATAACCTTAGAATTCAGTTTGCCATCAGAGTTGCTACTGACTAATACCAGTCGCTCAGTGGAATAATAGAATAGGGTTCCGTTGTCACCCCTAATGGTAGGTCGATGTAAAATCGTTTCCATTAGATATTTATGTTTACTCATTATTTCTTTATTTTTGTATAAAGTTTTCCACGTGAGTGCATTTTACAAGTAAGATTGCTATAATTCCTGAAATAGTAAATTCATCTAAACCACTATAGTTTTCCTTTAAAGTTCAGTATATGAACTACTATCCTGAATTATTTCAGATTTTTCGAGTAAGCCCTTTAACTTTTAGAGGGGAGGGTACCCTATTTTTACAAAAAATGCGTTTTAAAGTTGAATAACTCTTAAACCGATACATAAGTCAAACAATAGTTTTAGTATCCTAAAATTCTTTTTAAAAGGCCTATTTAATGATACAACACACGATGGGGTAGACAAGAAAAAAAACATCCCCACTTTAGTGTAGTATTTGTAGGGGAGATACCACAAATAAAAATATTTTTCGTTATTTTATTGTAGCACTTTGTCGACGTAATTACAACACATATTCATGCTAAAGTTTCATCTTTCTAGCACCAACCGTTTGGGCACTAAGTCGAGGACGGATAGATAAAAAGAAATATCTATCGCTAATTATTAAAAGATGTACTTATTCCTGTGTTTGATCTTCCAGAAATAGATATTCATTCATTAGTATTCACGGTGTCTAAATATAAGAACACATATCTTATGAAAATATTCAAAGCAAGGCGAACTAATTAATAGCAATTTCGAATAAAATATATTACACTCATTTCGGTTATGTATACTTACATCAAAAGATTCGTGTATCAAAACATTTACGTAATTATATTTTATGAGCAAAACGTCTAGCCTTGAAAACATACATTCAATTGGCAATAAAAACTCTATGGTCTTTTTGATGGAGAATATGGACTACTATATTTTCATCTCCTTCGGGCTTTGTGGTTTCCTTTCTATTAATCTGTAACCATCATCATCTTCTTCATCACCTCCGTCTTCATTGTTGCTAAGATTATATAAGTAGGCTTCTAATTCAACCAGATTTACCTGAATATCAGTTTTTCTATGGCAGAACTCATGGCGTTAGATATCAGATTTCCGGAACCCAGAGCTAACTGAATCGGAACGTTGAACTAAATGTCAGTTTAACTGAAGGCACTGACTTTTCAATAACGATTGACATATACATATATCGACAACGGCGACCGAAATAAAATACCGTCGCATTCCATATATTCCGGGCTGCTATTAAAAATTTAAAGAAGACCCAAGAATCGAACCCGAGACTTCTTGATTAGCAGTTGCATACGTCAACCGCTAGACCAGTGAGTTCTATTTGTCTGTAACCAGAGTTCTATTTGTGGGGTAGTAGAGCCACGCTGATTTCAGCACGAATGGGCCGGCTCGACCCGGCCAGTACTACCCTCACACAGAAGACCATCCTAATAATGACAGCATTCTTGCTGTCGTATTTCGTTGGTGAGTGTGAGACCGGAGGCCCAATCATTCTGCATCATTCTCCCGCCCTTCGAGGGCCGGGAGAATGATGCAGAATAATCTAACGAGGCTGCCATCGTAGGGATCACCATGCTACATTGCCTACCCTCACAATAAGCATGGTGACCCCTACTCCTGGATTCTACTCATGCTTTCCATCAGGCAGAGTAGAGTCACTTTGGCAGGCTAAAATATATATAAAAAAAAAAAAAAAAAAAAAAAAAAAAAAAAAAAAAAAAAAAAAAAAAACCATTGCCTAGTTCTCTGATATGTATTAGTAAAAAAAAAAAACTTTGTGGTCAGATGGCTGACAATTTTTTTGTATTTTCTTACATTATTTCTTTTACTTTGAACGTAATTCTAAATTTGAATACTAAAACAAGGTGTAGGTACTTTAACCTCGAGTCTTAATTTCTACTTTTTACTTTTTTCTTTTCAATTAGACTGAAACTATTAGAAATAGGCTAAAATTATAAATTTCTACCTACAGAGATCAGCGCACTTTGTACGCAATTATTTTTATTTTATTTTTAAAAGTGTGATGATATTTGTCACTTTGACGTGTCTGGAATTATTCCAAAGAATTCTGGCGGGTTCAAAAACACTTTAGTTTCACTTCGTTTATTGGAGAAAGTGAGAAAATATTGAATGCATTGACCGAGAGACGTGCCGTAAATAAACAGTTTTTTTTTTTCCAACACCTAGGGCACTGGTCACTAAACTTCATTCGTACATTAAATCCTTACCCTATCAATAAAATTTGTATGTAAATTCGTCTATGTGAATAGAATTGTTTTAACTATTATTATATCTATCTGCCTTGGTGGCGCAATGGTAGCGTATGCGACTGCTGTGTTTGAGGTCTCGAGTTCGATTCCCGGATCGGACCAAATGTTTGTGTGATCCGCAAATATTTGTTCCAGAGTTTAGGTGTTTTCTATGTATAATTGGTATGTATTTACAAAAAAAACAAAATGTTAATGTATTTATATCAGTTGTCTAGTACCCACAAAACAAGCTCTGCCTAACTTGGGACTAGATGGCGTTGTGTGTAACATGTCTGACATATTTATTTACTTATTCCACCTGTGAAAACTTTTTTCCATGTGCACCTGCCTCGTCTCTTACTGAACCAACATAACGCTGACTGGTAGATAATGCCATGTGGCATTAAGTCCGCCTCGTGAAATTGTAATGCAGAAAGTATAAATATTATAAGCCACAACGGCGGTAGTTGTCATTTTTATTGGCGCCATCGCTTCACTGCGCTTGGGTATAAAAAGGAGTGCTCTGTCTGTTGTATCGGGACGCATTTCTAACGAATGCGTCGCGGAGTGTGGATCATTGTCTTTGGACAATTAGTACTACTCTGTTAACAGACGTGGAAAGCTGTCTTTGACAAGTTAGTACTGTCTGAATTGCAGTGGGTGCGAGGAAAGCTGTCTAACAGCTAGTACAGCCCTATGTGACCGCCCTTGCTGTATAACTGTAATTTGTTTAGATTCGTTACTTAAATTAACGGTTGTTTGTATCTAATTGCATTTCTAAGATTATTTTGTAATTAATGAAATAAATTGTTTAGAATTAAAGTAAATTGTTTAGAATTATAATTATTCTTATTATTTTTCACTTTTGGACTCTAACAATATTATATAAAAACTAATAACAATATCATAAGCTTTTATCGTAAGCATTGTCAGATAATTCCTGCTTACTTTAGCTATTGTTAAATATCGTCATTATTTCATGCGTCATGCACGAGTATGTTTATTGTGGATTAGTCGGCGTTATTTCTAGCTTTGATGTGTTATTCCTAAACGACATCGACTACAAATATTACATCTCATCAGAGTCTTTTGTTTTAATTTTACAATTCACAGTATCGAGTGAACATTATAAAATTACTGTATTACATTTTGCCTTTTTCTCAAACTAGATCGTACTACTTCAGTTTATTACTTCTTCTTTGACTCGAACTCAAATTTAAATGTAGATCGCCAGCCATTAGATCTCCATAATCCAAATTAAAAAATGTTAGGTAATTTCGAAGATCTGCAGTAAGACTTTTTAGTGACTGAAACTGGTCATAGTCTCTCACTAGGTATCTTTAGGTTTCTTTTTATTAAGAATATACTGCAAAGAGAAGGAAAACTTGAAACAAAAACTATTTGAACCAACCCGACCAGCGTGATACACCCAGTAAGGTAAAATCTCCTCTCTAAAGACAGAGGACGTCATTCGAATAATATGCTGAAGATTTGAAACGATTACATATTTTTACGATATATCTTCCATAGACGAAAATATCAAAAATCATTATGGGGTGCAGCTATGAGTTTTGTGACAAGATTTGACTTCATTCATTGAAGTATTTAACAAAATTCTTTGATATATTTTTTGTTAAATAATCTCACTGTGTGAACTCTTGAACGTAACGTCTCGTAACAAATTGTTATGTCATTCTAGAAGACGGCTGTGTTCATTATACAAGACAGCGACTTAGCGCAGACATGGAACTATTAATTTGATGTTGCAACAACTATCGTGACAACCACTTCGTCACTACGAAATTAGGAATTAAAATCATTGATGTATGGCGAGTAAAGAGCTTACTGATGTTGTGAAATAAATACTCTTTTTTTTCTTTTTTTTTAATTTTAACGTAATAACATGTATGGCCAGCTACATTAGGCTAAAACCTCATTTTAAACACAGGCCCCATGTCTAACAGTGGACTATTACAGCAGATTTTTGAAATTGATGATAATAAAACGCTAAGATTAAGGAAAAAACTTATGTCCATGAGTTCCATGACCATTCATTTGATTTTTCATTTTTAGGGTTCCGAAGTTCATAACTCGGAACCCTTATAGATTCGTCATGTCCGTCTGTCCGTCCGTCCGTCCGTCCGTCCGTCCGTCCTCGACTTACCGTCCAAACGGTAAGTGCTAGAAAGATGAAAGTTTGCATGAATACGTGTTGTAATTACGTCGACAAAGTGCTACAATAAAATTATGAAAAATAATTTTATTTGGGGTACCTCCCCTACACGTAAAGTGGGGATGATTTTTTTTCTCGAGGCTACCCCATCGTGTGGGGTATCATTAGATAGGTCTTTTAAAAATAATAAAGGGTTTCCTAGACGATTTTTTGATTTAGGTATTCGTTTGCGAGATATTTCACTTTAAAGGGCACTTTTTTGTAAAAACAAGGCGTCCCCCCCCTCTAAAAGCTAAACGGCTGGCTCAAAAAATCTGACAAAAATCGTGATGGTGGTCCATCTAATGAACTTTGAAGGAAAACTATAACCGATTAGATGACTTTCTTAGTTCAGGAGTTATAAAGGTTTATATGGTAAAATGCGCTCACTTGGAAAACGTCATACAAAATTAACGTATTATTACGTAAACATAACAATTATCTATTGGATACGATTTTAAATCCACATACCATTATAGGTGACTGAGGAACCCTTTCCTGTGCGTGGCCTGACACGCACTTGGCCGATTTTAATTAGTACACAGGGGAATACAGCGAATTAAAAAGTTTTATTTTTTTAATAGATAAATAGCCTGTGACTCGACTCTGACTAATGGAAGGCATGAGTAGAATTCAAAAGTGGCGGCCACTATACTCATTGCAAATGTAGACAATGCAGCTTGATGACGTCATAGTCGATTGGCGACCGAAGGCGCCATGTTGTGCGCCTTAGTAAAGTAAGCTTTCCCACTCCCCTCTTAAAAGATCTTTGTGGGAGGGAACCCGTACGTGCGCCTGTAACGATTTTCATTTTTTGACTGATTTGCACAAGAAGGAAATCCGAAACGATGAATTCGAGTCGTATGTTTAAGTTTTAACACTCTAAAACGATGACTTCCTTGGCCAGCGCGCATAGCCGTTTAAAGGAACGTGGAACTAGTTGGAAGAGCTCGTCAGAACACTCCGTTTTAAAGGTTATAGAGGAATGCCCTAGAGGCTATATATCTTATTATATCTATAACTGCAGCGGCTTAAGGTATTCGATTGAAGTCAAATCTACTCGTAGAAAAGCTCTGTGAAAAGCAACTAAAATAGTAGTATATCACTCACACATATATTATAAAAATATTCAAAGCAAAAAATACGGACTCGTATGTAAGTAATTGTGATAAGATTACCCAAGCCACTGCTAGTACATTTTTTTTTTATTTTTTTGGAATTTAATGACCTGGTAACTAAGACCTTTAAGTCAAGTCTTATTTTATTTAAACAAACATAGCACTTTCACTTTGCTTCATTTTTAAATTGTTTTGATAGTATTTTTTATATATTTATATAAAGGGTTGTAAGTGTTTTTGTCTTTTTATAACTGTTCTAGTGGCGGCGGGCGGGATGAAAAATCACACTTAATTTTCACATCACCGAGTTCACTAGCCAACACTAATCAGCGTTGATGTCCATTTCAGTGACTATTTTCTTTCTCAATTACAGCATTGGAGAGGCATAGTTTTATCACACATTTCATATTGTATCAGCAAACATGTAAAGCATTGGCGCTTTTGCGGCCATTATACGAGTCAAACGTTTCACAGTTTTCCCGCGGTAACGAAATTTATTTTCAAAATGATGGTTTAACTTGTGAGACATTCGTGTTATTACTTAACTACGCTTTATTTTATTCATGCTAAACACTTAAATTACTAATCTCTTCAATTTGCACTCGCGCGCTTTTTTGAAAGTTCCCGCCCGCCGCCCTAGCACATTAACTAATCCTCTCTCTTAATAGTGCTGTGCTCAATAGGGTCCATAATTGTTACATAACTTTAAGCTTACCACCTGCAAATATACATGTAATGAAATAAATAAAATTCTAATTGAAAATCAATAATAGAATAACGGCCCATTCACGACCTTTCCGCTGTGAGCGGCAGCGAAAAGCGAAACGCCGAGCGGTCATATCAAAAGTATAGAAATGTACGAGGCACGCCACGAGTCGCCGCTCATAGCGAAAAAGCCAGCGGTTTTTGCCGAGCGAATTGCTACAGCGGCGAGCGGTATGGAGAGCGGCGGGAACAAAGGCACAAGTTCGTATGTGCGACGCCACGAAACAGGGCGGCGTGGACAGCGGTGCAGGAGTGACGGACTCAGCGACGTTAAATAAAAACAAAAAAATTTAGACGATTTTATGGCGGTAATGGATACCGAGGCTTTTATAACAGAAATTTAAATAGACCGCCTATATGGATGTCAAAATATCCCCAACATAAATATAAAAAGGTTGTGGGAAGAAATTAAACAATGTTTTCCGGAAAATAATGGTACTTACGTTTAATTTAAATTGATAACACAAAAACATAGAACCTAGGTACCTACCAAACGAAGCCACTGATATGTTGACAAAACTACTGGTATGTTTACGTAATGTAGGTGGATAGTTGACAAGTTTTAAAAGTTATTTTTTTTCTCTGTCAGTAGGTACCTAATTAGCAAAACAGTTTTGCATATCAGTAGTTTTGTCTGTAGATATAACTACACACGAAACTACTAGTATGTCTTATACGCAATGTAAGTAGTTGACAAGTTTTTAAAGTTTTTTCTCTCTGTAAGTACCTACTTAGCAAAACACTTGGAAACATCAGTTACTTCTTATAGGTAGGACCTTCGTATAGGTCACTAAATCCACCATCTAAATACCGATCTTTATTTAGTTCGTGCACTCATTCTATCATATTTAAAAAAAAAAAAAATTGTTTCTAAACAGACAGGGGATAATTTTTATAACGTCATGATTTTTAACACGTTTCGACTACCTAAATACGTCCACCGTCGCCGCTGCAACTATTCGCTACTAGGGTTCGTGGCGTGCAAAGCGCACCGCTCACCGACGCCGCTCCGCTTTTCGCTAAGACCAAAACTCGTGGCCAGGCCGTAAGTATTGCTTTTTGGAACGCGGCATTATTATTATTTTTTGCTTGTATGTAAATATTGTATTGAACGTGCAATCAATAAATAAAAGTTCGCGCCTTTTCTACATAATGGCGTGCTGTTAACTTTAGCCAGCAATATGCAGTAGAAGTAGAAGTACAAAGTCAACAATACAAAAGTTCAAAATAAAGTCTTTTCACAGAAAGGAATAATTCGTATGGTATTTTTAATGTTATTAAATTTGACTTACTGGTTACTGGTTGTTGTTATGAGAATAGTCGTGAGTTAAATATAAATTCCCTTTTCAATGAAAGATTTATTAAAATTTAATATGTAAATTCGTTTAGGTGTTTCTTTAAATATTGCTTAGTTTGCGACTAGATTTCGTGGTGTCAATTTGGTAGAATCTTAGAATAAGGGTCTAAAGGTAGAATATTATAAAAAAATAGATATTTCGGATTATTTCACGACGAACACTTGAAATAGGCGTTTATATGTTGCGAATAAAGATTGAAGATCATAAGTACCTACGCGCCATCAACTGCCATCATAGTGAAGCATGTTTACGAGGGAGTAACGACGTTTATGAGTACACACGAAAATAAGATCAATCTAAATAGACATGATAGTGAAACTTAGTTTCAGATGGATACCTACGCCAATTTAACTAAATATGATGACCACTCATTGAAGTTTTACTTTAATATACCTAATAATGACTGACGAACGAAGTAAGAAACAAGAATGAGTTTCGACTACTTTCGACTGCCGGAAGAGGATTCTAAATATGAAAATCAACCATACTACAGTGAATTTTATTTTGAAAGAATGAGTAGAATCCAGGAGTAGGGGTCACCATGCTCATTGTGAGCGTAGGCAATGTAGCATGGTGACCCATACCATGGCGGCCTGGTTAGATGATTCTGCATCCCGGACTTCGGAGGTCGGGAGAATGATGCAGAATGATTGGGCCTCCGGTCTCACATTCACCAATGAAATACGACAGCAAGAATGCTGTCATTATTAGGTTTGGTCTTCTGTGTGAGGGTAGTACTGCCCCAGCGAGCCGGCCCATTCGTACTGAAATATGCGTGGCTCTACTACCTAATTGCATATTATTATTTTTCTCGTTTAAATAAAGGCATATATAATAATTGCCCTCCTCTCCGATGTGCACCATCAACAAAGTAGTGTACACGGACAGACACTGACCCTATGAAGATCTTCTTCTTTTTCTTTACCATATTTTCATGCAGTGTCATCGCGCTGAAATTCTTGTTTGCAAAAAATAGCACACATTTCCATGGTATTCATCACATGTCCTTCTACCACAATACGTTTTGCACTATTGCAGAACAGAGACATCTTCAACCAATGTTGATCAAGATTTACAATTTGTAAATTGTTTCGATTGATTTCTATAGATGGCAATAGTAGCTTTATAAAAAAATTTAATTTGCCTTACATATTTTGTCACTTAATTTATCGTTTCAAGATAAATTTGCGCCAATATTCCTCCTAACCGATTTGAAATAATTAATAATAATTATGAGTAATTTTGTTTAACTTAATAAAAATGTTACACAGAAAATGTTTACATTAATCTATGACTTTATCTTAGAAAGCGCTTAACAAATAACATATTTGTGATTAAAATTATTTAACTTTCCAATAGAAAAAAATCTTCATAACTATAACTTGAGATTAAAAAACGTAACTTTAACTGTCAGTGTCAAAATTTGACAGTTGCTGAAGATAAATTTTAGAACGAAGAAACAGAAAAGGTAGTAAATTAACGCGGTCTATGAACGGTTGTTGAACTTATTTTCATACGTATAATGTGAACGTATATCCTGCAAGAAGCCTTGTTTCATGGGAGAGCGTCAACGGACTTTTATACCTGAAGAGATGGCCACCACCAGTACAGCCGTTGCGACTGTTCCTCCACAAATACAAGAGGTAATCCCAAACATTGATAAGATTCTCGTTATCTTTTCTGTTTGGCCATTCAATACTCTTGATAACTGACTCGAATTTACTTACACAAGTTTTGTTTTTCTCGGATATCGCTATGGAATATTTCAGGAAAGTTGGCGTTTGTGCCATAAAAACACCTTTTAGGGTATTAAAACACGAATACTCAACTAATCCCGGTTTGCTCAGTGACGTTAATGTTCTAGATCTTACTAGAATAGTGGCTGGTCCTTTTTGTACCATGGCTTTGGGTGATTTAGGTGCTAATGTAATAAAAGTGGAGAGTTTTGAAGGAGATGAGTCACGAAAATGGGGTCCTCCTTTTATTAACAACAAAAACGACTCGTTTTATTCCATCTCTGTGAACAGAAATAAGAAGAGTATTTGTATTGATTTTAAAACTCTTGAAGGTAAGTTACAAGTTTTGACATGTATTGTGTACTTTAATATTATTATAATTTTTGGCATGTAAAATTACCTTACAATGGACCCATGTCCAGTGGTGTGCAATGTGAGAGGCCTATGCCTCTCACATTGCACACCAATCTGATTGATTTTGGGCTATTGTATAGAGAGATTTATTATTGACAATTTTTCAAAATAATTTTAATCACAAGTCCCGCTAAACAACTAAAACTTGGTATAAAAGTTGCAAGTTTAATAAAAAGCAAATATCTGACTGATAAAATGCATAATCAGAGAGTAGTGGTAACCATGTTTATTTAAAAGTTATTTATATAAAGAAACTATATTTATCTTTGTGAAAAATAAATATTATATAGATAGATATTAATAAACATTATTATCCTATTCATTCTTCAAGGTGCAACTGCAAAATTGCTTTATAATAAAATAGTGAAATGAATTTAAATGAACATTCGGAAAAACACAGCACTCAATTTGTTTAAAACTGTTAACATTACATTTTTTTAAAGTTTTTCAGCCATTTGCCTAAACTGTCTTCTTCTTATTCAACATAGTTTTGGTTGCATTTCTCTTCACTGCTTGGTTCCTAACTGTAGTAGTTCGAACAGTTGCCTAAACTCCTTGTAAAGTATGTATTAAAAATTATAGACCCGTGACTTCATCAAACACATTCTCATTAAATGCATATTGAATTTTGAATGTCCATATGTTAACGGATTAAGAATACAGAGTGTCACCACCCCTATTCATCCTGCGGATCCTAAAAGGCGACTTAGGGATAAACTACGCAAGACAACATCAATGCAAAGAGAAGGAAAACTTGAAACCAACCCTATACCAACCTGTCTAGCCAGCGTGGTATAGGACAAAACCTCCTTTCTAAGGAGAGGCCTATGTCCAGCAGTGGACTGTTCAAGGCTGTTGATGATGATGATGAATTTAATGAGAATCCTATTCCCTTCTGACATTCTCCTTAAAGTAGGGCGCCAAAAGCAGTTTGTGGGGCTGGTTACATTGTAAACAAAATATACTTTGTGCTTCTGCATTCTTAGAAAACTGGAGATTATTAGGGATTTTTCGCTCCCGTTAGAAATAACACTTAACAGTAATTTAAAAGTGGCTTATAACTTTTCTCAGTTTAATTCTCAATCTAAAACAATTTGAATTATATGACTAATAAAGGTTTTAAATAATTTTTACAATCTCATAACCATACCTTTTTTGTGCTAAACATACTGTTTACTTGTCAAGAACAATGGTAGGTGTAAATTATAGTTTCACGCTGATAAATGAGGGCTTCATTCAAAAGTAAACTTTATTCAATGAACATAGTGTTCAATTTCATGAAAAAATAAAGAATGTAGTGTGCCTGGTAATTTTTATAGTAGTCATTTCTATTAAAGTTTTGTAAGGAAGTTGTTTAGAACAATTTAAACAAACCCTGAATGACTGATTCATAGATCAATTCTACATTGCGAGCACCTACTAAGGTCATTAAACATTAGATAATTTTACTTGACTAGTTTTATGTGCTGTCTTTGTAGACTGTAAACCCTTGAAGATAGTAATTCTCAATCCCACACAGGTTCCTTACTCTCGAGTATAATCTTGAAGTAATTTAAATTATTAAGTTCTAGCTTTCGCCCGCGGCTCCGCATTTTTTTCGTAAATATTATCCTATGTTGCTTCTAATACCTACAACAATATGTGTTCAAACTTTCATGATGATCGGTTAAGTAGTTTTCTCGTGAAAGCATAACAAACAAATTTACATTCACATTTATAATATTAGTAGGGATACCTACATCCTTTTAACTGTATGATGTATTCTAACTGATTTTGGCCACGGCAGGCTTCTCATCGAAGTAGGTATATTATGGTCCACAAGTGTGTGCAAATATAGGTGCACCCTCTGTTCACTCACTCGTAATCCCATGACAGGACCGGGATAGATCAGCCCCTCTAGCCAAGTTGCAAATCTTTATCGTTTTCTATTCCATATTCCATTATATTTCTCTATTCTATTGTTTGTTGGCTAATATTTTGTTTTGATCACGTAACTGAGTCATTTGCCAAGGGCAATTAGGGTCAGCTGAAGGAACGACGACTTTATATGCTCTATAGTACTATAATGTTTTAATCTCTTACTTTGATAGTATCGTAATTTCAGGCAAGAAAGTGTTACACGATATAGCAAAGAAATGTGATGTTTTGGTAGAAAACTTTATTCCTGGCAAACTCGATCAGTACGACATGGGTTATGAAAAACTGAAGGGAATCAACCAGAAATTGATATACTGTTCTATTACTGGCTTCGGATCTACTGGACCCTATGCACAGAAACCAGGGTAAGAATGTTTTGGGAAAGATCGAGAAGTTTAACATAGTCATTAGTGTCAGATTGCCTCGTTGGTCTGGTGGTTAGCGTATGCGACTGCTGAAAAAGAGGTCTCGGGTTCGATTCCCGGGTCAGACCAAATTTTTGTGTTCCGCAAATATTTGTTTCGGAGTTTGGGTGTTTTTCTATTGTGTATGTATTTACAAAAAAAAGTATGTTTACGTAAACATACTTTTATATCAGTTGTTTAGAACCCATAGATGGCGTTGTGTGTAAAATGTCCATAATATTTAGTTACTATTTATTTTTGAACTTACGAAGTACATTTTAGGTGTGAATTTTTATATTTGTAACGTACTAACTTTTACCCGTAGCTTCGCCTACGTGTTATTCATATACTGTATGTGTAACTTTGTCTTTTTCATCCCCTTAGAAGTGGAATTTTCCAAAATCAGTAGTTTAAGCTGTGCGTTGGTCTGTCTGTCAGTCAGTCAGTAATGGAATATTTTTAAGTTGATTGCACTTCATTTGTGATAAAACTGCCACATAAATAATTAATATATAAGTGATGAGAATAAAATCGCCTATTTAAAGTAACTTCGTCGGTTTCTCAGCCATGTCACAGAGATCAAATATAAAAACATCCAACGGTAAGATTACGTGGCCACAACGTGTCTTGCCGTCCCAATCCCCAACCCGCACTCGGCCAGCTTGGGGACGTATGACCTTAAGCCTCACCTGAGGAGAGACCCGATCACAGCAGTAGGACGTTATGGGTTGTTGATGACATCGATGAAGATACGATACTTTAAAGTATCTGAGTAAAAATTCTGTCTTTTTTCTTAGCTCAACTGCTCAGTCAGAAAGTTTTTTTTTTTGTTTTTTGGACATCTTACACACAACGTCATCTATTCCCAAAATAAGCAGAGCTTGTGTTATGAGTACTAAACAACTGATATAAATACATATATACATATAAAAACACCCAGACTCCGAAACAAATATTTGTGGATCACACAAATATTTGGTCTGACTCGGGAATCGAACCCGACCTCTTGATCAGCAGCCGCATACGCTAACCACTAGACCAACGAGGCAGTCGAAGTATTTTTTGATTGTGCCCTAACTCTATTTATTTATCTTTATACGCCTAGGTTAGTCCCACGGTTTTTGTAGTAAATCGCAAGTAACGAACAAAAAGCCTTAGTTACTCCTTATATCATCATATTTCTGCCATTGAAACTCCAGTCAAAATCAGGATAGCTGTTCCAGAGATTAGGGGGAACCAACAGAGACAGGTTGATAATACTTTGATATACATATTGTGAATAAATGTTCATTTAATATTGCGAACAGAAACTCCAATTTTATTTATTCACATACATTGTTTCGTGGACTAGGGGCGAGGTAGTCGCTATAGATTTATTGGTTCCATTAGTTTGATTAGCACAAGGCAGCGAATTCATTATCCATAAACTCTATATCACGAAAATCGTATTGTTTACTAATGTCGTAGTGTAATGACGTGAATGTAAATAAACATGTTTTTAAAAATATCAATATCAATCCTTTATTATTTGAATCCATCCAACTTGACTTTGTACTTTGCCCAGAACATAATAATTACAAAAAAATAATCTTCACTTATTTATTTCTATACTTACGTCTGTGGTGTTATTTGCTTAATGCTAACCAGTCCTAGCCCCATCTAGAACGATCCATGAGCTCCTTATGTAAAATCAGAATTATTTAGAATGGAATGTTTCTACTCGAATTTTATTCCTAACCATCTCCTGGAAATTATACCTTAACATGGTTTCTTTCAGCTACGATGTCATAGCATCAGCAATGGGCGGATTGCTTAACACAACCGGGGAAGGTAACGGTGATCCCTGCAAACCTGGAGTTGCAATCACCGATATAACAACAGGCCTCCATGCATTCGGAGCTATCATGACAGCGTTATATTTCCGGCAGAAAACAGGCAAAGGGCAAAAAATTGACTGCAATCTCCTCTCTACACAAATAGCGAGTATGATTAACATAGCCACGATTTATTTGAATTGTGGTATCGAAGGGCAAAGGTGGGGTACGGCTCACGCTAATCTTGTGCCATACCAAGCGTTCAAAACTCAGGATGGGTACATGGTGATAGGTACTGGATCGAATGCTCAGTTTGTCGATTTCTGCAAGATTATCGACCGAGAAGACTTGATTAAGGATGAGAGATTTAAGGACAATGCGAAAAGAGTGGAAAATAGAGAAGAGATTATTAAAATAATCAGTGAAATGATTGTCAGGAAAACCAGTAAAGAGTGGACTGAACTTTTTAAAGGTGCTTCTTTTCCCAATGGGCCAATTAATAAAATGAAAGATGTTTTCGAAGATGAGCATGTAAAGGCTATTAATTTAGTGAAAGAGTTGCCACATCCTGAAGCAGGCACAGTGAAGGTTGTGGGTCCTCCTACTGTTTATGGTTTGGGTGGTAATGAGGCCAGGACAGCACCCCCCACTTTAGGTCAACACACCAGAGATATATTGGAGAATTTCTTGGGTTATCACAATAAGAAAATTGACACATTATTTGCGGATAAGATCGTGCGTTGAACAGAGAATAACAACTGTCTGTACTGATAATAAGACAAGCCATAGTCCAACAAATATTTACCTACTGTGCTACAAAAAAATTTAAAGTTAATGATTTAATAATATCAAAATTCGGAATTTGGTTTATTGTGACACCGAATCTAAATATTCAAGATGATGTCATTGAGTTATCATATCTGTTTATCTTAACGAAAGTAGTAATCTTTTTATACTCTTGGTATTATTTTACCCTCCAACTAAGACTGCTATCTTGCCACTTCTAATGTGATGTAATAAAGCATATGTTGATCGAATTATATACACTATATTATTTTCATATTCTCATAAATAAGCATCGTACGTCAAATAATAAATATTTTATACATTTTTTCTTATTTTTAATATCCTGTGTTAGTAACCCATTATTTTGTGTATACTTACCCCATTTTTTTTTAAATTTAAGCCTACAAAAGTGACTCTACTATTCCTGATGGAAAGCATAAATATAATCCTGCATGAGTAGAATAAGTAGAAGACTGCCTCGTTGGTCTAGTGGTTAGCGTATGCGACTGCTGATCAAGAGGTCTCGGGTTCTATTCCCGAGACGGACCAAATGTTTGTGTGATCCGCAAATATTAGTTTCGGAGTTTGGGTGTTTTCTATGTATAATATGTATGTATTTACAAAAAAGTGTATGTTTATGTATTTAAATCAGTTTGTCTAGTTACCCTTAATACAAGCTCTGCTTAGTTTGGGGACTAGATGACGTTGTGTGTAAAATGTCCGATATATTTATTATTATTCTCTTTATTTGATAATAGTAACATATAAATTACATTTTTAAATATAAATATAAAAAGTACATTTAAAAATATATAAAATAGTAGACCACCGACTTCGGGTACAGGGACCAAGAAACCGGTGGTTAGGGCTCCAAAGACAGGAACCTCTTCACTATACGTGCCGTGTCAAGAAGGACTGCCTTCTGCATCAGACCCTTGATCCAGCCATCTAACGTGAGCCTCTTAAGGTGTTGATCGAGGCTCTTGGCTATCAAACCATGAGCAGAAACAACTATCGGAACAATGATCGTCGAATCCACATTCCACATATCGACAATCTCGTGAGATAAATCCAAATATTTTAATTTGTTTCTCTTTTTCTACTTTCACGATTATTATATTCCAAGAATAGTAGTGACCATACTCATTATGAATTCAGGCAATGCAGCATGGTGAATCAAACTTTGAGATGATACCGTCTAGTGTGATGCTTATGCATTATTGGGCCTCTGGTCATGCATTCATCAACGAAATACGTCAGCACAAATGCTGTTAGGTTGGTCTTCTGTTCGAGGGTAGTACCGCCCCGGCCGGCCTGTTCATGCTGAATTAATCTTGACTCTTCTACCTTGACACTCTTTGATCCTGAAGTTATTTTTTTTATTTGGTGCCCACCAATGTGACTCTAGTCTGCCTGATGGTAAGCATGAATAGAATCCAAGAGTGGGGGCCACCAGACTGCCTGCGATGCAGGAAGTATGGCGATGCCGACCCAAATTATGGCGGCTTTGTGAGATGCTTTTTCACACCCCTCTTGAACGACCCGCGATCATAATGGGAAGGAAACACGTGGGATGGTAGCGAGTTCCAGTTTTTAACCGCTCGGCACAGGAGAGAAGAGCTAAACCGTTTAGTTCTAGTGCGTATTTCTACCACTCTAGAGCGGTTTTTGGTTTTCCCCCATCCTAAATTATATAAACATGAATTCTACTGAATGTTAATAGGTGTATTATTAGCATTCGTTCATTGACTGCACGATTGCCCCCTAGTGGTTTAAGTGGTCGCCACGCTGCCATCTACTTCGCCAAGTGTTGCGGGTTCAAATCCCACCTGGCACAATACAATGTGTCATCCACGAATTTTTGTTCTGAGTCTGGGTGTACTTTGTGTCCATTGCATTTATGTTTGTAAACTCAAACACGACATAGGATGTGTATTCCTAAAGTTGGAGTTGATTTATAAAAAAAAGATAATTAGCATTTTAAAAATGAATTTTAACAGCGCATAATCTATGAACCCTATTTTATAAATGGCTACAATCAAATCTAAATACATTAAATAAAATAAAAGTTGAGATAAATATTGAAATTGAAAGTAAGTTTGCCTTCTACATTTATTTATCACTCAATATAAATTAATATAATTTATTCTGACAACGTATTATTCTCTTTGTTTCCAGGAACCTCGTGTAGCTGTGATAACCCTTCGTGCACCTCAGACCCAACAACGCAAGAAAGTCGTCTGGACCGAGGACACTGTCGATAACGAACATATGAATAAAAAGAAATCCAAATGTACGTAAACCTTTTTTGTCCTACTATATTAATATTATAAACGTGAAAGTTTGTATGTATGTATGATTGTTGCTCTTTCACGCAAAAACTACTGAACGGATTTGAATGAAACTTCACAGTAATATAGCTTATATATCAGAATAACACATAGGCTACTTTTTACTTCAATAATCGAGATACACGGGCGAAAGCTAGGTGATTATAAAAATACATAAATCGTAGATGTCAAAATGTATCACTGTTTATCTCCTGTCAAAACTTCATAAGTTGCTATGCATGACACACTTGCATAGCAACCATAATGATATTTTGTAAATGGCTTAAATACGCGGGTAACACCGCGGGGCGCAGCTAGTAGATAATAAATTGTCTAAAACAGACTTGTATACTATAGAAATGTTGCAATCGAAGAAATACGGACAAAGTCACGAGCAAGCGGCAGTGTCGTGTTCCGGGTTGTGGATCCTGACTACATCGGTTAGGCTACACGATGGCTGGGGCCCGTATGCCGTCTGTATGGACAGGTCGACTCAAAACTATGGTCCTTTCTTCAAAAGGCCAACCCGGACCCTATACTGCACTCACATAGTTCTCTATAATATTGTACACGGACTTAAAAAAAAAAAAAAGACACCTCTGTGGTTTGTTTCGGCGTTTCTTCCCAGAGTGAGTCGTAGGAAATGCCGGTGCCTAATATAAAGTCCGACTTGTAAAAATGTCTGAAAAGATTTACTTGCAGAAATAAATATCATTTAGCAAATGCTAATCTATACTAATAAATAAAATCGGAGTGTCTGTTTGTAATATTAAAATAACCGCTTTTTACTAAATGCATAATTATGTATGTATACACGTACATATGCAAAATTTTTTTTTTCAATTTGTCTGTTCGTCTGTTTGTTCCGGATAATCTCTGAAACGGCAGGACCGATTTCAACGAGGCGATCATGCCTGGGTACAACTGCGGCAGTGCCCCACTGCCTAACGGTTGATATGGGCGGTTCTGTATATGCTAATCGTCGCTAGAATTTCTATATCGCGATTCAGGATTAGTTCCTCCGTGATTCAATGTGGTATTCGCCACACACATGTATTCCTTCTTTTAGAATAACTCTTCTTTTAAAATCTGTTGAGTACCTAGTTTAAAAATTCTAAGCAGACATAAAAAAAAAATAAAAAAAAAAAAATCGGCGGCTTGATTTTAGTGGTGCAGTGGTAGCGTATGCGACTGTTGTGCTTGAAGTCTTGGGTTCGATTTCTGGGTTGGACCAAATGTTTGTGTTATAAGCAAATATTTGTTTTGGAGTCTGGGTGTTTTTTATGTATAATACTTATATATTTACAAAAAAGTATGTTTATGTATTTATATCAGTTGTCTAGCACCCTTAATACAAGCTCGGCTTAGTGTGTGTCAGATGTCCTAAATATTTATTATTATTATTTATATACAGGTTGTTGTATATACGAGAAACCGCACAAATTTGGCGAATCGGATTCTGAGGATAGTGACGATGAATGTGAGCACTGTGCTGGACACGTGGAGAAGCGGAAACTCAAGAAAACTGGAACACAACAGACAGCTGAGAGCAGCCCTACTATTACTGTGCAGGTAGGAATGCTTTAAATCAGTCATTTATTTCAATTCTGTAATCGAAAGATTCAGAAAGAAAAATCCAGAATGTTACAGAAGACATTTGGATTTTATTTCCGACATTTTTTTTCAGTTTCAATTTTTGACATAGAAAAATCAAATTTATAATTCTATTTAATTACTATGTTACCCATACACTATCACAACGCGTATCATAAATAAGCATCAAGTTTAACTTGATATTGAAAAAATACACTCATAAACACGAATTAATCGTTGATTAAAAGATACGATGACAAATTTCAAAACGGGCTTCCTTTTTTGTGACGACTATATATTTCGATATCATCAGATCCTGGTTTCTAAGTCATGGGACCACATGGTAGACACCAGCTATCAAATAAAAAAAAATGATCAAATCGACAGTTAGGTCACAAACAAAAAAAAATTCAGTCGAATTAAGAACTTCCACCTTAAAGTCGGTTAAAATATTCTGAAACCGCGATGGAGTTTGTTTTAATTATATACCTATATATTGTTTTCAGGTAGAAACTCCACCTCGAGAACCTGACACGCTGATCACTCTTCAACCAGCGGAATCGATACCGACACCTGCGCCTGCGCCGCCAGACAAGGACAATAACACCGCACAATCAGCTGTTTAATAATTAAAACTGGCAACATTTGTTGTACTATACTTTTAAGATTTATTAATAATGGACTGACGGTTGAGAAAGTTTATATAAAACAGTATGTTATATAAACTTATGTCAAGTTCGTTCTTAATATGATATAGATAGATAATAAAATAAGAGATAGCAAAATTGCTCGCATGACAGTGAAATGTGCAAGTACTCGAGTACAGTCGAGACCAAATATAGATGACCGAAAGCATTGAACATGTCGCTGCTTTGCATGAATACCCGCACAAAACAAAATTTTGAAAACACTGGTTTATAACACAGCCAAATGCAAAATAGTCCTTATTATATATATTATTAAATAATTAAATAGGTCCTTAAATAGGTCCTTATTATATAATTAAATAGGATTATATTATATATCCTTATAGATTTTAATAATCCTTGATTAATGAGCTTACATTCTATTCTTCTATTGATGAAATACATAAAAAGTTATGACAGAAAATATTTTGTTTAATTTTCAAATAGCTCCCCTGTATAATTTGTGATTTTGGTTTGTGCGAGTATTCATGCAAAGCAGCGATGTGTTATCCTGACTACTAAGAAGAGGTATGGAGTGGGCTTCAATTCCCAGAACACAAAATATATTTTAATAAATAATTATGTACAAGTTCAGCTGAATGATGTATATGAATATTAGCGGCCTGGTTTTAATAGCACAGACTCGGCGTAGTTTGGGATCAGATGTCGTGTGTGATGTTTCTAAAACTATTTAAATCGACGCTTAATACAGTGTGTTTCTTTCACAATGACTTATTGATATGATATGAATTGATGGTAGCTCGTTTTGAGAGGCGATTTATGAATGCAACGATGTAAATAGCTTTTTGTATTATGGGCACAACGCCATTTAATCCCAAACTAAGCAGAGCTTATACTATAGGTACTAGACAACTAATATAAATAAGAACATATACAATTTTTTTTTAAACACATACACCGGAACAAATATTTGTAGATCATGCAAACCTACTTACCAACCTGGGAATCAAACCCGAGACCTCAGGCACAGCACTCATGCGGTATCATGCGCCATCGTTTGTATTCAGTCAGTCAATATGGTTATCTATTTTTGGTTCTGAGTGTACCCACAGCTATACCAGTACACAATACACGTAGATACACTGTGTACGCACGTACATACACATACATACACACACAATTATCTACACGATTTCCATGGTTAGATAGGTTACAACCTCTAGTAGATATTCTATATAATAATTTTAATACTTTTAAGAAGTAGTTAGTCCTGTTATATATTAAATAAAATATTATACAAATATTGAATATTGTATTTAGTGATCCATCTATACCTAGTAGAATTTTACAGTAGTATTTATTAGTCAACGGAATTTCTACTATCGCGAGATTCGTCATGAACAAAACTACTATCGACATTTTATGAAGTTCAACGTGAAAAGAAGTACAACTTGTGACATATTCAAATATAAAAAAAGAATAATGAAAACCATTCCCATCGTTAATTATTTTATCATCGCCTTTACTATGAATTTGACGAAATAAAAATGTCAAATAATTCCCAATTCTTTTTGTGGATAGCAATGCATCCTCCTTACCTCCTAGAATATTCTCTCCCTGCCTCCTATTACGTGAACGGTACAAAATTATATTTGGCAAAATGAGGGTACTTGGCACCTATACTATATCATTTCAATCTAGATGTATAACAGCCTTACCACTCGCTGATTAATTACGAAATCTCAGAAACCGACACCTACGAACTTAGTTTGGCAGATAGGTTCCTTACAAGGTGTAGACATCCGTAAGAACGGATTTTACGAAACTCCACCCCTAAGGGGGTAAAACGGGGGATAGTAATTTGTATGCACGTTCTATAGATGGTGTGGAGGCGTACAACCCCCTTTTGGGGTTAGTGCGGAGGTTGGTAGTTTGTATAAAAGTCCAATATTATTTTTGTAATTATAGCAGGCTTTTAAATGTTATTTATGTGTAAGGATTATTGAAAACAAGTACTTACTATTATAAGGAGGGATGTTTTATTATGACAATAAAAAGTATTTGGTTGTACCAATTATAAATTATGTGCAAATATCTAACTACCCACTTCCGAAGTCGTGGGCGGCCGCTAGTATTCACATATTAGTATGCGTGCCTCGGAGAACACGTTAAGCGGTCGGTCTCGGTTGTCATACAAACACTAGCAGAAATCTAAAAGTCCAACAACAATGTTTCTTTTTCGATATCAGCTTCAGCTTGTACTTGGGTAGTGGATCTGATCTGATGGCAATCGATCCAAGTATAAATCGAAGTTCAACCATATCGTAGTAGACTTCCCTGGCGTCGTCTTCTAAGTCTGGGTTTTCTTTGTGGCCGTTTCATGTATGGTTGTAAATTCCTAGCGATACAGGATTTAGGTCTGAAGTTTAACAAGTGTCAGTTGAAATTTTTTACATATCTTTATTCTGTGTAAGAAAGTTATATGAATATTTTATTGCTGTCGCTTCCGGAGTATGTTCGCTTAAATCTTTTATAGTATTCAACTGATTTTCAACCGAGAATTACAGAAACTACCGTGCGAAGCCGGGCCGGGTCAGTAAATAAATAAACAACAAATGAAATTGTACATAATTTATTATACATATTGAATTATTGATACATTATCAACCATATAATTTATCAGTCGAACATTAACCGAAGTGAAGTTAGCCCCAGTTACTAAATATTAGAAAATAATTCCTGGCAAATTCCTGGTATTGATTCTCTTGTAAATTTCACCAAATTTACGTCGATTAAAATTTGTTGATGGATTATGCACTTTAATGTCATTGACTTGCAGTCCATTTTTCAATATCATAAGCATGGATGTTCAGTTTAGAACTAAAAGTTCATCGGAGACATGCTTATTTATTAGTTAAAACAACATCTTTAACAAACATCTATCGAAGATTAACAAAACAATTTTCGCTTTACATAATTATTGTAATTTTGATGAATAAATCCACAGAAATTAAAGAATTTATACATTAATAGTTTGGTTCAGTCGGCATGTATTTAACGTCTAATTTTAGTGCCATACGTCTAGTTTGACGTTTACCACTACAGCTACACGTTTTGACAGTAATGACTAAGATTTAAGATATCAAAAAATGGACTGAAAACCAATTAAATTAAAGCATATAATTATAAATCATAATTTAATGATGATAACAACAGAATCACGGCCATTACTCATCAATACTAGGCAATACTGTTCCTGTTATAGCAACTAGATGATGTAACTCTAAGGGCCACCGCACACTAGCTACTTTTAGCATCGACGATCGGCGACTAGTCGCTTTTTAGAAGCTAAATACGGCGACCGAACGCACCACACCGCACAATTAAACACGCCAAACGCGGAGATTGAGTCGCTTTTTAGAAGCGCGACACAGCAACTGAACACTACTCTCCGCACACATTCATATGCCGGAAGCAACGATTTGCCGTCTGCCGAACACGACTTGACTCTCATTTTTTTTAAATTTGTAAACAAAACCACAGATTACAGAATACTGCAATATCATTGCAAATCACAGACATAAGTAATCAAAGTTACAAATCGGAAAATGATAGACAACACTACAGCCGACGCGATCCAGGCATCTGAGCCTCAACTTCACTAAAAAGTATAATAATAAATATAATGTAATAAAAAAATGGAGGGGAGCGATGTGGCGACTTCCACATACAGCGCGACGGAAAATATACGACAGCGCTATCTAGCGATGAAACACTGAACTACTATGAAAAACACGGAATGATCTATACTGAGTAACTACTAATCCTGAATCGCGAAAGTAACATTCTCGCGCCGATTAGCATATATACAACATCCCAACATCAACTGTGGGGCAGTGGCCCACCAGGTATGATCACCTCGCCTGGTCGGAGGATCCTCCCTTTGTGTTGGAGGGACACGTCACCCGTTCCTCCACAGTGGTGACCCCGACGTGATTGGAAGCAGCCTTCAAAATTAGCAGATCAGCAGCGCCATCTTGTTCACTCCCACAGCGATGACCGTCATTCTAGTCTCAGCCAGCCAGCAACTTCGCCCTCAACAGGGATACCACACGCAGGACGCGACCGCTCCAGCCTGGTTACCCCTACGGCCTCAACAGCGTCTAGGCACAGCACACTGCACCTACGGTCCACGTAAGAAGAGCATCTCTCTCCCGTCTACGCAGCAGCCAGCCCCTACGCAGCAAACCTCCCCGACTCACTGGGGACTTCACCGCAGCACCGCGCACCGCAAGCGATTCCGACTCACTGGGATCAGCGGACTTCAGCCCCGACTCACTGGGACTAGCGGCATACAGTTCCGACTCACTGGAACTAGCGGCACTCAGTTCCGACTCACTGGAACTGCTCACTCCTGGCACTGGCAAGCTCCACAACAGAGCACAGACAACTGGCTCATCGTATCGACCTCCGGTCTTGGAGGGGAGTGATGTGGCGGCTTCCACATACAGCGCGACGAAAACATACAACAGCGCCATCTAACGAAGAAACTCTGAACTTCAAAGAAAACACGGAATGATCTATACTGAGTAACTACTAATCCTGAATCGCGGAAGTAACATTCTCGCGCCGATTAGCATATATACAACATCCCAACATCGATCGGCGATTTTGCGACTGCATCGGTGCTGCATCGCGTTTTAGCGACTTCCTGCGTTCGATCGCGGTATCGGAAACGCGCGTTTTAGCGACTGCTCAGATGCCATATCGATGCTACCGGCATTCGAATGTTTCCGGAGAGTAGCGTTCAGCTGCTGTCGCGCTTCTAAAAAGCGACTCAATCTCCGCGTTTGGCAATCAATCAAAGTGTGAAGTGTAGAGCGTTCGATCGCCGTATTTAGCTTCTAAAAAGCGACTAGTTGCCGATCGCCGATACTAAAAGTAGCTAGTGTGCTGTGGCCCTTCTATGTTCATATATCAGCCCCCTAGTCATGTTTTAAACGTTTTTCGTTTTCTATTCTATTTCTTTTGTTTCAATGGCTAATTTTTTTTTTGATCACGTGACATTAGCCAATGAAACATGAGAATACAGAAATACAATAGGAAACGAAAAACGCTTGTACCTTGGCTAAAGGGGGAAGATTGTATTTAAACATCTATATACCAAGATCATATACATAATTACTTCATGTCCACAGCTAAACGATTTCAGTCTACATATAATTAGAATTAACAGTAACAATATTAATGTTAATACTAGAACATTATTTAATTATTTTAGAAAAATGAACGCAGAAATACTTCAGCTATAGGGTCTGTGCACATCTCCACGTCACGACGTCGTCAAAGTGGAACGGTGCGGTATCGTAGCACGGCGCATTGTCGCGACGTGCTAGTGCACGGTACGACAACGTCGCCGTGGAACGACTTAATGTTTTATTGTGTTTGTTCCAAAGCACTTGAAGTTCTTCAACAAGTAAAGTCAATAAATCACAATCTATGTTCTCCGACACCTTTTATTCACAACTAATCGCTAAAGACACAAACATTAAATGAGCGAGCACATATGCCACGTGACGTCAACGCGCCGTTCCACGGCGACGTTGCCGTACCGTGCACTAGCACGTCGTGGCCACTCGCCGTGCTACGATACCGCACCGTTCTACGTAGACGACGTCGTGACGTGGAGATGTGGACAGGCCCATATTCAAACACTTGTCTGATCGCAAATTATACAGAACTTGTACTATGGTAACTAAATTCTTAGTAAATATACTTTTATATTACTAAAAATATACAATACATAGCCAAATAACACACAGATACAGAACATATTTTATACTAATCATATAAATGTTCGTTCTGAGTACGAATAGAACCCATGCACTGACTAAGCAGTCGGGATAACAGCAAATCAGTCGTGCAAAGCGACAGAGGGAGCTACGGGGTGTGGTCCTGAAGATATTGTCCTACATTACATTGTCCTCACATTTAATAAAATGCCTTTAAGCAATGTAACCAAAAATTGTAAAAACGATGTTAGAAAAGAGTGTCCATGGAGTTTCTTGTCTGTTCTTCTCCATAGGATCTACGAATTGGAACAGGCAATTAGCTTCACGACTGACTACTGACTGACTACTTGACGTTTCAAAAGTGCCGTTGTATGGTTTATTTGAAATAAAATGGTTTGATTTGATTTGATAGTCCAGAGTAACTGAACACAATAACGACTCACAAACATAACTCCTGCCCCCGCTAGCCAAGTTGCATTCTATTCCATTCTCTTGTTTCATGGGCTAATGTCTCACTCAGTCACGTGATCATAACAAAATATTAGCCAATGAAACGAGAGAAAGAAACGGAATAGAAAAAAGTTTGCAATTTGGTTACGGGGGCTGAGTTTTGAAGCATTCAACTAAATAAAAAAGAGAACCATCATTAGGTGTGTGTAGCAAGCTCTTAATTACTGCGGCTGTAGGTAGGAGGGTGGCTTGGTTACTTAATGTGATCAGGCCGCCAAAATACATTTTGATTGGCCAATGGGCATGAGGGAGCCTCTGCGGCTCCTTCTAGGACAGAGCAAGGATAGGTGTGGTGCCGATCCTGAGGAGGACCTGAAATAACATGGTCCGGGTCCTCCTCAGAGCAGGGTGCCAGAGATAGGCTGTCGGGGTGTTTTTTTAGTGGAATCACCACATACTGCTGGTTCCTCATTTGTCCCCGAGGAGCCGGAGATCCGAAAGGATTTTTTACACCCCGTCAACAAAAAAAAAAAGTGTGGCTGTTAGGATGGATTGTCAAGATATTTTCTGACAGTAGCCGGAGCTTCTCACGCGGTTCTAAACAAGCTAATTATTGAGAGCTTTTAACAATATATGTGGTGTCATGGTGGGCGTCGTAAGAGGCGACTAAAGGAACAAAATAAGCAGCTAACATCACTGCCAAGAGAAAGAAAACTTGAAACAAACCCTATACCAACCCGTCTGGCCAGCGTGGTATAGTAGACCAAAACCTCCTTTCAGAGGGATGTCGGCAAACCAAGAACGCTGTATCAGCTCCCAATACAAGGCTTGCCCGCACCCTCATCAGGTTGAACAGAGACAAACTCCGCAAGATCATAGGAACCCTAACCGGACATTGTCTCCTAAACAAACACCTACACACCATAGGAGTAACAGACAGCCCCCTATGCAGAGGATGCACGGAGGCAGAAGAAACGCCACAACACGTCATCATGGAATGCAGCAGTGTGGCCGAACAGCGGGCACAAATTCTACAGTCACCGGCAACGTATCGGGAGGCCTGCAGTAATCCCCGGAGGCTGCATTCCTTCTGGACCAACCTAGGCTGGCTGGAGTGAATGGGAAATAACTTTTCACGCACAATGGTCCAATAACTAGGACTAAGTGCGGAAACCGCCCAGAAAAACCAAACCAAACAACCTCCTTTCAAAGGAGAGGCCTAGGTCCAGCAGTGGACCGTTAAAGGCTGTTGATGATGATAATGAACAATATATGTCTTCTGCCTGTTTAGTTGAAGGTCCTGGAGCATGTTCGTGAGCAGTTATTGTGTTCGGTTACTCTCGGCTGTCTTCGGAATCGCCAGGGATACAATAGGACTGCGGAGTGTGACCATCAGCTGGCCCGATACTACGCTACCGAAGTCGACAAGCATCGCACACGCACCGACATTCATGTCTTTTAACAACTATTTATTATACAAGCAAGAATTACAATCCATTTTTTTATTTACAGCGGGTTTTTTTCTATTTGATGCCAAAGTGAGTTTACTCAGCTTGATGGAAAGCATGAGCAGAATCCAAAACTGAGGGCTAGTCCAAGGATTTAATACACAATAGAAATCTACAGGCCCTGAGAATTTTCATTGCGCGATGCAGATCTCAAAATCTTTTTTTTATCATAAGTCATATACACACATGTTAGTATACACATTTATTAGGTTGAGGTACGGGTTCGGTGTCCAGTCTGATTATTCTTCAAATATAACTTTGTAAGTACATTATTAGATTACCGTCTTAATTTCCTGAAAAAAAGAAGAAATAATACATTTATACACTTATATTGGTATGGTAATAATACAAATGACATATTAAGTATATGTTTTGACTGTCTTTTTAGGTTTTGGGTTCGTTCCCGGGTCGGACCAAATGTGACCGCAAATATTTGTTACGAAGTTTGGTTGTTTTGTATGTATAATATGTATGTATTTACAAAAAAATATATGTTTATGTATTTATATCAGTTGTCTAGTACCCAATAATACTTGTACGTTATGTGTGAGATTACTAAAATGTTTATTTATACCATATACATCCCATTAATTTCGTGACACAGCCTATCTAAGCAAACTTTTTTTTTATTTCCAGACATCTTACACACAACTTCACCTAATCGCAATCGCTTGGTATTATGGCTATTAAACAACTCATAAATACATAAACATATTTTTGTTTTGTAAATACATACATATTATGCATAGAAAACACCTAGACTCTGAAACAAATATTTGCGGATCAAACAAACATTTGGACCGACCCAGGAAGACCGACCCGAAAAAAAAAAAACCCAGGAAGCGCTCATAGCCGAGTGGCCTTAGGTGATTGGAAACAATCACCGAGGGTAAGCAACTACGGCGCGGTCAGACCTAGATGGGTGACCGTATGTGGCATGATATGTTATGAGCGTTTCCGTGATTCGGAGGTCACGTTAAGCAGTCGGTCCCGGTTGTTGTCATAAGGTAACAGTCGTGAAGCTTAGTTGGAGGCCTTCGGGCGGCTTAAAAACATCCAACGGTAAGATTACGTAGCCACAACGTGTCTTGCCTGTCCCCAACCCGCACTCGGCCAGCGTGGGGACGTAAGGCCTTAACCCTCTCTTGAGAGGAGACCCGAGCCCAGCAGTGGGACGTTATGGGTTGTTGAGACAGGAATCTAACCCGAGACCTCTTGATCAGCAAGCCGCATATGCTAACCACTAGACCAACAAGGCACTCTAAGCAAGATAACATCTTCTTTGTCTTCATGACCCAACCAAAGTGACTCTGTCTGATGAAAAGAATTGTGGTCACCGTGCCCATTGCTAATACAGACAATGAAGCAGCCTAGGGTGATGCTTTTGCATCATTGGACAATACAAAGAGAAGGAAAACTTGAAACAAACCCTATACCCACCAGTCTGGCCAGCGTGGTAGGCCGACCGTTTATCTGAGTCCTCGCCTGCGGTAACAGGGGCGCGGGGGTATGACGACAAAGGGGACTGAGACAGGTGCGGGCGGCAGGGGCGCTTAGTGAGATACACACGAGATGTCCGCCCGCACCTGTCTCAGTCCCCTTTGTCGTCATAACCCCGCGCCCCTGTTGCCTATAAACGGTCGGCCTATAGGGTGATGGTTTTGCATCATTGGACAATGCAAAGAGAAGGAAAACTTAAAACAAACCCTATACCCACCAGTCTGGCCAGCGTGGTATAGTAGGGTACTTCCTTTCTAAGAAGAGATTTATGTCATGTAGCAGTCTTAATGAAATAGAAGTGTAGTTAGAAGAAATATGAGGTCTATAGTACTTGGATTCACCCGCTATGCTTATATTCAGAAGAATATATTTTTGTCATGGACTCTTTATTTTTCATCCCCTTTTATTGTACACTAGCTGACCCCGCGAACTTCTTACCGACCAATTGTCGATTCAACGTCACTCAATTTTTTTTGCCTTCTCGGAACCCCTCCAATAAAACTTAAACTTTATGGTATGGTATTAAAGTTCAAATTGACTTTTAAGTATTTTTACGAATCTTTTGTAACGGAATATAGAGAAGTGTTTGTAGACTTTTTGTTTAAATTTTTCTCTCCGTAAGTACCATTCTCGTACTTCAAGGAATATTATGAAAAAAGAATTAGCGAAATCGGTCCAGCCGTTCACGCGTGATGGCGTGACCAAGGGAAATAGGGATTCATTTATATATAATATATATAGATCTAGTATAAAAAAATTACCTATTCAAAGGTTTCTCCTTATAAGTGACATTTTTCCTCGGCCTCCTTGTCCTGCCTTCAGTGATCGAATCCCCTCCTCCACCGCTCCCACTGTCGCTGTCCCGACTGTCATGGCTGCCAACCCTACTGCGCTGGGCACTGTCCGTTTCATTCAATAACCTCCCTACGCCATTGCCATCTTGGTTATTCCGCCTGTGGTTCACTGCTTGGCTGATTCGACTCTGATGGTTGGTGCGGCTGTCCTGGCTGTTGATCCTGCAGCGGAGAGCTTCGTGGCTGTCTCTTCGGCTGGGTGTTGGATCAGGTTCCGTTTTCATTTGTTGGCCAAGAAGACGGCTGCTGTTTACACTGGAGAAATAAGTGAACTATGAAAACTGACACTAAAATCATACTTTTGTCTAAAACTACTTTTATATAAATATTTCGGACATCTTACACACAACGCCATCTAGTCCTAAACTAAGCAGAGCTTGTATGGGTACTAGACAACTGATATAAATACATAAACATACTTTTATTTTTGTAAAACATATTATACATATAAAAACACCCAAACTCTGAAACAAATATTTGTAGATTACACAAACATTTGGTGCGACCCGGGAATCGAACCCGAGACCTCTTGAACAGCAGCCGCATACGCTGACCACTAGACCAACAAGGCAATCAATATGACTGTCCTGCAAATTGTGGGAGCTATATTGTCGCTGGATAGGTATGAAGAAAAAGCTGGAAAAACAATGTTTGATATAAGGGACAGACGTCACACCAAGGTAAGCGAGTACCGTTGCCTATCGATACCTGCGTGCTCGTTTGTGGGTCATAGAACATGTCTATTGGTTTTGAGAAAACCTTTCATAAATTACAAGCTGATCCCAACCTGCGTCTTCAGCTGGGTCTCCTATTGGTTATCATAAAAAAGTTTATAGTAAGCCAACTTTACAGATAGACATTTATTAGAACTTAAAAATATTCTGTAATACGTGAGTTTGCATTTAAACTTTAACAGTTCATGCAGACACGCAAGGGAAGGAAAAAAAAGATCGTTTTTGACGTGACAACGTCTTATAATTCGATGGAGCCGGCTGCACGCACGAAAAAACATGTCTCATGCGACGTTACTTCGATCTGAAGCGTTTAATTCGATGGAGCCGGCTGCACGCACGAAAAAACATGACTCATGAACGAGCGACAAAGAGGCACAATCTTATGACGTTGTCACGTTCAATTATCGTCAGTAAACCGACTTGACAGACAACCGATTTATTTTAACATTTGTCATCGGTGCTCTTGTCCTATTAGACGTATTGTGACCTACATAGTGAACAGTATCCCTCGATAAATGGGCTATCGAACACTGAAAATTTTTTTTAAAGCGGACCAGGAATTCCTGAGTATAACTCGTTCAAACAAACAAATTCTTCAGATGTTAAAATATTACCATGGATAGGTTATAAAGTCATCATCATCAACAGCCTTTAACGGTCCACTGCTGGACATAGGCCTCTCCTTTGAAAGGAGGATTTGGCCTACTATACCACGCTGACCAGACGGGTTGGTAAAGGGTTTGTTTCAAGTTTTCCTTCTCTTGGCAGTGATGTTAGCTGCTTATTTTGTACCTTTGGTCGCCTCTTACGACACCCATGGAATGAATACGGGTGGTGACACTTTGTATTATTAATCCGTCACCACACGGACATAAAGTAGACGGTTATAAATGCACACACACACAAACGCACACATACACATTTCCCTTGTTCTAATAAGATTATTATTATTATCATTAAAATAAAAATAAATAAAAAGTAGTTCCATTGTACTCACGAGACGATAACAGCCGAGTCAGTGGCCCCGTTGGGGCTGGGCGCGTGCAGGGTCAGCAGTGGGTCAGGGGGGGAGCGCGCGCGCTTGGGGGGGGAGCCCTCCCCACCCTCGCCCTCACCGTCCAGCTGCATCTTCGCTACCATCACCTTCAAGACCCGCCCGGGTGAACTGAAACACAAATATCTACATTTTTGCTATCATCATCATGAAGTAAGGGCAGAAAATAAAACAAAAAATAACTATCGTTATGCTCGAAAGGGGTGTGAAGGGGTTTGGCGAAAATCACGAAATATCACAAGGAGAATGGGGGTGTAGTATAAGATTTCATGCGTATTTATTTTTTCGTCAAACGCGTCAGCGATGGCCGGTGCCAGGCCAAATTAAGCTTGTTTCTAGGTACTAAATATTATATGTGACGGTGAGATCGATCGAACTGTACAACACCGAATCAATTCGGGATGGGTGAAGTGGCGGCAAGTAACGGGGACAATCTGTGATCCTAGTTTCCCCTTGAAACTTAAAGGACAGGTCTATAAAACTAACATCAGATCAGCCGTCCTGTATGGTTCTGAAAGTTGGCCCATTAAGAAAGCGAATGAGAGACGCCTGAACGTTGCTGAAAAGCGAATGCTAAGATGGATGTGTGGTGTAACTCGGATGGACAAGGTCAGAAATGAATAATACGAGGAAGTCTGAAAGTAGCGCCACTGGATGAAAAGTAAGAAGTAATAGGATATCTTGGTATGGACATGTTATGCGGAAGGATGAGGAAAATGTGGCAAAGAAATGTTGGGTATGGATTTTTTTTATTTTATTTTTAAGACAACTCCTTCCCGCATTAGGAATCTAAATTCCTGTATGGCGGGAACCCTACAAACATACATGAAACAAACACAAAGCACACCCAGACTCAGAACAACAAGTTGTGAATCACACAAAGTGTTATCCTAGGGATTTGCACCTATGACACTTGGCGCAGCAGGAAGCGGCGTGGCGACCGCTTAAACCACTAGGCCAACCGTGCAGTCAAGTGAAAGTTACATGGCAAGAGGTAGACCAAAGAAAAGGTGGATGGATTTTGTGAAAGAAGATATGAATAGGAAGGGAGTTAACATTGAAATAACGAGTGATAGAGTAGAATGGAAGGATAAAACATACTGCGCCGACCCCAAATAAAATTGGGATAAGGGCAGGCAGATGATGACATATGGAGGGGGATTAGTCCTAAACATTACCACTTATCAACAAAGGGGAGGGAGGGGTAAAAAATTGTAAAAAAAACACGTGATTAATGGATGGCCCCTAAGCAGATATATCCCTCCTCTCCCTCTCCCCCTCTGTATAGTGCGTATATCTCCATATCAGACACAACTTCTACGCATTATACAGAGGTATTCAACTATTATTAAATAATGCCTAAGCCGACTCAGCTATAGCTTTATTACCTGCTCTTCTTAGCAGATGAAGGCCTGGGCGAGTAGCGGTGTGGAGTAGAGAGAGCTGGAGGCGAGGAGGTGCGCTTCCTCCTCCGCACGGTGGGGGAGAACTCACACGACACGCGGAGTGACATGCCTTTGTTATTCTCCTTCTGAAATATATTTATTGTTTCAGTGAATAAAAATAAAATTCGCAAAATATCACTTTTTGAGATTTTACTGTTTTCAGACAGACAAAACTTTAAAAATTGAAATTTTGATGTCAGTACCATATATACTTTTTATATGCATTTAGAAAATAACTTTTCATTTGATATTCCATACAGATGCTCCAATTTTATTTAATTGTTTAGATGTATAGAGTATTGAAAAAAAAATAACAAATAAAGAAACAGCATCTAAAATCAAAAAAATAGTCAAAATTACCAACGCCTTGACCAAAAGAGCGGTCAGTCATGTTACAGTATTGTGTATTTTGTATACTAACCTATTCTACCCTTCTCTAAAGTAATAAGTTTGCCCCATTTCAATATAAGTCTTTACTAATGCCAGCCTCCTTTATTGTCATCCTAAATAAATTGGTAAAAACAATAGACATTTTCAATTCTACCGAGACGACAAACCAACAAGCATCACTATCATTAGTTGAGATATTATTACCGGTACATTATCTTCGTTCTTCTGTGTGGATGTGGAGGGTGTAATGTTGGGTTCCGTAGTCGAGTCGGGCTCCAAGTTCGCTCGACCACTTTGATTGCTTGACTGGAATTAAACAATTCATTAGCTAATTGTTTTTTTTTTCTTTTAATAAATATTTCGGACATCTGACACATAACATCATCTAGTTCCAAACTAAGCAGAGCTTGTATTATGGGTACTAAACAACTGATATAAATACATAAATATACTTTTTTTGTAAATAAATACATATTATACATAGAAAACACCCAGACTCCGAAACAAATATTTATGGATCACACAAATATTTAGTCCGACCCGGGAATCGAACCCGAGACCTCTTGATCAGCAGCCGCATACGCTAACCACTAGACCAACAAGACAGATTATTGGTATGCTATATGCCAGGTAATAGGAATGCGGAGCAGTTTGCAAATGCCAAAAAGTAGAAGTCCAGAGAATAATTACTGCAAGCAATATGTAATAGATGGTAATTAGATTTGTACTTTGTTTTAGAACTGTGCTAAAAGTAGTTGAAACTGCAATAACAAAACGTACACCTAAAGTGCAGTCATTTTAATAGGTAACATTTGACAATTCATCAAAATTCAACAACGTGACCTTGTAACGGCGGGCATGAGATAATTTATTTTTCGTTTTGTTAGAACTGCACAATTGTATAACTTTTTTTAAATACCATTATATATTTATTGTAATAATAAATAAATAAATAAATATTTTGGACATCTTACACACAACATCATCTAGTCCCAAAGTAAGCAGAGCTTGTGTTATGGGTACTAAACAACTGATATAAATACATAAACGTACTTTTTTTTTGTAAATACATACATATTATACATAGAAAAATTCATGACCGATACGAGTAATTTTACGATTTGCTTTCACTAATAAACCATTATGAACATAATTAACAATTTATATTCTAAAGAACTGAACGTCGTTACAATGTTGCGTCAGTTAACCTTTTTTTCTTTTTAAACACTAGGGATGTCACTCTAGAAATCGAAAGCAGATAATTAAAATCGAATGCAATGATTACTTGTGAAGAAATACCAACATAATTATATTTATTATTTGGAATGAAATGGGACAGGGATTCGCCTGATGATTTTTAAAATTTACATGTGTTTCCGTATCGATTCATTAACTTTAATCGATGTTTTTAAGCAGGTCACCTCACTATGAAGATAAAACTGACAGACGTCAAATGTTACCTATTAAATTGACTCCACTATACGTTTTCTAAACTAGTATGCTTAATATCTCATTAGTTTAAATAATAAGGAGTAACCAAGGATATTTCAATGCAAAGAGAAGGAATACTTGAAACCAACCCTTTAACAACCCGTCTGGCCAGCGTGGTATAGTAGGCCAAAACCTCCTTTCTAAGGAGAGGCCTAAGTCCAACAGTGGACTGTTGATGATGATGATGAAGGGTCTTTTTTCTACAATAACCGGGGCTAACACCGCGGGACACAGCTAGTTAAGACTAAGAAATTTTAATTTGTAATTAAAACTACTGGTTTGTAAATTTTAAGCATCACATCAGAGGAGATCAAATATATATTATGTCAGATTCAAATAATTTCTATTAAATTTTTACATACCCTCGGCTGCGAATCTGAATCTAACAACCAGCTAGGACCTTCAAGTGGATTGTCTATGTGTACGGTGACCCTAAAATAATAATAAAAAAGGACATTGGATTAGTAACTATTGAAACATAAAATAGTAATATAAAATATACAATTAGGTATTTTAAAAATTACCTGGGTGTCTGCACATCTTCAGGCTCACTTTCCTCTTCACTCAGCACATGTAGCCTGCGGCTGTGAACATAATTATAAATAAAATAAATAAATAAATATTTCAGACATCTTACACACAGCATCATCTAGTCCCAAACTAAGCAGAGCTTGTATTATGGGTACTAAACAACTGATATAAATACATAAACATATTTTACTTTTTGTAAATACATACTTAATATACATAGAAAACACCCAGACTCCGAAACAAATATTTGTGTATCACACAAATATTTGGTCCAACCTGCGAATCGAACCCGAGACCTCTTGATCAGCAGCCGCATACGCAAACCACTAGACCAACAAGGCAGTCATAAACAGATACGTTAAAGAATAGTAATGATTGTCGATATCGCTGTTCCTCATGACGAAAATCTCGTGGAAGTTGAAAGGGGAAAAAATAAAATATTTGGATTTATCTCACGAGATTGTCGATATGTGAAATGTGGATTCGGCGATCATTGTTCGGTTTGATAGCCAAGAGCTTCGACCAACACCTTAAGAGGCTCACGTTAGATGGCTGGATCAAGGGTTTGATGCAGAAGGCGGTCCTCCATAACACGGCACGTATAGTGGAGGTTAAGTTTTTTCGTTACGGAATTTCTTGATTCGGTCGCCGCGCTCAAAGCCCGCGATAAAAGCTAAAAAGTGAGAGGCCTATGTCCAGCAGTGGCTGTTAATGACATCAGTATCGTTTCCTGTAAATACTTACCCTGAATATTCATTGTTCTCTTCTGATACAGGACCTGAATCATCCATCCTTTCCTCGCCATCTGGTAAATATACAAAGAAATGTGTATTTTAATCTTAATATAAAATCGGACAAGTGCGTGTCAGGCCACGCATAACAGGGTTTCAGTCACTGATAATGGATTTAAAGTCGTGTCCAATAGATAATTGTTATGTTTACTTATTATTCCGTTATTTTCTTACGAAGTTTTCTTAATAATCATATTTTATAAGTTAGGCCTTTATAACTCCTGAACTAACAAAGTTATGACGAAACTATAAGGATTCTGGGTCCATAGAACCCTAAAAAAAGCGGCCAAGTGCGAGTCGGACTCGCCCATGAAGGGTTCCGTAGAAGCAAGTAACATCATAGTTCGTAGTAACTTTGATCAATGTTTTAATAATAGTGTATTGATTGAATGAAAGGTAAATTACGGTTTACGATTTATGACGTATTAAAAAAAACTACTTAATAGATCTCGTTCAAATCAATCACTCTTTTATTTTAGAAGTTACAGGGGGGGGGGGGGGCACATTTTACCACTTTGGAAGTGTCTCTCGCGTAAAGTATTCAGTTTAGAAAAAATAATGTAAGAAACCTCAATATCATTTTTGAAGACCTATCCATAGATACCCCACCCCACATGGGATGGGTTTGATGAAATATTTTTTTTGAGTTTCAGTCCCAAGTATTACCCCCAAAATTTATTGTTTTTTTTTAATATTTTTGTGTGAAAATCTTAATGCGGTTTACAGAATAAATCTACTTACCAAGTTCTAATAGTATAGTTCTGGGGCTTAAAAGGGGCTGTGACATACGGACGGAGAGACAGACAGACATGACGAATCTATAAGGGTTCCGTTTTTTGCCATTTGGCTACGGAACCCTAAAAAGGATATGGATAAATCGACCACAATCATCTGGAAGCACTATACTTGGGCCATTACAAAGGGAACTGAGTTATAAATCATTTTTATCAGACCATTTATAGGCATATTGGATTTCTCGTTCACACTTATAAGCATATCGGATCTCTCGATTACACAACACTAGAAGTGTGAGCGAGAGATCCGATGACTACGGAATCCTATTCTATAAACGGTTGCCGTATTCTATAAACGTTATAAATGGTTCGCCTAGTGGTTTAAGCGTCGCTTTCTACTGCACCAAATGTTGTGAGTTCAAATCCATCCAAAGGGTCCACGATTGTTACTAGTTTTTAAGCCTATGTTTACCATCTATTGTTAAAATTGTGGAATGTAAATAAATAATATGATTATGAATATAAAAAAATCCTACACAGCATAAAACTTTGTGCGATTTACAAATTATTATTCCGAGTCTGGGTGTGCTTTGCGCCCGTTTCTTGTGTTTGTAAAGTACCCTGCGACACGGGAATATATTCCTAAAGCGGGAGTAATCTTTTTAAAAGAATGAATAAAAGATAATGCGGCAAAAAATCTTCCAATTAACAATAGCATGAAGTCCTTACCTTCAAGTCCCAATTCTTCGGTGCTATCATCTGCATTGCTATCCTCAACTTCCGCATCCGCCTCAATATTATTATTCTGTATATCTGTTAAGTTTATCCGAGTCAAGGGAATGTAGAAATCTAGAATAGAAGGTGTCAAATCAAATCAAACCATTTTTATTTCAAATACACCAATACAACGGCACTTTTGAAACGTCAAGTAGTCAGTCAGTAGTCAGTCGTGAAGCTAATTGTCTGTTCGCTAATTCGTAGATCCTATGGAGAAGAACAAACAAGAAACTCCATGGACACTCTTTTGGAGAAAAAAAAATCATTCCCTTTTTACGTGTAGGGCAGGTACCCAAAATAAAAATATTTTTAAATAAAGAGATTTTTTTTTATTAAGTAGCACTTTGTCGACGTAATAACAACATATATTCATGCAGTTTCACCTTTCTAGCACTTACCGTTTGGACGGTAAGTTGAAGACGGACGGACGGTCATGACGAATCTATAAGGATTCCGAGTCATAAACTTCGGAACCCTAAAACAGGTAACGAACATGTGAGAACATAACAATTACATCATGAAGTAAAAATTATAAGTTTACCTTGTAACACATGCATAGGTACAGCTCTTTCAGTCATGCTGCGATTTTGACTTGAACTGCTTGTGCTCATGTCTGCAACAAATTAATTAATTTGAACATACATAAAAGGATAGGTTTGACTTGGAATTAAAAACAAATCAAACTCAGTTTCAAATACAACATTGTTTGACTTGTTCATAACTAACACCACTAAGGGCCACAGCACACTAGCTACTTTTAGGATCGGCGATCGGCGATTTTGTGACTGCATCGATGCTGCATCGCGTTTTAGCGACTTCTTGCGTTTGATCGCGGTATCGGAAACGCGCGTTTTAGCGACTGCTCAGATGCCATATTGATGCTACTGGCATTCGAATGTGTGCGGAGAGTAGCGTTCAGCTGCTGTGTCGCGCTTCTAAAAAGCGACTCAATATCCGCGGTTTAGCTTTTTTAAGTGTGCGGTGTAGAGGGTTCGGTCGCCGTATTTAGCTTCTAAAAAGCGACTAGTTGCCGATCGCCGATGCTAAAAGTAGCTAGTGTGCTGTGGCCCTTAATCATTTGGGAATCTCGACGCTTGGGGTACAGATGTAATTTCTTTTCTAAACAGCAACCAGTGATGGCATTTTTAATGGTGGGCGTTGGAAGCCCATGGTTAGGATAGGAAAAGTTTTTACGCTGATAAATTTAAAAAAAAATTAAAACTGAGGGCTGCAGCACACTAGCTACTTTTAGAATCGACGATCGGCGACTAGTCGCTTTTTAAAAGCTAAATACGGCGACCGCACGCTCCACACCGCACACTTAAAAACGCCAAACACGGAGATTGAGTCAACACATATGTATTCTCTGTTCCTTCAGTCTCATAGAATCTCCTCAGTAGCAGACCAAGGAGGAGAAGAATAGTAGGTACAGACAGTTCTCGTACTTACGGCATGTTATGTTCTCGAAATACGCGACGTAAATCGAAACGACGTAGGTCGAGACATATTTTTTCATATGTTTACATGTAAAACTTAACGTTAGGATCCACACTCCATTGTAATTGTCTTTCTTGCTTCTACTTAAAATTCACTTAAATATGTAAAAACGAAAACTACCAAAGATGCAAAAAAAACTAATGTCGTCTTGATTGTCCATTGTTCCTGAACTAACAAAATTAGCAGCATGTGCAAGGTAATCCCCGCTCGCTGACACTGCACCCCGCCGGTCACACGGAAATTGACCTAGCGACAAGTGAATTTTCCTATGTCGGAAATAGAAACAATTCACGTATGCTTGAGGGATAGTGTCTAAACATTGTTTGACGTAACTTGAAACTACGTAAGTCGAGGACTGCCTGTAAATCAAACCATCCACGACACACTAAGTTACTTGAAAACAACATAAAAGATGTCATCATCATCATCAACAGCCTTTAACAGTCCAGTGCTGGACATAGGCCTCTCCTTAGAAAGGAGGTATTGGCTTACTATACCACGCTGGCCAGACAGGATGGTATAGGGTTGGTTTCAAGTTTTCCTTCTCCTGCATTGATGTTGTCTTGCGTAGTTTATCCCTTAGTCGCCTTTTACGACACCCGAGGGATGAATAGGGGTGATGACACTCTGTATTCTTAATCCGTCACCACACAGACAATGTAATGTAAATAAATTAACTTACTCGTACTACTGTTGTTCAACGTAGCCCTGCTAAGAGCCACTACAGGCTGTATCATCTTTCCACCTATCATCATGGGGGGCACCCTGTGAATCCTATCTGTCCGTTCCGCAGTAGGTGTACCACCTAACATACTCCATCTCGGAGACTGTGCTTCTACTTCCTCCCTCTCTCTCATGTATGCTTTGGCTATCTCTATGCTTTTGGCAATTTCAGATGATGCTTCTACCAGGTAGGAAATGGCTTTTTCACCAGCTTGTTGTATAGACGCATCTAGCTTTCTTGCTTTATATCCTCCTATATTTCTGAACTTCTGGAAGAATACAATATAAAAACTAACAATATTGGAAAGTAATTTAGTCTTTCCATTTTACCAACTTTAAAGAAACGTGGAATGGAGATACATTGACAATCAAAGGATTCGTATTGAGGAAATATATAGTCTACCATTATCGTTAACAACCCGTAATGTCCAACTGCTGAGCACAGATCTCCTCTCAGGAGAGGGTTAAAGCCATATAATAATATAATAATAATAATAAATATTTGGACATCTGACACACAACATCATCTAGTCCCAAGCTAAGCAGAGCTTGTATTACTTAAGGGTACTAGACAACTGCTATAAATACATAAACATACATTTTTTTGTTGTAAATACATACATATTATACATAGAAAACACCCAGACTCTGAAACAAATATTTGTGTCACACAAATAATATTTGGTCCGACCCGAGAATCAAACCCGAGACCTCTGGATCAGCAGCCGCATACGGTAACCACTAGACCAACAAGGCAGTCAAATATGTCCCTATGCTGGCCAAGTGTGGGTAAGGGACTTCAGGGGGGAATCACAGAAATGATCTTATTATTATTATTATAAATGTATGCTACTGCTGTGCTTGAGGTCTCGGGTACCAATCTGGATTCAGACCAAATGTTTGTGATCCACAGATATTTGTTTCTGTGTTGGGGTATTTTTATTCATTTATCTCAGTTGTATAGTACCCATAATACAAGCTCTGCTTTGTTTGGGACTAGATGGCGTTGTGTGTAAGATGTTCAAACTATTTATAGTTATTAACTTGCTAACTATGCACATTTACACCATTTTTACAAAGATTCTCCGCTCTATTGATCTTAGTGAAGTTTTAATAGCCTACTAGCTTTTGCAACTAAATGTGCAATATCAATTTTGTCCAACCTGAATTCAATAACAATTGGTGCCGCAATTTAGAGGTGAAGAATTACTAAACCAAAAATTACTAGAAAGCTTAAGGCATAGATGCATGTATGAAAAAAAAACAGATTTATTTATGAAACAATTATTTTATTCTAAAATAATTAAGACATCCCTGAATAGATTTCTGTCTTGAAGATCATAATATGTACTGAACAATAATCATTGATGAATATTTATTGTTGTAAATATCGAACCCTACAATGAATTTGAAATCTAATACTTACGCTCAATTTTAACCTCAAATCGTTATTTTCCTTCATTAGATTTATTTTATCATTCTCCCTGTCCGCTGCGGTCATCTTCCAATACTGCACTTTTTGTGCCAATTCATTATTTTTCTCTTTCAAATCCTTTAATTCATCTTCCAAAGTCGCCATTGCTTAAATAACACTTGAAAGCTATTGAGCTTGTACTTATTAAGTACAAAATTCGAAAATACCACGAAACAGAACTTCACTGCCACAGCATTTTATTAGTTTACACACAATAACAAATACACTGTTGAAAAACGGTAAATCTATAATTCTAGACAAAATTTGAAATCAACAATATGACTCTAACGCTGTCAAATTATCATAAACTGCCATAGGGTGCCCGCACACACACAATAATATTGGCAATAAAGTACGTATTGCCGATAATATTGCGTGTGTGCGGGCTGTATTGTACAATATTCTTGTGGATTATAGTGTGCGGGGCCGTGTGTCACAATATTATTGTACAATATTATTGTGTGTGTGCGGGCACCCATAAAGTAAAAGTTTATATTTTTTTTTTTGGGATTTAATGACCTGGTAACTAAAACCTTTAAGTCAAGTCTTATTTTATTTAAACAAACATAGCACTTTCACTTTGCTTCATTTTGAAATTTTTTTGATAGTATTTTTTATAGATTTATATATAGGTTTGTAAGTGTTTTTGTCTTTTAATAACCGTTCTAATGGCGGCGGGTGGAATGAAGAATCACACTTACTTTTCACAGAGTTCACTTTAAGGCAAGTCTTATTTTATTTAAACAAACACAGCACTTTCACTTTGCTTCATTTATTTTCTTTCTCAATTACAGCATTGGAGAGGCATAGTTTTAGCACACACTTTATATTGCATCAGCAAACATGTAAAGCATTGGCGCTTTTGCGGCCATTATACGAGTCAAACGTTTCACAGTTTTCCCGCGGTAACGAAATTTATTTTCAAAATGATGGTTTAACTTGTCAGACATTCATGTTATAACTTAACTATGCTTTATTTTATTCATGCTAAACACTTAAATTACTAATCTCTTCAATTTGCACTCGCGCGCTTTTTGAAAGTTCCCGCCCGCCGCCACTGACCAACGTGAACTCCGATAAAAGTTTAAAGAAGTAATTTGCTAGGAGTATAATAGGGAGGTTCAAAAGACTACCACAACATATAGATTGAGACTAGATATTTCAAGACAGAAAACAAATATTTATTGTGATATTTCGTCAATCCAAGTTTTGCCTGGATATTAAACACATATTTTTATTTAGAAAATTTGATATTCCCTTACACTTTTATCTCAATCACAAAAAATCTATACAATACTATCCTAATCATTTGGTTGATAAAATAAACTTTTTTATACAAATCAGCTTCTATAATATTTAAATTCTATAGATTTTTTAGCATGGTTTCGTTCGTATATCGTTTAATTTTCTTCTTTAAAATACATATTTAATATGCGTTCACAATGAAACCATTCCGGTTGCAAATTTTTTCCTAACATAGATAGGTACATATTTCATGCTAAATGAGTATAGTTCAATCAGTACTTTAAAAATACAAATGAATTGAGAACTTCCGCCTTTTCTGAAGTCGGTGAAAAAGCTAATGTAATGTTTTATTTATTTGAAAAATTAAATAAAACCAGTCAAAGGAAAAAGGTTTATTAAGATGAAGACAAGTATAGAGTACATAATGCAGAGAACATTCTATTTTGACAAAATATTTTTTCAAAACAAACGAGTCTCACTTGTGTCATATAAACAATATTTTTATACAATTATGAATTTTTCAGTACCTTTTTTTAGGGGTTTAAATCTTTTAGTACCTTTTTTTGTTATTTTTCGGAAATTAAATAACTTGGGACCAAATACATAACTAACTTTGTAGACGGAATCTGGTAATTCGTTGCATCATCATCAGCCTATCGCAGTCCACTGCTGGAGATAGGCCTCTCCAATTGCACGTGTCACTCCTAGTTCAATCCTCAGCTACTCGCATCCAGCTCCTACCAGCCGTCTTGCGCAAATCATCACTTCACCTGGCCTGTGGACGTCCTAGGTAGTGTAGGACGTCCACAGGCGGCGAATGGAGACCAGGTTTACCCCAATGGTTGTCGGTTCTGCGGCTAATATGGCCTGCCCATTGCCACTTTAGCTTGCTATTCCTGTGGGCTATGTCGATAACTTTAATTCTCTACCGGATTATCTCGTTCCTAATACGATCCCTCAGAGAAACATCCCTTAGAGAAGTATAGCCCTCTTCATGGTATTAATAATATTTGAAATAAAACTGAATTTATTTATTTTTCAATAATTAATCTCGTTACTTTATCATTAACCGCTCAGCAGCTGCGCCTCGTGGTTTTGGTTGCTTTCAAATATTGTTCACTATTCCATGGGTTAATTTTCTTTTCGGATCCCTATTTCTTTCTAAATTGAAAGTAGTTTAGATTACTCCTTATAAAATCAACTTTTTGGCAAGTGCAAATCCGATATAAATCGGTGCAGTTCCTATAGACCTTAATTTTATTTCCTTGTGATTTTTTTTCTTTTCCATAGATAATTATACCAAAAGACTTTACGCTACCCTAGCTGTCAATGTAAATCAGGTTATTGTCAATTGTCAACATAGCGTGCATGGGGATAGCACAACCGTCACCTAAATTTTGAGGTTATATTTATCACATTTTGTTTAGAAGTTTTGAGTTAAATATGTCGTTTCGTGGAAGAGGAGGTGGCGGTGGTCGAGGTGGATATGGTGGCGGCGGCGGCGGAGGTGGAGGACGTGGATTTGGCGGTCGGGGTGGCGGCGGAGGCCGAGGTGGTTTCGGCGGCCGCGGCGGTGGTCGTGGACGAGGCGGCGGTGGCGGTGGAGGCTACCGGCAACAAGACCAAGGCCCTCCAGAGTCTGTCATCCCTCTAGGACATTACGGCTGGACCGTACAAGACGATTTAATATGCAAAGTGGACATCGAAGATGTGCCGTACTTCAACGCTCCTATTTTCCTCGAAAACAAGGAGCAGATAGGCAAAATCGACGAAATCTTTGGAAATTTAAGAGATTACTTCGTATCTGTGAAAATGGGAGACAATTTCAAAGCAAGCAGTTTTAAGGACGGCCAACAGTTTTACATTGACCCTGCGAAATTGTTGCCGCTTAAGAGATTTTTGCCTCAACCACCTGGATCTGGAAGAAGAGGTGTTGGCGGTCGTGGAGGTGGGAGAGGAGGTGGTGGAAGAGGTGGGAGAGGCGGTGGATTTGGTCGTGGCGGCGGAGGAGGTGGTTTTAATAGAGGCGGCGGAGGATTTAACCGGGGAGGCGGTGGCCGCGGAGGTTTCGGTCGCGGTGGAGGTGGCGGAGGCTTCAACAGAGGAGGTGGAGGTTTTAGAGGTGGCCGTGGTAATCGATAGTCTACGAGTGATAAAAAGACAATGCTTAATTCCTCGAGAGTTAAGTGGTGTTGCCCCTTCGTTGTTTACGGTTGACTTGAAGTGTAACATTTAAGATTAAGTTTAAGATAAGCTAAGTCTAAAGTGTATAATATGAGGATGCGACATACAGATTATACAGAATATATTTTGTACCAATTCCTCTTAATAATTAAAAGATGTATTCTCACATAAGTAATTTTTATTCTCCTTTTATCAAAACATATTGCCTTCAATGCAATAATTTAGTGGCTATGCACCCTATGTTCAATTTTATAAAAAATGTGTTTACAGATAGTTTTTATTGCACAGTGGGCCTTATTTGTAATAAACATTATATAAAAGGTTACAGTACCTTTCTCTTTTTCCCTTTGTTTCAAGGGGGTTAGGTAACCCTCTAAAAATTACCATGAGCCCACACCAGTGTTTATGTTAACTTAGTGACATCTTCGGAAAGCACATGGTGTAACCACTATGTGTAAATTTATGAAAATCCAAAAACAGTGGTTAGACTGTTAAAGACCTGGGTTAGAGTGTGTGTACACAACTATGTAATAAAGATGAATATGAACTATGTAATTTGTCCAAGGGTAATAAACCTTAATTAGCATCAATTTATGTATACTGCTGTAGACCCCAGATGGAGATTTCAGCCCAGGGGCACAGTCAACAACCATCATGGTGTTTAAGAGACCTTTTAATTAATAATTCAACGACTTGCCTAATATCAACGAGTTTGGCAGAACAAGTAAAATGTTTTACAGTTTCCCAGACTCATAAGCGAGTAAGACATGTATTAAACAAATTGTTTAAATAAATTAAAAAAAAATGAATGCCCAATTTGCCTTATGAATCAAAAGGTTGATGACGGAAATAAAATAATACTTGGTCACCAGCTGTTCCTTGTAAAGCCCTTAAATAAATTCAAACTTATCCAACTGATAAATACTCTATACTGTCTGTTTCTGTTTGTTGCTATGTGTTTTATCCAAAACGGTGACTTGGCTAAAACAGTAGAATCTATGGAGTGGTAGACAAACACACTAAACAATTCGGTTCATCTTTCTTGAGCCAATCAGTCAAAACCTAGAACTGACTACCAGCATATTGGTATTATCAGAATTGGCATTGTACTGGAAAGATTAATTAAAAAAATATAATGAAATGTAATAAACTTGTTTATTACGGCCAAGTTAAATTATAAGTAATAACTTTTGTTTCCTTAAAAATAATAAAAACATAATAGATATAGTCTATGTATTTGAATCTAAATAAATAAATAAACATGAAACTTATTCTATATTTTCTAAATCTGATTTACATGTATTACTTGGTACGTAATTGCTTGCTAAAGCTTTTCCTCTATGGTTAAAGATGTAGAATGATGGAAGATTCTTTTGAGTTTCCCACTTAACAGTGTTCAGTTCTGCCGCTGCATGTATTTCTCTGAGATTGCCAGCCACGTTCAGCACACCCCACATTACAGCAAACAGGCTTACTATTGCTTGAACTATGATCTGTAAAGTAAGATATATTTAAAATTAGAACCGTATTTTATTACTAGCATTGCAACTGCTCATCAAGAGGTCTCGGATTCAAATCCTGGGTCAGGTCAAGTGTTGTATGGTTTTTCTTACAGCCCGGAGTACGGAAGTTTGGAGGTGATTTACACCTGTGCCTTGGAGAGCACATTAGCCCCGTTGGTTCCAGGTGTCATGAACATCTATCGCAATTGTTATGGGGAAGCCAGTGCCCTTGAATATACTGACAACTAGTTCAACCTAAATCTGGTAACCAAGATCTAAATAATTAATTTTAGTTGATTACATGTCAAGTAAAGCTCATTAAGGTGCTTCTGCAACTCCATTACTCTGCATCTTACATTACCTAAAGCCTCCAGCATATTCCTTATTCCTAAATAGTGAAACAACTCGGGTAAAACTTAACACATCATAGTCATTATATTAAAGTCCTTACATGAAAATTTACGATTTTCAGTTGCATTCGAAATTATAAGAAACTGCTAATGAATTGGTTTTGGTGACAGCCTCAAATCATTTAATAGTGCTTTTGTAGTAGATGCCATATAAATTCTCGAGCTATAATATTTTAGCTGTGTAAGATGGCTGGCAGGAGCTGGATGCGAGAAGCCCAAAATCGATCACAGTGGTGTGCAATGGGAGAGGCCTATGTCCAGCAGTGGACTGCGATAGGCTGATGATGATGATGATAATATTTTCGAGGATTCTCATACACGACAGAAAATGAATCAGCAAAATGTAAAACTTGTAGAAGTGTTTTATTTATTTACTTACATCCAAAGGTAATGTGGTGAATTCTTGTGATGTGATACGAAGGTACGATCTATCTGCAATGTAGAATAATAAAATACATTAATCAAATAGAATAAAGTTAATATTTTTTACAGAAAACAAAAATGTTAAAACTCACGTTGTGCTGCAGAGAATGCAGAGTGGAATAGTGATATAAATCCAACAATAACAATTACTTTGTATACTGAAGAACCCATTTTGTTATTACAAATTAGTTAAACTTATTAATTAATAAATTAAATGGCATAAATATTAAACAGTACAATATATCCAGTTAATTTCGATATCGATGACATTGACAGTCGTGACAGATTGATTAGTGGGCTGACTGTGTGAGTGAGTTTTTTTGCGTTTTTTTTGGTAACAACTTTGTTATGCAGAATTATTATTCTGAATCTTATTTTTGTATTTGTAAAACAAACATAGTTTGAATAAATTATTATTCTTAAGCACAAAAAAAAACACAACAATTTGTCCTGGTTGGGAATCAAACCCACAATCTATAGTTATGTCAGTCGGGATTACTGGCTACTAGAAAAACAGATTTACGACCCGTCCATTGCAGATGGGAACCTCTTCTCTTTAGGTTACAAAAATAATCGAGTACACACTTTGTCATAGAATTTACGCTATTACTGTAAACAAATAAGCAAACGCTTTAATACAATTTTGAGTGGATCATAAGACTAATCTACTAAAACACTAATCCCTACTTAATATTATAAATGCGAAAGTAACTCTGTCTGTCTGTCTGTTACGCTTTCGCGCCTAAACCACTAAACCGATTTTGATGAAATTTGGTATGAAGATAGAACTGAACTTTGGAAAGGACATAGGCCACTTTTTACCGCGATAACCGACATACACGCGGGCGGAGCCGTGGGTGACAGCTAGTCACTAATATAAAAAGACTAAAATGCCGACTTACAGCCAGTTTCCACCTCTTACTAAACAAAACTGTCTGTAATTTATTTTGAACTAAACTAAAACGTCATGATTCATTTATATCATGCCCATGGGCAACTCTAGTTATTTCAAATTTGCGTGCGGTAGCGGCTGGGCGTGTATGTTGTGTTTACACCCAGACAATTTTTGTTTTTTATCAGAGAAAGTGCGTGTCATTTAAACAATATGAGTCGACATCCTAGATTAGAGGAATTCCAAATGGATACTAAACCTTCACATAGGTCAGCGAGGCAGAGTTTGCTCCACAATCCTGATACAGGAACTATACTGGGACGTACACCAGAAGGCTGGTGTAAGTACGAACTATTTATTATTTGTTACCGATTAAATTTTAAAATAATTATATTAATTCAGTTCCATTTGAATCTTTATAAATTTCAGTCATAATTTCTGAAAAAGTGACTGTTATTCGTGGGCGTGGCTTTGGTTGTTGTTAGTATAAGAATAGCTTCATACAAAAGTTTGTGATTAATAAACATTAAATTAACTGGCGTCATACGAGTACCGCTTACCTTTGTTCTACCATTTTAAGGTAGTGCTCCTCACATAAGTTCATTTAATTGAATGATTTTCTAAACATAATATGCATAATTAATTACTAATGTTACTGCTTTAATTAGAGGTATGATCGTAAATGTAATTTAATGTAACACAATTTAGTATAATGTACATAATGTTTTCATTTAAAAATGTGTACTTAGGTATATATTTTTAACTAAATTACAACTTACACTCAAGTAACATGTTATCATTTTTACACGCTTTTTATTAGCCTCACCTGTATGTTTGCTTGTATGTTTGTAACCAACTTCTTTGGGCGCGAATTCGACCCACTTTAAATGGCCGGATTTGACACTACACTTATTTGAAAAAAAAAAAGAAATTGTTTAAACAAAATAGTCTTTTTAGTCTAGAAAAAAAAAAATAAAGTTTTAAAAACTAAACAAACACGCTTTTATTTTCTACTTTTTAGTTTAAAAGCGTGTTTGTTTAGTTTTTTAAAACTATATATTTTTTTTAAGTATTTATCTATGGGACTAAGCACCATAATATACATAATTAATTACTAACGTTATTGCTTTAATTATAGGTATAATCGTAAATGTAATTTATATCAGAACTTATTTAGTAGGTAGCAGAGCCACTCTGATTTCAGTACGAAGGAGCCGGCTTTACCGGGGCAGTACTACCATCACACACAGAAGACTTACCCAAAATGGTGGCCCCTACTCCTGGATTTTACTCATACTTTGGTAGGCTTAAATATAAAAAACAACATTAAAGAAGTTTCTGAAGAGTTTGGATAATATCAAATCAAACCATTTTATTTCAAATAAACCATACAACAGCACTTTTGAAACATCAAGTAGTCAGTCAGTAGTCAGTCGTGAAGCTAATTGTCTGTTCCAATTCGTAGATCCTACGGAGAAGAACAGACAAGAAACTCTGTGGACACTCTTTTCCAACATTGTTTTTACAATTTTTGGTTACATTGTATCTTATCCTAATATCCAGAAGTCACATGTAGAAACATTTTGGTTTTGTCTTCTTTAAATATAAAATATTCTATTCTGTTATATTTGGTTTATTATATAACAGAGAAACAAGATATTAAACTGAAAATAACTGTTCTTTTTTTATTGTCTCTATTCCAAATTGGGATTTAAAGTTATAATAAAGTTGTCATGATTTTAAGGTGAGCCTCTCTTATTTTATATAAAACATGCTTTTGGGCACTGTTGAGCCAGCATGTTTGTCCGTTATTACGATAAAAAGTAGGCAATGTCCATGTCTAAGGTTCAAAGTATCTTTATACCAAAATTCAATTTAAATCGGGTCAATGGTTTAGCAGTGAAATCATAACATATAGATAAATATACATATTCTTTTTAAAAGACAACTCCCGCATTGGGATATATTCCAGTGTCGCTGGGACATTATGAACATAGACGAAACGGACACACACAGACTTATATTAACAATTTGAGAATCCAATGTAGGGTTTGAACCTACAACACTTGGCACAGTAGGAAGCGGCATAGCGACCGCTTAAACCACTAGGCCAACTGTGCAGTCAAATTATTATTATTAGTTTAGATTACTATTTCCATTCATTAATATCATAAATTCTGTTTGATGCAAGTATATAAATAAGTAGTTAATTAGTCCATATGTTAAAAGGTTATCTATTTAATATGTTTATAAATAAATAAATTTTATAACTGTGAATTAGGAGCTTGTTACGAAATTAACATAGTTTCAATGATTATTATAATGGTATGTCTGTCCGTTTATTTCGGATAATCTCTGGAAGGGCTGGAATGTTTTTCATAAATGTTCATGACAACCAAAACTGATGGGTCGAATGTGCTCTCCAAAGTACATATGTGAAACCCTACCAACCTTCTATATTCTATCGTCTTGATCGACAAACTTTGCAAAAAGGGCTGATTGCAGAATAAAAAAAAAGGATTACACAAAAATAAATTATATACAACTTCTTCATTAGGTGAGCTCAATACAGTAGAGAATCCTCTTCAAATGGTTCAAGAGCTTGCCAACTCTGGCTGTTGAAAAGAATTATTAGAATCCAAGTGCAATGGCCAAGAGTAGTCAGCACTGTGTGACTTATTGAGATTCTGTATCGCTGGGCCGCCAGTCTTGCACTCATCAATGAACCATGACAGCATGAATGCTATCATTTTAGGTTAGTCTTGTGAGAGGGTAGTAGCACCCCGGTCTCCATTTTCTGCTGAAATCAGTGCCATTCTACTGCCACTAATAAAACCACAATAAGCCGCAGCCTGGCACAGCCAGTATTTTTGATTATTATGCATTAAGATGAACTTATAGCGGTAAATAGAAGCCTATGTGTTATTCTGATATGTAAGCTATATTATTGTAAAGTTTCATGAAAATCCATTCAGTAGTTTTTGCATGGAAGAGCAACATACATACATACATACTCACAGACTTTCGCGTTTATAATATTAGTAGGATTAAAATAATATTTTTGTATATGTTTAACATCAAATAATGATCAGATTAAATAAATGCGTCGCGGTATAATCCAATTAATTAGAAGAACACACACATATTATCTAGCTTTTGAATAATCTGCTTTTACACTTAATTGTTGGTAAGCTACTTAGAAGCCATAGTTTCAGTCTGGCTGTGTCGCAATTGTGCCAACACAGTGTCATTGGGGGACCTTGGAAGTTGATACCGTGATTAGATCATTTATACTAGTTTTTATACTTTTCTTTAGATTTGAGATTTTCAATATGTTGCGTAGAAATTTAATTAAAGAAATAAAAATATGCTGCTCCCTTTTTAAGAAATTAATTTGAAATATATGTTTAGCGATTTCTCATAAAAAAATAAATTTAAATTTTGCTTGTTTTTTCCAAGTTTTTATAGCTAGTGAGGTACAAAACTTGAAAAATACTGGGTTATTTTTAATTTTTTATTGTGCTGGTTACAAAGCTTAAAAATTAAACAAATAATGAGACAAATAAATTTAAATTTAACGAAAATCCTAACCGATTGTTGCAAAGCTTCTCACCAGTTTACGGAACCCAAACTCACCCGTCCTCTGTTGGCTCTTGTGACTCATGTTGCAGGTGTCCATGAGGTACCCCTAGTCTGTTACGTCCACCACATATTCTGGAACCTATCATCATTGCAATTAATACCTGGATATAGACCCCTGGATATTAGTAAAAAAAATAAACTCTACCCGACTTGAATTATGTTTCAATTTCTTTATGTTTATCTCTTTATAGGGTAAAGTTTATCGTCGTAAAATTGTGTTAATGATTAAGTAATTTTACCGAGTATGATAGCAACAAAGTTGAGCAATAGTAACTATCTAGGACAACAGATATAGCTTACAAAGGGTTTTTTGTTTCTATGTCTCTTGTTTAGGGCTGCTACCACTCGTAATGATTACTATAGATGTTTACATGACAACCGGGACTGACGTGACAGTCCCGGTTACCCTAAACAAGGTATTTAAAAACAAAAACCCTTTGTAGGTATAACTCGTGCGACCTAAGATGGCACCTGACTCAAATATCAGTCGTTTAAAGTACTGAGTTATTAGAGTTTATTTTGCTTCAAATAGTTTCTCTTAACATACTATTTTATCTTAAGTGGTGCTTTACTACCTGTGTTACGAAAATACATTTGCATGCCAATAGTAAGCAGGCCTCATTCATTATTTACCCGAATGCATTCTTCGTGCAGTGATTTAAATAATATTAGGTAATACCTAATATCATTTTAAATGAAATTAGGAACTGAAATATGGTTATAAAATACAATTTTAAATCATCATGATAAGCCTTTTAATCGTAGTCTCTAAATATCATATGCATATGGATATTCTTTATTTTAAACTATTGCGTCTCATAGTCGTCATGCTGGTTTTTTTTCGAGTGACCTTTCTTAAAACAATTGCGTTATCCAGACGTGAATCTAATGATATATTAATAAAATAAATTCGTGTAGTGATTTATATGACATTAGGTAATACATACCTAATAAACTAAAATTAGTATGGTAAGATTCGTGCAACGGTAATAGTGATGCTAACGCTACTCGCAAGACGACAGAGGGTTATCACGCGGGGGAACGGTATCATGTTTCGTTTTGAGCCAGGTGCCATCTTAGCTCGCACGAGTTATAGTGGTGCTGCATGTGGTGATAAACACAGTTTTTATATTTTGTCCAAAGTTAATAAAGTATTGTACATTTTGAAAATTTATTTAGCCTGTATCACTACCACAATCCTAACGAATTTACGACACCTTATTTATCAAAATCCACCCGGCCGTTTGACATGAGACAAGAATTGACATACATACAGACATCATACCCTCAAAAAACATTATTTTTCTTCTAACGCAGTCGATTAAAAAAATACTAATTCTCAATCAAAATAAGGCTTAATTCTAGACTAAAATTAAACTAAATTAAATCGATATTCGTTTACCATTTTTAGTAGTGAGATTCTTGATAAAAATTGATAAGCACTTTAATAGTCCCATGTTTATTGTTACAGGCAAACTTCTAATCTTCTACTCAATATTCTATGCGTGTCTCGTGGCACTATTTGGTACCTGCATGGTAACATTTCTTCAGCACTTCATCAACCCTCGAGTGCCTCGGTTACAGCAAGAGTATAGTGTAATCGGTACGAGTCCAGGGTTGGGTTTCCGGCCGCTACCGCCAGATGTTCGAAGCACCCTGATATGGTACAAAGGCACTGGATATGACAGCTATAAATTCTGGGAGGATCAGCTTATAGATTTTCTTTCAGGTTAGTTTTTGGCCATTTTAACACGAATAAACCAGCTCGACCGGGGCTCTAATACCCTCACACAGAAGATCAACCTAAAATGACAGCATTCGTCTTTCGTTGGTGAGTGTGAAACCGGAGGCCCAATCATTCTGCATCATTCTCCCGTCCTCCGGAGGTCGGAGGACTTGAGAAGGAGGACTTTCTGAAACAAGACTATATATTGATCGATTTTTCACCCCTGAAAACCCTAGTGTAATCTTAGTTATTAGATAATACTAGTGAATAAACATTATTTAATAACTCAACCTAGTTATTCTTCTTTTCCAGTTTACAAAAAGAAAGGTCAGACTGCTGGGGCAGGTCAGAATATTTTCAATTGTAAATTCGGCCACCCCCCACCCCCCGGTAAAGTATGTGACGTTGACATTCGAGGATTGGATCCGTGCACAGAAGAGAACCACTTCTCTTTCCATAAATCCTCACCTTGCATATTTCTCAAGTTAAATAGGTAAGTTAAACATTATTACCAGACTTGTTGAGTCCCACTGTATAATATATCGCGAGTAACGCCGAGAAACCAAGTTAGATTTCTTCTTCTTTTAATGAGATGGCAACCAGCCGAATAATTTCAGCTATTTCTGCCAATGTCAAGTATTTAATGTGTTCAATTCTAAAGTCTTCAATTCGTCGTAGTAATGAATTTAATGATAAAAAAATGTGGATGACATGAAATGGGGACCGTCTTTTTAAAAAAACAAAAAACGATCTCCCACAAAGTTAGTCAAAAAAAACTGTCAGTGAAGGTCCTGTCAAAATCTAGATTGTGTGTCGCTTTACAGAATATACGGCTGGCGTCCTGAAGTCTATGATGACGTGATGAATCTACCTGATGAAATGCCCGACGATCTAAAATATCATATCAGAAACATAACATATTACAACAATAACCATGTAAGTTGAAATTATCATAAAAATTATAATTATAATTAGATATAAATACATATTTACTTTTTTCTGAATACATACATGCTATACATAGAAAACACCGAAACTCCGAAAAAAATATTAGCAAATCATACAAACATTTTGTCCTCATAAGCTACCACTGCGCCATCCAGGCAGTCATTTGAACCCAAGACCTCAGGCTTAACATCTCCACTCAATCTGAATCCCTTATGTATATAAATCTCGTGTCATATAAAACCGACAGTGATCCGAATGAAACTCCATTGCTAATCCTATTACAAAATAGTGCGTTAAGCCTTGGCTTGTGAAGTTAATCCGTCACTTGGCGTCCGAACTTCCATAGACAAAATTTTCTTTAGGTTTAACTGTTATAAGTTCCTTCATTATATTTGTTGTTTTTTACGTCATTTTGTTTTTGACGTGACATTATCTTATAATTCGATGGAGCCGGCTGCACTCACGAAAAACATGACTCATGCGGCGTTACCTCGCTCTGAAGCGTTCCATTTAAGGCTTGAAGTGCAAGCGAGAGCTCGGAACGAACGACAAAGAGGCACAATCTTATGACGTTGTCACGTTCAACTATCGTCAGTAAACAGACTTTATAGACAACCGATTTTTTTTGACGTTGTCTTGTTTAATTTGGCCTTGTATGACCTCTCCTGAGAGGATATTCGAGTCCAGCAGTGGGACATTATGGGTTGTTGATGATGAGGTGTTTATGGTTTAGTTATTTAACCGGTCGTCACCATTTCGAACATTGCATGAATATGCTGTGACACTTTTAGTGTTGGTATTCAATCGGTTATACACACAAAGTTATATTAATATAAAGACCTACATATACGTGGTTAAGTCGCAAGCGAAATCTAGTTATATAGAATATTTGTGGGCGACACAAACATCCAACTAAAAATAATCTTTATCGCCATCTAGCGGAGACAGGCTGTACTTCGTTGTAATTTCTAATCGCTGAATGCCACAATAAGAGTTTTCCCACTAATTAAAGTATCACTAAACGTTGTCATATTTTTTTTCGGACATATTACCCACAACGCCATCTAGTCCCAAAGTAAGCAGAGCTTGTGCTATGGGTACTAAACAACTGATATAAATACATAAACATTTTTTTTTGTAAATACACTCATATCATACAATAGAATATACCCAAACTCCAAAACGAATATTTGTAGGCCAAGCATTTGGGCAGACCCGGGAATCGAACCCGAGACCTCTTGATCAGTAGTCGCATACGCTAACCACTAGACCAACAAGGCAGTTGTTACGAACTCAAATCGCTTAATGGATTATTTAATTAATATTTCCAGGCTAATATGGTTTGGTTGTCCTGTTATGGAGAAACCCCAGCGGATAAAGAGAACATCGGCCCCATCAGGTACCTTCCATTCCAAGGGTTCCCGGGGTATTTCTATCCGTATGAGAACGCTGAAGGCTACCTCAGTCCACTAGTAGCTCTACATCTGCAAAAACCAAAGAGTAAGTATCTCTCATTTAACTAATGTTAGCATTTTTTGTTAGAAATATGATATACTTATTTATTTGTCCGTGTGGTGACGGATTAAGAATACAGAGTGTAAAGATCCTTATTCATCCCGCGGGTGTCGTAAAAGCGACTAAAGCCACGCGTCCACTATCTGCGCCGCACGCACCGTGCGCCGGCATTTATGAGCAAAAAATGCGTTGCGTGCCGGTGACGTCATACAAATCAGTTCGCCGCTGGCATTGCCCACTGCGCACGTGTTATTTGTTTTATTTAAATGAGGAGCGAACGACAAGAAAATAAAATGGATGACGCACTATTGATTATATTAGTAGAAAGATATGAAGAATTAGATATTTTAAAACATCCACATTATTCTAATGTCCAAAGAAGAGGCAATATTTGGGAGGAGATAGCATCGATTCGTTTCGTCAAATGGAGTTTGAGTAAACCATATAGACTCATTAAATTTAGCTCTTGACATTTGAATGTAATTAAAAAATCTTTCTTCATCTTGAAGTAAATCCGGAACAAATAATGAATGATACTCTCCAAATATTGGTCCCTTCAAATTTATTTCATGAATCCACATTCTACGTTTAGTTTTACGTTTTTCTTCATCTTCCAATAAGCAACTAATAACAATGATATCTTCATCAATCTCCATGAGCGAATACGTTAACTCACGACAAGCAAACACTCGAAACTAAATAAAAAATCCGGATACAGTGGACGCATGCCATCGGCAAATCCGTTTAATCCGTTGCGTGCGGTGCGTGCCGTGCGTGCGGCGCGGGCCAATGGACGCGTACCTTAAGGGATAAGCTACGCAAGACAACATCAATGCAAAGAGAAGGAAAACTTGAGGATGTCCGAAATATTATTATTATTATATTTATAAATGAAACGCCTGGGTCAGACACGGAAAGAGAGTAAGCAATTTAATATACATTCAATGTACATGAGACAACTACTACTGTCAGGAACATCTATGGCAATCGTTATTGGGAAGTCAGTGCCCTCAAATTTACTGACAACTAGTTCAATCTTCGAATTTCAGTTCTCCCTTAGGGTTGCGGAGGTCAGTCGCTCCGTGGAAAAACTGAAATTCAGGTAAAACCGGTTGAACTAGTAGCCGACCCCAAATAAAATTGGGAATAAAGGCTAGGAAGATGATGTACATGAGACAACTACATCAAAGATGGCACCACTAACAATTTTGATACCATATCAACAATATTAATTATACTTTTGTTTTATTTCTTTTCTCAGCTGGTATTGTGATTAACATAGAATGTCGTGCGTGGGCCAGGAACATTATATATGACAGAAAAGAGCGCCTCGGTGTCGTCCATTTTGAAGTTATGATCGAATAGAGATCTGCATTTACAATATATTAGGGGTCGTCCATTAATCACGTGATCTTTTTTTGGCATTTTTAACCCCCCCTTCACCTTGGTGATACATGGTGAGGTATAAGACTACATACTTCTGTATTTTTAGTACCCACAAAGAATCTCATTTTAATCTTTATAAAATACAGGTATAAGTATCAACTAAGTTTATTATAGAAAATTAAAGACTACAATAATTACGTTCAGAGGTAGAGTAGAAAGGTTGCAGGTTGACTGACATAAAAATTATGAAAGAAATGCGAAATATTGCAGAAAAAATAAATACACGTGATATATTACTACACCCCCTCCCCCTCCCCCTTGTTATACTTCGTGATTTTTTATGAACCCCCCCTCCCCTCCCCTTCGAGTCTCACGTGATTAATGGACAGCCCCTTATACGTAAGCGTAGAATTAAGACACTAGAAAATAACCTGTATAATATGTGAAATGAACCATTTGAAGTAGCAATTTGCTATATACATATATTTAAAATATGACTTATCTTTACAAATAGTGGCATAACTTAAAATGATAAAAGTCTAATTTAATATCATTAGTGCATATATTATATATATCAGAGGTCGAAACCCGAAGACATGGTCAGTCTCAACCTCCAAACATCAAGAAATGGATCATATCCGTTGGATACTAGATGTAACTGCACGGAGTTGTAGTGTTTGTGTCACTCAGTCATTCATTCATTCGCTCACTATACTATCTGTGAATGAATGAGAAGGAAGTATTAGTTCTTCTCCAGCAAACCTGCGGTCGTGACACAGTTTGAGTCGACTGTTAACGACGATAGCGAGTGGGCACGTGCGTCTGTGAGCGAGTGAGTGAATGACTGAGTGACACATACACTACAGAAGGTTTTTTTTTCTCTTGACAATAAAAAGAGAACCTTATGTTCTACTCAACTGGATCAGTTTTCAAAGTATCTAGATATTATCGTTGTAATTTATATGTATTTAAATCATTTTGAGCCCAGTAAATGATCTGATCGAAATATGATAGGCTAATTGCTTACAAGCAATTCTTCTATAAAAAAAGAAAAAAGTACTAAAGTACTGTAATTGCGACTATGCATATATTATATATTTTTTTACACATTGACAATATTTTTACAGTTATTTTTTTTATAATATAAATAATTTTGTTTGTCGTCCATTTAGAATGTAAGTATAAAAATATTGTGTATGAGACTGCAAAGGATATTATTTGTATAGAAACGCATTGTTTCACTGCAATATTTTTTAATTTTGTTGGTTTTAAAGAGCCACACTTCTCAGTAAACTTTAAAATTATATAGCAACCTTAGAAGGAAACTGATCTAACCTAAAATGCAATTTGTAAAAATTATCACAAAAACAATTATATATATGTGCTTAAATATGTTAACAGAAGAGATGGATGTATACGCTATCCCGTTCTTGCTCATAATTTGGAACCTCATTGCTTACTAAAATAGTTTGGTGCCAGCCAATATTGGGTAATGTTTATGAGTCAATCCAAATATTTCAGAATTTTTAGTTAGATCACTTTACCAAGATATTATAACCATTGTGTGTCAATTGCCTTGTTGCAATATGTTAAGGTGTTAATAATAAGATAGCTTTTTCATTTTATGATCATATCAATGTCAAGTTTTTATTTAGAGTATAATTTCCCCTTATGAGATCATTTGAGAATACTGTGAATGATACATTTTATATTAATTTGTTGTATATTAACAGTTATGCTAAGGTAGTTAAGAAAGTTTGGATATGTTATAAGCGAGAGTCAGTTATAAAACCAGCTCCACCTAAGTGTAGTTAAGGCCCTAAATAGTGAATGAATGAATAGTGAATGACTGAATAGTGTTATCAATTTTATCGTCATACCGTGTGAGAAAGGTTTGCAGGAGAAAACCCCAGCTCTCCATAGAAAGGGATTCTCCAATGTAAAGGGAATCAAGGCACTCGGTACGACAATAAAATTGTAATATTCTAGTTAGAAGGCTTTTCAGGAGAATACTTCTCCCTAGGAAGGGATTCTCCAGTGTAAAGAGGTCCAGCAATTTTTTTTCTTGTTTTCTCCAAATGTGAGAGGTCGTCAGAGACTCGTCCTCCTCTGGTTCTTAAGGGAGGGGGGAAATTCAAAAGGTGTCAGCAACTTTTATTGCTTTCTCCAAGTTAGCTGATTAACACCTACTCTCCCATATCTCAAAGACGAAATTTAAAGGGTGTGAAGTCACTTGTCTTTTGAGGTACATAGTGTTGTTAGGTACTTACCATGAGGTTAAACGACTGCTTGCTTGACCCCTAAAAAAACATTAGAGCTAAACTCGGGTTGCGATCTAACTATCTTTAGTACAAACAGTTTGATAAAAGCCAAAAATCTGTACTAAACAGTTTTCTATTCCAATTATTGATAGTTTTCTTGCATATGACTTACGTTTTGCAAGACTACTTTCGCCTTTTTTATATTTTTATACATTATGTTTGTAATTAGTATATTGAATCTCAAATTGCAGCTATTAACTATATTTAACCGACTTCGAAAAAGAAGGAGGTTCTCAATTTTTTTTATGTTTCGTGTGGGTAAAGAATTTGTTACCTCAGAACTTTCGATGGTGTGAATCGATTTTGATAATTCTTCTTTTATTTGAGAGCTGGTACCTCTTATGTGGTCTCATGGGATCCATCTCCAGGATCTCCAGGATCTGAAGATAGGTTCCCGGAGAAAATTGAGGGACTCCTCAAATATCATAGGCACACTTGTCGCGAATTGGGTGCTCCGAATAGTTCTTTGTTAAAATTTTATGGTGTCGAATGCAAAAGGAATTGTCATTGTACTACTTAAGCTCAGATATAGTGCCTTCTAAAATCTTCCCAGTATTACAATATGTGTATATATCGATCCTTATTGAAATTGCTTTATTCCTTTTAACTTTGGGGGTAGCCTCTATAGATTCCAGAATAGTTATTGAACTAAATCGAATGTATATGACTAGCTGAGCCGGCGAACTTCGTACCGCCCAACAACGTCACCAACGGGGTCCAATAGCGAATCTAAATAATTCTCAAACCCAGGTTCAGCCGTTTTTAAGGAGTTCTATTACAAACACACGAATAGAAGATTTATATATATAAAGATAAAATTGTGAACATGTCACTGAGAGAAAATACATCCGTCCAATAATTTTAAATCACAAAATAGTGTACATATACCTGTTTTTAGACATTCGCTTTCTCATGTTTTTTACTGTAAACGGTACTTATTCGCGATAAAATACGGGTAGATAGGTAGGTAGATAGTCTACCCGTGACCACAAGCGGTATTACTCGTTCGAAACGTCGGAAAGTAGAAAGTATCGTAACCTTTTTAATTTTATCACGAATATGTCCTGTAGAATAAGAACTGTACCTTGACTTTTCTATACAAATTAAACCTGTATGTAATAAGCATTTTCTATTTTTAAAATTACTTTATACAGAAAAAAAAGAAACATTATGTGTTAAAAGAATTGACATTTCTAACTTTTTAAATAACTTTGTCCGTCCATTTTATAAAGACAAAAGACTTATATTACCACAGATTATACATATAAATACTTAATTATATAATTGTGTGTCGTTTTGTGTTAGTATATAAGGATTTTAGACATTATTTTTATTATTAATAATTGATTTTATACTTTCATTTTCTGCTGAGCAGATTCTACATGCATTTATAAGCAAAAAGAAAAGAATTTTTAGAAATATTGTGTTTTTTTAAGAAACTTTGGATTATACATACATTTCAAAATGATATCATGTGCATTTATTTGATGTTTTCTTGGAATATTTTTGTGCAGCTTTTGAAATCATTACATAACATGTATAACAACATTTTATCCTTGACATGACTGCCTTGTTGTTCTAGTGGTTAGCGTATGCGGCTGCTGATCAAGAGGTCTCGGTTTCGATTCCAGGCTCCGACGAAATATTTGTGTGATCCACAAACATTTGTTTCGGAGTCTGGGTGTTTTCTATATATAATATGGATGTATTTACAGAAAAAAAGTATGTTTATGTATTTATATCAGTTGTTTAGTACCCATAAATACAAGCTCTGCTTAGTTTGGGACTAGATGATGCTGTGTGTCAGATGTCCGAAATATTTATTTATTTATTTATCGCCGTCTATTTCTGAGTGAAGACGAATTTTAAGAATATATTAATTCCAATATACTTAACGTATTGGTAATACGCGCTCATAGCGAACTGGTCTTAGGTGATCGGAAATAGTCACAGAGGGTAAGCAACGAAGGGTGAATGATGGGTGACCGTTTTCGTCATGATATGTTAAGAGCGTTTCCGTGATTCGGAGGTCACGTTAGGCAGTCGGTCCCGGTTGTTATCATAAGATAACAGTCGTAAAGCTTAGTTGGAAGTTTTGGCGGCTTAAAAACATCCAGCGGCAAGATTAGGTAGCCACAACGTGTCTTGCCAGTCCCCAACCCTCACTCGGCCAGCGTGAAGACATATTATGGCCTTAACCCTTTTCTGAGAGGAGATTCGAGACCAACAGTGGGACGATACGGGTTATCGAATATGATTGATGACTCAATTATTGTAGAAAACTAAATTATGTAAATGTTTTTTTTTATAACAAAGCTAAAGTAAAAATGAATCAATTCAATTACAATAATACAAAACAAAATCGATATTTATCCAAGTAATATCGATAACATTAAAATTATCGATTAAGTGTTACCAATTGAAAAATATACCGAAAAATCAAAGTCTTTTACAAATGAGAAGTGCTCTAATTTGCATTATATTTTTAAACTCATGACACAAACATTGACAGATGATTGAAGTCAACGACATCAGTGAGATAAAATAAAGATTACATAAAAGAGGTCAAATGTATATACATCTCATACACAATTTTTCAGTGTTATAAATTAAAAAAACAGTATCGACTCACACTAATCGACTTACAAGTATCGATGTGGCTCGTGTAATCGTAATCTTGCCGTTGGATGTTTTTTAAGCCGCCCGAAGGCCTCCAACTAAGCTTCACGACTGTTATGATAAACAACCGGGACGGACTGCTTTACGTCACGAAAACGATCATAATATATCATGCCATAAACGATCACCCATCTGGGTACTGACCGCGCCGTTGTTGGTTACCCTCAGTGATTGTATCCAATCACCAAAGGTCACTTGGCTATAAACGCTTGATACTATCTTGATAATCTTTTTTTTAGGAAAAAAAAATATATTGAGAAAACATTCCTGAAACACTTAAAAGTCCTTTTAATGTAGCTTGGTCTCTATGACAGGTGTCACTAGTGTCATTTTAGAACTTACTAGGTACATAATAAATTTGTATTATTATATTTTTAACCCCCGACGCAAAAACGACGGGGTGTTACAAGTTTGACGTGTCTGTGCAGTTAAATACGGCCCTGGCCTTATTGCGTTTTCTGCATCCACAATTAGTATCATCATCATCATCAACAGCCTTTAAAAGTCCACTGCTGGACATAGGCCTCTCCTTAGAAAAGGAGGTATTGGCCTACTATACCACGCTGGCCAGACGGGTTGGTTAGTACGGTGACCACTAATCTTGGATTGTACCCATGCTTTCTATCAGGCAGATGGAATTCAGGCTCATTTATAAAAAATAAACAATTTATGAATCTCGAGAATATCCGTCCATTTTTCTTAAATATTGTACTGTATTCATTAGTTTTAAGGGATGATATTTTATTACGTAGTGTAAAGTATGTTTGTACGAATGTAATGTTAAGATCAAAGTGCCTGCGAATGTGTTTGATAATAAAAATAAATTTAGTAAAATATTTTTGTTTTTTTTTTTGCTACTGCCTTCCTGAGTAGAGATTTGAGGTGTTGTTCTATACATAGATATAGAATATCATAGTATTATATATCTATGGTACTATGAGCTAACCGTAAAAGAAAAAACAATATCTTTAAAAAATACAATATTTTTGTGAAACTTTAACGATTTACGTAGAAACACAAAATACATACCTAATAGTTGGCAGAACACGCAATGGAAGCTCTCAAAAGGAATTTTCCCACATTTTTATACGCTTTTTATTAGAGTCACCTGTATGTTTGGTACCGACTCCTTTGGGTGCGATTTTGACCCACTTTAAATGGCCAGATTTCGTTCCGACTTTGTAAATTTATCGAGGAACGATGACAATACACTAATTTGAAAAAAAAAATTAAATAAATTCGTCTTATATAATCTTTCAAACAAAATTGTTTTAAAAAACTAAACAAACACATTTTTAAACTAAAAAGTAGAAAATAATTTTAATGTAACAAAGTGTGGGGTGCTTTCTGAAAATATTTCAATAAAGTTGATACATGTTGTATGTTTCTAAATTGACACCTATTGCAGCTTAATTTATAGTCCAGACCAGGCGCGGTACTAAGAGGGGGTCAAAGGGGACATGACCCCCCAACAAAATATAATAATTCCAATTGTTTCCAATTGCAACTAATAGCTGAATTTAGGCTGAATAAAGGATACGGAGAACAAACCCTCCTTCGCCGGAGTTGCTGGACCAAAATAACAGGCTGTGACCGAAAAAAAAATGGAAAATAACCTCATTAAATTATTTGTCCTGACTGGAAATCGTACCCTTAGGCGATTCACACACTGCCCCGCGCTCCGTCGCGTAGCGCGGAGTGGTAGATTTTTATATTGTATGCAAGAACATCGATTAGTCACGAAAACACGCCAGGTCCAACACACCAAAAACCCGCTACGACGCGTGAGTGCGTGCCGCTAGCAGATTCGGGATCTGCTGTCCCGCGCGTACGCGCGTGCGCGCGTCGCCAGTGTGTGAATCGCCCTAACAGTCAGCTAAGATAGATACTTACAAGATACAACTACATAACTGACACACGCAGCAACGTCTGTATCTTCTATTGCCCGTAGCGTGATGGTATACTGCAGACACTTCGTTTCCCATAAAAATGTTTTAGTGAGCCAACTTTAAATGCTTTTTATTTTAGGACTTTTTAAGAAGAAAATTTCTTTAATAAAATCTTCTTCCTAGCCTTTATTCACAAGTTTATTTGGGGTCGGCTACTAGTTCAACCCGTTTTACCTGAATTTCAGTTTTTCCACGTAGCGACTGGCATCGGACCTCCGCAACCCTAAGGGAGAACTGAAATTTAAAGATTGAACTAGTTGTCAGTATATTTGAGGGCACTGACTTCCCAATAACGATTGCCATAGATGTTCATGACAACCGGGACCGACGGCTTTTCGTGCTCTCCGTCGTGAATCACCGCCAAAATTCCAAACTCCGAGCTGCTATTAGGAATTTCCTAAGAAAACCTTTTTTTGGCCCGACTTTTCTCTAACAGAATAGAATAGAAAATACTTTATTGCACACCAAATACAGTTTTTTTACAGTTGAAAGTTTCTACTAGACATGTATAATGGGCGGCCTTATTGCTAAAAGCAATCTCTTCCAGGCAACATTATTTTCACGAATCTTTAACTATTTACGCAGAACTCGCAATGGAGTTCTCAAAAGAAATATCTTTCTCCCGTTTTTGAAACATTTAACAATAATACTCCATTCCTATTGGTCGTAGCGTGATGATATTAGCCTTTATCGATAAATGGGCTTTCTAACACTGAAAGAATTTTTCCAATCCGACCTGTACTTTCTGAAATTAGCGCGTTCAAACAAACAAACTTTTCAACTTTATAATATTATAGTAGGTACCTTTAGATATGTACACAATAATGTTTCGTATTCAGTCAAAAGCATTTGCAATGTTATTCTTTACGCCCCAAAGAAGGAAAGTATGATGTCATAAAATCGTCTTCACAACTGTAAAATAAGGTAACATTTAGATCATTATTATAATTAAAATAAATATCGACTATTTACCTATTTATTTTCTATTGGTACCTAGAAGTAGCACGTGGATTTCTTTACACCAATTATTGTTACTTAATTCAACAAATAAACATCATCAGCAAAACGGCATTTTAAAGTGCATGCAAAAAATCTCGTCCAGAAGATCTCCGCGATCTTCAACATATGTTCCCCTCACGTGGTAATAATGTTGCAGGCACTGTATCATTTCTATCTTATAGCAAAACGTCTGAAATTGAGAAATACATAGTTACAATATTTTTGGCGTATGAATAAAATGTTGTTATTGGTATTTTAGACTGCTTAATTATGATAATACAAAAAAGATTTATATTTTATTTTGTTAAATTATAATATACGGTGGCACACGTACCTATACAACGAAATCCCATAATCAATTTAATTAAACACATAGGATGACTTTTATTATCTGTTGATTTCGGATATTGTATCCGAAATCAACAGATAATAAAAGTCATCCTATAAACCATTTGTCCGTGTGGTGACGGATTAAGAATACAGAGTGTCACCACCCCTATTCATCCCACGTGGGTGTCGTAAAAGGCGACTAAGGGATAAACTACGCAAGACAACATCAATGCAAAGAGAAGGAAAACTTGAAACAAACCCTATACCAACCCGTCTGGCCAGCCAGAGGCTGTTGATGAAGAATTCTTAATGGTTTATATCATCATCATCATCAACAGCCTTTAACAGTCCACTGCTGGACATAGGCCTCTCCTTAGAAAGGAGGTTGTGGCTTACTATACCACGCTGGACAGACGGGTTGGTATAGAATTGGTTTCAAGTTTTCCTTCTCTTTGCATTGATGTTGTTTTGCGTAGTTTATCCCCTAGTCGCCTTTTACGACGCCCGGGGGATGACTTGGGGGGTATTCTTAAAAATACATAATATTTAACTGAAAAATAAAACTGTAGAAAATCCAAACCCCTCAAAATGTCACCTGGCCACAGACCAAATACTTCAGGAAGCCTAGTTTCATTTGATTTGATGTGACACAAAGTCTTAAATTGGGCGATTTGACCCCACATAAAACGATCATTTAATATATAGTTAAATTGTGCGTTTAAAATAATCACATAACTGACTGCTACATACACTTGCGTACGCGCAGGCCGCAGGTCGCGCAGTATACCCGACACCACCGCGAATGACGCTCGTATATTTCTATGGATCCCATGATACAATATTTACGTGAAAAAGAAATGACTAGTAAAGTAAACGGGAATATGGACGAGTGGGTCCGGGCGCCTCCTCCGCCGGGAACCTTCTGCCAGAGGCTGGGCAATGTGATCTACAATCCTGAAGAGAAAAGCATCTTGGGGAGAACGCCGAAACGATGGGGTGAGCATAAATATTATTTGGTACGCCTTCATTGAAATGTAAATCCTTTTAAAGTGATACTTTTGCCTGGTAGATATTTATTTATTTAGAGTTTATGAACATACAGTTCAGAGTCCGAATTAATATATAATCTGATCTGTTTGTGACCCAAAGGTTGTCTTGTAACCTTTTAAATGTACCAGAAGCATTGAAAATAATATCATTAAATACATAGATTCACATTGCAAATACAATCCCGACTATCCGTACTAAAATTATAAATTCTAAAGTATTTCTGTTGTCGCGCTTTAACGCCATAACTAATGCAACGATTTAAATGAGGTTTGTTGCACAAATAGTCTGTAATGAATGACTGAGAAAGAACATAACTGACATACACGGGCAGAATCGGGGACGAGAGCTAGTTGCATATAAAAGAAAAGTTAGGTCCTAGGCTTATAGACTTTTAATATAAGTATTAATTTCATGTGTGATTATTTTAAATTTCCTGTAAATAAGCAGATATTTGTGTTAAAAGTAAGGGTCTTGAAATAAGGTAGATATTTAATGTTAACATTTATAAATATAGTTGAAATTTATACATTCCGGCAATGAATGCATATTGACGACATGTGATATGATATGTAGTGTAGTTGTCGGTGAATTGATTTACATTACAGCTGATTTTGCTAAACATGCGCTGCCTCAATACAGATCTATTATTAGAAACTAATATTTGCTGTATGATATTAAATGAATCGAATGTCAATAGACGTCGCGTAGTACGTAGTACCTCTATACAAATATAAATGTAGATTCTAAGTTTCTGTTTGTAATTTTGAAATTTGCAGCTTTTCATGAAACATATATACCCACCTACAACTTTTATATGCGTTTACTGTGTGAGTACATATTCATGTAAAGTTTCATCTTTCTAGCACTTACCGTTTGGAAGGTTAGTCGAGGACGGACGGACGGCAGGGACCTACTAGAGGAGGCGGCCATTGTTTGCTCTTGGCTGTCTCCGCAGGCCCCGACCGAGGAGGTCGACGCGGGGGCTGGTCGCTTCGCCGATGCGTTAACGCTCATCTGCGATGCGGCCATGCCCCGCGTTCGTGGCCGTCGGCCTCCTCGGAAGGAGGTCTACTGGTGGTCCCAGGAGTTGGCGGACCTCCGTGCGGCCTGCGTACGTGCCCGGAGGTCCCACACTCGGAGTGACGTCGCCGACTTCACGAGGAGTACCGAGGACCGGCTTCACGAGGAGTACCGAGCAGCTCGGGAAACTCTGAGGCCAGCCTGGCCTGGCCATCTGCCGCGCCAAAGACGCGTCCAGAGTGGAGATGCTGGAGAGTCTCGAGCGTGACCCCTGGGGTCGGCCTTACCGTGCGGTGCGACAAAAGCTCCGCACACAGGGCCCCCCCCTTACGGAGACTCTCCAGCCCAGCTTCCTGCAGGAAGTGGTCGAGGGCCTATTCCCACAGCAGGCGGAACACACACCCCCGTCGATGGCCCGTCGTGGTCGTCGTCGGGACAGCGTGGGTGATGTGCCGCCTGTCAGGGAATCGGAGGTAGGGGCGGCTGTTCTACGGATTCGGTCCAAGAACACCGCCCCCGGGCCGGACGGGGTTCCAGCCCGAGTGATGGCCCGTGCCCTCGACTACATGTCGGACCACCTCAGGGGAGTGTTGGACGCTAGCCTGGCGTCCGGACACTTCCCTGAGCGTTGGAAGTGCGGGAAGCTGGTACTGATCCAGAAGCATGGACGGCCTGCCGATTCGGTCGCGGCCTACAGGCCCATCGTGTTGCTGGACGAGGCGGGCAAGTTGTTTGAGAGGGTTCTCTCTGTCCGCATCGTCCGGCACCTCAGCGAGGTGGGGCCCGACCTGTCGGACGCCCAATTCGGCTTCCGAGAAGTGCGTTCGACGGTCGACGCGATTCTGCGCCTGAGGGCCGTGACCGAAGAGGCGGTGAGAGGCGGCGGAGTGGTGTTGGCGGTGTCCTTGGACATCGCCAACGCCTTCAATAGTCTGCCATTCGGCTGCATCAGGGCCGCACTCCAATACCACGGAGTGCCAGGGTACCTGCGGCGGCTGGTGGCAGACTATTTAGAGGAGCGTACCGTCGAGTACGAGGACCGAGATGGCGCCTTAAGACGCAGGGCCATGTCGTGCGGTGTTCCACAGGGGTCTGTCCTAGGACCACTCCTGTGGAACATGGGATACGACTGGGCCCTACGAGGGCGTCTCCCCTCCGGGCTGGGTGTAATCTGTTACGCAGACGACACCCTGTTCACGGCCCGGGGGGCAAACTTTGAGGAGGCGGCGCGCCTGGCCACCACGGGAGTCTCCCGGGTGGTCGGGCGCATCGAGGCGCTGGGTCTGCGGGTGGCCCTGGACAAGACGAAGGCCCTATTATTTCATGGGCCCCGTCGCGGTCCGCCCGCCGGCGCCTCGATCGAGGTCAACTCGGTCCTCGTACCGGTCCGGGCCCAGATGAGGTACCTGGATCTGGTCCTCGACGGTAGGTGGCTCTTCGACGAGCACTTCCGACAGCTTGGACCTAAATTGGTGGGCACTGCCTCCGCCCTAGGGCGACTTCTGCCCAACTTGGGCGGGGCCAGTGTCCCCACTAGGCAGCTGTACACGGGGGTTGTCCGGTCAATGGCACTTTACGGTGCACCGGTGTGGGCGGCGGCTCTGTCCGCCCAGAACAGGGCGCGCCTCTGGCGCCCCCAGCGGATACTGGCGGTCAGAGCCATACGTGGATACCGCACGGTGTCCACAGAGGCGGCGTGTGCCTTGGCCGGAACACCCCCGTGGGATTTGGAGGCGGAAGTGCTCGCCGAAGTTTATCGGCGAGTGGCTGACTTCCGGGCGGAGAGCGGATTCCGCCCTCCGCCCGAGGACGTGCGCGAGTGGCGCGAAGCCGCTCGCCGAGCCACCATGCTGAGATGGTCGCTCCGGCTGGAGACCCCACGCGCTGGCTTTGCCGCCGTGGAGGCTCTTCAGCCGGTCATCGAGGAGTGGGCAGGGCGGCAGCACGGGACCCTTTCCTTCCGGCTGACGCAGGTACTTTCCGGGCACGGTTGCTTCGGAAAGTACCTGCACTCGGTCGCTAGGAGGGAACCGAGTCCCGCCTGCCACCACTGCGACTGCAGTGAGGACACGGCCCAGCACACGCTGGCGGTCTGCCCCGCTTGGGCGGCGCAGCGCCGTGCCCTCACTGCAGTCATCGGAGGGGATCTCTCGCTGCCGGCCGTCATAAGATCGATGGCCGGCAGCGACAGTTATTTTACCGCGGTCGCAACCTTCTGCGAGGACGTAATCTTGCAGAAGGAGGTGGCGGAGAAGGCCCGGGAGGACGATATCCACTCGGACCCGATCCGCCGCCGGCGCCCTGGGCGGCGGAGGCGCGCATACCTGCGTCTCATGCCGCCCTGAGAGTGGCCGCGGATGGGCGGGACGGGTTTCCCGTCCGTCCGCAGTAGTGGCCAACCGCGAGGGGGCGACGTTCGCGTGTGACCGGACGTTGCCTAATCAGAGAGTAAATTTTTGAGATGGTGCCCGCAACAGTGCGGGCAGGCGCCGGTTGGAGTCCAGAAGGAAATCCCCTCCCTGGACTCCTTCCAATACAAAGGCGCAGAGAGGGTCACACCGTGTGGTTTGAGTCGGTTCGAGTCCGACACACCACCCCTATTTTTTTTTTTTTTTTTTTTTTTTATGTGTGGAAAATCATCATGGACCGTCACCCCACCGGGGGTTACGGCGGGGTGGTGTGTCGGACTTGAACCGACTAAAAACCACACAGTGTGCCCTCTCCGCGCTTCTCCGTTTAGGAGGAGGAGAAGTCCAGGGTGAGATCTCCTTCCACCCCGCCGTAACCCCCGACGGGGTGACGGTCCGCGGGGATTTCCACACGTAAAAAAAAAAAAAAAAAAAAGGACGGACGGACGGACATGACGAATCTATAAGAGTTCCGAGTCATAAAATTAGGATCCCTAGAAACGATCTCATCCAAAATTTGTTGTTTGAGATAAAAATGGTTTGTGATGTTTGGAATGTTATCAAGACTACGTAAAACATAGTATGTTATTGTTTGAACATGTTGTACTTTGCAACCATTTATTTATGTTAAAAAATTGAGTTCAAATATGAAATCTTTGATTTGTTATTCTAGTAGAAGGTTACAGATTAAGTTACATCATAGCCGATATTAGCGAATTAAGAAGAAAGGCCTTGTTTTTTTTTTAATTATGTTTTTTATCTACTTTGTGATACATTCTGCATTAATCTGAAAATGGTTTAGAATTATCTGACCAGGCCGCCATGGTCACCATGCTGCCTACCCTAACAATGAGGATGGTGACTCTACTCCTGGATTCTACTCCTGCTTTCCATCAGGCAGAGTTTAAGTCACTTTGGTAGAAATTTAAAAAAATGTTTATATGCGGCTAAATTCTGGAACGGCAGGACCAAGTTCGATGGGACTTTTACTCGTAGATAGCTGAAGTTATAAGGAGTAATTTACGCTACTTTTCTTGAGATTAACCATGTCTGTCTGTCTGTTCCGACTTATCTCTGGAACGGCTAAACCGATTTTAAGGGGATTTTCACTGGTTTTAGACTAACTTCTCTCTCGTTACCCTCGATTAACAGCAGTAACCCACTTCTGAGAGGAGATCGAGCCCAGCAGTGGGACACTATTGGATGTTGGTTTAAAAACCGCGGGACTTAGCTAGTCTGTAATCATCAATGATTAACAGCCTTTAACAGTCCACTGCTGGACATAGGCCTCTCCTTTGAAAGGAGGTTTTGGCCTACTATACCACGCTGGCCAGACGGGTTGGTAAAGGGTTTGTTTCAAGTTTTCCTTCTCTTGACAGTGATGTGTATTTTGAAATACTGTGTTTGTTTATAAGATGTCTGGTTACTATAATACTGGCTCTGTTTAAAACTATCTTCCATGAATAAAACATGTGTACTTGTTTCTATCAAGAATTCAGAATTTTACAGGTTTTTCTTTGAAAGACAATTGATGAATTTTGGTATAGAGGTAGACGGAACCATGGGAAAGGACATAGGCTACTTTTTACCGCGAAAACCAAAATTAACACAGGTGGGGCCGCAGGTAAATGCTAGTTGTTAATATAATAAATTAGAAAGTAACCCTGTTTGTTACGCTTTCACGGACATATAGCTGCATAGATTTTAATGAAATTGGCCATAGAGATACCAACTTTGATTTATTTACCGCGAAAACTGACATTGACACACGCCTGTGAAGCCGCGGCAAAATCTAGTATATTTATTAAAATATTTACTAGTATTTACAAATAACGTTTTAAACGCATTGTTATCATTCACGAATTACACAAGAAATTGCACTTTGATTGTTGTTATTTTTGTATTATAATGTCCACCAAAGACACCTTTACCAAGACGGGTTCATCGTTCTCAAGATATATGAGTATCTACAGACTTATCTAAATTTAGTTCTTCATAATATTTACGTCTCAGTCTTGGTGAGGTTACGAAATCATTAGTGTGTTGGTCTATTAAAATAGCAACTTTCGCTAAAATATTATCTACTAGCTGAGGTCCGCAGTGTTGCCCGCGTTTGTTGTTGTGAACGCGGGCAACGCCGCGGGGCGAAGCCGGTAAGCCGGTTAAATAAAGTAACTGTTCTTTAAAAGAAAGATTCTCTTTATACTAAATATCTAATATATAAAATTCTCGTGTCACAGTTTTCGTTGCCATACTCCTCCGAAAAGGCTTGACCGATTTGTATGAAATTTTGTGAGCATATCGGGTAGGTCTGAGAATCGGCTAACATCTATTTTTCATAACCCTACGACGCGAGCGGAGCCGAGGGCATCAACTAGTATATATATATATTTGTGTGATGCACAAATATTTGTTTCGGAGTCTATGTATAATATATGTAGATATGTATTCACAAAAGAAAAAGAATGTTTATGTATTTATTATGAATTGTTGATAATAAAACTGTTCTTTTTTCACATTCAGTTTAAAAAATAACGACACATTAGATTAATAGGGATAACAATAATTAAACTGATGGCCTGGTGTAAAGGTCAAAACAGTTTACATAATAAACTAGTTGGAATTAAAAATACCTTCTATGTTCTATGTTCAATTGTTCATTCGTTTGTCAACTTTTATTTTTTAAGACAACTACCGCACTAACAATATTAGATTATTTTCCTGGGGCAGATTTAACAAACATACACATGAAACAGTCACAAAAGCACCTTGTCTCAGACAACTATTTATGGATCACACAAACTACATAAGTCCCATGTGGGATTAGTACCCATTGCAAGGTCACAATTAAATCGGGACAAGTATCAAAATAGTAACTTTTAAGACGAGGATCCTGCGTCGGCGACGTCCAGGGTCATGGGTATTTTCCTATCCTACTGCCTAATAGCCCATCGTGGCCTACACTTACATAAAATATGTGACATAATTTATTTTACAACAACTTCTGACAGCGCACATCCTATTTCAATAATATGTAGTTTATATTTAAGTATGACGTGAAATTGTCGAACCATATTATGATCTAATTAAGGTATCTATTTGTATCAATTCTGTTTTATTCCGTGGCTGGTATAGTTTGATCTTTCGTTTTACAAAAATTCACTAGGTATACAAGACAAGAAAAACAGCCACACTAACCCATCTTATGTAGTAGCTGTTTTCTCGTGTTGTAGGTTGTGACATAATTATTTATAAATAAATAAAATTGGAGTGCTTAAGATATTATATACAGTACTTACTTCAAAAAGGCAATTTATTAAAAAATTTAAATATAACAAATATAAAATCAATATATAATTATTATGTTTACTTATTTATTTCGTTAGTACTAAGTTTTCTAAAAATATTTTTTGTGATTTTATTTTAGCTCTTTGTCGACGTGATTAAAACACATATATTAATTCAGAGTTTCATCTTTCTAACACTAACCATTAAGAAGGTAAGTCATGAAGTACGGAACCCTAAAAAGGGGAAAAATTGCATTTTCCGCAATAATAATGGAAGAATTTTATTGTTCCCCTTTAAAACTCAACAGAGGACCGCGACCGCATATGTCTTTCTTCTATTTCTGTAGCTGGCTCACTATAATATTTTTTCATCATCAATCATCAACAGCCTTTAACAGTCCACTGCTGGACATAGGCCTCTCCTTAGAAAGGAGGTTTTGGCCTACTATACCTCGCTGGCCAGACGGGTTGGTAAAGGGTTTGTTTCAAGTTTTCCTTTTCTTGGCAGTGATGTTAGCTGCTTATTTTGTTCCTTTAGTTGCCTCTTACGACACTCATGGAATGAATAGGGGTGGTGACACTTTGTATTCTTAATCCGTCACCACACCACACGGAATATAATTTTTTTTTTTTAATAATAATAATATTTTTTATGGTAAACTAATTCGTTCACACTGTTAACATCACTATATCGGCAATAGGAGATCCAGACTCATCTAGTTCAAATGATTCTCAATTACTTCTACTAAAACATATTACTTCTGCCAAATTGCTTTTTACAGTTTTTTGGCAGATGTAGCTTCCTTTTCTAGCCGACTACGGCTAAACGAAAAGGAAGGATTAATTTGTGCAGTCAATGTAACTATGTTCTACAGTAACAGATAAACTCCTGAACGATTTTAATGAATGAGGTATCATTAGATTCGTAATAAATGACAGGTTTACTACCAATATAAAATTTTCTAATACATTATTACGTCAGATTATAGATTTCGGTTTTCTTGGAGTCACATAGAACACAGAATTAGAACATAAGGAAACGATGAGGCTGCGGTCGACATCAGCCCCCTAGCCAAATTGCAAAGGTTTTGCGTTTTCTATTATATTTCTCTATTCTATTGTTTCATTGGCTAATATTTTGTTTTGATCACGTGACAGGGTGACGTTAGCCATAGAAACAAGAGATTAACAAAATAGAATTGAGAATAGAGAATAGAATAGGACAACACTTTGTGTGATTCACAATTTGTTGTTCTGAGCCTGGGTGTTCTTTGTGTCCGTTTCATGTATGTTTGTAAAGTCCTCCGCGACACAGGAATTTATATTCCTAATGCGGGAGTTGTCTTTAAAAAAAAAAACCACAGAGAGAGTAAAATCTTCATCTAGAAAGATATGTTAATACAAGCTCGATTTATAATATATCGATAATATCATATCGATTTATCACATAACCAAGATTCCATTTATCTCTATACCAAAATTCATCAAAATCGGTTCAGCGGCTCAGGCGTGAAAACGTAACAGACAGACAAAGTTACATTCGCATTTATAATATTATTAGCGATAGGGATGTGCATCCCTTGTATATTCACAAAACAATGGCAGTAGCAATCTATAGAAATAAATAAAATTGGAGTGTCTGTTTCATCATCATCATCATCAACAGCCTTTAACAGTCCACTGCTGGACATAGGCCTCTCCTTGAAAAGGAGGTATTGGCCTACTATACCACGCTGGCCAGACGGGTTGGTATAGGGTTGATTTCAAGTGGTGGACTGACCTATGCGGCTGTCTTCCAAAAGGCCCGGGCCAGTCTTGCCAGCGAGTTTGGACCGGCAGGGGTCAGGTTGCGCCGCGCCCAGACGGGAGCTCGAGTCCTCGAGTTCCCTGGAGCAGAAGGCGCAAAGACGGCGGACAAATGTGCCGAGACGCTGAGGGGCATGTTTGCCGAGTTGGATGGCGTCAAGATCGCCAGGCCCACGAAGTGCGCGGAGCTGCGTATTTCGGGCTTGGACGATTCTGTGACGGCCGAAGATGTCCGCGATGCAATCCGGGAGAAGACCGGCTGCAGCGCGGATAACATCAGGGTCGGCACCATCCGCCCCGGTCCAGGCGGGCTAGGCGCTGCATGGGTCAGCTGTCCCGTGGCGTCAGCCAAAGTTTTGGGCGACGCCGGAGCTATCCTCGTCGGCTTTGTGAATGCCAGGGTTACGGTCCTGGCTGCGAGGCCGATGAGGTGCTTCAAGTGCCTAACCGCCGGACACACTCGCTCGAAGTGCGAGAGTTGCTTCGACTGCAGCGGTCTATGTTTCCGCTGCGGTCGACCGGGGCACAAGGCGGCAGATTACTCAGCTGCCCCCCACTGCCCGGTGTGTGCGGTGGCGAATAAGCCCGCCAATCACCAGACCGGGCAGGGGGGCTGCAAGCCTCCCCGCGCGTCTCGGCAAGCGCCGGAGGCCAGCCTATCGATCCAGGCTGCCTCCGATGTCACTAGTGCGTCGGCACCGACGCCCATGGAGGAGGTTGTAGAGACGAACCCTTAATGGATCAAGTCTCCAACCTTCTCGTCCAGACGAACTTGAACCACTGCGCCGCAGCGCAGGATCTCCTCCTGCAAACCATGGCGCAGTGGTCGGTCGGTGTGGCCGTAGTCGCGGAGCCCTACTTCGTCCCTCCCCGTCCAAACTGGATGGGTGACTGGGACGGCTCCGTGGCAGTCGTCGGCTCCACGGCGGCTGGTTCCCCGCCCTTGTCGCTCAAAGACAGGGGCACGGGATATGTTGCCGCCGAGTGGGGGGGGATCACCGTTTACGGTATCTACTTCTCCCCCAGTAAGAGTTTGAGTGACTTCGAGGTCTTCCTGAACAACCTGGAGACCTCGATGCGGCAACTAGCGTCTGGGGGACTTCAACGCCAAGTCCATTGCGTGGGGTTCCCCGGCGACGGACGCCAGGGGCAAGGCCGTAGAGGAGTGGGCGGCCTCGGTGGGCCTCTGTCTACTGAACAGAGGCTCCACCAACACGTGCGTGCGACAACAGGGGGGGTCGATAGTGGACCTTTCGTTCGCTACCCCTGCACTCGCCGCACGTGTACAGAACCGGCGTGTCCTGGATGAGGTTGAGACGCTCTCGGACCATTTGTATATCCGATTTGAGCTCTCCCGGTCCCAGGACGCCAGTAGGGGTCACGCGGCGCGGCGTCCCTCCCGCTTTCCGCGGTGGTCTGTCGCCAAGCTCGACAGGGACTTACTGGAGGAGGCGGCCATTCTTAACTCTTGGCTGCCTCCGCAGGCCCCGGCCGAAGAGGTCAACGTGGGGGCTGGTCGCTTCTGCAGTGCGATTACGCAGATCTGCGACTCGGCCATGCCCCGCGTACGTGGGCGTCGGCCTCCAAGGAAGGAGGTCTACTGGTGGTCCCAGGAGTTGGCGGACCTCCGTGCGGCCTGTGTTCGTGCCCGGAGGTGCCTCACTCGTAGTCGGCGACGCCACCGCGGAGTCGGTGAGGAGGTGGATCGGCTTCAAGAGGAATACCGTGAGATCCGGCAAACTCTGAAGCTGGCCATCTGCTGCGCCAAAGAGGAGAGCCGCAAGGAGATGCTGGAGAGTCTCGAGCGTGACCCCTGGGGTCGGCCCTATCGTGCGGTGCGCAAAAAGCTCTGCGCGGGGGGCCTGCCCCTCACGGAGAATCTCCAGCCCAGCTTCCTGCAGGAAGTGGTCGAGGGCCTATTCCCACAGCGGGCGGAGCACACGCCCCCGTCGATGGCCGTCATGGCCGGAGGCGACGACGAAGGCGAGGCTGATGTGCCGCCCGTCAGGGAATCAGAGGTAGGGGCGGCTGTTCTAAGGATTCGATCCAAGAACACCGCCCCCGGGCCAGACGGGGTACCTGCCCGAGTGCTGGCCCGAGCCCTCGATCATATGTCGGACCGCCTCAGGGGAGTGTTAGACGCTAGTCTGGCGTCCGGACGCTTCCCTGAGTGTTGGAAAAGCGGGAAGCTGGTTCTGCTCCAGAAGCCAGGTCGGTCTGCCGACTCGGTCGCGGCCTATAGGCCCATCGTGTTGCTGGACGAGGCGGGTAAGCTGTTCGAGAGGGTGCTCCACGCCCGCATCGTCCGGCACCTGCGCGATGTGGGCCCCGATCTGTCGGACGCCCAATTTGGATTCCGGGAGGGGCGTTCGACGGTCGACGCAATTCTGCGTCTGAAGGCTGCGACTGAACAGGCGGTGGGCTGCGGCGACGTGCTGTTGGCGGTGTCGTTGGACATCGCCAACGCATTCAATAGTCTGCCATTCAGCTGCATCAGGGCCGCACTCCAGTACCACGGAGTGCCGCAATACCTGGGGCGGCTAGTGGCAGACTATCTGACGGAGCGTACTGTCATGTACGAGGACCGAGAAGGAGTCTTGAGACGTCGGGCCATGTCGTGCGGTGTTCCACAGGGGTCTGTCCTCGGACCACTCCTGTGGAACATGGGATATGACTGGGTCCTGCGAGGGCGTCTCCCCCCCGGGGTCGGTGTAATTTGCTACGCCGACGACACTTTAGTGACAGCCCGGGGGTCGACCTTCGAAGAGGCGGCACGCCTGGCCACCACAGGAGTCTCCCTGGTGGTCGGGCGCATTGAGGCGCTGGGTTTGCGGGTGGCCCTAGAAAAGACGGAAGCCCTACTTTTCCATGGGCCCCGTCGTGGTCCACCCGCCGGCGCCTCCATCGAGGTCAACTCGGTCCTCGTACCGGTCCGGGCCCACTTAAAGTATCTGGGTCTGGTCCTAGACGGTAGGTGGCTCTTCGACGAGCACTTCCAACAGCTTGCTCCGAAGCTGATCGGCACTGCCTCCTTCCTTGGGCGTCTTTTGCCCAATCTGGGAGGAGCCAGTGTCGCCACGAGGCAGCTGTACACGGGGGTTGTCCGGTCTATGGCACTCTATGGTGCACCGGCGTGGGCGGCGGCTCTGACCGAGCAGAATAGGGCGCGCCTCAGGCGGCCTCAGTGAACTCTGGCGGTCAGAGCCATACGGGGCTACCGCACCGTATCGACGGAGGCGGCGTGCGCCCTGGCCGGAACACCCCCGTGGGATTTGGAGGCGGAAGTGCTCGCCGACGTTTATCGGCGAGTGGCTAACTACCGGGCGGAGAGTGGTGGAGTTGGACCTCCGCCCGAGGACGTGCGCGAGTGGCGCGAAGCCGCTCACCGAGCCACGATGGATCGCTGGTCGGTCCGGCTGGAGACTCCACGTGCTGGCTTCGCCACCGTAGAGGCGCTTCAGCCGGTCATCGGCGAATGGGCAGTGCGGCAGCACGGGACCCTTACCTTCCGACTGACGCAGGTTCTTTCCGGGCATGGTTGCTTCGGAAAGTACCTGCACTCGGTCGCCAGGAGGGAATTGAGTCCCGCCTGCCACCACTGCGACTGCAGTGAGGATTCGGCTCATCACACGCTGGCGGTCTGCCCTGCATGGGAGACGCAGCGCCGGGTCCTCACTGCAGTCATTGGAGGGGATCTCTCGCTGCCGGCCGTCGTTCGTTCCATGGTCGGCAGCGAGAGCTCATTTACCGCGGTCGCAACCTTCTGCGAGGACGTAATCACGCAGAAGGAGGCGGCGGAGAAGGCCCGGGAGGACGACATCCAATCGGACCAGATTCGCCGCCGGCGACTCGGGCGGCGGAGGCGCGAACATCTGCGCCTCATGCCGCCTTGAGTGTGGCCGTGGGTGGACGGGACGGGTTTTCCCTCCACCCGCACTATGTGGCCAGCAGCGAGGAGGCGGCGTCGGTGTGTGCCGGACGCCGCCTAAGAGAGGGTCGTGAAACCGAGACGGTGCCCGCATCAGGAGCGGGCAGGCGCTGGAGAAGTTCAGAAGGAGATCTCACCCTGGACTTCTCCTCCTCCTAAACGGAGAAGCGCGGAGAGGGCACACTGTGTGGTTTTTAGTCGGTTCAAGTCCGACACACCACCCCGCCGTAACCCCCGGTGGGGTGACGGTCCATGATGATTTTTCACACACTAAAAAAAAAAAAAAAAAAAAAAAAAAAAAGGGTTGATTTCAAGTTTTCCTTCTCTTTGCATTGATGTTGTCTTGCGTAGTTTATCCCTTAGTCGCCTTTTACGACACCCGCGTGGGATGAATGTCTGTTTGTAATATTAAAATATCCGCTGTGTGTATATATAATATGTATTTAGTAAATATTATAAACAGACACTCCAATTTTATATATTTATATATGTATAGATATCACAAACGTACACTAATACACTAGTTATTAAATTCGAATAAATATCAATCAAATATGTTCACTTGAAATTGATTTCTTGACATACTCTGTATCGGTTAATGATGTTGTTATTTGGATCGTCACGTGTTCTGAGATATATTAAAATAAATAAATATTACTATACTATAATATTCAGCCGTTCCAGTTGGTTTGTTTGTTTACTTAGGGAATAGGTTATGAGGTGTCCGTAAAATCCCATAAATCATATACGCTACGGTTACGGGAGCCCTAACAACAGTAATTTGAAAATGTACTTAGATTAGGATGATCTCGCTTTTGCCCGTATGACGTTTATCGCGACCAAAAGTAGTATATGTCCGTCTCCGATGTCCAATCTTTCTCTATGCCAAAATTCAGTCAAATCTGTTCATTGGTTTAGATGTGAAAGCAACAGCAAACAGAGTTATTTTCGAATTTAATAGGAAGGTCTATTCTTAATTCTTTAATTATCCAGACTCGACAAAGTCTGGTATGGCAAACGATAAGTTCATTCTTTCAACCTAAAGAAAATACTACATATCTAAATATGGAGTCCCGACGTAACCTACATTTAGAATTCAACAGAATTAACCACCCTTTTTAAAGTCGATTAAAAATATAAAGATTTACCTACACGCTTACGCAAGCCAAACTGCAGGCACAGCTACTAATAACTAAATAAAAAACCAGATTGTAAATAGAAGAACATCTTGAATAGCCATTGAAAACCCATTCAAATGCAAAGCATCTGTTGTGTTCTTTTATACGACTATTTAACCTATGGAAACCGAGGCCGAGGGGACGAATGGATCCACGTTAGGTTATCTGACGTATAGAGATTTATTATTATTTAGCGTAAGGTCATGTCTGGCTATACTTTATACCGTGAGAGAACATTCTTCGGCCCAAATTGATTGAGTTCTGCAGAACTTAGCCATGACGCTACTTCAGATTACTTGTATGTACAAACTGCCCTACCGTTTAACTGTTGTAGTTGTTCGTAGTAAGTAGTGACAAAGCTGCTGTTTACACAATTGGAAGTAAATGTACCAAGGCTATATTTATAACCAACCCCGTAAACAGACAACGTCTCTCGTGACCAATCAGACCAACAGGGGATGACGTGATACAGCATCGTTCCCATTGATCAAATTATTGTTTCCTCCCTACTTTCCTCGAATAATGTACAAATAATTCATTCGCGAGACAGACTTCGACTTGCCTTTCTACAGAACGCTTGTTTTATTTATCACCTAAACACGCAAACCTCAGTTCAGCACACGGGCTACCAAGAACCCAATAAACTAAATTCAAGTACCGATACAAGCCGGTACAATTATATATAAACCTGCTAAAGTGACTATTCTACCTGATGGAAAATGTAAGTAAATCAAAGAGTAGTGGCACCATACTCATTGACACTCAGAAAATGCAGTATGATGACTAAACTATGGGGGCTTATTAAGATGATTTTGTTTTATAGAGCCTCTGCTCTGGTCAGCAACGAAATCGTAGTCGGTTTAAAAGAAAAACCACTATTAAAATAAAACTGCTAAAAGATTTATGATTTCACTCATAAGGCGGTCAAATAAGGAATGAACGGTACGCAACTTAGTCAATGTTGGAAATTACAAGTAAGAGAAGATTTCAATCAAACATAGCTAGGACCAATCCCAATAATTCACCTTTCAAACAAAAAAAAACAAAATTCATTCATCCTTTTGGGAGCTACGATGGACACACACACACACACAGAGAGAGAGAGACACGTCAAACTTACAACACCCCGTAATTTTTGCGTCAGGGGTTAAAAAATAATCAGACGAGTGAAGCTGCTGGCGATAGCTAGCAATTAACCCAACAAAAAGGGTTCAAGACAATAAAACAAAGTGGCAAAGACCTCCATACCAAATAGTTCCCAAGATCCCCAATCCAGCGACAATTCACTTAAATACTTGTCTCCCTATTGTAGCTCCCCCCGAGGAAGTTAGTCATAAATAGACTGCGTTTGAGACGCTTGGAGGAAGAGGAAATGTAGAATGGGCTCAGGTGGTGTGCTCCTTCGAGACAGTTAAATGACGGAAGTGGAAGTGGGTGAATGGCTGCTGAATCATCAGTTGTGGGAATCAGAATGTAATAAATAAATATTTAAAAAAAAAATTTGGACATCTGACACACAACATCATCTAGTCCCAAGCTAAGCAGAGTTTGTGTTATGGGTACTAGACAACTGATATAAATACATAAACATACTTTTTTTGTAAATAAATACATAGAAAACACCCAGACTCCGAAAGAAATATTTGTGAATCACACAAATAATATTTGGTCCGACCCGGGAAATCGGACCCGAGACCTCTTGATCTACAGCCGCATACGCTAACCACTAGACCAACGAGGCAGTCATATAATGTATGTCGATACCACCTTGTACTATGGATTATGAGATCTGATGGCAGTCGGCCAAAGGAAAAAAACTGAAGTTGAGCCCTTTTTAGCAGTCTTAAAGATACCCCTAACGTAGTTTTGGAAAGAAATTCAGAGAAAGTGCGATATATTTAGAACGAAAGAACTGTCGTGTTTGCCTCCGGTCTCGCACGCACTAACGAAATACGACAGCAAGAATGCTGTCATTATTAGGATGGTCTTCTGTGTGAGGGTAGTATGCCTTCTGGTCGAGCCTGACCATTCGTGCTGAAATCAGCGTGGCTCTACGACCTAGTCATTACTTGTTTATTATTTTGAATTTCATCTGGAATTTGAAGGCAATGTCACATATTACTCTTGAAAGAAAAAAGCGACCAAGTGCGAGTTGGACTCGCCCATGAAAGGTTCCGTAGCAGCAAGTAACAATAAATAAAAGTTCTCATAGTTCCTTGTTACTTTGATCGATGTTTTATTAATAGTGTATTGTATGAATAAAAGGTGAATTTCGGTTTACGATTTATGACGTATTAAAAAAACTACTTACTAGATCTCATTCAAACCAATTTGGTGGAAGTTTGCATGGTAATGTATATTATGTATTTTTTTTAGTTTTATCATTCTCTACGGAACCCTAAAAAGTGTGACCCTGTTGAGAGAAAATACTCAGCCTAGTACACAGTAACTAGCTGACAGTTTACCAGTACATAAACTGCTGTGTGAACTGAAATTTGATTCATTAAAAATTCATCAACACCTATTTACGTAGAATACCGATTGCTTTGTCCACAAGGGGCCATTTAGAGAGAGATAGATAACTCTTTGTGTACCGGCTGGTGTCGGTACTTGAATTTCGTTTATATTGGGTTCGTGGTAGCCCGTATGCTGAACTGAATTTTGCCCTTTTGATGTGAAACATCTATAGGCGCACGTAAAATAGATTTCTGGCCTGGCGACTGGCGACGCGTCGCCGCGGCACGCTATACGATGGTATATATTATACAGTCTATATGCAGTAGTGTGTCACACTGCTGCATATAGACTACTATTTTAATAATTAGTAATATTTTATTTTATCATTATGACATATTTAGTTCCTATTACAATATGTTCTTTTCTGCATATTACTTTTACAAAATAATGGCGATGTTTCACATCTGCCAGGCGTCCCGTGACGGCTCACATTTTTTTTTGTTGATAACTAAAACGAGTGTACTGTAGAAAAGTGGTCTATATTGCGAATGAAATATCTGTACATAATTCGAGGAAAGTAGGGAGGTAGGGAACAATATTTTGAACAATGGGAACAATAGTATATCACGTCATCCCCTGTTGGTCTGATTGGTGACGAGAAGTGTTGTCAGTTTACAAAGTTAGTTATATGTGTGAACACTTTGTGATATTCTCGTTTTCACCAACATTTAGGGGACACCTAAGTGCTTAATTATCTATTCAAATTTTGATTCTATCTTAACGAAAGTTAACGACGAATGAAACGAAGATAAAAACGGGCATGTGTGTTCTAAATCATATTAAATAGACAAAAGGGTTACACAAGACTCCTCTTTAGGGTAGGTACACACCTTAGTTTAAAGTGTAACTGGCAAACAACTTATTGGCCAAAGAACGAATTGTTGAATGATTTTTGGTAGCTTTGCAGAAGGTTAGTCCGGTATATTATAGCGGTTATTGTAGTGATTGGTTTGTAACCTAATACGTTGTTTGTAATGAATTGCGATGTCCTCCATTCATTCATGACACAAGAGCCGACACGTGTCAAATGAAGCGTGCACGACCTCGCTATACTTGGCTCAATACATAATAATTATGGCTTTTATTTACAGGATGATTGGGTCGTAAATAGATTGATAATGAATAGATGAATGCCTATACAGATATGGAAGTAAAATCGGCAGTTTTAGTACCTACATATTAAAACAATGCTACCTCATCGGTTTAGCGGTTAGCGTATGCAATCGCATACGCTAACCGCTAAACCGATGAGGTAGCATTGTCTGCTGATCAAGATATTGAGGGTTCAGTTCCCGACTCAGACTGTTTTTGGGTTTTTCTAAAAAGAAATTGTTAATAACATCCTAGAATAAGGAATTTGCCGGTATTTCTATGTATAACATGTATGGATTTACAAAAAAAATATGTTTATGTATTTATATCAGTTGTCTAGTACCATAATACAGCTTGTATTATGGTACTATTGCTTAGTTTTGGACTAGATAGCGTTGTGTCCAAAATATTTATTTATTTCACGGCCGTTCCTCGGTGAGCACGTTAAGCCATCGGTCCCGGTTGTCAGGAACATTTATGGCAATAGTTATTGGGAAGTCAGTGCCTTCAAATATACTGACAACTAGTTCAACCTTCATATTCAGGCTAGCGGTGGTCCGATGCCAGTAGCTCCGTGGAAAAACTGATATTCTGATATATGGTTTACGCTGTTTTCAGCACGAATGGGCCGACTCGACCCGAGCAGTAGGTACTACCCTCACACAGAAGACCATTCTAATAATGACAGCATTCTCGCTATCGTATTTCGTTAGTGAGTGTGAGAACGGATTCCCAATCATTCTGCGTCATTCTCCCGGCCTTCGCATGCAGAAACATTTGACCAGGCCGCCATGGTATGGGTCACCATGCTGCATTGTTTACACTCACGATGAGGATAGTGACCCCTGCTCCTGAATTTTAATCATGCTTTCCTTCAGGCAGAGTAGAGTCACTTCGGTAGGCTTAAATATATAAAAAAAACAGGTAAAACTGGTTGAACTAGTAGTCGACATCATATAATATTAGGAATAATAAAAGCTAGGAATGTGATAGTACATATAAAAATAAGCTAGAAGATGATAGACAACAAGGTAACTGCATCTAATAAGAGGTCTTTAAACTAATAAAGATGCTTGCCAACAATACTCTTCTCCAGATTTATCCATAACAGAAGATTTAATATCCAATAATCTTTCATATTACAACCTACAAGTATTACGTCTGAGTTCTCCAGACAGCGACAATTTACATGTCATTAAAAACTTTTTTTTTGTCCTAAGAAATGCGCACGCGCTATTTATATTGACATTAACAGAATTAGACCACTTTCGTCACACCAAGTATTCGGTTGCTAAGTATAATGTACTTTATTGGTGTGAAAATAAAGTTGGAAATTGTGTGGTTAATTTTAATGCTGAGTTTTAGTGTTTGACTATTGAAATGCATCGATTTTTAACCGGCTTTAAGACAGGAGGTTGCGGCTGCTGATAAAAAGGTCACGGGTTCGATTCCCGGGTCAGACCAAATATTTGTTTGATCCACAAATTTTTGTTTCGGAGTATGGGTGTTTTTCTATGTATAATATGTATGTATTTACAAAAAAAGTATGTTCATGTATTTATATCAGTTGTTTAGTACTCATAATACAAGCTCTACTTAGTTTGGGACTAGATGACGTTGTGTGTAAGATGTCCGAAATATTTATTTATTTATAATTTATTAATTGATTTGGAAGATTCTCTTTTATGGGTTCCGTACCTCAAAAGGTAAAAACGTAAGCCTTATAAGATCACTTTCTTGTCTGTCAGTCAAGACCCTTTATTTCGGGAACACGTGAAGGTATCGAGTTGAAACTTACACCATATACTCAGGTGTGTGGTCTCCTAAAGATGTTAAAAAATCGTATTTCTAAATTGACCTACAAAAAAGATCGTTGCTTAGGTAAATTGTTCCTAATCACCTAGGGCATCTTGCCTATGTGCTCTATTTTCTATCAGCTGTCTTGTTTCCTTGTTTGCCACCTTTTTTGTCAAGATAATATTAATAAATAAATAATTATAATAATAAATATTTCGGACATCTTCCACACCACGTCATCTAGTCCCAAACTAAGCAGAGCTTACATTAACTGATATAAATACATAAACATACTTTTTTTTTTTGTAAATACATACATATTATACATAAAAAGCGGCCAAGTGCGAGTCGGACTCGCCCATGAAGGGTTCCGTATCAGCAAGTAACACCATATAAAAGTTAATGTAGTTCGTTGTAACTTTCATCGATGTTTTTATACTAGTGTATTGATTGGATGAAAGGTAAATTGCGTGTTACGATTTATGACGTATTAAAAAAAACTACTCACTAGATTTCGTTCAAACCAATTTTCGTTGGTAGTTTGCATGGTAATGTACATCATTTTTTTTTTTAGTTTTATCACTCTCTTAATTTTGAAGTTAGAGGGGGGGGGGGGGTCACACATTTTTCCACTTTGGAAGTGTCTCTCGCGCAAAGTATTCAGTTTAGAAAAAAATGATATTAGAAACCTCAACATCATTTTTAAACACCTATCCATAGATACCCCACACGTATAGGTTTGATGAAAAAAAAATTTTTTGAGTTTCAGTTCCAAGTATGGGGACCCCCAAAATGTATTGTTTTTTTTCTATTTTTATGTAAAAATCTTAATGCGGTTCACAGAATACATCGACTGACCAAATTTCAACAGTATAGCTCTTATAGTTTCGGAAATAATTGGCTGTGACATACGGACGGACAGACAGACAGACAGACTTGACGAATCTATAAGGGTTTAGTTTTTTGCCATTCGGCTACGGAACCCTAAAAACCACCTAGACTCCGAAACAAGTATTTGGTCTGACCCGGGAATCGAACCTTCTTGTTCAGCACCCGCATACGCTAACCACTAGACAAACAAGGCAGTCATATTAATTTGTGATTTGTTTTTAGGTATAATGCTGACATTCTACATGGTGTTCTACGCGGTGCTGTCACTCCTCTTTGCACTCTGCATGGGAGGACTGTTCCTCAGTCTGGAGAAAACTCAACCTACTTATTTACTGGAAAACTCACTTATCGGTAATCTATTAACTCTATTATACTTGTTAAATCTTGAATCCACAGGGAACGTTAGTAGGCCTTATATTTCTAATTGAGGGTAGACGTGAGTTTAGCGGGTGAGGAGAATATTTTTTTTTTTTTTTTTTTTTTTTAATATTTAAGCCTGCCAAAGTGACTCTACTCTGCCTGATGGAAAGCATGAGTAGAATCCAGGAGTAGGGGTCACCATGCTTATTGTGAGGGTAGACAATGTAGCATGGTGACCCTTACCATGGCAGCCTGGTTTGATTATTCTGCATCATTCTCCCGGCCTTCGAAGGGCGGGAGAATGATGCAGAATGATTGGGCCTCCGGTCTCACACTCACCAACGAAATACGACAGCAAGAATGCTGTCATTATTAGGATGGTCTTCTGTGTGAGGGTAGTACTGGCCGGGTCGAGCCGGCCCATTCGTGCTGAAATCAGCGTGGCTCTACTACCTACTCATATTCTCGTACATTCTCTTTATTGTCATCTCCCATGATTATTAATTTTAATTAAGACACTCCACCGAACACGTGGTGCTCACACGAGATGATCCGCGATAACTATGCTCGTCAACGACCGCGTTCCATTTTTTATAGGAACTCAAGAACGAATGAACGAACAATAATCATCTAGGGATGGGATAAAATCATTGTCACCTGTGATCCTTGTCTATGACTTATGACATGAAAGTAATCGACTAAAATCAATCATTCAATCGCGTTATTATTATTTTAAAGTGTCAATGATTCCCATCCCTGCGGTCACCGGTCGCACGCGCCAGTGCCCGGTGTTGCGTCAATGTCTTACCTTCAGACACTTAACAGTGTTGCCAGCTAAAATAATCGATACGCCGGCATACTTGTATTAATTTACATTATCTGCGTCCCGCGGTTTTCCCCGCGGTTATTGCTGTAAATGGCGAGAAACGACGCGAAGCGAAACCAGTCTTAAAAAATTAGCCTCAGTTACTCCTTGTGCTTTCTGCCAGTGAAAGTCCCATCAAAATCGGTCCAGCCATTCATTACCCGGTACACACAGACACAAAAATATTAAAAATTGTGTTTTGGATGTCAATTCCGTACATACTTTGACATGCATTTAGTAAAAATCTGTTCGTTGTGTCCGTGTGGTGACGGATTAAGAATACAAAGTGTCACCACCCCTATTCATTCCATGGGTGTCGTAAGAGGCGACTAAAGGAACAAAATAAGCAGCTAACATCACCGCCAAGAGAAGGAAAACTTGAAACAAACCCTTTACCAACCCGTCTGGCCAGCGTGGTATAGTAGGCCAAAACCTCCTTTCAAAGAAGAGGCCTATGTCCAGCAATGGATTGTTAAAGGCTGTTGATGATGATGTTGATGTTCGTTTAATATTACACACAGACACTCCAATTTTATTTATTTGTATACATTATCAAAAATAGTTCTAGCCAACATTATACCCTATATAATTCTAGGAGCAAATCCTGGAGTGACATCACGACCTTTGCCGGACGACAACGTACTGCGAATCAAAGTTAGTAACAGCAGTTTCTTCCAAAAGTACATACAACAACTTGACGAATTCTTTGAAGGTAACTAAATATTTATTATATTACATACTAGCTGACCCAGCGAATTTCGTACTGCCCAATTTTGAAATCCCAGAACTTGACCGGTTCCAATTGCGAATCTGTGTGCTTAGTGCGAGTTTTTTTAACTACTCGACCGCGTTAAAGTAAACTCCAATTTGTACTGTGTGCTTAGTGTGAGTTTCAATAAACAAATCGAATGACTTAACCACCACGTTAATCGAGTTTACGGCAAACGGATCGACGAGCGAATACTCGCGAGTGTGAGTGCTTACCAAGTCTTTCGCGTCGATCGGCGTTAACTCACCGTGAGAACGTAAACTTTTTTGTCAATGTTGGCAGCACTATAGAGTCCATGCGATAAACCAACTCAATTAAATACAATGATTTTCGAACGCTATTTCAATAGAGGCGTTGTATAATCAAAAATAGTCGGGTTACGCTCGGCGTCACTTGTTTGATTTGGTTCATTTTTGTGTAAACAATCTATGCGAGCATTAATTGTTATTGTTTAACTCAACGATAAAATAAAATGTAAACAATGTGCTTAGTGTGAGTTTCAATAAACAAATCGAATGACTTAACCACCACGTTAATCGAGTTTACGGCAAACGGATCGACGAGCGAATACTCGCGAGTGTGAGTGCTTACCAAGTCTTTCGCGTCGATCGGCGTTAACTCACCGTGAGAACGTAAACTTTTTTGTCAATGTTGGCAGCACTATAGAGTCCATGCGATAAACCAACTCAATTAAATACAATGATTTTCGAACGCTATTTCAATAGAGGCGTTGTATAATCAAAAATAGTCGGGTTACGCTCGGCATCACTTGTTTGATTTGGTTCATTTTTGTGTAAACAATCTATGCGAGCATTAATTGTTATTGTTTAACTCAACGATAAAATAAAATGTAAACAAGTCAATATCAATTTGAATTATTAGTAACTTTTATGGAAGAGTAAGTACTTAATCAAGATATTTATAATAGTGAATGCGAGTTGTTGAAGTAAACTTGTGATATATTTTGTGTTATTGTTTTCTTTTGGCTAGACATGGAGACCTTAGTAAGCCAATAAGAAATGCAAGAGGTAGGATCGTGGCCATTCAGCATTGGCAGGAGCTTACATCACTGCTTAACAGTGATGGCAGTGGTGATACAAAAACCACAGAAAAGTGGAAAAAGGTTTTCATGGTAATAAGTGATCCTTCCCATAATATGTAAAACGGAACTCTTTTTATCGCATTATCAATATATCTTTTAACAAGGTGGACGAACCTATAATCGGGCTAATCTAATAAGATCTTAATATCATATATATCAATACATCATCAACACAAAAATTATGTTAAAAACTTTGTTAGTTTTCACTCTCACTACCAAAAGCTAAGTGACAAAGTTAACTTGCTCGAAAGTGAAGGAGTTAACAATACAACTGTCAAAATTGACTAACGTTGCAACTCACACTCACAAAAGCGTCATTCGAGCTCGTTTAAATACTCACTTCGATAAAGTTATTCGACACTCACGATCGTAATATAAACAAACAATCTCGCACTCACAAAATATGTCTTACAAACGTTCCGCTAGGCGGCGCTGATCCAATTCAGTACAAATTGGAGTTTACTTTAACGCTGTCGAGTAGTTAAAAAAACTCGCACTAAGCACACTGAATTGGATCAGCGCCGCCTAGCGGAACGTTTGTAAGACATATTTTGTGAGTGCGAGATTGTTTGTTTATATTACGATCGTGACTGTCGAGTGACTTTATCGAAGTGAGTATTTAAACGAGCTCGAATGACGCTTTTGTGAGTGTGAGTTGCAACGTTAGTCAATTTTGACAGTTGTATTGTTAACTCCTTCACTTTCGAGCAAGTTAACTTTGTCACTTAGCTTTTGGTAGTGAGAGTGAAAACTAACAAAGTTTTTAAGATAATTTTTGTGTTGATGATGTATTGATATATATTATATTAAGATCTTATTAGATTAGCCCGATTATAGGTTCATCCACCTTGTTAAAAGATATATTGATAATGCGATAAAAAGAGTTCCGTTAAACATATTATGGGAAGGATCACTTATCACCATGAAAACCTTTTTCCACTTTTCTACGGTTTTTGTATCACCACTGCCATCACTGTTAAGCAGTGATGTAAGCTCCTGTCAATGCTGAATGGCCACGATCCTACCTCTTGCATTTCTTATCGGCTTACTAAGGTCTCCATGTCTAGCCAAAAGAAAACAATAACACAAAATATATCACAAGTTTACTTCAACAACTCGCATTCACTATTATAAATATCTTGATTAGGTACTTACTCTTCCATAAAAGTTACTAATAATTCAAATTGATATTGATTTGTTTACATTTTATTTTATCGTTGAGTTAACAATAACAATTAATGCTCGCATAGATTGTTTACACAAAAATGAACCAAATCAAACAAGTTACGCCGAGCGTAACCCGACTATTTTTGATTATACAACGCCTCTATTGAAATAGCGTTCGAAAATCATTGTATTTAATTTAGTTGGTTTATCGCATGGACTCTATAGTGCTGCCAACATTGACAAAAAAGTTTACGTTCTCACGGTGAGTTAACGCCGATCGACGCGAAAGACTTGGTAAGCACTCACACTCGCGAGTATTCGCTCGTCGATCCGTTTGCCGTAAACTCGATTAACGTGGTGGTTAAGTCATTCGATTTGTTTATTGAAACTCACACTAAGCACATTGTTTACATTTTATTTTATCGTTGAGTTAAACAATAACAATTAATGCTCGCATAGATTGTTTACACAAAAATGAACCAAATCAAACAAGTGACGCCGAGCGTAACCCGACTATTTTTGATTATAAGCACTAAGCACACTGAAGCATTCTCGAACTCACTTGAACACACACAAGTAATTTCGTTAAAATCGGTTCAGCGTATAATGCAGGCACCACACTTCGTTATGCGCTATTCGTTATGTGTCTACGCCGTATTCGCCCAAATATTAGTTATGCGCGCAAACAACAATCATGCCATCCACACTTCGAACTGTTATGCCAAATAAGCATCAAATAAGGCAAATATCACACATATTTGTTGTTGTAGAGATGTGTCATTGTCATTTTTATGGTAAACGAAACGAATATACTCTCCACACTTCGCCGTATGCGTGCGAATAACCCGCATAACGAATAGCGCATAACGAAGTGTGGTGCCTGCTTTAGAAGGAGTTCAATTACAAACACGAACAGAAGATTTATATAAATAAATAAATATTTTGGACATTTTACACACAACGCCATCTAGTCCCCAAACTAAGCAGAGCTTGTATTATGGGTAAATAAACAACTGATATAAATACAAAAACATACTTTTTTTTGAAAACACATTATACATAGCGAACACATAAACTCTGAAACAAGTATTTGCGGATGATAATAATAATAACAATTTATTTAGCAAACAACAAAGAAGTACAATTTAACACTTGTGATTTAAACAGCATAAATGATCACACAAACATTTGGTCCGACCCGGGAATCAAACCCGAGACCTCTAGATCAGCAGTCACATACGGTAACCAATAAACCAACGAGACAGTTAAATATATCTATGTCATCCTCCTAGCCTTTATTCCCAAGTTTATTTGGGGTCGGCTACTAGTTCAACCGGTTTTACCTGAAATCAGTTTTTCTACGGAGCGACTGGCATCGGACCTCCGCAACCTTAAGAGAGAACTGAAATTCGAAGATTGAACTAGTTGTCAGTATATTTGAGGGCACTGACTTCCCAATAACGATTGCCATAGATGTTCAAGACAACCGGGACCGACGGCTTTACGTGCTCTCCGAGGCACGGGCGTGAATCACCGCCAAACTTCCAAACTCCGTGCAGCTATTAGGAATTTCCTAAGAAAATCCCAAAAACACTTTTTGGCCCGACTCGGGATTTAAACCCGAGACCTCTTGATTAGCAGTCGCATATTGCTGTTCGTGAGTCTCGAGACTAAAACTCGAGAACGACTGGACCGATTTTGCTAATTTTGGTCTTCAATTATTTGTGGAAGTCCAGAGAAGGTTTAAAAGGTGAATATGTATAAGGTGAAATTTTTTTTTATTTTTTTGTTTGCTTAAAGTTTATTTTATACAAAAGTTTAGGTCTTCTATTTATCGATTTAGGCAGTACGAAGTCTGCCGGGTCAGCTAGTAAAGATAAATATATATAAAGATTAAGGAGAGGTCTATGTACAGCAGCAGTAGTCATTTTTGGTCAAGTCTGGACTGCTTTGTTGGCGTAGTTGTTAGCGTAAGTGGCTGCCTCTCAAGAGATCTCGAGTTCGATTCCCGGGTCGGGCCAAATGTTTGTGTGATCTGCAAATATTCGTATCGAAGTTTGGGTGTTTTCCATATACAATACCTATTTATTTACAAAAAAAAGTATCTATATATGTATTTACATGAGTTGTCTACTACCCATAGTACAAGCTCTGATTAGTTTGCGATGATTTAGCAGATATTGGAAGTTTGGCGGTGATTCACGCCCGTGCCTCGGAGAGCACGTAAAGCCGTCGGTCCCGGTTGTCATGAACATCTATGGCAATCGTTATTGGGAAGTCAGTTCCCTCAAATATACTGACAACCAGTTTAATGTTCGAATTTCAGTTCTCCCTTAGGGTTGCGGAGGTCCGATGCAACTAGTGGCCGACCCCAAATAAACTTCGAAATAAAGGCTCGGAAGATGATGTATTTACATCAGTTGTATAATACCCATAGTACAAGCTCTGATTAGTTTGGGATGATTTAACAGATATTGATGATAGAGGTGTATCTACGTTTTAAATTATAATTAAAACTAGGATTGATTTTATAGTCTGATATAAACATACTTTAATTTTTATGAAAACTAATATTACATAACTGATAAATATACAACATAAGTAAAGTATCATCCAATGTCATGTTGTAATTAGATAAGGCACTTTATAGCGCCAACAGCTAATACAACCGCACCCATGAGTGAGGGTGCGGTTGGCTGACAATTGCGACAATTTAGTTACGAGCCATTGATGGAATGCTTTCATGGCACTTGCTAATTGAAAATACTATATTGAATACTGCAGTCGACAATTGCAATATGATGATTAAAGTTAGGGGCCTGAGGATGAAAATCGTTTGTGTCTGTGGCGTCTCCCACAATTAGCACAAGCATAAAACATATAACAGCGCCATCTGTCGAAGATACAATGAACTTTGGAGTAACACTCTACACGCACTACTACTAAGTCTGAATCGCGATATAGAGATTCTCACGCCGATAAGCATACCGCCGTAAGCTACGATCACCTCGCATGGTCGGAGGATCCTCCTCTTGTGTTGAAGAGACGCGAAACCTATTCCCTCCACATGTCTTATTATAAAAGATTGTGTCTAAGGAGATCCATCCCATGTCTTAATCTCGTATACCTATTTATAGATTATATAGAATTAAGTACTTTATAGTCTATAATCACAATGTAATTGGGCTAATTGGAGGGGAGAAACGTGCGGCTTCTGGCACAGTAGGGTCTTTGCACGGCATCAGTTCAATTGAGATCTGAAAACATATTGTCCAAAGTCTCTCCAAATCCAGATTAGTCGGCTTTAGTGAAAACACTACATATACCTGGCTACTGTGTCCATAGGAGCCAGATCTATTTGAAAAAAATCTTATCTTTTCTTGGAAAATTTGAATTCAGGAAATTTTATCTCTTTCTTTGAGTTTCGTTTCTAATTCATGCAAAACAATAATTATGATTCCTATATTTGTTCTAGAGTACAAGAATGAAGACTGGTGGTTGAACAATAAGAACTGCACATCTGAAGACAGCTATGGCTTCCCAGATACTCCTTGCATATTCGTTAAAATTAACAGAGTAAGTAAAAAACTACAATCGAATTGTGAACCTCCTCCTTCTTTAAAGTCGGTTATAATCCATATAGGTATACAATTATTTTATCTGACTGGCTGACTGAACCGAACTTTCTCAGATGATATTGTTTTTTTTTTAATATCACCATCAAGGGGTAATACAAAGGTTAGCCATTGTATGGAAGGTAGAAAAGCTAGGAAATACACATAAAGAAAGTCACAAACCGGAGTGTGACCACCCCTATTCATCCCATAAGTGTCGTAAGAGACGAGTAGGGGTTCAACAACACTGCGAACAGAAGAAAATCCTGAAATAGACTCTAAACCAACCCGTCTGATCAGGGTGGTATAATTTCATCATCATCATCAGCCTATCGCAGTCCACTGATGGACATAAGCCTCTCCCATTGCACACCAATCTGATCGATTTTGGGCTTCTCGCATCCAGCTCCTGCCAGCCATCTTACGCAGGTCGTCACTCCACCTCGCCTGTGGGTGTCCTACACTACGTTTACCGAGACGCGGTCTTCACTCTAGAACTGTTCTGCCCCAACGTTCATCAATTATAATAATATACCAAAATATTTTTACTGAAGAGGCTTATGTCCAGCCAGTGATGATACTTTTGATGACTTATTAAATCTAGCATCTAAGTGATAGGTGTTCATAAGATCATATATTTTCTAAATTCGTATTATTTTCTTTTTAAACTTATAAATCCCTAATTTCAGTGTTACTGTTTCAGATAATTGGTTGGATGCCGGAGTTCTATAACGTGACAGCGTTACCGGGAGACATGCCAGAGGACCTTACAGAATATATACAGAATGAGAGCCCATCAGAAGTGAGTCCACATCTTTTAAAGCTCTTTATCATTGTTTTTCATACTTTTCAGAGATCTGTTTACAAATTTCCCGCAAATTTAATGAACGCAAATTTGAATGTTTACTTAAACGTCGATATAAACATATGTAGGCCTCTCCTTTGAAAGGAGGTTTTGGCCTACAATACCACGCTGGCCAGACGGGTTGGTGAAGGGTTTGTTTCAAGTTTTCCTTCTCTTGGCAGTGATGTTAGCTGCTTATTTTGTTCCTTTAGTCGCCTCTTAAGACACCCATGGAATGAAGAGGGGTGGTGACACTTTGTATTCTTAATCCCTCACCACACGACACCAAAAGAGAGGCCTATGTCCAGCAATGGACTGTTAAAGGCTGTTGTTGATGATGAAACATATGTGGTAGTGCACCAGTAGGCCTTGATTGCTGTTGGTCGCCAGGCCACACAGAGACAACACTTTGTTTGATCCACAAACTATTGTTCCGATTCTGGTTGTGTCATAATATCTTCCGTGTCAAAGGATAAATTCCTAATGCTTTTAGGAGGGAGTACTTTTTATAGTTTCGTTTCATCGCTCGCTCTCACGGTATACCAGTGTTATAAGCCTCCTCTCCTCTCAGTAAAGCGTTAAACCCATACGTTACTGAGGTCACCAGACGTTTAATCTCCCCTAATTCTGTGGAAGGAGATACATATACACTATCGGCTGTTCTGTAACCTATAGCCTGTTTTTACCTACCAAACATAAAAAATAAAAAGTTCATAAATATAATAACTCCTCCTTGCGTCGTTTTCCTCAATTCTGTGGGTCGTGACCCCTATTTAGAGTTTTGCGAATGGCGGTTTGCCATTTGTGTCTGTTTTGAGCTGTATGCAGGGCAGCATGGATCGTGCTTCTGAGAAAGGAGCCAATTTGGTCTGTCCAGCGCAATGGGCTGCTCGGTTTTGCCAGTGACAATTAACCTTTCGAGGCTATCATCGGCCCTCCTCGCAATATGGCCGAAGAATCCGAGGATCCTACGGAGACACAGGGATGACAGGCGCTCACGAATTTCAAGCTCCTTGAGGATACAGGTGTTGGTACGGTGAGCTGTCCAGGATATCCGCAGTGGCCTCCTTCAGCACCACATCTCGAAGGCATCATAATATATAAATCTGGAATATAATATCAATAGAGTTAATTTACTTACTACTTATACTTATACCCTTTTTAAAATAATAGCAAAATCAAGTCTGGATATCCTGTGAAGAGGAGAAGGAAAACGAAACGCATATGGAGTATCCTTGGGGTCGAGGTCTTCGGGCCTCGTTCTACCCTTATTCCACTTCGGAAGGCTATCGAAGTCCCATAGTCGCTGTCAAACTGACGCCCCCTGGTGTGTAAATAAATAGTAATTTACTTCAATTAAAATGAAAATTTCAGACGAAAATACGAATCAAGTTTTGATTGTTGAAACCTATAAGGTACATATTTGTATTGAAATAAATAAACTTATTTTTAGGGTTTCATAGCCAAAAACAAAACCTTATTGATTTTGTTCTAACCATATGTCCTAACGTCATTCCGTCCGTCTGTCCAAACTATATCTAGCAGACTATTAGTGCGGCACCATAATGATGCTGACATGTATGCAAGGATCTGGCTTTCAATGTTTCTAATTAACATCAACAGCTTTTGATCGCCTCGGTGTTGCAGTGGTAGCGTATACTGTGGTTATTCGGGTTCGATTCCCGGGTCGGACCAAATGTTTGTGAGATTTACAAATATTTGTTTCGGAGTTTGGGTGTTTACTATGAATATGTATGTATTTAAAAAAAAAAGTATGTTTATGTATTTATATCAGTTGTCTAGTGCCCATAATACAAGCTCTGCTTAGTTTGGGACTAGTTGGCGTTATGTGTAAGATGTCCGAAATAATAATGATATTTATTTAGTTAATAGTCCATTGCTGCACATAAACGTCTCCTTTTGAAAAGGAAATTACAGTGATGTGAATATAATTTCAGTGAACCGTCTCGTCACTATACGATGCAGAGCTTGGGCGCACAACATCATCTATAACAAGAGCCTAAAAGAACCCTCCGGCTACACCCGTCTGCAACTGTACATCGAGGACAATTCAGCTGAGGATACCACACAACCGCATACTTAAGGAGCAATGGATTACGTGTTTAGAATTAGTCACTTTTAGAAAATACTCTTTTGAAAATGTGCATTTGTGTTATGTGTTATGTATCAAAAAAAGTTGGATATATATTTTACCACTTCAGTATAAGTTTTCAGTAGGCTTTGAAATTCGTCTTTTTGGAGTTTCTTTTTGAAGCATATACATATGTAGTAGTGTGAAGAGCACGATTTCTTGTTTTATGTATGGCTGTAGTTTGTCTTTAAGATGTATATTTTGAATTATATGTATGAATATGTACGTCAAAGGAGTCCGTCGTACATATTCACATACAGTCCATACACATACACATAGAGTCCGTCGACTTTACGTCTAAGAGAAGCAAAGTGAAAAACAGAGAGAGGGAGTTAGGACTATGAAAAACATGTGACGCGTCGGCAGCGTCTGCGATTGCTGTGTTGGACCAAATGTTTGTGTGATCCGCAAATATTTGTTTCGGAGTTTGGGTGTTTTCTATGTATAATAATGTAAATATGTATTATATTTATATCAGTTATCTAGTACCCATAATACAAGCTCTGCCTAGTTCTGGACTAGATGGCGTGGTGTGTAAGATGTCCGAAATATTTATTTACTTTTTTATCATTTATCTTAAACATATCTTTTATATTTATAATGTTTAATATTAATATATTTTGTGGCTGGCAAGAGCTGGATGCGAGAAGCCCAAAATCGATCAGATTGGTGTGCAATAGGAGAGGCCTATGTCCAGCAGTGGACTGCGATAGGCTGATGATGATGATGATGATTAATATATTTTAATTAAATGTTCTTAACTGCCTTGGTGGCCAGTGGTAGCGTATGTGACTGATGTGCATGAGATCTAGGGTTCGATTCCCGGGGTTTAAGAAATGTATGTATAAGTTTCAAATGCTTGTCTTGGAGTTTGGGTATTTTCTAACTATAATAAATATGTATTTATAAATATATATATATATATATATATATATTATGTCTGTTGTAATACATGCTTTGCTTACGTTGTATGTCAGATGTCTGAAATATTATGTATATTAAAATGAGATTTTCTTATGTACACATAAGAAAATCTCATTTTAATCAATAAAAAACTGTAGTTGAAAATTAACAGTATTATATTATGTAAGTATCATGAAATCTTTGAAAATATCTAATATGATAAATGCGAATGTGAGTTTGTTTGTTACGCTTTCACGTCTAAATCACTAAGGCGATCCTAAATTTTTGTAATCGAAGTAGCTAACATTATCAGTGAGTATAATATACCTAATAATTTTTACCGTGCTAACTGACATCTTCACGAGCGGATCCGTAGACCTAATCTGAAGGATGCTTTGATAGCGCGTTTTTGGGCATAAAATTAACGCCATTTCACTGACACAAGCAATCTGATGTAACTACATTTCAAAATATCAGTAATCAATGAGTTAATGTGAATTGTGGTTCTCTTTGCAACAATTTATTAGATGAAAATGTTAACTATTGAATACATATTATCTTCAATTAATGTTACTAATCATGTATAATTGACTTAACATTTACTGTTTTTATTTCTAATAGATTATATTATTTTGTCTAAGATAGTAATTGTGATGCCTGTTTCGAGTACAAAGCTTTTTTAAGTTAAGATATTTCGACATGCTTGTGAATTATTTGAAAAATAAATGAAATACAATTATGAGTTATTTAATTATCATATTTTTTATTCAATCTAAACAAATAGACTGCACGGTTGGTCTAGCGGTCTCCACGCCGCTTTCTACATCGCCAAGTGTCGTGGGTTCAAATCCACGTGAGAAAACACTTGTGTGAATCACACATTGTTGTTCTGAGACAAGATGTACTTTGTGTCCGGTTTATGTATGTTTGTAAAGGATTGTCTTTAAAAGGATAATATTCCTAATGCGGGAGTTGTCTTATTTTTTTTATAATAATATAATAATAAACAACATTGATGTGTCTGTATGTAATATAAAATTAACAGCTTTTTACTATACTTTTGACTGCCTCGTTGGTCTAGTGGTTAGCGTATGCGGCTGCTGATCAAGAGGTCTCGGGTTCGATTCCCGTGTCGGACCAAATATAATTTGTGTGATTCACAAATATTTGTCTGGGTGTTTTCTGTGTATAATATGTATATATTTATAAAAAAAAGTATGTTTATGTATTTATATCAGTTGTCTAGTACCCATAATACAAGCTCTGCTTAGCTTGGGACTAGATGATGTTGTGTGTCAGATGTCCAAAATATTTATTTATTTTATTTATATGATTATAAAAGTATATACGGTACTTCCATAAAAAAAAAAACAATTTTGTCTGTTAGTTCTGGTTAATCTGTGGAACTGGACGCTCGACCGATTTCGACGAGATTTTCGCTGACAGATAGCTGATGTTTAAGGGGTAAACATAGGCATACTTTTTACACGCATTTTATTAGTTTCACCTGTATGTTTGTAACCGACTCCTTTGGGTGCGATTTTTACCCACTTTAAACGGCCAGATCTTCGATGACAATACAATAATTAAAAAAAAAAAAATTCAACAAATTAGTCTTTCTAAAAAAAAAGTTTTAAAAAACTAAACAAACACGCTTTTAAACTAAAAAGTAGACAATAATTTTAATGTAACAAAGCGTGGGGTGCTTTTAAATCATTTTTTTATTATAGAAAAAAGGTTTACGTGTAAATCAAATTAGCCAATGACATTAAAAGCAAAATCACAGTTCCTCAATAAATGCCTTTTTCAATACAAAAAGTATCATTCAAATCTGACTCGGGGTCCAGAAAGGATCGCCTTGAAACAAACCAACAAAGAACTCCAGCTTGATTAAAGGTGTAGTCATGTCTTTGAACTCAATTAATCATTGAACCACATCCCACCTGCTAAGTAATTGCCCTCGATACTAGAATCAAGTTGACACTTAGCAAATGTATCACTTAGCACGTTAGCACAGGGCTCGGCGAGGGGTGCTGGGCGGAGTTGGGCGGAGCGCCGGTTATAGGCAGATTTGGCCAGCGAACTGACGACTGGCTAAAGATTAGACAACCTTAAGAACTGACAGTTACTTATACCTAAATTGTAGTTTTTTTTACCTTTTGTTTGAATGTTAAAGAACCTTTTCTATTACTAATTCTCTAAGGAATTCTTTTATGATTCAGAGATGTACAACATATCTTATACAATATTTGAAATACAAAAAAGAATAAAAATAAATCATCATCATCATCAACAGCCTTTAACAGTCTACTGCTGGAAACTTATAATTATATAAATAAATAAATATTTCGGACATCTTACACACAACGCTATCTAGTCCCAAACTAAGCAGGGCTTGTATTATGGGTGCTAGACAACTGATATAAATACATAAACATACTTTTTTTTTGTAAATACATACATATTATACATAGAAAACACCCAAACTCCGAAACAAATATTTGCGGATCACACAAACAATTTGTCCGACCCGAGAATCGAACCCGAGACCTCTTGATCAGCGGTCGCATACGCCAACCACTGCGTCATCGAGGCAGTCAAATATTACAACTTATTTCTATTTTTGATGCAATGGTGCCCGATACACAAGATCATTTTTCTTTTAAATATCTTGTATCTCAGACACGTAACTTCTATCGAAATAATATAAATTTGAAAGTAACTCAGTCTGTCTGTTACGATGCTTTCACGACTAAACCGCTGCACCAATTTCCATGAAACTTGGTATAAAGACACTTTGATGCTTGACAAGGCCCACTTTTTACTGCCACAATTACGGCGGAGCCGCAGGCAAAAACTAGTTAAAAAATTAAACTAACTACTGAAAAAAAATAAGGTTTTGATATTGGGACTACACTCTTTTCCAACGTGTATGGCAAATATTAAAACGTTTCTTTAAAAGCTCATGATGGTGACAGTGAATCAAATTATGGGTATGAATATTTTCCTGCGGTCAAAATTAAGCCCAGAAATAGAAAACGCAGAGTAAAGTTAGACCTTTATTAGTTCTTGTTAATAACACTCGTTAAGAAAGAGAAAAACAGTAATGGTACTACATCTGTATCAAAATTTCAGAGAGAATAATTAATTCCAATCCATAAAATATAAATATGTCTTTTGGTTATCATCTATAGTGCTTATAAAGAACATTAATTTTAAAAGCGACCTTCTAACAAACTGAAATATCCAATGTTATATTCAACCAAACCTATACCAATTTACTGGCATGTGTGGATTTCTAAGGAGAGGCTATTTCACCAGCAGTGGACTCTTAAACGATGATTGAGATAATAAGGAATTATAATGATACATGTATTGTTGAAATATAAATAATTGCATAAAAAATAAACGTGTCAGATTTTCTTCAGTAAATATTAGCCATAAAAGTGATAATTTTGCTAATATAAAAACACAATTATTTGTTTAAAACGTAGCATTTACTTTAATAAAAATGTGTTGAGTGTATGACGTGATTGTAAGTGTTTACTAATCAAACATAAGACACAGAGTAGCCTCACAGCGAAGTGAATGTATAGGTAGAAAAATCCCACTTACTCCATACTACCAATAGTGTTATACCGCCCGTCAGTCCACCATTGCCAGGCTTCCACGATGGGCGCCGACAAGCCCAACGGTGTGGCCAACTACTGCCGCCGTCCTCCTCAAAGACCATTCCTCCAAAGGATCCAGTATGGGATCTGGAATCCAGAAGAGAGGACATTTCTTGGAAGGACTGGAAAACGATGGGGTGAGTTTTTGAATTTGGTTATGAAAAAATATTATTCAATGTTTTCTTAGGGAGAATTTTTATTTGGTCTATGTGTCAATGTAGGTAAAGGTTTTTTTTAACTTACACTAAGGAATTAATAGAATTTCTATCAAATTGAGCTGTTGCTGTTTAGGGTTTCATTCATATTTATTTATAATACATAGTTACATTTTTACAACATTTTTACGAGTACTAACATGATTTTTTTGTAAGTCTAGTTATTTAGTTCTTAAGGTAACTTGAAAAATAGTAATGAAGACAATGAATGAAAGTCAATTGAAATTTATTAATTAAGTTCCTAACTGGAAAAAAAAATGCAAGTTGTTAAAACCTCATGTTTAAAGTAATACAGGATACTTTTCTATTTATTTTTATTGGTATTAGAATGAGCGTTTATCTTGCAAGTCACCTGATGGAAAGCAACATTGGAGATGAAGAGAAAAACCCTGAAAATAGCACTACGGGATTGTTGGTATAAGTAAAGTGACTATTTTAGGTTCCTTTTCCACCCAGAACAATATCAAGGTTTTGAACACGGTTAGCAGCAACTCATGGTTAGTGAATCATTAGACGAACATACCAGTCAATGTTCTTGGCTTAGATGCAGGAACTTTTATACCCTCGACGCAAAAACGAAGGGGTGTTATAAGTTTGATATCTGTGTCTGTCTGTGGCAGCTCCCGGACGGATGAATTGAATTTTGTTTTATTTTATTTCAAAGGTGGTACGTTTCATGGAAATCGGTCCAATTTTTCTTAAGTTTATATTAATATAATACGCCGCCAGCGTATTATTATTGATAACACTACTTCATCTTGGTGTAGTACTACAGCTGGCGTGCCACAGGGCGGCGTGCTGTCTCCTCTACTTTTCTCTGTATTTATCAATACCATCACCAATAATTTGTTTTCTTCCTACCACCTATACGCGGATGATCTCCAGATTTATACCAAGGCATCACCAGAAAATCTGGTTAATGCTGTTAATATCACTAATGCTGACCTGGATAAAATATGTGAGTGGAGCAACTCTTACGGTTTAAAAATTAATCCAACTAAGACTCAGGTCATTGTCATTGGAAGCTCACGAATGATAGGAAAAATTGATTGGACAAACTTACCCCAAGTAACTTGTAATAAAACACCAATTCCTTTCAGTGACAAGGTGAAGAACTTAGGGATTTTCATTGACAGTACCCTATCCTGGGGTCCACAGCTACAAGAGTTAAGTCGTAAAATGTTTGCCGCTGCGGGATCTTTGCGCAGATTACGTAATTTCTTACCGACATCAACCAAGATTGCTCTTACGCAATCCCTTCTCTTCCCCATCCTTGATTATGCTGATGCCAGTTATCTTGATCTTACCGAAGACCAACTTAATAAGTTCGAAAGACTCCAAAATCTCTGTATAAGATTCATATTTGGATTACGCAAATATGACCATGTCTCTAACTATCGTAAACAGCTTAAGTGGTTACCCATCCGCCTTCGCCGGAATGCCCATATTCTTTCTCTACTTTATAACATTTTATTTAATCCCTTTACTCCACGTTACCTTAAATCGCGGTTTACTTTTCTACATGAGACACACCCCAAATTGTTGAGATCGTCTGAGAACCTAAAACTAAAAATGCCTGGACATTCTACTAAATTCCTCGATCACTCCTTCTCTGTCCAAGCGGTACGATTGTGGAACACCCTACCAGTCGCTATCAGACGTGCACAAACAATAACTGCCTTTAAGAGACTGGTAAAGGAACATTACCTGGAAGATATCAAGACTCCATAATCATCTGTGCTATTTATTTATTTATTTATAATGAGTCTACAGTAATCAAAATCACTGTGTATATATGTGTCTATGAGTTTCGCTTATCATTGTATGTATTTACATGTGTATATATGTATGTATCTTCAATGTTTATGTGTGAATTTGTATACAGATTTATATTATTTGCTTGTACTATTTCATAAAAAACAATATGTGTTACTAGTAATCCGTTGTAAATACATATCTACACTGCTTCATTTTTGTATCCAACCAACACTCTAATACACCGGACACTACCCTATACATTTACCCTATCCGCTCTTTATCTCCATCCAATGGTTGCCTGTAAGAGATTGCCATAGTGCGATAAGGCCGCCACTTGTACTGTACCTAGCATTAAGTTCCATGATAAGTTATCTGGTGTACAATAAAGTGATTTATTATTATTATTATTAATATAACTGTGAAGAACTTTAAAGAAAAACATGTAATCCGCGTCACTGATATATAATTTAATGACGAATCAACGCACTGCCCATAAATTCTATCTATATAGCTACGTGGCTACGTCACAGGATATGACGCATTTACAAGTCTATTCAAAGCAACGTAAACTATTCAAATACTCATAAAATCGTTGCACATCATCAAAGGCAAATTTTACAGCTTTACCAACATTTTATGGCTTTGCGGATAAAAGCCATGCACTTAGTTCTGTACTATCTTTATATAGCACAGTGGGAGAGTCAGACTTCGGCATAAACTGGCCGGCTCGAGTGGAATGATACCTTTATAGTGATTGCTTCACAGAAATTTGGTGTTGAGCATTTCTTTCGTTGCTTTTGACTGAGTGAGTTAGGTAAACGTAGTGTAGAACGCCTGCAGAAGAGATGGAGTAATGATGTGGGCAGGATGGCGAGCAGGAGATGGATGCAAGAAGCCGCTAAATCGATCATAGTCGCGTGCAATATGGCGAGGTTTATCTTCTACAGTGGATGGATAAATAAGATTTTCGTAGCCTATAGTATCTTTAACCCTGTTTCTGGGGGAAGGTTTTCAAAGTGGGTCACGCATTTATAAACTAGGGCTATTATCTATTCTGTGACCATTCTATCTGAAATGAGTAGATCGTTTATGCTAGCATGGTATGGATTGCCTTTAGTTTTATTTCGACAACTTATTACGTCCCACAGCTGTCCTCGGCTCTCCTCTCAGAAGAGGGTTAAGGCCATACTTCCCCACGCAGGCCGAGGACGGGTTGGGGACTGACAAGACACGTTGTGGCTATGTAAATCTTGCCGTTAGATGTTTTTAAGCCGCCCAAAAGCCACCAAATAAGCTTGAGGAGCAACCAGGACCGACTGCTTAACGTGACCTCCGAATTATGGAAACGCTCATAGCATATCATGCTACAAACGGTCACCCATCCAAATACTGACCGAGCCATCGTAGCTTATCCTTGGTGATTGTTTCCAATCGCCTAAGGCCACTTGGCTAGGAGTGCTTCTGCTTTTATGTGGTGGAATCTAATTTTGGAGTCCCGGATATTGAGGGACACCATTACAGCGACGCATACGTTAAGAGTACATAGTATTTCCTCCAAATGAGATTAGGATGTTACCTTATCACCTATTGTAGCATCTAGTACAGACTAGGGTACTAGAGTACTAGACTAGCCCTACATATAGCTACTCTGTAGCTCTTTTAGTCAGCTCTTAGGACTTAGGATTTTTCTATTCTCCTGTTTCATTGCTCTCAGTCACGTGATCAAAGCAAAATATTAGCCAATGTAACAAGAGAATAGAGAAATAAAATAGAAATCGTAAAACGTTTTGCAACTTGGCTAGAGGGCAGGCCAGCGTGGCGAAAAAGTATTTCAAAGTAGAGACCTACATATATCCAGCAGTTCACTACTTAAGGTCGACAATGACGATCATTCTATTGACAATATTGTTTAAACTACTACTTGTTTAAAGAGACCGTGTTAAATATCGAGTCCTAAATAACTAAGACTAACAAATAAGCACAGACGCGGCACTAGAATTATTTAAACAAACATAATAAGATTTATAACTGCGACGTTCGATATTTTAAACTTACACCAGCCTTGACCAAATGTTTATACATTATGGGTTTTTAATATAAATCTATTTTAGCTAGAACTGGTCTCTGTACTATATCAAAAATCGGCCAAGTGCGTGTCAGGCCACGCACAGGAAAGGGTTCCTCAGTCACCTATAATGGTACGTGGATTTAAAATCGTATCCAATAGATAATTGTTATGTTTACGTATTAATACGTTAATTTTGTTTGACGTTTTCCAAGTGAGCGCATTTTACCGGATAAGCCTTTATAACTCCTGAACTAAGAAAGTCATCTAATTCGTTATAGTTTTCCTTCAAAGTTCATTAGATGGACCACCATCACGAATTATTCCAGATTTTTTGAGCCAGCCGTTTAGCTTTTAGAGGGGCGGGACGAACTGTTTTTACAAAAAAGTGTCCTTTAAAGTGAAATATCTCGCAAACGTATACCTAAATCAAAAATTTTGCCCAAAAGCTGATTTTTCTATCCAAAATATGACCATGTATTGCTAGTACATTGTTTCATCTAAGATCATAAGATCCAAGAAGAAATATTTGATACAAATCCCTCTGGCCAGCTTATTAAAGTTGGCAAAAACTTGTAATGGGTGAGGAACAGTCCTCACCCATTATCAATCCACTTTATGGAGGTCCATTGAAACCATCGGCGGCTATGCTCGTGAATGTTTTCTGTGTTCTACTTCCTAGTCCACTGGTGAGCATAGGCATCTCCTTATGAAACAAGGTTTTGTCCTAAGAGCTGACAAAAAGAGCTACAGAGTAGCTATATGTAGGCTACAGAGAAAAGGTAAACAAGACATAAACACATCTGCCCCCTAACCAAGTTGTAACCGTTTTTCGTTTTCTGCAGCAACTGTCCGGAAAAAATTTCTTACCATAGCTAGGGAGTCGCGACTCTCAGTAATGAGGATAACTACGCGAGGAGGACTTTCAACTAACTGAATTCCGATGCTCATTTTAAGATCAAACGGACATTGTTTTTGCATTCTACGTATATTTGTATGTTCCAATATAGTAGTTGAATTACTGAACCTATTTTAATTAATGAGGTGTCAATAACTTCGTAATAATGACCCAGGGGATATGGGTCATGTAAATGACAAAAGTTTTTACAAGGTCCGGTCATATTTTTTTTAAACTTTTTTGTTTTTATTCCTCTATATATTCAAAGCGACTTTTTCCATAAAAGAGTATGCCAGTCCCATAAGGCATTAACTTAACAAAATAAATATCAATAATGTCTAGACTATAATTTTACTTTTTCTAGATGTCGATATAGCCAAAATACTTTCAATTATAAACGATTCATGATTATCTGTATCATTAATTCAACTTTTTGTTATTACAAGAATTGATCTTCTAGTCAAGCGAATACCTAAATTAAAAGTTGGTTTATGAATATTTGAACTATATTTTTGTGTTCGCAACAGTTTTGAGCCGTAAAATATTGTTTGGTAAAGTGCACTGTTCGGTATATGAGAGGAGTGATTCATGTTCAGCTATTTTAGACTTCGGCCCATCGAAGCTTCGTACTCATTCCTTTCAGCGGGTATTAGAGTTGATGGTGATCGCTTTGGTTTGATGGATGTTGTACAAATTCTATTATAAGAGGTGAACTTACTGGGTATCCGATAAATCGGGCTTTTGCGGTTCTGTCATACGGAATGTGAAATGTGAATTACATTTTCTTTTACTATTGAAAATGGTTTATCAGATTCTTCTTCTTCTCCTGTGAGACGTGAATTTATCTATATATATACTAGCCCTGCGCCGCGGTTTCACCCGCCTTTTTCTCGTTTCCGTGGAAAAAATAGTTTTTCGGTTTTACACCTTGTGTTACAAAATAGCAATTTTATTACGGATCCCTAATTTTGAAAAAAATAAATAGCCTATAGCATTCCTCGATAAATGGACTACCCAACACTGAAAGAATCATTCAAATCGGACCAGTAGTTCCAGAGATTAGCGCGTTCAAACAAACAAACAAACTCTGCAGCTTTATAATATTACTAGATGACCCAGCGAAATTCGTACCGCCCAACTTTAAAATTCCAGAACTTGATCGCAGCGCCACCTACCGGGTCCAATTGCGAATCTAAACCATTCCCAGATCCCCTTGAACACACAAAAAATTTCATCAAAATCGGTCCAGTCGTTTGAGATAAGTTCAGTGACATACACACTCACACAAGAATTATATATATAAAGATAAATAGTATAAATTTGAAGATAACGGATAAAAAAAAATTACTTTCGTATTTATAACACCAATATTAGTAAGGAAGTAAGGATGTACAAAGTATGTATTTAATTAACAAAGAAATTGAAGGCAGAATAGACACGAACACGGAGTTTTACGAGCTTGTAGATTGTATAGAGTAATTCTTCCTGACCTCATCGCCAATTACTTATACAAATGTAGAATAGCCGACATTGTGTACGTTTTATTACTTTTAAGGAAATTACATTCCAATAAGTTTTAAGAGTGTTTTTAGTACTTTGATTGATTTTTTTTTGTTTATCTATGCAAATTAAAGTGACTGTCTGTTTGTTTATATGCAGGGTTTCTTTAATAATAAATTAATCGTAAGTATCTAATTAAGAAAGAATAGAATTAATAATAAATTTATTCAATACCATGCAAATGCACAATAAAAATATATCCACAGTGCATTTATATTGCAAATGGTATTTTGTGATAGTATTCACATACGTGTGTACTGCCTCGTTGGTCTAGTGGTTAGCGTATGCGACTGCTAATCAAGAGGTCTCGGATTCAAAACCCGGGTCGGGCCAAAAAGTGATTTTGGGTTTTTCTTAGGAAATTCCTAATAGCTGCCCGGAGTTTGGAAGTTTGGCGGTGATTCACGCCCGTGCCTCGGAGAACACGTAAAGCCGTCGGTCCCGGTTGTCATGAACATCTATGGCAATCGTTATTGGGAAGTCAGTGCCCTCAAATATACTGACAACTAGTTCAATCTTCGAAATTCAGTTCTCCCTTAGGGTTGCAGAGGTCCGATGCCAGTCGCTTTGTGGAAAAACTGAAAATCAGGTAAAACCGGTTGAACTAGTAGCCGACCCCAAATAAACTTGGGAATAAGGCTAGGAAGATGATTCACATATGTGTGTCATCGCGAACCGTTGCGACGCGTCGCTACCCCTATATGATCAGCAGGTCTAACCCTTGGCTTTAGATGTTTCCCAACATAATTTTAACAAAAAGAAACCGACTTCAAAGACAAACTATTCCGAGAACCCAAATCGCGACAATTGAGCTCATGATATTTGAGGAGTTCCCTCGATTTCCTTGGGATCCCATCATCAGATCCCGATGTGGTGACGATGGGACCACCTGTAAGCTACGCCCCTTCCAATGCAAATAATTTTTGAAATCGGTTCATAAACGACGAAATTATCACTGAACATACATATTAAAAAAAAAAGGTTCCGACGAATTAAGAACCTCTTCCTTTTTTTTGAAGTCGGTTAAAAAAGAGCCGGTATTCTTTCTTGCCTTTTCAACGTGAGAATGAGATTAAACGAACCCACTTAATTTAAATCAATAATAACTGAAGAATGAAAGAATTAAACCCTGGATTGCGTCATCATCAACAACCCATAACGTCCCACTGCTGGGCACTGGTCTCCTCTCATGGCCGACTGCTGGTTGAGGACTGGCAAGACACATTGTAGTTACGTAAATCTTGCCTTTGGATGTTTTTAAAGGCCTCCAACTAAGCTTCACGACTATTATCTTATGATAACAACCGGGACCGACTGTTTAACATGATCTCCGAATCACGGAAACGCTCAAAACATAATTAACATGCTACAAACGGCAAACAGACCAGCGTGGTATAGTAGGCCAAAACCTCCTTTTAAAGGAGAGGCCTATGTCCAGCAGTGGACTGTTGAAGGCTGTTGATGATGATGATGAAACGGCAAACAAATGCCCCGTCGTTGCCTACATTCAGTGATCTTTTCCAATCACCTAAGGTCACTCGGAATGAGTAAGTCCCTCCTTTTAAAGTTAGTTAGCATTAATATATTATTGAACGTGAAATTTTAAATTCAGTCTTAAACCAAACTATGGTTTCAACCGAATAGTTACGGCCGCCATCTTGAATTGAGGACGTGTTCGTAGTAAACTATCCGCAAATAGAGGTTGACCTCGCAACTGAACATATTTATACTGTTACTTAGGCATATTTATATTGGTCATATGAACCTTGTGTACTAAATCGTACTTGTACTAGTTATTTTATACCATAGATAACTAAATATTGGCCAAGAGCAATATTGTCTATGGCCGGGGTTTATGTTATAAGCATAACGTATCTGCTTAAAAATCGAAAACCATATTGTTTTTATAACAAATACTGCACTATTTTTACTACTCAACCGAAAGTTATAAAGTTTTGAATTAATAATAGTAAAAAAATAATCATCGTCTGCCTGCCCTTATCCCAATTTTATTTGAGGTCGGCGCAGTATGTTTTATCCTTCCATTCTACTCTATCACTTGTCATTTCACTGTTAACTCCCTTCCTATTCATATCTTCTTTCACACAATCCATCCACCTTTTCTTTAGTCTTCCTCTTGCCATGTACCATGCCACGTTCAATTTCCATACCCAACATTTTCTTTGCCACATTTTCCTTATCCCTCCGCATAACATGTCCATACCAAGTTAACCTATTACTTCTTAACTTTTCATCCAGTGGCGCTACTTTCAGACTTCCTCGTATGTATTCATTTCTGACCTTGTCCATCCGAGTTACACCACACATCGTAGCATTCGCATTTCAGCAACGTTCAGGCGTCTTGCATTCGCTTTCTTAATGGGCCAACTTTCAGAACCATACAAATAATTTAATAAATTATTAATATTAAAATTATAAAGCTGTAAACGAAGCTATAAGGGTTCCGAGTCATGAACTACGAAATCCTAAAAACAGGGAAAAATTAATTCTTTGGGGCACTTTCATTGCGTGCGGTTCGTAAACGGTTAAAGATTTGTGAAAATATTGTATGATAGAATTGTATCTCTTGAAAAGTTCTAAAATAAGTCCTCGGCAGCATAATTATGTCTATCTTTCAAATGTTGGCTCACAATAACCTTTTTAAATGGGAAACCAATTCATTTTCGCGGTTTCGCGGGTCAGTTCAATTCAATTCAATTTTTTGATTGATGGCCCTGTGGTAGTGTGACCACAATTTCGCCAATGTCAGTTCAAATGTTGATTAAAAATGTATTCCAATGTGACAGTATAGGAATACATAGTGTCACTTATGCATCCCATCCAATAGAAAGTCAGAGATTGACTCTTTAGCAAGACGTCTAACAGGATCAGTCATTCTGTACTTAACCTCTATTTTAGTAGGTAGTAGAGCCATGCTGATTTGAGCACGAATGGGCCTGGCTCGACCGAGGCAGTACTACCCTCACACAGAAGAGCATCCTATTAATGACAGCATTATTGCTGTCGTATTTCGTTGGTGAATGTAAGACCGGATGACCAATCATTCGGCCTTCGGAGGCCGGGAGATGATGCAGAATTATCTGACCAGGCGATCGAGGTATAGTATAGGTAAAAAAAATCTTATCAAATTGTATATCCATTCATTTCACTGCTATATCAAGCAAGTGTGTTCACAAGGGTTGATGTTTATCAACCCTTGTTTTATCGAGTTAACGAACCCAGCAAGTCGTGGAAAGTTTTATTAATATGATAGAAGTGGAAAAATCCCTAACAGCCTTGCTCGTAAGTGAGGAATATTGGCGTGCCAACAAGTTGTGTCGATCAATTATTCTTCATAAATACAGACTTACAATTCGTTACCGTAGTGTTGTTAAATGTTTAACTGCTTTGGTGGGGTAGTAGTAGTGTGGAACGGCTGGGACTTTGCCATGTATAATAAGTATGTATTTACAAAAAATACATACATAAGTATTTACAGACTGCTTTGTTGGTCTAGTGGTTAGCGTCTGCGGCTGCTGATCAAGAAGTCTCGGGTTCGATTCCTGCGTCGGACCAAATTTTCGGTTGCAGTTTCAATCTCGCAACTAGTAATGGCCTAGTTGCTCTCGTGCGGCTGCCGATCAAGAGGTCTCGGGTTCGATTCCTGGGTTGTATATTATGGGTTGTATGTATAATGTATAATATTATTAATATTACCTAATACATTTATATATTTTTTTCATTATTAATGTTTGGACATCAGACACACAACATCATGTAGTCCCAAGCTAAGCAGAGCTTGTGTTATGGGTACTAGAGACAACTGATATAAATACATAAACATACTTTTTTTTTTGTAAATAAATACATATTATACATAGAAAACACCCAGACTCCGAAACAAATATTTGTGAATCACACAAATAATATTTGATCCGACCCGGGAATCGAACCCGAGACCTCTTGATCAGCAGCCGCATACGCTAACCACTAGACCAACGAGGCAATCGAATCGAAATGTTTGTTTAGAAGTTTGCTTTTTTTTGTATAATATGTATTTACAAAAAAAGTATTTAATTATGTATTTATATCAGTTATTTAGTACCCATAATACAAGCTCTGCTTAAATTGGGACTAGATGATGTTGTGTGTCAGATGTCCTATCCGTATTAGATCTATTATTTCAGACTACTTATATTTACTATCGCTTTGCTAAATTTCACTCAGATCTGTTTAGCCTATCGGGTTGTTGTATAAACTGTCGCATATTGATCGTCATTCTAAGCGTTGGGCTTTGGACTAATTTACGTAACTATTCGTAGAAACATAGAATCGGTATTACAACCCATGAACTATTTATGGGTACAATTGGTTCTGGATGGTTACATTTACTTATGTTTTTTTTCTTCCTAGCCTTTATTCCCAAGATTATTTAGGGTCGGCTACTAGTGCAACCGGTTTTACCTGAATATCAGTTTTTCCACGGAGCGACTGGCATCGGACCTCCGTAACCCTAAGGGAGAACTGAAATTCGATAGCTGTACTAGTTGTCAGTATATTAGAGGCTAGTGACTTCCCAGTAACGATTGCCATAGATGTCCGAGGCACGAGCGTGATTCACCGCCAAACTTCCGAACTCCAGGTTGCTATTAAGAATTTCGTGTAATAAAAAACCAGTAACACTTTTTGGGTCAATCCGAAAAAAATGATACAGAAATTATAAGAAAAAAACAACTAATACTATTAAACGAAGTCCTGATGTTACGATGTTGTGATACTAGTAAACGCCTCGGGCCCTTGAGGCTCATTTAATAGTTTTATATAGACAAGTTCAGGAAACTGTACTAGGAACTGGGGTCTGAAAATTATGGTTTAATTGTGTAATACATGCATATTATAGTAGGGAAATCTGAGAATTCCAAAGATTTCCTTTTGAAGACGAGCCGGGTGACTAGATTTAGATAGATAAACTAAAAAGACCCACACCTAAAAGTAGATCGAAATTGACTGCCATGATTTGTTTACATATTTACAAGAGAAGTTAATAAAATCCTATTTCAAATACAGTTTCGAATGAGCAATATGTTGTTTATTTAACGATTTTATCTTTACTGTAAAACAAGTTGGATACATAAATGAACTAGTAGTCCAATGATTTTGTAAACAAATATTGAATATACCGCTGTAGTCGTTTCCGAAATAGCATTACGCGAAACTGGTTACGGTTTGTTTACACTTTATGTATGCACGTCACTACACTAGTTATGATGCTGAAACATTATGATACTAACTGAAGTATTAATATTATTGTAGTACTATACTCTAATTTTCAAAATTTAACAAATATCAACTGCTTAAATGACATTCGTGCGGTCGTATTTCATCGGTGAGTGCGTCATTTGCATTCCAATGAGTATGTTGACCCCTTCTCTTGGAGTCTGCTCATGCTTTCCATCAGGCGGAGTAGAGAGTAAGTGCTGAAATAGAATAAGCTTTATTGTACACCAGTTAATACATTTTACATACAAGAATACATCATTATACTGACCATGTTCAATTGGCGGCCTAATCGCTAAAAGCAATTTCTTTTTTTTTCTTTTCTTCCAGGTAATTAGCGTGGCTCTACAGCCTTGAACCTTAGATCTAGGAGCTGCCAGGTGATCTTGTAGAGGGACAGTTATGTTATCGTGTTCCTTCACCACAAAGAGAGGATCCTCCGACCAGGCGAGATGATCATGCCTGGCGGGTCACTGCCCAACGGTAGATGTTGGCATGTTGCATATATGCTAATCGATGCGAGAATTTCTCTATCGCAATTCAGGATTGGTAGTTACTACGTATAGTTCATCCCGTGTTTCTTCGTGGTGCAGTGTTCCTTCGGTAGATGGCGCTGCTATTTAATTTCACTTGCCCTGTATGTGGAAGTCACCACAATCTGTTCGCTCTTTGCTCCAAATAATAAACGAAAACAAGTCGTCTAGAGGTTGAATCATAAACCTAAATAGCATAGTAAGAAATCTTTAAGCAAAAACCTCAATAGATCAAACTTTTAGGCCCAGTTAATTGAAACTAAAACTTATTTTATTTTCAAGTTCATTCCTAACATTACTGTTATTAATTTCCAGGTGTGATCGGCCTCATTTACCTGGTGATGTACATCTGCATAATCATCTTCTTCTCCATCTGCATGACTGGATTGATGGCCACCATGGATGAGAAGATACCGTACTTCACATTAGCTGACTCCATCATAGGTAATACATTTTTATTACTATTTGTCATAACTTATTATTAACAAATTATTTCTTCTAGAAAACAAGATATTTTGGATTGGAATTGAGAATTACAGGTGCAAAACTTGACATATTCATTCAATTGTAATAGAATCATACTTGGCCATCGGAAAAAGGACCTGTGCAGGAGCGGGTGTTATGTCCTTCCAACACAAAGGGTGGATCCTCTAACCAGGCTATGTGATCGTGCCTGGCGGGTCAAGGCCCAACGGTTGATATTAGAATGTTGCATATATGCAGGAATTTCTATACCGCGATTTAGGACTAGTTGTTACTCAGTTTGATGACGCTGTTGTATGTTTTTGCTTGCGCTGTATGTGGAACTCGCCACAGACCGCCTCGATAAGTGCTCACAGAAAAGTGTTGTTAAGAAAATGATTTCATGTCTCTTAGTGAGTTTACGAGCGTAGGGCACATCTTCCCCATGGCTATGCGGGAAAAGTTATTAAATTGATAAAGTTACTTATGTATTTGGCATATTTAGATTCATAATAAAAAACATTGATAACTTTTTAACGCAATAACCGACGTTAAAGGGGGTTGAACAGGGGGCAAAAGTTGGTTTTCTAAACTTTTTTTAAATTACTCGTTCCTAGTTAGCATTTAACCGTGCAACGGTTTATCCGTGAAAGTGTAACTAACATATAGATTGACAGACGGACATATAGTGGTACTTTCAAATTTATAATATTGATATGGATTTGAACACTTCAATAAATGTTTCTATTGCTTTGATACTCCATCATCATATAATTTAAAATTTTCCAGGTGCGAATCCAGGCATGGGCCATAGACCTCTGATTTTAGAGGAAGGAGCCCTCATTTGGTACAATGCCTCCAATTCCTCGCAAGTCCAGAAGTATGTCGACAATATCAACCACTTCTTGGCACGTGAGTATTAAAGTTATCCAAATCAGGTCTCCTTTGAATCAAAATTAATTAGTATTATGGCCCAATATAAAAAAAAAAGTTAGAAGTCTCCTGGGTCCACTACTAGATAAGCCAAACACCAAATTATAATATTATTACCTAAACTACACAGACATACGAAGCTCCATGCTGTGACGACATTTTTAATGCCACAAATGCCACAAGGCGAAACTGGTCAGGTTTAATGTAACTTAATTAAATAGTGGAATAAAGTAGAAGTGAGCTTTAATTTCAAAAATGTTAGTACAATCAAAAGTTTATTAAAGTTAACTAATTTGTTAGCCACAAATATCATAAGATAGTAGTCGTGAAGATTAGTTAGAGGCCTTCGGGCAGCTTGAAAATATTTAACGGCAAGATTACGTAGCCACAACGCGTCTTGCCAATCCCCGACCCGCAATCGGCCATAGTGGGGACGTATGACCTAACCCCTCTCTTGAGAGGCGACCCGCACTCAGCAGTGGGACGTTATGGGTTGTTGATGATGAATTTAGCTTTATCTGAGTTTGAAGATTGAATTTTTGAGGGCACAGATTTCAATAGATCTTATGCCGTACTCCGGACTGTTATTAAGAATTAAACATATAAAAATTGTACGATATATATGTTCATATATGTACGTATCTACAAATCATTCTTTCTTTGTCCTGCTTTCAGCATATAACAACAAAAGCTTGCTGGTTAACAAGGGTGTAAACCAGCGTTTTTGCAATGGAGTGAAGCCACCTCGAGGTGAGGTTTGCGACTTCAACACTACGCTATTTGGACCTTGTTCGGATGAGAACGGTTATGGGTATGCGAATCAAACGCCGTGTATTATCATCAAATTAAATAGGGTGAGTAACCATTTTTTCTGCAAGCTGGAGGTACCTTCACTTATTGACTGATACCTATAGTTATAAATAAATAGTCATTTCGAACATCTTAACACACAACGCCATCTAGTCACAAACTAAGTAGAGCTTGTATTATGTATTTTTTTTGTAAATACATATATAATAAACATGGAAAAGACCCAAACTCCGAAACAAATATTTGCGGATCACACAAACATTTGGTCCGACTAGGGAATCGAACCCGAGATCTCAAGCACAGCATATTTTATACACTGAAAAGTAACAAAAGAATTGCTTGAATTGGTGCAGTCGCGCTGGTCAGGCGTCGTAGCCTGGCTCTCTCCCTATTTATATTTAAGTAAGAGGGTTTTTTTCTTATTTACCTACCTTGTTTTCTTATTGACCCTTGTATATTAATATTGTAAATATTCTTTGAGTTAATATTGTTACTAAAGAGTTTTTCATAGCAGATTGTTGTAGAAAATTAATAGATTATTATTAAATTTACATTTTAATTTACTTAGAACACATACTGGAACGAAATTTTTCTCTTGATCTTTTGTTCACTTAGCTATTCAGCTTACATAGAATGATGATGACCAGAAAGAGATTATAATTCAATTTATTTATTATTGCTGTCGAATTAATTAAAAAAAGTAATAACATTTTTCTTTATTTGGCAGTTATATGACTTCATTCCCGACTTCTATGACGATCCTGGAGACTTACCCAGTGATATGCCACCTGACATTAAGGCATACATCGTCAACGCTACTGCACAAGAAGTAAGTATATATAACATTGTTTGTTACACTTCCTAGGAGAGCAGAAATTCAATAAGAGTTGTACTCATTACCGTTTCTACCATAAGGGCACACGGGGCCAGTGCCCAGGGCCCACCATCGTCAGGAGGGACTCCAAGCTCGATTCTATACTATTCTCGAAAAATAATGTAGGCACATTAACTTTTTTTTACAAAAAACATAGTAATTTAGTAGTTTAAATAGACACACAATAATTTGTGGCCCCCAAACTCTTGTGTGCCCAGAGCCTCCCGCATAGTAAAATACGGCCCTGGTTGTATTTGATGAAATATAAAGAAAAGACAATAACTTGTAGTAATTATATAGGTAATAGCATCATTGTAACTAATATCAGTTTTTATATGGAGCGACTGGCATCGGACTTTTGTAAGCCTGAGGGAGAACTGAATTCGAAGGTTGAAATACACACATCAAAAGTGTCTAGGGATCAAGCATTTTTATGCGGATTTCTTGAGATTGAGATGTGGCTTTGTAATAAATTTATGATTTTATAAATTTATATGGATCCTTTTTGGTGCATTTCATAATTTGAATCAGGAACTGTCAATCAAATTCGAGTAAAAGATGAAAATCAGCTGCCAATATTTTCCCTATAAAAACATACAACGCATTGAAGAAATTATTAGTGCTACTGTTTCCCTACTACTGATTAAAACCAACGTTATTATGGAGCGGCGACGTCATTTAAGCAGGGAAGAAATGCTCAGAGCCGTGGGAATGATAGAAGCTGGTTCCCGGCAACGTACTGTGGCTTTAGCTCTGAATACAAGTCAGAGTGTTATCAGTCGACTTTGGACACGTTACCGAAGCACTGGTACCGTGGCTGAGCGCCATGGAGGACGGTATCGCTGCACCACACGGAGACAAGACCGATACATTCAAATCTTAACTCGAAGAGCTCCAACAATAACCGCCATGATGTTAGCCGTGAGGCTTCATCACTCTTCAGGGAACTTAATTAGCGACCAAACAGTCAGAAACCGCTTGCATGAAGTGAACCTTCATTCCCGAAGACCGCTACGGGTACCACCTATAGCAATGCACAATCGTAGGATTCGATATCAATGGGCTCTTGAACACAGAAATTGGGCAGAAGAACAATGGCGTTTCGTGTGCTTTTCTGATGAGTCTCGTTTTGGTATGAGACCGGATACAAGACGTATACGACACTGGAGAACCCCTGGACGCCAACAGCGATTAAAATCCTGCCAGGAAGTCCATCCTTATAGTGGTGGAACCATCATGGTATGGGCGGTTATTTGGATCGGCGGAAGAACCGAGTTGATTTGGATCAGAGGCAACCTCAACGCTCAAATTTATGCTGAGAAGATTGTATCAGACGTCATCGTTCCTCTACAAGTGCAAATCGGTCCCTTATTTCAGTTAATGCATGATAATGCACGACCGCACACCGCAAGAGTTGTAAGACAGACTCTCGCCGCAGCTAACATCAATGTCCTGCCCTGGCCTGCTCAGTCGCCAGACTTGAACCCGATTGAGCATGCATGGGATATGCTACAGAGAAGAGCTCTGCCGAATATGGAGGGTATCCAGTCGCAAGAAGACCTTTTTTTGTTGTTGCAACGAACATGGGCGGCCATTCCACAGCGTGATTTGGATGAACTCATTTTGAGTATGCCAAACCGATGTTCTTGTGTTGTTAGTGTTCGCGGTAGAAACACGGATTATTAATTGTTTAAGTTACCTAATAAAATTTTAAAGAAAACTGTTATTTCAGTATTTTTTTCGAACTTTAATGTTAGTGGTTCAAATGTCAAAAATCCCTTTATTAGGAAAATGGCAAATTTCTTTACTAATGCAAAGGTGACTTGGTTTATCGTTACTGTGACAAACGAAAACACTTTATTTGATGAATCCTTAAAGAAATTTTTAATTAATATCAATCAGGAGAAAAGTTATTGCAAAAATATATGTTGATCCCTAGACACTTTTGATGTGTGTAGTTGTCAGTATTTTTGAGGGTATCGAATCGAAGCACTCATAGTCAAGAGGCCTTAGGCGATTGGAAATAATCACCGAGGGTAAGCAAGGATAGCGCGTCAGTACTTAGATGGTTGACGCTTATGGCATGTTTTTTTTTTTTTTCATTTATTTTATTATGTTACGAGCGTTTTCGTGATTTGGAGGTCACGTTAAGCAGTCGGTCCTGGTTGTTATCATATGAAACAAGTCTTTAAACTTAGTTCAGGCCGGGCGTCTTAAAAAACATCCAAGGGCAATAAATATTGCCAGTCCTTTAACCGCACTTGGCCAGCGTGGTGACGTATGGTCTTACCCCGCTCCTGAGAACAGACCCCAGCCCAGCAGTGAGATGTTATGGGTTGCTGATGATATTTGAGGGCACTGAGTTCCCAGTAACGATTGCCATAGATGTTGATGACAACCGGGACCGACGGCATAATAACTTCTCTTTCTTCTTTAGCATTCTTTAAATATCCATAAAACTATACCTGTTTAATTAGGTTCAATGTGTTTGTTCACAGCGTCGTAAAGTGTGGGTATCGTGTATGGGCGAGCGTCCAGCGGACAGTGAAGCGCTGGGTGACCTCAAATACCATCCGTATCCAGGTCTCTCCGAGATATACTTCCCGTACGACAACACACCTGGGTACCTCAGTCCTTTAGTTGCGGTTCAATTACTAAACCCTAAACGTAAGTAACAATAATGAAATGCTATTATTTATATCAATACATAGTTCGTAGATACAAAAATGGTAAATATCTTATAGGTTCGTGTCACCGACTTGCTCATGCATGACGTACTAACGCACTGTGTGCTTAGACACTTTTTGGATGGGTGAACTACCGTGCGTTCGCGTCACCGACATGCTTATAGCAATATATCTGTAGCTATACAGTTGTGTATATCTTAAAAGTGAAATTGAATGGATTTAGTGCAAAGTTCAATGTGTATAAATTGTGCATTATGTTTTTGTTTGATTATTATTTGAATCGTTTAATTGAAGAATTATTGTGGTTCAAATTTTAGTGCTGAAAGTTCTAAGTTTTCACTTCTATCGACAGTCTCTATGACTGCCATTTTTTTCTATATTTTATATAAAAATGATTCAACTAAGAAGCCTCTGTACACATGCAACTCAAGCCTCGCAATTAGAGTAATGGGCAAAATGGGTTCGCCGGTTAACTTTGAAGAAACGGGTGTCCTTTTCTTCCAATACAAATGGGGGATGTTGACGTTGCCCAGTTGTATTTACGCTTATCAGGGCGAGAACTTCTATATCGAGATGCAAGATTAGTAGTTACTGTACCTATTTAGTTGGTTGGTTACTAAGTAGTTCGGTTTATTTTCGATAGATGGCACTGTTCAATGTTAATGTACGCTGTATGGGGAAGTAGTGGCTACTATGTAATGATAAGATTTTTTTGCAAATTCTGGCTCAGAAAGTGTTAACTTTTTCTTATGTTTATTTTTATTTTTGTTTATTTATTTTCAGAGGGTCAAATTATAAACATCAGGTGCAGAGCGTGGGCTAAAAACATCGTGTTCACAGAAAGTTTGAAGGAGAGACTTGGCTCTACTCATTTGGAAATCATGATTGACTGATTATGGATCTTAAACCATAGTGCCTTAACGGTGTCAGGGGGTGGCAGTTTGTAATATTTTTGTCTACAGAGTATTTTGTACTTTAAAAAAACTAAACAAGGAGATGTACATTTACTACTACGCCCCGCGGTGTTACCCGCGTATTTTCGTAATAAAAGTAGTCTACATATGTAATTATTCAGAACTCATTTTGAAATTAACCATTTACAAACTATCATTATGATTGCTATGCAAGTGTGTTAAGCATAGTAACCTGTGAAGTTTTGACAGGAGCCTATATGTTATTCTGGTCTCTAAGCTATATTACTGTAAAGTTATATCCAAATCCGTTCAGTAGTTTTTGCGTGAAAAAGCAAAAAACATTCATACACACATACATACAAACTTTCGCGTTTATAATATTAGTAGGATAATATGTATGTATTTAAAAAAAAGTTTATTTAAGTACTTGTATTCGTTGTCTTAGACCCATAATATAAGTTCTGCTTATTTTGGGACTAGATGGCGATGTGTAAGGTGTCCATAATTTTTATTTATTTTATTTTAAGCAATTGATCATGTTTACTTCAATAAATCTCCAAATAATAACCAGCTAGATTCACACAATACAACTCTTACTAGTCTTGAGTATTTTATATGATGGTTTTTATATTTGTAATTTTATTTAGTCTATGAATTTTTATTTTTTTTTATTCTTGCCACAATTATCCTTAAATCGTTTAAGATTTCTCTGTTTGGTGCCCTCACATTTTTAATTCCATCAAGCGCCATCTATCCAAGAAACACTGAATCACGGAGTAACTACTAATCCTGAATTGCGATAAAGAAATTGTCGCGCCGATTAGCATAATTATATACAACACATCAACATCTACCGTTGGACCGTGGCTCTGCAGGCATGATCACCTCGTCTTGTCAGAGGATCCTCGTCACCCGTTCCTCCATATTTTAATAAAGGTTAAACTTATTTTAATAAATGTACTCAATTTTCGGTATCTAGATTTATTCAAATAAATTACAACATAATCTCACTCATTATTTCTACAAACACGCAAATCTCCCACGCAATTCAACAAAGTTCAATAAAGCAAAAATATCTGGAAAGTAACATCGTTTTAATAAAACATTATTCTATTAACAGTATACTTCAAAACGTTATGTAATATTCAGTTTTTAGGAAATATAGGTATACGTAATACCCCAAAGATTTTAAGCATGAAAAAGTGTCTTACTTATTAGAGGCATTATCTGTCAATACACATTGCAAAATTACAGATTGTTTTTAATATCGTATTGTTTACTGAATGCTTTTAAGACAACAATTTTGAAGTAATTGGCTCTCAACTTTTTAAAAATTCTAACTAGAGATAACAAAATAAAGCGGGAAAAGCGAAATCTGAAAGCACTTCACTTAGGGGCTATTCAATTATTTCGTAAGACGATTTTGGAAAAAGGAGGGGTCCACCGGGGTGTTCTTACGTAAGATAAAAAAAAATTAAGAGTAATTATTTAATCCAAATGATCAAAATGAGTCTGTTCAACACGTTTGTAAACGTTGCTACAATTGTTAATTACAAAAATAAATATCAAAACTGGCAGAAGGTATATTTATTTTGTCCTTTAGATTCTTACGGAATAAATGAATGGCACCTTACTTTAATTCTAGAATCTTCATTCACTCACTGAAGTATCAAATAGTTTATTCGATCATTAGTTCAATATGCACCGCTCCTATAGCTTCGTGTCTGTCGTACATGATGTTCCTTGCCCACGCACGACACTCCATATTGATAAGCATGCCAGCTGGAATAATAACAATACTATTAAAAATCTTCTGGAAGAAAGGATATTTCTATTCACACTGGTGATAGAGACTCTGCACACATCTCATCATCTCTGGGAATCAGTTTATTGATAAAGGAGAAACCCGAAATACATACAAACTTGGGCCTGGCGTTACAGTGCTAGAATTTGGGCATAAATTACAATATCTATGACGATTTCACGAGCCTAATTTTCAGGTCTCCCAGCAATGGCCAAATTGGTAAAATCAGACAATGTTTTATTGGTTATGTTTATTGTTTATGTTATTTTCATAAAAATTGACCAAGTGCGTGTCAGGCCACGCATAAAATAGGGTTATGTACTCGCCCATAATTAAATCGTGCCCAATAGATAATTAATAATAATAATAATAAATATTTCGGACATTTTACACACAACGCCATCTAGTCCCCAAACTAGACAACTGATATAAATACATAAACTATTTCGGACATTTTACACACAACGCCATCTAGTCCCCAAACTAGACAACTGATATAAATACATAAACATACTTTTTTTTGTAAATACATACATATTATGTATTTGCTTATTATTTCTTTATTTTTGTACGAAGTTTTCTAAGTCAGCTTATTTCACAAGTTAGGCCTTTATAACTTCTGAAATAAAAAAGTTATCAAAACCGCTATAGTTTTCTATAACATGAAAAACACGATTTGATACATTTGTGTTTTTCTATGGCATAGTCACATTGATAGAAAAATACAAAACTACCCTTTCATGCTATATTTAATGCTGCCAGTTGTAGATATTTTGAATTGCCGCCATTGTAAGTAGTTGTGTCACGATGCGCTGGCCAGACTCTATTTACATTGATTAGAATACCTATTAAAACAATCATTTATACTAAAACAAAGAAGTATTATTTATTTATAACAGTATCGATTTCCACTAAATCAATATATTCCAATAAATAATAAATATTTTAGGAATGCTACGTTTGTGGAGCTAGTTACGTATATTGAAATAAGTGTTGCAGAGGTTTACAAAGATTGTTCAAAACAATGGAATTCTACTTATTTTCTACACTTGGCCATTGCAAATGAAGCTAAGATTTGGATAGGTTAATCAAGCAAAATAGACGAATTTTTTGGTACATATCCCATTCGTGTAACGCTTAGGCCCAGAATCGGGTTTCTCCTTTACTCGATATATATAATACACCGAAACACAGAATGACTGGTCGTGTTCATCACAAAATAATATGTCTGTGGTGGAATCAAACTTACAGCCTCCATGTAAATCAGGACCTCGACATGTACCATACGTATACCTATATATCATACAAAAAAAAGTAAATACTAAAACCCAACTAAGTCAAAAACTGACGCTGAAAAGATACGAAACAAGATTTGTATAACGTACACAATTATCAGTGTACACAGATACACATATTCATGTCTGAAAAGCACTTTAAAAACGCACTTTAAAAAACGTTTCATAACACTTTAAAAACGCGTGACTACGGCTTTTCAAACTTGAATATGTCTCCTTTGGCTTTGCCTTGGTCGGCTAAAATAATATTGCTGAAACAGCAGAATTTATTTTAAGTACATCGAGTTATTACGCTGGCAACTATTTCATACTTCTTTTTTCTTTAAAGAATTTTGATAGTAAAAAAAAACAAAAATATTGTACTTACTCTTAGGCCTCTGCAAATGAACAGCTACAAGTGGACTTAGATACCCTTCCTGGTTTGTGTATGGGAAATAATATCCAGGAAAGCCTTGGTACGGCATGTACTGGATGGGACCAAGGTTCTCCCGGTCTGCTGGGTTTTCACCTTGACATGACACCCATACCATGTTCAGCTGTGAAATAATGTTTGGTGATTAAAAATCTATCAAAATTGTTGTCTTTCTTTTCGAAATTTGCATGTAAAATATCGTATTAGATAGGTTGGTATTTTCTAATATAGAGAAAAAATAAGTGTAGAGAAAGTTGGCGACTACATAAAGTTTATCAATTATGTCGTCGTGTGCCGGACGACACTTAAGTACGAGAGTCCACAATAGGCAGGGCCCGCTTCAGTAGGTTCGGCCCGGTCCAGAAGGAGGAATCAGTTCCCTGAAACGCTCCTAAAATTCAGGCGCACAGAGGGTACACCGTGTGGTTTTAGTCGGTTAGAAAACGACGCCGCATAGAAAACGACGATGGTGACGGCCCGAGGGGGTTTCCATATGTAAAAAAAAAGTAGTTTAAGCGGTCCCCACGCCGCTCCCTATCCCACATGGGATAACATTTTGTGTGATTCACAAATTGTGGTTCTGAGTCTGGGTGTTCTTTGTGTCCGTTTCATGTACGTTTGCAAAGTCACCCGCGACACGGGAATCTATATTCCTAATGCTGTATTTTTTAAGAAAAAGAAAAAAAAATTGTTGGCAAACTTACAAAGTTTTTATCAAACGCTGTCATATTCTTGATATGATCTTTTAAGTCATCGGGCATCTCGGAAGGGAGACTATCAGAGCTGTTATAGAACTCAGGCTTCCATCCGTATATCTTGTTGAGCTTAAGAAAGACGCATGGCGTAGACTTGTGGTAAGCGAAGTGATTATCTTCTACACAAGGTCCCCAGGCGCTGATGTCCACGTCACACACCTTGCCAGCTGGAGTTGGGAGCTTAAAGTTGCAGTTGTGGAAGTTTTGGGTTGCTCCTGCTATGTTGCCGTCTCGTTTATACACTAAAAAGTAATCATTGGTTAGAGATTTGTTAGATGTGACTGTTTTCGTAATACTTAAAGCAATTAAAGAAGTATTTCCATTCTATAGATGACTTCAAACATATCAAACTATAGTCGTCACAAAATAAGAAGCCCGGTTTGACATTTGTCATCGTGGCGTAACTAATACGATTAATTCGTGTTTTTGAGTGTAATTTTTCAATATCAAGTTAAACTTGATGCTTATTTAAGATATGCGTTGTGATAGTGTATGGGTAACATAGTAATTAAATAGGATTATGAATTTGATTTTTCAATTTCTTCCATGCGGCATGTCAAATGACAAATGTCAAAACGGGCTTCTTATTTTGTGACGACTATAGTTGTCAAATATATTTTTAAATCCGTACTAGTAGTTTCTAAGATCAGCGCGTTCAACAAAACAAACAAACTTCAAATTAAGTTGTATTAATTTCTATTGTATTTTTTTTTGAGTTTGATTGCCTATTGTAACCATTTATGAACCATATTTACGATGAAATACCACTATATTTTACATTTACTATAACTATCGAAATCGTTTACTCACCTGTCAAAAACTTTGACAGTTCCTTAACCCAGAATTGATAGCTGCCTGGATCGTTACCCTTGTACCAGATAACGCTGCTGGCGACTTCTGGAGGCATAGGTCTGAACCCTAGCCCTGGATTGGTTCCAATGATACCACTCTCCAACTGCCATTTTGGCTGTCGTGCGTCCAGGAGTTGAAGGAAGGTCCACATGCAAATTGACACCAGAATAGCCAGTGCCGCGTAGAATGTAAAGTAGAACAGCAATATTTTGGCTGAAATTAAATTATTATAATAATAATAAATATTTCAGACATCTTACACACAACGTCATCTAGTCCCAAACTAAGCAGAGCTTGTATTATGGGTACTAGACAACTGATATAAATACGTAAACATACGTCTTTTTTTGTAAATACATACATATTATTCACAGAGAATATCCAACTCTGAAATAATTATTTGTGGATCACACAAATATTTGGTCCGACCCGGGAATCGAACCCGAGACCTCTTGATCAGACATTATAGATTAGATAGACATATAGATTGTCACGCAACTCGGCTTTAGTCGCAGGCTTTAGGGGCAGTGTAACCACGTTACAAGATTGCTATATAAACAAAAACTCTTTACAGTGGTGTTGTTCTAGGTAGATTGTTTTCTTAGCCTTTTTATTTGTTTTTCTTATCACGCCACAAACGGTCACCCATCTAGGTACTGACCGAGCCATCGTTGCTTACCCTCGATGATTGTTTCCAATCACTTAAGGCCACTAGGCTATAAGCGCATCTTTTAAGTAGTAGAATAAGTTTTATTATAAAACGGTGCTTTACGCAAGCATAGAGCAGCTAGTTATTTCCCGCAAACGTTTAATCATATTTATCCCACGTGTATAGGCATAACTGATAGTCCCCATGTTTAGGGGCAGAGCAAACGGTGTCGCATGTACTCATTGAGTATACAGGTGTCACCGAAACATAGAAAAAACACCCTTGGATCTCCCAAATCTGTTTCAGAATGTCTGGACAGAATCGGAGACCTTATCCGCTTCTAGAGGGAGGTGGGCTGGCTGGAGTGATGGCCGCCCTCACGTACAATGGTCCACTTAAAGGACTAAGTGCGGAAACCGACCTACATAACATAGAACATCCCACATGTACGATTATAGATCAATACATATTCACTGGTTCGTAAGTGTTATTTAAAATCTAAATGGCATAAAAAATATATGTAATTGTAGTAGTGAATTCCTTAACAAGAGAGAAAGGCCACGAACCGGCCGTGGTCCGGTTGTAACGAGTGATCGCCGTGCGCAGGATGCTCCAATGATCTCATTGAATCATTTGAAGCAATGAACGACCGTCACAGCATCCGGTACACCGTCTTTGTCCACGTTATGTAAGCCCCGACTGGATTACTACTTAGAATTTTGAGTCATTTTTGTTATTTCATGGTTGCTACGAAAATTATGACAGCAAGACGGTTGTTGCTGTGTTGTACTTTGAAAGTGTGCTTATAAAAACTTGGTTTGACTGGAGTGGCTTTATGTAACACATTTCAGTTTATTGGTCACAGACGTTTTATTGCTTAGTTTTGAAAATCCCCAGTGGTTGAAGTTTTTTTCTAATTTGAATTGGACTAAGCCCAAAATATAAACTGGTAAATAAACATAAAAGCAAACTGGGATTTAAAAAACGTAAAACAAATTAGAAACCGTTCATTTAAGTCATTCAATTTAATCGTGTGATGTTTTATAGTAATATTTAACCCCTCCTCCCTCCTAGCTGATAAGCGGTGAGATTTAGAACTGACCACCCACCGTCCACCAAAAATCACATGTATTTGTAGTAGCTACAAAGAATCTTAAAATTTGACCTGGCAACGGCGGGTACACACACTTTTTACCGGTTTAGAAATCGCGCGTTTGTCGAAAAAATAAATACACATGCTATCTTATACTACACCCCCATTCCCCCTTGTCATATTTTGTGGTTTTTGCTAAACCATCTCCCCCTTTTCGAGCCTCAGGTGATTAATGGAAAGCCCCCTCTCGTTCTTTAAGTCTTGTGATTCGCTTTGGTAAACCCTAAATAAATTAGTATCGCGCAGTGCCCGACTTGGCCTTCAAAATAGTAGGCGAGATTAAGTCAATTTTCAACAGTATTTTGACAGTCCACTGCACACATTGGCATCTCCTTAGAAAAGAGGTATTGACCTACTATGGCCAGATGAGTTAATGTAAAGATAATTTCAAGTTTTCTTCTCCTTAACCGACTTCGAAAAAGGGAGGCTCTCAATTTGTCTGTATTTTTTTTTATGTTTATTACGTCAGAACTTTTGATTAGGTAAACCGATTTTGATAATTCTTTTTTCATTAGAAAGCTGCCTCCCATGTGGTCCGATAATAAGGACACCAGGATCTGGTGATATAATCCTGGAGAAATCGAGGGAACTCTTCAAATATCATAGGCATAACTGTCGCGATTCGAAATAGTTTTTCTTTGAAGTCGTTTTTTTTGGTAAAATTATAATTGATTGCTGTTATGTTGTCCTGCGTATTTTGTGCCCTTGGTCGCTTCTTGCCACCTAATTTGTCTATAAAATTGGAGTGTTTGTTTGTAATATTCAAATACCCGCTTTTTAGGGTTCCGTAGCCAAATGGCAAAAAACGGAACCCTTATAGATTCGTCAAGTCTGTCTGTCTGTCTGTCTGTCTGTCTGTCCGTCCGTATGTCACAGCCAATTATTTCCGGAACTATAAGAGCTATACTGTTGAAATTTGGTCAGTCGATGTATTCTGTGAACCGCATTAAGATTTCTACATAAAAATAGAAAAAAAGCAATACATTTTGGGGGTCCCCCATACTTGGAACTGAAATTCAAAACTTTTTTTTTCATCAAACCTATACGTGTAGGGTATCTATGGATAGGTGTTCAAAAATGATGTTGAGGTTTCTAATATCATTTTTTTTTAAACTGAATAGTTTGCGCGAGAGACTCTTCCAAAGTGGAAAAATGTGTCCCCCCCCCCTCTAACTTCTAAAATAAGAGAGTGATAAAACAAAAAAAAATATATGTTGTACATTACCATGAAAACTACCAACGAAAATTGGTTTGAAAGAGATCTAGTAAGTAGTTTTTTTTTAATACATCTTTAATCGTAACACGCAATATACCTTTCATTCAATCAAAACACTAGTATAAAAACATCTATGAAAGTTACAACGAACTACAAGAACTTTTATATGATCTTACTTGCTGATAGGGAACCCTTCATGGGCGAGTCCGACTCGCACTTGGCCGCTTTTTACTAAATGCTTAAGTATGTATACACGGTATATTTGCCAATTTTTTTTTTTCAATTTTTGTCTATCTGTCTGTTTGTTCGGCTGGACCGATTTTAACGGGACTTTCACTGGCAGATGGCAGATGTCATAAGGAGTAACTTAGGCTGAAATTTTTTAGACTAGCTTCACTCCACGGCGTTACTCGAGATTGACAACAATAACCGCGGGGAATACAGCGCGACTCAGCAAAAGTAAAATTACGAGAGATACTTACACCAGCTACCACCAGTCCGTCCCAAGAACTGCCTAGTTTTCGGGTTCCAGACGAAACGCTTGAATTTCTGAGCACCAGATAATGGAGGCTCCTTCTCTTTGTAGTATAGATTAAACCGCTCCAAACTGGTTAGGTCTGATGGTCGTTTCTTCGTCACTGTCATCCTGATGAAGTGTTGTGGCTGAAATTAAGATTATTGATGTTATTCCTCTTAGTAATCTCAGAACTTTGCTTTTATTATCATTTAAGCCTACCAAAGTGACTCTACTCGCGCTGATGGAAAGCATGAGTAGAATCCACGAGCCACAATCCTCATTGTGAGGGTAGGCAATGCAGCATGGTGACCCAAGGTTGACTAGGACTAATGGTTTAAATAAGAAATTTATTTAAATAGTTTTATAACCCACTAGCTTTCGCCTGTAGCTCTGCTCGCGTATATGTCGGTTATTTAGATAAAAAATAATAGTTTTAAAAAGCTTTTAATCTAAAAAGTAGAAAATTATTTTAATATAAAAAGCGTGGGTAGACGTTATTGAAATATTTTCAGAAAGCACCCCATGAAATCCGTGATTGTAGAAGTTATAGTCTTTGACAAAAGAACCTTAGTATTGATGCCACTTAAAATTCCAATTAATTATGGTCGAATTTCGACCATTTGGCGACCACTAGTACACTTAAAGACAGAACAAAGAAACTTTCTCATCATACGTTAATTTGAGAATGGAATTCACAACGAACAGTTAGCATTCAGGATTACTAATCACTTCCCAACGGATATACTACGCAATTTCAAGCAAAGAGCAGGAAAACTAGAATCAAACCCTTTTTTTTTTTTTTTTTTTTTTTTTAGTGTGTGAAAAATCATCATGGACCGTCACCCCACCGGGGGTTACGGCGGGGTGGTGTGTCGGACTTGAACCGACTAAAAAACACACAGTGTGCCCTCTCCGCGCTTCTCCGTTTAGGAGTAGGAGAAGTCCAGGGTGGGATCTCCTTCTGAACTTCTCCAGCGCCTGCCCGCTCCTGATGCGGGCACCGTCTCTGTACGACGACCCTCTCTTAGGCGGCGTCCGGCACACACCGACGCCGCCCCCTCGCGGCTGGCCACATAGTGCGGGTGGAGGGAAAACCCGTCCCGTCCACCCGCGGCCACACTCAAGGCGGCATGAGGCGCAGATGTTCGCGCCTCCGCCGCCCGAGTCGCCGGCGGCGAATCTGGTCCGATTGGATGTCGTCCTCACGGGCCTTCTCCGCCGACTAGAATCAAACCCTATACCAACCCGTCTGGCCAGCGTGGTATAGTAGGCTAAAACCTCCTTTCTAAGGAGAGGCCTATGTCCAGCTGTTAAAGGCTGTTGATGATGATGATGACACAACAGGCTCAGCATAATAGTACAAAACTAAATTATCAATTAGATGCCGTTTCCTTTTGAGATAAGTAGGAAATACGTGAAATTAAGTTGTCCGCCGAATTAGTACTTTGTTTTTACAAGTATTTTCTATATATGAGCTTGCTAAAGTGAGTACTCTACCTGATAGAAAGCAGGAGTAGAAACCAAGTATAGTGGTAACCATTCTCATTGCAAATGCGGACAATGTAAAATATGATGTATAATATGATAATGATACCGTATAATGGTAAAGAACTAGCATACAAGCCACATGATGGTTAGTGTCTACCACCACGTATAGACACCTCAAGAGTAATTAAATTTTGTCTGCCCCACACCAAATTTTGGGCGAAACTCGTGTCTGTGATAATCTCACTTATTCTAAATGCCATTATCATTTCAGGAGGATTACAACTAGGCCAGGGTGGCGGCGCCAGTGCCACGAAGCACCCGCGCCCCCTTTTAGACAGCTCTGAACTTGGGTTTCACACAGGAGAGGGTCACCTGCAAGGCGTAGATGGCCCGAGGTACGTCGGGGTTCCAGGGACTTCCTTCCGAGGGTACACCTGGCTCCTCGGCTTATAGTACCCGAGGCGGCGTGCGGTTTTGGTCGGTTCGAGTCCGACATAACCATCAACTGGTGGTATCCGGGGGGATTTCCGCACGGAAAAAAAAAGGAGGATTACAACTTCTCTGGCCAAGATGCAAAGTTGAGCTTCGCATCTCTTTCTGTAATCGCCAACTCTATTGTTCTCTTGTATTATTGACCAATATATTGTTTTAAACCTGACTTAGCGTTAAGACGACGTCGACGTAATGAGTAGCACTGAACACAGACGGCTCAGGCGCCGGAGGCAGCAGAATGTTCTCCATCCTACAAGAGCGCAAGCCTGGGGGTGAAGGGTAAGGACAACCTAACACAAGCAGGCCGAGATGGCAGCGCGCGCGCCCGGGAATAACTAGAGTTCCCAGTCAGGACGGGATCATATGCAAGTAGTAGCTGGCCCGAGGTATGTCGGGGATCCAGGGCTTTCCTTTCTAGGGTATAACTGGTTCCCCGACTACTGGTACCTTGCGACGGCGTGTTAGTCAGTGCATGTCCGACTACCACGGTGCCGCCTTTTGAGTCAACTCACTCAGACACAGGAGAGGACCAAACGTCACTCCAGCCGAATAAGCTCATGTGTCTTCAAGTCTGGTTTGAAATGCAATTATTTTTTCTGTTCATAGGCACTGTTAACCGGTTGACCTAGTAGCCGACCCCAAATAACATTGGGAATAAGGCTAGGAAGAAGAAGTCACTGTTATCCTCTCAAGGGCATTTTTTTATAAAACAACCGATGTTTTGTAGACTACTTATTTGGATTTTTTTTTTTTTTTCAGATTTATTTCAATTCAAGGTGCCTCATTTAGTATCACAACTAAGTGTAAAAAAATATTTTAAATTAATTTTAGAAAACTAAACTCAAAATACAGTGAAATTCTTACCGGTGTGTTCAAGTGAAGCGGGTCCCGTAGGAGTGGAGGGTTTCAGCGCTTGTGTGCACAGAGCGACTGCGCCCGCGCAGTCAAACGCCACAAGCAGTAAGACAGTACTATGCAAGATGGAACAAGTTGCCAATGCTGATAATAATAAAAATATTTGGGCCATCTCACACACAATGCCATCCAGTCCCAAACTAAGCAGGGCTTCTACTACGGGTACTAAACAAGTGATATAAATATATAAACATACATACATATAAACATACATTTTTGTAAATACATAGAGAAACACCTAGACTCCGAAACAAATATTTGCGGATTACACAAACACTTAGTCCGACTCGGAAATCGAACCCGAGACCTATTGATCAGCAGGCGCATACGCTAACCACTAGACTAGACCAACAAGATAGTTAAAAATAATAATAAAAATATTATGGTTTAAGACATAGCGAGTGTGAAGGTAAGATTTAATACTCAAGGCCTCCCTTCAACATCCTCTAGTAGAGGAGTACTGGACATTGGGTTCTCCTTAGTAAGGAGGTTTAACCTATTATAACACACAGTGGAGATGTTCCCAATCCACACAAAATTTCATACAAATCGGTCTAGCTGTTTCGGCGGTGTTTATCAACAAACACCGCGACATAAGAATTTTATTTATAAGATACTCGTCATAAAATTTGAGGTATTCCTCGTTCACGACCTCAACCATTAGAGATGCAAATGCTTTGTCACCCAGATCGCTTGACTTCTCTCCTGAATTACGCTGCACAACAACCTTACCTGTTATGCGATGGTGTTAATACCTCCGTAATACAAAATAGTTCCCTCTAGCATAACATCGACCATCTCGCCCCCTCGTTAGTTAGAAGTGATTCTGTCACTTTGTCGTGATTAACGTTTCATTCAAGATGGCGATAACCTTTACCTGGTTCTGCTGGGCTGAGAGAAGATTGGCTGTAACTATGTCTGGTTACAGCACTTATTATTTACTAGTTTCAGCTCGCTGCTCTTTCTGCTTGATTTTTTTTATAAAAATATACTATTAACTAGCCGATGCCCGCGGCTCCGCTCGCGTTCTAGGGGTATGAAAAATAGACGATGGCCGATTCTCAGACCTACCCGATATGAACACAAAACTTTATAAAAATCGGTCCAGCCGTTTCGGAGGAGTAAGATAATGTATTTATTTCTCTCATCACAAAGGTAGGTACAAAATATGTAGTATAGACACTGTTCAGTAAGACTACATTATTCCTTTGCGAGAGACTGGTGCCTGTTTAATTATTTTTGGACACTACCTGTGAAATATCAGCATCGTTACATTGTCCTCATATTTAATAAAATGCTTCAAACATTGTAACCAAAATTGTAAAAACTATGTTGGAAACGAGTATCCATGGAGTTTCTTGTCTGTTCTTCTACATAGGATCTATGGATTGGAACAGACAATTAGCTTCACGACTGACTACTTGACGTTTCAAAAGTGCCGTTGTATTGGTTTATTTGAAACTAGCTGACCCGTGCCCACTTCGTTGGGCATAACTTATATATAAAAGTTAGACATATGCTGTCGTTGACTTTTTTGTATGCATTTTCAAGCTCCACATCTTTTCTCTAGAACTCAAAAATATATCTTTCATAGTTAAGGCAGCGTTCGTAAGAAACGCTTTCATTCGACCGTTTTTTCTCCGATTCACTTTGCAAAACGGACTACTACGTAAAATCCTTTTTATTTTTCGGTTTTTATATAACCTATGACACTCAGCAATAATGTGGCTTTCTATTGGTGAAAGAATTTTTAAAATCGGTTCAGTAGATCCCGAGATTACCCCTTACAATTTAACAAACACACAAACTTTACTTCTTTATAATATTATTAGTATTAGTATAGAAGTATAGATAAAAATGGTTTGATTTGATTGATTTGTAGCAGGAAGAACCTGTGTTACAGACCACCAGGTTTACATCTCCCAGACAAAATAAAGATTGACAGAAATAACAATTTATTCTATACTCTCTGTAATACAGATTACAGAGTTACATGAAAGAACAAATCAGCTAAGTAGTGTACAAAGGACAGCCTTATTGCCAGTACTGGATTTACACATTTGCCGCCCCAAAGCTTTAAAATTTTTGCCGCCCCTACTGACTCCTAAAATTAGATACACGTTTCACAATTAAGGTAATTCCTTTCTTTAGGAAAAAAAAATAGTTACTAGATAATTTTTATAACTGTTGTTTTTTTTATCTAAGCAAAGCTTGTTTTTTACTGCACTACTTATAAGGTATGGTAAGCTAAGGAAGATGGGTAAGTAAGGCTCGATACTGCTAACCATGCACCTTTTTTTTTTGCGGGGAATGCTTTTCACACCATACCCTCCGTGGAGGAGACGGAGGAGGAGACTCCCGGCGAACCGGTTTACGAACTAAACCCCGCGGCGGCCTACCTTGGCAGTCGGGAGAAGCTCCAGGAACGAATCAGCGACTTCTGGGGTCCCCACTGCCTTACCCCATGACTGGGGTACATCTCAGGGTAATCAATAAATTACCCTAGGGGCAGGACGATATCGCGCCTCTCACCGTTTTACACAGTAAAAGGCGGAACACAAACCCGCCCCAGACGAAACCCTTCAGCTGCACCGGGGTGTCGCCTGCTCGAGTCGCTTGCAGTGGTCACATTTTCCCAAGATGGAGCCGCAACGACCCTTAGGCAACGATTGAGGACTAGCTGCCTCTACCTATCTCCTTCGCCGCCTCCTTCGGACTGCCCTGCGTGGTCGTAAATCGCCTGTAATGCTCTTCGAAGCTCTACCGACTGTCCAGGATGTGGCTTATGTACTGACCCACCCGGACTTCAGTGTCACCCACCCAAAATATGGCACGCCTCTGGTGACGCCATATTTTGGGTGGTGAGGATATTGGTGGTTTGAGCCATATACGGTTACCGCGGTCGTAACCTTTTGCGATCTATGCCATGGTCATGCTACCCTGAGTGTGGCCGCAAATGGACGGAAAATTTTCTCCTCCATCCGCTTCAGTGGCCTTCAGGCTTCAGTGGAGGCGACGTCCACGTGTGCCGTACGTCGCCATGGAGAGATAAGCAATTGATGGCATCCGCTTCAGTGAGAGGAGGCACTGGGAGAGGTTCAGAGGGCGTAATAACAGGTTCCTTGGACCCCTGCTACTTCAGGTGCAGAGTGGCATACCATTTGGTTTTAGTCGGTTCGATGCCGTTGCAAACTCCGGTAGCGTGACGGCCTGATGGGGTTTCCACGCGTCAAAATAAAAGTGTTTTAAGTGGTCGTCACGCTGCATTCTACTGCGCCAAGTGTCGTGGGTTCCCACGTTGGAAAACACTTTGTGCAATTCACAAATTGTTGTCCTTAGTCCTAGACTTGTAAGGTGTCCTCTGTATTCGTTTTATGTATGTTTGTAGAGCCCACCGCGACATAGGATTTATACTTCTTTGGGTTGGTTGCCTAAAAAAAAGTTTTTTTCTGTACCAGTTTAGTTTTTAGGCCATTTTGCCGCCCCCTTAATTCTGCCGCCCCAAGCTTCAGCTTTTTCAGCTTATATGGCAAATACGGCCCTGCTTATTGCCGAAAGCAATCTTGGATGTCAGTTACCGCGTTAAGAAGTAGCCTCTGATATAGTAGCTTTCCATTGCCGATAAGTGCTTTCGGTGTAAAACGCATGAATTCTACTGAAATCCCCACGGATGCCACACGTTGGTGACTATATCGGACTCGAACCGACTAAAACCGCACGCTGTCTCGGGTACTATGAGTCGGGGAACCAGGTATACCCTCGAAAGGAAGTCCCTGGAACCCCGACGCACCTCGGGCCATATGTGGTTTGCAGACGGCCCCCTACCGTGCGATGAATTCTACTTAAGGATTCTAATCTTACTTTCCATCAGGCTGAATAGAGCCACTTTGGAAGGCTTAATATGAAAAAAAAGTGTCGGGCTCGAACCTACTAAAACCACATGTCGTCTCGGGTACTATGAGTTGAGGAACCAGATATACCCTCAAAAGGAAGTACCTCGAACAATTTGTTTTATAAGTACTGTTTAGGTGTTTAGTTTTACGCCAATGAAAACAGTGCCATCTATTTATCACTTCTCGTACGAATAGTATCAATAGTAAGCTGTAAGCTTAAAGTTGAGTAGTACTAACAAATTACATATAGATGGCGTTATAATACCGAAAGTATGTTATTGATTATATTTAATTTTATTTACTGTGTAAATTATAGGTCATTATATGCATTGGACATTTTTGAAATACCTAAATATAATATATGTGTAGACGCACATAATGTCTATAAATTGGAATGCTGTCTAGTACAAAATATTTTCGAAAACACTATTCAAGGATTATTTCGCACAGGCTAAATTTAATGATGGTAAATATTTTTGTATTTGTTCCGTGACGTGGGTACGTTCAAAAAAGGGTAATAAAGAAATATAGATCCAGTTTTATTGGTTTAAATAAAAAAAATATCTAGGTACTTGCAGTAAACTAGCATTTTAAAAAGCGTCTCATGGTAGGTACTTACGCGATCTAATTACAAATACAAACCATGCCCAAAATATGCCACATAATTAAATAAAAGAGAAACAATTTCTTCGCTAAAATATCTAAATTCACATAGAATTGAGATTCGTTTGAGACCTACAGCTACAATTTGTTTCTACAAACGTCATTTGACCCGTACTTATCAAGACAACGTAAATAAATATTCATTCAATGCTTCATCTAAACCAGTTCTACAATTACAACTGTCGCGGCAACACTATGCTGTATCTAAATGTGGTCAGTTTGTTCATCGCTTCTATTCTCTTGACAACTGCAACAAGTAAGGTTTCTTTAATATCATCATTGTCATCACATAAAGTTATTTATTGTGAGGTTTCTGACGTAATTGCATGTACAAACAATCGTCGAAATCCTGTATCCGTACCTAACTGTTGTGTGTAGTGACTGTTATATTCTTTTTGTAATTTCGCTTTTTAACCGACTTCAAAAAAAGGAGGAGGTTCTCAATTCGTCGGATTTTTATTTGTTTTATGTATGTTTAGCAATAATTTCGTCGTTTATGAACCGATTTCAAAAATTATTTTTGCATTGGAATGGGCGTAGCTTATAGGTTGTCTCATCTTCACCATATCGGGCTCTGGTGATGGGATCCCAAGGAAATCGAGGGAACTCCTCAAATATCATAGGCACAATTGCGCGATTTGGATTTTCTTTTTGACTGCCTCGATGGATCAGTGAGAGCGTATGCGACTGCTGTGCTTGAGGTCTCGGATTCAATTCCCGGGTTTTACTAAATGTTCGTGTGATCCCCAAATATTGGTTTCGGAGTTTGGATATTTTCTATGTATGTATAGTATGTTTGTTTTTACAAAAAAAAGTATATTTATGTATTTATATCAGTTGTCTAGTCTTTTATTACAAGCTCTGCTTAGTTTGGGACTAGATGACGTTGTGTACGATGTTCGAAATATTTAATTATTTCATTAAACAAGTAATACCACAGTACTCATAACTCATAACAGAACTCTTCTTAGTATACCCTCGGGCTCGGGTTTCCTTTTTAGGCCTCCTCGGGTTTAGGCCATACGTCCCCATGGTGGCCGAATGCAGGTTGGAGACTGGCACGACAAGATTGTGGCTACGCAGTCTTGCCGTTGAATGTTTTAAGTAGCTAGAAGGCCTCCAACTAACCTTCACGGCTGTTATATTATGATAACAACCGGGACCGACTGCTTAACGTGACCTCCGAATCACAGAGATGCTCATGGACACCCATACAGGTCTATAAGTAAATTCAGCCCTCTGGCCAAGTTAAGTACAATACGTTTATCGTTTTCTATTCCATGTTCCATTCTATTTCTCTATTCTCTTGTTTCATTGGCTAATATTTTGTTTTGATCACGTGACTGAGTGAAAGGAGAAATATATGTATATATGTTTTCTGAGATCACAAACATACAAATAGTGTTATCTAGTTAAATAAAGAGTTTCCTCAGATTTGAGAAATGAATTAAACTGGCTGACCCGCGAACTTCGTACCACACAATTTTGAAATCCCAGGACTATATCGCATCACCACCGACCGGGTCCAATTGCGAACTTAAACCGTTCTTCATTCACGGCTGCCTTGTTGCGGCGGCCTGATCATGAGGTCTCAGGCTCGATTTCCGAATCCAACCAAATGTTTGTGTGATCTGCAAATATTTGTTTCGGAGTCAGGGTGTTTTCTAAGTATAAAATGTATGTATTTACAAAATAAAAGTATATTTATGTATTTATATCAGTTGTCTAGTACCCGGAATGCAAGCTCTGCTTTGTTTGGGACTAGATGGCGTTGTGTGTAAGATGTCTGAAATAATAAAGATAGGAATTCGAAAATTAAAAAAACAAAATAGAGACTCTTTAGAATTGACAAGTTTCATCAATAACAATTCTGCATCATTCTCCTGGGTCTCCGGAGACCGGGAGAGTGATGCAGAAACGTGTTACCAGGCCGCCATGGTATGGGTCACCATGCTGCATTGCCTACACTCACAATGAGGATGGTGACGCCGACTCCTGGATTCTACTCATGCTTTCTATCAGCCAGAGTAGAGTCACTTTAGTAGGCTTGAATATAAAAGAAAAAACCAGCCAGACCTAATCAAAGTTGGCAGTTGATTGAAAATCTGTTGACCTGCATTATCACTGGTATTTAATAGCAATTGTACTGACATGATATATTATGTATACGAGGAGATAAACTTTGTGAACCTTTATTTTTAACCTTCGACTTAAACCGGAGGCGTGTTCAAGTGATCTATAAACGTTATACTGTTATCTGTGTGTTTGTGTATATGTATGTGTACGTGTATCTGTATATTATCCCGTGTTTACTTAAAATACAGATGATAAATCAACTATACTTACACGTTCTCTTTACTAGGAACCTCCCTTTTTTGTGTGGAAATCTCCACATGCCGTCACCCCATCATGATCATCATCATCCTTTAATAGTCCACTGCTGGACATAGGCCTCTCCTATGAAAGGAGGTTTTGGCCTACTATACCACACTGGCCAGACGGGTTGGTAAAGGTTTGTTTCAATTTTTCCTTCTCTTGGCAGTGATGTTAGCTGCTTATTTTGTTCATTTAGTCGCCTCTTACGACACCCATGGAATGAATAGGGGTGGTGACACTTTGTTATCTTAATCTGTTACCACACGGACAACGTCACCCCATCGGGGTATAAGCGGCGGGCCTATGGCCGGAATCAGACCGATTAAAACCGCACGGTATTCCAGTCTGCGCCTGAAACATTAACTCAGGTGTCCCCTAAAGGTGAAAACGAAAATATTACTAAGGGTTTCCTAACTCTCTCTAATGGACCCTTTAAAAGAGGACTTTAGTGAAGACGGTCAAGATTGTTTATGATTTTTTGTGTGATTATTGGAATACTGTGTTCGCAGATGTGGTGCAGGGAAGGAGTTCATCTGATGCGGAGCTGTTGGTGACAATACATAAAGTAGTGGCGACATGGGATGAGGCCAAGGAACATTGTGAAAGTCAAGGTACCAATGATAAATGCCATTCATTTCATTTCAGTTATTAGCTTATTGGGAACCATTTGTCTCATAACTGCCTTGTTGGTCTAGTAGTTAGCGTATGTGGCTGCGGATCAAGAGATATCTGGTTCGAATCCCGGGTCGGACAAATGTTTGTACGATCTGCAAATACTTGATTTAGAGTTTGGGCGTTTTCTGTGTCATATCTATGTATTTACAAAAAAGATTTTATGTATGTGTATCAATTCTCTAGTTCCCATAGTATAAGCTCTGCTCTGTTTGGTACTAGATGGCGTTGTGTGTCCGATGTCTGAAATTTTTATTTATTATCATTTATTACTTGTCTCTAATAAACGGGCCACCTGAAAAATGACAACTCTGCTGATGCTCACCTCCAGCTCAGGAGTTGAGACTGCGTAGGCAGTCATATTAGACCCCCCGTTCTTTTTCCTACGCGACAATCAGGCTCCATTGACAATACAAAAAGCAATGAATGGCTCCTTTAACAAAACTGATTTTTTTTCTTTTTTTATCATCAGCCTCAGTCCACCGCTGGACATAAGCCTCTCCATTACACGCCACTTGTTTCGATCTTCGGCTTCTCGCATACGGCTCCTGCCAGTCTATTTACGTGAATAATCATTCCATCTGGTCCATCTCTTACACTACGTTCGCCGAGAGGTGGACTCCACTCCAGAACCAGTTTATCCCAATGGTGATTGTTTCTGCGTCTATCATGACCAGCCAGTTCACTGCCGCTTCAGCTTGCTAATTAGATTAACAAAACTTTAATGTTCTTGGATTGGGGAGATCTGCTTTTAGTTGGGTCACGTAAAAAATTAAATTTTAGGGAGTGACTGAAAGTAACCCCATTTAAAAGATTTTGAGTATGTTGATGCATTTGTAGTGATTATAAATAACATGTGTTCAATTACCTGAACATTCACAACACTTACCCCAGTTTTCCATTCCAGGTAAAACGTTGGCTTCTCCTTATGAACTAGAACTCTTCAAGTCCATGAAAGCCTTAATTGACAGGAATAATCGAACAACTGAATACTTCATCGGCACCACATTGAAACAAGATCCAGAACCACAATTTATTTCTTTAGAAGGTATGTCATCGAAGTAAGTTTTTGACGTGATAACGTTTCAGAAATCGATGAACGCCGACTGCACAAAAAGCGTTCGGCTTGAGCATAGTGTGCAAGCGTGACGCATTTATCTCTGTTCCACTCTATCGGCCTATTCGTCGTCGAAACATGGCAGGATACAGCTACTATTCCATAAAATAAATAAACACATGTATCTTCTTTCTGTTCTTTCAAAAATTCTTTCTCAGGATAGCACAATAAGACATTTCTTAAAATCATCGTCTTTTCAGGTGTTGCCGTGGAGGATATGCCAGATGATGTAATTTATATGATAGAAGAACTGGACCCGAAAGAGGGCGAATGTCTGGCCATGAACCGTAACGGTATCAGGGTCGTGCCATGTTCTGAGAGGCTGCCATATCTATGCTATAAGAACGCCAGTATTTCATGCGATGCAAACGGTTTGATTTGATTTTATTGTACTTTAAAAAAAAATGTTTTGAAACCTGGCTTTTGTGCTTTGTAAGGTTGTATAATTGAAAATGTTTATATTGTTATTTTCTGTTTAATCTTTATCCGAGTAGTGTTAAATGACGATGCATTCAATCAGTGGGTGTTGTAAGAGCCTACTAAGGGAGAAAACGACACTGGGTAACATAACTGCAAAGAGAAGTAGTTTTCCTTTTCTTTGCAGTCTTTGCAATCTTGTCCTGTAACAACCAGTTTGCCCAGCGTAGTATATTAGTAAAATCCACCCTTTCTAAGGAGAGTCCTATATCCTGCAGTGGACTGATAAAGGCTGTTGAAGGAGGAGAAAGAAGTATATCATCAGAATCACGTCACATGGTGGTTGGTTATTTCACAGGCTATGAATACACGAAGGAAACAGGCAACTGCTATAAGATATACAGAGGCCATATGACTTGGTCGGAGTCAAACCGTACCTGCGCTAATGATGGTGCTCACCTGGTGATCTTCAATGATGAACACGAAGCGAAAACTGTAGTAAAGATGTTTTCAAAGGATAGTAGGTTGCCTGCATCTTGGGTGGGAGTCAGAAATGAAAACGGAAGACGTGGCACATGGCACAGTATTCATGGTGAGCATAAAATTTCACTGGTAGTTTAGTCAGGTCACTACTTTTTTATATTTAAGCCCACCGAAGTGACTCTACTATGCCTGATGGAAAATATGAACAGAAAATCCTCATTGTGAGTGCATACAATGCAGCATGTTATCCAACATCATGGCGCTTTAGTCAGGTGTTTCTGCATCGGCCTCCCGAGGCCGAAAGAATGATGCAGATTGATTTGACCTCTCATACTCACCAACGAAGGACGAGGGCACGAATGGTCTTTTTAGGTTTGTCTTCTGTGTGAGGGTAGTACTGTTCCAATCAAGCCGCCCTTTCATTGGGTCATTATTCCGAGTCGATGTGTTCTTTGTGCCTGTATATTTACTGATTGTGACGTCACCCGTGACTCAGAATATATTTGTGACTTGGAGATTCCTTTAAAAATATAGTTTGCATTCATGTTAGTGTATTCTATAAAAATCTTGGTAACTAAATACCTAAAGGCCGCTTCATATGTGACGGGATATTACCTTGGACGGGACGTGGACGGGACGGGGACGTGGTTGCCTCGTTATAAACGGGGACGTGATGTAAATGCATACGCACCGTTACTGTGACTCGGATCTAACGTGCTAGTATTGTGAACAAGGAAAGATGGATTTTTCATTCGGCGACGATGTTTAGCTCGTCCCGTGCGTGTCACGTTCCCGTCCCGTCCGTGTCTCCGTGAAGTATGCATTTCCTTATACATTTTGTATGAAACGATGTTTGCAAAACTTCCCATCCCGTCCCGTCCGTGTAATAACCCGTCACGTATGCAGCGGCCTTTAAGATCATTTTCCGATGTCACCTTGGGCTCATATTCGATGTTGGTATCTTCATTGACATTACAGTAATAGAACTGCTCTGATGATATTGCCACTAAACAGTCGTGGGACATTTTCACCTAAATAGAATAAACCCATCTAGGTCATTTATAGTTGCACACCAAAAAGGCTGAATGCAAAAGGTTTCGATACATAGATTGTTGATGTACTTACTTATATTTTTCTTCTTCCTAGCCTTTATTGTTTCAAGTTTCATTATTTCTTGGGTGTGGGCTACTAGTTCATCTGATTTAACCTGAATATCAGTTCTTCCACGGAGCGTCTGGCAGCTGACCTCCGCAAACTTGAGGGCGAGTTGAATTCGAAAGTTGAACTGGTTGCCAGTATATTTGCGAGCACTGACTTGACAGTAACGATTGCCATAGACGTTCATGACAACCGGGACCAATGGCTTAACGTGCTCTTCGAATCACTGCAATACTTACATTCTGACTGTTTTTTTTTCAGGCGATCCTATAGACAAAATCTACAACGTTTGGCATAAGTATTCCACAAACTTATACGTTTCGGAAGCCTGCGCTCTCGTCAATGGCGATGCAGAATTATTCGATTACTTTTGTAATTATTACTATCATGCTATTTGTGAGAAAAAAGCTCGAATAGTATAGGAATTGTTATCATCATCAGTAGCAATTCAGTACTGATAAAAACGTTCAGAGGACTGATCGCAATGAACAATGTAATTTAATGCGATTAAAATAGTAACTAAAATTGAATGATGATTTTGATTTGTAATTAAATCACCCCTGTATTATACCTTTATCATCATTCATCACCAACAACTCTTTTTATAGTACAGGCGGTAAACAAAATCATTTTCAGTTATATAATGAATAAATATTTCGGACATCTTATACACAACATCATCTAATTCCAAACTAAGCAGAGCTTGTATTATGGGTACTAGACAACTGATATAAATAGATAAACATACTTTTTAAATACATACATATTATACATAGAAATCACCCAAACTCCGAAACAAATATTTGCGGATCACACAAACATTTGGTCCGACCCGGGAATCGAACCTAACCACCAGACCAATGAGGCAGTCTAACAAAGAGACTAACTGCTGACCACGATCCTACCAATATTATAAACACGAAAGTTTGTATGTATGTATGTTTGTTGCTATTTCACGCAAAAACTGCTGAACGGATTTGGATGAAACTTAACAGTAACATAGCTTATATATCAGAATAACACATAGGCTACTTTTTACTGCAATAATCGAGATACACTCGAGCGGAGCCGCGGGCGAAAGCTAGTAATAATATAATTTATGAGGTACGTTGACACCCTTTGAGCGCCACTAGAAATGGGGGAGGGTTTTGGGTCTTCATGTTTAGCTTAAGAGGTTGGGATCACATATCTGTGTGTTATTATCATCAACAACCCATAACGACATACTGCTGGCCTCCGGTCTTCTCTCAGGAAAGGGTTAAGTCCATACGTCCCCACGCTAGCCGAGTGCGGGTTGGGAGTTGCCAGTTGGCAAGACACATTGTGGCTACCTAATCTTGCCGTTGGATGATTTTAAACCAAAGGCCTCCAACTAAGCTTCAAGATTGTTATCTTATGATAACAACCGGGGCCGTCTGCTTGACGTGAACTCCGAACCACGGAATTATCTCATCTCATTACTATTATGCCACGACCGGTCATTAACCTAGGTGTTGATAGCGCCATCGATACTTAGCCTCGGTGATTGTTTTCAATCACCCTCTTGGCAACAAGCGCTTCGCTATATGTCTGTTTTTAGGGTTCCGAAGTTTATGACTTCGAACCCTTATAGATTCGTCATGTCCGTCCGTCCTCGACTTACCGTCCAAGCGGTAAGTGCTAGAAAGATGAAACTTTGCATAAATAAGTATTGTAATTACGTCGACAAAGTGCTACAATAAAATTATGAAAAATATTTTTATTTGGGGGACCTGCCCTACACGTAAAGTGAGGATGTTTTTTTTTCTCACGGCTACCCCATCATGTGGGGTATCATTAGATAGATCTTTTAAAAACAATATAGGGACGATTTTTTGATTTAGGTATCCGTTTGTGAGAAATTCCACTTTAAAGGCCACTACTTTGTAAAAACAGGTGTCCCCCCCTCTAAAAGCTAAACGGCTGGCTCAAAAAATCGTGATAGTGGTCCATATAATGAACTTTAAAGGAAAACTATAAGAGATTAGATAACTTTTTAGTTCAGGAGTTATAGAGGCTTAACTTGTACAATGCGCTCACTTGGAAAACGTCATACAAAATTAACACATTAATACGTAAACATAACAATTATCCATTGGATACGATTTCTAATCCACGTACCATTATGGGTGACTGAGGAACCCTTTCCTGTGCGTGGCCTAACACGCACTTGGCAGATTTCATAATATAATTACAAGTCATACGAATCGTTAATGCTGACGTACATTAAAAAGTTATAAGCTATACAGTAGAGGTAGCGATGCATTTTTATTTTATTTAATTAGCTGCCAAAAGTACTCTACTTAGCCTGATGGAAAAGCATGAATAGAATCCTTGTCCTCACTGCTAATTAAATAGGAGGTAGTAGAACCACGCTGATTTCATCAGGGCCGACTCGGCCCGGTCAGTACTACCCTCACACATAAGGCCATCCTAATGGCGGCACAACACTGCGTTATGTGCTATCCGTTATGTGTCTACGCCGTATTCGCCAAAATATTTGTTATGCGCGCAAACAACAAACATGCCATCCACACTTCGAACTGGTATGCCAAATAAGGCAATTACGTGCGTTGATTATTTTAATCGTTTAATTGATTTATCGTATTTCAAAAACTGTTTTATAGTCTATGGTTGTTAGTTATGCACAGGGAACTGCACTACCCGTCCGAAGCGTGGGCAGTCGATGCGTATATTCGCTTTATTCGTGTCCTTTGAAGTGTGTCAAAAAACCGACAAGTCGACGGATACGCGTATTCGCTATTCGTGCTTATGTGTTATGCGTACGAATAAAGCGAATATTGGCGAATATACTCTCCACACTTCGCCGTATGCGCGTGAATAACCCGCATAACGCAGTGTGATGCCGCCATAATAATGACAGCATTCTTGCCGTCGTATTTCGTTAGTGAGTGTGAGACCGGAGGCCACCATGATGGGTTACCATACCCTTACAATGTGGATGGTGGCCCATTCTCACGCTTTCCATCAGGCAGAGTAGAGTCACTTTAGTAGGCTTAAATAATAACACACAAAAATTACGAAATTTTACTATATTAAAATTTATGTAGTCGTCTTTTTTATTGTTTTTTTTCTTTTTTTTTAAAAAAGACAACTCCCGCATTAGGAATATAAGTCCTGTGTCCCAGGGTACTATACAAACAAAACACAATGAACACCCAGACTCAGAACCACAATAGTATATTTATTTACTTTTTTGTAAATACATACACTTAATACACATCGAAATCACCCAAACTCAAAACCAAATATCTGTAGATCATACAAACATTTGGTCCGACCCAAGATTTGAACTCGTTACCTCAAGTACAGGTAGTGTATGTGACACTACCACTGCGCGACCGAAGAAGTTAAGATATATATTTAGATAACGTCTAGTTTTAGTGTGATATATTTAATCTAATTTTAGTCAATCATTAGGACTTCCTTTGACAATACAAAAAACATTTATACTTGTTTCTTGTTTAGAGTATTTCCGAACAACATTTAGTCAATAAACAGAATTAGCAAAAATATGTTTAACTATACATGATATTTTAGAACTACAAGTTAAAAATACAAATACATTGCTGATACTGTAAGGGTTTGGCTTCGACTCCCATCCAAGGCAAATTCACAAACACTAAATCCTGTTATAAATCAACACTCCAAAATAATACCGTAATCGTTCAAAAGAACACGAAAAAAACTTTAATTTAAAATTAATTTTCCTTAATACCTCATAAAGAACCATTGAATTGGCAAAGGCACTCAATCATTCCACCTTCCGCGAATAAATCGAGTAATAAATCGGCCATCGGCAAATCACTAAACTCTGACCGATGCAAAAAAAAAACAAAAGGGAATATTTATGTACTTTATTCGGATGCGCGGCTCACGTCAATCATGCAACCGGACTTGGGCCAAACGAGTATCGAATTGTGATACGATATCGAATATCGATATTTCTTAATTTTTTAACAACTTTGCATTTCAGATTCTATGTGAGTATAGAATTTTATTCGAAAGGCTTCTGTGGAACTTCCTAGCGTATCTATAAAATTGTACGCAATTCTTTATTTTTTGTTGTAATGATAACAATACAAACATATAAACTAGTAAATTCCCATAATATCACCTAGTACTTGGGTTGTGGAAAGCTGATGGTAGCGCCTCATGCCGCCTTGAGTGTGGCCGCGGGTGGACGGGACGGGTTTTCCCTTCCATCGCATTAGTTTGGCCAGCCGCGAGGGGGCGGTGTCCGTGTGTGCCAGACGCCGCCTAAGAGAAGGTCGTCGTACAGAGACGAAACCCGCTCCAGGAGCGGGCAGGCGCTGGGAGGAGTTCAGAAGGAGATCTCACCCTGGACTCTACCTCCTAAAAGAGAAGCGCAAAGAGGGCACACGGTGTGGTTTTTAGTCGGTTCGAGTCCGACACAACGCCCCGCCCCATAGAAAACTCTTGCGGGGTGACGGTCCGTTGGGATTTTCACACGAAAAAAAAAAACAAAAAAGCTGATGGTAGTAGCTATGCGTAAACATAAAATGGAAGTTCAACCCGTACGTGATTAGACCTATGTAGACTTACAGCTAATCTCAACTGAATAAGGAAAAATATTCTAAAACAAAACGAAACGAAATAAAACATTAAAATAAGAAAACATTTCTTTAAGAGCCTATCTCGGTGGCGCAGTAACAGATACCCTACGTTTGCGATTGCTGTGCTTGAGATCTCCAAATATTTGTCTGATCTGCAAGTATTTATTTTAGACTTTGGGTGTTTTATATGTTGTATATGTATAGTATGTGTGTATGTATTTACAAAAAAAGATTTGTTCATGTAATTATATGAGTTGTATAATAATACAAGCTCTGCTTAGTTTGGAACTAGATAGCATTGTGTGTAAGTTACCCGAATTTTTTATTCATATAAGGAAAACAACTATGAATCTGAATATTTTTCTAAGTCATATTATCATCGTAATGAAAATAATATTTTTCTCTAATTCGAACATTCATTTAAAAGAGTTTTCGAATATCGAATATATTTATCGATAATCGCAATCGTCGCGTCGACCAACACTACATAGCGGTACTGACGAGGGGTGAGATATTATCATTTCGTCGTTTTCAATCAGATTTTGGACCACCGGGATATAGGGGTGTCACATCTCTTAATTTGAATACATTACCTCTTTGAATACAAATGTCAAAAAGTTAGATTAGGAAATAGATTTATTACATAGATGGCGCTGTGGTGTGAACGGCCATTTTACTATTTTATTGCACTTTGTGTTTTGGGTTCAACCCCACAATAAAACTATGCTGGCCCGACGGTTTCGTATACGGTTTCTTTAAAATTATGTTTCTTTCACTTTGAGATGCTGTTGTCTTGTGTAGTTTGATGTCTTAGCTGGCTCTTATAGTACATGAACATGTAAAGAGTATGTCCTTCCTGTAAAAAGGAGAAAAAGGGGGGGGGGGGTATTTAATTATTTTTCTCACTCTAGCCAGAATGAATTTAAGATCTGAAAAATACCATTTCATACCTTGCCCGTAAATAACAAAGTATTGTCTGTCCCCGCCTGTAGCACCATTAAGTGTTCAGTAAGCTTACAAAAGAATGCATTATTCAGTTCATTTTTATATAGATACTAGCTGATGTCCGCGGCTCCGCTCGCGTCCTGAAAAATAGATGTTGGTCGATTCTCAGACCTACACGTTATGCTCACAAAATTTTACACAAATCGTTCAAGCCGTTTCGGAGGAGTATTTGAAAGAACATTTTGACACTAGAATTTTATATTCAAATTCAAATTCAAAATTCTTTATTCACTTATGATGCAATACATCTCTTGTGACAGGTCAAGATTCTACATGTACATTTATGCCATGTTCGCAAACAATAGGTAGAGCCGGAGAAAAGAACATGGCAATAAAAACTCGCGGCCACTCCTTTATATATATATAATATACATAAAAAAGATTGTGACACTTATTTTTCTCTTCTCAGTTCATTTAATTTTATCCATAATAACTTTATTAATTCAAATACATTAAACCTTTAGAAATGAAAAGTACATTTTGACAACCCTATTTTAGTTTTGGTTATGGCTGTAATATAAAAGTATGTCCTTGAAACGATGCCCCAGACGCAGTGAGCTCCTTGCACAGGCACCATGAAGGGACATACCACTTCTTTGATTGTAAGTTTATCTTTCATTATTACCTTATTAATCCTATACTACTATATACTATATAGCTAGCTACTGACAAGACTACATGTTGGGCCTAGTGGTTCAAGCGGTCGCCACACCGCTTTCTACTCCGTCAAGTGTCGTGGGTTGAAATCCTAGGTGGGAAAACACTTTGTTATTCACAAATTGTTGTTCAGAGTCTGGGTGTTCTTTGTGTCCGTTTCACTTATGTTTCTAAAGTCATTCGCGACACAGGAATTAATATTCCTAATGCGGGAGTTGTCTTTAAATAAAAAAAAATAGGACTAATTGCGCCTGGCGATGTTATCCGCGTTTTTTTATTGTAGTTTCATAATAAATACTGCAAGTAACACCACAGGATGAACATATAATCAAAAATAAAAGTATCCTAAGTTACTCTTTATATTATCAGCTATCTAAAAGTCAAAGTCTCGTCAAAATCGCGCCAGTCGTTCCAGAGACTTGCATTCAGAGCAATTCTGCATTCATTGTGTTTGAGGATTGTGTCCCCTACTCTTGGATTCTACTCCTGCTTGCCATCAGGCAGAGTAGAGTTATTTTGGTAGGCTTAAATACAAAAAAGAGTCACAGCTTTACTATTTACTAAACCATTAGTAAGGTTTAGTCGGTCTGTCGGTCGGTTTAGTTACCGTAAATTTAGTAGTAAATAGTAGCCTATGTCCTTCTTCAAGAATCAAAAGATGTCCAATATCATTTCATCCAAATCGGTTCAGCGCCATAACTGTAAAATCGTAACAGACAAACAGACGATTACTTTTGAATTTATAGTATTACTCATTTTGGAAGTTCCTCCCTTCAGGTGTATATCTGTTATAGCATTAAAGAATTGTCTATGTTCTTTATTAAGAATCGAAGTATCTCCATGCTAAATTTCATGGAAATCGGTTCAGCGGTTGGGCCATGGAAGTATAACACACAGACAGTCAGACAGAGTTACTTTCGAATTCATTATATCAGTCTTCTTCTTCCTAGCCTTATTCCCAATATTATGTGGGGTCGGGGTCTACTAGTTCAACCGGTTTTACCTGAATATCAGTTTTTCCACGGAGCGACGGGCATCGAACCTCCGCAACCCTGAGGGAGGATTTAAATTCTAAGGATGAACTAGTTGTCAGTAAATTTTGAGGGCACTGACTTCCCAATAACAATTATCATAGATGTTCATGAGAACAGGGACCGTAGGCTACTATTAGGAATTTCCTAAGAAAAACCCAAAAACACTTTTTGGCCTGACCCGGGATTTGAAATTAGACCATCGAGGCAGTTATATTAGTATGGATGTAATATGGATTAACATTTTAAGTTCATTCACCTCTCCTCTTACAGATTTTCATGATTGCTGTACATATGATAAACGCCTTAGGAGCCATGAAAGTGCTCCACATTCCAGAGAAAATTATAGGTGGAGTAATTGATATGGTACAAAACCACAAAAATAAGCCAGCTCAACAAGCCACTTTCCAGGGGCAAAATCAACAACAATCACAACAAGGTTTCGCCTGGAATCCAGGTTTCCAGACTCAAGGCCAAAACCAGGCACAATACCAATATGGGAATTATGGCTACCCACAAACTGGCCCATATCAACAAGCAAACTACGTGAATTCTGGTCCAGGAGCAGGATATCAATCTAATGGAGGCTCCCAAGTCCAAAATCAAAACCAATATCAAAATTACCCACAAAATCAACCTGCTGGTCAGTATCAAGCTCAAAATCAGCAGTCTTCTGGACAGCAACTTAACCAGTTTCAAAACCAGATCCAGAATGGATTCCAAGGCCAACAAACACAAATGCAATTTCAGAACCAGAATAATGGCCAATTCCCTAGTCAGAACCCACAGAATAACTTGAATTTCCAAGGAACTCAATACGGGAATAGCCAACAAGTTGTACAAAACAAGCCAAACGGAAATTACGGCAGTAATCAGCACTCAACGACATTCACCAACAGTCAACCAGCAGGGAACTATATTCCTCAAGGCCAAGCATCTAACCATTACGTTGTGTCTAACCATCCACAGGGTCAACTGACCCAGTCTACAAGTTTTGTTGGCCAAAATCATCTAGCGTCGCAATTCCAAACTGGTTCTGGAAATTATGGCGGCTCTCAGGGATTCCAAACCGCACCTGGGCACTATTCTGGAACTCCTGGACCAACTTGCGTGTGTCAAGCTTTTACGAAGCCACAAACTGGCATGCTCAAGGACGTTCCGTCTCAAAGAAATGAAGATAAAACTGAAAAACCAGTAGCAAATGAATAAAGCTCTAGTTTGATATAGAATATAATAATAATATATTATTGTCAGTGCGTTAGTTACAAGAGTGAAGCAAATTATACACATCGTCATCGTTAAGTGACTTCTTATTTACCACATCTTTGAAAACACAAAATAAGTTCTTAGTTCGATACATTTGAAACACTTCCAAACCCTTTATTTATACGTTTTCTTTTGTTATTACTTTGAGAAACGTTTCGTTCAATCCAAGTCAAAATTGTAACTTTTTATCAAATATCAAGAGCATACTTTCTTATTTTACGTGACATAAAAAAAGAAGAAATGAAAAGAATATATTCACCTGGCAAACATTACTTCTGCTAAACTGCTTTTCAAACGCTGAACTTAAAGTTATATTTATAGATGTTTGATGTCTGTTGGATTTTATAAAGTGAATGATTTGATTTAGAATTTAATGCTTATCCATATTTTCAATTAGGTATGGTGGAATTAGACTTTTAAAATATCACTTTTCTCTTGTTACTATTTTAATACAACGCTGACTGTATATACTAAGTAACACTAAATTAATATTTATTTATTATGGTATTTTGTTGTTTCATTTTCGGTATGTAAACACAACCTTTTTATAACTCTGCACTAGGAACATATCCTGTGTCAGGGGGGACGCCCTATTTTTAGAAAAAAAATGCGCTTTCAAGTTGAATAACCCATAAACGGATACCTAAATCAAAAAATGGTTTTAGAAACCTCATAATGTTTTTATAAGACCTATCTGATACCCCACACGATGGGGTAGACGCGAGAAAACAAAATCATAACCACTTTACATGTAAGGGAGGTACCCCAAATAACAAAAAAAAAACATAATTTTATTGTAGCACTTTGTCCACGTAATTACCACACATATTCATGCAAAGTTTCATCTTTCTAGTACCAACCTTTTGGGCGGTAGGTCGAGAACGGACGGACGGACGGACATGGCGAATCTATAAGGGTTCCGAGTAATAAACTACGAAACCCTAAAAAACAACGTTTTTTTTTTTATACTCTTTCTTTACTTTAAATATTTTTCTACATAGAATAATTCTGGACTATTTTGTTAGCAGTTTTTTTTTTATTTTTTTAAGTTTTAATTTTAGAAATTGCTGCACTCAGTGTGTTCATTTGTAATTTTTATAGTTGTGGCTTTGAATGTGTGTCTGCTGGTTGGTAATAATAATAATAATAACACATAAAGAATTGGCGCAAACCTGTAGTACTTAGTACTGTTGATCGCAAGGAGGTATGGAAGGGCAAAGAGCTTCATGGTCGGTTTTATCGGGCTTTGAACACGCCCGATATAGACTTTAAAGCATTGACTTCTTGGCTACGGTATGGTGATCTCTTTGGAGAAATCGAAGGTTTTGTTTGTGCAATTATGGACGAAGTTATCATGACGAATAACTATCGAAAATATATCCTGAAGGATGGTACGGTTGACATATGTCGGGCATGTCACCGTCCCGGAGAATCTATCAGGCATATTGTCTCTGGTTGTTCTCGTCTTGCTAACGGTGAATATTTGCACAGACACAACCAAGTAGCCAGGATCGTACATCAACAACTTGCCCTTAAATACAAACTTGTGAATTTGGAGGTGCCATACTACAGGTATGAGCCCGACCCAGTTCTCGAGAATGGTCGTGCTACATTATATTGGGATCGATCTATTATCACCGACAGGACTATTGTTGCCAATAAGCCTGATATTGTGGTGATAGATCGATTAGAGCGCCGCGAAATTATTGTCGATATCGCCGTTCCTCATGACGAAAATCTCGTGAAAGTTGAAAAAGAGAAACAAATCAAATATTTGAATTTATCTCACGAGATTGTCGATATGTGGAATGTGGTTTCGGCGATCATTGTTCCGATAGTTGTTTCTGCTCATGGTTTGATAGCCAAGAGCCTCGATCAACACCTTAAGAGGCTCACGTTAGATGGCTGGATCAAGGGTCTGATGCAGAAGGCAGTCCTTCTTAACACGGCACGTATAGTGAGGAGGTTCCTATCTTTGGAGCTCTAACCACCGGTTTCTTGGTCCCTGTACCCGAAGTCGGTGGTCTACTATTTTTTATATTTTTAAATGTACTTTTTATATTTATATTTAAAAATGTAATTTATATGTAAATATTATCAAATAAAGAGAATAATAATAATAATAATATTTCGGGCATCTTACACACAACATTATCTAGTCCCAAATTAAGCAGAGCTTGTGTTATGGGTACTAAACAACTGATATAAATACATAAACATACTTTTTTTTCTAAATACATACACATTATACATAGAAAACACCCAAACTCCGAAACAAATATATGTGGATCACACAAATATTTGGTCCGACCCGGGAATCGAACCCGAGACCCCTTGATCAGCAGCCGCATACGCTAACCACTAGACCAATAAGGCATATGATAGTTTTAACTCTTTAACAGAGACTTTGGGCGACCAATTACGGCTAAATTTTCCTGTCTCATCTCGTCCCTTTCTAAATATTTGCCACTTAAACGCGCAGAGTATCCCCAGCCATTACAGCGACTTAACTGAGACCTTCTCTGACACTGACGTTCATGCCATCCTGATTTCGGAGTCTTGGCTCAAGCCTAACCTACCTTCCACCTCATATCCTGTCACTGGTTTTGTCCTTATCCGTAACGACCGCCTAGATAAAAGAGGTGGTGGCGTTGCTATCTACATTTGTAGTTTCCTACCATGGACGTATAAAGAACAACGGACAGAGTTTCGTATACTAAAACATTGAAGCACTCAAAGTAAGCTTGGTCGCCTATATAGATTCATTTAATCTATATTTAAACGTCAGCACCCACACATTCTAAGCAAGTAAGCTTGGCGTCCTCCATTACGCGGCTAGTGTTGATAGAGTACATACGTAGTAAGTTATTAAAATAACTATTTAATTATGCCAACCTGCGTCGTGAAATGTTGTTCCCGAAGCACAGTACGTGATAGAAAAGAACAAGGAATCACTTTCCACAGGTAAAACACTCTTTGACGCTTTATTTTAATTATTTTGTAACCATATTTAATATTAATTTATGTAAACAAACTATTATTTGACAAAAGTAGTGTTGCCAGCTTTAGGAATAATATTTCCGTAATTGTATATATATTTTTTAAATGAAATTAAATTGACATAATTAATAGGTACTCTGAAGTTACTTTCACACTTTAAAGTTATTTTAACACAACACAAAGGATTTTAACATACTTTTATGTTTTTTTATTGGAATATGTTTAAGGGAAACCTAACTTTAAGCCTTTTATACTTACTTTAAAGACTTAATAAGTAAATAGTTTTTTATTTAAGTAAAAACCATGCCTAAAGGGACTCCTTTAAATGATATGTTTTAGTTATAATATTATATTTTATTAAGGTTTTTAGTTTTAGGTTCATTGTTTTAGTTTATAACCAGTAAAAACCTATGTAAATAAAATCATTTTGGCAATTTGGTCGTGTTTTCTTAATTTATATACTTTAATCTAATTTATCCTTAATTATTCCTAAATTATGAAAGTAATATTATTAAAGGAACTTATTTAATCACTTAATAATGTGTAGTGAAAGTTTCTTTGACTGGCAACTCTGGAAACACGCACTCATAGAAACGCGCCGCCATTACGGTGCTTCAACCTGTATAGTGACAACATTCCGTCCGTTGTTCTTTATACGTCCATGTTTCCTACCTTATAAAATTTTAGCCTCCACCTCTTTCAATACCGCCACAAGTGCGGAATATCTTTTCCTCGATGTTCTCCACGTCTTGCACCTTATAGCTACCCACCATAATATTGAAGGCCATGATACCTGGCTCGATATTATGCTCACTTCAGCCCCAAACCCATGGTCAACTTCCTGCTCCCGGTTTTTCCCATCACGACCTGATTTTCCTTTTCTATACCCTGAAGCCTCCTAAAGCACCTTCTAAAGTTCGCCAGATTCGTAGTTACCAACGCACAGATGTGGAAAAATTACGCGCAGATGCTGCTGTATTAGATTGGGCGCGCGTGACCGCCTCTACCGATGTGGACAGCACAGTCAGCATCTTTAACGACAACATCAATGAACTGTATAACATTCACGCACCCATTAGAACAGTAAAATTAAAACGTGCTATAGCACCGTGGATCCGTTTAGACATCCTCCGTAGGATGTCCGAACGGCTATGAGACGAAGAGACCAGGCTTTTCTTCTTTTTAAGAGGGATCGAGGAGTAGGTGGACCCTTTATAAGACTGCAAGGAATCGTTGTAAACAGGTGATACGGAACCGACACCTTCTTCAAAACATTGAGTCTTCTTCTTCCTCGAGTATTTGGAAATTTCTCGGTACATAAGGTATTGGCAAACAACAACTTCCCGAGTTCAAAAAGACTATCAGTTTGAATGACATCAACCGTCATTTCTCATCTACAGCATTGCTGGATCTTCGAACAAAGGATCAAACGCTAACTGATATATCTGGTCTAACCAGTCCCTCGTTTGACTCTTTTAAATTTTCTCTAGTGTCATCTGAGGACATCAAAAAGATTATCCATTTTATGCGCTCTAATGCTGTGGGGCACGATGGCATTAGCAGACGTATGATTGTAACCATACTTGACCATATCCTTTTAGCCTAGAACCTATATCATATCATGTCATGTCATGGATATGGGTGACCTATAACCTGTGTGCGCCTACCTTACATGATTTCTACACCACCCTAAGGTTGACTGGTAGAGAATGCCATGGGCATTAATTCCGCCAATGTATAAAAGTGCATAAAGTTATAAATAAATAAATAAATCACACAAAGTGTTGTTCCATGTGGGGCTTTAACATACAACATTCTGAGAAGTAGAACAGGGCGTGGCGACTACTTAAAGCACTACGAAATTCGCGCAGTTACTACCTACTTAGTGTATCTTTATTCTTTTCATTTATTTCATCTCATATGCCTGTTGCCTATCTATTGGTTCATGACCCTGACTGCTAATTGAGGAGTTCTGGGTTCGATGCCTCTGAAAATAGGTATTAAAATTGCAGATATAATTTATTGTTTAATAAATCTTAGTGATTACGGCATACAACTTATAAACTTTTCCATTTTGTACAATTAGAATAGATAAGTACGTGTTTAAAGATATAAGTAGGTACCTACATATGTTATTCAGTAGTTACTAATAGCACTTTTAATAATATTTGTTGCTATTAATATCCCAATCCAAAACATAGATCACGATGGGCTTTATAAAATCGAAATTAGCTTCCCTTACAAAAAATTGGTTATTAACTTTGAATGTATTAAACTAAATGTACTGTTATAATAAAGCTATAGAGTTCCTTGTTTGTATGATAATCTCAGGAACTACTGATTCTAATTAAGAAAATCCTCTAGTATCGGATAGCTAAGGCTTTGGCTAATAGGAACCAAACATCAATGGAGAATGTTGCGAAAACGGGGAAAATGTATTTATTCACTTCAATCCACGGTTATATGTGGTTTTCCTATTTCTTGCTCTAGCACAAATCACCTGGATATCTCCAAATCGACGGCCGACAATTCAAATATATGTCGTGGATTGATCGTGAACTAATAAATCGTTACCGGAAATGTCGTGGATTGATGCTATGGAGCGACGGACAGCGCCATCTAAGAATTATTTCAGTGAATTAATAAATCGTCACCGGAAACGCAAGTGGCGCCCTCCCGCTTGGACACGATCGTCGGTAGAGGGGATGCAGCGATGACTGGCGGGAAGATATGGCGGTGGTCATTCTACCTCGGACAGTCTTGGCATACGCTCAGTACCAACGCACGTGTTTGTTTCCATATTGTAAAAAAACCTTTAGTAAAATAAAGTTATTCCGATTTAAATTATCTTTCGTTCGAGTATCCAAGTCAGCGCCCACATTTATCAAAAACCATGTCGGATCATGATGAAGACCCGATGTTTCGCATCTCGGCCACCCCTGATGCGACATATATATGTTCCCCGATCTGACTCAAAATCAAACGATGTGTCGGATACTAGTTGCCATTAAACCAAATACATTCTATAAAAGAAAACTGGTGCCTTGATGTACAATGAGATATTTACCTTTCCCTCATATGGGAGAGCAACGGTGTGACCTTGTTGCCCTGAAGTTCAACTGCTGCAAAACTCGTTGTACAACCATTTTTGCCTGCTTCTGGAGTAAACAAAAAATTGTACCATTTAAATGTAGACTGCACATACAAAATAGCGACTTTTTTATATCATAGGGGGCAAACGAGCAGACGGATCACTTGATGGTAGGTGATTGCCGCCGCCCATGGACACCCGAAACACCAGAGGAGTCACAGGTGCATTGCCGGCCTTTAAGATGGACTTCATTTATTTACAAAGGTTTAAGCATACAACGTTCTTCAACAAAATACTTATTGTTTTTCCTGAATCATTTAATCAGTTGAGGTCCAGTAGTTTAGGTTTTTAAGTGAATAAACAAAATCAAGCTTACATAATATATTGAAAGGCAGAGTCCATTTCAGCACCTGGTGAGGGGTCAAATAAAGTTGAAATTACTCAAGGAGTTCTAATGCAATGTCTACCAAAAGGTACAGAGAAATTAATAATACAGGTTTTAGGTTTTTTAAATCAATCAACAACCCATAACGTATCACTGCTGGGCTAAGGTCTCCTCTCAGGAGAGGGTTAAGGCCATACGTCCCCACACTGGCCGGGTGTGGGTGGGGATTGACACGACGACAACGTTCGGTCCGGGCCCACATGAGGTATCTGGGCCTGGTCCTCGACGGTAGGTGGCTCTTCGACGAGCACTTCCTACAGCTTGGTCCTAAGCTGGTGGGCACTGCCTCCGCCCTAGGGCACTTCTGCCCAATTTGGGCGGGGCCAGTGTTCCAACTTCAAAAAAAAAAAAAAATTGGCACTTCAAAGTTGTGACTTTTTCTTTCTTCTCAATTATATTTTAAAATTATGATTATTAAAAAACAAAAAAAAAGTTTAAGGTTAATAAAACTGTCGGAAGTTGTTAAGTCGTCTAGAAGTTTTTATATGTTATATTTATATCTAATAGCCGTGTCTGACGCATCATTCTGTAATGAAGCCAAGTATCTTGGCTACTTATATTTCAAATTTCAAATTTTTAAAAGTTAATAATAAATTAAAAATTTGGACATTTTTACACACAACGCCATCTAGTCCCCAACCTAAGCAGAGGTTGTATTATGGGTAACTAGACAACTGATATAAATACATAAACATACTTTTTTTTGTAAATACATACATATTATACATAGAAAACACCCAAACTCCGAAACAAATATTTTCCGATCACAAACATTTGCTCCGACCCGGGAATCGAACCCGAGACCTTTTGATCAGTAGTCGCATACGCCAACCACTAGACTAACGAGGCAGTCAACGTTTTACACGTATCGAGTATCCAAAAAATTTTTTTATTAGTTTCTTTGCGTATTTGACCCGAACGATTATATTATCAAGAACTTTGAACGTTGCGCGCGCTGTTCAAAAATTCAACTTTTTATCTTCTGTTTATAATAATATAAATTTTGATAATATTATCTTTCGGGTCAAAAAAACAAAGAAAACACTCGACACGTGTAAAACGTCCGTGATAAAACACACGTATAAAGTTTTCGAACGTTTGCTTGCGTGGTGACGGATTACGATAATAGACGGTAGTGGTACTACCTGGTACTACCCCTTTTTATTTTGTGGGTGTTGTAAGAGTTGACTACGGAAGCAACTTAGGAGGTAGTAGAGCCACGCTGATTTCAGCACAAATGGGCCGGCCCGACCGGGGCAGTACTACCCTCACACAGAAGACCATCCTAATAATGACAGCATTCATGCTATCGTAATTTATTTGTGAGTGTGAGACTGGAAGCCCAATCATTCTGCAGCGTTCTCCAGGCTTTCGGGGGCCGGGAGATTTTCTATTTCATTTGTCCTGTAATTGTAGAATTCAATATCTTCTAGTTGTTCCCTAACCTTTAAGTAAGTTTATTTTTATTTATGCCTACCATAGTGACTACTCTGTCTGATGGGAAGCATGAGTAGAATCCAGGAGTAGGGTCCACCATTCTCATTGTGAGGGTAGGTAATGCAGCATGGTGACCCATACCATGGCGGCCTGGTCAGATGTTTCTACATCGAATGATGTAGAAACATGACCAGGTCACCATTCCGGCCTCCGGAGGCCAGAATGATTGGGCCTCTGGTTTCACATACACCAACGTAATACGACAGCCAGAATGCTGTCATTATTAGGATGGTCTTTTGTGTGAGGGTAGTACTGGCCCGGTCAAGCCAGGCTATTCGTGCTGGAATCAGACCTCAAAAGATTTGAACGATTCCAGGCATTCACCGCGGATCACTACACTACTTAATTTATTTAACAGAATGTCAAATTAAATAATGAGTAAAAAATAATAAATTATAATAGACATAATACACAAAAATAATAGGCAAATCTATGTTAAATATATAGGTAATGTCAGAGGAGGTCAGAGGTCAAATCAGCAGTAGACGACGTGTCGCCACGACATGCGTCATCACTGTACGTCATAGTACGAATAACACAGAATATGTTGTTGAATTATCGTCATAATTTGACATTTTCTTATCTTTCAGAAGGGTTCCGATAGATTATTTTTAATGTTATTTAATAATTAGAATGATAAGAAATCGTTGTTTCCAATTACCTAATATTAGCTCGGCTATTAGCGCTTCGGCAGAAATGATAACGACAATTAATCTAAATTGAACTATATATTTAATATTAAAATAGTTTAACTTGAGAACAGACACACCGGCGCCGTCATACGTTGCCTAAATGTGGAAACACATTATCGGACGCGGCTGACGGATGTGTGCACTGTACTGATAAGTGTGCACAGTCTCGTCAGTCGGTCTTGTACCAGATTTCTGTCGGACGTCCGAACGCTCAAGGTCAGTCAAAGGTCACGTCAACGACTTACGTCCGATAGTTTGCACAGCTCAGTGTATGTTCATACTCTAGATCACGACTATCAGACGCGTCCGTCAGCCGCGCAATTATTTTCACAGTAAGTAGCAATCCGAATGCCAAACTTCAACTCAAAGAATCTTAAAACATAATAAGTTAAATGGGTATACTGTTATAGTCCAGTCATTATAGTAAGTTCACCTCGGAATTCGAGATACCCAGCTGTAATTCTGTAAATACTTGTATATTGCCCTCTTAAAGTTGTCTCAAAACCTACATATGGTAGGGTGTACGCAACTATTAGATTTCAAGGTCAAAAGTCGCAAGAATCGATTTTTTGCGCTTTTTTTATAAATATCTCATTTCCTATGGTTTTTTGCTATTTGTAATTATTCACAATATTGTAGAATACAAAATTCTCTACAAATTTTGTTTAAAATAATTTTTATACGATGAACCGTTTTCGAGATGTAGGACGGAGAGCGCGCGGTCACAGCATCACTTCAGGTCAACCGGTGCCTCCGGTTGAAAACTGATTATAAAAAAAAATTAATATAAATATTTGTCAATTTTTATTAACTATTATATTATATTTTATCATTTTTTCCTAACCTTTCCACTTTTTATTCAGTATTCATTTATTTACTAACACTTACCTGCCCATGTAATTGCAGAATTGTTAATGAAAATATAGGAATTATATTTGAATTTTAACCTAATTAATATTAATAACATAGTACATGTTGAAAAAAAAACAAATAAATTATGAATTAATATTTTTATTAAAAAATATCATTCAGTACGTTTATTTTCATTAAAAGTAAACAAATCGAATATTGGGTACAAAAACTACAATTTATAATTTTATTCATCTTCTTCCTCTTCATCGTCGTCTTTCGGCTGCTGGTAAATTTCAACTAATATAGGACATCATTTATTTTGTTTGTTTTATCTGTCTGTTTGTTCCGGCTTATCACCAAAACCGCTGGACCGATTTTGACGAGCTGGCTATCTACTGACGACATAAGGAGTAAGTTAGGAATTTTTTTGACCAGCTGGACCAGAATGATTGGCAGGACCTGGATGCGAGAAAACCAAAATCGATCAAAGTGGTGGGTAATGGGAGAGGCCTATGTCCAGCAGGGAACTGCGATGTGCTGATGATGATTAAAAAAAAACGATCGGTGATGTTGAATTTCATTTTATTATTCATTCACAAGACTTTTTGTTTCATCTTTTATACATTGATTATATTTATTCAAAGGGATTTTTCACAAACAAAAGCCAAATATCCCCCACAAGGATGGTCATACAAACTTCCGTCTTTCAGTATGTATACACATGGGTTCGGCTTAGCTCTCATACGAACGTTTTCACTCCAGTGGTTGTAAATTTTGTCAATGGGATCACCTGAAAGTAATTAAAAAAAACAATAAGGGTTGTACAGCAACGAAGGGTATTACAACACGTGAAGATGTGTTCATCAATAAATAAATAATAATATAAATACCATGAACTTAAAATGCCATCTGTCTGTCTGTCTGTCGGACACAGGCTATTTTTTACCACGATAACCGACGTAGATGCGGGCGGAGCTGCGGGCGAAAGCTAGTTATAAAACCAAGTCATCTGCCGCGTCTGTGTCTGTCTGTTCGCGATAAACTTAATAACTACTGCACGGATTTATCCTCGAGGAAAATTTTTGTATATAATTTGACAACTTTAAAATATTTTTAAATACCTAAATTAACCCGTGCAAAACAAGTCTTTTATAAGATCATCGCATCACCAAAATCAGAGTTACAATTTCATTATCTTACCATGAATACTACGCCAGTTTTTATTTCCTGTGACATCAGTGAGACCCACCCACACCGCTCCGAGGTAAACGTAGTTCACTTTGATGATATTCGCAATAGTTTTCGCTTCTTCTTCATCATTTACGATCACCAGGTAACCACCTTCGTCATCACAAGTGACGTTGGCATCAGACCAATTTTTGTCGGTAGTGTGCAAACGATAACATCTGCCCGTGGACGGATAATATTCGTAGCCTGTGAAGGTTAAGACAAGTACATAAAAACAATCTTTCATTTCCTTTAAAATTCAATAAAAGGAATGTAAACAGCATTAAAAAAAACAATAGACGTCAAAAGATATATTTCGGACATCTTCAACACAACGTCATCTATCAAAACTAAGCAGAGCTTGTACATATTATGGGTACTAAACAACTGATTTAAACACATAAACGTAATTTGTTTTTGTAAACACATTCATATTATACATAGAAAACACCCAGACTCCGAAACAAATATTTGTGAATCACACGAATATTTGGTCTGACCCAGGAATCGAACCGAGACCTCTTGATCAGCAGCCGCATACGCTAACCACTAGACCAACAAGGCAGTCATGGCAAGATGACAGGTTGCTATGCAATAAGACGTATTCTTCTTCTTCCTAGCCTTATTCCTAATATTATTTGGGGTCGGCTACTAGTTCAACCGGTTTTACATGAATTTCAGTTTTCACACGGACCGACAGGCATCGGACTTGCGCAATCCTGAGGGTGAAATTCACAAATTGAACTAGTAACACTGACCCCTCGATAACGATTGCCACAGATGTCCATGAAAACCGAGACATTTGCTATGCTAAATAACGTATAAAAAAACAATTGGTAGCTAATGTTTTGATATTATGTTTCAACCAATTTCAATATACTTTAAAAGAATACTCTTATACATGGATATCTTTATAATACTCTTATCTAATACTTCTTTTCAATGTCAATGCGGTCAACACTTCAAATAGTATGTCTCTTTCATCCACAGTTTCTAATCTCAATTCTTAGAAAGGTTTTCGGTCTACTATACCACTATACCATACTGGCTAGAAAGGTTTGTATCAAGTTTTTCTTCTGAATTTAATGCTATCTTCTTCTTCTTTTGATGAGATGGTAACTTTCTGCCAATGCCAAAGTCTTCAACTCGTGGTAATGAATGTAATGTATTTAATGAGTCTTCCAAAAAACAAAAAAAAATGTTGTCCTGTACGATTTGGTCAATTAGTCAGCTTTTATGACACCTACGTCATAAATAGGGGTGGTGACACTGTATTCTTAATCCGTTACCACTGAATGTGATCCTGTATCCTGTACCCATTAAGATTGCTTTAAATATTGTTTCAATCTATTTTTCAACTCATTTTCATTTCTCATTTACACAAGTACTATGTGCTACACTATGTGCTACACTATGTGAATCGTGCCACGGTTAGGGAATGCAATCTCGACTCGAGATCGCAAATTCGATATCTCGCGAGATTAGAAATTACAATCTCGCCAGATCTCAGAATTTTCAGGATCTCGTTAATTAAAATAAAATATTATTTGAAAGAAAAAAGAACCTTTATTCTTTAATATTAGTTACTAAAAAATTAACAGTTTTTGTTTTAAATTCAAATAATCAAAAAGAAAAATATAGCTTAAGGAGATTAGAAAGTTATTACGGGTGATTTTGAAAGTAACTTCTTAAAAAGTGTATTATGAGTGCTATCTTCTAAACCCCATCTAATGTCCGTTGCAATGTCCCAGCTGCTGAAAATGCCCTCTTCGACTCAATTGGTTGGCAGCAGCGTCGCTAAGCGATTTTATGCAAAAAATCTCCCCCTTATTCCTTCACACTCGAATAGATACATTTCTTTTTTTACTTCTGACTGTAATTTACCTAAACTCCTGGATAAAAGGATAAGGACTTTTAGATTCTCTTACGAATCTCATCTAATGCCTCTTGAAGTGACGAATTCATTTGTGCAGCAGCAGCAGCAGCACATAAATTCATATCCTCTGTAATCATAGAAAAAGGCAAGTCATCTTCGCTTTCTGTGTTTGCTACTGTGGTATTAATCACGGTACCAGAAGTTTAGTCTGGTTGTTTACGATGTAATCGTTTCAGTATATTTTTAATTTCTTTTCGTACGAGATATTTTTTAGGCAATTAGAAAGTTTAGAAAATCTCGAACGAGATTGATCCCGAAAAATGTCACGAGATCTCGGTTGATCGAGATCCCACGAGATCGGGATTGCATTTTCTAGCCACGGTACAATTTCATAAAAAAACCATGCTCAATATTATCAGTCTCTAAGCTAAGCGATGGACGGACAGAAAAACTGACATTTAATGAATCAATCTTTCACTGTTGTTTCCTTCTTACCCGACTAACCCAAAGCCAAATGAAGGTTATGAATTTGACAAGCTATGTATTTATGTATGTTCATTTGTTCCATCATACCTCCTCAACTACTTTTTCGACCTGGACAAACAAGATATCGTTAGAAGCGTCTTGATCGTCCGCTGGTAATAGGCTATATGAGGTGTCACTATGTCTTATGTGGTGCCCTTTAGCAGTCATAAAGTACTGTATTAAAAAAAAAAATTAAGATAATCTACATAAGTATATTATGGAGCCCTAAAACATTAAGAAAAGCATACCATCATAGTCACATTCTGGAGTGACGGTCGTTTCTGTTACGGGCTCTGTCGTGGTGACCGGTGCTGCTTCTGTTGGCTTCACTGGCTCTGCTTCTATTGGCTTCACTGGCTCTGCTTCTATTGGCTTCACTGGCTCTGCTTCTGTTGGCTTCACTGGCTCTGCTTCTGTTGGCTTCACTGGCTCTGCTTCTGTTGGCTTCACTGGCTCTGCTTCCTCCGGTTCATCACTCTTCGGTTTCGTGTAACAAATGTAGGGGTATCGGTTCCAACACGGGACTACTCTAATACTGTTACGGTTCATTGCTAAGCAATCACCGTCATGCGGATCTAGCGTATCTATCATATCGAGTACAATATCGGGCAGATCATCAAGGAGAATACCTGAAATGGAATAAGTTTTGTGAGTGTGAAATGATACCATCATACGAAAGAGATGTATATTCCTTAACTATGATGCTATAAAACAACTGCTATAAATTTTGTTCACTGTGTTACACGAGTCTAATTTTGCTCACTGTGTTAAATGCGTCTAATTTTGCTCACTGTGTTAAACGAGTCTAATTTTGCTCACTGTGTTACACGAGTCTAATATTGCTCACTGTGTTACACGAGTCTAATTTTGCTCACTGTGTTACACGGGTCCAATACAAATACGAAAGCCGATTAGAGATGCGCGAGATAGACTGCCTATATTTGGCCATGTTTATAGGTTACTAGCTTACGTCCGATCTCGGTTATAGCGGTAATAAGTAACCTATTTCCTTTCTCAGGCTTTAGACTATTTGAATACAAAATTTAATTTAAATTGGTGCAGTGGTTTTTGAGTTTATCGCAAACAGACAGAAAGACTGTACTGATACTGTAGGTACGTCTAACGTCGGACCTTTAAATAATTCAATCAACAGTCTGTTGTTGATCAATGGAATCCCACGAAAAAGCAAGATTTGGGCTTCGGTAACCTCTCATTTGGTAAAACAACGAAATGATTGTTTTGCACCTGCTTACTGGGAAGACTCCTTGAAGAGTAGGCCCATGAGCATGATTTTTCCACAGTTAAGTTCATACAATTTAAGCCTACTGCTATTTTGGTAATAAGCTCACCTTATACAAACAGCTACTAACCTTCTGCAGTATAAAATGCTGTTTGTGGAGTGTACTTTGCCTTGATACCGATGAAGTAAGGATTAGTGTGATTGTTAACATCGATGTATGACATCATGTGCTTGAGCAACTTCTCATCGATAGGAGAAGCAAGCATTGCACCTGGGAACAAAATGAAAGACAATAGTAAAAGACCTAGTATACATCCGTACTTATCTATATCTACACTATTATATAAAGAGGTAAAGTTTGTAAGTTTGTGACGTTGTAAGGGGTAATCTCTGGATTTACTGAACCGATTTTGAAAATTGTTTTACCAATAGAGGGCTACGGTATTTGTGAGTGACTTAGGCTATATATTAACCCGAAAAATCAATACTATATGTCCCCGTGCGGAGCTGAGGTGAGCGACTAATATTAAAATAAATTCGAAAGTTATTGTTTATTTGTCTGTCCGTCTGTTACGATTTGAATGAATTTATATATAGAGATAAGTCATGTCAGATTCGTACCGATAAAAAAAGAACCCCGTGTCGAACACCAGTAGTCAGGGAACCAGGAGGAAATAGGATGGAAATCTTCCAGTCACCGAAGAGCTGACCAGACTAGAAGCAATATTCTAAATGGACCCCTTCCATTTGGGAACCCTGTTTAAACCTTTCTACCCCACAAAAGTGCTTGTGATCATGGTGTGCGATCTCCGTCGGTACTTGTCCCGCGGTCTCTGCCATCTAATAACTTGCACGCATAAAGAGACGGCAGAGTTTCATACGCTCTCGCATTGTATAATGGCCGCAGTCATATTACCGAGCGAAAGAATCCCTACTCTGATGGCCGCCACGAAATCACTCCTCAGCTCCCCCACACTGGACATTCTTTCAGCGTGTGTAGCGACGTGTCCACGGTCCGGCCATTGCAGTAGTAACATTGACTCCTTGTGAATCAGACACAGGCTATTTACGCAGTAACTTTTTCCAGTGATCACTTGCATCAGTCGGTATGAGAGGGTCCCGTGATGCCTTACAAGCGTGTCTTATCACTGCAATCACTATTTGGATAAAAATATTTTGTTGATGTATAAAATTATACCTAAATTCTACTAGAATTAAGTCTTAAATGAAGGAACCTGATATTACCGGCATTTTCACATCGTTTCTTGGCGTCCTCCCACGTTGCCACCACTTTCTTTTGTGCTATGGACCTTTGCACATCCTCCCTGAATATGTATTTGCCATGAACGATATCTGTAAAGAGAATATACTTTTTTCATTAGCAGCATATAATAATGGACTGTAAAATTCCATTGCGTATGGTCTAAACCCTCCACTGAGAGGAGACCGAGCCCAGCAGTGGGACGTTATGGGTTTTTGATGATGCACTTACATCAATGTTAAAAATTGAAACACATATTTAATGTCTACCTATATAAAAACAAAGAGAACTCACAATAAAATTACTTTTTACCATCGAGATTATAAATTATACTTACGTAGATAGTAGATAGGTAGTACATAATATCTCGATGCCTTTTACACACAAAAGAAAATGTTTTTAAATAATCATGCAACAAACAGGTACCTACGTAGATACACCAGTTAAACTAATAGCATTATTACGTGTAAAACATAAAGAATAAAGCCTTACCAGACGATATCAAAATGACATATGTAAACAACGTGAATAGTTTAGCACTCCACATTATCTTGGCACAGCGTCTTGCCCCCGAGAAGTGTAATAACATAATGATATGAGGCTTTTTATAACAGCGTTTGTGATAAGCTGGGGTCAGATGTCAGAAGCTACAACATAATTATGATAACGTATTTTGTAAGATGCGGCCACAGGATGCGGCTCTAAGTTGAAGTTGTTGAATTATGGATTAAATTATTAAAATGAATGATCGGAATAGAGAGTGAATGAATGATAAGAAACGAATCTGTTGAGTTAGAATGAGTAATTCTTAATTAGATCAACAATAGTACATAACTAGATATCCGGTCGGTGCAAAAAAAACGTCTCGTTAAATAACAGCTCACTTGAGATGTGAGCTCCTATTTTTGTTTAGTTCACTTGAAACACAGCCAATGTAAACACGTCTCACAATGCCGCAGTGTGTGTTCAAAAGTTGCAAACATAATGCACGAAAGCAATTAAACAGCCGGACTATCTTACTTTCGGTAAGTACATGAAGTATAAGTTATATTTTAAGCTTTAAACTAATAAATAATCTAAAATTTTGAACCAAATTACCGACTTTAAACTACTGTTACATATGTTTGGCCAAGGCTCGCCAACACATGAACAAACTTTTATTTAACAGAACAGTAAATGCATGGAGTAGATTTGTGTTGTAATAATTTTTAAAAAGTTTGTTAGCTGAGCTTCAAAAGCTGTTAGTTATAATTGGTAATTGCTGCTGTTGTGTATGTTTGTTGGAATCTCATAAGATACTTGGCTTTCCTTTTTTATCTTAGCTTTCCTAGCAATCCAATCCACAGTGATGTCGTCAGCACGAAGACCCGTCCCTGGTTCAATAGCGAGTGCTCTCATGCGGTTGCACTTAAGCAATCAGCCTATCGTGCATGGGCCAGGGCCCCCGCTCAAGGCGACCCTGACATCGATCACTTCAAAGCAGCGTTTAACAAAGCCACAAGGAATTGCAAGAGGGCTTACAAAAGAGCGAATGCCCAGCGCATTGCGCAGATTGGTCAGGAACTCATTTCACACCCTACGGGTAGCCGTAAGTTCTGGCGACTGGCTAAAGCTGTGCAAGCTAACCACTGCCAGCCTTCGCAACCACCGCTGAAATATCCCGACGGAACACTTGCTCATGAGCCGCAAGAGAAAGCGCAGTTGCTTGTCGATCTCTTTGCGGCTAACTCCCGAATCGATGACCGTGGCGTGCATCCGCCTACGATTCCGATCTGCGACTCCTCTATGCGGGACATTCGTATTCGGCAAAGGGATGTCTTTGTAGAGCTGCGGTCACTCGACATTCGGAAAGCCAGGACCCGACGGTATCCCAGCGGTGGTTTTCAAGAACTGCGCCCCAGAGTTGTCTTCTGTATTGACGCGCTTGTATCGGCTGTCTTATTCCTCAGGAATTGTCCCGGAGGCCTGGAGAGAGGCGAATGTTCAGCCTGTCCCCAAAAAAGGCGAGCGCTCCGATCCGGCCAATTACCGACCAATAGCCATCACTTCCATTCTCTGCAAGGTGCTCGAACGGATCATCAACAGACAATTGGTCAAGTACCTAGAAGATCACTCCCTACTAAATGATCGGCAATATGGATTTAGGCCGAACCGATCTACGGGTGATCTTTTAGCGTATGTAACACACCTTTGGTGTGAGGCTATTGATAGGCATGGCGAGTCATTGGCAATCAGCCTCGACATGGCTAAGGCCTTTGATGGGGTCTGGCACCGGTCGCTTCTCTCCAAACTTCCCACATTCGGCCTACCCCGCAAACTCTGCGACTGGATCGCCGCCTTCCTGCACCAACGCCGCATTAGGGTCCTTTGCGACGGCGCGGCCTCTGATTTTAGACAGGTAAACGCTGGTGTACCTCAGGGCTCCGTCATGTCGCCCACACTGTTTCTTCTGATACTGTGTTGTTTAACATATGTTTTTTTCATTTGTAAGAGACAGGAGTAATTTCTTGCTTTGCTCAATGATATTATAAAAAAAGGTAGATATCGCACTATCGCGCGAATATTGTTGCGGACAAATGTAGACAATCGTCGTGATTTCATTTAATCGGCTAATAGAAGCTAGCGAATAAACACGTTGTCAGAGCGTTTCCGTGAAGTGCTAATTATTATCAAAATGCCGAGCTGTGTGTTAGGAAGGTGTGAAAACTATGGTTCCAAAGTAAATAAAAAGGAAGAGTAAGAAGTAAGTACATACCACGGGTAAGTATTTATAAGTAACTACGCAATATTTGTATTTTGTCACGGTTTTGTTTCCAGTATTATTGAAGACGCCTTACTGTGTTTTTATATTGTTATTGAAACTAAATCGATAATAATTTTCTTCGTTGTTTTATTATTACTACATACATTTTTTACGACACTCATTACGATACTGATTGGTACTTTTAGCAAATGGCGATATTCAATGTCATATCTGTATCAATTTTAACGAGTTAGTCCATAATTTTACTACGAACCTCAAAGTGCAACTCGCAAGAGATAGCTATCTCTTTCTTTACCATGCATTCCGTATTATCTTTTGCATTCGTAATCGTAATGTATGTATACACCTATAAATAAGTACGTCATGTCATACCGCAACAATATCGAACGCCGTTTAGTATGAAAGTAACCTATCTTTCTTTATAATATCATTGGCTTTGCTCATTTTATGTAACGAATGATCGTAAGTATTAGATAATGTTTTGGAGATTTGTGACTTTATTACAAGGTGCCTTAGTTGTAATTAGGTTGAACTTAAAACTGTTTTAAAACATTTTCTCTGTTTGTTAGTAAACAAATGTTAAAATTCATGCGGACAGTTTTTGCTTTAAATTTCTACGTGTCGTTATACCTAGTTAAATTTCATTCATCTACGGTTAATTCAATTCGAAAACCGACATATACGCGATTGGATTCGGTTGAGAGTACCCGCAAAAGCTAGTACACAAATCATATTGTGAATCTTGTTTTAGTAATTATTAGCCTCACCAATCTAAATTATAGTGAATTAATTATATCTATTAAAGTTATTTCTTAAATTATTTTATGATCTAGGTAATTTAAAATAACAAATAGCTGGTTAAAAAATTAACATGCATAAAACAGTTTATTAAGTTGTCATAAAACCGAAAATCTAATTGTAATAATAATTAGATATATCCTTTGAAGAAACAAACATATTTAATTGTGCAATACAAGCATATGAATATTTGGATGAATATGTGTTATGATTAGGTTGACAAGTGTTACACTAAAATTACGAAAAATAATTTTATTTGTGGTACTTCACCCTTTTTTTTCGCGTCTTACCCATGATGTGGGATATCATTAAATAGGCCTCTCGCAAATAGAACTGTAAATCAAAAGATGTTCGTAGCAATGTATTTAATATGGTACTCCAAATAAAAACATTTATGGTGATTTTATTTTAGCACTTTGTCGATGTGATAAAAACACATATGCATGCAATATTTAATTTTTCTAGCACTAACCGTTTGGACGGTAAGTCGAGGACGAACGGACGGACATCAAATCAAATCAAATCAAACCATTTTATTTCAAATAAACCTTACAACGGCACTTTTGAAACGTCAAGTAGTCAGTCAGTAGTCAGTCGTGAAGCTAATCGTCTGTTCCAATTCGTAGATCCTATGGAGAAGAACAGACAAGAAACTCCATGGACACTCTTTTCCAACATTGTTTTTACAATTTTTGGTTACATTGTTTAAGGCATTTTATTAAATGTGAGGACAATGTAACGATGCTGATATTTACACAGGTAGTGTCCAAAAACAATTAAACAATAAATAGAAGTTGTGAGATGACCAGCCCCGACTGGCGGCGCCCGTATCACGAGCATGACCCATGCACCAGCCATCGTCCAGTTCAACCATATCGTAGGGAGCCGAACGACCCGCTACACACGCCACCGCCAGCAGGACTTTTGAGCGAGCATGACATACTCACAACCGCCAGTCAACAAACTTATGCTACCAGTGACTACAAAGTGCTCACATGTACAATTCAAAATGTTCGCAGTTATACAATAATAAAAACCATTTATAATTATGCTACTCTCTAAGAATGCGATAAATATTTGGATCATGTCAATGAAAAGTAATTTATTAAGCAATAATGATATTACAAAAAATAATAATAATATAATGTCAAACAAGATACAATTAAAATATCAATAATCCATGTCGGAAATATGGATATCCAATGTCAAAAAAAAATTGAAATATAAGAATGTCAATTATTATGATAAAATTAACATATGTCAAAAATACAAACTATCTTCTTGACATGACGATACTATGAGGATTCCAAGTCATGAATACAGAACCCTAAAAAGAATAGTCATATTTATGTTAGATACAAGCTTATTATTCCGAATTACTTCAAGTTGTGAAGTTTGCTGTTTGTTCATTCATGTCCTAGTCATTCATGTACCAGCAGTCATAAACTGACTAATGGTATCTTGGTATATTAAGGGGATGGATCGTGTTAACTAAGTTTAATTTCAATGCGTTGAAGTGATATTACATACTTACATAAGTGGCTCGTATTATAGACATAAAGGTGTGCCTATTTTCAACTCCATTTGTCTCTCGCTTTGATAAGAAAGGAAGTAGACTTTTTATTTTTACAACTTCTACAGTTTTTTCCTGATGCATTTCGTTCCGGTTCTAGGACCGTATCATTTACTCGGGATTTCCCAGGTATCATAAATCGGTGTGTTCGTGAGTCACTACTATTGATCCTTGTGTACAAAAGTTGTAGTGGTGTACGTGTGGGGTGAGTCGATCTCACAGAAAAAAACTTTTTGAGATAAGATGTTGATAAATTTTACTTTTATATAGCTATCGGACGGGTTTTACCCTCCAACCGTTTCAGTGGCCAGCCGCAATGAAGGGACGCGACGTCCACGTGTACCGTACGTCGCCTAAATAGATAATTTTACCAGGTCACACATCAGTGCGGGTAGGCACTGGGAGGAGTCAGGATCTCGTAATAACAGTATTCCCGAATCCCTTCCATATCAGGTACAGTGTGGCACATCGTGTATTTTTAATAGGTCCGATTTCGATACACCACCACGTCGAAAGCGCCGATGGGGTGGGGGTTTCCACACGTGAAAAAAAGTGTGCGTCTCGAGACATCCGATAGAAGTAAAAACTTAAACTAATCCGGTAGCGTCTGTCCGATATACGAGTCCGAATAGCATTGTGGGTTGGAGTGAAAGAGAAGGAATCTGCCTAACACTGTCGTATGCGTGAGAGAAAGGGAAGCCAAAAAGACTGGCGTCGTAACGCGTTACGTAACGAAGCGGTATACCTTCCCATATGAAGTTATCGCTTCAAAAATTTGTTGTGGGGAAATGCTGCTGACATTCAAAGTATCTTTGTGTTGCAAAAGAGAGCTATTCGCGCAATTTATAATCTCAGTTATAGGCAGTCACTGAGGGATAAGTTTAAAGAAATTGGTATTATGACAGTCGCATCTCAATATGTATATGAAAATCTAGTGTATGTTAAGAAAAATATACATTCATTCACAAAGTTTAGCGACATTCATAATATAAACACTAGAAATAAAGATAAACTCGTGTTGCCAACGACTAGACTACAAAAAGTAAGCAAGTCATTTCGATGTCAGGGTGTGAGATTCTACAATAAGATTCCAAGCAAATTTCATGAATTAAGTATTAACAAATTTAAGTCCGTAATTAAACAGAAACTGTGTGATAAAGCTTACTACACAGTTACTGATTTTTTAAATGATAAATTTGCTTGGGAGTGATGCTGCTCGCTCCCACAAGTGATGAACATTTAAATTTTGTTCTAATTTGTATTTAATTTATTCTAATTTGTTTAGTTTTTCGTTGAAATTGAATTGTATAGTATTTTTTTTTTTTTTTGTGTAAGTTTGTAAATGTGAGTATAGTGTAGGCTTGTAATGTTAGTTTATATTTTAGTAATTTTCTGGTGGTTTTGAGTGTTTCCACGGCCTACTCAAGTGTCCTGCTGGCGGCAGTGTCGTGTTCCGGTTTGTGGATCCTGACTACATCGGTTAGGCTACACGATGGCTGGGGCCCGTGTGCCGTCTGTATGGACAGGTCGACTCAAAACTATGGTTCTTTCTTCAAAAGGCCAACCCAGACTCTATACTGCACTCACATAGTTCTCTTTAATATTGTACACGGACTTAAAAAAAAAAAGAAAAAAAGACACCTCTGTGGTTTGTTTCGGCGTTTCTTCCCAGAGTGAGTCGTAGGAAATGCCGGCGCCTTCTAGCTATAAGTCCGACTTGTAAAAATGTCTGAAAAGATTTACTTACAGAAATAAATATCATTTATCATTTATCATAAAAGTTTAAAAAAATAACCATGAACGCCCCAAATAAAGAGGGGAAAGTGTTAATTGATGGTTTTAGTTATTCACTCTTAGATGACTCCTTATAGCATAAGAAGTATTATCAGATAGATGTAAGTTTAGATAATTATTTTTAAAAATAACGTGTATACAATCCACAGAGTATTTAGGTAATATGAAATCTTGAAGTCCGACAACAGTTGTTACAGAACTTCGATGTCACGAATAGTACTTAGATGGTGGCAAGTCCAATGGCAATCGGACCACGTTAAAAGTTAAAGTTCAGTTGTCGTAGTAGGCTTAAATTCCACTAAACAAGTTTGGGAAATAGGTTCGCAGAAAGAAAATACACAATTAAATGTATTTAGTAAAAGTTTAATATAAAACGGATAAATAGAAAAAGGTTTGGTAAAAATTTAGTAAAAAGTATTGTCATGTTGAAGAAAACACCCCATTATTTTATTTTTAGTGACAAATAGTAAGAGGTACGTAAGTCAGAATTCAGACATCTTTCTCACATATAGCATTTAATTCAAAGATACAAGAATACTGTAGTAAAAGACTATCTGTTTTGAGGCCGCCACAGCTTCTCTCATTAGAAAGACTCATGGAGTAATTAGTCCACTGGCGATATAGATTATCAAGATTATCACCTGAAAAGAAGAAATAGGCAAGTTATTCTTGACCCGATTACGACATTGGAGTTCAGCTTACGTAAATAGGAGTTTTATTTTATTTCATTTTTTTGAGGAGAGAATTCACGCTTCAGAAACATATTCTGTTTCGTACAGGATTCTATACATACGAAACAGACCCAAAGTAGACATAGACTAAGAACAACATTTTATGGAGTACACACAGTGTTGTCTCACGTGGGCATCAAACCCATCGACATGGTTTGATTTCTTCTACTACTACTTCGTCAAAAATCTTTAAATAGACATTCTGATTTAATTTCAAAATACCTACTCTCAGACAGAACAAAAATGATCTTGTTCAGGATACAATAGCTACCAAATCGGTGGGAATCGAACCCACAACATTTGTCTTAACAGTTAAATTCGCTAATTACTAATCCAAAAGGTCCACTTTCTTCTTGTTTCAAAGACAACTCCCGCATTAGGAATATAGATCCTGTGTGGCCGGGGTTTTTACAAACATACATGAAACAGACACAAAGACTTGTAGATCACACAAAGTGTTGTTCCATATAGGGTTTTAATCCACTCAGTGTAGGAGAAAGTGGCATGAAAACTGCTTTAACGAAACCAACTATCCAGTCAAGTACATATAAGTTTCTCTTACTCACCGCGAACTGTTTTCCAAGCGCCATAGCCCTCTTCATCTTGGATGCCTACCCACGCTGCGGAGGTAAAAATCCTGCGTCCAAAACGACGAATGAGTTCTTTAGCTTCGGTCTCATCATTCACTATGGCTAGATACGCTCCTTCTTTAGTACATTTGCGATTGGCTTCATCCCACATTTGCGTTCGCTCATGGATTTTGTAGCATCCAATATTTTGATAGAACTGGTATCCTAGAAATTGAAAATGAATTTAAATTGCTCGTGACGAAGGTTAGGAAAGCAGAATCAGCTCTGCTTCCCTAGCCTTTGTAAGTCTCTACAGTGGTATTCTTCATTAGATAATTTCTTTCAGTTTTTTAACCATGCCAAGTATGTTTAAATTAATAGGTTTACGAGCAGAATACTTTTTTATTTCAAGAAATCTTTTAATTTGTAATACTAAGTGCTTATGTACAGATTTGTAAATTTATTTTGTAACATCAACACAAAGGGAGAATCCTCCGACCAGGCGAGCTCATCATACCTAGAGAGCCACTTCGCAACGGTTGATTTTGGGATGTTATATATATGCCAATCGGCGCGAGAATTTCTCTATCGCGATTCAGGATTAGTAATTACTCCGTATAATTCATGCCTTATTTCTTTGTGGTTCAGTGTTCCTTCGTTAGATGGCGATGTTGTATGTTTTTAGCTCGCACTAGTATGTGGAAGTCGCCACAGATTAATCTTTTTAAACGATTCAAGTCATGGGCGAAATTCCACTACCAAGTTATCTTGTCTAATACGAAAATAAAGGTTTTCTTAGAACTGACGATGCTACTCCGATGCTTTTACAAGCAGCACACTTTAAACTTATCTATATATATAAAAATGAATTGCTGTTCGTTAGTCTCACTAAAACTCGAGAACAGCTGGACCGATTTGGTTAATTTTGGTCTTGAATTATTTATAGAAGTCCAGAGAAGGTTTAAAAGGTGACATATAAAAATTATTTGCATTTTTTTATTAATATGTTTCCTTTTGTTTGTTTTAAGTTTATTTCATACAAGTGGTTTGTAAGTTGTATTTCGTGGTAGTAAGTTAGTGTAAGATAAAATTATATTAATAAATACCTTTTCCTCTACATTTGGAAGCGTCCAGTACTCTTGGTTTGGGCGTCACATTCTCTGAAACGACTGTCGCGTTAACCACCTCCACTGTCGTATCTTAAAAGGCAATTGTAATCATTATCAAATGGTAATCAATTAACAACCCATAACGTCCCACTGCTGGGCTCGGGTCTCCTCTCAGGAGAGGGTTAAGGCCATACGACCCCACGCTGGCCAATTACGGGTTGAGGACTGATTAAAGTGAGCTGTGGCACTGCCAAGATGCTTTGTCCTATTGACAAAGGTCCTATTTCAATAATTAATAAATAAATAAAAATTTAGGACATCTGACACTCAACATCATCTAGTCCCAAGCTAAGCAGAGCTTGTATTATGGGTACTAGACAACTGATATAAATATTTATACATACTTTTATTTGTAAATACATATGTACATAATCTTTATCTTTATATATATAATTCTTGTGTGAGTGTGTATGTCACTGAACTTCTCTCAAACGACTGGACCGATTTTGATGAAATTTTTTGTGTGTGTTCAAGGGGATCTGGGAATGGTTTAGATTCGCAATTGGACCCGGTAGGTGGCGCTGCGATCAAGTTCTGGAATTTTAAAGTTGGGCGGTACGAAGTTCGCTGGGTCAACTAGTATACATAGAAAACACCCAAACTCTGAAAAAAATATTTGCAAAACATAAAGACGTTTGGCCCTCCTCACCTCTGAACTGAATGTCAGTTAGATATTTTAAAATGTTTTGGAAAATATATTATTTTTCTATCTTATTCTAATTACTTATGGCGCATGTTGAAAGCTTTTAAACTGGCACTTCTTCATACAGAGTACAGAGAGGCGGTACTTCTTGTCTCTACTATTCAGACCACAGATAACTTATAAACAAATCAGAGACAAAATATATATCTTACCTGATGTACTTGACAGCGCAATACCACAGATAATTAAAATAAATAATTTGAGATACATAATGTTGGCGGGAAGACTTCACAATTACTACTGTTTTAGAAATATCAGTGTTCTTATATATTTACACTGAATTGTTTTCTTGACACCGAGGGTTAAAAGCCATCTCTCGCTTGTTAGGAATAACCTTTTGTGACCCCTTGTAGATATGAAAGATAAACGCGTATGAAGATTTAAATATTATTTTGAAATTGTGAAATTTTCTAAATATTACTTTGTTGAAAACTTAGATTTTCTGACAATAATATACAGAACAAACAGACGACCATCCTAATAATGACAGCATTATTGGTGTCGTATTTTGTTGGTGAGTGTGAGACGGGATTCCCAATCATTCTGCATCATTCTCAATGATGCAGAATTATCTAATAATTGGGAAACCCTACTGCAAAGGCGGCGGATATTGAGGAAAAGCGAAGGGAGCTTGTCGCTGAGCTCGACCTGGTTCTGAGCCGTATTTCTCAATGGGGTGAAGAGAATTTGGTCGAGTTTAACGCAAAGAAAACATAGGTGTGCGCGCTCACTACAAAAAAGTCTCCATTCCTTCCTCTTCCCACTTTTCAGAACACTCAACTGCCACTACACAGGACAAGCTCGGTATCGGTATGGATATTTACCGGGATCTCAACCGACGGGAGTACATTGAGAGCGTCACCAAGGCGGCCTCGCAGAAGCTAGGTGTGCTCAACAAGGTGAGACGGTTCTTCACGACGGAGCATTTGTGTCTGCTCTACAAGACCCAAGTTTGTTCCTGCGTGGAGTATTGTTATCACCTCTGCGATGGATATGCGCAGTACTTGCTTGACGCTCCGGACCGGTTGCAGCGGCGAGCAGTCCGCATTATAAATAGTCCCGAAACCACCGAGTTCCTTGAGCCACTGCAGTTACGGAGAGACATCGCCTCTATGGCGGTCCTCTATCGCCTTTACCATGGAGAGTGTTCTGAAGAGCTCTTCCAACTGATCCCTCCTTCTCCCTTCCTTTACAATGCAACACGTGCTGGACTCAGAAGTCACCGCTTTAGAGTGGAAGAAATACGCACCAGAACAAAACGGTTCGGCTCTTCTTTCCTATGCCGAGCAGCCAGACTGGAACTCACTACCAGCTCACGTGTTTCCTTCCCACTATGATCCTGGCTCCTTTAAGCGAGGCGTGAAAAAGCATCTCACTAAGCCGCCATAGTGTGGGCCGCCATACATTATTGTCTGCATTCGCAGCAAGTGTGGTGGCCCCCTTTCTTGGATTCTGCTCATGCTTTCCATCAGGGTAGAGTCACTTTGGATGGCTTAATATAAAAAAAAACTAACAAGGCCGCCATGGCATGGGTCACCATGCAACATTGCCTACTCTCACAATGAGGATGGTGACCTCTACTCCTGGATTCTACTCATGCTTTCCATCAGGCAGAGTAGAGTCACTTTGGTAGGATAAAAAAAAAATAAAAAAAATATTATATATCAAAACCAGGTAGGTCCAATCTAAGTCAAAAGTTGAAAATGGAAGAAATATAGGTACTTTTCGCTGCCCTTTTTAGGGTTTCGCAGTTCATGACACGAAGAAGCCCTTATAGTTTTGTCATGTCCGGCCGTCCGACCATCCTAGACTCACCCTCCAAATAGTTAATGCTAGAAAAATGAAACTTCATATGAATAAGCCTCTTTATCACGTAGAAAACGGACTAATTTTTATTTGAGGTACCTCCCCTACACCAAAATTTACACGGTTACCCCATCGTGTAGGGTACAGGCCTAACCTATTATTTAATAAGCTTAATATAAAAGATGCATTAACAAGGATTTCAAATGTTATCTATCCAAGAAAATTATCGGCTGCACATCCGAATACATAAGTACACTAGTTTTTTACTGAGCTAGTAGGTCAGTACAAAAACTAATGTACTTATGTATTCGTTAAAACGGCGGTCATTTTGAGCATTTTATTTCATAGATCATTTAAATGTAAATTATGCTTGTCTGTATCTAAAATACATATTAAAATGATTTATTTCCGTACAAATGTATGGGAAAAGTTTTTTGCGATTTCTGACATTTCTAGTACTCAAACCTCAGTCGATCCAGTAGAGACTTTTGATCGTTATAAGAAACATGATCGATTGGCATCTAAAAAAGTTTTTGTTTAAAATGACCATTTTCTTGCTGGCTGTACATTTTTTCCAAAATCTGTAAATGCAGTTCAGAATATCTTAAAAAATTATGGATGGTCTTCTAATAGCGTTTTCCTGTAACTATAATGGTTAAGGTACCTGCCCTTACTATCCCGTCTCATAAATTCACCCTGTATATGTATATAACTAAATCATTAGACTCCCAAAAAAATGATGTTTATGTATTTATATCAGTTGTCTTGTACCCATAATACAAACTGCTTAATTAGGGACTAGATGGCATTGTGTGTAAGAAATGCGATGTCCAAAATATGTATTATTCTTTATTCTAATATTTGCGGGCACTGACTTCCCAATAACGATTGCTTCAGACGTTCATGACAAACGGGACCGACGGCTTAACGTGTTCACCTAGACAAGAGCTTGAAACTGGACGAAACTCAAACAGTCCGGGTTGTTATCAAGAATTTCCCAAATCCCAAAAACACTTTTGGCCCAACCCGGTAACCGAATCCGAGACCTCTTGACGAGCAGTTGCATAACTAACCGCTAGATCAACGGGCCAGTTTTGAGATAGCAAACTTTAATCATCACTTATTGGTTGTCCAGAAAATATTGTAGATTATGGAAATATTATATTATATACTGCCTCGTTGCTCTAGTGGTTAGCGTATGCGACTGCTAATCTCGGGTTTCGGATTCAAATCCCGGGTCGGGCCAAAAAGTGTTATTGGGTTTTTCTTAGAAAAATCCTAATAGTAGCTAGGAGTTAGGAAGTACGGCGGTGATTCACGCCCGTGCCTCGGAGAGCACGTAAAGCCGTCGGTCCCGGTTGTCATGAACATCTATGGCAATAGTTATTGGGAAGTCAGTGCCCTCAAATATACTGACAACTAGTTGAATCTTCAAATTTCAGTTCTCCCTTAGGTATGCGGAGGTCCGATGCCAGTCGCTCCATGGAAAAACTGAAATTCAGGTAAAACCGGTTGAACTAGTAGCCGACCCCAAATAAACTTGGGAATAAAGGCTAGGAAGAAGAATGCAAGATTGACTATATCTATCCAAGAGAGCATTCCAGAGTTTTCCTTTTTAGGGTATACCTGGTTCCTCGGCCAACAAGTACCAGAAACAGCATGTGGTTCTTGTTCGGTTTCAGTCCGACATAACTACCAGTAAGTGATTAATGGGGAAGCCCGCAGAAACACTAAAAAAAAACGGGGAAAATAAAAACTTTTATTTCTCTTCAACCTTTAATTTAGCAGCAGAAATCAGAATTTTTCTTAACACCACGAATTGTCGAGTAATTCTTTTATTCGAGGTATTGTTTTAGAAGTCTTTTTCACAAGCATAATATAATCCATCCAGACAACTATTGTCAGTCAGTGTGATATCTCGCTTCAAGGCCGCACAAGATTTGAATTCCAAATAGTGGGCCCTGGGCTTGGACCAGACGTTGAAAATTTCATTTTGAGGATGACCTGAAAAAGAAAACGATTATTTTCATATATTTCGAAAAACTGTTCTCTCTTCACGGCAACTTGTTTTAAGGAAGTCCTTCAAAGATGTGCATCGATGCATATAAAGATACTTGTTTCCATGCCTCTATTCTGGATCCTTTAGGCAGGACGTGATATAAGCTGGCTGCCATAGTGTGAGCCACTATGCTGCATTATTTCCATAATTTCCAACAGGCAGAGTATAGTCATTTAGGCAAAGAAAAAAAGATGCTTCGTTTTAGGTTAATAATTTAAGTATCACTAAATGAAACAGCAGATTAGTAGATAGTAGAGCTACGCTGATTTCGGCAGGAATGGGCCGGCTCGACCGGGACAGTACTACCCTCACACAGAAGACCATCCTAATAATGACAGCAGTTTTGCTATCGTATTTCGTTGGTGAGTGAGTGAGACCGGAGGCCCAATCATTCATGCTTCTAGAGGCCGGGAGAATGATGCAGAAATATCCGACCAGGCCGCCATGGTATGGGTTACCATGCTGCATTGTTTACCCTCACAATGAGCATGATGACCCCTAATCCTGGATTCTACTAATGCTTTCTATCAGGCAGAGTAGAGTCACTTTGGTAGGCTTAAAAACGAGTATGTAAATATATAAAAAATAACAAATGTAAAGATATGTTTCTGTTTATGTTAATCTGACAAAGTAATTTTACCCAGTCTGATGGAAAGCATGAGTAGAATCTCATAGTAGTGGTAAGCATACTCATTGAGGATATAGACAAGCAGTATATTAAATCTCACTATGGCAGGATACTGAGGTGCTTCTGTATCATAAGCCTCCTGTCTCACACTCGCCAACGAAACTCAAGAGTACGAATTGTGTGATTTTAGGTTGGCTTATTTTAGCTTGTGTAGGTCTGTCCTAGGACCACTCCTGTGGAACATGGGATACGACTGGGCCCTACGAGGGCGTCTCCCCCCCGGGCTGGGTGTGATCTGTTACGCAGACGACACCCTGGTCACGGCCCGGGGGGCAAACTTTGAGGAGGCGGCGCGCCTGGCCACCACGGGAGTCTCCCGGGTGGTCGGGCGCATCGAGGCGCTGGGTCTACGGGTGGCCCTGGACAAGACGGAGGCCCTATTATTTCATGGGCCCCGTCGCGGTCCGCCCGCCGGCGCCTCGATCGAGGTCAACTCGGTCCTCGTACCGGTCCGGGCCCAGATGAGGTACCTGGGTCTGGTCCTCGACGGTAGGTGGCTCTTCGACGAGCACTTCCGACAGCTTGGTCCTAAGCTGGTGGGCACTGCCTCCGCCCTAGGGCGACTTCTGCCCAATTTGGGCGGGGCCAGTGTCCCCACTAGGCAGCTGTACACGGGGGTTGTCCGGTCGATGGCACTTTACGGTGCACCGGTGTGGGCGGCGGCTCTGTCCGCCCAAAACAGGGCGCGCCTCTGGCGCCCCCAGCGGATACTGGCGGTCAGAGCCATACGTGGATACCGCACGGTGTCCACAGAGGCGGCGTGTGCCTTGGCCGGAACACCCCCGTGGGATTTGGAGGCGGAAGTGCTCGCCGAAGTTTATCGGCGAGTGGCTGACTTCCGGGCGGAGAATGGCTTTCGCCCTCCGCCCGAGGACGTGCGCGAGTGGCGCGAAGCCGCTCGCCGAGCCACCATGCAGAGATGGTCGTTCCGGCTGGAGACCCCACGTGCTGGCTTTGCCGCCGTGGAGGCTCTTCAGCCGGTCATCGCGGAGTGGGCAGGGCGGCAGCACGGGACCCTTTCCTTCCGGCTGACGCAGGTACTTTCCGGGCACGGTTGCTTCGGAAAGTACCTGCACTCGGTCGCTAGGAGGGAACCGAGTCCCGCCTGCCACCACTGCGACTGCAGTGAGGACACGGCCCAGCACACGCTGGCGGTCTGCCCCGCTTGGGCGGCGCAGCGCCGGGTCCTCACTGCAGTCATCGGAGGGGATCTCTCGCTGCCGGCCGTCATAAGATCGATGGCCGGCAGCGACAGTTGTTTTACCGCGGTCGCAACCTTCTGCGAGGACGTAATCTTGCAGAAGGAGGTGGCGGAGAAGGCCCGGGAGGATTCCATCCAATCGGACCCGATCCGCCGCCGGCGCCCCGGGCGGCGGAGGCGCGCATACCTGCGTCTCATGCCGCCCTGAGAGTGGCCGCGGATGGGCGGGACGGGTTTCCCGTCCGTCCGCAGTGGAGGCCAACCGCGAGGGGGCGACGTCCGCGTGTGACCGGACGTTGCCTAATTAGAGAGTAAAGTTTGAGATGGTGCCCGCAACAGTGCGGGCAGGCGCCGGTTGGAGTCCAGAAGGAAATCCCCTCCCTGGACTCCTTCCAATACAAAGGCGCAGAGAGGGTCACACCGTGTGGTTTTAGTCGGTTCAAGTCCGACACACCACCCCGCCGTAACCCCCGACGGGGTGACGGTCCGCGGGGATTTCCACACGTTAAAAAAAAAAAAAAAAAAAAAAAAAAAAAAAATTTTAGCTTGTGTAAGTATCCTGGTCGAGTCAGAAAATTCATGTTGAAATCAGGATGTCGTAGCTTAGTCAAATGGCGTCTAGATAGCACCACAGAATACATAATAGTTCCCGTACAGAAGACTCACTCCGAAAAGTAAATTAAAGAAATAGGACCCTTGGTCTCATAACATTAAGTTCAATTCAGATTGCACAGCGCCGAAGTACCTACGATTATATTTACCTACAATTGCGTCTCTTTCTATTGTGTAACTCTTATCTGTTCTGACGGACGTGACGCATATCGTGCGTAAGCGACAACCCATCGGAATGGCCGGCCGGGCAGGCAAGTGGTCAACTATACCTAAAGTGCAGAGTGACACCCCCTGATAGTACTTCGAAAATTAATGTATGTTTTGGTTTATGAGGACAAAAGAGCTGACGGGACAACTCAAGAAGCAAGTTGTGTTGCCACTATTTGAGTGAACTATTTTCCTGCAATGCAATGGTGAACTTACCATGAGAACTGCTCCAATGACCGTTCGAATTTCTGTCCCGATGTCCAACCCACGCTTGGTCCACGTCTAAGCTGTTGAGGATGCTAGCGACAGCTTGAGCTTCCTTCTCGTTGTTTAAGATCGCTAGATATGCATTATCGTTGTTGCATAAGGCGTTGGCTTGAACCCAGGGTAAGAGACGTTTGTACACCTTGTAACAACTGCCCGTGGGGAAGTACGTGTATCCTGTCTCTAGAAACAAGTTATAAAAAAATAAAATAAAATACTTGAATATTTCGGATATCTGGACACACAACGCTATCTAGTCCCAAACTAAGCAGAGTTTGTATTATGGGTACTAGACAACTGACATAAATACATAAACATACTTTTTTTTTGTAAATACATACATATTATACATAGAAAATACCCAAACTTCGAAACAAATTATTGTGGATCACACAAACATTTAGTCTGACCTGGGAATGGAACCCGTTTTATATTAGATAAATAATAAATCCAGATGATCCAAAAATAAAGTGACTTTGTATTTAAACCAATACTATAGAGCTGAAGAGCTTTTTTATTTATTTAGACGCGCTAATCTCATGAACCACAGGCTGGATATGTTTTTTATATTGGATAGTTCATTTACCGAGGATTTCTATTGACATTAATGTAATAGTGAATCTGTGACGACTTCCACATACAGCGCGATGAAAATATACAACAGCGACATCTACCGAAGAAAAATTGAACCACGATGAAACACGGAATTAACTATATGGAGTAACTGCTAACCCTGAATCGCGATAGAGAAATTAGCATATATACAACATCATCAACAATTAAATTTGGCGTTGAGAAATTTTGATTTTTGAGGAAGAACATAGACTTCTTCACTTTTTCAAAGGCGGTCATAAAGTAGTCCATTAAAAATAGTTTCAATGTTTCCATAGATATCTTAATTCGATTTTTTTTTTATATCATCCATGCTTTTAATCACTACTCAGATTCTAACAATTATAACGGAAGTTTTAGGGTTTCATAGTTCATGACTCGGAACCCTTATAGATTTGTCATGTCCGTCCGTCAATATTTTTTTCCGGGGTCGATCCTTGGTAGATCATTAGATAAGTTTCTTAAAAACATTTCAAGGTTACTAAAACCATTTTTCGATCTAGGTATCCGTTTGCGAGTTATTCAACCTTAAATCGCAAACCTATCTTCTGACCACGCCAGTGTGAATAACCCTCGATGGGTTTCAGTTGGCTATGAGTGCTTCATGGTATGGTACCACCATCACCTTACCTGGTGGTAGTGATAATGTGATTAAAAACTTACCAGGATTGCATTCTTTTGCGATTTTTTCATTCTCGACAGCGTCTGTCGTCGGCTCCGATGTTAATTCTAGAATTGGAAACAACTCTACATTCAATAAATCCTTTGACAGATTGTCTTTCAAATACATGACATTGGCAAAGTTGTGGCTACACTCTTCCACAAAGCCATTAACCAAAAGTCAAGTCAAGTCAAGAATTGGAAACAAATATTGGAAAAAATAATGTATTGATGTAAAATTGATACTTATTTATTTAATGATATTCGTAATGTGTCGTTAAATATGTAGTCCACCTCAAAATACTTTTGTGTGACATAACTGGTGAATTGAAAAAGAAACGTAGATGTTTTTAAGTATGCCATGTTGACTCTACTCTGCCTGATGGAAAGCATGAGTAGAATCCAAGAGTCAGGGCCACGACACTCATGCCGTGACGTCATTGACGACCCACACTATGGCGATTTAATGCAATGCTTTTCCACGCCATAGTGTATTCCAGTCTTAACTGTTCGGCAGTGGTAGGAAAATCCAAACTGTTTAGTTCTACTGCGTATTTCTGTTTTGGTGTTACGCTACGCTTAGTTACATTATGTCCGTCTGTCCGTCCGTTCCATTCGGTTACGTCTGTCCGTCCCTTTGGTCCTTCCAAACGGTTATTGCTAGAAAGATGAAACCGATATGTATTTTTACTACATCGACATAGTACTGAAATAAAAGCCGTTAAATTATGAAATATATTTTTATTTGGGGTACCTCCTCTATACGTAGTGTTAATGACTTTTTTTTCACGGGTTATCAGTATATAGGTCTTTATTTTTTTTATTATAGTTCACGAGTTATTAAACATTAAAAGGAACTTTTTTGTCAAGCATAGCGTCTGTCCTTCTTTGAGAGCCTTACGGCTGGCTCGAAAACTCTAGAAAATCGTCCATATGATAATTTTTAAAAGAAAATTAGTTTTAGACATCTTTATTGTTTTAGGAGTTACAGAAACCTTACTTGTAAAATACGCTTACTTGGAAAACTTCATACAAAAATAACGCCATTATAAGCTCCAAGATCAAAACAGATTAAAATTTATTTAAAATGTGAGCTGAATTGTTTTTATTACACACAGATAACCTCAATGTATGTACCTCTTAGATTTGCACTAATTATATGTATACATATTATCTTCTAACCATCTACTGTTTCTTAAACAACTATTTATGTCACTGTGGAAATTATAATTATTGAAGAACAATTATGTTCTTTTTTTGAAATATATTTATTGTTTGTTTATTTTTCAAATGACCTTACTACTTTATTAGATACCTAGGTACTTTTACGGTAACAACATCATTGAAAGAAAAAATAAAATTATTAAAGACCTTTAAATTTTAAAGTCCGAAAAAAAATTGAATGAATATTTGACAAATTACCACATGATAACATTAGTAAACCATATTATTTTGAAAAACAAAATTACAATGATAAAAAATGACAAAAGAGTAAGTAAGCAGTTCTTAAAAATTGAAAAAAAAATCATGAAACTTTTTTTAATTAACACTTACAGAAACACATTATATTGTTTTAAACTTACATGGTCAGTAACATTTAAATATAAATCTGCGGGATTGCTACCATGTACCTTTTTGTTAGTGAGTTAAATTCTATACAATTTTTTTTCTCAAATTTCTTTAATAATATAATAATTCTTACCAGATGCTGTTGACAGCACAATGACACAAAGAAGTAAAATATATATTTTTAAATCTGCCATAGTGTCGACACTATCACTCTAGACTCAAAACTGATGTCCAACGTCCGATCTTGGACTAATTATACAGAACGGTTATTGATAAGGTTATGTCAGATAGACACTTTGTTATTAATGTACTTGTAGTCTGTAAGTCTCGTAGTCGTAGTTTGAATACCCACCGCCCTACACGTCAAGTGGGGATGATTTTTTTCTAACGGTGTTCAATTTAAGCAATGTATAATAGTTTCCTTTGAGCTCGATAGATGGCGTTGTAGCGATTTTTTGAATCGCGATATTGAGAGACAAAAAAAATATCCTCGCTTCGCGTGTTTCATTTCCGACCGCGTTCCTAAAGGCGATTTTTGGGATTATAATCAACACTAGTTTCGAGTTAGGTAGGTATTCGTTCGCGAGTTATTCAACTTTAACGTTAATTTTTTGGTTAAAATAGGGCGTCTCCACCTCTAAAAGCCAAACGGCTGGCTCCAAAAAATCTGAAAATCATGATAATAGTACATATGTAACTTTAAAGAAAAACTACAACGGCTCAGATATTTTTTAGGGTTTCGAAGTATATCACTCGGAACCCTTATAGATTCGTCATGTCCGTCTGTCCGTCCGTCCGTCCGTCTGTAAGTCCATCCGTCCTCGACTTACCGTCCAAACGGTAAGTGCTAGAAAGGTGAAACTTTGCATGAATATGTGTTGTAATTACGTCGACAAAGTGCTACAATAAAATTACGAAAAATTTTTATTTGGGGTACCTCCCCTACATGTAAAGTTGGTTGGAATTTTTTTTTCGCAGCTACCACATCGCGTGAGGTATCATTAGATAGGTCTATTAAAAACAAAAAAGGGTTTCTAAGACGGTTTTTTGATTTATGTATTCGTTTGCGAGAAATTTCACTTTAAAAAGCACTTTTTTTGTAAAAACAGGGCGTCCAGCCCACCGTTTAGCTTTTAGAGGGGGGGGGGGCCTCTAAAAGCTAAACGGCTGGCTCAAAAAATCTGTAAAAATTCGTAGTGGCAATCCATATAATGAACTTTACAGGAAAACTATAACGGATTAGATGACTTTATTAATTCAGGAGTTATGGAGACTTGTAAAATGCGCTCACTTAGAAAACGTCATACAAAATTAACGCATTAATACGAAAACATAATAACTATCTATTGGATACGATTTTAAATCCACGTACCATTATGTGTCACTGAGGAACCCTTGGCCGATTTTTTAGTTAAGGAGTTATATGGGCCTAACTTATAAAATGTGCTATTACTAGGAAAACTTCGTACAAAAATAACGAATAAACATAACGATTATTATTTATTGGACACGATTTTAAAAAAGCACCCAAACTCCGAAACAAATATTTGCGGATCACACAAACATTTTGTCCGACCCAGGAATCGAATCCGAGACCTCAAGCAGAGCAGTCGCGTACACTCCCATTGCGCCACCGAGGCATTAATTAGTATGGAGTATGGATTTATCAGCAGTCTGGTTACCATGGCAATGGATCTGCCATGGTAGTCTGCTACACAGACCATTCAACTTATAGAATAAAAATTTGTCGGCGTATCGATTATTTTAGCTGGCAACACTGTTAAGTGTCTGAAGGTAAGACACTGACGCAACACCGGGCACTGGCGCGTGCGACCGGTGACCGCAGGGATGGGAATCATTGACACTTTTAAATAATAATAACGCGATTGAATGATTGATGTTAGTCGATTACTTTCATGTCATAAGTCATAGACAAGGATCACAGGTGACAATGATTTTATCCCATCCCTAGATGATTATTGTTCGTTCATTCGTTCGTGAGTTCTTTGAAAATGGAACGTGGTCGTTGACGAGCATGGTTATCGCGGATCATCTCGTGTGAGCACCACCTGTTCGGTGGAGTGTCTTATTTAAAATTATTAATCATGGGCTGCTATTCAATGTCCTAACTGTATTTCGTGATCGAGTGCTTCAATAAAGTGAATGTACGAGAATATTCTCCTCACCCGCCAACTCACGTCTACCCTCAATTAGAAATATGAGGCCTACTAACGTTCCCAGTGGATTCAAGATTTAACAAATTTAATAAGTAGTAAATTAGAGCCATTCTGATTTCAGCACGATCCGTGTGGTGACGGATTAAGAATACAGATTGTCACCACTCCTATTCATCCCGCGGGTGTCGTAAAAGGCGACTAAGGGATAAACTACGCAAGATAAAATCGATACAAAGAGAAGGAAAACTTGAAACCAACCCTATACCATCCCGTCTGGCCAGCGTGGTATAGTAGGCCAAAACCTCCTTTCTAAGGAGAGGCCTATGTCCAGCAGTGGACTGTTAAAGGCTGTTGATGATGATGGGCCAGCTCAACAAATGACGAAACATAAAATGACAGAATTTGTGCTGTTGTCTTTCGTTGGTGAGTGTGAGACCGGAGGCCCAATCATTCTGCATTATTCAGAATGATGCAGAAACATCTCGACTGACTCCGTGACGTATATGACTGCTGTGCTTGAGGTCTCGGGTTCGATTCCTGAGTCGGACCAAATGTTTGTGAGATCCACGAACATTTGTTTCGGAGTTTAAGTGTTTTTTATGTAAACTATGTACCTATGTATTTACAAAAAAAAGTATGTTTATGTATTTATATCAGTTGTCCCATAATACAAGCTTTGCTTAGTTTGGAATTGTGATTAAGATGTCCGAAATATTTATTTTATTTATGTCACTAAACCGCCATGGTCTGGGTCACCATTGTATGCACTCATAATGAGGGTGGTGGTCCCTACTCTTGGATCCTACTCATGCTTTCTAACAGGCAGAGTAGAGACACTTTCGTAGGCTTCAATATAAAAAAAATTGGCCTAGTGCGTGTCAGGCCACTCATAGAATAGGGTTCCGTAGTCAGCTACAATGGCACGTGAAGTTCAAAACGTTCCCAATATATAAATGTTATGTTTATTTATTATTTCTTTATTTTTGTACGAAGTTTTCCATGTGAGTATATTTTTCAAGTTAGGCCCCTATTACTACTGAACTAAAGAAGTCATCTAAGCCGCTATAGTTTTCCTTTATAGTTCATATATAGTCCAATAACCCTTATAGATTCGCCATGTCCGTCTGTCCGTCCTCGACCTACCGCCCAAACGGTTAGTGCTAGAAAGATGAAAGTTTGCATGAATATGTGTTGTAATTACGTGGACAAAGTGCTACAATAAAATTAATGAAAAAAAAAATTATTTGGTATACTTCCCCTACACGTAAAGTGGTGATGTTTTTTTTTTCTCGCGTCTATTAATGATACAATCATGTGGGGTATCATTAAAAACCTATTTAATGATACCCAACATGATGGACATCATGTGGGGTATCATTAAATAGGTTTTTAAAAACATTGTGAGGTTTCTAAAACTATTTTTTGATTTACATAGGTATCCGTTTATGAGTTATTCAACTAGAAATAGCATTTTTTTCTAAAAACAGGGTGTGTCCCCCCCTCTAAAACCTAAAAGACAGACTCAAAAAATCTACCTACCAACTAACTACGGAACCCTATTCTATGCGTGGCCTGAAACGCACTTGCCCATTTTTTTTGTCTATGTTAAAGTGATTATTGGATGATAGCTAACGATATAAGTAACTTAGGACGAATCTAGTATTATATAAAAGTATACAATTTATGTCAGACTAGCTTTGTCATTCGGTTTTTCTTCTTCTTCGTGTGCGGTAAAGGTTAAGGTAACAAGAATCATGGTTATCATCACGGGGTGAAGCTATTCTTGAAATAAGTACAAAAATTATATAAATTTTAATCAGTCTAGAATCTGTTAATCCAACAAATAATACAGTATAATCCAGACTCAAGGCCATATTCAGCAAATTTCGTAAACTCAAAAACGTCTATATAACCACAGCAATAAAGATTTTAGGACGGCAAATCTTTATATTGTAACCCTATTTCCTGACGATCGAACAAAGACCTTCCACACCCCTCTGAATCCATACAAAAGATGAATAAAATGGGGTTCCCAGCGAACACAGAGGGGTCACAGCAATTTGGCATTGTATTTAGGTCTGAGACATGCGCGCGCCGCGTTACATAATCGTTACGTAAGGCCGGTACGGGGTTGCAGGGGTTGCTGGGCGGGCGAGGGGAGGGAAAAGCGAGGTGCGGGGAGTACTCAGGGCGAAGGCGCTGACAATCGATTCCCGTCCGCAGTCCGGCTCAGCGTTCGAACATGGCAGACAAGACAAAGGTTGCTGAACAATATTACTCTCCCCCTCCGGATCTAGGAAAATGGGAGTCATTAAGAATTTTCCTGTGGAACTCCGAGACCGGACAATTCCTTGGCCGCACGGGATCGAGTTGGGGTAAGTTTTTTTTTTTATTAGACTCTATGTGCGATACCTTTGCCTTTTCATTTGGAGGGAAAATCAATTAATTGTCTATGGAATCGTTTTGTTTAAAATTTGCAAATTATTCTCTTAAAACTGATGTACTTACTGATGACCTCGGTAAGATAAATTTCTACTTGATTTGTGAATTAAAACGTTAAGTAACACAAAGGACTAAGATACAAATATTTGTTATATTAATTTAGCAAAAAGATAATCTATATTTCTTGAAAAAAAAAATCCTTACAGCAAATTTTTTCATCATGGTCGGGCTCTCATAGTTTAGTCAGATTTATAAGCATGTTCAATTAATATTAAGTGAGTTAAAATAATATCGCCCTTTTTCCTTGTTATATTTCCTAGCATTATTATTGTTACTGCAACAAGGATTGGTTTTTTTCTTTCATGTTACGTAAGTCATTGACCACAATTTAATCGGTCTAAAGCTATGTGGTAGTAGTTATATATAACAATGTTTAATTTCAACGAACTCTCTTATCTGGACAAGACGCGATGAAAATAACATATTTTTTTTAAGTTTATATTTAAATATAGTGTACATTTGCCAAATTTATATCGTTTTGTTTTCGCGCCATGACAGAGGCGCGCGCCGGTTCAAGATGCGCGCGCAACGTCCTTGCTACGATCGATCCAAGGACGAAGGAATTTGACGGAAATACCCGACCTTTCAAATATAATTCGAATTTCAAATGAATTATAAATGGGATCTTGCTTTCAGCAATCTGCTTCTAATTATAAAAAAGTAAAATAAAAGTATTTTGATACAGTTTTATTTTTAAATTGACATTTATTTTTGGTGCTGAGAACATCAATGTCACACCAACAGCTAAATTGGGCAGTTTCTGTAGTAGTTGAGTAGGTTGGTTGAAAAACGTTTTGACCCAGTTAAATTTTGATAAAAATGGCAGACTACGGGTCTTTGCACTACTTGACCAATCTCCTTTAATAATTTAAAAATTAGATGTCTTCTCCCGAATTATAATAACCAAACTACTGATGAACATTCTTATACATATTATACACCCAGACACAGAACGCCGGTTGGTCTAGTGGTCAGTGTTCTTGATCGCTATACCAGAGGTTGTGGATTTGATTACCGACTGACTGACTACGATAAATATTTCTAATCGAATTTAACCCTTTAACAAAAATTTAAGTGTGACGGACAAAAACGAATAAGGACTCTACGGTACATCCGGATTTATCCGGATAATTTGCACTCTCAAATAAATGCTTTTTGAATCATAATAGTGTTGTATAGGGAAAAAAATGGTCTAGTGGCAAAGGATGTTAAATATATATCCGGATTTGTCCGGACACTTCCAAAATTTAATACTTTAGTTTTATACGTGAAATTTGCTGAGTAATGTATATTTATAAATTTTATTTTGTACTATGTAATATTTGGTAAAAGAGAGCTGACATCAACGTTTTATTTAATTGCTAAAATGGGAAGGTAAAAATGTGTTCAAATGATGAAGTATATCAATTTCCAAACAACTTTAACAATATATAGAACTTGATGAATGAACGAACTACTTGATAAATGAATAAACGAAACTGTCAAACGTCCGATTTCTTCTAAAACAAAATTTCTAAGAAATATACAATCGAAGTTAGGGACTATTCTTTGGGAAAAATCAATTATTTGAAGGCGTTGGCTCCTGTACATCAGTTTCTACACAGATTGATATGACATTCAAATATAGTGAGTATTAATGATACTCACAAAAACTTTTCTTTATTTCCATTCTTTATCTAAGGCAAACAAGTCGATATCAAAATTCTGAAAAAATAAAGACTATTGTCGGACTTTTTAGGACTAAGTACAACTTTTAATGTGTTGAGAAATGGTCACCCATTCTTAAACTGACTAGGCTAGAATTGCTTAGGTTAAACTATAGGGGTACTACTGAGCTACGAGTCCCGAAATTTAAAAAAATATATCAACTTACAAAATATTTATGTTTGTATGATCCACCGTAGTGCCTAAACTACTGAAGTGATTTTAATAAATGAGGTATCAATAGATTTTTAATAATGATCGGGTTCATATAAGCTATATGAATTTTACCAAAGATTTTACGTGATCGGGTTATATAATATAGTATTCTAATTTATTTTATTTTATAATATAGCGAGTAAATGCCGAGGACAAGAATCACATAACGATAAGTCATAAAATGACAAAATAATCTACTACGTATTTTATTTATGTGTTTTTCATTTTCATAGGTAGGCAACAATTGGCAATTAAGACAATCAATTATTAATGTTATTTTTAAATATTATTTACGTAATTTAAGTACTTAATACAAGGAGAGGTAATTAAATCATTCGTTGTGGTTCAATAATGATTTTATTGTGGTTTTGTGCTCTATAAAATATCAATAAACCACATTTATGACTTACATAAATTTCCTCATATTAAGTATATGTATAAGACTCTAATTAATTTTATACTGAAAAATTATTAATCACATACTGTTTTTATTGAATTATTAATGGATAATCTAATGATGCACTAAGTTTTTTATCTTAACTAATCTTACCGAATACTTACCTACTATTCGCTTTTATCGATATCTTTATTCGTATTAACCGGATAGTTTCCGGATATCCTTTCACCTCTACTTCATTTATTTTTTCCACTTGAGTGTTCAGTAAAGCCAAAATCGTAACAAATCTCAATTCCTTTTGCGTAAATAACTGAACACAGTTCCATTAGTGAGCTGATCTTGCAATTTTTGGCAGCCTGCCAGAACATGTTGTTGACACCAGTAATAAGCTAATTGACTGTCAAACCAAAGCTTCTGTACTTTATAATACAATCTTGCCGTTAAAAAACAATAAATATATATATATATATAAAACTAGTTGACCCGACGAACTTCATACCGCCCAATTTTGAGGTTATATTTTGCTATGCGAAAAACAATAATCTCAAAACTTGAATGCAGAGCCACCTACCGGGTCCAATTACGAAATAAACCATTCTCGTATCCACTTTAACACTCACAAAACATATAAATAAACTCACAAAGAATTATATCCCCTTTTCAATAATAGCAAAAGATCTTCTCGCTAAAATCTTGATGATTGCCAGTCTGATTCCTATCGAAGATTTTGGGTCTTACTTAAACTCTGTATTACCTGTGTAAAATGGGTTCTAAAGTGTTTTTCTAATATGCATCTTTGGTACATTCCAAATCGAGGTCAACCTCCTCTATTAGGTCATCTTATCACATTGTGTCGAGACACATTCTTGACTACATAATCTACTACGATCATGAGACCAAAAAGACTACAAACAATAATTAAAAAAAACTACTTGAAATATCGTTGCGCTAAAGATCGAAAGGTAAGATATCTCTGCGCATGTCCAACGACCGTTCGATTTGAGCATTGCGCTATAAGCACCTAATATTGACAGCAATGCACGCCACTGCATTCGATATTGATGAGCTGTTCACTGGAAACTCGTTACCTGTATTGATCGGTGGTTAGGGGTAGATAGTTCACTACGTATAGGTGATTTCTCTAACTGTCGTAATGATTTCAATCGAACGGATCGCATTGGAAATAATTTTACATCGATATTGAATCATGTAAGAATATTAATAGTGAGAGCCCTCTGCAAAATGCGATCGTAGCTAAAATTGGTAATAACATCAAAATCTTCCTTTAGAATCTTTCTAGACAAAGGTAGCTTTTATTTTGAAGTAAATTCGAACAGACAGACATATTGTTTTTATATTTATAGTAAGTACCATTATATATATCGTTTTGAAGACGGAGAGGATATTATGTGGGACTACTGCAGCCTGCCAGCCCTAACTTAAGAAAAGCAAGGGCGTGGCCGCAAATTCAGTGACCCTCCTTCCCTTCCCCCCTCCTTATATTAATTCAAAAATAAATCTTATTTTGAAGACTAAATCACTGAACCGATTTGGATGAATTTAATTTCGAATTTTCTAATCCTAAAATAACAGAATTCGTAATTTCGTATTGTCGTGTTTCGTTGGCGAGTGCGAGGCTGGAGGTCAAATGTTGCAGATGCATCTTACTAGGCCGCCATATTGTGGGTCACCATGCTGTACTGTCTCCATTTACAATTTGTATGGTGACCTATACTCTTGAATTCAACACATACTTTCTAGCAGGCAGAGTGAAATCACTTTGACAGGCTAATATATAAAAAAAACCTTGCTAAGAATCGAAGCAGTATACAAGCAGTCTATGACTGCCTTGTTGGTCTAGCGGTTAGCATATGCCGCTGCTAATCAAGAGGTCTCGGGTTCGATTCCCTGTCAGACCAAATATTTGTGCGATTCACAATTATTTGTTTCGGAGTCTGGGTGTTTTCATTGTATAATATGTATGTATTTACAAAAAAAAATGTTTATGTATTTAAATCAGTTGTTTAGTACCCATAATACAAGCTCTGCTTAGTTTGGGACTAGATGACGTTGTGTGTAGAATGTCCGCAATATATTCTATATCTTAAAACCATTAAGAAAGAAATAAACAACAATTATTCTGATATTAACAGGACAAATAGACTCAATCATCATCATCATCATCAACAGCCTTTAACAGTCCACTGTTGGACATAGGCCTCTCCTTTGAAAGGAGGTTTTGGCCTGCTATACCACGCTGGCCAGACGGGTTCATATTACGGCCCGAGAATAGACTCAAGGGCTGTAATAATTATCTTCTATGAGCTAAACGACAATGTTATCACATAGTTTACAGCAATAATTCGCATGCGAACGCAAATTTTAGCATGTTATTGCAGTTCTAACGGTATAAGGACATGTCAATGGGTAACTGTCTCAGGGTTTTTAGGGCAAATGAACTGACAGACAAAATACAGACCGACTAGATGTCAGATTAATATTATCATAGCTAGGTGATTGGAAACAATCATCTAGGGTAAGCAACGATGGTGAGGTCAAACCTAGATGGGTGACCGTTTGTGACATGATATGCTATGAGCGTTTCCGTGATTCAGATGTCACGTTAAGGAGTCGGTCCCGGTTGTTATCATACGATAGTCGTGAAAATTAGTTAAAGGCAAAAACCCGCACTCGTGGTATCCCCGCCCCAGTGTTGCCCACACTATGGCCTTGACCCTCTCCAAAGAGGTGTGGTCTCCCAGCAGTGGGACATTATGCTGGTGATTTTAATGGTATATTTTAGTAAACGCCTGTCGAGATGATCTACTCTGCCTGATGGAAAGCATGTGTAGTGAACAAAGGTGGGGGGTCATAGTCACTTCGAATAAGGGCAGTCTGGTGACCCACACTACGGCGGTCTAGTGAGGAGTAGGGTAGGAGTATAGGAGGAAGGGGGCAAATGCATAGACCTCACCCAGGTAAAGAAAGCCCTTAGTCCTAAATCTGAGGCTGTCTTGTCATTTCGGTTGAGTCGGGTTGATAGAGGCCGCGCAGCGAGGGGAAAGTGTGTGACACCTGTCGATGACCGCCTTCATCGGATCCGAAGTTCCTTCATGTTACAGAAGAACGAGTCGAATTTAATGAATAAATAATAAAATTACTTTTTTTTTTCGATTGCAAAATTAACTACTAAAAAGCGGCCAAGTGCGAGTCGGACTCGCCCATGAAGGGTTCCGTATCAGCAAGTAACACCATATAAAAGTTCTTGTAGTTCGTTTTAACTTTCATCGATGTTTTATACTAGTGTATTGATTTGATGAAAGGTAAATTGCGTGTTACGATTTATGACGTATTAAAAAAAACCACTCACTTGATCTTGTTCAAACCAATTTTCGTTGGTAGTTTGCATAGTAATGTATAACATATTTTTTTTTTGTTTTATCAGTCTCTTATTTTAGAAGTTAGAGGGGGGGGGTGACACACATTTTTCCACTTTGGAAGTGTCTCTCGCGCAAACTATTCAGTTTAGAAAAAAATGATATTAGAAACCTCAACATCATTTTTGTACACCTATCCATAGATACCCCACACGTATGGGTTTGAGGAAAAAATTTTTTTGAGTTTCAGTTCCAAGTGTGGGGACCCCCAAAATGTATTGTTTTTTTTCTATTTTTATGTAAAAATCTTAATGCTGTTCACATATTACATCGACTGACCAAATTTCAACAGTATAGCTCTTATAGTTTCGGAAATAATTGGCTGTGACATACGGACGGACAGACAGACAGACAGACTTGACGAATCTATAAGGGTTCCGTTTTTTGCCATTTGGCTACGGAACCCTAAAAACCGTCGAGGAAGATTGTTTAACTTTTTCCATTTATAAATTCTAGACTTTCAGAACTGAAAACGTTTTCTTTTTATGGAACTATTTAAGTTGACCCACATCTGAGCCTAGTAATCAAAATCTACTTATTATTTTATTAAATAACATGAAAGAGATAATCTTTTGCTACATTTTATTATGAAATTTTTTGAACTGAAAATCTATAGGTGTACATAAATGTAATCGACTTCAAAAAAGAAAGAATAATTCAATTGCTATGTATGTAATTCTGAACTCTGTGATTTAACGTGTAATGGTTTAGACGATAGGGCTTTGCAATCTAATGATTGCGGGTTTTTAACGGACTTCAAAGAAAGGAGGAGGTTCTCAATTCGTCGGAATCTTTTTTTTTATATATGTTCAACGATAATTTCGTCGTTTATGAACCGATTTCAAAAATTCTTTTTGCATTGGAATGGGCGTACCTTACAGGTGGTCCCATTGTCACCATATCCGGCTCTAATGATGGGATCCCAAGGAAATCGAGGGAACTCCTCAAATAACATAGGCACAATTGTCGCGATTTGGAAATAGTTTTTCTTTGAAGTCGGTTTGTCTTTGTTAAAATTATACTTGGATCAAATATTTTTGGGTTTGTACTTTCAGATTACTTTTATAAAAAAAAAACAGTAAAATACCTAAGTAGTACAATACCTCATCAACAACCCATAACGTCCCATTGCTGGGCTCGAGTCTCCTCAGGAGAGGGTTAAGGCCATACGTCCTGCGTAATCTTACCTGGATGTTTTTAGGCCTTAGAAGGCATCCAACCAGTTTTCACGACTGTTATCTTATGATAACAACCGGGATCAACTGCGTGTCTTCCTCATAACATATCGTGACACAAACGGTCACCTATCTAGGTCTGACCGCGCCGAAGTTGCTTACCCTCGGTGATTGGATACAATCACCTTTTTTTTTTTTTTTCGCGTTTAATGCTTTTCGCACCATACCCTTCGTGGGGTAGACGAAGGGCGTGTGTGGGACTCCCGGCGAACGGTCTGCGCACTAAACCCTGCGGCGGCCTACCTCGGCAGTCGGGAGGAGCTCCAGGAACCCATCAGCGACATCTGAAGTCCCCCCTGCCTAACCCCATGATTGGGATACATCTCAGGGTAAAGGCCACTTGACTATGAGCACATCAATACCTACCTACGTCTATAGATGCAAAAATAAGAACTAAAGAATACAGTTCATAAATAAATATTTCAGACATTTTACACACAACGCCCTCTAATCCCCATACTAAGCAGAGCTTGTATTATAGGTTACTAGACAACTGATATAAATACATAAACATACTTTTTTTTGTAAATACATACATATTATACATAGAAAACACCCAAACTCCGAAACAAATATTTGCGGATCACACAAACATTTGGTACGACCCGGGAATCGAACCCGAGACCTCTTATCGAGGCAGTCGCATACGCTCAGCACTAGAAAAACAAGGCAGTCAATCCATAACATTAAAGGCGCATGGAAGTCGAACATACTTCTTTGAAAGTTAAATATTTAATTAAACAAAAATACTTGCATTCACTTTGATATACTATCTATATACTATACTATATCTATATATATCTATACTATCTATCTGATATGACTAAAATCACGTACGAAAATTCAAAAAGCCCGTATCCGTATTAAATGATACAAAAAAGCCCGTATAAGACAATGTTTACACTAGTACAAAAGCCATCTGCGATCAGATCACTTCTCCAAACGTATTTTCGATCTTATCAAGAATTGAAAATTACACAAAATTTGCTCGAGTGTAGGATGTTTAAAATGCGGTCAGTGTTTGGCCGGCAATTTGCTAGGAAACTCTTATTGTCATCACTTGTTGTCAATTATCGGGGACGATGCTGTTCGCTACATGCTACATGTAAACACACGAAAAAAAAATCCTATAATAAAGCTTCTAGTGAGTTAACCTTAAAAGAGAGACATACATATGATGTCGGGAACTTTTTTTTAGAACTTTTAAAGGGAAAAAATTCTATCATACACAATTATAGCGAAACTTTAATCGTCATAATTTTAGCGAAACTTTGCAGGGCAGCAGCGGTAGTTCTAAAGAGACCGATTTTGAAACATCCTTCATCGGTGCTCCGCTGCTATTGGTCTCAGCGTGATGATATATAACTTAAAGCCTTCCTAATTAAATGGGCTATCTAAAAATGAAAGAATTTTTGAAAACGAACCAGTAGTTCCCGAGATTAGCGCGTAAATAGTAGCTAGTAGTAGTTATTCTGATATATAAACTATATTACTGTAAAGTTTCATCCAAATCCGTTCAGTAGTTTTTGCGTAAAAGAGCAACAAACATACATACTCCGAAACTTTCGCGTACTTGAAATCTATATGCAATACCCAAAACACCTATGTATGATGGTCGATTTCGGTGCTTGCACGCGTTACTATAATTATTTGATGTCCTGTTGATTAGTTAGATGGAATTTTAGTAATAACGGAACAATAATTCATAATTGTATTCGTTTAATTGTGACTTTTTGATGTTTGGAATAAGTGATGACTGAATTATTTGATAATGTATTTTAACTATTTTTACTCAGAAGTTCAAAGGAATGTGAATCGTAACATTACCGGTAAAAACTAAGCATTGATGATGTTAAAGATTTTATATACAGCCAACTTTCACAGATGCATATACGTATGTCATTTTTATCATCATCATCATCATCATCAACAGCCTTGAACAGTCCATTGCTGGACATAGGCCTCTCCTTTTAAAGGAGGTTTCGGCGTTTCCGTACTCGTCTTAGTGCTCGAAAGATGAAACTTTGGATAAATATGTGTATGTAATATCACGTCCACAAAGTGCTAAAAAATCATGGAAAATATTTTATTTAGGGTACCTATATAGGGACACACACAGACAGACACTTCAAACTTATAACACGCCGTCGCCGCGTCGGTTTTAAAACGGGAATTAGTCTGACGTAAATATAATCTAACTTCCCTCATTCTGATGTTCACAGCTAAAATTCTACTATTCTACCTGATCTTCTATGCGATCCTCGTGGGCTTCTTCGCTGCCATGCTGGCAATCTTCTACCAAACTCTGGACTCGAAGATGCCAAAATGGCAGCTGGAGGGTTCGCTGATCGGAAATAATCCAGGTAAGGATAGATAATCTGATGTCCAGTTTTTCTTTCTCTGGAAACTTTTTATTGAAAATTGTTTTTTCTTTGTTCAGGACTTGGCTTCAGGCCCATGCCAGAGGTAGCCAACGTGGAGAGTACTCTGATTTACTACAGGGCCAATGACAAGGGATCCGTGCTTAAGTGGGCTAAGATCATTGATGAGTTCCTTGAAGGTAAGTTCGAATCCTTATTTTCTGAGGACGGACAGAGTTGATGCTGAGGAGATGTGATTTCGAATAGTTTATGACATATTGTCGATATGGAGGGCAAAAATGGTTACACTCCAAATATATGATCACAATTATTATACGAGTACGTTTATCCCTACTATATTAATATTAAAAATGCGAAAGTAACTCTGTCTGTCTGTTACGCTTTCACACCCAAACCACTGAACCGATTTTGATGAAATTTGGTATGAAGATAGAACTAAACTTAGGAAAGGACATAGGCTACTTTTTACCGCCATAACCGACATGCATGCGGGCGGAGCCGCGGGCGAAAGCTAGTAGCTAATATTTTCGACGAATTAAAAACAAAATCATACCAAATATTTGTGTGATCCACAAATATTTGTTTCGGAGTCTGGGTGTTTTCTATGTATAATATGTTTGTATTTAAAAAAAAAGTATGTTTGTGTATTTATATCAGTTGTTTAGTACCCATAATACAAGCTCTGCATAGTTTGGGACTAGATGACGTTGTGTGCAAGATGTCTCAAATATTTATTTATTTATTTATTATTAATACATAACGTCATGTGTCGTTTCGTCTGCTAACTCCGTTAGCAGTTTTTCTAACTGATCATGAGCTGTCAAAATGTTAATGCAATTGATGTTATTTTGACATTTCTCCATAGTACTTCTAAAATTTCTTCACACAGCTACAGTTTAAAAAAAAGCGTTATAGTTTTCAAATGTCCCGGTCGGATTCCCATCATTTATGGCAGCCCTACCCTAAAAGTCACTGACACATGACAACCAGCACTAAAGTGCCATAAATACTTAGAAACGAAAACGAAACGAAATCTTTTTTGCGATAATTAAAATTCTTGTGAAATTAGGAAATAAATTCTCTAAGAAAAACAGACATTATTCATTCAATGGAGTATCGATTTGAATAAACTTTTTCTTAGTCAACATGTAAATTCTAATTAGCAACTGATAGCAACTGCATAGAAATAAAACGCCATACGATTGTAACTCTTAATATGATGTTAGTTGATACCATTGACGCTTACATTCTCTCTTCAAGCATACCGCAAGAAGGGAAGTGGCAGTGGAGAGGCAACTGGCGCTGAGAACCGAGTGGCCTGCTCGCCCACCAGTGGAGCAACCGGCGAGAAGCAAGTTTGTGATGTACCAGTCGATGACTTCTATCCTTGCACTTCTGCGAAACAGTATAACTATGAGGAAGCCGGACCCTGCGTATTTTTGAAGCTGAATAAGGTAACATGTCATGTGTTTATTAAGCGAATATTCTAGCTTACTTCATTCCGAGAAATTAACTAAACTAAATGTGACTCTGAAAAATATATTCAATCTTCGGACAATCTTAGGTAGTAGAGTCACGCTGATTTCAGCACGAATGGGCCGGCTCGACCCGGCCAGTACTACCCTCACACAGAAGACCATCCTAATAATGACAGCATTCTTGCTGTCGTATTTCGTTGGTGAGTGTGAGACCGGAGGCCCAATCATTCTGCATCATTCTCCCGCCCTTCGAAGGCCGGGAGAATGATGCAGAATAATCTAACCAGGCTGCCATGGTAAGGGTCACCATGCTACATTGCCTACCCTCACAATAAGCATGGTGACCCCTACTCCTGGATTCTACTCATGCTTTCCATCAGGCAGAGTAGAGTCACTTTGGCAGGCTTAAATATAAAAAAAAAAAAAAAAAAAAAATACTTTAATAAATTTGGCAATATACTGCAAAATAATATGTTTATAGGTTATTATAAATACTAGCTTTTATCCGCGGTTCCACTTGTGTATCCTTTTCCTTCGACAAGATTACAGGATCTACATTTTGAATTTCATACAAATCGGTACAGCGCTATACTATCTAGGCTGACAGAATTACTTTTGCGTTATAATATTATGGATAGTATAATAATGTTTGTATTAGTTCATCTAAATAATTCTGATTATATTCCACCTTTAATAATTTACACAATCACTTCTCACAATCACAATCATTCTTTAATTTTAATTTTCAGATTTTCAACTGGGTACCACAGCCGTACAACAACACCGAGGAACTACCTTCCAACATGCCTGATGATCTCAAACAACACATCAAGACAGTCGTAAGTAGTTAAAAAAATACTAAATACTTAGAAATATCGCATTAATTTGTGTAAGCAACATTGTTTTGTTCTTTTTTTGAGATTAATTTTTATACGTATCATAGAGTTAGGATCCTACTTTGAAGTTCTATTTTCAAATTCAAATTAAGAACCGCCGTTTAGCCTGATGCATCATCAAAAATGGCGTAAAGAAATGAATGATACCAACCAGTTTGATTGTCCGCTAGACATTTTCTGGACTTTGACACATATTTATGAAGTGCGTGTTTCAATGACTAGACGATGTGTTAATTATATTATTGATCGTTATTACATACAATAGTTTTAGTTCCACTTAAGTAGTAGATGACAAGCCTATGACCATTACCCGATCGACATAATAAAATTTTTAGAATACTACTAAAGCAAGAACACACACCTTAATAATTTACTGGTTTCTCCTTAGAAAGGAGATTTTAGTCTACTATAAGATGCTGACCAGACGGGTTTGTTAAGGGTTTCGAAGATATATTAAACAAACTACAGAAAAACGATTCTGAATCACGATATAGAAGTTTTCATACCTATTATCAGATATACCATATCCCAAGATCCACTGTTGAGCCCTGAATCACCAGGTACGATCCCTCCCTTCGTGTAGGAGCGATACGATACTTGTGCCTCCACAGTTTTCCTTCTCTTCTTCGTCCTTGCGTCGTTATTCTCATTTCTGAGGGTCGTGACCCCTACTTATTAGTGTTCTGCGAGTGGTATTTCGCCATTTATCTCGGTTTTGAGCTTCCTTACCTAAGGTTTATATTTGGAGATGTTCCGTGTTCTTAATCCGTCATCACATGAATAAGTTCTTCAATGTAACTTGAATGTTTAAGCTTTACAGGCACTTGATGTTTTATAATTTATATTCAAGCTTATTTATAATTTATATGCAAGCTTTTAACAGTAAGCTAATAGATATAAGCCACTCCTTAGAAAGGAGATTTTAGCTTAAAATATCACGTTGACCAGAGAAACTAATAAATTGGCTCATAGCCGTGAATAATATAATATATTTTGGACATCTTAAACACAACGCCATCTAGTCCCAAACTAAGCAGAGCTTGTATTATACGTACTAGACAACTGTTATAAATACATAAACATACTTTTTTTTGTAAATACATACATATTAAACATAGAAACACCCAAACTCCGAAACAAATATTTGCGGATTACACAAATATTTGGTCCGACCCGGGAATCGAACTCGAGACCTCAAGCATATGCTCCCACTGCGCAACTGAGGCAGTCTTAAATGTACACACTTAGTACAATCCCATGTGAAGTATATAGGCACTGATTAATAAATATTTTATTTAGGTATATTTTTATAAGCTGTTTGAAATCACAAGTTTTGTATCTATTTTTCAGTCTGGCAAACCTGAGGCGAACACAGTGTGGGTATCTTGCGAGGGAGAAAACCCAGCGGACGTGGAGAACATCGGGGCAGTACAGTACATACCCCGGCGGGGCTTCCCCGCCTACTACTACCCTTTCAATAACAAAGAGGGATACCTCAGCCCTCTTGTGGCTGTGTACTTCGAAAAGCCCAGGAGTAAGTATCCCCCCAAGTATAATCCTACTTACCCAGACAAAAAACGACTTTTCACGGGTTCGAATTGAAACTGGCATATTTTTTTAATTGCAATGTTTAATTTGAAATGGTAGTGAATTACTCGAGGAAGAGTAATCAATGAATTATGTCAATGTACGTGGCTATTGAATGAGACATGTAGGTATAATATATGACGTCATAATAATATTGAATGAAAAAATTGATAGAATACGTCACCACACGATACTATAATACGTCAATTGGTCATTTCAAATCAGGGCTTCAAATAGAATTCATCCAGGCCATCATACTTTATGATCAAAATAGTGTGGAGAATCCTCACATTCTAAATTTAAAAAGAACCTTTTTTTAATCATAAATCTGGCTGATTATTCTGCATAAAAGAATTATATTAAAAAAATGTATTGTTACTTCGCAGCGGGTGTCCTGATCAACATCGAGTGCAAGGCGTGGGCGAAGAACATCCAATACGACCGCTACGAGCGGCGCGGCTCGGTGCACTTCGAGCTGATGGTAGACCATTACTAAACGCCACGCACGTGCACGCCGCCAATTGGCTGCCATCCACCGCCAATTGGCCCCAAGGTCACCAACTGATCGCCTAAAGATCTCAAGGTCGCCAAAAACCCCCAATTGGCTTCCAAGTTCATCTACTTACTGCCAAATGATCGTTAGTCGATCACTAGTCATGCTAATTGGTGGTGCCCGGTCAAAATCTGTAATGTTAGTCGTTTTAAGTGTTTTAAAGTGAAGGTCATGGTACCAGTTAGTCGCCGAGGTCGCCAATTGTTCACCAGTGAAGGGGCAAGTCATCACCAGGCCAGTTGCTGGCGCCGTTAGTCATAGCCACATAGTCGGCAATTAATTTATATTCGTTTTAGAATAAGCCAAAGGGCGCCATTAATTTTACTCTTTCTTTGTCACGCTTCAACTAAAGTTAATGGAAATTTAAAAAGTATTGAATATTTATTAATAAATATGTATTATGTAATGTTTCCTGGACGAAAGTCAATAAACACGCAATAGTGGGTTCCAATAGGTTTTAAATGTTGTTTTATTTGAACCTCACTCCTAATATCCTTTCGAATACATATGCTATGCTCACATAATTATTCCAGAACTTATATTTTTAAAATCAGTGTTTTACAAACTCTCTAATTCTGGCTTTTACTGCTATAATGTATACTATACTCCGTATTTATACTATACTATAGTCCGTGTGGTGACGGATTATTATATTAGAGTATCACCACCCCTATTCATCCCTCGGGTGTCGTAGAAGGCGACTAGAAGGAAAACTTGAAACCAGCCCTATACCAACCCGTCTGGCCAGCGTGGTATAGTAAGCCAAAACCTCCATTCTAAGGAGAGGCCTTTGTTCAGCAGTGGACTGTTAAAGGCTGTTGATGATGATGATGTATACTATACTATGTATGCTATACTACGGATACTAAAAAAAGAAAGCGGTTTTTGAATACAGAGTTTCAACATCCCTATTCAACACATGGATGTCACAAGATAAACAACGCAGCATAACAGCACTGCAGAAAGTAGGAAAATTTTAAACAAATCCTAAAACCACGCTAGTCTGCCTAGCGTGGTACTATAGCAGGCAAAACCCTTCTATCGAATGGAAGACTTATGTCCTGTTCATCATCATCATCAACGACCCATTGCGTCCCACTGCTGGGCTAGGGTCTAATCTCAGGAGAGGGTTAATTCCATACGTCCCTACGCTGGACGAGTGCGGGTTAGGGACTGGCAAGACAGCGCGGTCAGTACCTAGATGTGACCGTTTGTTACATAATATGTTATGAGCGTTGCCGTGATTTGCGACTTCCCGCGGCTTAACGCCGTTAGTACACCGACGCATTCGTATGCGGCAGCGATGCGAAACACCACTAGCGAAACATCTGCGTCTTCACAGTTCCTTGCGAAACAATACCGACAAGGACGCATCTATTTCATGTAGCCTAGTGCTAGAGTGAGACGTAGCGTATGCGAAATTCCGCCATACTACTGACAGTTTTTTCGTTGTTTCGCTGCCGCATACGAATGCGTCGGGGTACTAACGGCGTTAAGCCGCGGGAAGTCGCAAATCACGGCAACGCTCATAACATATTATGTCACAAACGGTCACATCTAGGTACCTACTGACCGCGCTGTCGTTGCTTATCCTGTGATTGTTTTAAATCACCTTAGGCCACTCGGCTATAAGCACTTCAGACTTCAATTACGTGATAAAATAATTCATAAACAATTATTCAAACCATAAGCATTGCTGTCAATTTTCTACTATTTTATTCCTTCTGTTTATTTCAAACCTCCTTTATACTAAAGGGCGAGCCCAGTAAACAATCAAAGGCTCTTAAAACAGTTGATGTAAAGTAAATTTCTCTGAAACAGTACTTTTTTTAAAGTTGGAAAATACAAATCTAGTAAGAAAATTTAAGTACTACTTGACTGCACGGTTGGCCTAGTGGCCCAAGCAGTCGCCACACCGCTTCCTGCTGCGCCATACTGTCGTGGGTTCAAATCCCACGTAGGATAACACTTTGTGTGATTCACAATTTGTTGTTCTGAGTCTGGGTGTTATTTGTGTCCGTTTCATGTATGTTTGTAAAGTCCCCCGCGACACAGGAATTTATATTCCTAATGCGGGAGTTGTCGCTAAAAAAAAAGCTTTTTGAATATGAATAAATATTTAATATAAGTAAATAAAATAAATCGTTTCATTTATAATACCTACTAGTTTTCGCCTGCGGCTCCGCCCGCGTTTATATCGGTTTGCGGTAAAAAGCCTATGTCTCTTCTTAGGCTCTAGACTACGAGTACCTGTGCACCGAATTTCTTTTAACCATTTAAATCGGTTTAGTAGTTATGGCGTGAAAGCTCGACAAACAAACAGAGTTCCTTTCGCATTTATAATATTCATCATCATCATCATCAAGAGTCCACGCTGGCCAGACGGTTTGGTGTAGGGTTGGTTTCAAATTTTCCTTCTCTTTGCATTGATGTATCTCATCTTCATCTTCCGAGCCTTTATTCCCAAGTTTATTTGGAGTCGGCTACTTGTTCAACCGGTTTTTCCTGAATTTCAGTTTTTCCACGGAGCGACTGGCATCGGACCTCTGCAACCCTAAGGGAGAACTGAAATTCGAAGATTGAACTAGTTGTCAGTATATTTGACTGCACTGACTTCCCAATAACGATTGCCATAGATGTTCATGACAACCAGGTCCGACGGCTTTACGTACTCTCCGAGGCACGGGCGTGAATCACCGCCAAACTTCTAAATTCCGGGCTGCTATTAGGAATTTCCTAAGAAAAACCCAAAAGCAAAAATTGATGTATCTCTTGCGTAGTTTATCCCTTAGTCGCCTTTTACGACACCCGCGGCATGAATAGGGGTGGTGACACTCTGTATTCTTAATCCGTCACCCCACAGACCTTTATAATATTAATGGAGATTAAATAATGATAACTTATTTATTTATTTTATTACTTTATGCACAAATATATGCATCGGACTAAACACCTGAAGTATTTTCTGCAAGTGCACCGATTAATCAATATCTATGCTTTTGTGCTTGTTGAATAAAGAATTGGAATTATCATTTTTTTTTTTTATTTTTTTTTTATAGTTGAGCCTGCCAAAGTGACTCTACTCTGCCTGATGGAAAGCATGAGTAGAATCCAGGAGTAGGGGTCACCATTCTTATTGTGAGGGTAGGCAATGTAGCATGGTGACCCCTACCATGGCAGCCTGGTTAGCTTATTCTGCATCATTCTCCCGGCCTTCGAAGGGCGGGAGAATGATGCAGAATGATTAGGCCTCCGGTCTCACACTCACCAACGAAATACGATAGCAAGAATGCTGTCATTATGAGGATGGTCTTCTGTGTGAGGGTAGTACTGGCCGGGTCGAGCCGGCCCATTCGTGCTGAAATCAGCGTGGCTCTACTACCTACAATTTAAAATCACCATGCTGTGATTCTTTTGTTTTTGTTAATAATTAAACATCAAACAATTATTTATATTATAAAGTAACTTTTGCCTGCGGTAAATAGAAGCCTACGTCATCCAAATTGAACTTGTATATAAATTTCATCTCAATTAGTTGAAAATATCTGCTTCAAATTTGAGTTACCAGATTTCACCCGAACAACATACCTACATACATTGCAAGTTAAAAAAAAGCTTGTATAAAAAAATTGTGCAAGTGCGTGTCAGGCCACGCACAGAAAAGGGTTCCTCAGTCACCCATAATGGCACGTGGATTTAAAATCATATCCAATAGATAATTGTTTTGTTTACTTATTAATGCGTTAATTTTATTTGACGTTTTCCAAGGAAGCGAATTTTACAAGTTAGGCCAATATAACTCCTGAACTAACAAAGTCATCGAGTCCGTTATAATTTTCCTTTAAAGTTCATTAAATGGACCACCATCACGAATTATTCCAGATTTTTTGAGCCAGCCGTTTAGCTTTTAGAGGTGGTATGCCCTGTTTTTACAGAAAAGTGGCCTTTAAAGTGGAATTTCTCGTAAACGGATACCTAAATGAAATAATCGTCTTAGAAACCCTATAATGTTTTTAAAAGACCTAACTAATGATACCCCACACGATGGGGTAGCCGCGATAAAAAAACATCCTCCCAACTTTACGTGTACGGGAGGTACCCCAATTTTTTTTATAATTTTATTGCAGCAGTATTTAGCGGACGTACATGACGAATCTCTAAGGGTTCCGCGTCATAAACTTCGGTACCCTAAAAATTATGGGTAAACCCATCGATGGTAAACCAGCTTTTGCGGCTCCGCCCACGTGTAGGTACGTCATGCCGGTAAATAGTGTTATTCCGATATATAAGCTATATTATTGTAAAGTTTCATCAAAATGCAGTCAGTAGTTTTTGCGTGAAAGAGCAACAAACATATTCACAAACTTTCACGTTTAAAATATTAGTAGGATTAGAAAGATTGTTTCCTATTTTTGAAGGTCGCTCACATCGTATACAAATTAATAGGAAATAGCTGCTAATAAAGCGGAATGGCGCAAAACTGTGCACCGGGGCATTGAAGACTATGAGCGGCGCCGTCTGGAAAGCCTTGACGCCAAACGGCAACATCGAAAAACTCGTCCTAAGCCCTCCTACAACTACACCTACAACACGCGGGGCGACCTACACTGTGACTCCTGTGACCGCACATTCAAAACAAAATTCGGTTTTGCTAGTCATGCACGGGCACATGAACGCAGAACGCAAAATTGACAGGGTGTCGCCGTCGACGGATACGTCTGGGAGGACATCATCATCATCATCATACAAATTAAAATGATTTAATCTTAAATTGACATAATTTAAGATTAGATCATCAACACAATAGTACCAAAATAACTGGCTAATTACCTCATCAGGTCATCATGTGGAGTGATGACAGTAAGGTGTCGTACACCCCGAAAGGGATTCTATTATTGGACATTTTGTGTCATCGTTATTCATCAACGATCACACAAAATTTAAAAGGTCATTAAAAGTCGACAAAAATTATCATATCACTAGTGGGCTACGGGTTTGTACGGATAGATTTAGGTATTTAATCATCATCAGGCTATCGCAGTCCACTGCTGGACGTGTAGGCCTCTCCCATTGCACACCACCCTGATCGATTTTTAGCTTGGCCATATTAGCCCCAGAACTGATGACCGTTGGGGTAGAAGAGTTCTGGAGTGCAGACCGCGTCTCAGCAAACGAAGTGAAGGACGTCCATAGGCCAGGTGGAGTAACTACTTGCGCAAGACATTATATAATACATAAAAACTTCCCAAAGTAGGGTTACTAACCTGTGACGTCACTAGGGTAGTAATAGCCGGACGTAGTATATATCCCGTACTAAACAAAGATATTAAGTAGGTCGCTAATAGGGTTGTCACTTTTATTTTGGAAAATAATTATGAAAATGTATTTCTTCAATTTAAAATAATTAGTTTTTGATAAATGTAGCAGAAAAAGACTTATTGATCATTTCAAGAAGGCAGTGACAAAGGTACACACAATTATTTGGCATGAGTCATCCTTGTTAACAATGGTGACCTGTAATACAGATTTTAACAAATCCACATCAGGCACCAGTCTCTCACATTAGTTTTAGGTGCAAAATGTTTTATTATGCTTAGAAAAAACTGTAACCTGACTAATTGTAAGGAGAAAAAAAATATTGTTACCTTCCACCAAGAGTTGGAAAAGCAAGATCTATTTAAATACAGAAAAATGAATGCTTTATTTTCAATGGAAATAATTAAATGTCTTCAGAGCGTGTAACTCAACAAGCTTTTCACAAAAATATAGTGAGAAAATGACAGTTAATTTATACAAATAAATAAAATTGGAGTGTCTGTTATATCAAATTAACAGTTTTTTACTAAATGCATATTAAAGTATATACGATACTAACATCAAAAGGTGTTTTTTTAAATTCTTGTCTGTCTGTCCGTCTGTCTGTCCGTCTGTTGTAACGATTTTGACGCGACTTTCACTGACAGAAAACTCATGAAATAAGGGTAACTTAGGCTAATTTTTCTTAGACTAGCTTTGCTCCGCGGCATTACTCACAATAACTGTTGGTAACAGCGCGGGACACAGTATAACGATAAAAAATTCTTTATTTTTTCATCCATTATAAAGACAACTCCCGCATTAGGAATATGAATGCCCGTGTCGCGGGGTTACTTTACAAACATACATGAAACGGACACAAAGAACACCCAGACCCAGAACAACAATTTGTGAATCACACAAAGTGTTATCCCACGTGGGATTCGAACCCATGACACTTGGCGCAGTAGAGAGCGGCGTGGCGACCGCATAAACTACTAGGCCCACAGTGCAGTCAATTATTTTGAATGAAGTATTTGAAGTATTTTCCCTACTAAATCAATGTGTCTTAATAGATACATATATGTAATACAGTGAAATAAGATACATTTTCCTAGTAGTATAAACGACGTGATTATAAATCACAGCGCGGGTAGCAACCCTAGCTGTGTCGCGGTGAGGGTGAGCGCCGACTGCTCGGCGCCAACGTCGCGAAATGTCGAACTTGGCAGACAGGGGAAATTTTGCACATCGAATCTTGTGATTTTGATGGATATTATGATTGTTTAGGGTAAAAGACCAAAATTAAGTGAACTTGTATTAAATTAAATAAATAAAGTTTCGAAGTTATTGGACATTTTCTGAGAAAAAAAATAGGACAGCATTTGATTTTGTTTCTAATAAGTATATGTTTTGTCACCAAAACTACTCATTGTAGAATTTTGCACCGCCCAAAGGCCTCCAACTAAACTTCACGACTTCGACGATCTTATGATAACAACCGGGACTACTCACTCGGCTATAAGTGCTTATAATAAACCTACTTATAAAAGTATAAATTTGAACAAACAAAAGCTTTAACTAAAACCATATATTATTATTTCCAATGTACGGATGTACCTAATACCTCCACACATCGACCTCCTCGAACTCACCCCCTACTGTAATCCCCTTGTCACTGTACCTACTGTGCATGTCATCAACCCCTCTACTTATAGCTTGTTTTTTTTTTTATATATTCAAGCCTACCAATGTGTTTCTACTCTGCCTGATGGAAAGCATGAGTAGAATCCAGGAGTAGGGGTCATTATAAATTCAGGCAATGCTGTATGAAGTATCTACACTATGGCGGCCTATTGAGATTCATGATTGTTGTTAGCGTATGCGACTGCTGATCAAGAGGTCTCGGGTTCGATTCCCGGGTCGGTGTGTGATCGTTGTGTGATCCGCAAATATTTGTTTCGGAAATTGGGTGTTTTCTATGTATAATATGTACGTATTTACAAAAAAAAAGGATCTTTTTCTTCGTCTTCCTCCTTATCCCATTTACTTGGGGTCGGCATTCCTTGCCCGCATTTTCCATTTAGCACGGTTAAGTTAACATTGTCTCTATTTAATTGAGCTTCTTTCAGGTCTTTTTCAACCATCGTCCACCAGGTGGCGAACGGTCTCCCACGCGACCGTTTTGTTATTGGCAACTCTAGGGCAAGCTTCACGATATGATCATCCGAGCGCCTTAAGACGTGACCGTGCCATCTCAAGCGTTTATCTTTCACCTTATCGACTAGTACATAAACAAAAAAAAGTATGTTTATGTATTTATATCAGTTGTCTAGTACCCATAATACAAGCACTGATTAGTTTGGGAGTAGATGGCGTTGTGTGTAACATATACGAAATATTTATTATTTATTTATTATTACTATCATTGGCTATCCGATCTCGCACTCACCAACGAAACAAGACAACACCCTGCCATTTAAGGTTGGTCTTCTGTGATAGGCTAAAACCGCTCAGGTCGAGCCGACCCTGTTCGTGCTGAAATCAGCGTGTCTCTACTGCCTTCTAGTCTGTGCCAGATTTATGAACGTTACATGAAATTTTGCAAAAACTTCCCCGACACAGAATTCTAGCCCGGGACTTCTTTTTTTAAGACTTACTCATTTATACCTTTATAGATAAAGATATGTGTATTCAAAACTTAATTAATTCGCAAAACGATTTTGCATTAAATGTTATCTTGGACCTACATAACCTCAAATTTTATGCAACCACTCTGCACAAGTGTCATCGACCTCTTGTCCTATATATTTATGGAAAGACGATATCTATGTGTATATAGCTATGGGAATATATATCGTGTTTACGGTGTCTCACAGCTTTATCTCTTTAGGAGGGATGGCATGGCGGATAGTGTGCTTCAGATTTCTCTGTGAAAATATACGATAATTTTCTACTACCTGACAATCGAAATATGTAATATGGTTAGAAAGTAAATTAATTGCAAATCAAGTTTAATCTCTGGTTATTTTTTTTTATACTCGGATTTTCTCTACTATATATAAACCTTCCTCTTAAATCACTATCTATTGCTGAAAACTGTCTTATTAATCGTTGAGTAGTATAAAAAAATTAACAGCGAACAGACAACGGTAGCGATTTCATTTTATATGATGTAAAAAGGTAGTATCTGGTATTAGTACTTGGCTTCTGATATGAGTTGATACATATACTGACATAAATTCGGACCTAATTATTTAATTATTTATTTTATTCAGACTTCTGACACACAACATCATTTAGTCACAAACTGAGCAGAGCTTGTATTAAGGGTAATAAACAACTGATATAAATATAATATAAACATACTTTTTTTTGTAATTACATACTTACTTAATATACATAGAAAACACCCAGACTCCGAAATATTTGCGGATCACACAAACCATTCATATTTAGATTCTAGAATACATCTCAGCAAAAATTTCAATGAGTTTAATGCATTAACATTATGCTTATATATTATATTGCAACAATTAAACAATATATAATTATAAAATATTGATTGTTCATTCTATCGTTTTCCACTCGTATTATTTTTGAAATTTACGTGGACCGCACTGGAAGTAAATTACTAAAATAGGCGAGGCGTGAAAAAACACCTCACTGGGTCGCCATGATGCTTTGTCTGCATACGCAGATAGTGTTGTGGCCCATGGATTCTGCTCATGCTCATGCTGAAATTAAAATAATTGTTTCAGTGCTGAGTTCAAGCAAACTGTAAACCTCCTATTTTGTTTGGATTCCATTTAAATGAGATCTCTTTCATCTCCTGGTGTCCTACTGCGTGAATAATAAGGTAATATTCATTGAACTTTCTACTCCCCTCGTTTTCCCAATCAATGTTGTTCCTGTAACATTACTACGGAGGTTGTGGATCGTAAAGAGTGGCGCCAGAACGGCGGGCGGCGGCGGCGCTCCGTCGCCGGGACAGGGTGAGTGCCCGCAATGTTTACTGTACATTGCTGGCTTCAAATAATATATTCTTATATTATCTAAGAATATTAACACAAAATTTGTCAATAACTATGTACCTATATATAAAATTGAAGTGTATTTTGTTCAGCTTTTCACTCAATACGTTTGAAAGCCAAACAGAACTTATGTGAAAAAAAAAAAAAATTTTTTGTCTATCTATCTATCTACCTGTCTCTGTGTTTCGTTTAATCTCTGGAATGGCTTGACCGATTTTAATTGAACTTTCACAGGTTTTAAAGATACAACAACAACCTCGAGTAACACGAACGAAGCTAGTTAAGATATAAAGTGTCCCTGTTTATTCCGTGGGTGTCGTAGAAGCTGGCAAAGGGAGTGTACTGCGCAGAGCAACAGCTCTACAAAGAGAAGAAAACTTGAAAGAAAATCTATGTATATCAACTCGTCCTGCCAAAGTCCAAATCATTTTCTCAAAGAAGGTCTGAGATGATCTAGCAGTGGTCTACCAAATGTCGTTTATGATGATGAAAACATAGTACGATCGTCGTAGGCATATTAAACGTCACCAGAATACATCATCATCATCATCATCAGCCTATCGCAGTCCACTGCTGGACATAGGCCTCTCCCATTGCACACCACTGTGATCGATTTTGGGCTTCTCGCATCCAGCTCTACTGACTCTACTCTCTCTCTACTCTACTATTTGTCACCAGAATACACCAGTTGTATAATTACCGATCATTATCAGATTACCGTAGCCGATATAGCCGGAGTCCTAGAAGACAAATTATGGCTTTCGAGGCTAGACCTGCAGCCCATCAATCCCATCTTTGTATTTCATTACGTAAATACGCACTAGAATGAAACGGTTCGGCTCATCCTTCTTATGCCGAGCAGTCAAAAGCTGGAACTTGCTACCATTATTTAAAACATATAAATAGTATAGTATAAATAGTATAAATAGTTATGTAAAATATATACCATATTTTAAAGACCCATTACTAACAAATACCCTATTACATTATCGATAGTATAATTTCTAGATACATATTATTCGAACTCAAAACGTCTATAAAAATAGTTGAAACGTGTTCGTAATAAAAATAATTAATTAAAACGAATTCGTTACAAAACGCACTTTAATATCCAAGCCAGCAATGTACATCGTACAGTTTCATCCTCCCCGGTCCTGAGCTCAACGGCCACTATTCGCAGTCGACATTTCATAGCGTAGAGACGTCACTCTACTTACGACTAGGGAAGAAGACCGCAGAAGAACATCATGGGACTCGACAAAAGGACTATCAAGATCATTGGGATTGTCGCTGTTGTCGTTCTTGTCATTGGTGAGTAATTATGCAAACAGTATTCGAATTTCAAATTTTATTTGATACTTAGGACCTAAAAAAAGTTTTCAAAAGAAGTTCAATATCTATGGCCAATTTAGTTTATTTACGGTTTTTAAATTGCTTTACAAAAGTTTTACGAAAGTTTTCGAAGTTTTCGAGTAATTATTATTTAACTAAGCTATTCAATCCACTCACCAGTGTTTGTCCCTCAGAGGGACAATAAAAGTCAAGCGCGTATTAGTGTTTGTCCCTCAGAGGGACAAACTTTTTGCCTTGAGATAAGGTCTATTTCTGTGAAATCTACCATTTCTACTGTACGGCTCTTGTTCACGTTCGAACGGGAACGAGTTTGGCCAACCTTACGAAATTAACCTTGAAAACTCTTTGGTACAAATTGTTTCGACAGTCGCCGTCGGAAAGTGGCCGCGTCGGCCGCGTCAACGGCTTTTTGCGCGCCAATTTTGGCGCCAATTTTAGTTAACTTAGTGTTTAGTGGATAATAAGGTGTTGTGGTTGTGTTATTAAGTGTTTAGTGTTTTAATGTGTAAATAGTGCATATAGTGATAGCAAGATCGTGATTTTTCAATAACTTTAAAATAAAACTGCCCCCAGATGGGGCCCCTACGGTGAGTTTTTTAGTGATTTTAGTGATTTTAGTGATTATTACATATGCATATGCATGAAATTACATAAAGAAACCTAACTAGAATATAAATAGCTAGTTGTTTTATTATATTTATCAATAGATTAAGAGGAAATCATGTTTTTCTAAAATTTTAACCTCAAAAAAGTTTGTTAGTGTTTGTCCCTCAGGAGGACAACACAGATGCGTCACTTTTTGTTGTTTTGACATACACTGATGAGTAAACGAACATTTTCGCGTCTTTACATAGTTTTGAAATCGGCTTTTTTTTAAATTATTAAACCTGCACTGCATAAAAAAATAAATTAAAAACATTTATTTCAATTGCAAGAAAGTTGTGCGTAAACTATTTTCGACATTCAGAGTTCGGAACATGCAATAATATTAGTTTTTTTCCTAGAAATGATAAATATTGGTTTAACTTAATAGTTTAACTTAAGTGGTTGTAACAGCTCCGTATTATTATTGCAAACTTCTGCAAACTTTAGGTATTTTCACACACCCAATTCCGATCTCTGCTTATTAATGCGTAAATTTTGTATGAAGTTTTCCAAGTACGCCTATTTTACAAGTTAAGCCTCTATAACTCCGGAACTAACATCATCTAAGCCATTATAGCTTTCCTTTAAAGTTCATCATATGGATTACCATCTTGATTTTTCAGACTTTTCGAGTCAGCCGTTTAGCTTTTTGAGGGAAAGGGGGGGAGGGACGCCCTGTTTTTACTTTGAAATGTATAATACTAGTATGTAAATTGAACCGTCTGCATGTGTCCTCTTATACCGTAAAAAAAAGAAATAATAGTATCCAAATCATTGGCCGCCTTATATCTAGCACGTCAGACATCTTGGCGCCTAGATGTTTATTGATATTCCGTCGTCTATAGAATGTGATGAATATAATACTATGCCAAGTTCTTTGTACATTGTTGTTCATCCTCCGCCGTGTCTGTCTTTCCGTTTGTTCGCGATAAACTCAATAACTGGAACTGATTTCAAAAGTGAATCTAAAACCTGAGAAAGGACAGGCTCCTTTTTACCGCGATAATTGACATAGACATGAGCATAGCCGCGGGCGATACCTAGTTTATGATACAAATAACTGAACTTTAAAACACGTTTGTTTATTTATTTCTTTTTTTAACCATTTTATGATAAGTTTGATATGTGTGTGTCTGTAGTATTGTAGTTCCAGAATGAATGAACCGAATTTGATTTTGTTTTCTTTGTTCGAAAGATGATTCGAATCGAATCGAAATCGGAAGTGTTCTTGGCTGTATTTCTATGTTTTGGTGCAGATAAGTACCTCACTCACATACATAATCATCAGAATATATCATCATCATCAACAACCTTTAACAGTCCACTGCTGGACATAGGCCTCTCCTTAGAAAGGAGGCTTTGGCCTACTATACCACGCTGGCCAGACGGGTTGGTATAGGGTTGGTTTCAAGTTTTCCTTCTCTTTGCATCGATGTTGTCTTGCGTAGTTTATCCATTAGTCGCCTTTTACGACACCCGCGATTAGAATATAGATATAGCATTAGAATATATTATAAAAGAATCTGTTAATTATAAATTAGACAGATACTGCACTTTTATTTATTTGTATTGATTAAAGTTTTCTAGCACTACCTTTGGTGGAGCGCGTGCCTTACAGCGGGCGGTACAATTACTTAAAGTCCAATGCACTTTTAAGCTATTACCATCCACGAATCGTCAACGCTATTACTAAGAGTGAGGGAGGGGCAATAATATAGCATTATTTAATTCATCAACAAGCCCTAACGTCCCACTTCTGGGCTCGGGCTCCTCACACGAGAGAGTTAAGGCCATACGTTCTCACCCTGGACCAGATCCGGTTGGGGACTCCGGGCGGCGAAGGCGCGAACATCTGCGCCTCATGCCGCCTTGAGTGTGGCCGCGGGTGGACGGGACGGGTTTTTCCTGTTCCCGCACTATGTGGCCAGTCGTCGAGTCGGTGTGTGCCGGACGACGCCTAATAGAGGGTCGTCGTACCGAGACGGTGCCCGCATCAGGAGGGCAGGCGCTGGAGAAGTTTAGAAGGAGATCCCACCCTGGACTTCTCCTACTCCTAAACGGAGAAGCGCGGAGAGGGCACACTGTGTGGTTTTTAGTCGGTTCAAGTCCGACACACCACCCCGCCGTAACCCCTGGTGGGGTGACGGTCCATAATGATTTTCCACACATAGGTCCGGTTGGGGACTGGCCAGACACGTTGTAGCTACCTAATCTTGTCGTTGGATGTTGTTAGGCCTCCAACTAATCTTCACGACTATTATCTTATGATAACAACTGGGACTGACTGCTTAACGTGAGCTCCGAATCACGGAAACGCTCATAGCATATTATGCCACAAACGGTCACCCATCTAGGTACTGTACGCGCCGTCGTTGCTTACCCTCGGTAATCACACAATCAGTTAGGAGTTTTTCGTTGGAAATTTCCTCTTCTTTCTAAATCTTTTTTTGAAATTTCTTTAACATTAATAGTTTATGAAATATTGGCAAGAAACGAAATGCCATTTTTTTTTCATCTTTAATTATTTATAACTTTTGCAATTTTTTATGTGCACGCTTTTGGCACATTTTTCTAGGCGTCATTCCGGATCCAATGAGCTATCGCCACATAATTTTAAGAGCAGTATCTGTATTTTGTACCATTTTCAACTTGTCTACTAGACTCGTTCAACTAACATAACAAACTCTTCCACTTTTGTCACGTCTTCGCCTACGTATTTGTCGGTTATCTTTTACAAAAAGTGGCCTGTCCTTTTTTTTTACGCGTAGAAATCCCCACGGACCGTCACCCCGCCGGGGTTTTCGATTCGGCGGGGCGGTGTGTCGGACTCGAACCGACTAAAAACCACACGGTGAGCCCTCATTGCGCTTCTCTTTTAGGAGGAGGAGGAGTCCAGGGTGAGATTGCCTTCTGGAATCCGAGTAGCCTGTGTGCTTCTATAAGGTCCAATCTATATTATTACCGTAATTCATCCAAATCGGTTTAATGGTTTAGCTGTGAGAGCGTAACAAACAGATAGAGTTACTTTGGAGTCGACAACATTGGTATAGAAGTATGGAAACTTAGGATTAAATTATGTTTTGGCCATATTGCTCTGGCTATAGTTACGACCTTTTCAGAGAGTTTGGTATTAGAGTGTGGTATCCGTCGGACTCGAACCGACTAAAACCGCACGTCGTCTCGGGTACTATGAGTCGGGGAACCAGGTATACCCTGAATAAAGGAAGTCCCTGAAACCCCGACCATAGTTACGACTCAGAAAAATAAATAAAATAAATAAATATTTTGGACAACTTACACACAACATTTTCTAACTTTTACAAAAAAAAAAGTATGTTTATGTATTTATATCAGTTGTTTAGTACCCATAATACAAGCTCTGCTTTACTTTGGGACTAGATGATGTTATGCGTAAGTTGTCCAAATATTTATTTATTTATCTAGTCCCAAACTAAGCAGAGCTTATATTATGAGTACTAAACAACTGATATAAATACATAAACATATTTTTTTTTGTAAATACATACATATTATACATAGAAAAAAACCCTAACTCCGAAACAAATATTTGTGGATCACTCAAACATTTAGTCCGACCCGGGAATCGAATCGGAGACCTCTTGTTCAGCAGCCGCATACGCTAACCACTAGACCAACAAGGCAGTCAGTCAAATCAGGTCATGCTCGAGGAAAGATATAAATATTTTTTTCTTTTGTTGCAGGAGGTATCATAGGCCTTCTAATTGGTCTTCTTTTGCCTCAACGCTATGTTGGTAAGTTACAGAAGTTGATAATTATTACTAAACTAGTTAAACCCTGCGGTGAACCCCGGGGAGCAAAGCTAGTCTACAAAAGCTTAGCTTTCTTACTGTTGCGTCAAAATCGGTCCAACCGTTCCAGGATTACTCGGCACAAACAGACAGACAGACAACAATTTTAAAACTTGCTTCACAAGTATAGCACTTTGCAAAATTAGTTACTAATGAATATAATTAGTTTTTTGAGAAGAAGAAGAAATGTAACTACAATATCGCATTTGATTAGTCTGTATGGATTGTAAAAAAGATATAAAAAAGTAAAATCACAAAACACATAATAATATACTCCACAGAACTGGAGGTATGGCCCCGGTCCGAGGACTACCCCAGCTGGAACCAGCCCCTCATCCACATACGCTCCAACGATCCTGGTAGCTGGCTCCATTGGTACAGGCGTTTAAATGACTTCCTTAAAGGTAATTGTTGTTAGTTGTACCTTGTAAGAGGTGTCGTCTAATGAGGGTTGATGTTCCACCCCTTACTGTGTAGAGCGATGAGAGGTGGAACAGCGTCCTGCCCCGGGGGTGAGTCCAGTCACCCCGCGATGTAACCCAGTTATGGGGTACGTCAGGGGGAACACCAGAAGCCGTTGACGCGTACCTGGTGATCCTCCCGACTGCTGAGGTTAGCCGCGGCGGGTTTTAGTGGGTTGCATGTGAGTCCCACACACACCCTTCGTTTTCCCCACGAAGTGTATGGTGCGAAAAACATTCAAAACTATCAATGTACAACATTTCATTTAAGCTGGTTCATTAGTTTTGGCGTGAAAGCCGGTGAGAGTTACTTTAGCATTTATAATAATAATATATTATGGTAAGAATTCATAAACGTTTAAAGTAAAAAATCTTAGTTTGATGATGATGTTGATATTCCCCCAGCCACGGTAGCCAGACTCAATGGAGTCCAGCCAATTATGCAGGAGATGTTATGGTCCACAAGCGTGTGTACAAACATTGGCTAACTTTCTGTTCCCTCACCCTCATTATCTGATGGGACGGCTATACAACATGACCGGAGAAAGATCAGGCACAGGACCGCCGGTTTTAGAAGCACTCTGACAGCGACTGATAAAACCGTAACTACTAAACTCCAGGCTAAGCATTTATAAGCATTTCTAAAGTTACAAAAACTCCAAAACACTTTTTGTCCTGACCGGGAATCGAACCCATTCATATATATACGATAACCGCTAGCCAAACGAGGCAGTAATTCAAATATTACTCAATCATGAGAGAGCAATACTTCAGGAAAGGTAGATCGACAGGAACAGTATTAAGGCCTGATAGGTAGACATCTTGGTTATACACCAAATATTAACATAAATGTAAATAATTTGTAGAGTAAATAATAATAAGTAATCACAGCCTGCCTGCACATAATGACACGGTTGGCCTAGTGGTTTAAGCGGTCACCACGCCCTTTTCGTGGGTTCAATACTTTGTGTCGGTTTCATGTATGTTTGTAGGGTCCCCGCAATACAGGATGTGTATTACTAATGCGGGAGTTGTCTTTTAATAATAATAAAAAAACATTCTAATCCGAGCTCTTTACCAACAGAATACGAGACCACTGTCCCAGAAGACCCACCCCGCGCTCCTTGCTCCATCTACAACCGTCTTGATCAGCACGCCCGTTCAGATCCTTGTGATATAGCCATGAGGATTTGGGGGCCGTGTTCTGCAGACAATTTCTATGGCTACGTAGAAGGAAAGCCTTGTGTTTTTCTTCGGCTGGCTTATGTAAGTACATACAGTAGTACTCGTTTTAGTAACGAAAATAACTCAAACGTGGTAAAGAAATTTGTATTAAATTAGTCTCTAAGAAATTAGTAGTTGTTTACTGCTCTGTATAACAGTTAGGTATTGCTATTTAAACACGTTTGATTTTGTTCAAAATATTATAATAACTGGTAGATATTACAGTAAAATATCTACATCTATATTAGCTACAACTACTCAGCTACGGTGTTCATAACATTTGGTTGAAACATAAACAACTTAAATAACGCCTCATGTTGCTCTCTAAATACTAGTACAGCATATTGCGGTATTCTTATTAACAGGCGCTTTAGTTTATTTCGAACTGTTTTATACTTGAATTTCGGAAGACTTAGTTATAAGCAACTTTACAATATAGAGTAAAGAGATACATTTTACTCGTATGATGCCGTTAAACTGAATAAAAGTTAAGAAACCAACCAACGCCAAAATAATTAATATTTTTTCAGGGCTATTAAAATAGGTAGGTATGCGAAATAATTAAGTAAGATTAAATAAATAATGTAATGTTTTTATCGTGCTACCAAAATTTTTTGATTTTTCACTTCATTTAATATTTTGTAAAGAAATAATAACGAAGACAAACTACATTTTGTTGTACAGCTCCATTACTGGGTGCCTCATCCTTACAACATGAGTACATCGCTGCCCATACCTGCAGATATGCCTAATCACATTAAACAAGCTATGGTAAGTTGATTAAATACATAAATACATCAGCCCCGGATATAAGGGCACTTGCCCCGGGTGGTAGTTTCACCAAATCTAGAGACAAGAATTCGAAATATCGAACAAATGAAGCCTCTTTTCCTACAATCTCATAGGTTTTTATCAAGTAATGGAATCTTATTATAATATAATGTTTGAAAAAAATTTTTTTTATTTCCATACGCCCAGTTGGTTTTTGAACACATACTAAGTGATTTATGATTGCAAAACGTAGTAGTATCACAAAAATGATACTCATTGGCGATTTTAACAGTTTTTCTCAAACACCACTGGGACTGACGGGAGGGGACGCCACTATCAAGGTTTTGCCCCGGTTCGAAAAAATCGTAGATCGTAGAATCGGCTGGATATAACAACACATCATGCCGAACATATAATAGCCAAGTTGGTGAAGTTGATATGATGTGTTTTAAGATGTAAAAAATATTAGGAACCAATAACAATCACTTGAGACTTACCTACATAAAATCACAAGTCTTACGAGACTCGCACTAGCATATAGCTAATGAAAAAAAAATTACACTTGCTTTGCATCGCGGTGTTACCAGCGATTTGCAACATAACATAGATAAATTACACTTAGACACGGAACAAACATTATCGCAATTTAGTTGCCCTGGGTTCGAATCCCTATGACTTACCAAAAGCGTCAACACCGTTTACTACTAGGGTAGTATTTTTTGTATATCAATAATCTTTTATACCAATTCAAATTCTAACGCTATTTATAAGTTTCCTCCTTGTATCACTATACTAAATCCTTCCTTATTTGTAAGTTTACCCTTTCTAAATATCATGTTTTTATCAGCGTTTCTACGACACTCGTCAATACGGCGACTACATATGGGTGTCCTGTGAGGGTGAGTTTGCTGCAGACAAGGAAAACATAGGGCCCATTCAGTACATCCCAGCAGACCTTCCACCAGGTTTCAAGACCTCTCGTCTACACACCGTGGACCATATACCTTATGCTACCAGAAACCTGCCTGACAATGTTCCTGGGCCTCTGATCGCAGTTTATTTTGAGAATCCAAGACGTAAGTACACATAACGGTTAAGGGCCACAGCACACAGCACATTAACTTTTAGCATCGGCGATCGGCAACTAGTCGCTTTTTAAAAGCTAAATACGGCGACCGAACGCACTACACCGCACACTTAAAAACGCCAAACGCGGAGATTGAGTCGCTTTTTAGAAGCGCGACACAGCAGCTGAACGCTATTCTCCGCACACATTCGGATAAATGATAAATGATATTTATTTCCGCAAGTAAATCTTTTCAGACATTTTTGCAAGTCGGACTTATAGCTAGAAGGCACCGGCATTTCCTACGACTCACTCTAGGAAGAAACGCCGAAACAAACCACAGAGGTGTCTTTTTTTTTTAAGTCCGTGTACAATATTAAAGAGAGCTATGTGAGTGCAGTATAGGGTCTGGGTTGGCCTTTTGAAGAAAGGACCATAATTTAGAGTCGACCTGTCCATACAGACGGCACACGGGCCCCAGCCATCGTGTAGCCTAACCGATGTAGTCAGGATCCACAACTTGAGTAAACAAGCAGGACACTTCAGTAGGCCGTGGAAACACTCAAAACCACCAGAAAATTACTAAAATATAAACTAACATTACAAGCCTACACTATACTCACAATTACAAACTTACACAAAAAAAATACTATACAATTCAATTTCAACGAAAAAATAAACAAATTAGAAATGTTCATCACTTTAAAATGTGGGAGCGAGCAGCATCAATCCCAAGCAAATTTGTCATTTAAATAATCAGTAACTGTGTAGTAAGCTTTATCACACAGTTTTTGTTTAATTAAGGACTTAAATTTGTTAATACTTAATTCATGAAATTTGCTTGGAATCTTATTGTATCTCACACCCTGACATCGAAAAGACTTGCTTACTTTTTGTAGTCTAGTCGTTGGCAACACGAGTTTATCTTTATTTCTAGTGTTTATATTATGAATGTCGCTAAACTTTGTGAATAAATGTATATTTTTCTTAACATACACTAGATTTTCATATACATATTGAGATGCGACTGTCATAATACCAATTTCTTTGAACTTATCCCTCAGTGACTGCCTATAACTGAGATTATGAATTGCGCGAATAGCTCTCTTTTGCAACACAAAGATACTTTGAATGTTAGCAGCATTTTCCCACAACAAAATACTGTATGACATTACACTATGAAAATAGCTAAAATACACCAGTCTTACGGTGTCTACATCAGTTGATTAGCGAATTATATAAACCGCCTATGCTGAAGAACTGAGTCTATTCGACAAGCCATCAATGTGTGGGCCCCACTGCAATTTAGAATCTACAGTTATACCCAAAAACTTAGTGGTGTCCACAAGATCCAACTCCTTTCCATTTATCAGAACATTAGTTTTTACCTGCTTAGCATTAGGTGTAAAAAATCTAATACATTTAGTTTTTTTCTCGTTTAAAAGCAAGTTATTAACGTTGAACTAGTTCACGACCTTGGAGAGAGTGTTTGTGGAGAGAGATTCACATCGTCAGTAACTAATTGCTGTCGTTTTAGTCTAAATAAAAGTGAGGTGTCATCCGCAAATAACTACTGATTACCTCCTGATCATCTTTTATCAGATTAGGTAGGTCATTTATATAAACGAAAAACAAAAATGGGCCGAGAATTGAGCCCTGCGGAACCCCCATAGTGACCAGAGACCCGAGGGACCTCTGTCCATTAACTTTCACTCTTTGGGTCCTATTACCCAAATAAGAGATAAGAAGATCCAAAGCAGTATTAGTTATTCCATAGTGATGCAATTTCCTAATCAATGTTTCATGAAAAACGCAATCGAATGCCTTGGATAAGTCACAAAAAACACCCAGCGCCTCCTGTTTATCCTCCCAGGCACTAAATATACTTTCCAATAGTTCAACACCAGCGTCACTTGTCGAGCGTCCTCTTCTGAAGCCAAACTGTTTCTTGTGTAGAATTTTGTTTGCGCTAAAGTGAGTTTGTAACTGATCCAGTATAATTTTTTCAAAAATTTTACTGAAAGTAGGTAACACCGAAATGGGTATATAATTGGTAGGATCGGAAGACGTAGGAACGAAACATTTTCGTTCTGCAATTGCTGACGCTTCTTTTCTCTTGTCTGATTGGGTAATGTCACTCAGTCACGTGATCAAAACAAGATGTGGCGACTTAATACAACAGTGCCAGCTACCGAAGAAACGTTGAACTACGAAGAAAACAACGATCTAAATCGGAGTCACAACTAATCCTGAATCGCGAAAGTGACATTCTCGCGCCGATTAGCATATATATAACATCCCAACATCAACTGTTGGGCAGTGGCCCGCCAGGCATAGGCAGGATCACAAAGGGTACGACACCCGTTCCTCCACAGTGGTGACCCCGACATTAGACTTTTTGGTCTATAATATCATACTGGCGAAGTGGGTTTAGGTGGAAGTTTTCTATCTCTTTCCATTGTTATTGCCTTTGCTATTTTACTTTCTTAGACGTCTCTTAAGACACCCACCTGTTAAACAGGCGTCGCGATACTCCAGATACTAAAAGCGACCCCATACGGACTATACCTCCTTACGTCATCATCATCATCATCAACAGCCTTTAACAGTCCACTGCTGGACATAGGCCTCTCCTTAGAATGGAGGTTTTGGCCTACTATACCACGCTGGCCAGACGGGTTGGTATAGGGTTGGTTTCAAGTTTTCCTTCTCTTTGCATCAATGTTGTCTTGCGTAGTTTATCCCTTAGCCGCCTTTTACGACAGACGCGGCATGAATAAGAGTGGTGACAATCTGTATTCTTAATCCGTCACCACACGTATCTTACGTAACTTTGAACTATGTTTTTTTTTCAGGTGGCCTGGTTATCAATGTAGAATGCCGTATCTGGACACGGGATATTTACTACGATCGCAATAGCAACGTAGGTCGAGCTCGTTTCGAATTGTACATCGACTAAATCAATAACAGTACACTATTTTTGCGTTTTTTTTTAATTCATAGACAACGATTGTGTTGTTTTGATATTATTATGAAAAATGAGTATTCTATTCAGGACAACTATTTTTCTTGACGAACGTTAAAGGTATAATTTTTTTAAGCAATTTTTAAAATCTATTAAGTAATATCATATTATTGATCTCAATGGAAAAATATTAAAGTAGGTTTAGAAAGGTTTTTTATTTCTACTTCTAGTATTTCTAAACGTATGTACGTCTAGCAATAATGTTTTATATGAGTGAGTTATTGTTCTGCATGTTAGTAATAATTGATATGTGTATAATATGTATTTTCAATCACATTTTGAAGATAGGCTACATGTTTAGATAGGTCACCACTAGTCACCAGCTTTTTAGTATCTGTGTATTTTTTGGAAATAACTTATTGTTGAAAGCTTGTATTTTTTTTTTGTTTTTACATTAATACTTATGTAAAGTTTCGCTGACGTTCTTTCCTTTATTTTTTTTTTATAAACAGAGTTCATGGTCGGTACATTTATCGTTGTAACATTTAAAGTTACTAGTCTGCTGAAATCTACTATTAAGGTAAAAATATTTTTATTTGTAAAAGATCAATTATTAATATTATAAAATTGATGTCTTTCTACTTAAGGATTTACGTAATAATGTGATTGTTGTGTCTAAATGTTATTTATATTATTAAGTCTACTAATCGTTGAAAGTATTTAATCTGTGTTAGTTACCAGCCCCGGATCTAAGAGGGGGGCAATCGGGGCACTTGCCCCTGGCTGCAGTTTCAGGGGGGCGAAAAATTCTTGAGACAAGATTCCGAAATATCGAACAAATGAAGCCTCTTTTCCTACAATCTCATAGGTTTTTATCAAGCAATGGAATTTTAATACAATATGTTTGAAAAACAATCTTTTCTATTTCACACTATTTCAGTTAGTTTTTGAACACGTATTAAATGCTTTATGAACGCAAAACGAAGTATCACAAAAATGCTACTCATTGGCAGTTTTTCATAAACACTGAAGGGAGGTGGCGCCACTATCAAGGTTTTGCCCCGGTTTGAAAAAATCGTAGATCCGGGCTGCTAGTTACCTATTTACTTAAAATATGTCCACAGAAAGAAATTTATTATAAAAGCATATAATACTCGTTTTAAAATGTAAAGAAAGTGTTCGCAGACTATAGTCGAATTTTTAATTAGACGATATCCACTGACGTTTACTGTGTTGTCAGTTTTTGATGAAATAAAAATAGTGCTGTGACAAAGTGAATGATTAAAAAAACTCCTGAATGAATGAAATTGCCTCGATTGTCCAGTAAATAGTTAGTGTACCGAACTGCCGATATCGGGTACGGAGTTCGAATTTTAGTCGTGCTTTGTACATATCAACGAGTTTGTCACTGTTGTCTGTCTGTCACTCAATTCGACTCGTTTATTTTTAACACAAGTGCAAGAAAGTACAACAAAAACAAACAAACCAAAACAATAGAGCAAATCTATGGATGTTCAGTAATTTAAACACTAGAGTGAAATTTATTGACATGTATACTGCCAATACATTTCCTGTTTGCTTTGCCTTTGCCCACAGACGAGTAATATCTCTATTATCAACCCTAAAACCAAAGAAAAAAGTACAAAACTCGAGAAGCTTGTAACTTAAAGATCCTGCATGATTAGGATTTGTTTTTTTTTTTTGTATTACTGGTACTAATGCAGGCTGGTTATTTATCAAGGTTTCGAATCCAACTAAGACAACATATAGCTGTAAAAAAACAAATCCTGAAATAAGTTTGTTTTTATCTCCCGTATTTTTCATGTTATGGTTTATATTTTTGTGTTATTTGTGTATGTTAAAGCCTGATTTACAGAAACTCATATGGGATCTAAGATTTATATAAAAAATTTTTTCAATATTTACAAAAAAAAAACATATCTTTTGATCAAAAGCACATTTGAACATCAGGAATTCTCGTCTTTCTTTTTAAATTAATTTATCTATTTAATAAAAATATAATAAGAGGATGGTTGTTTTTTGGGTCAAAAAACATAATGTGCGACGCGCGAGGCGTTGAGCCGTCAAAAAACTGATTGTAGTTACATACTACTAGTATCTTATATCAGAGCACTTTTATACAATTTCATTCATAAATAGATATAATATTCTTTTATAGTTTGAAATGATTAACTATTCACACTCATTGTTCATTTAACTGATTGAATGAGAACTGAACACATCACTATTACTTTAAATATGGCAGCATTATTTTACTAAGTGACATTAGCTACTGTCAGGTAGCTTCGTCTAATTAAAAATACGACTATATATATTATTATGAAGTTACAGAGATATTTGATGTTAGGATTACAATATAGAGTGAGGCACTACAAAACGGCAACACTTTGTTTGTCATTGAAGTGACAGCTACAATGCTACATTAAATTTACAAACACACATAAGTTACAAATGAAAACGGGAAGGACTTTGGAGATCATTTTTTGTTTTTTCCGAAGACGGTCCCCATTTCATCTCATCCACATTTTTTTATCAATAAATTCATTACGACGAAGACGTGAAGTCTAGAAGACTTTATAATTGAAGACATTGGTAGGAATAGCTGATATTCGGCTGGTTGCCATTTCACTAAAAGAAGAAGAAGGGAAGGAAGGCCAACAGTTTGAGTCTAATGCACTTTTTAAAAGTTTACAATTTAGGTATCTAACTATTTCAATCACCTAAAATGAATCCGTTGTCTTTATTAAACTGTTAATTCTCTGTTGTACAAATAAATTGACTGTTACCTTTATAAGATCTGTAAATAAACACATAAATGTTAGTTAATATTATTGAGTGCTATGTTTATTTATTGTTTAGATAAGAGTTGACTTGATTCACCTATTTCTATGTGATGTATAAAGTATTATGTGAATAAAAATGTTCCGACACGTCGTTTAACTTTAATTTTCAAGTGTAACATTTCCCTTGGCGCAAGTGTGCAACAATAAGATAAAAAAAAACTACTTATTATCCTAAAAAGATAGCTTCTTCGTTATTATACAGTGACACTGCTATGTAACCAACAAAATAACTTTGCCAAGCAATTTTATTTCTTAAAGCTGAGTTTGATTATTTATTTGAACTCTCTAATCTCAGGAAGGTCTAAAAGGATTTGAAAAACTCTTTCAGTGTTAGATATCAAAGTTATCGAAGAAGGTTATAGAAGAAGGTCATCTCGCTTTGTACATTAGGAGCGTAGTAACATTGAAAAATGTTGCAAAAACGAGGCATAATTATTATACGGCGTGCTCTACGTAAACGCTTAAAATTTCATTAAAATGACAGAAACTGGAATATTATCTAATATCAATGTTTCGGTTGCTAGTTGTTTCACAGTGACATGACATGTATTGCTTATAATGTGACACAAATGTTTTTGTTTTGTAATTGTTTAATGTTTGACAATTTCAATTAGTTTTCACCTAGATGCTAGCCTCAGTACAGGGACAGGGGGGATCATGACCTCCGTCCCTAGATCTGCTCTTGTAACGACAAGGAGCGAAATGACTCAAAAAAATCGCCTAAGTTACTCTTTCTGTCATCAGCTTTCAACAGTGAAAATACATCTAACTCGGTTCAGTTGTGTTAGATTACTTTACAAAGAGAAGCAATAGACAGACAAAAAATTTAAAAAGTGCTTCTTCGATAGGTACTGTTCATTAGATATTACGTATAAACACTCCAATTTGATTTGTATAGATGTCTAGATAAAATATAAATCTTCTAAAACTGTGTCTATGGTTAACTCGAAATGTCATTATCAGAAATAAAATAATGTCAATAAGCTGTTAGGTATTCGGAGACGGGTTTCATGTAAACAACCCTTAAAAATACAACGGCTAGCTGTATTTGATGCTCTTGCGAGCTGTGGTGGGTTGGGTTGAGGTGGATCTGGTCGCAACTCTCGGTCATATGTTTGTTTTGTATTCATTTTTAGGGTTCCGAAGTATATCACTCGGAACCTTTATAGATTCGTCATGACCGTCTGTCCGTTCGTCCGTTCGTCTGTCCGTCCGTCCGTCCTCGACTAACCGTCCAAACGGTTAGTGCTAGAAAGATGAAACTATGCATGAATATGTGTTGTAATTACGTCGACAAAGTGCTACTATAAAATTATGAAAAATATTTTTATTTTGGGGTACCTCCCCTTTTTTTTTTTTTTTTTCTGTGCGGAAATCCCTCGGATACCACCAATTGGTGGTTATGCCGGACCCGAACCGACCAAAACCGCACGCCGTCACAGGTACCAGAAGTCGAGGAACCGAGGTACGTCGGGGTCCCAGGGATTTCCTTGCGGGGTCACCAGTTATTGCGTGTTTACCCAGGGAGACAATTAGACGACACGTTGATTGTAATATTTAATAATGACTCTAAACAATTTTACTTAAACTAAAGTTTATATACAATAATATTTACGTATATAATATGGACAGGTTTAGGTGGGGGTAACTAGGAAATACTGTTTACTTAAATTGCTAAATTGACAATATATTATTTATGCTTCCTTATTTAATAATTTACAATATTGACTGTTGTTTGACGGCACGTAGGTTAACTGAGTAAAACAATTAATGTAGCACGTGGCCGCGTACAGATCTAAACTATTATAATACTATGGCTTCGCCATACCCCACATTATTTGGTGTACAAATATTTTTCAATACAAATGGAAAATTTGAGTACAATTAAATTAAATTACATTACAAAAAATTTAATTATATTATATAAAAAGAAATGACAACAGATGTTGGATGTTAAATTTAAAGTTTGAATGTACAAATAATAAAATAAAAAATATATGAAACATAAAAATTACAAGTAGATGGGATAACTAGAGTTAATGTCAATGTCAATAAGTTAGTTGTGTTACAGCAAATCTTTATATATATAATTCTTGTGTGAGTGTGTATGTCACTGAATTTCTCTCAAACGACTGGACCGATTTTGATGAAATTTTTTGTGTGTGTTCAAGGGGATCTGGGAATGGTTTAGATTCGCAATTGGACCCGGTAGATGGCGCTGCGATCAAGTTCTGGAATTTTAAAGTTGGGCTGTACGAAGTTCGCTGGGTCAACTAGTATTATTATACAAAATCAAAAGTTGTAGGCGATCGAAATTCATTAATAGAGTAATTACAATTGTCTATTAGGAATTGGAATAATTCAACAAAAATCCAAACTGAAATCAAATATTTGCGCATCACACCAACAACAAACACAACACATCGGGTTGGATCACGGGTACACCTCCCAGGAATCGAACCGTGTTTATAATTGTAAATTGTTAATTTAGGATGAAGATTGTCTGAATTTACTACCGTAATTTTTTTCGGTGGGGAGTTATATTCCTGCGTCATAATATATTGTTTCAAATAGTTAATGGAATTATATAGAGATATGCTTGACCAGCACATTCAGATATGTGCCTATTATCGAGCAGGTAAGAATTCGGACAATCATTTCCTCTTTGAGAACAAGACGTGTTTATGTAATAATAATAATAAATAATAAAATTCTTCATTTGGAACTAATAACAAAAATGTGCAGGTTTGCGATAGGTTTAAGAATATATAACGTAGCTGTAAGTCGGTACCCCAAGCCACACATTACTATGTATTATCAGGGGGGTGTCACTCCGCACTTTAGGTATAGTCGGCCGCCTGCCTGCCGCGCAGGCCATTTCGGTGGGTTGTCGCTTACGCACGATACGCGTCACGTTCGTCGCCGCGTCGCTCTCGTTAATATTTTTATACTTTTTGATACCCCCATATACATGTAAAAGCTAAAGTTCTGTTTATGGATGCCTGAATAAAAGATTTTAGGTGTTAGGTAGGAACTAATCTGTTCGTTTCATACGTAAATACATACGAAACGAATAGATATTTCGGTGTGATATTATTTAAAAAGTCATTTGTTGACAAAAGTACCTACAGTTATTTTTTCAGTTAAGTAAAGTACTAACACATTCACAAACTTTTGTTAAACAGAACAATAAATGCAATGAGTAAATTTGTGTCGTAATATTTTTTTAAAATTTGTTAAAACTTCAAAATTTGTTCAAATTGGTTAATGCTACTTTTGTGTATGTTTGTTGGACTCTCATTAGAAGAGGTGAGTTTTATAAGCCAGCTAAGATGTCGGTCATATATGTAATAAAAGCCCATAAACCGTTTAAACGTAGTTTTATTATGTGTTCTAGTTGCGAAAACTTAAAAATATACTATAAAAATACATATTACACAAAAACGTAATGCTAATAAAATAAAAACGTAACGCTAATAAAATAATAAGTAATGTACAGATACTTTCAAACAGATGCCCAAGACATAAAAAGTAAACAACTAAACTTTTATATTATTTATTTTAACTTTTAATAAATTATTTTAGTGTTCAATGCACCTCCCTTACCTCCTGTAGTAAATAGAAATCGAAATTCCAAGAAGTAAAAACAAAAAAAAAATGATGTAGCTCTCAAGGCAATAACGGGAAAAAATACTTTATTTGTTGCCGTTTAAGGTTGATTTCACATTGAATGTTGTTTAACATATGTCTTTTCATTTGTATGTGATAGGAGTAATTTCTAGCTTTGCTCATTTTATGTGTCGAATGATCGTAAGTATTAGATAATGTTTTCGAGATTTGTAACATTATTACAAGGTGCCATTGTTGTAATTAGGTAATTCAAACTATTTTAAAACTTTTCTCTCCGTTTGTTAGTAAACAAATGTTTTTTGCTTTTACTTTATACGTGTCCCTTTATCTACTTAATATTGTTGGTCGAAGCACAAGACATGTAAACGAATATTGCAAAAGATGATGATGATTCTACACTTAATTCCAACAGCGGATCTGTTACAACCATCAAAATAACAACTAATAGGTGAACATCTAAGATATGTTTTTAACAGTCTATTATTAACAAAGAAATGTATTTTTTTTATAAACAAATAGTTTTCTTCCAATTTAAAACATTTTTTTAATAAAATTAATAAATATTCGGACACCTTACACACAACGTCACCTAGCCCCGAACTACACAGAGCATGTATTTTGGGTACTAGACAACTGATATAAATACATAAACACACTTTTTTTTATATAAATACATTCATATTGTACATGGAAAACATCCAAACTCGGAAACAAATATTTGCGGATCACACCAACAACAAACACAACACATCGAGTTCGATTACGGGCACCACCCGGGAATCGAACCACTGCGCCACCGTGACATTACTTTAGGTGATTTAACGATCGTCAGTTACAAGTGCAATCATCATTATATTATTATGGTGTCAGGCTTAAGCTCATTTACATGTAAAATTTTATTGAATTTAATTATGTAAACCTTGAATAAAATCTTAATAAAATGCACTTTAAAGTATAATATACAAGATGATTTACTCAAAATAGCTTCACCCTGATTATTTTCATTAAGAAAACAATGCAACATGATTACTTTCATAAATGTGTCAACTACTGGTTATTGATATATTAAATATTTGGTATATTTGATATATTAAAACAGAAATGGTGTCTCACCGTTGTGAGTACGCATATGTATTACAAAATAAATCTATTGTGAGATTTGTTGCTTGCATATTTCAAATAGCATGGTTTCTCAGCGGTGTGTTTTAACATGCGTCATATTAAAGAATACTTTTTAGAATATTATTTCTTACATATTTCAGGATGATGTGATTTCTTTCCGCTATGAGTACGCATATGTCTTATTGAACTACTTTCGTGTAAGTATTGCTTCTTGCATATTTCACAATAATACGGTTTCTAAGCGGCGTGTATAAACATGTGTGATGTTAAAGAAGACTTTTCAGAGAATTGTTTCTTACATATATGGCATTGATATGGTATATGACCGCTGTGTGTTCGCATATGCAATGTAAAATGACTCTTGAAAGATAATTGTTTCTTACATATATCACAATTATATGGTTTCTTACCAATTCGTGCAGTGTGTAGTGTACGCATATGGCGTGTTAGGTGTTCCTTTCGTAAGAATTGTTTCTTACATATATCACAATTATATGGTTTCTTACCAATTCGTGCAGTGTGTAGTGTACGCATATGGCGTGTTAGGTGTTCCTTTCGTAAGAATTGTTTCTTACATATATCACAATTATATGGTTTCTTACCCATTAGTGCAGTGTGTGTACGCATATGTCTTGTTATGTCTCCCTTTTTTATGAATTGTTTCTTACATATATCACAATGAAATTGTTTCTCACCAGTGTGTATACGCATGTGTGTTGATAAAGTACTCTTTTGTGAGAATTGTTTCTTACATATATCACAATTAAATGGTTTCTCACCAGTGTGTGTTCGCATGTGTGTTGTTAAATAACACTTGTATGAGAATTGTTTCTTACATATATCACAATGATATGGTTTCTCACCAGTGTGTGTTCGCATGTGTGCTGATAAATAACACTTGTATGAGAATTGTTTCTTACATATATCACAATGAAGTGGTTTTTCACCAGTGCGTATACGCATGTGTGCTGATAAACTACTCTTTTGTGACAATTGTTTCTTAAATATATCACGATGATATGGTTTCTCACCAGTGTGTGTACGCATATGTCTAATGAAAATATCCTTTCTTATGAATTGTTTCTTACATATATGACAATAATATGGTTTCTCACCAGTGTGTATAAGCATGTGTGATATTAAAGAAAACTCTGAAGGTAATTGTTTCTTACATATTTCACAATGATGTGGTTTCTCAGCGGTGCACTCACGTAAGAGATCTTTCTTCCACACACCAGAGCATAAACGAACGTGTCTCTCTAACTCACACTTAGAACTGTAACATTGCAGACACGTGTCGCACGTATATTGTACACGATTGATGTGCGGTATACTTGTAGGTATCTCATTATTGTCATCTGTTACGTATGCAGCAGTAACTTCGTGAAGCTTTTCAGAATTGTCCTGGATGAGTTCATGTTCATTTATGTTGCTGGTGGTTAACTCTTCAGAACTTTCTTGCACGGCTTGTGTAGGTTCCTTCGGTGTAGAGTCACCTAGATAACAAAAATGGCAATGACAATAATTTATTGACTAGAATAAAAAAAGGGTACATTATGACAATAATTATAACACAAAATTTTGTAGGGGTTTAGCTTGGGTTAACGCAAGGCATGTTAGGGATATAGAATTTCAGATCCTTTTATGGATATTGAATTATTTCGGATTATCCGATAGTTTCAGTAGGTAACGTATTCTAGATTTTTAACCTTTTGAACGCCAGAGCAAAAACTCATCAACTTGCCCTCAACGCCAGACTACAAATTTGGCACAAAAACCTACGAAAAAATAAGCATTCCAAAACTTTATCGATAACATGAATTATATTTTTATTTTCGTCTACAATTTCAAAATATATGTCCTTATAACATTAAATTTATTTCAACATTACACTTCTTTATTTATGTCCATGGCCTGATATTGTGACCATGGCCTGGATGGTATGCCATTTTTATGAATATTGCGCTTCTCAAATAGGGATGTAGCAACTTAATATCTTGCTTATCGAGTACAATATTATCTAATAATAAATAAAACACGTATTTTAAATTTTCTATAATTCCGTTGAAGGAGATATTTAAAAAAAAACACGATTCAAATAGGTTAAGTATATAATCAACTTTAAAAAAATAGAAAAATTTAACAAAATGTAAAACAGTATGTATACGTTTATAACTTTTAAATACTAGCTTCTATAAACCTGGCATAAAAAGTAACAAGTAGAACTTTGTAAAAGTTTTGAAATGTCTGTCACAACCTCACAACTTGCTTTGAAATTAACATGTGGTAATTTCAAAGCAAGTTGTGACGGACATTTCAAAACTTTTATTTATTTTATTTAAACCTCAGTAGTGTACGAAGCATTTTTTTTTTATATTTAAGCCTGCCAAAGTGACTCTACTCTGCCTGATGGAAAGCATGAGTAGAATCCAGGAGTAGGGGTCACCATACTTATTGTGAGGGTAAGCAATGTAGCATGGTGACCCTTACCATGGCAGCCTGGTTAAAATATTCTGCATCATTCTCCCGGCCTTCGAAGGGCGGGAGAATGATGCAGAATGATTGGGCCTCCGGTCTCACACTCACCAACGAAATACGACAGCAAGAATGCTGTCATTATTAGGATGGTCTTCTGTGTGAGGGTAGTACTGGGTGGGTCGAGCCTGCCCATTGGTGCTGAAATCAGCGTGGCTCTACTACCTCAGCATTTTTTAGGGCACTGCTTATATTTTGTATCAATAACTTAGAGTCCTCTTTCTTCTTTACAAAATAAATGTCTACTTTAATAATCATTTCACGAGCACGGCTGTTAATTACTTTCTTAAACATTTTAACAGTATAAATAATAATAACAAAACTTAACTAAAAAATAAAACAGGCTAACGAAAACAAAACAATGAACAACACGTGGTAGCGGTACTCAATACGCGTAAGCTCTGACTCATGACTGACTTTGCGAACGGTACTGACAGTTCGACTACGTCACCAAGATGGACGCCAATCGGAATTTCAACGTTTTTAATAAGATTATTTTTTGCTCAAAATAATTTAAAACAAAAGCAGAAAACAGAAACTTCTCTAAATCAAATTCGTCCAAAGATTCCGTTTCTGAAAATTCTTCATCATCTGAAACTCCTTCTAATATGCGAAGAAGTTCTTTATTTATTTATATCACATATTTTTGCGCATCTTCCTGGGACATTGTTTAAAAGGTAGCAACACTTCAATGACTCACACATATTTAAAAAAGTAGCTTCACTTTAATTTTCTGAGTGCGTATTTACCTTTTTTCTTAATCTGAAACCATATCATACACTTTTATTACAGATATCCAATTCAATAGTATAGAAACCTAATAACAATGGAAAAGATTATAGCAGCTGAACTGAGAGCTTTTAGGAATATAGAAAACATCATTATAGATGAGCAGCATGGTTTTGTGTCTAAAAGATCTATCGTCTCGAATATTCTCATGTGCCTGGACAAATGGACAGACAACTTTGACAAACATCAGCCCACTGACGTCATTTATTTGGATTACGAAAAAGCCTTTGATCGGGTCCCAATTAAAAGACTTGTAGCCAAACTAGAACACCTTGGAATACGTGGGCAACTCCTTCAATGGATTGAGGACTTCCTAACCAACAGAAAGTTCAAAGTAAGAGTGGGTGAAACACTTTCAGATACCCGCAACGTACACAGTGGGGTACCTCAGGGCTCAGTGCTCGGACCGCTCTTGTTTATATTGTTTACAACGGATTTGAAGAGTGTAATTCACTCAAACCTGTCAATATTCGCAGATGATACCAAAATTATGGGAAATCCACTGGTTTCCCACAACATAATTCAGCAAGACCTAGACCGAATTGTGCAATTGGACAAAAGATTGGTTAATTTCACTCAACGCGTCTAAGTGCAGTGTGCTGCATATAGGCAAAAATAATCCTAAACACAAGTACACAATTAATTCTGTGCCATTACAACCAGTGGACTCTCAAAGAGACCTCGGAGTTATCATAACACATAACCTGAAGTGGGATGAACATATTACAATGATAACAAAGAAGGCAAACTCATTGTTGTATATAATTAAAAAGGCATTCTATGTTATCAATAAAGAATTATTTCTCAGCATCTATTTAACGTACATTAGACCTTTGCTGGAATTCGCCTTTCAAATATGGAATCCATATTTAAAAAAAGATATTGTGATGTTGGAAAGGGTACAAAAAAGGGCAACTAAAATAGTCTTCTCTTTGAAAAACATGTCCTATGAAGAACGTCTGCTAGAACTCAATCTACCAACACTAGAAGAGAAGAATCAGAGGAGACCTTATAGAAACCTACAAAATCCTCAACCATCATTATAACGTGAGAGATATTGAGTCCATGTTCACAATGAACACGAACACCCAATTGAGAGGTCACTCCATGAAGCTTAACAAACTTCAGTGCGCTAGCAATCCCCGAAACCATTTCTTACCAAACCGTGTGTTGCAAATGTGGAACTCTTTACCAGAACCCGTGATTAGTGCCCCAAATGTGAACATCTTCAAAAACAGACTTGATAAACATTTAAAAACACAAGTGTAATGATATACACGCATCAGCTTTAAGCTGCTTGTGTATTAAATAATAATAATAATAAATCCCTTCACGGTAGACACCGAACCGACATTAGCCAAAACTACGTCGACAAAGAGAAGTCAAACGAAGGGCTTAAGAAAGGGGAACTGTTCCCGGAAACGGAGGGATTTATGCTAGCAATTCAAGACCAGGTAATAATGACCAGGAATTATAAGAAATTTATCATTAGAGACCTAAATCAAACAGTAGACATTTGCAGACACTGCAGTTCCGCTCCAGAGACCATACAACACATAACCGGTGCCTGTAAAGCTTTAGCACAAACTGACTACAATCACCGTCATGACCAAGTGGCTGCTGTAGTTCACCAACATTTAGCACATCATTATAACTTCATCAGTAAAAAGATTCCTTACTATAAGTATAAACCGGACACAATCCTCGAAAACAGTGCTTGTAAAATCTATTGGGACCGAACGATCATAACCGATAAAACCATTCACTACAACCGTCCAGACATAACTATTCACGATAAAATAGGTAACGTTATTTACATCATCGAAATAGCAATCCCCAATAGCCATAACCTTCAGTCAACAATTTCAGAAAAACTTTCCAAATACCAAGACCTTGCCATAGAACTCAAAACCCAATGGAAAGCTCACACAGTCCACATAGTTCCAATAGTTTTATCATCAACGGGTATAGTACCTAAAACTCTCACACAAAATCTTGAGTTGCTTCAAATGCCTTCACATTCTCTCTATCTACTCCAAAAAGCCACCGTACTCAATACCTGCCGCATAACACGTAAGTTCTTAAAGTCATCATCTGTATCATCCACTTATTCTATTTAACGTATCATGCTTGGTTTAGGCCCGCATGACACGCGTACTACCCCTCTAATAAGGGAGAGAAATTAAACTTTTAAAATAATAATAATAATATTGATTTTGATGTTAATGATATTGATGTTGATTTTACTTTTGTAAGTAAAGATTCTACGTGACGAATAAAGGCCATTCTTCTCTTTCTTTTGATCTTAAAATTAATATTTTATATTTATTCTTTCATTACCAGTAATTTGGCCAATATTTGAGCACATATAGTTTTTACCTTTGTTGTAAGTAGATGCTCCTACTATGTTGTACCCACTGAGGCTGTTTTTTTTTTTTTTTTTTTTCTAAATTAGCTTATGTTCTAATTTTTAATCACTATAATTTGCATCAGTCCTCTAACATGGTGTATAGTATACTAGTGGCAGCACCTTACCCCCATATCAAGTTTATAAACATTAAAACTATGTAAACATTGGCGATTTGAAAGGAGTGGCCGCGAGTTTTTATTGCCATGTTCTTTTCTCCGGCTCTACCTATTGTTTGTGAACATGGCATAAATGTACATGTACAATCTTGACCTGTCACAAGAGATGTATTGCATCCTAAGTGAATAAAGAATTTTGAATTTGATAACATACACACAGTATACAACAAAACTAATACAATACATGGGGCATTTCACGTCAAGCGGACAACCAAAAAAAAGTGAGGTCATGAATTTTGTTTATATTCTGGTTAGTTATACTTCTAGTAGACGTGGATGTGTGCACACAATATTTTTTTCGTATGATGCTTTATTGCTGTTACGAGCTTTTAAAAATTCACTAAAAATGAATTCATGAATTTTTGGAAGCTTAATATCTGTATTAATTAATTTGTAAAAAAAACTAAAAAAATAAGGTTTCTTATAGTAAGAAAGTTGAAGTTTATAATTTGTTTGTCGAATTCTAAATTTGAATTTTTTTACGTATATTAAACCGGAAGTGAAAATTTTAAATTGTTTTTTGAGTAACTTCAACCCTTTTTATTTTTATTATTATAACTTGATTTACAGCTACGTATGTACTTATTCTTCACAAAAAAAAATAGAACGTGATCGCCAATAGTTTCAGACTTAGAGCACATAGAGTACATACACATAGCTATGAGTGCATTCTAAGCAATTGGGTTTTTGCGCTAAAATGCCAAAATACTACGATAATAATATTTTATTTCTTCATTTTAACATGCAACAATATCAAATTAACGGCTTCTTTCATTCTTTACAAAAACATTGAAACGTGATCGCTAATAGTTTGACTTACAGCTGTTTTTAGGGTTCCGTAGCCAAATTGCAAAAAACGGAACCCTTATAGATTCGTCAAGTCTGTCTGTCTGTCTGTCCGTCCGTATGTCACAGCCAATTATATTAATTGAGATTCGAAACAGAATTAATGAAAATACATTTAACTACCGACGTGGGGCCTGTGAGACCGCAGCAGGTTGACACTTTGTTAGATTTATCCCTTCCCCGTGTAGGAGAGCTCTGTACTCTTCAGTAGCTGCGAGTTTAGTTGCACCGACAACGTTGAGAATGGCAGTAGTGCCGGCGAACATAATTTCAGTAAGTTATTTCAACTTGAAATTCCGACGCGGCCTAACAGTTGACGGCCCGCGTGACGTTTAGATTGCGTAATGCAGCTCAAACACTTTGATTATATACATGTCTAGATGGAGTTTTGCTCTGCATTCGCAATAAAAACAACAGGCCAGATTTGAAGGGCTTGTGTGCGTGTTACACACACATGCAAGCGTAGCCTACGGGCGCGTGCATGACGTGGGAGCATTCTGAGTGATACCAGCCCGTGAATGTTTTCCATAAAAGGAGGGAAAATAATTGTGTATTGATTTTGAGATTTTTAAGTTATTTGTTTTAAATTTAAAGTCAGACAATATGTATTAAAGTTTTTGTTTTTGAGTTACTAGGTAAAATATATGTTGGTGCTAAGGGGAATTGCTATTAAAGCTTATTTATTCTTAATACTTAACAACAATTTGGTAAAAATATACCATGATCCTTAGAAAGAAGTCTTAGGTTCCGGTACTTTGAAAGGCGGACGAAGGAAAGCTAACTCACAGAGGCCTTTAATTTAGTTAATATACAACATAATTATATTTAATTTAATTACTATATTTTTAACTAGATGTTCCCCGCCATTTCTCGTAAATCTTGTTTTTTATATCGTTCTCGTTAAGAACTCAGAGAAGGTGTAGCTTTCGACTAGTGAAAGAATTTTCAGAATTGGTTCAGAAATTCCGGAGATTAGCGCGCTTAAACAAACAAACAATCTCTTCAGCTTTACTTCGTACATAATACTTTCATTATCAGCATCCATGGAGCGGCGAAATCGACACGCATATCAGATTTTAAATAAAATAAACAATATCTACCACCTTAGATTTAAAAATATATTATGTAAGTATACATAATTATATGATATGTATTATCCAGCACTATAGTTAAATTGAATTGGCTTGAATTCTCGAAATATACTTTTTCGATCATGATTGAACATTTTGTAAATTGGCTAACACTCACATGGGAAATTTAAATTCAATTAACAGGCTACCCTGTAAACATTCCGTCAAAATGATGGTCGTAATTTTGATAAAATTTTACTGAGTTAATTTAATTATTCCTTTACAATATAGTTATTTAAAGTTTACTTACCGATGATCGGTAATTTTTTTAGTTGATTTCAATCGTCCTAAGTAATTCCTGCACACTTTTATCATGCAAAACGTCATTTTTATACGCCACTCGATACGTGTTTATCGTACAATGACAGTAACGCCACTGACCGGCCGCGACGAGCTTAGTCTCTAACAGTTAGAGACTATTTTTTTGGACATTTAGACGCTCGAACTCTCTATCTAGACATGTTTATAATCAAAGCTCAAACATTCCAACGAATTATGAATAATACAATTTTACAACAATACAATTTTAAGGCTTAGATTTCCTATACACTTATATAGAGGACGTATTAATAGCTAGTGAAAATTCAACCCTACTTAGTGAACAATTAAGGTTAGTTTTCGAACGATAAGTATTGAATACTTATAACATTTCAACTAACTAAATGCAGCTTTGGACAGTCGCGCATAGAATTGCTAGGGCATGATATTAGTATTGATTGTTTTAGCCCACTGTATGTAAGGTCAAGCCCATAGTTGACTTTGAACTTAATAAATACTTAGTAAATGCTAAGAAAAATGATAAAACTAAAATAATTTGGACGGAAATTTCAGATAAGGCTTTTATGCAATATTAGACAGGACTTCAAAATGCTGTCACATTGTCACATCATCTGCCAAACGTCCCACTTGCCCCTATGACAGGTGAGTCCAATACATGCATAACGGTTAAAAACGCGATGTATTTCTTTTATAAATATTAATACTCGTACATATTTAGGCACTTTAAGATTGAGTTTCTTACATTATTTTTTTACTTTTTAAAGGGAACTCAGGTTATTGTGTTGGGGCTTGTTTTTTAATTTTTATCTAATTTTTATATAATCGTGTGTGCATTAGCCCTAGTGTCATGCATTATCTAAAATTACGTAGCGACAGTAAGGAAACACCCAGAAGAACTCAATAGCTTCTTTTTATTAATTATTTTTCTGTCGACATTCAGCTTTGAAACATTTTTTACCTGACTGTACTTGGACGCACTTGCTGAATCGCAAGTGAAAGATGAGTACTTGTTACGAGTGACGCGATATACAGATAGTAACAGTAATATAATATTTAAAAAGATTTTGTTACCTACTTGTAATAAACAGATTTACTGTCAAGTTTTCACTGATATTATTAGACCATATTTAACGAATGAATTTAGTAAAAACGGTTATGAGAGTATTCATTGTTTAAGTCATCCAGATGTACGCACAACAAGAAAGATGGTATCTAATATTGTTTCTTTTGGTCTGGTTTAAACGCAGATGCAAGGCGATGGTCTAAGGCTTGAATACAGTGTCAATAATCGAAGGTTAATTGTCATGTCATTTCTGAACTAGGAAATTTTCCGAAAGTTTGTCCAAAATGTTTATTATTATTACTCAACAATTTTTTCAAAAGCACTTAATTTTTGAAAATTAAAAAAATATATTTAATACCTTAAATACATTAATTAATGTGCCGTACTCGCTTTTGACGCCACGCGTGCAACCTAAAAATGACGCGCGCAGACCTATTTTCAGCGTTAAATTAAAATTATAAATAATGGAGATAAAGTTCCAGGAGTCAGGAGTATTTTATTGGAAATTTCCTCCTCTTTCAGAACCTTTTTTTGAAATTTCTTCAGTATTAATAGTTTATGAAATATTGTCAAAAAAAGAAATGCGATTTTTTTCTCATCATTAATTGTTTATCACTTTTGCAATTTTTTATGTGCTAATACACGCTTTTGGCACATTTTTCTAGGCGTCACTCCGGATCCAATGAGCTATCGTACATAATTTTAAGAGCAGTATCTCTATTTTGTACCATTTTAAACTTGTCGACTAGACTATAAGACACAATTACCTGGAAGAGAAGCGCACATTTCAATCGGTAGACTGAAACACGCTTTTCTCAAGGATAAAGATTAAACTCTATCTTTATGTAATCAGAATATAAGCAGTAGCACTAATGTTTCGCAATCACCATCCCAGGTGCAGCGTAAGCAACTTGCGACACCTGGTGTGGTCGTGGGATACGTCCACCCTTACGATTTGTGTTGTAAGAGAATAAAGTTGATTAAGCATATTATGTTTCATGGAAACGATATTGTTTATGTAAGACGTAATTCTACGGATTATGACAAATTGTAATGTTATCTTTATATTTCTTACTTATACTCGTACACTTGTTTTTCATTATTTTCTTTTTATTTTTACTACCGTTTTGGTCCAGTGGTTAGCGTATGCGGCTGCTGATCAAGAGGTCTCGGGTTCGATTCCCAAGTGAGACGAAATATTTGTGTGATTCACAAGTATTTGTTTCGGAGTCTGTGTGTTCTCTATGTATATATGTATTTACGAAAAACAAAAAGTATGTTTGTGTATTTACATCCGTTGTTTAGTACCCATATTACAAGCTCTGCTTGGTTTGGGACTAGATAATGTTGCGTGTAAGATGTCCGAAATATTAATTTATTGTTTAATATTTCGTATTTAGTAGGCCAAAACCTCCTTTCTAAGGAGAGGCCTATGTCCAGCAGTTGACTGTTGAAGGCTGTTGATGATGATGATGATTTATTATTTTTATATGTATTTATATTACACTATACACGGAGTTACACTATAAACTGTATTATTGGTATATTTGTTGCTATGTAGATGCACATACACATATGTAGTTATTGTATGTTAATATCAATTCGATTATAACGTATTATTAGTCGTATATATTAATGATTAGCTGCGCCCCGCGGTGTTACCCGCGTATCATTATGGTTGCTATGCAAGTGTGTTTTAAGTTTTGACAAGAGATAAACAGTGATACATTTTTGACATCTACGATTTAATGTATTTTTATAATCACCTAGCTTTCGCCCGTTTATCTCGATTATTGCAGTAAAAAGTAGCTATGTGTTATTCTGATATATAAGCTATATTACTGTAAAGTTTCATCCAAATCCGTTCAGTAGTTTTTGCGTGAAAGAGCAACAAGCATACATACTCACAAACTTTCTTTAATATTAAGTAGGATTATTAGTCGTTTATATTAATTATAGTAATCAATAGTAGTAGTGTATATTATTATTAATGATCATAGAAGTTACGTAAGTTAGTTTACCCTTATTAGAATATTGATGACACCGATGTTGTGATACAAAATTATCTATGTCAAGTTTTAATGTATGTTGCTTAAGTGGCAATAGCAATTTTAGTTAAGTGGTACCTAATATTTTGTCAATTTAATTTTTTATTTTTATTTTGTAATCTAATATATAAAATTCTCGTGTCACAGTTTTCGTTACCATACTCCTCCTAAACGGCTTGACCGATCTTTATGAAACTTTATATGCATATTCAGTAGGTCTGAGAATCGGCCAACATCTATTTTTGATACCTCTAAAACGCGAGCGGAGCCGCGGGCATCAGCTAGTAGGTAGATATAAGTCACTTTTATACTGTAAATCAAGTGACTAAGCCACAAATTATTAACTTTTTAATATAGGTAACACTGCGCGTTTGGCCTAGTGGTTTAAGCGGTCGCCACGCCGCTAACTACTTCGCCAAGTGTCGTGGGTTCAAATCCTATGTGGGACAACACTTTGTTTCATTCCCAAATTGTCTGTCGGTCTGGGTGTTCTTTGTGTCCATTTCATGTATGATTTTAAAGATCCCCGCGACACAGGTTTTATATTCCTAATGCGGGAATTGTCTTTTTAGGGTTCCGAAGTTTATGACTCGGAACCATTATATATTCGTCATGTCCGTCCGTCCATCCATCCCTATACGTAAAGTGTTTGATGTTTTATTTCTCGTGGCTACCCCATCGTGTGGGATATCATTAGATAGGTCTTTTAAAAACGATTTATTGATTTAGGTATCCGTTTGCGAGAAGTTCTACTTTTAAAGTAGGCTTTAAACGGCTAGCTCAAAAAAGCTGGAAAAATTCGTGGTGGTGGTCGATATAATGAACTTTAAAGGAATACTATAACGGATTAGATGACTTTGTTAGTTCAGGAGTTATAGAGGCTTTACTTGTAAAATGCGCTCACTTGGAAAACGTGATACAAAATTAAGGCATTAATACGTAAACATAACAATTATCTATTGGATACTATTTTAAATCCACGTAGCATTGTAGGTATATGACTACGGAACCCTATTCTATGCGTGGCCTTATAGGTAACTGAGGAACCCTTTCCTGTGCGTGGCATGACACGTACTTGGCCGAGTTTTTAAGTAACATCAGTCAGTGTAGAGTCACTTTGGTTTGCTTCAATATATAAAAAAAATTATGTTTATTGCTCTTTCATGCAAAAGCTACTAACTGGATTTTGATGACACTTCACAATAAGTGCTTTAGTTATGTTTTTGTGTTTATATTTATCAATATGGTCAATTATGAGGTCTACATTTGATCTCGCAACTTTCCCCATCCATGGTTCGACATGACCTTGTCATTTTTTATTTACATTCATACTAATTTTTAATTTTTACAACGCAATCGGACAATTTCCAATTTTGTGATAATTATTACTAACTAAATTTATGTTTACCTTATTTAATCATTTATACATGTGTATATATTCTATACATTTATATTTCTTGTACATGTTTTATTCTATGCATTTAATTCTTGTTGGCATTTATCATTTAAAGCGTTTTTTACCTACATTTGATTTTCTGTTTACACTATTACAGTTTATTTATTGCTAGGTCTATCGATGTGTTTTTAATTAATTAAATTTAAATGTATCTATTTAGTATGTGCAAGTTGTGTGTTATGTTGTGTGGTGTTGTATGGTGTTGTGGTGTGTGGTGTTGTGTGGTGTTGTATTAATGATAAATGATAAATGATAAATGATAAATGATAAATGATAAATGATAAATGATAAATGATAAATGATAAATGATAAATGATAAATGATAAATGATAAATGATAAATGATAAATGATAAATGATAAATGATAAATGATAAATGATAAATGATAAATGATAAATGATAAATGATAAATGATAAATGATAAATGATAAATGATAAATGATAAATGATAAATGATAAATGATAAATGATAAATGATAAATGATAAATGATAAATGATAAATGATAAATGATAAATGATAAATGATAAATGATAAATGATAAATGATAAATGATAAATGATAAATGATAAATGATAAATGATAAATGATAAATGATAAATGATAAATGATAAATGATAAATGATAAATGATAAATGATAAATGATAAATGATAAATGATAAATGATAAATGATAAATGATAAATGATAAATGATAAATGATATTTATTTCTGTAAGTAAATCTTTTGAGACATTTTAACAAGTCGGACTTATAGCTAGAAGGCGCCGGCATTTCCTACGACTCACTCTGGGAAGAAACGCCGAAACAAACCACAGAGGTGTCTTTTTTTTTTTTTTTAAGTCCGTGTACAACAGTAAAGAGAACTATGTGAGTGCAGTATAGGGTCTGGGTTGATCTTTTGAAGAAAGGACCAAAGTTTTGAGTCGACCTGTCTATACAGACGGCATACGGGCCCCAGCCATCGTGTAGCCTAACCGATGTAGTCAGGATCCACAACCCGGAACACGACACTGACGCCAGCAGGACACTTGAGTAGGCCGTGGAAACACTCAAAACCACCAGAAAATTACTAAAATATAAACTAACATTACAAGCCTACACTACACTCACATTTACAAACTTACACAAAAAAATAAAAAACTATACAATTCAATTTCAACGAAAAAATTTACAAATTAGAAATGTTCATCACTTTAAAATGTGGGAGCGAGCAGCATCAATCCCAAGCAAATTTGTCATTTAAATAATCAGTGACTGTGTAGTAAGCTTTATCACACAGTTTTTGTTTAATTACGGACTTAAATTTGTTAGTACTTAATTCTTGAAATTTGCTTGGAATCTTATTGTAGAATCTCACACCCTGACATCGAAAAGACTTGCTTACTTTTTGTAGTCTAGTCGTTGGCAACACGAGTTTATCTTTATTTCTAGTGTTTATATTATGAATGTCGCTAAACTTTGTGAATAAATGTATATTTTTCTTAACATACACTAGATTTTCATATACATATTGAGATGCGACTGTCATAATACCAATTTCTTTAAACTTATCCCTCAGTGACTGCCTATAACTGAGATTATAAATTGCGCGAATAGCTCTCTTTTGCAACACAAAGATACTTTGAATGTCAGCAGCATTTCCCCACAACAAAATACCGTATGACATTACACTATGAAAATAGCTAAAATACCAGTCTTACGGTGTCCACATCAGTTAATTGGCGAATTTTATAAACCGCGTATGCTGCAGAACTGAGTCTATTCGACAAGCCATCAATGTGTGGGCCCCACTGCAATTTAGAATCTAAAGTTATACCCAAAAACTTATTGGTGTCCACAAGATCCAACTCCTTTCCATTTATCAGAACATTAGTTTTTACCTGCTTAACATTAGGTGTAAAAAATCTAATACATTTAGTTTTTTTCTCGTTTAAAAGCAAGTTATTAACGTTGAACCAGTTCACGACCTTGGAGAGAGTGTTATTCACATCGTCAGTAACTAATTGCTGTCGTTTTAGTCTAAATAAAAGTGAGGTGTCATCCGCAAATAGCACTATCTCCTGATTATCTTTTATTAGATTAGGTAGGTCATTTATATAAACGAGAAACAAAAATGGGCCGAGAATTGAGCCCTGCGGAACCCCCATAGTGACCAGAGACCCGAGGGACCTCTGTCCATTAACTTCCACTCTTTGGGTCCTATTACCCAAGTAAGAGATAAGAAGATCCAAAGCAGTATTCCTTATTCCATAGTGATGCAATTTCCTGATCAATGTTTCATGAGAAACGCAATCGAATGCCTTGGATAAGTCACAAAAAACACCCAGCGCATCCTGTTTATCCTCCCAGGCACTAAATATATTTTCCAATAGTTCAACACCAGCGTCACTTGTAGAGCGTCCTCTTCTGAAGCCAAACTGTTTCTTGTGTAGAATTTTGTTTGCGCTAATGTGAGTTTGTAACTGATCCAGTATAATTTTTTCAAACATTTTACTGAAAGTAGGTAACACCGAAATGGGTCTATAATTGGTAGGATCGGACGTGCTACCCGCCTTAAACAAAGGAATGATCTTACTGTGTTTCATTAAATCAGGAAATACACCACACTCAATGCACTTATTGAAAATTAAGGCCAACTCTGATGCAACTACGCTAATAATTGATTTGGTTATTTGTACAGAATTACCCCAAAGGTCAGATGTTCTCTTAACACTAAGAGCACTGAACGTTTTAACAATATCTCTATCGGTGATACAACTAAATCCAAACTCAGTATTACAAATGTTAATATTCTCTTTCAATAAAGATTCTGCAATAGTGGGGGGGATGAATTCAATGACTCTGTGGTCGAAACTGGAATGTCTGTGAAAAATTTTTCAAAAGCTGTGGCAACGTCTAAATCGGAATTTATTTCTTTATTATCAATTGAAAGACTGTAATTATTACCTTTGTTCTTTACTTTTCCAGTTTCGGCATTAATTATTTCCCATGTCATTCTAATTTTATTTGAACTATTACTAATTTTAGATTTTAAGTAATTAACCTTTGCGAGATGACATATTTTTTTAAATAAATTGGAATATTGTTTAACATATTCTCGAAATTCTATACTAGTGTTATAATTTCGTTGTTCATAAAGCTCATAAAGCCGTGTTCTACTTTTAAATATTCCAACCGTGGCCCATTCACTGAAGGTTGTAGGAGTAAAAGTTGACTGAAATTCTGAACAATACATGTTAAAAAAAGCATTATATAATTGATTAGGATCATCATTATTACCCAAGCTCGGTAGCTTACTGAGCAGTTTATTTTTAAAATTTTCCATACGAGTTACAGTTTTAGGTACCACAGTAATATCTCGTGTTACCACCATTTTATTTTTTATATCAAACGCACACATCTGTCCACAGTGATCAGAATGTAGTTTATTTATTATTCCTTTAGTGTGTGGCAATATGTCAGTAAATATATTATCTAAACACCTGGCTGTGTTGGCAGTGATCCTGGTAGGCTCCAGAAAGATATTATTAAGGTTGTATGATCTTAATAGGTTTTTAAACCTTGAACTCAAGGATGTATCTTCCAATATGTTTACATAAAAATCACCACACACAACTACACTTTTGTTTGATTTACATACTTTCTGCAAGACTTCATTCAAAGTTTTTTCAAAACTAACATACGATGAGGATGGAGGCCTGTATACACTCAATACAATAAGTTGCTCTAACTCCACACATGCTATCTCTGTTGTCCGTTCAACAGAGAAGCCCACAATATCAGTACGGTTCTTAAAACTAAAATCCTTTCTAATCAAAATTAATGAACCGCCATGTACAGCATGCTCCCTGCTGAACGAACTACCTAATATGTGATTATTGAAATTGAACATGAGCTGATGACTTTTTAGCCAGTGTGTATTGTATGGTTGTTGTGTTGTGTTGTGTAAGTTCTGTTAGTTGTGTAGATTACTCCAAGATTTACTGTACTTATAGATATTATGTATACTAAATTTTGTTTAAGCGTTCAAAAATGGAGGATATGGTGTAGGGACACAAACATACATTGCATTAGCAGTACATAGTGATTGTATCAATGTATGTGTACATCGATCGACATTTCAAAGTACAAGCTCCATTTAGTTTAAAAGTAGATGGAGTTGCGTGACAGATGGCCAAAGAAAAATTCAATTATTATTATAAACGCACACGTTATACAACATACATACCTGTCCTGAGTCCGATCTTTTCCTCCTTTAAAGTGATCAGAAAATCGTCGTCTGAGTCTGCAGATTGTACGTTGGCAGAGACACTACTTTCCTCAAGGACATCCTTATCAATATCTGTAAACAATATCATCGATCGTAAGCACTAATTCCTCAGCGCATGAGATGTCGAAAGAGAAAAAGTGCTTAAAAATATACACGGCACTTCCTTAGACTCCGCTCTTAAATTATTACCTTCACTATCATATGGTTCATCTTTGACTTCACACTTCAGAGCCTTTACATCATCATGGTCTGCATCCTTCCCCAGTACATGTTCTACGCTGAAGTGTACGGCATCGTGCATGGTGAGTCTCCTCTTATAGTGAATTGCTTGTAGTTGTTGTACCTCTTCGTACTGTTGGCAAGTTCAATTATTAACAAATTAAAGCTTCTTTATAAGGAAGCAGAAATAATAAATCTGAATGCGGATGCCGTTTTTTTCGCAAACAAATACGGATTTTTGATGGCTCACAGTCGCGTACGTAAATACGGGTGTTTAAGATACTATATAAGTGATGAATGAAGGATTTAAAAGTAATAAATTAATCATCAACATTTTTACTAATGAAAGATACGCAGATATTTTGTATTAAATATTGTATTTTTAATAACTTCACTTGCCTACTGGTGCTCATATTACTAAGTATATTACTATGCTCATAATACTAACATTACTCTAAATATCTCTCTATACGATAAGTCATCGCAAACACACAAGTAATGATTTATTTACAAGAAAGAAATGAAGCACTACATCAAAAACGTCGGTTCTTGTCACCAATTTTTACGCACCCGATGGTCGTATTTAACGTTCGAACGGCCCGTGCCATTCGCTGGCCCCGCCTAATTTCTTTCTTGTGGCAACTTGTATGACATTCACATCCGCATGAACATTCGCATTGATTATTGCAAATGCGAATGCTGATGCAAATGTCCAAATCTATGGGGAAGTTCCGTATTTGCGGATACATATGCGAAAATTCGCAACATCCCTAATTTAAAGTACTGAAATTGCAAATGAACCTAGTGCGAGTGAAAATAGTAGTGTGAACGATATTTTCGTTAAGGGGCGCGAGAAGAGTAGCGTTGAGATAAATTAAACCTATATTTTCCTGGACAAGTTTAATAATGACGTTTCCTTACAAGGCTGAAGAGAAAAGAGAAATTGCCACACAAATAAATACGCAAGCATTGTGAGAGAGCGAGACATTATTGCACTGTGCCTTCAACCACAAGTTGGTGAAATCTGCTGCAGCACCATCAGATGATAAGTTTGATATCAGCTAGCTACTCGGTCGATTCCATTGGGTATCAGATGAGATAAGTTATCCTTTTTGATCTCTTCCAAATTAGAAAGATAAAGATAAGGACCAGTACGATAGTATGGATAGCTATATGGATAACTTGGATAACTTGGTCTTGGTTCATTTAAAATATTTAAGAGTAATTACAAAAATAACTAGTTGTTAAGTTCTTATTGACCATTGGAGGTATTTGTTGTATTGAAAGTACTTTCATGTCTCTAGTAAATATTCAAACCCTCTAGGAGACATAATTCTTATTTTTTCAGTAAATAAACAACTAAAACCAACCTCATTACAGCTCAGCATTTGTGTGAACAGCTGCTCACTCCGGAGACAGCTCTTCCTCAACTCATAGCAGTTTTGGAGCCTGCCTCGACATATGTAGCAAGCATGTATAGGCCTGCCAGTACTTTCTACCTGTAAATAATTTAACTGTTTGTGATTGAGGCCGGTTTCTGGATAGACTCACAAACGAATTTTGAAGCAGTAAGTCATAGCGAAAATCGATCAATGTGATGTGCAATAGTATCCATTGCTACACTTGCTAATTTCGAACTTAATATTATAAATGCTAAAGTAACTCTGTCTGTCTGTCAGTTACGTTTTCACACCTCAACCGCTGAACCGATTTTGATGAATTTTGATATAGAGAGATATATGGAACCTTGGGAAAGGAGATAGGTTACTTTTTACCGCGATAACCGACATACATGCGGGCGGAGCCGCGGGCAAAAGCTAGTCATATATATATATTAAGTTTGTTAAATATTAATGGTTTAATAAAATTTATAGCTGGACACAGAACAATATTGCACAAACTGAACAAAGAACATAGTGAGTTAAACTTAATAAATGAGAGGAGTTTTAAGCAGAATATAATAAACACATTCTTGTATAATAAGAGCAATGCTTGGGTGTAGCTGTGAACTTAAAACTAATTTCAGGTGATCGGAGTTCAACGGATATTTGAGACACTAATACACACTTTGAGAAATTAGTACTCTGTTTAGTAGTTGAATATTAACACCGTGGGCTGTGGATTAGGTAAACTAAAATTGGGTTAACACAATGTCTTTCTTCTCTCTTTCTCAATTTCTTTTTGTGTGTTATATTTCCAAATAACATTATAGACTTCTACACACAGTGACGAGAGTGAGAAATACTACAGCAGGAGACATAAACATTGTTTTTAAAATTACTTACCGGCATGAAGGCCAGAAACTCATACAATTTTTGTAGATGAGTTTCGACAATCGAAAGTAGTTGAATATCGTCATCTAAACATACTCGGCACATCAAAAGGTTTTCCATTATTAACTCTACGACAATTCTATATAAGTATATTTTTAATAACTTCTGTATTTATTCACTGTCTTTGCGTTCTAACTTCCTGTCAAGGTACTAGAACGAACTATACCTCAAGGCTCATAGTACATTTACTAGTTACTACACGTTCATTTATTACACTGTCGCTTCATGAATACAGTGCTGTGCTGAGTGCACTAGTGTACTAAAGTTGTGAACGAAACGAAGAGGCTCTTCGGCTGTTGTCGGCTCGATTCGTTCGTCACGACCTCACTCGACGCATTAGAGTGAGCGAGATGTGTATATATGGGAATTTAGTAAAGGGAAGTGCAGCGTAGATAACAATTTATTTACAAGCTTTTGACGCAAATACAAAATGAGAGATGGAATTTTTTGCCGTTGATCATTTTGAAAACTTTTAAGTCTAGTTCTCTAGTTCATTTAGATTTTTTGATGCGTAAATATTTTGATTTTTAAATACGCCATTCAAATCGATTCACTTTTTTTTTTTCAATACGGATATTATTTGTTTATGAATTTATATTAGAATGATAGTCCTAAGTATAATAATGATTTATTGAAAAAACTCACATTACAATACAAATACAATATTTCATAAACTTAAGCTTACATCTGGTTTGTCACAAGTTGGTAACTAACTGCATTGTTATTGAGCATTGATAACTTGCAGCAGGTTGACATTTCGATGCTTAAACTAGGCTCGAAGCCTATACTATAAGCATCAGCCATCTCCCCCTGATAAAAAAATAGTAATAGAACTTTAAACAGTGTGTTTACTTATTGTGAGATATTCACGACTTACTCTTAGTTGCATTCCTCTGACTGGCAACAGTGCTTAGTTCAGTTTAACTGATAAATATACAAAAGAGTGACAATTTACTCCTAAACAATAAAAGTAGGTATGTAGTTTCAGTAGTGGGATGTGGTTGTATGACTAGTGTATGTAGGTATGCATGTGTGTGTGTGTGTGTGTGTGTGTGTGTGTGTATGTGTGTGTGTGTGTGTGTGGGTGTGTGTGTGTGTGTGCGTGTGTGTGTGTGTGTGTGAGCGTGCGTGCGTGCGTGCGTGCGTGCGTGCGTGCGTGCGTGCGTGCGTGCGTGCGTGTGTGTGTGTGTGTGTGTGTGTGTGAGAGTGAGTGAGTGAGTGTGTGTGTCCTCTGTACTCAACCTGTACTTCCCCCGAGGGACGGCTGGTAGGCATTACTTCGCAGGGGCAGGCTCTAGCTATTGCTCTTCCATCTTAGTATTTTCTAGCTCCTTTCTAGCTGTGTTATTTCAGCCCGCTTCCTTTCTATACTCCGGAGTTCCTAGAGCACTTTCCTCGCAAAACAACTTATCGCTAGCCAGGCTGCCTCCGAGGAAAGCATAGCTTCTATAAAGGTGTCTGGCTGTATTTTCTGCGCGAGGGCATCTTCTAAATCCTTGCGTGTCCCATTGAAACGAGGGCACGTGAAAAACACATGCTCTCCGTCTTCATTAACTCCCGGACAGGACGGGCAATCTGGGCAGACATCGTGCTTGAAGCGAAATAGGTAAGCTCGGAAGCACCCATGTCCCGAAATCATCTACGTCAGGTAATAGTTCACCTCGCCGTGACTGCGATTCAGCTAGACATCCACTTGTGGAATAAGTCGGTACGTCCACCTGCCATTCGCTGAGGGATCCCAACTTGATTGCCAACGTCGTATACTATTGCGTCGTTCGTTCGTCTTAAGTTCTTCAGGGCTTAGCGTTGTTATTAGTTTTCTACAGTAAAGGGTTTTTCGTTATTCGGCTAGCAGTCTGATTGGCAGCATCCCAGCAATAACGCACACTGCGTCGTCTGACACTGTGCGGAAAGCGCTCGCGACTCTCAAAGCACTCAGCCGATAGACCGGTGCAATCTTCCGTCTCGTTTCCTGTATATTAAGCGCATCAGCCCAAACAGGTATCCCATACGTTAGAATAGATGTTACTACGGACGCTAGTAATTCCCTCCTTTTTTGTTTCGGCCCACCTATGTTGGGCATCAGTCGCGATAAGGTCGCCCTTACCACCGACGCCTTGGTACCTACGTGCTGTACCTGATGCTTGAGGTTTAGTCGAGCATCGATCATCACTCCCAGATATCGAAGTGACGGCTCAGATTCGATTTCGTGTGCTCCAACTCGCAATGTGATGGTTTCCACCTGCTTCCTACTATATAATCAGTACTTCCTCGGTCCTATGTTCTGCTAGCTGCAGTCCGACTGTGTTCATCCAGTGCCCGATCTTCTCAGCGGTACTGTCAAAGGAGAAATTAATCTCTTCTAGATGTTTGGCGACGATCAGTACTGCTACGTCATCCGCATATCTATATATATAAAAGAAAGTCGTGTTTGTTACAACACTTATAACTCGAGAACGGCTGGACCGATTGCCATGGTTTTTGATTTGTTGGATTTGTTTCCGTCCCGAATAGCAGAATACATCCTAAAAACAATGAAAACTCGATATGTGTAATGAATACTTGATCATTTCAATACATGCTGATTTCTTTATTACATGTCAAACATTTGTTGTCCAATCCTGTCAAATAGTGTAACAACTATTTTTTTTTTGGAGCTTATGGCCTGGTTGCTGAGAAAGCCACAACTTTATTTTTTTTTGAAGACATCATGTGTGCGTTCAGAAATTTATTTTTTGTAAAATGTCTACAAAGTTCAGGTACTGTTAAATTTGTTTGTTTTAGACATTTATTTTCGAAAATAATTTATTCATTACTAGCTGACCCGGCGAACTTCGTACCGCCTAACAGTCAATGAATGTCGTGTTACTTTTTAGCTGAACTAATTTAGGCTTTCATGAACGTAAAACAAAGATACCAAATAATATATTAATATAGATAGAAACAAAAAAGTATTTTATTATGATGAATGATGATGAAAACATATATACAGAATGAGAATAAAAATAAAAATAATAAAAAATAAAAATTAAGTATTCAAACTCATGTCAGAAAAAAATGATTGAAAACTATGTTGTGCAGATTGGGAAAAAAAAACTCGGATTGATTCATTAATAGGATTTTCATTCAAGCACTTTGTGGTAAACGACATTCTTTGTTTTTTGGTCAGGCGCAAGAACAAATAAAGCGGATGGTTTGCCGACACGTGAGCATGCAACGTACAATTGACCATGAGAAAAACATGCATTTTCTAGATTGAGGCCACAAATAGTCAAGGATTGGCCCTGTGATTTGTTGATCGTCATGGCGAAGGCAAGACGAATCGGGAATTGAATTCGTTTAAACTCAAAGGGCATATCCGTTGGGATCATCGGAATCCTTGGAATAAGAACTTCCTCATCTTTAAATTTTCCTTTAAGTATCGACGCGTGAATCACATTGCTCATCAGTTTTCTTATCACCAAACGCGTTCCATTACATAGTTTTGGTTGGTTTAAATTTCTAAGCATGATGACTACCGAGCCAACTTTAAGTTTTAAATTGTGCGGTGGTAAACCAGGCACATCCAAGGAGTTTAAAAATTCAGTTGGATAATTAGTGGCTTCTTCTTCGTTTGTTACACAGTCGATAGATTTGAATGAATACAGAGTACCTACGATTTGATTTTGAATTATAAAATTAAGGTCATCTACATCTTTATTTTTAGCGGCCAAAATTGCTCGCTCACTTAACCATTTAGTATTTTTGTGGTTAACAATGATATCCGGGAATACTTTGTTGATAAGCTCGTCTTTTGATGATACGAAATTGCAAAAATTTGGAGGAAATGAAATCAAACCGCTCGATTTGTCAACAGGAACACGGCCATTACCGATAGTCAGCAATTGCTTCGAGAAATCATCAGCAGATAGATCGTTCAACAATGCAACTCTCATATTCACAGACAGTTGAAGTTTCTTTACATATCGCCACAGATTTGATGCTTTGAGGCAAGCGTTTATTTCGTCGGCAGCAGTAGATCTTGGAATGACTGGTAGTGTTTGTCGGAAATCGCCAGATAATAAAATCATTGCACCACCAAAACATCTCGAGTCATTGCGCAGATCTTTTAATGTTCGGTCTAGTGCTTCCAATGCGCGTTTGTGCGCCATTGTGCATTCGTCCCATATGATGATTTTTGATGCTACTAAAACTTTGGCCATTGCGGAGTGTTTCGAAATGTTACATGTCGGTTGTTCAGTAGTTTGAAGGTTTAATGGCAATTTTAACGCTGAGTGAGCCGTACGGCATCCGTCTAACAATGTGGCCGCTATTCCAGAAGAAGCAATTGCTACCGCAATTTCGGATCTCGCACGTACAGTGGCCAAAATCAAGGACATGAGAAATGTCTTCCCAGTTCCACCGGGGGCATCCAAAAAAAATAAGCCGCCATTTCCATCATCAATTGCATTAATCAGTGTATCATAGACTTCCCTCTGCTTAGGATTCAACAGAGGTACATTCGTTTGAACTGATTGGATTAGTTCATTTGGATCATATTCACGTTCACGTTCCAATTCTCTATTAAATGCGTCATTCATTCCGCGATCTGGCGCTGGCATTCCTAACCTAACTAACAAACTGCCGCACATGAGGTAACACATATCTTCGATCAAGAGCAAAGTCTGGTTATGGATCTCCTCATTCACCTCAAGATCGAAATTTCTTGAGCTGACGCGAATTCGATGTAAAATATCTTCTGACATGTTATCTTTGTATTTGTTCCACAGGTCACGTGGGTTCGATGGGAAGCATGTTGAAATGATGATAGCAAATAATGTGCGTATCTGACTTGGAGATGCAGAAATAATTGCTTCAGCGATTGTCGTGTCCCAATGAGTATCGTTTTCAAGCAAATTTAGCTCTTGACATGCTGCACGAAATGTGGGGCACACGATACCATTAACAGTTCGTAGTGATTCAAATGATGTTGGCCCTCGAACATGTACCAGCAACAACCGCAAATAGAAACATTCATCATTCTTCGGATGAACTGTGTAAATACGACCAAGAGCATCAGTAGAACGCATATCTGGATGACCAGGAACTGCATCGCCTTGCTTCCGACGTTGAAATTTCTTAGATGTAGCGTTCCAAGTGTAATAACGTGGCATTTCTGAGTAAAGCAAAGTTCGTGCGAACGGATCGCTTTGACAAATCGCAAAGAAACTGGTCAGTGTTGTCGCTGGAGGTGTTTCGGCACGTTGAGCAGCATTCGACGCTGTGAAATATACTCTCTGACCGTTCTCTAGATGCACCCCCAAATGTAAAACAGTGGGATGACGTTCGTGAATAGGGAATGAAAATATACGCCAAATTGCTTCATTGCAGTTCACATATCTACCAACTTGATAGCGCGTGATTTCATCGTTGCTATTGGATGTTTGGATACCAAAAACCGCCATGTCGCTCCCTTTCGTGACATATTTGCAAATGTATTTAATTGACTTGACCGAATTGCAATACTCAACGTTACAATGTGCTTTGAATGTTTTGGAAAGAAGTGGCGAATATGGAACAATCCAACTGTTGTCAACTATGAAATCGTTTCCCTTCACTTTAGTTGTGATAGTTCTACCATTATCATCGGGCGATCGACGCCGATACAATGGATAACCATCGTTGCCTGTAATGGTCTCTGCCGTCAATTTTCGTGGATACCGTTTGGAACACTTGCCGTCGACCATGCACGGTGATTGTCGGTTGATATTGCCACACGGTCCATGAATCATATTCGTGACTACAACATCATGTAGGTCTGGATCGGTTTCAGGAGCAGGAATCTCCGCACATATGATGTCGTCTATTTGATCTGGCCGAATTCTTTCGACTAACCAAATCAGAATGTGAGCATGCGGTAGGCCTCGTTTTTGCCATTCGATTGAATACATCCAGCATCGAGTATTCCCAAAGACATGTTGCTTAACAATGTAATTCATTAGTGACCGAATTTTTTGCCTGAAAACACGTGCGGTGATGTCGTGTCGATCACTTGATGTTTGTCCGGGAAGCAGCAATTGAATAATTTCTATCCATTTCGGATTACATGTAAATGTAATGAATAGATCTGGCCGACCATAATGACGAACATATGTCATTGCATCTTGCGCATATTCATGCAAATGACGCGGGCTACCTATGTATGTCGCCGGTAAAATAGTCAATCGACCAACATTTTCTGAATCTCCTTCTGTGCTAATTGCATCGCGTAAATGGATATACTCTTCCGAACGCAATTTAGCTTGATTCAACCGAATGAAAGTCAGGCGCTCCGTTTCGATTTTAACGTACATGTCAACGCAATATTGTTGAAGCAGTCGACGAAATCGCAACAAATAATTGTCAGAATTTTCACGAATCATCAAACGATATGCGTAATAATTCATCGAACTAACCTTCTTGGTAGTTTCCTCACCTGAAACAAATGCAGTAAAAATTGTATTTTAGAACCCGTAATAGGTTAACGACTCTTACAGTACTCTCTACTAAATTAGAAATTACAACTTTTTTTGAGTACTAAAAGTAAACAGAATAAAATGTATATCAAGTTAAAATAAAAACAACAATGTTGATCTTACCATTGAATGGATTAATCATTTTGATATTAAAGTGATATCCATCGTCTCCTTGCCAAAACATCAGCGGGTATTGTAACGCGTCATATGAACGGTGTGTTTCATATATTCTTTGTAGTTGCCCAGTATTGCGTCGTGTAAGTACAATATCACGTGTTTCCAAGTTTTCACCAACAATCAGGATTGCCACTTCATCAATTGTTGGAGCATTATATGTGCGTTCATGTGTTCCAGCTGGTCTTTTATCTGCTCTGATCACAACTTTATAGTCATCACTTGGCATGCGCTCTAAAGCAGTCTTGAACAGCCTGACCAATGCATGATGTTCATGAAGCATTTGCTGCAGATCTTGGAGAATTGCTCTTTTCGTAGCTGTGTTGATCCCTTGACGCCGGTCAAGTTGTTCTTCCATATTGCCCATGAAGTATATTTGCAAGAATTTATGCTGTGCATCTTCTATAGGTTGCAATGATCCAATGCGATGGCAAATCTGGCCTTGAATCTGTAAAGTCAAAACCATAGTTATAGTTAGATTTACAAACACTTTTTTTTTCAAATAATAACATGCCATTTTTATTTCAGAGAAGACAAATACAGAAATCTAACAAACTATATTCCAGATTTTTTTTACAATGATAGAAAATAAAGTTTTTAACGTAAATTACCTTAAATGTCGGATTATATCCGTGTTCTTCGATAATTTCCGCCCCAAATGAAGTCATTTGGAAACAGACATTGTATTTTTGAGTGTTCGCTAGAAAATGTCGTGATTCTAGTGTTTCGCCATAAAGCAGGGAGCACAATGGCTCTGGTGGCGGGACCAATAATGGCAATTTCACTTTACCACTAAGGCAGCACAAACCAGGCGTTTCACCAGCAAACTTCAATGCTCCACAATGCTGGCAAACAACGTCCATTGGACCAATGCAAACTAAACGATGCAAGCTGTAGTCGATGGTGCAATCATACAGAAACGCTGCTCGATTCAAATCAATACTTGAACCATTTCTTCTTGCACTTCGAAGATTATTCCTCTGTTCATCTGTACGATAAGCTCGACGATTTCTCGTTTCTAACCTAGCCGTTTCACGGGCTGCCTCTCTTTGCTCTTGTGTTTGAGAAGCACGAATTAAGGCCCTTCTTTGCTCCATACTAACGCGGCGCTGTTCTCGTGCAATTTCTCGTTCTCCATCAGATAATTGACTCGCGATATTCCGTTGCCTAATTGCATTACGGCTTCGCTGGGAAAGATTAGATCTTCTAGGACGCGGCATTGTTATTAAAATGTGCACTCGCATAAAACCACCAAATATATTAACAGTGCCTGAACTTTCGAGACATAGACAATAGCTCTGTCAATATGACATAAGAGTATATAACCACTACGTATGAATAGCTTATCAAGAAAAATCATATACAACCTATATAAAGACATTTACACTTTTGTTAACCTGTAGATTTTTTTTCCTTAATCTTATAACCTTTACCATCTTATTTTTTATTCCCTAAACTCCGTTCCTTTCCGATGATTTTATGTTTTTACTGTAGAATAAATCTTAGGTAGTATCGGGAATTAAAAATTAAATAATGAATAAATTATTTTCGAAAATAAATGTCTAAAACAAACAAATTTAACAGTACCTGAACTTTGTAGACATTTTACAAAAAATAAATTTCTGAACGCACACATGATGTCTTCAAAAAAAAATAAAGTTGTGGCTTTCTCAGCAACCAGGCCATAAGCTCCAAAAAAAAAATAGTTGTTACACTATTTGACAGGATTGGACAACAAATGTTTGACATGTAATAAAGAAATCAGCATGTATTGAAATGATCAAGTATTCATTACACATATCGAGTTTTCATTGTTTTTAGGATGTATTCTGCTATTCGGGACGGAAACAAATCCAACAAATCAAAAACCATGGCAATCGGTCCAGCCGTTCTCGAGTTATAAGTGTTGTAACAAACACGACTTTCTTTTATATATATAGATATTATTTGGTATCTTTGTTTTACGTTCATGAAAGCCTAAATTAGTTCAGCTAAAAAGTAACACGACATTCATTGACTGTTAGGCGGTACGAAGTTCGCCGGGTCAGCTAGTAAATAAATAAATAAATAAACGACGAGGTCAATTGCGTCCAGGGTTGACCGACCCTTCCGGAAACCATATTGTCTATCGGCAAGAAGTGGTTCGACTGCTTTTTCAATTCTTCTATGTAGGATACATTCCAGCACTTTTCCAGCTGTGTCCAACATGCAGAGCGGACGATAGGAAGATGGTTCTTCTGGGGCTTTCTTTCCTTTAGGGAGGAGAACCAGCCTTTGTTGCTTCCACTTCAAAGGGAACAAGCTCTCCTTAAGGCATTCGTTGTAGACATCCAGGAATAGTGAAGGTACAGCTCTGATAGCGGCTTTTAATGCGATGTTTGGGATTCCGTCTAGGCCCGGAGCTTTCGTATTCCCCAGTCTATCACATGCTTCGAACAGTTCTTCCTCTGTAACGCTTGGAATTTCTTCTTCTTCGTACTCTTCCGTCGGATGGTACATTTCGGGTTGGCTAGGAAACAGAGCAGTAACAATTTTATCGAGAAGCATAGGGCATGTGGGCGATGGCATTGGCTGGTTTTTCAGGTGAGTCATAACTACCTTATATGACCTACCCCACGGATCGTTTTCTACCTCATTGAGCAACTCGTCCCAACAATGTCTTTTTCTGTTTTTAATGGCTTTGTTCAGATTTAGGCGTGCTTGTTTATACTCTGCCACTAGTTCTTCGTATTTCGGTCCTATAATTCCTGCCGCGTTGTGATGCCCTTCTAGTGACGCATTACCGGGGCATGGTGGCGTCACAGGCTTCTGTAAGTCTTTTCATCAAAAGTTGTGCCTGTTTGTCGGCACTTTCACCACCAATTTCCCGGTTATCAAGGGCCACCGTGAAGGTTTGTGTGTCAAAAGCGCTTACCTTCCAACCAACTGCGTTAGTTTTATGCACCCTTCTTTCATTTTGCCCGGTAAATACCTCCCAGAGTAGCGCGCAGTGGTCACTGGCTGTGTAGGTATTCATCACCTCCCAGGAGTATTTTCCTTTAACGAGACTGCTGCTTATGAAGGTTAGGTCAACAATGGAGCTCGCTTCTCAGTGAAAGACTTGGTGGAGCATAACAGTTGTAATGAATCCCTTCTACTTTGGCAACTACAAAACCGGCTTCTGCGCTATTAGCGACGCTCTGCGGTGGGCATTTGCCACTAGCCCATATTACCGCTTTAGAGGTGCTATCTGTTACCCATGGTTGTCGTTAGTCGGTACCCCAAGCCACAAATGTATTACTATGTATTATTAAGAGTAGTTCCTGCACAATAAATATTACTCTCAATGTGTTCAGGGGGGTTGTTATTTTAATCGACCTGTAAGTTCGCTATACTCTTCCAACTGGTCCCTCCTTCTCCCTTCCTTTACAGGACAACACGTGCTGGACTTGGGAGTCACCGCTTCAGGGTAGAGGAAATTCGCACTAGAACGAATTGGTTCGGCTCTTCCTTCTTATGCCGAGCAGTCAATAGCTGGAACTCACTTCCAGCTCACATGTTTCCTTCCCACTATGACCCCGGGTCCTTTTAAGCGGGGCGTGAAAAAGCATCTCACTAAACCGCCATAGTGTGGGCCGCCATATTTTACTTTCTGCATTTGCAGCAATTATGTGTGGTTTCCCCCACTTTGGATTCTGCTCATGCTTTCCATCAGGCAGGGCAGAGTCACTTTGGTAGGATAAATATAAAAAAAAAAACGGCCAAGTGCGTGTCAGGCCACGCACAGGAAAGGGTTCCTCAGTCACCTATAATGGTATATAGATTTAAAATCGTATCCAATAGATAATTGTTATGTGTACGTATTAATACGTTAATTTTGTATGACGTTTTCCAAGTGAGCGCATTTTACCATATAAGCCTTTATAACTCCTGAACTAAGAAAGTCATCTAATCGGTTATAGTTTTCCTTCAAGGTTCATTAGATGGACTACCATCACGATTTTTTTCAGATTTTTTGAGCCAGCCGTTTAGCTTTTAGAGGGGGGGGGACGCCCTGTTTTTACAAAAAAGTGCCCTTTAAAGTGAAATATCTCGCAAACGGATACCTAAATCAAAAAATCGTGTAGGAAACCCTTTATTGTTTTTAAAAGACCTATCTAATGATACCCCACACGATGGGGTAGCCTCGAGAAAAAAAAATCATCCCCACTTTACGTGTAGGGGAGGTACCCCAAATAAAATTATTTTTCATAATTTTATTGTAGCACTTTGTCGACGTAATTACAACACGTATTCTTGCAAACTTTCATCTTTCTAGCACTTACCGTTTGGACGGTAAGTCGAGGACGGACGGACGGACGGACGGACGGACGGACGGACGGACGGACGGACGGACGGACGGACGGACATGACGAATCTATAAGGGTTCCGAGTTATGAACTTCGGAACCCTAAAAAGAAACTGCCCTATCAATGCCCCAAAACAATTAAACAGCCGGAGTATCTTATTTTCTAAGTACATGATGTATAAGTTATATTCTAAGCTTTAAACCAATAAATAAAATAAAATTTTGAACCAAATTACCTATTTTAAGCCACCGCTACAAATGTTTGGCCAAGGCTCGCCAACACATTCACAAACTTTTGTTTAACAGAACAGTAAATGCATGGAGTAGATTTGTGTTGTAATAATTTTTAAGATAATGTAAGTAGAACTTCAAAATTTGTTAGTTAAAATTGGTTAATGCTGCTTTTGTGTATGTTTGTTGGACTCTCATTAGACGAGGTGAGTTTTATAAGCCAGCTTAGATGTCGGTGATATATGTAATAAAAGTCCTTAAAACCGTTTAAACGTAGTTTTATTATGTGAACTAGTTGCGAAAACTTAAAAATATACTGCTAATAAAATAATAAGTAATGTACAGATACTTTCAAACAGATGCCCAAGACATAAAAAGTAAACAACTAAACTTTTATATTATTTATTATTATTTATTTTAACTTATAATAAATTATTTTAGTGTTCAATGCGCCTCCCTTACCTCCTGTAGTAAATAGAAATCGAAATTCCAAGAAGCAAAAACAAAAAAAAAATGATGTAGCTCTCAAGGCAATAACGGGAAAAAATACTTTATTTGTTGCCGTTTAAGGTTCATTTCACATTGAATGTTGTTTAACATATGTCTTTTCATTTGTATGTGATAGGAGTAATTTCTAGCTTTGCTCATTTTATGTGTCGAATGATCGTAAGTATTAGATAATGTTTTCGAGATTTGTAACATTATTACAAGGTGCCATTGTTGTAATTAGGTAATTCAAACTATTTTAAAACTTTTCTCTCCGTTTGTTAGTAAACAAATGTTTTTTGCTTTTACTTTATACGTGTCCCTTTATCTACTTAATATTGTTGGTCGAAGCACAAGACATGTAAACGAATATTGCAAAAGATGATGATGATTCTACACTTAATTCCAACAGCGGATCTGTTACAACCATCAAAATAACAACTAATAGGTGAACATCTAAGATATGTTTTTAACAGTCTATTATTAACAAAGAAATGTATTTTTTTTATAAACAAATAGTTTTCTTCCAATTTAAAACATTTTTTTAATAAAATTAATAAATATTCGGACACCTTACACACAACGTCACCTAGCCCCGAACTACACAGAGCATGTATTTTGGGTACTAGACAACTGATATAAATACATAAACACACTTTTTTTTATATAAATACATTCATATTGTACATGGAAAACATCCAAACTCGGAAACAAATATTTGCGGATCACACCAACAACAAACACAACACATAGAGTTCGATTACGGGCACCACCCGGGAATCGAACCACTGCGCCACCGTGACATTACTTTAGGTGATTTAACGATCGTCAGTTACAAGTGCAATCATCATTATATTATTATGGTGTCAGGCTTAAGCTCATTTACATGTAAAATTTTATTGAATTTAATTATGTAAACCTTGAATAAAATCTTAATAAAATGCACTTTAAAGTATAATATACAAGATGATTTACTCAAAATAGCTTCACCCTGATTATTTTCATTAAGAAAACAATGCAACATGATTACTTTCATAAATGTGTCAACTACTGGTTATTGATATATTAAATATTTGGTATATTTGATATATTAAAACAGAAATGGTGTCTCACCGTTGTGAGTACGCATATGTATTACAAAATAAATCTATTGTGAGATTTGTTGCTTGCATATTTCAAATAGCATGGTTTCTCAGCGGTGTGTTTTAACATGCGTCATATTAAAGAATACTTTTTAGAATATTATTTCTTACATATTTCAGGATGATGTGATTTCTTTCCGCTATGAGTACGCATATGTCTTATTGAACTACTTTCGTGTAAGTATTGCTTCTTGCATATTTCACAATAATACGGTTTCTAAGCGGCGTGTATAAACATGTGTGATGTTAAAGAAGACTTTTCAGAGAATTGTTTCTTACATATATCACAATGATATGGTTTCTCATCGCTGTGTGTTCGCATATGCAATATTAAATGACTGTTGTATAAGAATTGTTTCTTACATATATGGCATTGATATGGTATATGACCGCTGTGTGTTCGCATATGCAATGTGAAATGACTCTTGAAAGATAATTTTTTCTTACATATATCACAATTATATGGTTTCTTACCAATTCGTGCAGTGTGTGTACGCTTATGGCGAGTTAGGTGTTCCTTTCGTAAGAATTGTTTCTTACATATATTACAATGATATGGTTTCTCACCAGTGTGTGTACGCATATGTCTTGTTAGGTGTCCCTTTCGTAAGAATTGTTTCTGACATATATCACAATTATATGGTTTCTCACCAGTGTGTGTACGCATATGTGTTGATAAAGTACTCTTTAGTGTGAATTGTTTCTTACATATATCACAATTAAATGGTTTCTCACCAGTGTGTGTACGCATGTGTCCTGTTAAACGAATCTTACATAAGAATTGTTTCTTACATATATCACAATGAAATGGTTTCTCACCATAGTGTGTTGGCATGTGTCTTGTTAAATAAATCTTGTGTGAGAATTGTTTCTTACATATATCACAATGAAATGGTTTCTCACCAGTGTGTATACGCATGTGTGCTGATAAAGTACGCTTTTGTGACAATTGTTTCTTACATATATTACAATGAAATGGTTTCTCACCAGTGTGTATACGCATGTATGCTGATAAAGTACTCTTTTGTGACAATTGTTTCTTAAATATATCATAATGATACGGTTTCTCACCAGTGTGTATAAGCATATGTCTTGTTATGTCTCCCTTTCGTAAGAATTGTTTCTTACATATATCACAATGAAATGGTTTCTCACCAGTGTGTATACGCATGTGTGTTGATAAAGTACTCTTTTGTGAGAATTGTTTCTTACATATATCACATTGATATGGTTTCTCACCAGTGTGTGTACGCATATGTATAATGAAAATATCCTTTGTTAAGAACTGTTTCTTACATATATCACAATGATATGTTTTCTCACCAGTGTGTGTTCGCATGTGTGTTGTTAAACAACTCTTGTGTGAGAATTGTTTCTTACATATATCACAATGAAATAGTTTCTCACCAGTGTGTGTACGCATGTGTGTTGATAAAGTACTCTTTAGTGAGAATTGTTTCTTACATATATCACAATTAAATGGTTTCTCACCAGTGTGTGTTCGCATGTGTGTTGTTAAATAACTCTTGTATGAGAATTGTTTCTTACATATATCACAATGAAGTGGTTTTTCACCAGTGCGTATACGCATGTGTGCTGATAATGTACTGTTTTGTGAGAATTGTTTCTTAAATATATCACGATGATATGGTTTCTCACCAGTGTGTGTACGCATATGTCTAATGAAAATATCCTTTCTTAAGAATTGTTTCTTACATATATCACAATGAAATGGTTTGTCATCGGTGTGTATAAGCATCTGTGATATTAAAGAAAACTCTGAAGGTAATTGTTTCTTACATATTTCACAATGATGTGGTTTCGCAGCGGTGCACTCACGTAAGAGATCTTTCTTCCACACACCAGAGCATAAACGAACGTGTCTCTCTAACTCACACTTAGAACTGTTACATTGCAGACACGTGTCGCACGTATATTGTACACGATTGATGTGCGGTATACTTGTAGGTATCTCATTATTGTCATCTGTTACGTATGCAGCAGTAACTTCGTGAAGTTTTTCAGAATTGTCCTGGATGAGTTCATGTTCATTTATGTTGCTGGTGGTTAACTCTTCAGAACTTTCTTGCACGGCTTGTGTAGGTTCCTTCGGTGTAGAGTCACCTAGATAACAAAAATGGCAATGACAATAATTTGACTAGAATAAAAAAAGGGTACATATGACATTAATTATAACACAAAATTTTGTAAGGGTTTAGCTTGGGTTAACGCAAGGCATGTTCGGGATATAGAATTTCAGATCCTTTTATGGATATTGAATTATTTCGGATTATCCGATAGTTTCAGTAGGTAACGTATTCTAGATTTTTAACCTTTTGAACGCCAGAGCAACAACTCATCAACTTGCCCTCAACGCCAGACAGAAATTTGGCACAAAAACCTACGAAAAAAATAAGCGTTCCAAAACTTTATCGAAAACATAAATCATATTTTTATTTTCGTATACAATTTCGAAATATATGTCCTTATAACATTAAATTTATTTCAACATTACACTTCTTCTTACTCTAGTAATAGTTATACACTATTTACAGAGTTGTTTCATACCGTAATAACAGATATGAGACATTATAATTAAATATAATAACTATAGGTACAACACTATTCTTGATCTGTTGTCTTGATATTGTGACCATAGCCTGGATGGTATGCCATTTTTATGAATATTGCGCTTCTCAAATAGGGATGTAGCAACGTAATATTTCGCTTATCGAGTACAATATTATCTAATAATAAATAAAACACGTGATTTAAATTAGATTTAAATTTTCTATAATTCCGTTGAAGGAGATATTTAAAAAAATACACGCTTCAAAAAGGCTAAGTATATAATCAACTTTATAAAAATAGAAAAATTTAACAAAATGTAAAACAGTATGTATACGTTTATAGTTTTTAAATACTAGCTTCTATAAACCTGGCATAAAAAGTAACAAGTAGAACTTTGTAAAAGTTTTATAATGTCCGTCACAAGTTGCTTTGATATTAACATGTGGCAATTTCAAAGCAACTTGTGACGGACATTTCAAAACTTTTATTTATTTTATTTAAACGTCAGTACTGTACGAAGCATTTTTAGGGCACTGCTTATATTTTGTATCAATAACTTAGAGTCCTCTTTCTTCTTTACAAAATAAATGTCTACTTTAATAATCATTTCACGAGCACGGCTGTTAATTACTTTCTTACTCATTTTAACAGAATAAGTAATAATAACGAAACTTAACAAAAAAATAAAACAGGCTAACGAAAACAAAACAATGAACAACACGTGGTAGCGGTACTCAATACGCGTAAGCTGTGACTCATGGCTGACTTTGCGAAAGGTACTGACAGTTCGACTACGTCACCAAGATGGACGCCAATCGGAATATCAACGTTTTTATTATGATTATTATTTGCTCAAAATAATTCAAAACAAAAGCAGAAAACAAACTTATCTCTAAATCAAATTCGTCCAAAGATTCCGTTTCTGAAAATTCTTCGTTATCTGAAACTCCTTCTAATATGCGAAGAAGTTCTTTATTTATTTATATCACATATTTCTGCGCAACTTTCTGGGACATTGTTGAAAAGGTAGAAACACTTCAATGACTCACACATATTTAAAAAAGTAGCTTCACTTTTAAAGTTTATGACTTCGAACACTTATAGATTCGTCATGTCCGTCCGTCCGTCCGTCCGTCCGTCCGTCCTCGACTTACCGTCCAAACGGTAAGTGCTAGAAACATGAAACTTTGCATGAATATGTATTGTAATTACGTCGACAAAGTGCTACAATAAAATTATGAAAATTATTTTTATTTGGGGTACCTCCCCTATACGTAAAGTGGGGATGTTTTTTTTATTCTCGCGGCTACCCCATCATGTGGGGTATCATGAGATAGGTCTTTTAAAAACAATATTAGGTTTCTAAGACGATTTTTTGATTTAGGTATCCGTTTGCGAGAAATTCCACTTTAAAGGCCACTTTTTTGTAAAAACAGGGCGCCCCCCCCCCCCTCTAAAAGCTAAACGGCGGGCTCAAAAAATCTAAAAAAATTCGTGATAGTGGTCCGTATAATGACCTTTAAAGGAAAACTATAACGGGTCAGATGACTTTTTTAGTTCAGGAGTTATAGAGGCTTAACTTGTACAATGCGCTCACTTGGAAAACGTCATACAAAATTAACGCATTAATACGTAAACATAACAATTATCCGTTGGATACGATTTCTAATCCACGTACCATTATGGGTGTCTGAGGAACCCTTTCCTGTGCGTGGCCTGACACGCACTTGGCTGATTTTTTATTTACACTTTTTTTCATATAACCTCAAATTAAATGTAAAAAATTCAAAGTTTTTGGTTTTTATTTTTATCTTTTACAAAAAAAAATATTTTTAAACGACGTCTAGTTAAAATTTACCTTTTTATGTCCCGAATACACTGTAATTTATTTATTTTTTCACCCTTTTTTGACTTCATTTCGAACGGCTGGCAGGAGCTGGATGCGAGTAGCCGAGGATCGAACTAAGTGGCGTGCAATAGGAGAGGCCTATGTCCAGCAGTGGACTGCGATAGGCTGATGATGATGATGAATGATGATGATGAATAATCATAGACGAAAGAGGGGAGGTCAAAAAGTTCGTGGAATGAAGGGGTTGGTAGGTTTTGCTCTTCCAGGTTGTCACTAGTTAAGCATCTCATTAACAGTAAAAATACCTAGTTTGAACCAAATCGATATAATAACCTTTGAGTTATCGACCTACAAACAACTAAATCGGGAAGTAATCAGCCAGTATGGAGAAAATTGAACACCGCGCCATTATTAAGTTCCTTACCAAGCAAGGAAAATCAGCTCAGACGATTTTTAAGAGCTGTTAGTGGTTTACAGGGACTCTGCCCCTGGTAAAACCATGATCTACAAGTGGCATGGTCTTTTCAAACCGGGAGAATAATGCAGAATTATCTAACGAGGCCGCCATGGTATGGGTCACCATGCTACATTGCCTACCCTCACAATGAGCATGATGGCTCCTACTCATGCTTTCCATCAGGCAGAGTAGAATCACTTTGGTAGGCTTAAATATAAAGAAATATATTCCAATGACGGTCATACATTCCGTAAAGGTACAAATCACGTCTTAAAATTCGTTAGTTGCTTTTTTAACCGACTTCGAAGAGGAGGAGGCTCTTACTTCGATTGTATTATTTTTTGTCGACTGCTGAATAATTATTAGACACTAGAGAAAACTAAAGCATAAAAACAAATTAAGATCATTTATTGTTGTGGTGGTTTAAACAAATAAAATTAGACCTTAATGACAATTATCTAAAAAAGTGATGCTGAATCATGAATACATGTTTAAAAAATAAATATTGTGCAAGTTCATGAGGTCGAGATCAGCTTGCACCAATACTTGCAATTCCCAGATGTAGTATTTTTACTTTAACTGCCCGCCTTGTTGGTCTAGTGGTTCGCGTATGCGGCTGCTGATCAAGAGGTATCGGGTTCGATTCCCGGGTCGGACCAAATGTTTTTGTGATCTGCAATTATTTGTTTCGCAGTTTAGGTGTTTTCTATATATAATGTGAATGTATTTATAAATAAAAAGTATGTTCATATATTTATATCAGTTGTCTAGTACCCATAATACAAGCTTTGCTTAGTTTGGGACTAGATGACGGGCGCCCAAATATCGTGTCTCGCAGGGAAACTCAGTTCTGCAGCGTATGCTGTCAGCAAAGTCAGACAGCTTACGGATGTGGAAACAGCAAGGCTAGTATATTTCGGTTATTTCCACAGCGTCATGTCGTATGGCATTCTGCTATGGGGCAAGGCAGCTGATATTCAAACAATTTTCATTCTCCAAAAACGTGCAGTGCGTGCGATTTACAAACTAGGTGCACGAGTTTCCCTTAGAGAAAAGTTTAAAGAGATAGGCATTATGACAGTTGCATCACAATATATATTTGCAAACATTATGTTTATAAAACAAAATATGCATTTATATCACAGGAATAGTGACGTTCACTCGGTGAACACGAGACATAAGCATAAATTAGTAGGTCAATATCATAGGCTACATAAAACGCATAATTCATTTATGGGTCTTTCCGTGCGATTTTTTAATAGGTTACCAGCTAGTGTTATGAGTCTATCAGTGGAAAAGTTTAAAAGTGTAGTCAAAACTTATCTTATACGTAACGGTTATTATACAGTTGACGAATTTTTAAATGATAAAGAAAAATGGATTTGACTACTTGCTCCTTATCATTTTATTCTACTCATGTGAATGTTGTTATCACATTGTTTAAGAACATGATTTTACTTTTGTAAGTAAAGATTCTACGTGACTAATAAAGGCCATTCTTCTCTTTCTTTTGATCTTATAATTAATATTTTATATTTAATCTTTCGTTACCAGTAATTTGGCCAATATTTGAGAACATATAGTTTTTACCTTTGTTGTAAGTAGATGCTCCTACTATGTTGTACCCACTGAGGCTGTTTTTTTTTTTTTTAATTAGCATAAGTTCTAATTTTTAATCACTATAATTTGCATTAGTCATCTAACATGGTGTATAGTATATTAGTGGCAGCACCTTACCCCCATATCAGGTTTATAAACATTAAAACTATGTAAACATTGGCGATTTGAAAGGAGTGGCCGCGAGTTTTTATTGCCATGTTCTTTTCTCCGGCTCTACCTATTGTTTGCGAACATGGCATAAATGTACATGTAGAATCTTGAACTGTCACAAGAGATGTATTGCATCCTAAGTGAATAAAGAATTTTGAATTTGAATTTGAATTTGACGTTGTATGTAAGATGTTCGAAATATTAAATACTAGCTTTTGCCCGCGGCTCCGCCCACGAGTGTGTCGATTTTTGCGGTAAAAAGTAGCCTATGTCCTTTCCCGATATCCCCCATATATATATATATATATATATATATATATGGGGGATAGATATATATATATATATATATATATATATATATATATATATATATATATATATATATATCTATACGACAGACAGACAGAGTTACTTTCGCATTTATAATATTATTAGTAGGGAAGTAGGGTTATTAGGGATTGAAATATTAAATTTTTGAGTTCCCCCGCATGACGTTTGGATTGCGTAATGCAGCTCAAACATTCCAACGAATTATGAATAATACAATTTTAAGAGGCTTAGATTTCCTATACACTTATATAGAGGACGTATTAATAGCTTGTGAAAATTCAACCCTACTTAGAGAACAATTAAGGTTAGTTTTCGAATGTTAAGTATTGAATACTTATAACATTTCAAGTAACTAAATACGGCTTTGGACAGTCGCGCATAGAATTGTTAGGGTATGATGTTAGTATTGATTGTTTTAAGGCCATGGGTCAAGGTCATAGTTGACTAGTTTGAAACGCTAAGAAAAATGGTAAAACTAGAATAATTTGGAGGGAAGTTTCAGATAAGGCTTTTATGCAATATTAGACAGGACTTCAAAATGCTGTCACATTGTCACATCATCTGCCAAACGTCCCACTTGCCCCTATGACAGATGAGTCCAATACATACATAGGCGCGGTTAGTTAAGTTAGGTTAGACTATTAAATTTTATTTTAACTATACACGACTAATTATTAATGTCCAGAGAAAAAAATATGTGGTATTCAGATTTCGATACTGAACATATTTATGTAATTAAAACAAAAAAAAAATACATGTTGATATTTTCCCGAAAACTACCAAATTTTTGTTCATAACGCATGCTATAATTCACGACATGATATTACGTAACAAGAAAGTGTCAATGTCCTAGCCTGCGGGTTGCGGGTGCGAGCGGGGTACCTAATACCTACGATGCGATGCGTGCGCCTAATGGCGGCATGCTTTGAACTTTGAACTGATTTGACTGTATTATGCGATGCGTCGTACACATTGAAACAGAAAATGTTATTCATTGATAATTAAAATACGCGTGTGTAAAATATTTGGGTGACAATAAATTATGGGCGTATATTAACATTTTAAAAACCATAATAACTCAGTTATTGTTGTTTTTTGGGTATTTGTTCTATGGTATTTTATGTTAGTATATAAGTTCTGTATCTACCCCTAGTTTTTCTCTGGTGATTAAAAACTAACCGTGTATATATACATAATATATTATTTCACTTTAACTTTTAGTAATATTAATACTCGTACATATTTAAACACTTTAAGATTGAGTTTCTTACATTATTTTTTACTTTTTAAAGGGAACTCAGGTTATTGTGTTGGGGCTTTTTTTTAATTTTTGATCTAATTTTTATATAATCGTGTATACAGACCATTAGCCCTAGTGTTATGAATTTTCTAAAATTAGTAGCGACAGTAAGGAAACACCCAGAAGCTCAATAGCTTCTTTTTATTAATTATTTTTCTGTCGACATACAGCTTCGAAACATTTTTTTCCTGACTGTACTCGCCTTGGACGCACTTGCTGAAACGCAAGTGAAAGATGAGTACTTGTTACGAGTGACGCGATATACAGATAGTAACAGTAATATAATATTTAAAAAGATTTTGTTACCTACTTGTAATAAACAGATTTACTGTCAAGTTTTCACTGATATTATTAGACCATATTTAACGAATGAATTTAGTAAAAACGGTTATGAGAGTATTCATTGTTTAAGTCATCCAGATGTACGCACAACAAGAAAGATGGTATCTAATATTGTTTCTTTTGGTCTGGTTTAAACGCAGATGCAAGGCGATGGTCTAAGGCTTGAATACAGTGTCAATAATCGAAGGTTAATTGTCATGTCATTTCTGAACTAGGAAATTTTCCGAAAGTTTCAGGTTTCGAAATGTCCAAAATGTTTATTATTATTACTCAACATTTTTTTCAAAAACACTTAATTTTTGAAAATTAAAAAAATATATTTAATACCTTAAATACATTAATTAATGTGCCGTACTCGCTTTTGACGCCACGCGTGCAACCTAAAAATGACGCGCGCAGACATATTTTCAGCGTTAAATTAAAATTATAAATAATGGAGATAGAGTTCCGGGAGTCAGGAGTATTTTATTGGAAATTTCCTCCTCTTTCAGAACCTTTTTTTGAAATTTCTTCAGTATTAATAGTTTATGAAATATTGTCAAAAAAAGAAATGCGATTTTTTTCTCATCATTAATTGTTTATCACTTTTGCAATTTTTTATGTGCTAATACACGCTTTTGGCACATTTTTCTAGGCGTCACTCCGGATCCAATGAGCTATCGTACATAATTTTAAGAGCAGTATCTCTATTTTGTACCATTTTAAACTTGTCGACTAGACTATAAGACACAATTACCTGGAAGAGAAGCGCACATTTCAATCGGTAGACTGAAACACGCTTTTCTCAAGGATAAAGATTAAACTCTATCTTTATGTAATCAGAATATAAGCAGTAGCACTAATGTTTCGCAATCACCATCCCAGGTGCAGCGTAAGCAACTTGCGACACCTGGTGTGGTCGTGGGATACGTCCACCCTTACGATTTGTGTTGTAAGAGAATAAAGTTGATTAAGCATATTATGTTTCATGGAAACGATATTGTTTATGTAAGACGTAATTCTACGGATTATGACAAATTGTAATGTTATCTTTATATTTCTTACTTATACTCGTACACTTGTTTTTCATTATTTTCTTTTTATTTTTACTACCGTTTTGGTCCAGTGGTTAGCGTATGCGGCTGCTGATCAAGAGGTCTCGGGTTCGATTCCCAAGTGAGACGAAATATTTGTGTGATTCACAAGTATTTGTTTCGGAGTCTGTGTGTTCTCTATGTATATATGTATTTACGAAAAACAAAAAGTATGTTTGTGTATTTACATCCGTTGTTTAGTACCCATATTACAAGCTCTGCTAGGTTTGGGACTAGATAATGTTGCGTGTAAGATGTCCGAAATATTTATTTATTGTTTAATATTTCGTATTTAGTAGGCCAAAACCTCCTTTCTAAGGAGAGGCCTATGTCCAGCAGTTGACTGTTGAAGGCTGTTGATGATGATGATGATTTATTATTTTTATATGTATTTATATTACACTATACACGGAGTTACACTATAAACTGTATTATTGGTATATTTGTTGCTATGTAGATGCACATACACATATGTAGTTATTGTATGTTAATATCAATTCGATTATAACGTATTATTAGTCGTATATATTAATGATTAGCTGCGCCCCGCGGTGTTACCCGCGTATCATTATGGTTGCTATGCAAGTGTGTTTTAAGTTTTGACAAGAGATAAACAGTGATACATTTTTGACATCTACGATTTAATGTATTTTTATAATCACCTAGCTTTCGCCCGTTTATCTCGATTATTGCAGTAAAAAGTAGCTATGTGTTATTCTGATATATAAGCTATATTACTGTAAAGTTTCATCCAAATCCGTTCAGTAGTTTTTGCGTGAAAGAGCAACAAGCATACATACTCACAAACTTTCTTTAATATTAAGTAGGATTATTAGTCGTTTATATTAATTATAGTAATCAATAGTAGTAGTGTATATTATTATTAATGATCATAGAAGTTACGTAAGTTAGTTTACCCTTATTAGAATATTGATGACACCGATGTTGTGATACAAAATTATCTATGTCAAGTTTTAATGTATGTTGCTTAAGTGGCAATAGCAATTTTAGTTAAGTGGTACCTAATATTTTGTCAATTTAATTTTTTATTTTTATTTTGTAATCTAATATATACAATTCTCGTGTCACAGTTTTCGTTACCATACTCCTCCTAAACGGCTTGACCGATCTTTATGAAACTTTATATGCATATTCAGTAGGTCTGAGAATCGGCCAACATCTATTTTTGATACCTCTAAAACGCGAGCGGAGCCGCGGGCATCAGCTAGTAGGTAGATATAAGTCACTTTTATACTGTAAATCAAGTGACTAAGCCACAAATTATTAACTTTTTAATATAGGTAACACTGCGCGTTTGGCCTAGTGGTTTAAGCGGTCGCCACGCCGCTAACTACTTCGCCAAGTGTCGTGGGTTCAAATCCTATGTGGGACAACACTTTGTTTCATTCCCAAATTGTCTGTCGGTCTGGGTGTTCTTTGTGTCCATTTCATGTATGATTTTAAAGATCCCCGCGACACAGGTTTTATATTCCTAATGCGGGAATTGTCTTTTTAGGGTTCCGAAGTTTATGACTCGGAACCATTATATATTCGTCATGTCCGTCCGTCCATCCATCCCTATACGTAAAGTGTTTGATGTTTTATTTCTCGTGGCTACCCCATCGTGTGGGATATCATTAGATAGGTCTTTTAAAAACGATTTATTGATTTAGGTATCCGTCTGCGAGAAGTTCTACTTTTAAAGTAGGCTTTAAACGGCTAGCTCAAAAAAGCTGGAAAAATTCGTGGTGGTGGTCGATATAATGAACTTTAAAGGAATACTATAACGGATTAGATGACTTTGTTAGTTCAGGAGTTATAGAGGCTTTCCTTGTAAAATGCGCTCACTTGGAAAACGTGATACAAAATTAAGGCATTAATACGTAAACATAACAATTATCTATTGGATACTATTTTAAATCCACGTAGCATTGTAGGTATATGACTACGGAACCCTATTCTATGCGTGGCCTTATAGGTAACTGAGGAACCCTTTCCTGTGCGTGGCATGACACGTACTTGGCCGAGTTTTTAAGTAACATCAGTCAGTGTAGAGTCACTTTGGTTTGCTTCAATATATAAAAAAAAATATGTTTATTGCTCTTTCATGCAAAAGCTACTAACTGGATTTTGATGACACTTCACAATAAGTGCTTTAGTTATGTTTTTGTGTTTATATTTATCAATATGGTCAATTATGAGGTCTACATTTGATCTCGCAACTTTCCCCATCCATGGTTCGACATGACCTTGTCATTTTTTATTTACATTCATACTAATTTTTAATTTTTACAACGCAATCGGACAATTTCCAATTTTGTGATAATTATTACTAACTAAATTTATGTTTACCTTATTTAATCATTTATACATGTGTATATATTCTATACCTTTATATTTCTTGTACATGTTTTATTCTATGCATTTAATTCTTGTTGGCATTTATCATTTAAAGCATTTTTTACCTACATTTGATTTTCTGTTTACACTATTACAGTTTATTTATTGCTAGGTCTATCGATGTGTTTTTAATTAATTAAATTTAAATGTATCTATTTAGTATGTGCAAGTTGTGTGTTATGTTGTGTGGTGTTGTATGGTGTTGTGGTGTGTGGTGTTGTGTGGTGTTGTATTAATGATAAATGATAAATGATAAATGATAAATGATAAATGATAAATGATAAATGATAAATGATAAATGATAAATGATAAATGATAAATGATAAATGATAAATGATAAATGATAAATGATAAATGATAAATGATAAATGATAAATGATAAATGATAAATGATAAATGATAAATGATAAATGATAAATGATAAATGATAAATGATAAATGATAAATGATAAATGATAAATGATAAATGATAAATGATAAATGATATTTATTTCTGTAAGTAAATCTTTTGAGACATTTTTACAAGTCGGACTTATAGCTAGAAGGCGCCGGCATTTCCTACGACTCACTCTGGGAAGAAACGCCGAAACAAACCACAGAGGTGTCTTTTTTTTTTTTTTTTAAGTCCGTGTACAACAGTAAAGAGAACTATGTGAGTGCAGTATAGGGTCTGGGTTGATCTTTTGAAGAAAGGACCAAAGTTTTGAGTCGACCTGTCTATACAGACGGCATACGGGCCCCAGCCATCGTGTAGCCTAACCGATGTAGTCAGGATCCACAACCCGGAACACGACACTGACGCCAGCAGGACACTTGAGTAGGCCGTGGAAACACTCAAAACCACCAGAAAATTACTAAAATATAAACTAACATTACAAGCCTACACTACACTCACATTTACAAACTTACACAAAAAAAATAAAAAACTATACAATTCAATTTCAACGAAAAAATTTACAAATTAGAAATGTTCATCACTTTAAAATGTGGGAGCGAGCAGCATCAATCCCAAGCAAATTTGTCATTTAAATAATCAGTGACTGTGTAGTAAGCTTTATCACACAGTTTTTGTTTAATTACGGACTTAAATTTGTTAGTACTTAATTCTTGAAATTTGCTTGGAATCTTATTGTAGAATCTCACACCCTGACATCGAAAAGACTTGCTTACTTTTTGTAGTCTAGTCGTTGGCAACACGAGTTTATCTTTATTTCTAGTGTTTATATTATGAATGTCGCTAAACTTTGTGAATAAATGTATATTTTTCTTAACATACACTAGATTTTCATATACATATTGAGATGCGACTGTCATAATACCAATTTCTTTAAACTTATCCCTCAGTGACTGCCTATAACTGAGATTATAAATTGCGCGAATAGCTCTCTTTTGCAACACAAAGATACTTTGAATGTCAGCAGCATTTCCCCACAACAAAATACCGTATGACATTACACTATGAAAATAGCTAAAATACCAGTCTTGCGGTGTCCACATCAGTTAATTGGCGAATTTTATAAACCGCGTATGCTGCAGAACTGAGTCTATTCGACAAGCCATCAATGTGTGGGCCCCACTGCAATTTAGAATCTAAAGTTATACCCAAAAACTTATTGGTGTCCACAAGATCCAACTCCTTTCCATTTATCAGAACATTAGTTTTTACCTGCTTAACATTAGGTGTAAAAAATCTAATACATTTAGTTTTTTTCTCGTTTAAAAGCAAGTTATTAACGTTGAACCAGTTCACGACCTTGGAGAGAGTGTTATTCACATCGTCAGTAACTAACTGCTGTCGTTTTAGTCTAAATAAAAGTGAGGTGTCATCCGCAAATAGCACTATCTCCTGATTATCTTTTATTAGATTAGGTAGGTCATTTATATAAACGAGAAACAAAAATGGGCCGAGAATTGAGCCCTGCGGAACCCCCATAGTGACCAGAGACCCGAGGGACCTCTGTCCATTAACTTCCAATCTTTGGGTCCTATTACCCAAGTAAGAGATAAGAAGATCCAAAGCAGTATTCCTTATTCCATAGTGATGCAATTTCCTGATCAATGTTTCATGAGAAACGCAATCGAATGCCTTGGATAAGTCACAAAAAACACCCAGCGCATCCTGTTTATCCTCCCAGGCACTAAATATATTTTCCAATAGTTCAACACCAGCGTCACTTGTAGAGCGTCCTCTTCTGAAGCCAAACTGTTTCTTGTGTAGAATTTTGTTTGCGCTAATGTGAGTTTGTAACTGATCCAGTATAATTTTTTCAAACATTTTACTGAAAGTAGGTAACACCGAAATGGGTCTATAATTGGTAGGATCGGACGTGCTACCCGCCTTAAACAAAGGAATGATCTTACTGTGTTTCATTAAATCAGGAAATACACCACACTCAATGCACTTATTGAAAATTAAGGCCAACTCTGATGCAACTACGCTAATAATTGATTTGGTTATTTGTACAGAATTACCCCAAAGGTCAGATGTTCTCTTAACACTAAGAGCACTGAACGTTTTAACAATATCTCTATCGGTGATACAACTAAATCCAAACTCAGTATTACAAATGTTAATATTCTCTTTCAATAAAGATTCTGCAATAGTGGGGGGGATGAATTCAATGACTCTGTGGTCGAAACTGGAATGTCTGTGAAAAATTTTTCAAAAGCTGTGGCAACGTCTAAATCGGAATTTATTTCTTTATTATCAATTGAAAGACTGTAATTATTACCTTTGTTCTTTACTTTTCCAGTTTCGGCATTAATTATTTCCCATGTCATTCTAATTTTATTTGAACTATTACTAATTTTAGATTTTAAGTAATTAACCTTTGCGAGATGACATATTTTTTTAAATAAATTGGAATATTGTTTAACATATTCTCGAAATTCTATACTAGTGTTATAATTTCGTTGTTCATAAAGCTCATAAAGCCGTGTTCTACTTTTAAATATTCCAACCGTGGCCCATTCACTGAAGGTTGTAGGAGTAAAAGTTGACTGAAATTCTGAACAATACATGTTAAAAAAAGCATTATATAATTGATTAGGATCATCATTATTACCCAAGCTCGGTAGCTTACTGAGCAGTTTATTTTTAAAATTTTCCATACGAGTTACAGTTTTAGGTACCACAGTAATATCTCGTGTTACCACCATTTTATTTTTTATATCAAACGCACACATCTGTCCACAGTGATCAGAATGTAGTTTATTTATTATTCCTTTAGTGTGTGGCAATATGTCAGTAAATATATTATCTAAACACCTGGCTGTGTTGGCAGTGATCCTGGTAGGCTCCAGAAAGATATTATTAAGGTTGTATGATCTTAATAGGTTTTTAAACCTTGAACTCAAGGATGTATCTTCCAATATGTTTACATAAAAATCACCACACACAACTACACTTTTGTTTGATTTACATACTTTCTGCAAGACTTCATTCAAAGTTTTTTCAAAACTAACATACGATGAGGATGGAGGCCTGTATACACTCAATACAATAAGTTGCTCTAACTCCACACATGCTATCTCTGTTGTCCGTTCAACAGAGAAGCCCACAATATCAGTACGGTTCTTAAAACTAAAATCCTTTCTAATCAAAATTAATGAACCGCCATGTACAGCATGCTCCCTGCTGAACGAACTACCTAATATGTGATTATTGAAATTGAACATGAGCTGATGACTTTTTAGCCAGTGTGTATTGTATGGTTGTTGTGTTGTGTTGTGTAAGTTCTGTTAGTTGTGTAGATTACTCCAAGATTTACTGTACTTATAGATATTATGTATACTAAATTTTGTTTAAGCGTTCAAAAATGGAGGATATGGTGTAGGGACACAAACATACATTGCATTAGCAGTACATAGTGATTGTATCAATGTATGTGTACATTGATCGACATTTCAAAGTACAAGCTCCATTTAGTTTAAAAGTAGATGGAGTTGCGTGACAGATGGCCAAAGAAAAATTCAATTATTATTATAAACGCACACGTTATACAACATACATACCTGTCCTGAGTCCGATCTTTTCCTCCTTTAAAGTGATCAGAAAATCGTCGTCTGAGTCTGCAGATTGTACGTTGGCAGAGACACTACTTTCCTCAAGGACATCCTTATCAATATCTGTAAACAATATCATCGATCGTAAGCACTAATTCCTCAGCGCATGAGATGTCGAAAGAGAAAAAGTGCTTAAAAATATACACGGCACTTCCTTAGACTCCGCTCTTAAATTATTACCTTCACTATCATATGGTTCGTCTTTGACTTCACACTTCAGAGCCTTTACAGCATCATGGTCTGCACCCTTCCCCAGTACATGTTCTACGCTGAAGTGTACGGCATCGTGCATGGTGAGTCTCCTCTTATAGTGAATTGCTTGTAGTTGTTGTACTTCTTCGTACTGTCGGCAAGTTCAATTATTAACAAATTAAAAATTCTTTATAAGGAAGCAGAAATAATAAATCTGAATGCGGATGCCGTTTTTTTTCGCAAACAAATACGGATTTTTGATGGCTCACAGTCGCGTACGTAAATACGGGTGTATAAAATACTAGTGTATGAATTAAGGATTTAAAAGTGATAAATTAATCATCAACATTTTTACTAATGAAAGATACGCAGATATTTTGTATTAAATATTGTATTTTTAATAACTTCACTTACCTACTGGTGCTCATATTACTAAGTATATTATATAAATCATCGCAAACACACAAGTAATGATTTATTTACAAGAAAGAAATGAAGAACTACATCAAAAACGTCGGTTCTTGTCACCAATTTTTACGCACCCGTTGGTCATATTTAACGTTCATTGCTCATTTAACGCATGAACATTCGCATTGATTATTGCAAATGCGAATGCTGATGCAAATGTCCAAATCTATGCGGAAGTTCCGTATTTGCGGATGCATATGCGAAAATTCGCAACATCCATAATATAAAGTACTGAAATTGCAAATGAACCTAGTGCGAATGAAAATAGTAGTGTGAACGATATTTTCGTTAAGGGGCGCGAGAAGAGTAGCGTTGAGATAAATTAAACCTATATTTTCCTGGACAAGTTTAATAATGACGTTTCCTTACAAGGCTGAAGAGAAAAGAGAAATTGCCACACAAATAAATACGCAAGCATTGTGAGAGAGCGAGACATTATTGTACTGTGCCTTCAACCACAAGTTGGTGAAATCTGCTGCAGCACCATCAGATGATAAGTTTGATATCAGCTAGCTACTCGGTCGATTCCATTGGGTATCAGATGAGATAAGTTTGATCTCTCCCAAGGTAGAAAGCTAAAGATACGGACCAGTACGATAGTATGGATAGCTATAAGGATAACTTGGTAACTTGGTCTTGGTTCATTTAAAATATTAAAGAGTAATTATAAAAATAACTAGTTGTTAAGTTCTTATTGACCACATTCATCAATGGAGGTATTTGGTGTATTGAAAGTATTTTCATGTCTCTAGTAAATATTCAAACCCTCTAGGAAACATAATTCTATTTTTTTCAGTAAATAAACAACTAAAACCAACCTCATTACAGCTCAGCATTTGTGTGAACAGCTGCTCACTCCGGAGACAGCTCTTCCTCAACTCATAGCAGTTTTGGAGCCTGCCTCGACATATGTAGCAAGCATGTATAGGTCTGCCAGTACTTTCTACCTGTAAATAATTTAACTATTTGTGATTGAGGCCGGTTTCTGGATAGACTCACAGACGAATTTTGAAGCAGTAAGTCATAGCGAAAATCGATCAATGTGATGTGCAATAGTATCCATTGCTACACTTGCTAATTCCGAACTTAATATTATAAATGCGAAAGTAACTCTGTCTGTCTGTCTGTTACGTTTTCACACCTCAACCGCTGAACCGATTTTAAACTTATAAATGAGAGGAGTTTTAAGCTGAATATAATAAACACATTCTTATATAATAAGAGCAATGCTTGGGTGTAGCTGTGAACTTAAAACTAATTTCAGGTGATCAGAGTTCAACGGATATTTGAGACACTAATACACACTTTGAGAAATTAGTACTCTGTTTAGTAGTTGAATAGTAACACCGTGGGCTGTGGATTAGGTAAACTAAAATTGTGTTAACACAATGTTTTTCTTCTCTCTTTCTCAATTTTTTTTGTGTGTTATATTTCCAAATAACATATAGACTTCTACACACAGTGACGAGAGTGAGAAATACTACAGCAGGAGACATAAACATTGTTTTTAAAATTACTTACCGGCATCAAGGCCAGAAACTCATACAATTTTTGTAAATGAATTTCGACAATCGAAAGTAGTTGAATATCGTCTTCTAAACATACTCGGCACATCAAAAGGTTTACCATTATTAACTCTACGACAATTCTATATAAGTATATTTTAATAACTTCTGTATTTATTCACTGTCTTTGCGTTCTAACTTCCTGTCAAGGTACTAGAACGAACTATACCTCAAGGCTCATAGTACATTTACTAGTTACTACACGTTCATTTAATACACTGTCGCTTCATGAATACAGTGGTGACTAGTGGTGAGTGGTGCACTAGTGTAATAAAGTTGTGAACGAAACGAAGCGGCTCTTCGGCTGTTGTCGGCTCGATTCGTTCGTCGCTACCTCACTCGACGCATTAGAGCGAGCGAGATGTGTATATGGGAATTTAGTAAAGGAAATTGCAGCGTAGATGACAATTTATTTACAAGCTTTTGACGCAAATACAAAATGAGAGATGGAATTTTTTGCCGTTGATCATTTTGAAAACATTTAAGTCTAGTTCTCTAGTTCATTTAGATTTTTTGATGCGTAAATATTTTGATTTTTAAATACGCCATTCTAATCGATTCACATTTTTTTTTCAATACGGATATTATTTGTTTATGAATTTATATTAGAATGATAGTCCTAAGTATAATAATGATTTATTAAAAAAACTCACAACACACTACAAATACAATATTTCATAAACTTAAGCTTACATCTGGTTTGTCACAAGTTGGTAACTAACTGCATTGTTATTGAGCATTGATAACTTGCAGCAGGTTGACATTTCGATGCTTAAACTAGGCTCGAAGCCTGTACTATAAGCATCAGCCATCTCCCCCTGATAAAAAAATAGTAATAGAACATTAAACAGTGTGTTTACTTATTGTGAGATATTCACGACTAAATCTTAGTTGCATTCCGCTGACTGGCAACAGTGCTTAGTTCAGTTTAACTGATAAATATACAAAAGAGTGACATAAATTGTCACTCATAAACAATAAAAGTAGGTATGTAGTTTCAGTAGTGGGATGTGGTTGTATGACTAGTGTATGTATGTATGCATGTGTGTGTGTGTGTGTGTGTGTGTGTGTGTGTGTGTCTGTGTGTGTATGTGTGTGTGTGTGTGTGTGTGTGTGTGTGTGTGTGTGTGTGTGTGTGTGTGTGTGTGTGTGTGTGTGAGTGAGTGTGTATGTGTGTGTGTTTTTTTTATACAGGGGTTTTGGAGAAAATACATTTACATATCATCAGGCCTTGCCTGGGTATGTCGGACTCAATACGTATCACTACGATATGTATCACTACCGACTAAAACCTCCTCTGTACTCAACCTCTACTTCCCCCGCGGGACGGCTGGTAGGCATTACTTCGCAGGGGGAGGCTCTAGCTATTGCTCTTCCATCTTGGTATTTTCTAGCTCCTTTCTAGCTGTCTTATTTCAGCCCGCTTCCTTTCTATACTCCGGAGTTCCTGGAGCACTTTCCTCGCAAAACAACTTATCGCTAGCCAGGCTGCCTCCGAGGAAAGCATAGCTTCTATAAAGGTGTCTGGCTGTATTTTCTGCGCGAGGGCATCTTCTAAATCCTTGCGTGTCCCATTAAAACGAGGGCACGTGAAAAACACATGCTCTCCGTCTTCATTAACTCCCGGGCAGGACGGGCAATCTGGGCAGACATCGTGCTTGAAGCGAAATAGGTAAGCTCGGAAGCACCCATGTCCCGAAATCATCTACGTCAGGTAATAGTTCACCTCGCCGTGACTGCGATTCAGCCAGACATCTACTTGTGGAATAAGTCGGTACGTCCACCTGCCATTCGCTGACGGATCCCAACTTGATTGCCAACGTCGTGTACTATTGCGTCGTTCGTTCGTCTTAAGTTCTTCAGGGCTTAGCGTTGTTATTAGTTTTCTACAGTAAAGGGTTTTTCGTTATTCGGCTAGCAGTCTGATTGGCAGCATCCCAGCAATAACGCACACTGCGTCGTCTGACACTGTGCGGAAAGCGCTCGCGACTCTCAAAGCACTCAGCCGATAGACCGGTGCAATCTTCCGTCTCGTTTCCTGTATATTAAGCGCATAAGCCCAAACAGGTATCCCATACGTTAGAACAGATGTTACTACGGACGCTAGTAATTCCCTCCTTTTTTGTTTCGGCCCACCTATGTTGGGCATCAGTCGCGATAAGGTCGCCCTTACCACCGACGCCTTGGTACCGACGTGCTGTACCTGATGCTTGAAGTTTAGTCGAGCATCGATCATCACTCCCAGATATCGAAGTGACGGCTCAGATTCGATTTCGTGTGCTCCAACTCGCAATGTGATGGTTTCCACCTGCTTCCTACTATATAATCAGTACTTCCTCGGTCCTATGTTCTGCTAGCTGCAGTCCGACTGTGTTCATCCAGTGCCCGATCTTCTCAGCGGTACTGTCAAAGGAGAAATTAATCTCTTCTAGATGTTTGGCGACGATCAGTACTGCTACGTCATCCGCATATAAATAAATAAATAAATAAACGACGAGGTCAATTGCGTCTAGGGTTGACCGACCCTTCCGGAAACCATATTGTCTATCGGCAAGAAGTGGTTCGACTGCTTTTTCAATTCTTCTATGTAGATGAAGAAGAAGATGGTTCTTCTGGGGCTTTCTTTCCTTTAGGGAGGAGAACCAGCCTTTGTTGCTTCCACTTCAAAGGGAATAAGCTCTCCTTAAGGCATTCGTTGTAGACATCCAGGAATAGTGAAGGTACAGCTCTGATAGCGGCTTTTAATGCGATGTTTGGGATTCCGTCTAGGCCCGGAGCTTTCGCATTCCCCAGTCTATCACATGCTTCGAACAGTTCTTCCTCTGTAACGCTTGGAATTTCTTCTTCTTCGTACTCTTCCGTCGGATGGTACATTTTGGGTTGGCTAGGAAACAGAGCAGTAACAATTTTATCGAGAAGCATAGGGCATGTGGGCGATGGCATTGGCTGGTTTTTCAGGTGAGTCATAACTACCTTATATGGCCTACCCCACGGATCGTTTTCTACCTCATTGAGCAACTCGTCCCAACAATGTCTTTTGCTGTTTTTAATGGCTTTGTTCAGATTTAGGCGTGCTTTTTTATACTCTGCCACTAGTTCTTCGTATTTCAGTCCTTTAATTCCTGCCGCGTTGTGATGCCCTTCTAGTCCTATGACATTTTTTACGAAGTTTACAGATGTCCTCATTGCACCAGTACATCGCCGGCGGCTGGTTCACAGCGCATTACCGGGGCATGGTGGCGTCACAGGCTTCTGTAAGTCTTTTCATCAAAAGTTGTGCCTGTTTGTCGGCACTTTCAGCTTCAATTTCCCGGTTATCAAGGGCCACCGTGAAGGTTTGTGTGTCAAAAGCGCTTACCTTCTAACCAACTGCGTTAGTTTTATGCACCCTTCTTTTATTTTGCCCGGTAAATACCTCCCAGAGTAGCGCGCAGTGGTCACTGGCTGTGTAGGTATTCATCACCTCCCAGGAGTATTTTCCTTTAACGAGACTGCTGCTTATGAAGGTTAGGTCAACAATGGAGCTCGCTTCTCAGTGAAAGACTTGGTGGAGAATAACAGCTGAAGCAATGAATCCCTTCTACTTTGGCAAATACAAAACCGGCTTCTGCGCTATTAGCGACGCTCTGCGGTGGGCATTTGCCACTAGCCCATATTACCGCTTTAGAGGTGCTATCTGTTACCCATGGTTGTCGTTAGTCGGTACCCCAAGCCACACATGTATTACTATGTATTATTAACAGTAGTTCCTGCACAATAAATATTACTCTCAATGTGTTCAGGGGGGTTGTTATTTTAATCGACCTGTAAGTTCGCTATACTCTTCCAACTGGTCCCTCCTTCTCCCTTCCTTTACAGGACAACACGTGCTGGACTTGGAAGTCACCGCTTCAGGGTAGAGGAAATTCGCACTAGAACGAAACAGTTCGGCTCTTCCTTCTTATGCCGAGCAGTCAATAGCTGGAACTCACTTCCAGCTCACATGTTTCCTTCCCACTATGACCCCGGGTCCTTTAAGCGGGGCGTGAAAAAGCATCTCACTAAGCCGCCATAGTGTGGGCCGCCATATTTTACTTTCTGCATTTGCAGCAATTATGTGTGGTTTCCCCCACTTTGGATTCTGCTCATGCTTTCCATCAGGCAGGGCAGAGTCACTTTGGTAGAATAAATATAAAAAAAAAGAAACTGCCCTATCAATGCCCCAAAACAATTAAACAGCCGGAGTATCTTATTTTCTAAGTACATGATGTATAAGTTATATTCTAAGCTTTAAACCAATAAATAAAATAAAATTTTGAACCAAATTACCTATTTTAAGCCACCGCTACAAATGTTTGGCCAAGGCTCGCCAACACATTCACAAACTTTTGTTTAACAGAACAGTAAATGCATGGAGTAGATTTGTGTTGTAATAATTTTTAAGATAATGTTAGTAGAACTTCAAAATTTGTTAGTTAAAATTGGTTAATGCTGCTTTTGTGTATGTTTGTTGAACTTTCATTAGAAGAGGTGAGTTTTATAAGCCAGCTTAGATGTCGGTGATATATGTAATAAAAGTCCTTAAAACCGTTTAAACGTAGTTTTATTATGTGAACTAGTTGCGAAAACTTAAAAATATACTGCTAATAAAATAAAAACGTAACGCTAATAAAATAATAAGTAATGTACAGATACTTTCAAACAGATGTCCAAGACATAAAAAGTAAACAACTAAACTTTTATATTATTTATTATTATTTATTTTAACTTATAATAAATTATTTTAGTGTTCAATGCGCCTCCCTTACCTCCTGTAGTAAATAGAAATCGAAATTCCAAGAAGCAAAAACAAAAAAAAATGATGTAGCTCTCAAGGCAATAACGGGAAAAAATACTTTATTTGTTGCCGTTTAAGGTTCATTTCACATTGAATGTTGTTTAACATATGTCTTTTCATTTGTAAGTGATAGGAGTAATTTCTAGCTTTGCTCATTTTATGTGTCGAATGATCGTAAGTATTAGATAATGTTTTCGAGATTTGTAACATTATTACAAGGTGCCATTGTTGTAATTAGGTAATTCAAACTATTTTAAAACTTTTCTCTCCGTTTGTTAGTAAACAAATGTTTTTTGCTTTTATTTTATACGTGTCCCTTTATCTACTTAATATTGTTGGTCGAAGCACAAGACATGTAAACGAATATTGCAAAAGATGATGATGATTCTACACTTAATTCCAACAGCGGATCTGTTACAACCATCAAAATAACAACTAATAGGTAAACATCTAAGATATGTTTTTAACAGTCTATTATTAACAAAGAAATGTATTTTTTTTATAAACAAATAGTTTTCTTCCAATTTAAAACATTTTTTTAATAAAATTAATAAATATTCGGACACCTTACACACAACGTCACCTAGCCCCGAACTACACAGAGCATGTATTTTGGGTACTAGACAACTGATATAAATACATAAACACACTTTTTTTTATATAAATACATTCATATTGTACATGGAAAACATCCAAACTCGGAAACAAATATTTGCGGATCACACCAACAACAAACACAACACATCGAGTTCGATTACGGGCACCACCCGGGAATCGAACCACTGCGCCACCGTGACATTACTTTAGGTGATTTAACGATCGTCAGTTACAAGTGCAATCATCATTATATTATTATGGTGTCAGGCTTAAGCTCATTTACATGTAAAATTTTATTGAATTTAATTATGTAAACCTTGAATAAAATCTTAATAAAATGCACTTTAAAGTATAATATACAAGATGATTTACTCAAAATAGCTTCACCCTGATTATTTTCATTAAGAAAACAATGCAACATGATTACTTTCATAAATGTGTCAACTACTGGTTATTGATATATTAAATATTTGGTATATTTGATATATTAAAACAGAAATGGTGTCTCACCGTTGTGAGTACGCATATGTATTACAAAATAAATCTATTGTGAGATTTGTTGCTTGCATATTTCAAATAGCATGGTTTCTCAGCGGTGTGTTTTAAAATGCGTCATATTAAAGAATACTTTTTAGAATATTATTTCTTACATATTTCAGGATGATGTGATTTCTTTCCGCTATGAGTACGCATATGTCTTATTAAACTACTTTCGTGTAAGTATTGCTTCTTGCATATTTCACAATAATACGGTTTCTAAGCGGCGTGTATAAACATGTGTGATGTTAAAGAAGACTTTTCAGAGAATTGTTTCTTACATATATCACAATGATATGGTTTCTCATCGCTGTGTGTTCGCATATGCAATATTAAATGACTGTTGTATAAGAATTGTTTCTTACATATATGGCATTGATATGGTATATGACCGCTGTGTGTTCGCATATGCAATGTGAAATGACTCTTGAAAGATAATTTTTTCTTACATATATCACAATTATATGGTTTCTTACCAATTCGTGCAGTGTGTGTACGCTTATGGCGAGTTAGGTGTTCCTTTCGTAAGAATTGTTTCTTACATATATTACAATGATATGGTTTCTCACCAGTGTGTGTACGCATATGTCTTGTTAGGTGTCCCTTTCGTAAGAATTGTTTCTGACATATATCACAATTATATGGTTTCTCACCAGTGTGTGTACGCATATGTGTTGATAAAGTACTCTTTAGTGTGAATTGTTTCTTACATATATCACAATTAAATGGTTTCTCACCAGTGTGTGTACGCATGTGTCCTGTTAAACGAATCTTACATAAGAATTGTTTCTTACATATATCACAATGAAATGGTTTCTCACCATAGTGTGTTGGCATGTGTCTTGTTAAATAAATCTTGTGTGAGAATTGTTTCTTACATATATCACAATGAAATGGTTTCTCACCAGTGTGTATACGCATGTGTGCTGATAAAGTACGCTTTTGTGACAATTGTTTCTTACATATATTACAATGAAATGGTTTCTCACCAGTGTGTATACGCATGTATGCTGATAAAGTACTCTTTTGTGACAATTGTTTCTTAAATATATCATAATGATACGGTTTCTCACCAGTGTGTATAAGCATATGTCTTGTTATGTCTCCCTTTCGTAAGAATTGTTTCTTACATATATCACAATGAAATGGTTTCTCACCAGTGTGTATACGCATGTGTGTTGATAAAGTACTCTTTTGTGAGAATTGTTTCTTACATATATCACATTGATATGGTTTCTCACCAGTGTGTGTACGCATATGTATAATGAAAATATCCTTTGTTAAGAACTGTTTCTTACATATATCACAATGATATGTTTTCTCACCAGTGTGTGTTCGCATGTGTGTTGTTAAACAACTCTTGTGTGAGAATTGTTTCTTACATATATCACAATGAAATAGTTTCTCACCAGTGTGTGTACGCATGTGTGTTGATAAAGTACTCTTTAGTGAGAATTGTTTCTTACATATATCACAATTAAATGGTTTCTCACCAGTGTGTGTTCGCATGTGTGTTGTTAAATAACTCTTGTATGAGAATTGTTTCTTACATATATCACAATGAAGTGGTTTTTCACCAGTGCGTATACGCATGTGTGCTGATAATGTACTGTTTTGTGAGAATTGTTTCTTAAATATATCACGATGATATGGTTTCTCACCAGTGTGTGTACGCATATGTCTAATGAAAATATCCTTTCTTAAGAATTGTTTCTTACATATATCACAATGAAATGGTTTGTCATCGGTGTGTATAAGCATCTGTGATATTAAAGAAAACTCTGAAGGTAATTGTTTCTTACATATTTCACAATGATGTGGTTTCGCAGCGGTGCACTCACGTAAGAGATCTTTCTTCCACACACCAGAGCATAAACGAACGTGTCTCTCTAACTCACACTTAGAACTGTTACATTGCAGACACGTGTCGCACGTATATTGTACACGATTGATGTGCGGTATACTTGTAGGTATCTCATTATTGTCATCTGTTACGTATGCAGCAGTAACTTCGTGAAGTTTTTCAGAATTGTCCTGGATGAGTTCATGTTCATTTATGTTGCTGGTGGTTAACTCTTCAGAACTTTCTTGCACGGCTTGTGTAGGTTCCTTCGGTGTAGAGTCACCTAGATAACAAAAATGGCAATGACAATAATTTGACTAGAATAAAAAAAGGGTACATATGACATTAATTATAACACAAAATTTTGTAAGGGTTTAGCTTGGGTTAACGCAAGGCATGTTCGGGATATAGAATTTCAGATCCTTTTATGGATATTGAATTATTTCGGATTATCCGATAGTTTCAGTAGGTAACGTATTCTAGATTTTTAACCTTTTGAACGCCAGAGCAACAACTCATCAACTTGCCCTCAACGCCAGACAGAAATTTGGCACGAAAACCTACGAAAAAAATAAGCATTCCAAAACTTTATCGAAAACATAAATCATATTTTTATTTTCGTATACAATTTCGAAATATATGTCCTTATAACATTAAATTTATTTCAACATTACACTTCTTCTTACTCTAGTAATAGTTATACACTATTTACAGAGTTGTTTCATACCGTAATAACAGATATGAGACATTATAATTAAATATAATAACTATAGGTACAACACTATTCTTGATCTGTTGTCTTGATATTGTGACCATAGCCTGGATGGTATGCCATTTTTATGAATATTGCGCTTCTCAAATAGGGATGTAGCAACGTAATATTTCGCTTATCGAGTACAATATTATCTAATAATAAATAAAACACGTGATTTAAATTAGATTTAAATTTTCTATAATTCCGTTGAAGGAGATATTTAAAAAAATACACGCTTCAAAAAGGCTAAGTATATAATCAACTTTATAAAAATAGAAAAATTTAACAAAATGTAAAACAGTATGTATACGTTTATAGTTTTTAAATACTAGCTTCTATAAACCTGGCATAAAAAGTAACAAGTAGAACTTTGTAAAAGTTTTATAATGTCCGTCACAAGTTGCTTTGATATTAACATGTGGCAATTTCAAAGCAACTTGTGACGGACATTTCAAAACTTTTATTTATTTTATTTAAACGTCAGTACTGTACGAAGCATTTTTAGGGCACTGCTTATATTTTGTATCAATAACTTAGAGTCCTCTTTCTTCTTTACAAAATAAATGTCTACTTTAATAATCATTTCACGAGCACGGCTGTTAATTACTTTCTTACTCATTTTAACAGAATAAGTAATAATAACGAAACTTAACAAAAAAATAAAACAGGCTAACGAAAACAAAACAATGAACAACACGTGGTAGCGGTACTCAATACGCGTAAGCTGTGACTCATGGCTGACTTTGCGAAAGGTACTGACAGTTCGACTACGTCACCAAGATGGACGCCAATCGGAATATCAACGTTTTTATTATGATTATTATTTGCTCAAAATAATTCAAAACAAAAGCAGAAAACAAACTTATCTCTAAATCAAATTCGTCCAAAGATTCCGTTTCTGAAAATTCTTCGTTATCTGAAACTCCTTCTAATATGCGAAGAAGTTCTTTATTTATTTATATCACATATTTCTGCGCAACTTTCTGGGACATTGTTGAAAAGGTAGCAACACTTCAATGACTCACACATATTTAAAAAAGTAGCTTCACTTTTAAAGTTTATGACTTCGAACACTTATAGATTCGTCATGTCCGTCCGTCCGTCCGTCCGTCCGTCCGTCCTCGACTTACCGTCCAAACGGTAAGTGCTAGAAACATGAAACTTTGCATGAATATGTATTGTAATTACGTCGACAAAGTGCTACAATAAAATTATGAAAATTATTTTTATTTGGGGTACCTCCCCTATACGTAAAGTGGGGATGTTTTTTTTATTCTCGCGGCTACCCCATCATGTGGGGTATCATGAGATAGGTCTTTTAAAAACAATATTAGGTTTCTAAGACGATTTTTTGATTTAGGTATCCGTTTGCAGAAATTCCACTTTAAAGGCCACTTTTTTGTAAAAACAGGGCGCCCCCCCCCCCTCTAAAAGCTAAACGGCGGGCTCAAAAAATCTAAAAAAATTCGTGATAGTGGTCCGTATAATGAACTTTAAAGGAAAACTATAACGGGTCAGATGACTTTTTTAGTTCAGGAGTTATAGAGGCTTAACTTGTACAATGCGCTCACTTGGAAAACGTCATACAAAATTTTTTTTTTTTTGTGGGTAGGTGTGAAAAAGTCAGTACATAATTTGAAAAGCTCTTAATCTATTAAATTAAATAACTAGTAAATAAAGTAAGTTATTGTATAATTTATATAAAAACTTACAGTTACCATCCTGACTATATGTTGAACTAAGTTTTCAAGCCACCTGCCAGCTTATTTAAACTATTTCAAATCTTTACAACAAATTTCATTTCTACAATCATTAACTCTCCAATTCTCAAGAACAATGCCACAACTCAGTGATATCCAAGCAGCTCAGAGTAGTTTGGAGGAAAGTTTCTCTACAAGGATGGCTCAGCTGGAAGCTCAATTACATTCTGGATCAAACTCGAAAGAAACTGTTGCACGGGTCTCAGAAGAGTTTAGGTCATTCCGTGAGTTGATGTTCAACATGTTGGGTCTGCTCCGCAAGCAAATCTGTGAGTGTGCCAGGATGGTGGATATCATAGAGACCCGTCATAGACGTAAGGCTCTTATCTTTCTTGGAGTGCCCGAAGAAAATAAGGAGGACTGCAGTAAGACATTGCTTGATGTTTGCAATCAGAAGATGGGTCTTAAAGACATGACAACGTCTAGCATCCAGGCTTGTCACCGCATTGGCACACCATCTAAGGATAGTCGTCGCCCGGTTCTGATTCGCTTTTGTTCAGCGGAGGTTCGAGCTGCAGTATGGAAGGCGAAGACGACGTTGAAGGGGTCCGGTTATACGGTAAGAGAGTTCCTTACGAAAACTCGACAGACCACTTTCAGTATGGCCCGGCAGCATTTTGGCGTCGCGGCCTGCTGGACTCAGGATGGCACTATAATCGTCAAACCTACAGACAACAGTCGCCACAAAGTAGTAACACCGGACGAACTGAAACCCCTCATAGCCAAATATCCGAAGGCAACATCTTCACCCAAATCGACTTCAAATGCAGACATTAAAAGTTCGCGAAAGTAATGATCTAGCACGCGAGTTCTATAACACAGCTATCACCATTTGTAATTTATACTTTTATTTAACACAAGTAATTAGTTTGTTGTTACAAAACAAAAATATGCAGGGTTTTTGTATTGTTTACATTGCATTTCGTTAACTGTCATTATTATGTCATTGCCACAAGGTCAACACTTAGTGTCATTCATGTCTACATAGTTGCGTTTCGTTCGAACACGTTCAGAAACTTATGGGAATGGCAGAACATGAGAATTATTTCTGTAATTTTTTTTTTTGTTGTTTTGTATCTTCTTTAAATATTCAATTCTTTTTATACTTTTTTTTTCCTTTCTTGTGTGTGGTTTAATGATTGATACATTTTGAAAATGTTTTAGTTGTACAAATCAAACTGTATGCGGTACATTAATTTTGTGTGTCTGCTGGCGGGTGGTGTAGAAATACGGACGCCAACTTCAGCTGTCATAAAGGTCACATAATTTTTATTTTTTTACTTAATTTTATTATTTTTATTTTATTTTACTTATATTTACATCTATAGTATTCTTTTTAGGTTTTTTTTTTTTTTTTATATACATTTATGAGCGATGATGATAGTATATATCTTTCTGCCGATGACACGTTGGAAGATGCTAGCTTCACAACAAACAGTCTTAGTGATCAATTACGACAAACATTTTCAGCTCAATCTCGTCATTTTCTAAATGTTTGCCATATCAATGCGCAAAGTATTCCAAGTCACTTTAGCGAACTAACTGAGACTTTTTTCAACAATAACGTTCATGCTGTCCTGATTTCGGAGACTTGGCTCAAACCCGATCTACCGTCAACTTCGTATCCTCTCCCTGGCTTCATACTTATCCGAAATGACCGTCTAGACAGAAGAGGTGGCGGTGTCGCTATCTATTTACGTAGTTTTCTATCTTATAAAATTTTGGCCTCATCCTCTTCTGATCTTTCCACCAGCGCGGAATACCTATTTCTCGAGGTTTGTGTCAAGGGAGTTAACGTTATTCTAGGTGTAGTATATTGCCCTCCAACTGTTAACTACTTCTCTAGCCTGGAAACAGTGCTAGAATCTTTAGGGTCGGAACACTCACATCACATCATCATGGGAGATTTCAACACCGACCTTCTCGCCGAAAACTCCCCTCGTACCCGCAGTTTCCTCCAGATCGTCCAAGCAACCAGTCTCCATATCCTGCCCCTTCAAGCCACTCACCACAACTTAGTCTACCAAGATACTTGGCTAGATATAATGCTCACCTCTGCTCCACACCTTGTCTCGTCCCACGGACAACTCCTTGCTCCTGGTTTTTCCCATCACGACTTGATCTTCCTCTGTTATATCCTGAAACCTCCCAAACCTCCTCCTAAATTCCTACAAATTCGCAGTTTCCGTCGCATGGATGTTGAGAAATTACGTGCTGATGCTTCTCAGATTGATTGGGTGTGTATGACTACTGCTACTGACGTGAACAACAAAGTACGCATACTCACTGATAATATCATCAAATTGTATGACAACCACGCACCTATCAGGAGAGTAAAATTAAAGCGTGCCCCGGCTCCTTGGATGTCGGAGCAGGTTCGAACTGCAATGAGACGAAGGGACCAATCCTTCCTGCGCTTCAAGAGGGATCGCTGCGAAGAAAAATGGAACTTGTATAAGGCTGCAAGGAATCGGTGCAACCAAGTGATACGCAACGCCAAACGCCGACATATACTTCAAAATATAGAGTCATCTTCTCCGTCCAATATCTGGAAATTTCTTAATACGATAGGAATAGGTAAACGGCAACATTCCGTATTCAATAATACAATTGGTTTGAACGATCTCAATCGTCATTTCTCATCCACTGCTTCGCTGGATCTTCAAACTAAATGTGAAACGCTGCGATACATATCTGGTCTTACCAGTCCCACTACTGACTCATTTGAATTCTCTCCAGTGTCTCTTGAGGATATCAAGAAGACTATTTTATCTATCCGTTCCAATGCGGTGGGATGTGATGGCATCAGCCGTCGCATGATTATCACCATCCTAGACAGTATTCTCCCAGTAATTACTCACATTATCAATTTCTCCCTCGACTCTGGCATTTTCCCCTCTTTGTGGCGCAAGGCCTTTATCATTCCTCTCCCGAAAAATAACAACCCTTCACTTCCTGAACATTTTCGTCCTATTTCTATTCTTCCTTTCCTATCTAAAGTACTCGAGGCCTGTGTATATAAACAACTTTCACAGTTTGTATACCGAAACCAACTTTTAAGCCCTCTACAATCAGGCTTCAGGCAAGGTCATAGTACAGTTACCGCTCTCCTTAAAGTGATTGGCGATATCAAAAAGGGCATGGAAGGCACAAAAGTCACAGTTCTAGTCTTAGTCGACTTCTCTAATGCCTTTAATACTGTCAATCACGAAATCCTTCTATCTATCCTTGCTTATCTTATGGTTCCTCCTGAGACATTGGAATGGTTCTCCTCTTATCTTCGGGGGCGACAACAGTGTGTTCGTGCTGATGAGTTATCATCAAGTTGGTGCGACCTCTACACTGGCGTCCCACAAGGCGGAATTTTATCTCCTCTCTTATTTTCAATTTTTATTAACCTCTTAACTCAACATCTTCAGTGTGCGTATCACTTGTACGCTGATGATCTGCAGCTATATTCACAGGCAAGGGTGGGGGACATAACGCAGGCTATTGATGAGGTCAACAAGGACCTTGAGGTCATAAAATCCTGGTCAGCAAGATTTGGACTCTCTGTTAATCCAAGCAAATGCCAGGCAATCGTTTTAGGCAGCAAACGTGTTATGTCCAGATTGGATACCGCCTCAGTCCCATTAATTTATTTTAACGGCTCAGTGATTCCATTTAGCTCTTCAGTAAAAGACCTGGGTTTACTTATCGACTCTACCCTCGATTGGCGAGCTCAAGTTACTAGCGTGAGCCAGAAAGTAACTGGAAACCTACGAAAATTGTATCGTCTCAAGAACTTTCTGCCTGTTAAAACTAAAATTACACTCATGCAGTCCTTGATAATCCCGACAATCGACTATGGTGATGTGTGTTACTTCGACCTGAATGCAGACCTCCTTAATAAACTAGACCGACTTCTCAATAACTGCATTCGATACATTTTCAATCTTCGGAAGTATGACCATGTGTCTGCTTTGCGTTCAAAGTTAAAATGGTTGCCTATTCGCCAGCGGCGCAATCAGCGAGCACTTACTTCTCTATTTTCATTTCTCAATTCACCATCCTTACCTACTTACCTTGCTCCGTATTTTCGTTACTTGTGCTCTAACCATGATAGAAATCTTCGCTCAGTTAATAATCTGCTTCTCTCATGTCCCTCTCACAACTCTGACTTCATGAACTGTTCGTTCTTTGTTCAGGCAGTACTACTCTGGAATGCGCTCCCGCTCGAAGTCAGGATGTCCACCAACCGATTCACATTCAAGAGAAAAGTACATGATCTCCTTCTTGATGAACTGGCAGAATAATCATTTACATACCTTAGACCCACTCTGCTATTTACCTACAGTTTATAAATGTAGTATTTATGTATATGTATGTATATGTGTGTGTGTGTGTATGTATATGTATATGTGTGTGTATATATATATATATATATATATATATGTATGTATATGTATATGTATGTGTGTGTATATGTATGTATATTTGCATTTATTTAGTTATGTATTTGTGTATATTGCATGTAAGTTTAATTATATTGTAAGCTATGTACATTCTAGTGTACATAATATTTAATCTCTGCTGTGCACCTACCTTATAAGATTTCTACACCACCCAAAGGTTGACTGGAAGAGAATGCCTTGGGCATTAAGTCCGCCTATGTACAAATTTAGTGCATAAAGTTTATAAATAAATAAATAAAATAAAATTAACGCATTAATACGTAAACATAACAATTATCCGTTGGATACGATTTCTAATCCACGTACCATTATGGGTGTCTGAGGAACCCTTTCCTGTGCGTGGCCTGACACGCACTTGGCTGATTTTTTATTTACACTTTTTTTCATATAACCTCAAATTAAATGTAAAAAATTCAAAGTTTTTGGTTTTTATTTTTATCTTTTACAAAAAAAAATATTTTTAAACGACGTCTAGTTAAAATTTACCTTTTTATGTCCCGAATACACTGTAATTTATTTATTTTTTCACCCTTTTTTGACTTCATTTCGAACGGCTGGCAGGAGCTGGATGCGAGTAGCCGAGGATCGAACTAAGTGGCGTGCAATAGGAGAGGCCTATGTCCAGCAGTGGACTGCGATAGGCTGATGATGATGATGAATGATGATGATGAATAATCATAGACGAAAGAGGGGAGGTCAAAAAGTTCGTGGAATGAAGGGGTTGGTAGGTTTTGCTCTTCCAGGTTGTCACTAGTTAAGCATCTCATTAACAGTAAAAATACCTAGTTTGAACCAAATCGATATAATAACCTTTGAGTTATCGACCTACAAACAACTAAATCGGGAAGTAATCAGCCAGTATGGAGAAAATTGAACACCGCGCCATTATTAAGTTCCTTACCAAGCAAGGAAAATCAGCTCAGACGATTTTTAAGAGCTGTTAGTGGTTTACAGGGACTCTGCCCCTGGTAAAACCATGATCTACAAGTGGCATGGTCTTTTCAAACCGGGAGAATAATGCAGAATTATCTAACGAGGCCGCCATGGTATGGGTCACCATGCTACATTGCCTACCCTCACAATGAGCATGATGGCTCCTACTCATGCTTTCCATCAGGCAGAGTAGAATCACTTTGGTAGGCTTAAATATAAAGAAATATATTCCAATGACGGTCATACATTCCGTAAAGGTACAAATCACGTCTTAAAATTCGTTAGTTGCTTTTTTAACCGACTTCGAAGAGGAGGAGGCTCTTACTTCGATTGTATTATTTTTTGTCGACTGCTGAATAATTATTAGACACTAGAGAAAACTAAAGTATAAAAACAAATTAAGATCATTTATTGTTGTGGTGGTTTAAACAAATAAAATTAGACCTTAATGACAATTATCTAAAAAAGTGATGCTGAATCATGAATACATGTTTAAAAAATAAATATTGTGCAAGTTCATGAGGTCGAGATCAGCTTGCACCAATACTTGCAATTCCCAGATGTAGTATTTTTACTTTAACTGCCCGCCTTGTTGGTCTAGTGGTTCGCGTATGCGGCTGCTGATCAAGAGGTATCGGTTTCGATTCCCGGGTCGGACCAAATGTTTGTGTGATCTGCAATTATTTGTTTCGCAGTTTAGGTGTTTTCTATATATAATGTGAATGTATTTATAAATAAAAAGTATGTTCATATATTTATATCAGTTGTCTAGTACCCATAATACAAGCTTTGCTTAGTTTGGGACTAGATGACGGGCGCCCAAATATCGTGTCTCGCAGGGAAACTCAGTTCTGCAGCGTATGCTGTCAGCAAAGTCAGACAGCTTACAGATGTGGAAACAGCAAGGCTAGTATATTTCGGTTATTTCCACAGCGTCATGTCGTATGGCATTCTGCTATGGGGCAAGGCAGCTGATATTCAAACAATTTTCATTCTCCAAAAACGTGCAGTGCGTGCGATTTACAAACTAGGTGCACGAGTTTCCCTTAGAGAAAAGTTTAAAGAGATAGGCATTATGACAGTTGCATCACAATATATATTTGCAAACATTATGTTTATAAAACAAAATATGCATTTATATCACAGGAATAGTGACGTTCACTCGGTGAACACGAGACATAAGCATAAATTAGTAGGTCAATATCATAGGCTACATAAAACGCATAATTCATTTATGGGTCTTTCCGTGCGATTTTTTAATAGGTTACCAGCTAGTGTTATGAGTCTATCAGTGGAAAAGTTTAAAAATGTAGTCAAAACTTATCTTATACGTAAAGGTTATTATACAGTTGACGAATTTTAAATGATAAAGAAAAATGGATTTGACTACTTGCTCCTTATCATTTTATTCTACTCATGTGAATGTTGTTATCACATTGTTTAAGAACATGATTTTACTTTTGTAAGTAAAGATTCTACGTGACTAATAAAGGCCATTCTTCTCTTTCTTTTGATCTTATAATTAATATTTTATATTTAATCTTTCGTTACCAGTAATTTGGCCAATATTTGAGAACATGTAGTTTTTACCTTTGTTGTAAGTAGATGCTCCTACTATGTTGTACCCACTAAGGCTGTTGTTTTTTTTTTTTAAATTAGCATAAGTTCTAATTTTTAATCACTATAATTTGCATCAGTCATCTAACATGGTGTATAGTATATTAGTGGCAGCACCTTACCCCCATATCAGGTTTATAAACATTAAAACTATGTAAAAATTGGCGATTTGAAAGGAGTGGCCGCGAGTTTTTATTGCCATGTTCTTTTCTCCGGCTCTACCTATTGTTTGCGAACATGGCATAACTGTACATGTAGAATCTTGAACTGTCACAAGAGATGTATTGCATCCTAAGTGAATAAAGAATTTTGAATTTGAATTTGAATTTGAATTTGACGTTGTATGTAAGATGTTCGAAATATTAAATACTAGCTTTTGCCCGCGGCTCCGCCCACGAGTGTGTCGATTTTTGCGGTAAAAAGTAGCCTATGTCCTTTCCCGATATCCCCCATATATCTCTATATATATATATATCTATACCAAAATTCATTAAAATCGGTTTAGCGGTTTAGGCGTGAAAACGTAACAGACAGACAGACAGAGTTACTTTCGCATTTATAATATTATTAGTAGGGAAGTAGGGTTATTAGGGATTGAAATATTAAATTTTTGAGTTCCCCCGCATGACGTTTGGATTGCGTAATGCAGCTCAAACATTCCAACGAATTATGAATAATACAATTTTAAGAGGCTTAGATTTCCTATACACTTATATAGAGGACGTATTAATAGCTTGTGAAAATTCAACCCTACTTAGAGAACAATTAAGGTTAGTTTTCGAATGTTAAGTATTGAATACTTATAACATTTCAAGTAACTAAATGCGGCTTTGGACAGTCGCGCATAGAATTGTTAGGGTATGATGTTAGTATTGATTGTTTTAAGGCCATGGTTCAAGGTCATAGTTGACTAGTTTGAAACGCTAAGAAAAATGGTAAAACTAGAATAATTTGGAGGGAAGTTTCAGATAAGGCTTTTATGCGATATTAGACAGGACTTCAAAATGCTGTCACATTGTCACATCATCTGCCAAACGTCCCACTTGCCCCTATGACAGATGAGTCCAATACATACATAGGCGCGGTTAGTTAAGTTAGGTTAGACTATTAAATTTTATTTTAACTATACACGACTAATTATTAATGTCCAGAGTAAAAAATATGTGGTATTCAGATTTCGATACTGAACATATTTATGTAATTAAAACAAACAAAAATACATGTTGATATTTTCCCGAAAACTACCAAATTTTTGTTCATAACGTATGCTATAATTCACGACATGATATTACGTAACAAGAAAGTGTCAATGTCCTAGCCTGCGGGTTGCGGGTGCGAGCGGGGTACCTAATACCTACGATGCGATGCGTGCGCCTAATGGCGGCATGCTTTGAACTTTGAACTGATTTGACTGTATTATGCGATGCGTCGTACACATTGAAACAGAAAATGTTATTCATTGATAATTAAAATACGCGTGTGTAAAATATTTGGGTGACAATAAATTATGGGCGTATATTAACATTTTAAAAACCATAATAACTCAGTTATTGTTGTTTTTTGGGTATTTGTTCTATGGTTTTTTATGTTAGTATATAAGTTCTGTATCTACCCCTAGTTTTTCTCTGGTGATTAAAAACTAACCGTGTATATATACATAATATATTATTTCACTTTAACTTTTAGTAATATTAATACTCGTACATATTTAAACACTTTAAGATTGAGTTTCTTACATTATTTTTTACTTTTTAAAGGGAACTCAGGTTATTGTGTTGGGGCTTTTTTTTAATTTTTGATCTAATTTTTATATAATCGTGTATACAGACCATTAGCCCTAGTGTTATGAATTTTCTAAAATTAGTAGCGACAGTAAGGAAACACCCAGAAGCTGAATAGCTTCTTTTTATTAATTATTTTTCTGTCGACATACAGCTTCGAAACATTTTTTTCCTGACTGTACTCGCCTTGGACGCACTTGCTGAAACGCAAGTGAAAGATGAGTACTTGTTACGAGTGACGCGATATACAGATAGTAACAGTAATATAATATTTAAAAAGATTTTGTTACCTACTTGTAATAAACAGATTTACTGTCAAGTTTTCACTGATATTATTAGACCATATTTAACGAATGAATTTAGTAAAAACGGTTATGAGAGTATTCATTGTTTAAGTCATCCAGATGTACGCACAACAAGAAAGATGGTATCTAATATTGTTTCTTTTGGTCTGGTTTAAACGCAGATGCAAGGCGATGGTCTAAGGCTTGAATACAGTGTCAATAATCGAAGGTTAATTGTCATGTCATTTCTGAACTAGGAAATTTTCCGAAAGTTTCAGGTTTCGAAATGTCCAAAATGTTTATTATTATTACTCAACATTTTTTTCAAAAACACTTAATTTTTGAAAATTAAAAAAATATATTTAATACCTTAAATACATTAATTAATGTGCCGTACTCGCTTTTGACGCCACGCGTGCAACCTAAAAATGACGCGCGCAGACCTATTTTCAGCGTTAAATTAAAATTATAAATAATGGAGATAAAGTTCCGGGAGTCAGGAGTTTTTTATTGGAAATTTCCTCCTCTTTCAGAACCTTTTTTTGAAATTTCTTCAGTATTAATAGTTTATGAAATATTGTCAAAAAAAGAAATGCGATTTTTTTCTCATCATTAATTGTTTATCACTTTTGCAATTTTTTATGTGCTAATACACGCTTTTGGCACATTTTTCTAGGCGTCACTCCGGATCCAATGAGCTATCGTACATAATTTTAAGAGCAGTATCTCTATTTTCTACCATTTTAAACTTGTCGACTAGACTATAAGACACAATTACCTGGAAGAGAAGCGCACATTTCAATCGGTAGACTGAAACACGCTTTTCTCAAGGATAAAGATTAAACTCTATCTTTATGTAATCAGAATATAAGCAGTAGCACTAATGTTTCGCAATCACCATCTCAGGTGCAGCGTAAGCAACTTGCGACACCTGGTGTGGTCGTGGGATACGTCCACCCGTACGATTTGTGTTGTAAGAGAATAAAGTTGATTAAGCATATTATGTTTCATGGAAACGATATTGTTTATGTAAGACGTAATTCTACGGATTATGACAAATTGTAATGTTATCTTTATATTTCTTACTTATACTCGTACACTTGTTTTTCATTATTTTCTTTTTATTTTTACTACCGTTTTGGTCCAGTGGTTAGCGTATGCGGCTGCTGATCAAGAGGTCTCGGGTTCGATTCCCAAGTGAGACGAAATATTTGTGTGATTCACAAGTATTTGTTTCGGAGTCTGTGTGTTCTCTATGTATATATGTATTTACGAAAAACAAAAAGTATGTTTGTGTATTTACATCCGTTGTTTAGTACCCATATTACAAGCTCTGCTTGGTTTGGGACTAGATAATGTTGCGTGTAAGATGTCCGAAATATTTATTTATTGTTTAATATTTCGTATTTAGTAGGCCAAAACCTCCTTTCTAAGGAGAGGCCTATGTCCAGCAGTTGACTGTTGAAGGCTGTTGATGATGATGATGATTTATTATTTTTATATGTATTTATATTACACTATACACGGAGTTACACTATAAACTGTATTATTGGTATATTTGTTGCTATGTAGATGCACATACACATATGTAGTTATTGTATGTTAATATCAATTCGATTATAACGTATTATTAGTCGTATATATTAATGATTAGCTGCGCCCCGCGGTGTTACCCGCGTATCATTATGGTTGCTATGCAAGTGTGTTTTAAGTTTTGACAAGAGATAAACAGTGATACATTTTTGACATCTACGATTTAATGTATTTTTATAATCACCTAGCTTTCGCCCGTTTATCTCGATTATTGCAGTAAAAAGTAGCTATGTGTTATTCTGATATATAAGCTATATTACTGTAAAGTTTCATCCAAATCCGTTCAGTAGTTTTTGCGTGAAAGAGCAACAAGCATACATACTCACAAACTTTCTTTAATATTAAGTAGGATTATTAGTCGTTTATATTAATTATAGTAATCAATAGTAGTAGTGTATATTATTATTAATGATCATAGAAGTTACGTAAGTTAGTTTACCCTTATTAGAATATTGATGACACCGATGTTGTGATACAAAATTATCTATGTCAAGTTTTAATGTATGTTGCTTAAGTGGCAATAGCAATTTTAGTTAAGTGGTACCTAATATTTTGTCAATTTAATTTTTTATTTTTATTTTGTAATCTAATATATAAAATTCTCGTGTCACAGTTTTCGTTACCATACTCCTCCTAAACGGCTTGACCGATCTTTATGAAACTTTATATGCATATTCAGTAGGTCTGAGAATCGGCCAACATCTATTTTTGATACCTCTAAAACGCGAGCGGAGCCGCGGGCATCAGCTAGTAGGTAGATATAAGTCACTTTTATACTGTAAATCAAGTGACTAAGCCACAAATTATTAACTTTTTAATATAGGTAACACTGCGCGTTTGGCCTAGTGGTTTAAGCGGTCGCCACGCCGCTAACTACTTCGCCAAGTGTCGTGGGTTCAAATCCTATGTGGGACAACACTTTGTTTCATTCCCAAATTGTCTGTCGGTCTGGGTGTTCTTTGTGTCCATTTCATGTATGATTTTAAAGATCCCCGCGACACAGGTTTTATATTCCTAATGCGGGAATTGTCTTTTTAGGGTTCCGAAGTTTATGACTCGGAACCATTATATATTCGTCATGTCCGTCCGTCCATCCATCCCTATACGTAAAGTGTTTGATGTTTTATTTCTCGTGGCTACCCCATCGTGTGGGATATCATTAGATAGGTCTTTTAAAAACGATTTATTGATTTAGGTATCCGTTTGCGAGAAGTTCTACTTTTAAAGTAGGCTTTAAACGGCTAGCTCAAAAAAGCTGGAAAAATTCGTGGTGGTGGTCGATATAATGAACTTTAAAGGAATACTATAACGGATTAGATGACTTTGTTAGTTCAGGAGTTATAGAGGCTTTCCTTGTAAAATGCGCTCACTTGGAAAACGTGATACAAAATTAAGGCATTAATACGTAAACATAACAATTATCTATTGGATACTATTTTAAATCCACGTAGCATTATAGGTATATGACTACGGAACCCTATTCTATGCGTGGCCTTATAGGTAACTGAGGAACCCTTTCCTGTGCGTGGCATGACACGTACTTGGCCGAGTTTTTAAGTAACATCAGTCAGTGTAGAGTCACTTTGGTTTGCTTCAATATATAAAAAAAATTATGTTTATTGCTCTTTCATGCAAAAGCTACTAACTGGATTTTGATGACACTTCACAATAAGTGCTTTAGTTATGTTTTTGTGTTTATATTTATCAATATGGTCAATTATGAGGTCTACATTTGATCTCGCAACTTTCCCCATCCATGGTTCGACATGACCTTGTCATTTTTTATTTACATTCATACTAATTTTTAATTTTTACAACGCAATCGGACAATTTCCAATTTTGTGATAATTATTACTAACTAAATTTATGTTTACCTTATTTAATCATTTATACATGTGTATATATTCTATACATTTATATTTCTTGTACATGTTTTATTCTATGCATTTAATTCTTGTTGGCATTTATCATTTAAAGCGTTTTTTACCTACATTTGATTTTCTGTTTACACTATTACAGTTTATTTATTGCTAGGTCTATCGATGTGTTTTTAATTAATTAAATTTAAATGTATCTATTTAGTATGTGCAAGTTGTGTGTTATGTTGTGTGGTGTTGTATGGTGTTGTGGTGTGTGGTGTTGTGTGGTGTTGTATTAATGATAAATGATAAATGATAAATGATAAATGATAAATGATAAATGATAAATGATAAATGATAAATGATAAATGATAAATGATAAATGATAAATGATAAATGATAAATGATAAATGATAAATGATAAATGATAAATGATAAATGATAAATGATAAATGATAAATGATAAATGATAAATGATAAATGATAAATGATAAATGATAAATGATAAATGATAAATGATAAATGATAAATGATAAATGATAAATGATAAATGATAAATGATAAATGATAAATGATAAATGATAAATGATAAATGATAAATGATAAATGATAAATGATAAATGATAAATGATAAATGATAAATGATAAATGATAAATGATAAATGATAAATGATAAATGATAAATGATAAATGATAAATGATAAATGATAAATGATAAATGATAAATGATAAATGATAAATGATAAATGATAAATGATAAATGATAAATGATAAATGATAAATGATAAATGATAAATGATATTTATTTCTGTAAGTAAATCTTTTGAGACATTTTTACAAGTCGGACTTATAGCTAGAAGGCGCCGGCATTTCCTACGACTCACTCTGGGAAGAAACGCCGAAACAAACCACAGAGGTGTCTTTTTTTTTTTTTTTAAGTCCGTGTACAACAGTAAAGAGAACTATGTGAGTGCAGTATAGGGTCTGGGTTGATCTTTTGAAGAAAGGACCAAAGTTTTGAGTCGACCTGTCTATACAGACGGCATACGGGCCCCAGCCATCGTGTAGCCTAACCGATGTAGTCAGGATCCACAACCCGGAACACGACACTGACGCCAGCAGGACACTTGAGTAGGCCGTGGAAACACTCAAAACCACCAGAAAATTACTAAAATATAAACTAACATTACAAGCCTACACTACACTCACATTTACAAACTTACACAAAAAAATAAAAAACTATACAATTCAATTTCAACGAAAAAATTTACAAATTAGAAATGTTCATCACTTTAAAATGTGGGAGCTAGCAGCATCAATCCCAAGCAAATTTGTCATTTAAATAATCAGTGACTGTGTAGTAAGCTTTATCACACAGTTTTTGTTTAATTACGGACTTAAATTTGTTAGTACTTAATTCTTGAAATTTGCTTGGAATCTTATTGTAGAATCTCACACCCTGACATCGAAAAGACTTGCTTACTTTTTGTAGTCTAGTCGTTGGCAACACGAGTTTATCTTTATTTCTAGTGTTTATATTATGAATGTCGCTAAACTTTGTGAATAAATGTATATTTTTCTTAACATACACTAGATTTTCATATACATATTGAGATGCGACTGTCATAATACCAATTTCTTTAAACTTATCCCTCAGTGACGGCCTATAACTGAGATTATAAATTGCGCGAATAGCTCTCTTTTGCAACACAAAGATACTTTGAATGTCAGCAGCATTTCCCCACAACAAAATACCGTATGACATTACACTATGAAAATAGCTAAAATACCAGTCTTGCGGTGTCCACATCAGTTAATTGGCGAATTTTATAAACCGCGTATGCTGCAGAACTGAGTCTATTCGACAAGCCATCAATGTGTGGGCCCCACTGCAATTTAGAATCTAAAGTTATACCCAAAAACTTATTGGTGTCCACAAGATCCAACTCCTTTCCATTTATCAGAACATTAGTTTTTACCTGCTTAACATTAGGTGTAAAAAATCTAATACATTTAGGTTTTTTCTCGTTTAAAAGCAAGTTATTAACGTTGAACCAGTTCACGACCTTGGAGAGAGTGTTATTCACATCGTCAGTAACTAATTGCTGTCGTTTTAGTCTAAATAAAAGTGAGGTGTCATCCGCAAATAGCACTATCTCCTGATTATCTTTTATTAGATTAGGTAGGTCATTTATATAAACGAGAAACAAAAATGGGCCGAGAATTGAGCCCTGCGGAACCCCCATAGTGACCAGAGACCCGAGGGACCTCTGTCCATTAACTTCCACTCTTTGGGTCCTATTACCCAAGTAAGAGATAAGAAGATCCAAAGCAGTATTCCTTATTCCATAGTGATGCAATTTCCTGATCAATGTTTCATGAGAAACGCAATCGAATGCCTTGGATAAGTCACAAAAAACACCCAGCGCATCCTGTTTATCCTCCCAGGCACTAAATATATTTTCCAATAGTTCAACACCAGCGTCACTTGTAGAGCGTCCTCTTCTGAAGCCAAACTGTTTCTTGTGTAGAATTTTGTTTGCGCTAATGTGAGTTTGTAACTGATCCAGTATAATTTTTTCAAAAATTTTACTGAAAGTAGGTAACACTGAAATGGGTCTATAATTGGTAGGATCGGACGTGCTACCCGCCTTAAACAAAGGAATGATCTTACTGTGTTTCATTAAATCAGGAAATACACCACACTCAATGCACTTATTGAAAATTAAGGCCAACTCTGATGCAACTACGCTAATAATTGATTTGGTTATTTGTACAGAATTACCCCAAAGGTCAGATGTTCTCTTAACACTAAGAGCACTGAACGTTTTAACAATATCTCTATCGGTGATACAACTAAATCCAAACTCAGTATTACAAATGTTAATATTCTCTTTCAATAAAGATTCTGCAATAGTGGGGGGGATGAATTCAATGACTCTGTGGTCGAAACTGGAATGTCTGTGAAAAATTTTTCAAAAGCTGTGGCAACGTCTAAATCGGAATTTATTTCTTTATTATCAATTGAAAGACTGTAATTATTACCTTTGTTCTTTACTTTTCCAGTTTCGGCATTAATTATTTCCCATGTCATTCTAATTTTATTTGAACTATTACTAATTTTAGATTTTAAGTAATTAACCTTTGCGAGATGACATATTTTTTTAAATAAATTGGAATATTGTTTAACATATTCTCGAAATTCTATACTAGTGTTATAATTTCGTTGTTCATAAAGCTCATAAAGCCGTGTTCTACTTTTAAATATTCCAACCGTGGCCCATTCACTGAAGGTTGTAGGAGTAAAAGTTGACTGAAATTCTGAACAATACATGTTAAAAAAAGCATTATATAATTGATTAGGATCATCATTATTACCCAAGCTCGGTAGCTTACTGAGCAGTTTATTTTTAAAATTTTCCATACGAGTTACAGTTTTAGGTACCACAGTAATATCTCGTGTTACCACCATTTTATTTTTTATATCAAACGCACACATCTGTCCACAGTGATCAGAATGTAGTTTATTTATTATTCCTTTAGTGTGTGGCAATATGTCAGTAAATATATTATCTAAACACCTGGCTGTGTTGGCAGTGATCCTGGTAGGCTCCAGAAAGATATTATTAAGGTTGTATGATCTTAATAGGTTTTTAAACCTTGAACTCAAGGATGTATCTTCCAATATGTTTACATAAAAATCACCACACACAACTACACTTTTGTTTGATTTACATACTTTCTGCAAGACTTCATTCAAAGTTTTTTCAAAACTAACATACGATGAGGATGGAGGCCTGTATACACTCAATACAATAAGTTGCTCTAACTCCACACATGCTATCTCTGTTGTCCGTTCAACAGAGAAGCCCACAATATCAGTACGGTTCTTAAAACTAAAATCCTTTCTAATCAAAATTAATGAACCGCCATGTACAGCATGCTCCCTGCTGAACGAACTACCTAATATGTGATTATTGAAATTGAACATGAGCTGATGACTTTTTAGCCAGTGTGTATTGTATGGTTGTTGTGTTGTGTTGTGTAAGTTCTGTTAGTTGTGTAGATTACTCCAAGATTTACTGTACTTATAGATATTATGTATACTAAATTTTGTTTAAGCGTTCAAAAATGGAGGATATGGTGTAGGGACACAAACATACATTGCATTAGCAGTACATAGTGATTGTATCAATGTATGTGTACATTGATCGACATTTCAAAGTACAAGCTCCATTTAGTTTAAAAGTAGATGGAGTTGCGTGACAGATGGCCAAAGAAAGATTCAATAATTATTATAAACGCACACGTTATACAACATACATACCTGTCCTGAGTCCGATCTTTTCCTCCTTTAAAGTGATCAGAAAATCGTCGTCTGAGTCTGCAGATTGTACGTTGGCAGAGACACTACTTTCCTCAAGGACATCCTTATCAATATCTGTAAACAATATCATCGATCGTAAGCACTAATTCCTCAGCGCATGAGATGTCGAAAGAGAAAAAGTGCTTAAAAATATACACGGCACTTCCTTAGACTCCGCTCTTAAATTATTACCTTCACTATCATATGGTTCGTCTTTGACTTCACACTTCAGAGCCTTTACAGCATCATGGTCTGCACCCTTCCCCAGTACATGTTCTACGCTGAAGTGTACGGCATCGTGCATGGTGAGTCTCCTCTTATAGTGAATTGCTTGTAGTTGTTGTACTTCTTCGTACTGTCGGCAAGTTCAATTATTAACAAATTAAAAATTCTTTATAAGGAAGCAGAAATAATAAATCTGAATGCGGATGCCGTTTTTTTTCGCAAACAAATACGGATTTTTGATGGCTCACAGTCGCGTACGTAAATACGGGTGTTTAAGATAAAATATAAGTGTTTGAATGAAGGATTTAAAAGTGATAAATTAATCATCAACATTTTTACTAATGAAAGATACGCAGATATTTTGTATTAAATATTGTATTTTTAATAACTTCACTTACCTACTGGTGCTCATATTACTAAGTATATTACTATGCTCATAATACTAACATTACTCAAAATATCTCTCTATACGATAAGTCATCGCAAACACAAAAGTAATGATTTATTTACAAGAAAGAAATGAAGCACTACATCAAAAACGTCGGTTCTTGTCACCAATTTTTACGCACCCGTTGGTCGAATTTAACGTTCGAACGGCCCCGCCTAATTTCTTTCTTGTGGCAACTTGTATGACATTCACATGCGCATGAACATTCGCATTGATTATTGCAAATGCGAATGCTGATGCAAATGTCCAAATCTATGCGGAAGTTCCGTATTTGCGGATGCATATGCGAAAATTCGCAACATCCCTAATTTAAAGTACTGAAATTGCAAATGAACCCAGTGCGAGTGAAAATAGTAGTTTGAACGATATTTTCGTTAAGGGGCGCGAGAAGAGTAGCGTTGAGATAAATTAAACCTATATTTTCCTGGACAAGTTTAATAATGACGTTACCTTACAAGGCTGAAGAGAAAAGAGAAATTGCCACACAAATAAATACGCAAGTATTGTGAGAGAGCGAGACATTATTGTACTGTGCCTTCAACCACATGTTGGTGAAATATGCTGCAGCACCATCAGATGATAAGTTTGATATCAGCTAGCTACTCGGTCGATTCCATTGGGTATCAGATGAGATAAGTTATCCTTTTTGATCTCTCCCAAGGTAGAAAGCTAAAGATACGGACCAGTACGATAGTTTGGATAGCTATATGGATAACTTGGATAACTTGGTCTTGGTTCATTTAAAATATTAAAGAGTAATTACAAAAATAACTAGTTGTCGCATTCATCAATGGAGGTATTTGTTGTATTGAAAGTACTTTCATGTCTCTAGTAAATATTCAAACCCTCTAGGAAACATAATTCTAATTTTTTCAGTAAAGAAACAACTAAAACCAACCTCAATACAGCTCAGCATTTGTGTGAACAGCTGCTCACTCCGGAGACAGCTCTTCCTCAACTCATAGCAGTTTTGGAGCCTGGCTCGGCATATGTAGCAAGCATGTATAGGCCTACCAGTACTTTCTACCTGTAAATAATTTAACTATTTGTGATTGAGGCCGGTTTCTGGATAGACTCACAAACGAATTTTGAAGCAGTAAGTCATAGCGAAAATCGATCAATGTGATGTGCAATAGTATCCATTGCTACACTTGCTAATTCCCAAGTAATATTATAAATGCGAAAGTAACTCTGTCTGTCTGTCTGTTACGTTTTCACACCTCAACCGCTGAACCGATTTTGATGAATTTTGATATAGAGAGATATGGAACCTTGGGAAAGGACATAGGTTACTTTTTACCGCGATAACCGACATACATGCGGGCGGAGCCGCGGGCAAAAGCTAGTTATATATATATTTTGTTTGTTAAATATTAATGGTTTAATAAAATTTATAGCTTGACACAGAACAATATTGCACAAACTGAACAAAGAACATAGTGAGTTAAACTTAATAAATGAGAGGAGTTTTAAGCTGAATATAATAAACACATTCTTGTATAATAAGAGCAATGCTTGGGTGTAGCTGTGAACTTAAAACTAATTTCAGGTGATCGGAGTTCAACGGATATTTGAGACACTAATACACACTTTGAGAAATTAGCACTCTGTTTAGTAGTTGAATATTAACACCGTGGGCTGTGGATTAGGTAAACTAAAATTGGGTTAACACAATATTTTTCTTCTCTCTTTCTCAATAGACTTTTACATAGACTTCTACACACAGTGACGAGAGTGAGAAATACTACAGCAGGAGACATAAACATTGTTTTTAAAAATACTTACCGGCATCAAGGCCAGAAACTCATACAATTTTTGTAGATGAATTTCGACAATCGAAAGCAGTTGAATATCGTCTTCTAAACATACTCGGCACATCAAAAGGTTTTCCATTATTAACTATAAGACAATTCTATATAAGTATATTTTTTTAAACTTCTGTATTTATTCACTGTCTTTGCGTTCTAACTTCCTGTCAAGGTACTAGAACGAACTATACCTCAAGGCTCATAGTACATTTACTAATTACTACACGTTCATTTATTACACTGTCGCTTCATGAATACAGTGCTGTGCTGAACTGCTGAGTGCACTAGTGTATAAGTGTACTAAAGTTAAGAACGAAACGAAGAGGCTCTTCGGCTGTTGTCGGCTCGATTCGTTCGTCGCTACCTCACTCGACGCATTAGAGCGAGCGAGATGTGTATAAGGGAATTTAGTAAAGGGAATTGCAGCGTAGATAACAATTTATCTACAAGCTTTTGACGCAAATACAAAATGAGAAAGATATGGAGTTTTTTGCCGTTGATCATTTTGAAAACATTTAATGGCGGCTCCACATTAGTGCTAAGAATCCACGCCGCGAATTCTCGCCGTGAATTCGCGACGCAAGTTGTGACCTCTACATTCACATTAGCGATGCGCAAACATAGATATAAAAGTTAATCCAAATCGTGGTCAAAAATCTGTATAGATACAGATAGATCTGTATATATGGCATCACTGATCAATGAAAATAAATGTGTATTTTATAAAGTACTTTTTATAACCAAACTTCATATATACTCGCAACCGGTTTAAAGCTTTATCATAACCCTAGAGAGTCTAATTTACTGTGTATCAGTGCTGGATTTACAGATTTGCCGCCCCAAAGCTTTAACATTTGTGCCGCCCCTACTGATTCCTAAAATTAGATAAACTTTTCACAATTAAGTTAATTCCTTTCTTTAGGAAATAATTTCGTTACTAGATTATTTTTACAACTTTTGTTTTTTTTTTAAGCTAAGCAAAGCTTGGTTTTTACTGCACTACTTATACGGTTTGGTAGACTAAGGAAGATAGGTAAGAAAGGCCCGATACTGATAATCAGGTATCTTTTTTTTCGCGGGGAATGCTTTTCCACCATACCCTCCGTGGGGGAGACGGAGGGCGTGTATGGGACTCCCGGCGAACCGGTTTACCCACTAAACCCTGCGGCGGCCTACCTCGGCAGTCGGGAGGAGCTCCAGGAACGCATCAGCGACTTCTGCAGTCCCCACTGCCCCATGACTGGGGTACATCTCAGGGTAATCCATAAATTACCCTTGGGTCAGGACGATATCGCGCCTCTCACTGTTTTACACAGTAAAAGGCGGGACACCAAACCGCCCCAGACGAAACCCTTCAGCCTCACCGGGTGTCGTCTGCTCGAGTTGCTTGGTTTTCGGCCACATTTCCCCAAGATGAAGCCGCAACGACCCCTAGGCAACGATTGGGGACTAGCTGCCTCTACCGCATCCCCTTCGCCGCCTCCTCCGAGCGGGATTGGCCCTTTCCCGATCCCGCTCTGCGGACTCCTTCTGGAGTATTACGTGCTCACAGAAGGAGACTGCGGCCTCCCACCCTTCATCACTGGCCAGCATTTCCGCGATCAATGCTGGCGGTGACAGGGTTCGTCCGATCTGCCCGACCAGGGCTCGACGCTTGGACTCCCACGCAGGGCAGTCCTCTAGCGTACGCCCATGTAGAGGCACCGAACTTCTTCCCTTGGTCCCCGAGATTGGGCAGCAGACGATGGTACGCCCCTGCTACCCCTCGAACCCGGGGGACTAATCGTCCGAAATGCTCTTCGAAGCTCCACCGAGTCCAGGATGAGGCCTAGGTACTTTATGTACTGGCCCACCCGGACGTCAGTATCACTCACTCGGAAGCGCGAGCTGGGTGGCTCCTGGCGCTTACGTAGGCCATGGAAACAAATCGCCTCAGTTTTTTGAGGCACCACCCTTAGGCCCAGCTCACGAATCTTTTCCATAATACAAGCACTTCCTCGAAGCGTGATCCTCTGGCCAGTATTAGGGTACCGTCCGCATAGCAGACGACACTTAGGCCAGAGGGCAGACTGGTGCGAAGGACAGCATCGTATGCGAGGTTCCATAATGATGGGCCCAATACAGAGCCCTGAGGAACCCCGCAACACACTTCCCTTCGATTCTCCACCTTGTTCCGATCCACAAACTTAACCGTCCTACCGCGCAGATAGGCCTCTATGATCTAACCATGTCAACCTGTCACCTGTCAACGTCAATATATCCAAGAGTTGCACTTGAATGACTTTTGTCCAATTTGGGTGGAGCCAATGTCGCGACGAGACAACTGAACACGGGAGTTGTCTGGTCTATGGCACTGTACGATGCACCGGTGTGGGCGGCGGCTTTGACCGCCCAAAATATGGCACGCCTCTGGTGACCCCAGAGGATATTGGTGGTTTGAGCCATATACGGTTACCGCGGTCGCGACCTTCTGCGATCTATGCCATGGTCATGCTACCCTGAGTGTGGCCGCAAATGGACGGAAAATTTTCTTCTCTATCTGCTTCAGTGGCCTTCAGGCTTCAGTGGAGGCGATGCCCACGTATGCCGTACGTCGCCATGGAGAGATAAGAAATTAATGACACCCGCTTTAGTGAGAGGAAGCACGGGGAGAGGTTCAGAGGGCGTAATAACAGATTCCTTGGACCCCTGCTATTTCAGGTGCAGAGTGGCATACCATGTCGTTTTAGTCTGTTCGATGCCGACATACAGCCCCGTTGCAAGCCCGAGGGGGTGTCCACACGTCAAAAAAAAGGTGGTCGCCACGCTGCATTTGCATTGAAAACACTTTGTGCAATTCACAAATTGTTGTCCTAAGTCTAAGTGTTCTCTGAGTTAGTTTTATGTATGTTTGTAGAGCCCACCGCGACACAGGATATATACTCCAAATGCCTAAAAAAAAGGTTTTTCTCTGTACCAGTTTAGTTTTTGGGCCATTTTGCCGCCCCCCTAATTCTGCCGCCCCAAGCTTCAGCTTTTTCAGCTTATATGGTAAATCCGGCCCTGGCAACATGTCACTATGTATACGTCCAAAACAAGAACACGAAATACTATAATCATAAATACAAAATAACAAACCCTTTTACGATATAAACGATAACTGGACAGCAAAGATTCTTTTTTATTCTTTAATTCTTTGGGCCGTGAATGGCCGTGAATGTGGATATATACGCGTGAGCGCCGATGTCGTCTGCCCATCTCGTAGACGGTCTTCCTCTCTGACGTTTTCCCCGTGGTCCTTTCCATAATGTCACTCCTTTGGAGGAGGCGTTCACCCGAGGAGGGGTTCTTGTAGATTGTCATATTAAAAATAAACGTGAAATAAATAATAAACTAGAAAATAAGCAAATTAAAAAATCTTTAACTATTTGTTTTACAGGAAATAAAAGGCTTTTTGATTTTATTTTATTTATTTACTACTGAACTAGTTACTTAGTAGTACGCAGATCATTGACAGAATGTCCGCCTTATGATACTATACCAGGCTAGTTATTTATAAAGGTTTTGAATCCAACTAAGACAAGATATAGCCAAAAAATATTTTTATTTTTTATCTCACGTTTTATCTCTATCTTTCATATATTATGGTTCACATTTTTGTGTTATGTGTTATAACGATCCGTATGGCCATCAGCCGCTGTAGACTCCTAATATGAGCCTTTCAGCGGGAGGAACCCGCCAGGGCCTAAGACCAAACGGGTGCGGGGACCGAACATTTGTAGTTGCTCAAGAATTCGTACAAAAATACAGAAATCTTCATCCCGAAAATGTAAACACCAACCGATTTTTTTTAAGTACCACCAAGGCAAGTGCTACAAACAAGTTATTAGAAAAAATACCATCAGAAGTATGCCGAAGCAAATCGTAAGTTATTTAAAGTTAGCAAACCCGGAATTGTACACAGGTCATTGCTTCCGGAAAACATCGGCTACACTTTTAGCCGATGCTGGGGCTAACTTAACCACTACAAAAAGGCACGGTGGGTGGAAATCCAGCAAGGTGGTTGAAGGTTACATTGAAGATTCCATACAAAATAAAAGTAAAATTACCAACAAAATAACGAAAACTATTCAGCTTTCAAAAAATGAAACATCTTTGTCAAGAGATGATCCGCAACCATCAACTTCTGCTTCATCCCGTCAGATATTGTCCATGACCAACAAATATCACAATCTCAAACTATTAACATACCCAAAAAACACCTGTCCTTAAAATATCAAAATTGTTCTCATTTCACTATAAATTTCAACAAATAAAATGTTTTATTCTTATAATACCGGTTTTTTTCTAGTTACTTACCTCACAATCGAGATGTAAAGCAGAATACATAGTTAGCTCGGGTGTAAGCACCAATTGCACCCTCGAACTATAGGCGGGCGCCTAAATATCTCGGGCTGCAATTGATGCCTTACAGCCCTTGGCTACTAATCTACTATTAATGACCTCTTGGAAAATTAAAATAGAAAACCTAAAAGTTAATAGAAAACGGACAAATCTATGGAGAAGATGTCCTTCAACGTTAAATTATAAAGAGATTCTTCGCAAAACATCATGTATCCTGACTATATACGGCAGCCCCTTGCTACCCGACTACGGCAAAGCCAGAGGAGGATTCAAATTTTGACAGGTTATATACATATCGCACACCTAGTAATATATTGGCACATCTGCAAAAAATACGAAATTGAGTTTTTATGGCATACAGTTTTAAAAGCGCGTAGTGGTAAAAAGGCACAACGCTAGTTTTCGTATTCTTCGAGAGAGGTCGTTAGTGTCATTATACCATTATTGCTGTTTCCCCCTGCACCCGCGTAAATTATCGGCTCATTTGTCAGTTGTGCGGAAACCCCGCACAACTGACAAATGAGCACAAAAAACGAGACCTTATACAATAACTACAGTCTAACATAGTGCCCGGCTATTAAGAAGGGTTCTATAAGTCTTTAATTTTATTATTATGTAAACTATTATAGAACCCTACTGTATTTAATACTGTTGCGCCATAAGGAGATGAATCTCGTTTATACGGGAATAATCTAGAAGACAATAGAATCGAGGACAGCGCCATCTAGTGTCGAGTAGCACACAACTGTGGCGATACAATAGCTCTAGAATAATCTATTCAGTCTAGAAACATCGATCGAATATTACCGAACATTCTAGTTATCTCAACAGCCATATACAAGCGAGACGTCTTAGCCGTACAGTCAGTACGGCCCTAGCCCGCCTATACACGGGGATAGTCCGCACGGGCCACTTTCCGACCTGTTGGAAGGAGGGCCGCGTCATCATGCTCCCTAAGCCGGGAAGAACGTACTCAAGCCTGAGAGGTATCGGTCGATCACATTGCTGCCACCACCTCGAAGGTGTTTGAGCAACTCCTGCTGCGACACCCCACACCGCACATCGCACCTAGACCGGAGCCATTCGGGTTTCGGTCTGAACACAGCACGACCCTACAACTGTCGAGAGTACTGCACGGCATTACAGCGGCGCGTAACAAACGCGAGCACGTAGTTGCAGTATTTCTCGACATGGAGAAAGCCTTCGACCGGGTTTGGCACGACGGTCTACTCAAGAAGCTCTCGACCACACCGGCGCCCCGGCGTATAGTAGAGGTGGTCTCCTCGTTCCTGAGCCACCGGACTTTCCGGTGTAGATAGATTGGAGGACTTAATGGAGTAGATTTTTGTTGTAATAATTTTTTAAATAATGTTAATAGAACTTCAAAATTTGTTTGTTTAAATTGGTTAATGCTGCTTTTGTGTATGTTTGTTGGACTCTCATTAGAAGAGGTGAGTTTTATAAGCCAGCTAAGATGTCGGTCATATATGTAATAAAAGCCCTTAAAACCGTTTAAACTTAGTTTTATTATGTGTACTAGTTGCGAAAACTTAAAAATATACTGTAATAATACATATTACACAAAAACGTAATGCTAATAAAATAAAAACGTAACGCTAATAAAATAATAAGTAATGTACAGATACTTTCAAACAGATGCCCAAGACATAAAAAGTAAACAACTAAACTTTTATATTATTTATTTTAACCTTTAATAAATTATTTTAGTGTTCAATGCACCTCCCTTACCTCCTGTAGTAAATAGAAATCGAAATTCCAAGAAGCAAAAACAAACAAAAGAAAACGATGTAGCTCTCAAGGCAATAACGGGAAAAAATACTTTATTTGTTGCCGGTTAACGTTGATTTCACATTGAATGTTGTTGAACATAATATATGTCTTTTCATTTGTAAGTGAGAGGAGTAATTTCTTGCTTTGCTCATTTTATGTGTCGAATTATCCTAAGTATTAGATAATGTTTTCGAGATTTATAACATTATTACAAGGTGCCATAGTTGTAATTAGGTACTTAAAACTATTTTAAAACTTTTTTCTCCGTTTGTTAGTAAACAAATGTAGCTATTTATGTGAATATTCACGCGGACAGTTTTTGCTTTTATTTTCTACGTGTCCTTTTATCTAGTTAGTATTGTTGGTTGCTTCGCAAAAGACATGTAAACTAATATTGCAAAAGATGATGATGATTCTACACTTAAAGCTATTCTAACAGCGGATCTGTTACAACCATCAATATAACAACTAATAGGTGAACATCTAAGATATGTTTTTAACCGTCTATTATTTACAAAGAAATGTATTTTTTTTTATAAACAAATAGTTTTCTTCCAATTTAAAACATTTTTTTAATAAAATTAATAAATATTCGGACACCTTACACACAACGTCACCTAGCCCCGAACTACGCAGAGCATGTATTTTGGGTACTAGACAACTGATATAAATACATAAACACACTTTTTTTATTTAAATACATTCATATTGTACATGGAAAACATCCAAACTCGGAAACAAATATTTGCGGATCACACCAACAACAAACACAACACATCGGGTTCGATCACGGGCACCACCCGGGAATCGAACCATTGCGCCACCGTGACATTACTTTAGGTGATTTAATGATTGTCAGTTACAAGTGCAATCATCATTATATTATTATAGTGTCAGGCTTAAGCTCATTTACATGTAAAATTTTATTGAATTTAATTATGTAACCCTTGAATAAAATCTTAATAAAATGCACTATAAAGTATAATATACAAGATGATTTACTCAAAATAGCTTCACCGTGATTATTTTCTTTAAGAAAACAATGCAAAATGATTACTTTCATAAATGTGTATACTGCTATATTACTACTGGTATATTTGCTATATTACTCTGAAATGGTCTCTTACCGTTGTGAGTACGCATATGTATTACAAAATAAATCTATTGTGAGATTTGTTGCTTGCATATTTCAAATAGCATGGTTTCTCAGCGGTGTGTTTTAACATGTGTCATATTAAAGAATACTTTTTAGAGAATTATTTCTTACATATGAAATATGTAATGATATGGCTGATTCAGGATGATATGACTTCTTACCGCTATGAGTACGCATATGTCTTATTAAACTACTTTCGTGTAAGTATTGCTTCTTGCATATTTCACAATAATACGGTTTCTAAGCGGCGTGTATAAACATGTGTGATGTTAAAGAAGACTTTTCAGAGAATTGTTTCTTACATATATCACAATGATATGGTTTCTCACCGCTGTGTGTTCGCGTATGCAATGTCAAATGACTCTTGAAAGATAATTGTTTCTTACATATATCACAATGAAATGGTTTCTTACCAATTCGTGTAGTGTGTGTACGCATATGGCTTGTTAAGTATTCCTTTAGTAAGAATTGTTTCTTACATATATCACAATAATATGGTTTCTCACCAGTGTGTGTACGCATATGTCTTGTTAAGTGTCCTTTTCGTAAGAATTGTTTCTTACATATATCACAATGAAATGGTTTCTCACCAGTGTGTGTACGCATATGTCTTGTTAAGTGTCCTTTTCGTGAGAATTGTTTCTTACATATATCACAATGAAATTGTTTCTCACCAGTGTGTATACGCATGTGTGTTGATAAAGTACTCTTTTGTGAGAATTGTTTCTTACATATATCACAATGAAATGGTTTCTCACCAGTGTGTATACGCATGTGTGCTGATAAAGTACTCTTTTGTGACAATTGTTTCTTACATATATCACAATGATATGGTTTCTCACCAGTGTGTGTTCGCATGTGTGTTGTTAAATAACACTTGTATGAGAATTGTTTCTTACATATATCACAATGAAGTTGTTTCTTACCAGTGCGTATACGCATGTGTGCTGATAAACTACTCTTTTGTGAGAATTGTTTCTTAAATATATCACGATGATATGGTTTCTCACCAGTGTGTGTACGCATATGTCTAATGAAAATATCCTTTCTTATGAATTGTTTCTTACATATATGACAATAATATGGTTTCTCACCAGTGTGTATAAGCATGTGTGATATTAAAGAAAACTCTGAAGGTAATTGTTTCTTACATATTTCACAATGATGTGGTTTCTCAGCGGTGCACTCACGTAGGAGATCTTTCTTCCACACACCAGAGCATAAACGAACGTGTCTGTCTAACTCACACTTAGAACTGTAACATTGCAGACACGTGTCGCACGTATATTGTACACGATTGATGTGCGGTATACTTGTAGGTATCTCATTATTGTCATCTGTTACGTATGCAGCAGTAACTTCGTGAAGTTTTTCAGAATTGTCCTGGATGAGTTCATGTTCATTTATGTTGCTGGTGGTTAACTCTTCAGAACTTTCTTGCACGGCTTGTGTAGGTTCCTTCGGTGTAGAGTCACCTAGATAACAAAAATGGCAATGACAATAATTTATTGACTAGAATAAAAAAAGGGTACATATGACAATAATTATAACACAAAATTTTGTAGGGGTTTAGCTTGGGTTAACGCAAGGCATGTTAGGGATATAGAATTTCAGATCCTTTTATGGATATTGAATTATTTTGGATTATCCGATAGTTTCAGTAGGTAACGTATTCCAGATTTTTAACCTTTTGAACGCCAGAGCAAAAACTCACCAACTTGCCCTCAACGCCAGACCACAAATTTGGCACAAAAACCTACGAAAAAAATAAGTATTCCAAAACTTTATCGATAACATGAATTATATTTTTTATTTTCGTCTACAATTTCAAAATATATGTCCTTATAACATTAAATTTATTTCAACACTTCTATAATTATGTCCATGGCCTGATATTGTGACCATGGCCTGGATGGTATGCCATTTTTATGAATATTGCGCTTCTCAAATAGGGATGTAGCAACGCAATATCTTGCTTATCGAGTACAATATTATCTAATAATAAATAAAACACGTATTTTAAATTTTCTATAATTCTGTTAAAGCAGATATTTAAAAAAAAAAACACGATTCAAATAGGTTAAGTATATAATCAACTTTAAAAAAATAGAAAAATTTAACAAAATGTAAAACAGTATGTATACGTTTATAACTTTTAAATACTAATACATAAAAAGTAACAAGTAGAACTTTGTAAAAGTTTTGAAATGTCTGTCACAACCTCACAACTTGCTTTGAAATTAACATGTGGTAATTTCAAAGCAAGTTGTGACGGACATTTCAAAACTTTTATTTATTTTATTTAAACCTCAGTAGTGTACGAAGCATTTTTTTTTATATTTAAGCCTGCCAAAGTGACTCTACTCTGCCTGATGGAAAGCATGAGTAGAATCCAGGAGTAGGGGTCACCATACTTATTGTGAGGGTAAGCAATGTAGCATGGTGACCCTTACCATAGCAGCCTGGTTAAAATATTCCGCATCATTCTCCCGGCCTTCGAAGGGCGGGAGAATGATGCAGAATGATTGGGCCTCCGGTTTCACACTCACCAACGAAATACGACAGCAAGAATGCTGTCATTATTAGGATGGTCTTCTGTGTAAGGGTAGTACTGGGCGGGTCGAGCCTGCCCATTGGTGCTGAAATCAGCGTGGCTCTACTACCTCAGCATTTTTTAGGGCACTGCTTATATTTTGTATCAATAACTTAGAGTCCTCTTTCTTCTTTACAAAATAATGTCTACTTTAATTATCATTTCACGAGCACGGCTGTTAATTACTTTCTTACTCATTTTAACAGTATAAGTAATAATAACAAAACTTAACTAAAAAATAAAACAGGCTAACGAAAACAAAACAATGAACAAGACGTGGTAGCGGTACTCAATACGCGTAAGCTCTGGCTGACTTTGCGAACGGTACCTACTGACAGTTCGACTACGTCACCAAGATGGACGCCAATCGGAATTTCAACGTTTTTAGTAAGATTATTATTTGCTCAAAATAATTTAAAACAAAAGCAGAAAACAGAAACTTATCTCTAAATCAAATTCGTCCAAAGATTCCGTTTCTGAAAATTCTTCGTTATCTGAAACTCCTTCTAATATGCGAAGAAGTTCTTTATTTATTATATCACATATTTTTGCGCATCTTCCTGGGACATTGTTTAAAAGGTAGCAACACTTCAATGACTCACACATATTTAAAAAAAGCGGCCAAGTGCGAGTCGGACTCGCCCATGAAGGGTTCCGTACCAGCAAGTAACATCATATAAAAGTTCTTGTAGTTCGTTGTAACTTTCATCGATGTTTTTATACTAGTGTATTGATTGGATGAAAGGTATATTGCGTGTTACGATTTATGACGTATTAAAAAAAAACTACTCACTAGATCTCGTTCAAACCAATTTTCGTTGGTAGTTTACATGGTAATGTACAACATATATTTTTTTTAGTTTTATTACTCTCTTATTTTAGAAGTTAGAGGGGGGGGGACACACATTTTTACACTTTGGAAGTGTCTCTCGCGCAAACTATTCAGTTTAGAAAAAAATGATATTAGAAACCTCAACATCATTTTTGAAGACCTATCCATAGATACCCCACACGTATATGTTTGATGAAAAAAATAATTTTGAGTTTCAGTTCCAAGTATGGGGACCCCCAGAATGTATTGTTTTTTTTCTATTTTTATATAAAAATCTTAATGCGGTTCACAGAATACATCGACTGACCAAATTTCAACAGTATAGCTCTTATAGTTTCGGAAATAATTGGCTGTGACATACGGACGGACAGACAGACAGACAGACAGACAGACTTGACGAATCTATAAGGGTTCCGTTTTTTGCCATTTGGCTACGGAACCCTAAAAAGTAGCTTCACTTTAATTTTCTGAGTGCGTTATTTACCTTTTTTCTTAATCTGAGACCATATCATATCTTGAACGGTGGATGTGGCTTCACTTCATAAAATAATAAACTTGTTAAATAGATTTCATATTTTAGAGTATAATTCAATTTAGATACATTTACATTATGGAAAAGAATATTATATTTAATTACAAAGACATGTTTAAACTTCTAGAACTAAGAACCGAATAGCTAAATTATGAATTACAATTTTCTAGTTAAAAATCAAATACTTAAGAAATAATTCAAACTATAAAAACCTGCCAGTAACCTAATCCTAAAAGGTTACTTATCTGAGATTAATAATCAACACACCCCCTTAATCTCAGATAAGTACCGAAAAGCATTTCACACATTCTTACACATTCTTACTTCCACAACTACAAAACACCTATATCCTGACAACAACAATTTAGAAATTATAACAACAAACTCCTACAACAGCAGCTCCAATAACCACTTCAACAACTCGAACACCAACTCCAACAATAACTTCGACAACTCTAACACCAACTCCAACAACAACTTCGACAACTCTAACACCAACTCCAACAACAACTTCGACAACTCTAACACCAACTTCAACAACAACTTCGACAACTCTAACACCAACTCCAACAACAACTTCGATAACTCTAACAACAACTACAATAACTCCTTCGACAACTCTAACAACAACTACAATAACTCCTTCGACAACTCGAACAACAACTACAATAACTCCTTTGACAACTCGAACAACAACTACAATAACTCCTTCGACAACTCGAACAACAACTACAATAACTCCTACGACAACTCGAACAACAACTACAATAACTCCTACGACAACTCGAACAACAACTACAATAACTCCTTCGAGACCAGCTCCAAAACCTACTTCAACACCAGCTCCAACACCTACTTCAACACCAGCTCCAACACCTACTTCAACACCAGCTCCAACACCTACTTCAATACCAGCTCCAACACCTACTTCAACACCAGCTCCAACACCTACTTCAACACCAGCTCCAACACCTACTTCAACACCAGCTCCAACACCTACTTCAACACCAGCTCCAACAAACAGCTCCAACAACAGCTCAAACACAAACAGCTAATCAAATCAAATCAACCATTTATAACATTAACATTCATCATATCATCTCAACTCTTTCAACAAAAACCAAAACTTTTTTTATAATAACCAACCACAATTTAGAAATTATTAAACACCAAACAGTAATATACTCTTTCAGCAGAAACCAAAAACTATTTAATAATAACCACATAAAAATACAGAAAAACAATACACTATAAAAGAAAAAAATTTGATGTCAAAAATTATGTCAAAAATTCTGTGAAAATGTATCTAAAATATTCCGTTTTTTTAAAATTAATTAAATAACAAAATATTAAATCCTTTTCTCCTTTACAACAATTTCACACACACGCTTCCACTGCGCGAATCTGCTATTATCTCTCACCCCCTTAAACTAGCATACTTACACAAAGGTTTCGAATTCAAATACCTAAAAGACCTAATAACATACATATATATCAGGCTGTCAGCGCAAAAGTGGCCTAACCTTGAGACAAACAGTATGAAAATAATAGGTTTTGTATAATCACGAATTTCACATTAATTTGCATATAATTTATTGTAGTGGATTTTAGTCCATAAGCATATTTTATGCAATTACCGTCCTAAATTCTTCAGAATGAAGTTTGTTATTTTGAAATAAATCCATATATTTGTATTATTTGTGTGGCTTAGGCCACTTTTGCATTTAAAGTTCTTTTACCGATTCACCACTATAACCAAGGTTAGGCCGTTTATAAAAGATGTTAGTACTGGATACTTCCGGTTTTATCAAACAAAAACCTAACCTATTAGAGGTCAAACGCAAATTACCAATCATCTTCCTAGCCTTTATTCCCAAGTTTATTTGGGGTCCGCTACTAGTTCAACAGGTTTTACCTTAATTTCAGTTTTTCCACGGAGCGACTGGCATCGGACTCCCGCAACCGTAAGGGAGAACTGAAATTCGAAGATTGAACTAGTTTTCAATATATTTAAGGGTACTGACTTCCCGATAACGATTGCCATAGATGTTCATGACAACCGGGACCGACGGCTTTACGTGCTCTCCGAGGCACGGGCGTGAATCACCTCCAAACTTCAAAACTCCGGGTTGCTATTAGGATTTCCTAAGAAAAACCCAAAAACACTTTTTGTCCCGACCCGGGATTTGAACCTGAGACCTCTTGATTAGCAGTTGCATACGCTAACCACTAAACCAACGAGGCAGTTTTTTTTTTTAATATTGGTAAACGCAAATTACCAATATGAAAAAAAATATCTTTACTTCTATATTGAAATAAGGATACAAAAACAGCAAATATAAATGAAAAATTAAAGTAATTTAGTTTTCATATAATTTCAGGATTGTACCGAATTGAGTACACTGACCGCTTTAGTATGAAAACTTTCAGAATAGGTTTTTTCGGCCTAAAGTGTTTTAGGCACTTTTAACATTGCCAGGGTGCTCTTGAATAATAAAAGACACATTACAAATACATATTTATAAATTTCGTGGGGTAATGTAAAATTCATCTCGGAGTAGTCCTTCGATTAATGGTGCAAGCGGGCACGACATTCTCGATTTTTTATCAAAATATCGCGGTTCACTGCTGAACAAAGGTCTCCCCCAAGGAGCTTCAGACACCTAGATCTCGTAGGCATTCTATATCAATCCTTTGATAAACACACCCTACATTACGTTCATTTACTCCACTCTAAGATATAAGTATTATCGTTTCCAGCGACAATCAGTCTACCTGTCCTGTTATAACATATTATTATAAAAATTAGGTTTTTCCCATTCACTTGATGCTTCTTATGATTATTATTACACGGAATAGACATAAATTAGAACACAGTCATGTCTAACATAGCTAGATAATACAACGCGAAATTCTAATCGACTTTATTCACACCTCGTATACCTATATTTTGAGTAGGTAAATTTGAAATTAACTTATAATCCTTACATTTGGCTTCTCTATTTTTTGATGACGACACCCAGATATGAATTCTTAGATTCTACTTCACATATAATAAAAGTTTATCCTTTTTGTCACAACTGTAGTTATATATGACATGTTCGTTTTCCTTCATTTATTTTGTGTTAGTGACATTTTTTATTCCAATAAAAATATTACAGTTTGAGAAGTTGAAGAATTAAGTTTTATACATTTCCAGAAATTCAGGTTCGGGTCCGGAGTAGGTAGATCTTCACTCTCGTCGTACGTACACTTCGTCATTACAGCAGCCTGTCCCGCCAAAAATTTGTGATGACGGTATGCAAAAATGACCTAAGCGGCTTAGGCCACTCTTGCATTACGATTAATAAAAAAATAATAAATTCAAAAACTAGTTTTGCAGCGTAACTTTTACTGAGGATAATAAATTAAAGATAGGCCGATTTAGCATGATATTTTATCAGATTTTGGATCACTTTTTGTAGTTAAGTCGAAATATGGAAAATTGTGGGTTAGGCCGTTTTTGCGCTGACGGCCTCATATTATGACGAGAGAATAACACCAAACGCTTTAAAAAACCTAGTCACTAACTTAATCTTCATCATCACCTCCATCAACACCATCGTGACCTCCATCATCACTTATCTTTATCTCCATCATGACCTTCAACAACATCACAGTCTACATCTCATCTTCATCTCCTCCACCATCACTATCGTGACATCCATCATCATCACTTCTACAACTTCATGATCACCTCCATCATGATCATTAAAAACATCAGCTTTACCAAAAGCATCAACAAACTCCATCTCCACCTCATTGTCTCATCAGCTTCACCAAAAACAACAACCTCCGTCTCCTTCTCTTTGCTTATCAGCTTCACCAAAAACCTTCAATAACCTCCATCATCCTCATGTCACGTTTTTTTTCAATTGTTTTTAAAATAATTTGTCCTTTCTATTCTATATCTTCTTCAATAAAATTCTCATTACTCACATTACTTCACTTTGTTCATTTTCAATACGGTAATTTCATTTTCAATTTTATTCTGGGGGTTTTTCACTTTTATCATTTATTCTGGTATCTTCTGGTATGTGCTGGGCCCATAACCTCTTGAACGGTGGATGTGGCTTCACTTCATAAAATAATAAACTTGTTAAATAGATTTCATATTTTAGAGTATAATTCAATTTAGATACATTTACATTATGGAAAAGAATATTATATTTAATTACAAAGACATGTTTAAACTTCTAGAACTAAGAACCGAATAGCTAAATTATGAATTACAATTTTCTAGTTAAAAATCAAATACTTAAAAAATAATTCAAACTATAAAAACCTGCCAGTAACCTAATCCTAAAAGGTTACTTATCTGAGATTAATAATCAACATCATACACTTTTATTACAGATATCCAATTCAATAGTGTAGAAATCTAATAACAAATATGATAACATACACACAGTATACAACAAAACTAATACAATAAATACATGGGGTTTCACGTCAAGCGGACAACCAAAAAAATGTGAGGTCATGAATTTTGTTTATATTCTGGTTAGTTATACTTCTAGTAGACGTGGATGTGTACACACAATATTTTTTTCCGTATGATGCTTTATTGCTGAGTTACGAGCTTTTAAAAATTCACTAAAAATGAATTCATGAATTTTTGGAAGCTCAATATCTGTATTAATTAATTTGTAAAAAAAAAAATAAAAAATAAGGTTTCTTATAATAAGAAAGTTGAAGTTTATAATTTTTTTGTCGAATTCTAAATTTGAATTTTTTTACGTATATTAAACCGGAAGTGAAAATTTTAAATTGTTTTTTGAGTAACTTCAACCCTTTTTATTTTTATTATTTTAACTTGATTTACAGCTACATATGTACTTATTCTTCACAAAAAAAAATAGAACGTGGTCGCCAATAGTTTCAGACTTAGAGCACATAGAGTACATACACATAGCTATGAGTGCATTCTAAGCAATTGGGTTTTTGCGCTAAAATGCCAAAATACTACGTTATTAATATTTTATTCCTTCATTCTAACATGCAACAATATGAAATTAACAGCTTCTTTCATTCTTTACAAAAACATTAAAACGTGATCGCTAATAGTTTTACTTAGAGCTGTTTTATTAGTTGAGATTTGAAACAGTATTAATGAAAATACATATTACATGTATATCTACCACCAGATGATGGGGAGATCTACAACCAGAATGAAAGAAATAAAAGGCAAATTAAAATCTATACTATACATAAAACACAACACAAATAATAATATAAAGTATAATCATAGACTTTGCAGCTGGGTGGAAACAACTTCGAGGACGAGGTGAACAGGAGAATTCAGCGTGATTGGGCGGCGTTTGGGAAGCTTCGTCGGGTCTTCTCATCATCGATCCCACAGTGCCTAAAGACGAAAGTCTTCAACCAGTGCGTCCTACCCGTCCATGTCATACGGAGCCGAAACGTGGACACTCACGGCACGGATGGTACACAAATTCAAAGTCACGCAGCGTGCTATGGAGAGGGCTATGCTCGGAGTTTCTCTCAGAGATCGTGCTAAAACGAGGTAATCCGGCAGAGAACTAAAGTGATCGACATAGCCCACAGGATTAGCAAGCTGAAGTGGCAATGGGCTGGCCATATTAGCCGCAGAACCGACAACCGTTGGGGTAAACGTGTTCTTGAGTGGAGACCGCGTCTCGGCAAACGTAGTGTAGGGCGTCCACAGGCCAGGTGGAGTGATGATTTGCGCAAGACGGCTGGCAGGAGCTGGATGCGAGTAGCCGAGGATCGAACTAAGTGGCGTGCAATTGGAGAGGCCTATGTCCAGCAGTGTACTGCGATAGGCTGATGATGATGATGAATAATCATAGACGAAAGAGGGGAGGTCAAAAAGTTCGTGGAATGAAGGGGTTGGTAGGTTTGCTCTTCCAGGTTGTCACTAGTTAAGCATCTCATTAACAGTATATATACCTAGTTTGAACCAAATCGATTTATTAACCTTTGAGTTATCGACCTACAAACAACTAAATCGGGAAGTAATCAGCCAGTATGGAGAAAATTGAACACCGCACCATTATTAATTCCTTACCAAGCAAGGAAAATCAGCTCAGACGATTTTTTAAGAACTGATAGTGGTTTACAGGGACTCTGCCCCTGGTAAAACCATGATCTACAAGTGGCATGGTCTTTTCAAACTGGGAGAATAATGCAGAATTATCTAACGAGGCCGCCATGGTATGGGTCACCATGCCACGTTGCCTACCCTCACAATGAGCATGATGGCTCCTACTCCTGGATACTACTCATGCTTTCCATCAGGCAGAGTAGAATCACTTTGGTAGGCTTAAATATAAAAATAAAACCAATGACGGTCATACATTCCGTAAAGGTACAATTTACGTCTTAAACTTACGTCTTAGACTTCGAAAAGGAGGAGGTTCTTACTTCGATTGTATTCTTTTTTGTCGACTGCTTAATAATTATTAGACACTAGAGAAAACTAAAGTATAAAAACAAATTAAGATCACATATTGTTGTGGTGGTTTAAACAAATAAAATTAGACCTTAATGACAATTATCTAAAAAAGTGATGCTGAATCATGAATACATGTTTAAAAAATAAATATTGTGCAAGTTCATGAGGTCGAGATCAGCTTGCACCAATACTTGCAATTCCCAGATGTAGTATTTTTACTTTAACTGCCCGCCTTGTTGGTCTAGTGGTTCGCGTATGCGGCTGCTGATCAAGAGGTATCGGGTTCGATTCCCGGGTCGGTCCAAATGTTTGTGTGATCTGCAATTATTTGTTTCGCAGTTTAGGTGTTTTCTATATATTACTTTCGCATTTATAATATTATTATAGTAGGGATTGAAATATTAAACATTTGAGTTCCCCCGCATGACGTTTGGATTGCGTAATGCAGCTCAAACATTCCAACGAATTATGAATAATACAATTTTAAAAGGCTTAGATTTCCTATACAGTTATATAGAGGTATTAATAGCTAGTGAAAATTCAACCCTACTTAGAGAACAATTAAGGTTAGTTTTCGAACGATAAGTATTGAATACTTATAACATTTCAACTAACTAAATGCAGCTTTGGACAGTCGCGCATGGAATTGTTAGGGCATGATGTTAGTATTGATTGTTTTAGCCCACTGTATGTACGGTCAAGCCCATAGTTGACTTTGAACTTAATAGATACTTAGTAAACGCTAAGAAAAATGATAAAACTAAAATAATTTGGACGGAAATTTCAGATAAGGCTTTTATGCAATATTAGACAGGACTTCAAAATGCTGTCACATTGTCACATCATCTGCCAAACGTCCCACTTGCCCCTATGACAGATGAGTCCAATACATGCATATCGGTTAAAAACGCGATGTATTTCTTTTAAGAAATATTAATACTCGTACATATTTAGGCACTTTAAGATTGAGTTTCTTACATTATTTTTACTTTTTAAAGGGAACTCAGGTTATTGTTAAAAAAAGCCCCAAGCTTTTTTTAAAATTTTTGATCTAATTTTTATATAATCGTGTATACAGACCATTAGCTCTAGTGTCATGCATTATCTAAAATTAGTAGCGACAGTAAGGAAACACCCAGAAGAACTCAATAGTGAGTACTTGTTACGAGTGACGCGATATACAGATAGTAACAGTAATATAATATTTAAAAAGGTTTTGTTACCTACTTGTAACAAACAGATTTACTGTCAAGTTTTCACTGATATTATTAGACCATATTTAACGAATGAATTTAGTAAAAACGGTTTTGAGAGTATTCATTGTTTAAGTCATCCAGATGTACGCACAACAAGAAAGATGGTATCTAATATTGTTTCTTTTGGTCTGGTTTAAACGCAGATGCAAGGCGATGCTCTAAGGCTTGAATACAGTGTCAAAAATCGAAGGTTAATTGTTATGTCATTTCTGAACTAGGAAATTTTCCGAAAGTTTCAGGTTTCGAAATGTCCAAAATGTTTATTATTATTCCTCAACATTTTTTTCAAAAACACCATAATTTTGTCAAATTAAAAAAAAAATTCAATACCTTAAATACATTATTTAATGTGCCGTACTCGCTTTTGACGCCACGCGTGCAACCAAAAATGACGCGCGCAAACCTATTTTCAGCGTTAAATTAAAATTATAAATAATGGAGATAGAGTTCCGGGAGTCAGGAGTTTTTTATTGGAAATTTCCTTTACTTTCAGAATCTTTTATGAAATTTCTTTAATATTAATTGTTTATGAAATATTGTCAAAAAACGAAATGCCATTTTTTTTCATCATTAATTGTTTATCACTTTTGCAATTTTTTATGTGCTAATACACGCTTTTGGCACATTTTTCTAGGCGTCACTCCGGATCCAATGAGCTATCGCCCATAATTTTAAGAGCAGTATCTCTATTTTGTACCATTTTCAACTTGTCGACTAGACTATAAGACACAATTACCTGGAAGAGAAGCGCACATTTCAATCGGTAGACTGAAACACGCTTTTCTCAAGGATAAAGATTAAACTCTATCTTTATGTAATCAGAATATAAGCAGTAGTACTAATGTTTCGCAATCACCATCCCAGGTGCAGCGTAAGCAACTTGCGACACCTGGTGTGGTCGTGGGATACGTCCACCCTTACGATTTGTGTTGTAAGAGAATAAAGTTGATTAAAGCAAATTATATTTCATGGAAACGATATTGTTTAGGTAAGACGTAATTCTACGGATCATGACAAATTGTAATGTTATCTTCATATTTCTTACTTTTACACTTGTTTTTCATTATTTTCTTTTTATTTTTACTACCTTTTTGGTCCAGTGGTTAGCGTATGCGGCTGCTGATCAAGAGGTCTCGGGTTCGATTCCCAAGTGAGACGAAATATTTGTGTGATTCACAAGTATTTGTTTCGGAGTCTGTGTGTTCTCTATGTTTATATGTATTTACGAAAAACAAAAAGTATGTTTGTGTATTTACATCCGTTGTTTAATACCCATATTACAAGCTCTGCTTGGTTTGGGACTAGATAATGTTGTGTGTAAGATGTCCGAAATATTTATTTATTGTTTATTATTTCGTATTTAGTAGGCCAAAACCTCCTTTCTAAGGAGAGGCCTATGTCCAGCAGTTGACTGTTGAAGGCTGTTGATGATGATGATGATTTATTATTTTTATATGTATATATATTACACTATACACGGAGCTTATACATATCAATTCGATTATAACGTATTATTAGTCGTATATATTAATGATTAGCTGCGCCCCGCGGTGTTACCCGCGTATCATTATGGTTGCTATGCAAGTGTGTTTTAAGTTTTGACAAGAGATAAACAGTGATACATTTTTGACATCTACGATTTAATGTATTTTTATAATTATTGCAGTAAAAAGTAGCTATGTGTTATTCTGATATATAAGCTATATTACTGTAAAGTTTCATCCAAATCCGTTCAGTAGTTTTTGCGTGAAAGAGCAACAAGCATACATACACGCATACATACTCACAAACTTTCTTTAATATTAAGTAGGATTATTAGTCGTTTATATTAATTATAGTAGTCAATAGTAGTAGTATATATTATTATTAATGATCATAGAAGTTACGTAAGTTAGTTTACCCTTATTAGAATATTGATGACACCGTTGTTGTGATACAAAATTATCTATGTCAAGTTTTAATGTATGTTGCTTAAGTGGCAATAGCAATTTTAGTTAAGTGGTACCTAATATTTTGTCAATTTAATTTTTTTTATTTTTATTTTGTAATCTAATATATACAATTCTCGTGTCACAGTTTTCGTGGCCATACTCCTCCAAAACGGCTTGACCGATCTTTATGAAACTTTATATGCATATTTAGTAGGTCTGAAAATCGGCCAACATCTATTTTTGACACCTCTAAAACGCGAGCGGAGCCGCGGGCATCAGCTAGTAGGTATATATAAGTCACTTTTATACTGTAAATCAAGTGACTAAGCCACAAATTGTTAACTTTTTATTATACGTAACACTGCACGTATGTATTTAAGCGGTCGTCACGCCGCTTTCTTCTTCGCCAAGTGTCGTGGGTTCAAATCCTATGTGGGACAACACTTTGTTTCATTCCCAAATTGTCTGTCTGGCTGGGTGTTCTTTGTGTCCATTCCATGTATGATTTTAAAGACCCCCGCGACACAGGTTTTATATTCCTAATGCGCGAGTTGTCTTTTTAGGGTTCCAAAGTTTATGACTCGGAACCCTTATAGATTCGTCATTTCCGTCCGTCCGTCCATCCCTATACGTAAAGTGGTTGATGTTTTATTTCTCGTGCCTACCCCATCATGTGGGGTATCATTAGATAGGTCTTTTAAAAACAATAAAAGGTTTCTAAAACGATTTATTAATTTAGGTATCCTTTTGCGAGAAATTCTACTTTAAAGGCTTTAAACGGCTCGCTCAAAAGAAGATGGAAAAATTCGTGGTGGTGGTCGATATAGTGAACTTTAAAGGAATACTATAACGGATTAGATGATTTTGACACTTTGACTTTACAAAATTAAGGCATTAATACGTAAACATAACAATTATCTATTGGATACTATTTTAAATCCACGTAGCATTGTATATGACTACGGAACCCTATTCTATGCGTGTCCTTATAGGTAACTGAGGAACCCTTTCCTGTGCGTGGCCTGACACGTACTTGGCCAAGTTTTTAAGTACCATCAGTCAGAGTGGAGTCACTTTGGTTGGCTTCAATATATCAAAAAATGTATGTTTATTGCTCTTTCACGCAAAAGCTACTGACTGGATTTTGATGACACTTCACAATAAGTGCTTTAGTTATGTTTTTGTATTTATATTTATCAATATGGTCAATTAGTACTTGTTATAGCGCGTGAAGATTGTATAAGGTGAAATAATACGAAATGTATTTACTGTATTTATAGATATTAAGAATACTAAATTTTGTTTAAGTGTTAATTTTGCTAATTCTTTTTCAAAAAGGGAGGTTAAAGTGTAGGGACACAAACATACATTGCATTAGCAGTACATAGTGATTGTATCAATGTATGTGTACATCGATCGACATTTCAAAGTACAAGCTCCATTTAGTTTAAAAGTAAATGGCGTTGCGTGACAGATGGCCAAAGAAAAATTCAATAATTATTATAAACGAACACGTTATACAACATACATACCTGTCCTGAGTCCGATCTTTTCCTCCTTTAAAGTGATTAGAAAATCGTCGTCTGAGTCTGCAGATTGTACGTTGGCAGAGACACTGCTTTCCTCAAGGACATCCTTATCAATATCTGTAAACAACATCATCGATCCTAAGCACTAATTCCTCAGCGCATGAGATGTCGATGGAGAAAAAGTGCTTAAAAATATACACGGCACTTCCTTAGACTCCGCTCTTAGCGTAACAGCCTATATTAGGCTCCGCATATACGCCGAATTAGCATTTTTGACAGATACATAAGCGCCATTTTTTTTAAGAGCCCAATCGAGGCTGTCCACTGTTGAGTGGTTAGGACGCTTTGATCCATTTCATGTTTGTGTCACGTAAAGAGATCTAATTTTTACATTAATGTAAATTATTACCTTCACTATCATATGGTTCATCTTTGACTTTACACTTCAGAGCCTTTACAGCATCATGGTCAGCATCCTTCCCCAGTACATGTTCTACGCTGAAGTGTACGGCATCGTGCATGGTGAGTCTCCTCTTATAGTGAATTGCTTGTAGTTGTTGTACCTCTTCGTACTGTTGGCAAGTTCAATTATTAACAAATTAAAACTTCTTTTTAAGGAAGCAGAAATAATAAATCTGAATGCGGATGCCGTTTTATTTCGCATACAAATACGGATTTTTGATGGCTCACAGTCGCGTACGTAAATACGGGTGTTTAAGATAATATATAAGTGTATGAATGAAGGATTTAAAAGTGATAAATTAATCATCAACATTTTTACTAATGAAAGATACGCAGATATTTTGTATTAAATATTGTATTTTTAATAACTTCACTTACCTACTGGTGCTCATATTACTAAGTATATTACTATGCTCATAATACTAACATTACTCAAAATATCTCTCTATACGATAAGTCATCGCAAACACAAAAGTAATGATTTATTTACAAGAAAGAAATGAAGCACTACATCAAAAACGTCGGTTCTTGTCACCAATTTTTACGCACCCGTTGGTCGAATTTAACGTTCGAACGGCCCCGCCTAATTTCTTTCTTGTGGCAACTTGTATGACATTCACATGCGCATGAACATTCGCATTGATTATTGCAAATGCGAATGCGCATGCAGATGTCCAAATCTTTGCGGAAGTTCCGTATTTGCGGATGCATATGCGAAAATTCGCAACATCCCTAATTTAAAGTACTGAAATTGCAAATGAACCCAGTGCGAGTGAAAATAGTAGTGTGAACGATATTTTCGTTAAGGGGCGCGAGAAGAGTAGCGTTGAGATAAATTAAACCTATATTTTCCAGGCCAAGTTTAATAATGACGTTTCCTTACAAGGCTGAAGAGAAAAGAGAAATTGCCACACAAATACGTAAGCATTGTGAGAGAGCGAGACATTATTGCACTGTGCCTTCAACCACAAGTTGGTGAAATCTGCTGCAGCACCATCAGATGATAAGTTTGATATCAGTTAGCTACTCGGTCGATTCCATTGGGTATCAGATGAGATAAGTTATCCTTTTTGATCTCTCCCAAGGTAGAAAGATAAAGATACGGACCAGTACGATAGTATGGATAGCTATATGGATAACTTGGTCTTGGTTCATTTAAAATATTTAAGAGTAATTACAAAAATAAATAGTTGTTAAGTTCTTATTGACCACATTCATCAATGGAGGTATTTGTTGTATTGAAAGTATTTTCATGTCTATAGTAAATATTCAAACCCTCTAGGAAATATAATTCTAATGTTTTCAGTAAAGAAACAACTAAAACCAACCTCATTACAGCTCAGCATTTGTGTGAACAGCTGCTCACTCCGGAGACAGCTCTTCCTCAACTCATAGCAGTTTTGGAGCCTTGCGCGACATATGTAGCAAGCATGTATAGGCCTGCCAGTACTTTCTACCTGTAAATAATTTAACTATTTGTGATTGAGGCCGGTTTCTGGATAGACTCACAAACGAATTTTGAAGCAGTAAGTTATAGCGAAAATCGATCAATGTGATGTGCAATAGTATCCATTGCTACACTTGCTAATTCTGAACTTAATATTATAAATGCGAAAGTAACTCTGTCTGTCTGTCTGTTACGTTTTCACACCTCAACCGCTGAACCGATTTTGATGAATTTTGGTATAGAGATATATAGAACCTTGGGAAAGGACATAGGTTACTTTTTACCGCGATAACCGACATACATGCGGGCGGAGCCGCATGCAAAAGCTAGTTATATATATATATTATGTTTGTTAAATATTAATAGTTTATTAAATTTATAGCTGGACACAGAACAATATTGCACAAACTGAACAAAGAACATAGTGAGTTAAACATAATAAATGAGTGGAGTTTTAAGCTGAATATAATAAACACATTCTTGTATAATAAGAGCAATGCTTGGGTGTAGCTGTGAACTTAAAACTAATTTCAGGTGATCAGAGTTCAACGGATATTTGAGACACTAATACACACTTTGAGAAATTAGTACTCTGTTTAGTAGTTGAATATTAACACCGTGGGCTGTGGATTAGGTAAACTAAAATTGGGTTAACACAATATTTTTCTTCTCTCTTTCTCAATTTTTTTTGTGTGTTATATTTCCAAATAACATTATAGACTTCTACACACAGCGACGAGAGTGAGAAATACTACAGCACTCAGCAGGAGACATAAACATTGTTTTTAAAATTACTTACCGGCATCAAGGCCAGAAACTCATACAATTTTTGTAGATGAATTTCGACAATCGAAAGCAGTTGAATATCGTCTTCTAAACATACTCGGCACATCAAAAGGTTTTCCATTATTAACTCTACTACAATCTATTTACGTATATATTTAATAACTTCTGTATTTATTCACTGTCTTTGCGTTCTAACTTCCTGTCAAGGTACTAGAACGAACTATACCTCAAGGCTCATAGTACATTTACTAATTACTACACGTTCATTTAGTACACTGTCGCTTCTTGAATACAGTGCTGAGTGCACTAGTCTAGTGCAATGTACTAAAGTTAAGAACGAAACGAAGCGGCTCTTCGGCTGCTGTCGGCTCGATTCGTTCGTCACGACCTCACTCGACGCATTAGAGCGAGCGAGATGTGTATATGGGAGTTTAGTAAAGGGAATTGCAGCGTAGATAACAATTTATTTACAAGCTTTTGACGCTTGACGCAAATACAAAATGAGAGATGGAATTTTTTGCCGTTGATCATTTTGAAACATTTAAGTCTAGTTCTCTAGTTCATTTAGATTTTTTGATGCGTAAATATTTTGATTTTTAAATACGCCATTCTAATCGATTCACAATTTTTTTTTTCAATACGGATATTATTTGTTTATAAATTTATATTAGAATGATAGTCCTAAGTATAATAATGATTTATTGAAAAAACTCACATTACAATACAAATACAATATTTCATAAACTTAAGGTTACATCTGGTTTGTCACAAGTTGGTAACTAACTGCATTGTTATTGAGCATTGATAACTTGCAGCAGGTTGACATTTCGATGCTTAAACTAGGCTCGAAGCCTGTACTATAAGCATCAGCCATCTCCCCCTGATAAAAAAATAGTAATAGAACCTTAAAGGTTCGAGCACATTATGCCGGGCCGCAGCGTGCCGGGGCGGAGCGCAAAAATCCGCTCAAATCGCTTCAATACAAATTGTATGAAGTATCGCACACTGTGTCGGGCCGCAGCGGCTCGCATTATTGCGACGCGGATTTGCGTCCGTGCGATGCGACCCGCCCCGCCCCGCTGCGCCCCGTCACAGTGTGCTATAGCAAGCGGATTGGTGTGCACGCGCGTACGTGTTTATTTATCGTACACTCTACTCAAAATCCGTCAATGCGCTGCGACCCGGCCCGTCACAATGTGCTAAGTTAGCATTTTGCGTTGCGTTGCGGCCCGCCCCGACACGCTGCGGCCCGGCATAATGTGCTCGAACCTTAAGTTAGCATTTTGCGCTGCGCTGCGGCCCGCCCCGACACGCTGCGGCCCGGCATAATGTGCTCGAACCTTAAACAGTGTGTTTACTTATTGTGAGATATTCACGACTTAATCTTAGTTGCATTCCTCTGACTGGCAACAGTGCTTAGTTCAGTTTAACTGATAAATATACAAAAGAGTGACAATTTACTCCTAAACAATAAAAGTAGGTATGTAGTTTCAGTAGTGGGATGTGGTTGTATGACTAGTGTATGTATGTATGCATGTGTGTGCGTGCGTGCGTGCGTGCGTGCGTGCGTGCGTGCGTGCGTGCATGCGTGCGTGCGTGCGTGCGTGCGTGCGTGCGTGCGTGCGTGGCTCTAGCTATTGCTCTCCCATCATTATTTTCTAGCTCCTTTCTAGCTGTGTTATTTCAGCCCGCTTCCTTTCTATACTCCGGAGTTCCTGGAGCACTTTCCTCGCAAAACAACTAATCGCTAGCCAGGCTGCCTCCGAGGAAAGCATAGCTTCTATAAAAGTGTCCCATTGAAACGAGGGCACGTGAAAAACACTTGCTCTCCGTCTTCATTGAGAGATATAGGTGGCAACCCCGCGGTAAACAGCTGTTCTGAATTGCGCCCGTCTATTTTTTACTTTAAATTAATTTAAAATATCATTTAAATACCAATTTCTCACTAAACAAATAAATTCTACTTGCCTAAATTCTATAAGAAGGGTTCATAATTATTATTTTGGTCAGTAGACATACATTTGTAAGTGACAGTTAGGTTACCGGCAAGTTACGAATAACATAAAAAAGTGTTGAAAATTGTGCTTGGGATTTATTGTCATCGCTTTACAGGTATCACTATTTGATTTATTTATTATTTTGATCAATACGCTTTATGTGAAAGTGTAGTTAATTTAATTCTTAGTACGCTCATACTGACACTACACAACTTACCCTCCACTGTGTGATATCAACTCTCCTTGGTGATAATTTATTAATAGTTAAGCGCCGAATACACGATCGGCAACGACTCTTTTTTTTTTTTTATTTCGTATATAAATGTGTTTACTGCTGCGGCCCACCACGCCTAAGCGCGCGGTGGCAGAATCTGCCCGCGGCACGCGCTCACGCGCCTGGTCGCGTGGCCAGTGTGTTTTTATTGTTAGTTTGCTCCGGACAAGTATTCTTGTCCAAACGACATCATCACGACGGACCTTTTAAAAATGTTTTATTTCTTTCTATCACGTAAATGTGCCATTTAATGTCTCTTTTGTACACTATTCTGTTCTAATATCGCTACGTTGAAAATATTACGTCATTCGCACACAGTCATGTCTCGACTCGTAATAAATTATTACAATTCAGTCTCCAGTACCGCGTTGAAGCGCTAACGCGCAGCATATATTTAATAGTATTTTAGTCGTGTTTGTGTTTAATTTCAATAAACTAAGTGATTATTACGTATATTTATAATATACATTTGTGTTTTGTGATGGAGTTGGCAGTTCAGAGTGAGTTTTTTTTTATTTATAACAAGTTTTGTCGGCGTAGAGAATTTTGGGGGTTTTAAAAGTCTATTTAATCAATTCCATATTTTTCTGTATTTTACAAACCTACCAAGGAAATCGTAATACAATATCGTACAACATGAGCATAGCTATAATATAATAATAATATTTCTTATTTACGTGAAAGCGTATGCTTCTAATAAATTAATAAATATGCATAGAAAAATATTCACCGTTTGAAAATGTTTCGTGATATTCCCTATGCCTGTAATTTTATATTTTTGTACTATGGAGTTTGTTTTTTTTATTTCATTACGAGTAGATAGGTCCATTCCACCGTAAAAGTAATAAAATATGCATTCTATCGATTTACTTTATAAAATAATTAATCTCAAAATACACATAGTGATTTTTTCAACCATAGTGAAAGTTTGCCGACTTATATCAAAAATCACGAACTAAATGTCAACAAACCGTCGGTGCTACGTCATAGCCCCGTTCTTAAACAATACAAATAATATTATTCGTACCTACAGTTCTCAATACTGAGGCCACAAAAAATTAATACCTAAGTTCACTCGGCGAAACTCGCGGCGACGGCCGATGATGTCACGTGACCTGTGGCAATTAGCGGGAATTCGCGTTTTTGACAGGTCAATTAAGCGGATAAGCCTATTTCACAGTTAGGCCTATTACTCCTGAAATAAAAAAGTTATCAAAACCGCTATAAGTAGTTTTCCTTGAAAATTCAGTATATGGACTACTATCATGAATTTTTCTATGTTTTTTTGAGCCAGCCGTTTTGGCTTTTAGATCCCTCTAAAAGCCAAAACGGCTGGCTCAAAAAAAGGCGGGTTGGCTTTTAGAGTTTTGATTAAGTGATTTTCGATCTTTTAAGTTTAGTGAAAAATTTATGTAAAATATTATGTGGCACAAATCACAATTCAGCAGATGATCATGTCATTCTTATATTGTTTATTATTCTTTTTTCTTTTATTGCATAACTAATATTATATTTTAATGATGCCAGATTAAAATTGCATGGTGTAATAATTAATACTTTTTGTAGATCGAATTGACAATAGAGTAGAATATTGAAAATGTCTAAATAAAAACTAGATTATTTTAATAAAATTTAACTTTCTAGCACTAACCGGTTAGCGCTAGAAAGATGAAACTTTGCATGAATATGATGTTACTATCACGCCGACAAAGTCACGCAGAAAAATATTTTTATTTGGGGTACCTCCCCTACTCGTAAAGTGGGGATGTTTTTTTTCCTCACGTCTACCCCATCCTGTAGGGTGTTAGATTAGATAGTTCTTTGAAAAATATTGAGGGGTTGGTAAGACGATTTTTTTATTTGAGATCTACAACTAAGCTTCACGACTGTGATGCTATAGTAACAACCGGAACCGACTGCTAAACGTGACCTCCGAATCACGGAGAGGATCATGGTAACATGCCACTAACGGTCACCCATCCAGGTGCTAACCGCACTGGCGTTGCTTACCCTCGTTGATTGTTTCTAATCACCTAGGGCAACTTGGCTATGAGCGCCTAATGTATACAATCTACCCATTATATTGATCATAGTATAAAGATGTTAGTATAATTCTCTTTCTTACTTTCCAAAAGGGCCTCCTAATTCTTGTGTGCCCAGGGCCTCCCGAATAGGTTAAGACGGCCTTGCTTATACTATTTTATCCTACTACTTATATATCAGAATAGCACATAGCCGAAAATACGCGGGCAATACCGCGGGGCGCAGCTAGTAACGTAAAGTAGGTAGTAATAAAAGTTACAGTGTTAGTTCTTGAGTTATAGTGTTAGTTCTTGAGTTATAGATCATATAGATGCCTGACTTGTTATTTGAGCTTAATTGGTAAATTTCGTACAAAATAAGAAGTAAACATAATAATTATCTGTTGAACACGCGAACATTGCGTATTCATTGCAACACACGATGACGGGACGTGCTAAGTGCGCCCGCGACTCCTGCCCAGCGCACACTGAGGCGCTCGCGTTGGTCGACAGCGTTCCACACGATCGCACACGCACACAGACGCAGCCTGTCGCGAGATGCGCGGCCGAACAACCAACGAACCAACCTAGCCGGCGGCTCCGCCCACTATTGATCGTACAAACGAATTCTACACGATCCATTTCCAATCAAGATCAGGGTGGTAGGACATTGATTCCGCTTCTACACGATCCTTTTTCGATCAAGGTCAGGGTGGTTGGAAATTGGTTTCAACCGTGTAGAAGCCCTTTTAGCCTTTCTTAAAGCAGTAGGTACATCATGGTTCAGACACGTAATACCTTGGCTCGTCAATTGGAGTCCAAGCTTCAACTGACTTTGAGCGAACTGAAGGTAACTAAGGAGAGGTGTGATCAACTCATTGGGGAAAGGGATGACAATGAAAGGGAACTCCTTGAAATATTGAACGAGAATGAGAAACTTAAAAAAGAAATGTCTCTGTTGCATAACCATTATACAGCTTCTGTTAATGCCCGGAACAAGCTCCAACTCCTTGTGGACAGCTTTGACACATGTAGGGATGAGTATGAGCAGGCACTGAAAAGGATTAGGAAGCTGGAATGCCAACTACAAAAAGCAGAGGAAAAAATTTCAAGAAACGACACTCTTCACCACAACAGCCTAGTAGCTTCTAACCAAAGTCTGTTCGAGGAGTTGGTTGCCCCGGGGTTGGATCGGGCTTTAGTTGACAGTCTCCATCCAGCTATGGTAATAGATCTCACAGCTGACGATGATACTACTTGTTCTTATAAACCTAAAAAAATTGTTAAATGCAGCTTGAAAAAATTAAAAAAGTACATTAAAATTAAAAAGATTATTACCAAAACAAAAAAAATGATACACAAACATAAATTTTTTATTAATAGTATGTCACTAAATAGGCAGAGAATACATTTAATTGATCAGGTGACTATGTACTCCACAGAACTAGACAACATGTCGAGTCAATATATAAAAGATACAAGAGAATTACAAAATGAGATAGACCGTCTTGCAGAAAAACTTAGTAACATTAATTATAGGTATGAAATATCTCAAAAGCAGAGCAAGGAGCAGGTGCTGGCTATTGGCAGGTTGGTTAATGCCTGTAATTGTAATGAGTCAATGTATTCTCTAGACAGCCCCAGGACAGCGCTAGCTCCTTCCTCGCTGACACCACAACCTAACACAACTTTTGTATCTGACAACAAGGATTCCCCTATAAAAACTAACAAATTATACAAAAATTATAACATAGCAATGTTTAGTGATGAAATTGGAAAGGGCTTGGGTCCCATAATGTTAAATACACACTTGGGACATTCATTCAGCAATTATTGTATGCCTCACTCATCTTTTAATGTTATAATGGAAAAAGTTTTAAATTCCAAATCAAGCTTCAATGTAAATACATCATTAGTCATTTTTGTTGGTAACAGGGGAAATGTAAACAAGAAGAAATTCTTAGAGTATTTTGAATCATTATTACAGTTAGATGTAAATAAAATAGTATTGTTTACACTTCCTTTTATTAAAGGGTTGTCACAGGAGGAAAGAAATGTTAGACATAATCTAAATATAATGATGCACAATTTAACTTGCCAAATAAATGGGACATATTGTAATAAATTTCATCTCATTGACACTAACAAGCTTGTTAGTAATAATATTTCATTGACAAAAGGTAGACATTACCTTTCCAATTATTATAAGAGACAGATAGCAGTTTCGCTATCATATTATTTTTCTATTACAGCCAAGAACTTGGCTAAAACTGTTGCTTCTATTGAGCAAATTGACACCCATAGTGACTTTGCCAATTCGTTGGCAGATAATTCTTTTGACATTTATACAAATTTAAATGACATATCCAATAAGTTACCTGATAATGTAATTGACATTTCAAATAATTTAAATTTATTGATAAGACAATAGAGACTGCCTCTTGCACTATTAATTTGAACACTAGTGGAAAGTTCAATCATTGTAAATTAATTAAAAATAATAAGATAAATACTAAATGTAATATAATAGAGGCAACCTCTAGCTTATATATACCATATAGAATGGTATCAGAAACACCTAAAAGGAACACTTTTACTCTGGTGCATCAAAATATTCAAGGAATGTCTAGTAAGCACCTAGAGATTGAATTGTTCATGAGCTGTGACAAAATTGATATTTTTTGTGTTACAGAACACTGGCTAAAAAGTCATCAGCTCATGTTCAATTTCAGTAATCACATATTAGGTAGTTCGTTCTGCAGGGAGCATGCTGTACATGGCGGTTCATTGATTTTGCTCAGAAAGGATTTTAGTTTTAAGAACCGCACTGATATTGTGGGCTTCTCTGTTGAACGGACAATAGAGATAGCATGTGTGGAGTTAGAGCAACTTATTGTATTGAGTGTATACAGGCCTCCATCCTCATCGTATGTTAGTTTTGAAAAAACTTTGAATGAAGTCTTGCAGAAAGTATGTAAATCAAACAAAAATGTAGTTGTGTGTGGTGATTTTAATGTAAACATATTGGAAGATACATCCTTGAGTTCAAGGTTTAAAAACCTATTTAGATCATACAACCTTGATAACATCTTTCTGGAGCCTACCAGGATCACTGCCACCACAGCCAGGTGTTTAGATAATATATTTACTGACCTATTGCCACACACTAAAGGAATAATAAATAAACTACATTCTGATCACTGTGGACAGATGTGTGCGTTTGATATAAAAAATAAAATAGTGGTAACACGAGATATTACTGTGGTACCTAAAACTGTAACTCGTATGGAAAATTTTAAAAATAAACTGTTTAGTAAACTGCCGAGCTTGGGTTATAATGATGATCCTAATCAATTATATAATGCTTTTTTTAACATGTATTGTTCAGAATTTGAGTCAACTTTTACTCCTAAGAAGTTATCAGTTAGGGGTACTACAACCTTCAGTGAATGGGCCACGGTTGGAATATTTAAAAGTAGAACACGGCTTTATGAGCTTTATGAAGAACGAAATTATAACACTAGTGTAGAATTTCGAGAATATGTTAAACAATATTCCAATTTATTTAAAAAAATATGTCATCTCGCAAAGGTTAATTACTTAAAATCTAAAATTAGTAATAGTTCAAATAAAATTAGAATGACATGGGAAATAATTAATGCCGAAACTGGAAAAGTAAAGAACAAAGGTAATAATTACAGTCTTTTTATTGATAATAAAGAAATAAATTCCGATTTAGACGTTGCCACAGCTTTTGAAAAATTTTTCACAGACATTCCAGTTTCGACCACAGAGTCATTGAATTCGTCCCCCACTATTGCAGAATCATTATTGAAAGAAAATATTAACATTTGTAATACTGAGTTTAGATTTAGTTGTATCACCGATAGAGATATTGTTAAAACGTTCAATGCTCTTAGTGTAAAGAGAACCTCTGACCTTTGGGGTAATTCTGTACAAATAACCAAATCAATTATTAACGTAGTTGCATCAGATTTGGCCTTAATTTTCAATAAGTGCATTGAGTGTGGTGTATTTCCTGACTTAATGAAACACAGTAAGATCATTCCTTTGTTCAAGGCGGGTAGCACGTCCGATCCTACAAATTATAAACCCATTTCGGTGTTACCTACTTTAAGTAAAATTTTTGAAAAAATTATACTGGATCAGTTACAAACTCACTTTAGCGCAAACAAAATTCTACACAAGAAACAGTTTGGCTTCAGAAGAGGACGCTCGACAAGTGACGCTGGTGTTGAACTATTGGAAAATATATTTAGTGCCTGGGAGGATAAACAGGATGCGCTGGGTGTTTTTTGTGACTTGTCCAAGGCATTCGATTGCGTTTCTCATGAAACATTGATCAGGAAATTGCATCACTATGGAATAAGGAATACTGCTTTGGATCTTCTTATCTCTTATTTGGGTAATAGGACCCAAAGAGTGGAAGTTAATGGACAGAGGTCCCTCGGGTCTCTGGTCACTATGGGGGATCCGCAGGGCTCAATTCTCGGCCCATTTTTGTTTCTCCTTTATATAAATGACCTACCTAATCTGATAAAAGATAATCAGGAGATAGTGCTATTTGCGGATGACACCTCACTTTTATTTAGACTAAAACGACAGCAATTAGTTACTGACGATGTGAATAACACTCTCTCCAAGGTAGTGAACTGGTTCAACGTTAATAACTTGCTCTTAAACGAGAAAAAAACTAAATGTATCGATTTTTTACACCTAATGTTAAGCAGGTAAAAACTAATGTTCTGATAAATGGAAAGGAGTTGGATCTTGTGGACACCACTAAGTTTTTGGGTATAACTCTAGATTCTAAATTGCAGTGGGGCCCACACATTGATGGCTTGTCGAATAGACTCAGTTCTGCAGCATACGCGGTTTATAAAATTCGCCAATTAACTGATGTAGACACCGCAAGACTGGTGTATTTTAGCTATTTTCATAGTGTAATGTCATACGGTATTTTGTTGTGGGGAAATGCTGCTGACATTCAAAGTATCTTTGTGTTGCAAAAGAGAGCTATTCGCGCAATTTATAATCTCAGTTATAGGCAGTCACTGAGGGATAAGTTTAAAGAAATTGGTATTATGACAGTCGCATCTCAATATGTATATGAAAATCTAGTGTATGTTAAGAAAAATATACATTCATTCACAAAGTTTAGCGACATTCATAATATAAACACTAGAAATAAAGATAAACTCGTGTTGCCAACGACTAGACTACAAAAAGTAAGCAAGTCTTTTCGATGTCAGGGTGTGAGATTCTACAATAAGATTCCAAGCAAATTTCATGAATTAAGAATTAACAAATTTAAGTCCTTGGTTAAACAGAAACTGTGTGATAAAGCTTACTACACAGTTACTGATTTTTTAAATGATAAATTTGCTTGGGAGTGATGCTGCTCGCTCCCACAAGTGATGAACATTTAAATTTTGTTCTAATTTGTATTTCATTTATTCTAATTTGTTTAGTTTTTCGTTGAAATTGAATTGTATAGTACTTTTTATTTTTTTTTTATTTTTTTTTTGTGTAAGTTTGTAAATGTGAGTATAGTGTAGGCTTGTAATGTTAGTTTATATTTTAGTAATTTTCTGGTGGTTTTGAGTGTTTCCACGGCCTACTCAAGTGTCCTGCTGGCGGCAGTGTCGTGTTCCGGGTTGTGGATCCTGACTACATCGGTTAGGCTACACGATGGCTGGGGCCCGTGTGCCGTCTGTATGGACAGGTCGACTCAAAACTATGGTTCTTTCTTCAAAAGGCCAACCCAGACCCTTTACTGCACTCACATAGTTCTCTTTAATATTGTACACGGACTTAAAAAAAAAAAGAAAAAAAGACACCTCTGTGGTTTGTTTCGGCGTTTCTTCCCAGAGTGAGTCGTAGGAAATGCCGGCGCCTTCTAGCTATAAGTCCGACTTGTAAAAATGTCTGAAAAGATTTACTTACAGAAATAAATATCATTTATCATTAACTCCCGGGCAGGACGGGCAATCTGGGCAGACATCGTGCTTGAAGCGAAATAGGTAAGCTCGGAAGCACCCATGTCCCGAAATCATCTGCGTCAGGTAATAGTTCACCTCGCCGTGACTGCGATTCAGCCAGACATCTACTTGTGGAATAAGTCGGTACGTCCACCTGCCATTCGCTGAGGGATCCCAACTTGATTGCCAACGTCGTATACTATTGCGTCGTTCGTTCGTCTTAAGTTCTTCAGGGCTTAGCGTTATTATTAGTTTTCTACAGTAAAGGGTTTTTCGTTATTCGGCTAGCAGTCTGATTGGCAGCATCCCAGCAATAACGCACACTGCGTCGTCTGACACTGTGCGGAAAGCGCTCGCGACTCTCAAAGCACTCAGCCGATAGACCGGTGCAATCTTCCGTCTCGTTTCCTGTATATTAAGGGCATCAGCCCAAACAGGTATCCCATACGTTAGAACAGATGTTACTACGGACGCTAGTAATTCCCTCCTTTTTTGTTTCGGCCCACCTATGTTGGGCATCAGTCGCGATAAGGTCGCCCTTACCACCGACGCCTTGGTACCGACGTGCTGTACCTGATGCTTGAAGTTTAGTCGAGCATCGATCATCACTCCCAGATATCGAAGTGACGGCTCAGATTCGATTTCGTGTGCTCCAACTCGCAATGTGATGGTTTCCACCTGCTTCCTACTATATAATCAGTACTTTCTCGGTCCTATGTTCTGCTAGCTGCAGTCCGACTGTGTTCATCCAGTGCCCGATCTTCTCAGCGGTACTGTCAAAGGAGAAATTAATCTCTTCTAGATGTTTGGCGACGATCAGTACTGCTACGTCATCCGCATATAAATAAATAAACGACGAGGTCAATTGCGTCCAGGGTTGACCGACCCTTCCGGAAACCATATTGTCTATCGGCAAGAAGTGGTTCGACTGCTTTTTCAATTCTTCTATGTAGGATACATTCCAGCACTTTTCCAGCTGTGTCCAACATGCAGAGCGGACGATAGGAAGATGGTTCTTCTGGGGCTTTCTTTCCTTTAGGGAGGAGAACCAGCCTTTGTTGCTTCCACTTCACTTCCCTTTATCTACTTAATATTGTTGGTTGCTTCGCACAAGACATGTAAACGAATATTGCAAAAGATGATGATGATTCTACACTTAATGCTATTCCAACAGCGGATCTGTTACAACCATCAAAATAACAACTAATAGGTAAACATCTAAGATATGTTTTTAACCGTCTATTATTAACAAAGAAATGTATTTTTTTTTAAACAAATAGTTTTCTTCCAATTTAAAACATTTTTTTAATAAAATTAATAAATATTCGGACACCTTACACACAACGTCACCTAGCCCCGAACTACACAGAGCATGTATTTTGGGTACTAGTCAACTGATATAAATACATAAACACACTTTTTTTTATATAAAAATACATTCATATTGTACATGGAAAACATCCAAACTCGGAAACAAATATTTGCGGATCACACCAACAACAAACACAACACATCGGGTTCAATCACGGGCACCACCCGGGAATCGAACCACTGCGCCACCGTGACATTACTTTAGGTAATTTAACGATTGTCAGTTACAAGTGCACTCATCATTATATTATTATGGTGTCAGGCTAAAGCTCATTTACATGTAAAATTTTATTGAATTTAATTATGTAACCCTTGAATAAAATCTTAATAAAATGCACTTTAAAGTTTAATATACAAGATTATTTACTCAAAATAGCTTCACCGTGATTATTTTCATTAAGAAAACAATGCAACATGATTACTTTCATAAATGTGTCAACTACTGGTTATTAATATATTAAATATTTGGTATATTTGATATATTAAAACAGAAATGGTGTCTCACCGTTGTGAGTACGCATATGTATTACAAAATAAATCTATTGTGAGATTTGTTGCTTGCATATTTCAAATAGCATGGTTTCTCAGCGGTTTGTTTTAACCCTTTCCTAGCCAATATACCAAAAATAACGAAAAACATAGTTTTTATGATTTTATATGGATAAGGGGTAGTAAAGAATTGTAAATTATTTTTTTTAGATTTTTTTAGTATTTCTAGGTATTATTTCTATAACCTAGACTTATGAGTACCGTCAGGGACTTTGGGTCACAAAATAACTAATAAATTAGGAACATTAAGTACTTCTTTATGGCTCGAATTATAAAATAAAATTATAATAAAATGAAACATCGATTAAGATTAGCATCGTGGTATTCTACTAAACAATTCTTTTTTACATTTATGCACAAAAATATATTGCAGTGTGAACATTTTGAGTGAGGCTTTGACTGCACCCTTTTTCATGCTGTATACTTCACACCTTCCTATATTTGGCACAAATTTAGTCCAATGTAGCCGCGGTTTCCTAAATAAACGTTTAGAAGCCAGTTTTGTGCCTCTTAGATGGCCCAGGTCTAGGCACAGAGTATCTTGATAACCTTTTCTTTGATGTCCTTCATACACATCAACCGTAGAGCAATAGATCTCCAAAGTCTTTTACAGGTATCATTTCCATTGAGTCCATGAATAACATAATTATGCATTTACAAATGTTGTATCAAGAATATCCCAAAACAACCTGTGAAACCATTTTGAGGACTTCCTGTCCACGTAGTACAGCGCCGATGAACAAAGATCTGTCCACGAAGGCCGATTGTTGTACCAGATTTATAAGTTTATTCCGATAAACGCCAGTAGTTCCCCTTTTTGCAAGTTCAGAATTTTATCTCTTTGTAATGCATATAAGTTACTTTGATACACAATATTAACCAGTACATCACTAATCAAGACTAAAAAATATCACTACCCTCTACACCAAAAATATCAGTTGGCGTAGTGCCATCAGCAAAATATTCGTCAACTACCCCCTTGTTCGCAGAATAATCTAGTAAATACGTTTCTACATCACTTTTCTTCCATTTAGGATTGGCTCAATAGTTTTTTTTAGATTGTGCATGTGTTGACGTAACAGTTTCCTCAGTCTGTAAATTATCTGGAACAGGTGTTGGGATAGCATATACAATTACATACTGATCTATTTCCGCGTTATGATTTTCTGCCTCCTGTCCTGTATTAGGCCCAGTTTGGCTTAGCAAATATTCTTCTAATATTGCCTCAAAATTTTCGTCAAAATCGCTAGTTGAGGGTAGTTGTACTTCGGGAATGTTTTCGTCGTCATAGAATTCCACATCAGAAGTTTCGGAACAATCTGGAAGATCTTCCATAAGTGAGTCTTCTATCAAAGCCGTATTCTTCGAAATATTCATTATAATTACCTGTAATATAAGATAAATAAATATCAAGATATATTCGGTCTAATTAAAAAAAAAAAAACATCCAAAGTCACTGACGGTACTAATAAGTCCTTGTACATTTTTATCGTTATTTTAGCACTAAAATTTTAAATTATAATCTAAAACCATATTAGATGTATAGTTGAAACTACAATCTAATAGAATAATATAAAAAAATAGCACTTACCCTAATTATTCTATTTTTAAATATTTTCTAAAACAAGAGCAATCCGCAGTTCCCCAATCCGAAACAGGTCGACACTTGAAAGTGTCACTTGCTGGCGGTAAATAGGCAAAATTTAAATAAATCACTGTGATTGGCTTGCTTAGTGGTCCCCGAAAGGATCGTCGGTATCAAATACGTAATGCGCGGTCATATTGTCGAAATAATGAACTAGGAATCACCCGGTACAAATTGGTACCGTCGGTTAGGAAAGGGTTAACATGCGTCATATTAAAGAATAATTTTTAGAATATTATTTCTTACATATTTCAGGATGATATGATTTCTAACCGCTATGAGTACGCATATGTCTTATTAAACTACTTTCGTGTAAGTATTGCTTCTTACATATTTCACAATAATACGGTTTCTAAGCGGCGTGTATAAACATGTGTGATGTTAAAGAAGACTTTTCAGAGAATTGTTTCTTACATATATGGCATTGATATGGTATATGACCGCTGTGTGTTCGCATATGCAATGTTAAATGACTCTTGAAAGATAATTGTTTCTTACATATATCACAATTATATGGTTTCTTACCAATTCGTGCAGTGTGTAGTGTACGCATATGGCGTGTTAGGTGTTCCTTTCGTAAGAATTGTTTCTTACATATATCACAATTATATGGTTTCTTCCCCATTAGTGCAGTGTGTGTACGCATATGTCTTGTTATGTCTCCCTTTTTTATGAATTGTTTCTTACATATATCACAATGAAATTGTTTCTCACCAGTGTGTATACGCATGTGTGTTGATAAAGTACTCTTTTGTGAGAATTGTTTCTTACATATATCACAATGATATGGTTTCTCACCAGTGTGTGTTCGCATGTGTGTTGTTAAATAACACTTGTATGAGAATTGTTTCTTACATATATCACAATGATATGGTTTCTCACCAGTGTGTGTTCGCATGTGTGTTGTTAAATAACACTTGTATGAGAATTGTTTCTTACATATATCACAATGATATGGTTTCTCACCAGTGTGTGTTCGCATGTGTGTTGTTAAATAACACTTGTATGAGAATTGTTTCTTACATATATCACAATGAAGTTGTTTCTCACCAGTGCGTATACGCATGTGTGCTGATAAACTACTCTTTTGTGAGAATTGTTTCTTAAATATATCACGATGATATGGTTTCTCACCAGTGTGTGTACGCATATGTCTAATGAAAATATCCTTTCTTATGAATTGTTTCTTACATATATGACAATAATATGGTTTCTCACCAGTGTGTATAAGCATGTGTGATATTAAAGAAAACTCTGAAGGTAATTGTTTCTTACATATTTCACAATGATGTGGTTTCTCAGCTTTGCACTCACGTAGGAGATCTTTCTTCCACACACCAGAGCATAAACGAACGTGTCTCTCTAACTCACACTTAGAACTGTAACATTGCAGACACGTGTCGCACGTATATTGTACACGATTGATGTGCGGTATACTTGTAGGTATCTCTTTATTGTCATCTGTTACGTATGCAGCAGTAACTTCGTGAAGTTTTTCAGAATTGTCCTGGATGAGTTCATGTTCATTTATCTTGCTGGTGGTTAACTCTTCAGAACTTTCTTGCACGGCTTGTGTAGGTTCCTTCGGTGTAGAGTCACCTAGATAACAAAAATGGCAATGACAATAATTTATTGACTAGAATAAAAAAAGGGTACATTATGACAATAATTATAACACAAAATTTTGTAGGGGTTTAGCTTGGGTTAACGCAAGGCATGTTAGGGATATAGAATTTCAGATCCTTTTATGGATATTGAATTATTTCGGATTATCCGATAGTTTCAGTAGGTAACGTATTCTAGATTTTTAACCTTTTGAACGCCAGAGCAACAACTCATCAACTTGCCCTCAACGCCAGACCACAAATTTGGCACAAAAACCTACGAAAAAAATAAGCATTCTAAAACTTTATCGATAACATGAATTATATTTTTATTTTCGTCTACAATTTCAAAATATATGTCCTTATAACATTAAATTTATTTCAACATTACACTTCTTTATTTATGTCCATGGCCTGATATTGTGACCATGGCCTGGATGGTATGCCATTTTTATGAATATTGCGCTTCTCAAATAGGGATGTAGCAACGTAATATCTCGCTTATCGAGTACAATATTATCTAATAATAAATAAAACACGTATTTTTAAATTTCTATAATTTCGTTGAAGGAGATATTTAAAAAAACACACGATTCAAATAGGTTAAGTATATAATCAACTTTAAAAAAATAGAAAAATTTAACAAAATGTAAAACAGTATGTATACGTTTATAGCTTTTAAATACTAGCTTCTATAAACCTGGCATAAAAAGTAACAAGTAGAACTTTGTAAAAGTTTTGAAATGTCTGTCACCTCACCTCACAAACACCTGTCACCTCACAACTTGCTTTGAAATTAGCATGTGGTAATTTCAAAGCAAGTTGTGACGGACAGTTCAAAACTTTTATTTATTTTATTTAAACCTCAGTAGTGTACGAAGCATTTTTTTTTTATTTATAATCAAGCCTGCCAAAGTGACTCTACTCTGCCTGATGGAAAGCATGAGTAGAATCCAGGAGTAGGGGTCACCATGCTTATTGTGAAGGTAGGCAACGTGGCATGGTGACCCATACCATGGCGGCCTCGTTAGATAATTCTGCATTATTCTCCCGGCCTTCGAAGGGCGGGAGAATGATGCAGAATGATTGGGCCTCCGGTCTCACACTCACCAACGAAATACGGCAGCAAGAATGCTGTCATTATTAGGATTATCTTCTGTGTGAGGGTAGTTGTGGCCGGGTCGAGCCGGCCCATTCGTGCTGAAATACTACCTCAGCATTTTTTAAGGCACTGCTTATATTTTGTATCAATAACTTAGAGTCCTCTTTCTTCTTTACAAAATAAATGTCTACTTTAATTATCATTTCACGAGCACGGCTGTTAATTACTTTCTTACTCATTTTAACAGTATAAGTAATAATAACAAAACTTAACTAAAAAATAAAACAGGTTAACGAAAACAAAACAATGAACAACACGTGGTAGCGGTACTCAATACGCGTAAGGTCTGACTCATGACTGACTTTGCGAACGGTACTGACAGTTCGACTACGTCACCAAGATGGACGCCAATCGGAATTTCAACGTTTTTATTATGATTATTATTTGCTCAAAATAATTCAAAACAAAAGCAGAAAACAGAAACTTATCTCTAAATCAAATTCGTCCAAAGATTCCGTTTCTGAAAATTCTTCGTTATCTGAAACTCCTTCTAATATGCGAAGAAGTTCTTTATTTATTTATATCACATATTTCTGCGCAACTTTCTGGGACATTGTTTAAAAGGTAGCAACACTTCAATGACTCACACGTATTTAAAAAAGTAGCTTCACTTTAATTTTCTGAGTGCGTTATTTACCTTTTTTCTTAATCTGAGACCATATCATACACTTTTATTACAGATATCCAATTCAATAGTGTAGAAATCTAATAACAAATATGATAACATACACACAGTATACAAAAAAAGGAATACAATACATATTACATGTATATCTACCACCAGATGATGGTGAGATGTACAACCAGAATGAAAGAACTAAAAGGCAAATTAAAATCTATACTATACATAAAACACAACACGAATAATAATATAAAGTAAAATCATAGACGAAAGATACTACGAGGGGAGGTCAAAAAGTTCGCGGAATGAAGGGGTTGGTGGGGGGTAGGGTAGGCGGCGGTTGAGTGTGGCCGCGGGTGGACGGGCGGCGTCGTTGTGTGCCGGACCCGGCTAAGAGAGGGACGTCGAACCGAGACGTTGCCCGCATCAGGAGAGGGCAGGCGCTGGGGGAGGCCAGAAGGAGATCTGACCCAGGACTTCTCCTCCTCCTAAACGGAGAAGCGCGGAGAGGTTCTGTGTTGTTTTTAGTCGGTTCAAGTCCGACACACCACCTCGCCGTAACCCCTGATACTATGTGGCCGACGGTCCATGATGATTTTCCACACATAAAAAAAGGGGTAGGTTTGCTCTTCCAGGTTGTCACTAGTTAAGCATCTCATTAACAGTATATATACCTAGTTTGAACCAAATCGATTTATTAACCTTTGAGTTATCGACCTACAAACAACTAAATCGGGAAGTAATCAGCCAGTATGGAGAAAATTGAACACAGCGCCATTAGTTAGTTGTTAGTGGTTTACAGGGACTCTGACCCTGGTGAAACCATGATCTACAAGTGGCATGGTCTTTTCAAACCGGGAGAATAATGCAGAATTATCTAACGAGGCCGCCATGGTATGGGTCACCATGCTACATTGCCTACCCTCACAATGAGCATGATGGCTCCTACTCCTGGATACTACTCATGCTTTCCATCAGGCAGAGTAGAATCACTTTGGTAGGCTTAAATATAAAAAAATATATTCCAATGACGGTCATACATTCCGTAAAGGTACAAATTACGCCTTAAAATTCGTTAGTTGCTTTTTTAACCGACTTCGAAAAGGAGGAGGCTCTTACTTCGATTGTATTATTTTTTGTCGACTGCTTAATAATTATTAGACACTAGAGAAAACTAAAGTATAAAAACCAATTAAGGGGCCCCCGGAGGCTGAATTGTCCATACAAACGGTATACCAAGATTATTTGCAGTATAAACATATTTCCACGATGAAATGTTGACATTCGGACTTAGACTGTATTTATTTAGGTTATAACGTCTTTATTTTTAAAAATAAACTAATCTAGAATAAAATATAATCAAATTAAATTTTACATATTTTACATTGTAAATGTCATGTTTTCATTTTGTTAGTTTCTGTCTTAAAAACAAAAATATTTCTAATATTGTTTCATCAATAACATATCTCATAATATTATGCTACTACTTACACAAAATAAATCGAAAAAATATTGAGTTTTCATTCATGATTTTCGATAGTACAAAACACATCCATATTTTCACAAATTTCAAGCAATTAGTAGTGCTACTGCTATCGCATCAAAAAATATTTCCATGTGTGTGTGATTCGTGTCAGTCAAATAATGATAGCCGAACCTTCTACGAGAGAGTCCGAATTACTACGAATGAATGTCAATCCACATACACACATACAGCGGTGCACTCGTATCTACGTTGTGTTTTGTCAAACAGAGACAGCAATATTTTACAAACAAATTTCAACTTGCAGTTTCGAGTGTCGTACGCCGGCCTCTTAAGATCACATATTGTTGTGGTGGTTTATACAAATAAAATTAGACCTTAATGACAATTATCTAAAAAAGTGATGCTGAATCATGAATACATGTTTAAAAAATAAATATTGTGCAAGTTCACGAGGTCGAGATCAGCTTGCACCAATACTTGCAATAAAATTCCCAGATGTAGTATTTTTACTTTAACTGCCCGCCTTGTTGGTCTAGTGGTTCGCGTATGCGGCTGCTGATCAAGAGGTATCGGGTTCGATTCCCGGGTCGGACCAAATGTTTGTGTGATCTGCAATTATTTGTTTCGCAGTTTAGGTGTTTTCTATATATAATGTGAATGTATTTATAAATAAAAAGTATGTTCATATATTTATATCAGTTGTCTAGTACCCATAATACAAGCTTTGCTTAGTTTGGGACTAGATGACGTTGTATGTAAGATGTTCGAAATATTAAGTACTAGCTTTTGCCCGCGGCTCCGCCCACGAGTGTGTCGATTTTTGCGGTAAAAAGTAGCCTATGTCCTTTCCCGATATCCCCCATATATCTATATATATATATATATATCTATACCAAAATTCATTAAAATCGGTTCAGCGGTTTAGGCGTGAAAACGTAACAGACAGACAGACAGAGTTACTTTCGCATTTATAATATTACTAGCTTTCCGCCCGCGGCTTCGCCCGCGTGGAATTCGTATATATCGTGCGCGGCGCAACACGGTAAGGGTAGATTATACAATCTTACATGATTTTATGTTTGATAATAAGGAACTTAGACACAACTTTCGTCCCCTATTTCAAACCCTTCTTTCTACCTTTATTTTCACGTTAAAAAGTATCCTATGTCCTTTCCCAAGTTCAGTTCTATCTTCATACCAAATTTCATCAAAATCGGTTCAGTGGCTTAGGCGTGAAAGCGTAACAGATAGACAGACAGACAGACAGACAGGCAGAGTTACTTTCGCATTTATAATATTAGTAGGGATTACACCATCGGAAAGTAGAGATTTCATCAAACAGAAAACACCCCAATTTTTAAAAAAAAGTAGATATTTTGACGGATGAATTTTCGATATTAAGTCAAAATCGGGTGAAAAAATAAATATTTCAAATCAAATAACTTACAGTGTATTCGGTACATAAAAAGGTAAGTTTTCACTAAATTTCGTTTAAAAATAATTTTACTTGTAAAAGATAAAAATAAAAAATCAAAAATTTATTTTTTTGAAAAAATAAATAAATTACAGTGTATTCGGGACATTAAAAGGTAAATTTTAACTAGACGTCGTTTAAAAATAATTATATTTGTAAAAGATAAAAATAAAAAACCAAAAACTTTGAATTTTTCACATATAATTTGAGGTTATGTGAAAAAAAGTGAAAATAAAAAATCGGCCAAGTGCGTGTCAGGCCACGTACAGGAAAGGGTTCCTCAGACACCCATAATGGTACGTGGATTAGAAATTGTATCCAATGGATAATTGTTATGTTTACGTATTAATGCGTTAATTTTGTATGACGTTTTCCAAGTAAGCACATTGTAGAAGTTAAGCCTCTATAACTCCTGAACTAACAAAGTCATCTAATTCGTTATAGTTTTCGTTTAAAGTTCATTATATGGACCACTATCACGAATTTTTCCAGATTTTTTGAGCGGGCGTTTAGGGGGGGACGCCCTGTTTTTACAAAAAAAGTGGCCTTTAAAGTGGAATTTCTCGCAAACGGATACCTAAATCAAAAAGTGGGTTTAAAGATCGTCTAAACAACCTTTTATTGTTTTTAAAAGACCTATATAATGATAACCCAGATGATGGGGTAGCTGCGAGAAAAAAAACATCCCCACTTTACGTGTAGGGGAGGTACCCTAAATAAAAATATTTTTCATAATTTTATTGTAGCGCTTTGTCGACGTTATTACAATACATATTCATGCAAAGTTTCATCTTTCTGGCACTTACCGTTTGGACGGTAAGGAGGACGGACGGACGGACGGACAGACGGACATGACGAATCGATAAGGGTTCGAAGTCATAAACTTCGGAACCCTAATAAATTGTAGATGTTTTGATTACCTACAACTTTGCCATTTAACTTTTTTCCATAGGACTTGTAGTTTTGCCGGAAATCAAGATAAACCGTTCTTTACCCTTTGTTTTATATATTTAGCCATCCAAAGTGACTCTACCCTGCCTGATGGAAAGCATGAGCAGAATGAAAGGGTCGGGGCTACCACACTTGCTGCGAATGCAGACAATAATGTATGGCGGCCCACACTATGGCGGCTTAGTGAGATGCTTTTTCACGCCCCGCTTAAAGACCCGAAAAACTCCCCACCCTACCCCCTCTCGACCTCAGATAGCCCGTAAATTATTTTTCATTTCATTTTTATAATATTCTCCTTCTTTTCCAATAGGTTTCACCCTACTATAATTTTATTTGTTTTCAAAAATTATCTACCCTGATCTACTGGTCTATATGTCATTGTCAAACTATCATTATGGTTGCCATGCAAGTGTGTTATGCCTAGCAACCTGTGAAGTTTTGACAGGAGATAAACAGTGATACATTTTGATACCTACGATTTATGTATTTTATAATCACTTAGCTTTGGCCTTTGTATCTCGATTATTGCAGTAAAAAGTAGCCTATGTCCTTTCCCAAGTTCAGTTCTATCTTCATACCTAATTACATCAAAATCGGTTCAGTGGTTTATGCGTGAAAGCGTAACAGACAGACAGACAGACAGAGTTACTTTCGCATTTATAATATTAGTATGGATATATTACACTATACACGGAGTTACACTATAAACTGTATTATTGATATATTTGTTGCTATGTAGATGCACATACACATAGCTATTGTATGTTAATATCAATTCGATTATAACGTATTATTAGTCGTATATATTAATGATTAGCTGCGCCCCGCGGTGTTACCCGCGTATCATTATGGTTGCTATGCAAGTGTGTTTTAATTTTTGACAAGAGATAAACAGTGATACATTTTTGACATCTACGATTTAATGTATTTTTATAATCACCTAGCTTTCGCCCGTTTATCTCGATTATTGAAGTAAAAAGTAGCCTATGTGTTATTCTGATATATAAGCTATATTACTGTAAAGTTTCATCCAAATCCGTTCAGTAGTTTTTGCGTGAAAGAGCAACAAGCATACATTCACGCATACATACTCACAAACTTTCTTTAATATTAAGTAGGATTATTAGTCGTTTATATTAATTATAGTAATCAATAGTAGTAGTATATATTATTATTAATGATCATATAAGTTACTTAAGTTGGTTTACTCTTATTAGAATATTGATGACACCGATGTTGTGATACAAAATTATCTATGTCAAGTTTTAATGTATGTTGCTTAAGTGGCAATAGCAATTTTAGTAAAGTGGTAACTAATATTTTGTCAATTTAACATATTTCATATTTATTTTGTAATAGGTATCTATAAGTCACTTTTATACTGTAAATCGAGCGACAAGGCCACAAATTATTAACTTTTTATTATGGGTAACACTGCACGTATGGCCAGTGGTTTAAGCGGTCGTCACGCCGCTTTCTACTTCACCAAGTGTCGTGGGTTCAAATCCTATGTGGGACTACACTTTGTTTCATTCCCAAATTGTCTGTCTGTCTGGGTGTTCTTTGTGCCCATTTCATGTATGATTTTAAAGATCCCCGCGACACAGTCCTAATGCGGGAGTTGTCTTAGTTTAGGGTTCCGAAGTTTATGACTCGGAACCCTTATAGATACGTCATGTCCGTCCGTCCGTCCATACCTATACGTAAAGTGGTTGATGTTTTATTTCTCGTGGCTACCCCATCGTATGGGGTATCATTAGATAGGTCTTTTAGAAACAATAACGGGTTTCTAAAACGATTTATTGATTTAGGTATCCGTTTGCGAGAAATTCTACTTTAAAGGCTTTAAACGGCTAGCTCAAAAAAGCTGGCAAAATTCGTGGTGGTGGTCGATATAATGAACTTTAAAGGAATACTATAACGGATTAGATGACTTTGTTAGTTCAGGAGTTATAGAGGCTTTCCTTGTAAAATGCGCTCACTTGGAAAACGTGATACAAAATTAAGGAATTAATACGTAAACATAACAATTATCTATTGGATACTATTTTAAATCCACGTAGCATTGTATATGACTACGGAACCCTATTCTATGCGTGGCCTTATAGGTAACTGAGGATCCCTTTCCTGTGCGGGGCCTGACACGTACTTGGCCGAATTTTTAAGTAACATCAGTCAGAATAGAGTCACTTTGGTTTGCTTCAATATATAAAAAAAATTATGTTTATTGCTCTTTCACGCAAAAGCTACTGACTGGATTTTGATGACACTTCACAATAAGTGCTTTAGTTATGTTTTTGTGTTCATATTTATCAATATAGTTAATTAGTACTTGTTATAGCGCGTGAAGATTGTATAAGGTGAAATAATACAAAATGTATTTACTGTATTTATAGATATTATGAATACTAAATTTTGTTTAAGTGTTAATTTTGCTAATTTTTTTCAAAAAGGGAGGTTAAAGTGTAGGGACACAAACATACATTACATTAGCAGTACATAGTGATTGTATCAATGTATGTGTACATCGATCGACATTTCAAAGTTCAAGCTCCATTTAGTTTAAAAGTAGATGGCATTGCGTGACAGATGGACAAAGAAAAATTCAATTATTATGATAAACGAACACGTTATACAACATACATACCTGTCCTGAGTTCGATCTTTTCCTCCTTTAAAGTGATTAGAAAATCGTCGTCTGAGTCTGCAGATTGTACGTTGGCAGAGACACTGCTTTCCTCAAGGACATCCTTATCAATATCTGTAAACAATATCATCGATCGTAAGCACTAATTCCTCAGCGCATGAGATGTCGAAAGAGAAAAAGTGCTTAAAAATATACAAGGCACTTCCTTAGACTCCGCTCTTAAATTATTACCTTCACTATCATATGGTTCATCTTTGACTTCACACTTCAGAGCCTTTACAGCATCATGGTCTGCATCCTTCCCCAGTACATGTTCTACGCTGAAGTGTACGGCATCGTGCATGGTGAGTCTCCTCTTATAGTGAATTGCTTGTAGTTGTTGTACTTCTTCGTACTGTCGGCAAGTTCAATTATTAACAAATTAAAAATTCTTTATAAGGAAGCAGAAATAATAAATCTGAATGCGGATGCCGTTTTTTTTCGCAAACAAATACGGATTTTTGATGGCTCACAGTCGCGTACGTAAATACGGGTGTATAAAATACTAGTGTATGAATTAAGGATTTAAAAGTGATAAATTAATCATCAACATTTTTACTAATGAAAGATACGCAGATATTTTGTATTAAATATTGTATTTTTAATAACTTCACTTACCTACTGGTGCTCATATTACTAAGTATATTACTATGCTCATAATACTAACATTACTCAAAATATCTCTCTATACGATAAATCATCGCAAACACACAAGTAATGATTTATTTACAAGAAAGAAATGAAGAACTACATCAAAAACGTCGGTTCTTGTCACCAATTTTTACGCACCCGTTGGTCATATTTAACGTTCATTGCTCATTTAACGCATGAACATTCGCATTGATTATTGCAAATGCGAATGCTGATGCCAATGTCCAAATCTATGCGGAAGTTCCGTATTTGCGGATACATATGCGAAAATTCGCAACATCCATAATATAAAGTACTGAAATTGCAAATGAACCTAGTGCGAATGAAAATAGTAGTGTGAACGATATTTTCGTTAAGGGGCGCGAGAAGAGTAGCGTTGAGATAAATTAAACCTATATTTTCCTGGACAAGTTTAATAATGACGTTTCCTTACAAGGCTGAAGAGAAAAGAGAAATTGCCACACAAATAAATACGTAAGCATTGTGAGAGAGCGAGACTTTATTGCACTGTGCCTTCAACCACAAGTTGGTGAAATCTGCTGCAGCACCATCAGATGATAAGTTTGATATCAGCTAGCTACTCGGTCGATTCCATTGGGTATCAGATGAGATAAGTTATCCTTTTTGATCTCTCCCAAGGTAGAAAGATAAAGATACGGACCAGTACGATAGTATGGATAGCTATATGGATAACTTGGTCTTGGTTCATTTAAAATATTTAAGAGTAATTACAAAAATAAATAGTTGTTAAGTTCTTATTGACCACATTCATCAATGGAGGTATTTGTTGTATTGAAAGTATTTTCATGTCTATAGTAAATATTCAAACCCTCTAGGAAATATAATTCTAATGTTTTCAGTAAAGAAACAACTAAAACCAACCTCATTACAGCTCAGCATTTGTGTGAACAGCTGCTCACTCCGGAGACAGCTCTTCCTCAACTCATAGCAGTTTTGGAGCCTGCCTCGACATATGTAGCAAGCATGTATAGGCCTGCCAGTACTTTCTACCTGTAAATAATTTAACTATTTGTGATTGAGGCCGGTTTCTGGATAGACTCACAAACGAATTTTGAAGCAGTAAGTCATAGCGAAAATCGATCAATGTGATGTGCAATAGTATCCATTGCTACACTTGCTAATTTCGAACTTAATATTATAAATGCGAAAGTAACTCTGTCTGTCTGTCTGTTACGTTTTCACACCTCAACCGCTGAACCGATTTTGATGAATTTTGGTATAGAGATATGTATATGGAACCTTGGGAATGGACATAGGTTACTTTTTACCGTGATAACCGACATACATGCGGGCGGAGCCGCGGGCAAAAGCTAGTTATATATATATTATGTTTGTTAAATATTAATAGTTTAATAAAATTTATAGCTTGACACAGAACAATATTGCACAAACTGAACAAAGAACATAGTGAGTTAAACTTATAAATGAGAGGAGTTTTAAGCTGAATATAATAAACACATTCCTGTATAATAAGAGCAATGCTTGGGTGTAGCTGTGAACTTAAAACTAATTTCAGGTGATCGGAGTTCAACGGATATTTGAGACACTAATACACACTTTGAGAAATTAGTACTCTGTTTAGTAGTTGAATATTAACACCGTGGGCTGTGGATTAGGTAAACTAAAATTGGGTTAACACAACGTTTTTTTCTCTCTTTCTCAATTTCTTTTTGTGTGTTATATTTCTAAAGAACATTAAAGACTTCTACACACAGTGACGAGAGTGAGAAATACTACAGCTACAGCACTCAGCAGGAGACTTAAACATTGTTTTTAAAAATACTTACCGGCATCAAGGCCAGAAACTCATACAATTTTTGTAGATGAATTTCGACAATCGAAAGCAGTTGAATATCGTCTTCTAAACATACTCGGCACATCAAAAGGTTTTCCATTATTAACTCTACTACAATCTATTTACGTATATATTTAATAACTTCTGTATTTATTCACTGTCTTTGCGTTCTAACTTCCTGTCAAGGTACTAGAACGAACTATACCTCAAGGCTCATAGTACATTTACTAATTACTACACGTTCATTTATTACACTGTCGCTTCTTGAATACAGTGCTGAGTGCACTAGTCTAGTGCAATGTACTAAAGTTAAGAACGAAACGAAGCGGCTCTTCGGCTGCTGTCGGCTCGATTCGTTCGTCACGACCTCACTCGACGCATTAGAGCGAGCGAGATGTGTATATGGGAGTTTAGTAAAGGGAATTGCAGCGTAGATAACAATTTATTTACAAGCTTTTGACGCTTGACGCAAATACAAAATGAGAGATGGAATTTTTTGCCGTTGATCATTTTGAAACATTTAAGTCTAGTTCTCTAGTTCATTTAGATTTTTTGATGCGTAAATATTTTGATTTTTAAATACGCCATTCTAATCGATTCACAATTTTTTTTTTCAAATCGGATATTATTTGTTTATAAATTTATATTAGAATGATAGTCCTAAGTATAATAATGATTTATTGAAAAAACTCACATTACAATACAAATACAATATTTCATAAACTTAAGGTTACATCTGGTTTGTCACAAGTTGGTAACTAACTGCATTGTTATTGAGCATTGATAACTTGCAGCAGGTTGACATTTCGATGCTTAAACTAGGCTCAAAGCCTGTACTATAAGCATCAGCCATCTCCCCCTGATAAAAAAATAGTAATAGAACATTAAAGGTTCGAGCACATTATGCCGGGCCGCAGCGTGCCGGGGCGGAGCGCAAAAATCCGCTCAAATCGCTTCAATACAAATTGTATGAAGTATCGCACACTGTGTCGGGCCACAGCGGCTCGCATTATTGCGACGCGGATTTGCGTCCGTGCGATGCGACCCGCCCCGCCCCGCTGCGCCCCGTCACAGTGTGCTATAGCAAGCGGATTGGTGTGCACGCGCGTACGTGTTTATTTATACACTCTACGTACACTCTACTCAAAATCCGTCAATGCGCTGCGACCCGGCCCGTCACAATGTGCTAAGTTAGCATTTTGCGTTGCGCTGCGGCCCGCCCCGACACGCTGCGGCCCGGCATAATGTGCTCGAACCTTAAAGGTTCGAGCTGCGCCCCGTCACAGTGTGCTATAGCAAGCGGATTGGTGTGCACGCGCGTACGTGTTTATTTACCGTACACTCTACTCAAAATCCGTCAATGCGCTGCGACCCGGCCCGTCACAATGTGCTAAGTTAGCATTTTGCGCTGCGCTGCGGCCCGCCCCGACACGCTGCGGCCCGGCATAATGTGCTCGAACCTTAAACAGTGTGTTTACTTATTGTGAGATATTCACGACTTAATCTTAGTTGCATTCCTCTGACTGGCAACAGTGCTTAGTTCAGTTTAACTGATAAATATACAAAAGAGTGACAATTTACTCCTAAACAATAAAAGTAGGTATGTAGTTTCAGTAGTGGGATGTGGTTGTATGACTAGTGTATGTATGTATGCATGTGTGTGCGTGCGTGCGTGCGTGCGTGCGTGCATGCGTGCGTGCGTGCGTGCGTGCGTGCGTGCGTGCGTGCGTGCGTGGCTCTAGCTATTGCTCTCCCATCATTATTTTCTAGCTCCTTTCTAGCTGTGTTATTTCAGCCCGCTTCCTTTCTATACTCCGGAGTTCCTGGAGCACTTTCCTCGCAAAACAACTAATCGCTAGCCAGGCTGCCTCCGAGGAAAGCATAGCTTCTATAAAGGTGTCTGGCTGTATTTTCTGCGCGAGGGCATCTTCTAAATCCTTGCGTGTCCCATTGAAACGAGGGCACGTGAAAAACACTTGCTCTCCGTCTTCATTGAGAGATATAGGTGGCAACCCCGCGGTAAACAGCTGTTCTGAATTGCTCCCGTCTATTTTTTACTTTAAATTAATTTAAAATATCATTTAAATACCAATTTCTCACTAAACAAATAAATTCTACTTGCCTAAATTCTATAAGAAGGGTTCATAATTATTATTTTGGTCAGTAGACATACATTTGTAAGTGACAGTTAGGTTACCGGCAAGTTACGAATAACATAAAAAAGTGTTGAAAATTGTGCTTGGGATTTATTGTCATCGCTTTACAGGTATCACTATTTGATTTATTTATTATTTTGATCAATACGCTTTATGTGAAAGTGTAGTTAATTTAATTCTTAGTACGCTCATACTGACACTACACAACTTACCCTCCACTGTGTGATATCAACTCTCCTTGGTGATAATTTATTAATAGTTAAGCGCCGAATACACGATCGGCAACGACTCTTTTTTTTTTTTTATTTCGTATATAAATGTGTTTACTGCTGCGGCCCACCACGCCTAAGCGCGCGGTGGCAGAATCTGCCCGCGGCACGCGCTCACGCGCCTGGTCGCGTGGCCAGTGTGTTTTTATTGTTAGTTTGCTCCGGACAAGTATTCTTGTCCAAACGACATCATCACGACGGACCTTTTAAAAATGTTTTATTTCTTTCTATCACGTAAATGTGCCATTTAATGTCTCTTTTGTACACTATTCTGTTCTAATATCGCTACGTTGAAAATATTACGTCATTCGCACACAGTCATGTCTCGACTCGTAATAAATTATTACAATTCAGTCTCCAGTACCGCGTTGAAGCGCTAACGCGCAGCATATATTTAATAGTATTTTAGTCGTGTTTGTGTTTAATTTCAATAAACTAAGTGATTATTACGTATATTTATAATATACATTTGTGTTTTGTGATGGAGTTGGCAGTTCAGAGTGAGTTTTTTTTGATTTATAACAAGTTTTGTCGGCGTAGAGAATTTTGGGGGTTTTAAAAGTCTATTTAATCAATTCCATATTTTTCTGTATTTTACAAACCTACCAAGGAAATCGTAATACAATATCGTACAACATGAGCATAGCTATAATATAATAATAATATTTCTTATTTACGTGAAAGCGTATGCTTCTAATAAATTAATAAATATGCATAGAAAAATATTCACCGTTTGAAAATGTTTCGTGATATTCCCTATGCCTGTAATTTTATATTTTTGTACTATGGAGTTTGTTTTTTTTATTTCATTACGAGTAGATAGGTCCATTCCACCGTAAAAGTAATAAAATATGCATTCTATCGATTTACTTTATAAAATAATTAATCTCAAAATACACATAGTGATTTTTTCAACCATAGTGAAAGTTTGCCGACTTATATCAAAAATCACGAACTAAATGTCAACAAACCGTCGGTGCTACGTCATAGCCCCGTTCTTAAACAATACAAATAATATTATTCGTACCTACAGTTCTCAATATTGAGGCCACAAAAAATTAATACCTAAGTTCACTCGGCGAAACTCGCGGCGACGGCCGATGATGTCACGTGACCTGTGGCAATTAGCGGGAATTCGCGTTTTTGACAGGTCAATTAAGCGGATAAGCCTATTTCACAGTTAGGCCTATTACTCCTGAAATAAAAAAGTTATCAAAACCGCTATAAGTAGTTTTCCTTGAAAATTCAGTATATGGACTACTATCATGAATTTTTCTATGTTTTTTTGAGCCAGCCGTTTTGGCTTTTAGATCCCTCTAAAAGCCAAAACGGCTGGCTCAAAAAAAGGCGGGTTGGCTTTTAGAGTTTTGATTAAGTGATTTTCGATCTTTTAAGTTTAGTGAAAAATTTATGTAAAATATTATGTGGCACAAATCACAATTCAGCAGATGATCATGTCATTCTTATATTGTTTATTATTCTTTTTTCTTTTATTGCATAACTAATATTATATTTTAATGATGCCAGATTAAAATTGCATGGTGTAATAATTAATACTTTTTGTAGATCGAATTGACAATAGAGTAGAATATTGAAAATGTCTAAATAAAAACTAGATTATTTTAATAAAATTTAACTTTCTAGCACTAACCGGTTAGCGCTAGAAAGATGAAACTTTGCATGAATATGATGTTACTATCACGCCGACAAAGTCACGCAGAAAAATATTTTTATTTGGGGTACCTCCCCTACTCGTAAAGTGGGGATGTTTTTTTTCCTCACGTCTACCCCATCCTGTAGGGTGTTAGATTAGATAGTTCTTTGAAAAATATTGAGGGGTTGGTAAGACGATTTTTTTATTTGAGATCTACAACTAAGCTTCCCGACTGTGATGCTATAGTAACAACCGGAACCGACTGCTAAACGTGACCTCCGAATCACGGAGAGGATCATGGTAACATGCCACTAACGGTCACCCATCCAGGTGCTAACCGCACTGGCGTTGCTTACCCTCGTTGATTGTTTCTAATCACCTAGGGCAACTTGGCTATGAGCGCCTAATGTATACAATCTACCCATTATATTGATCATAGTATAAAGATGTTAGTATAATTCTCTTTCTTACTTTCCAAAAGGGCCTCCTAATTCTTGTGTGCCCAGGGCCTCCCGAATAGGTTAAGACGGCCTTGCTTATACTATTTTATCCTACTACTTATATATCAGAATAGCACATAGCCGAAAATACGCGGGCAATACCGCGGGGCGCAGCTAGTAACGTAAAGTAGGTAGTAATAAAAGTTACAGTGTTAGTTCTTGAGTTATAGTGTTAGTTCTTGAGTTATAGATCATATAGATGCCTGACTTGTTATTTGAGCTTAATTGGTAAATTTCGTACAAAATAAGAAGTAAACATAATAATTATCTGTTGAACACGCGAACATTGCGTATTCATTGCAACACACGATGACGGGACGTGCTAAGTGCGCCCGCGACTCCTGCCCAGCGCACACTGAGGCGCTCGCGTTGGTCGACAGCGTTCCACACGATCGCACACGCACACAGACGCAGCCTGTCGCGAGATGCGCGGCCGAACAACCAACGAACCAACCTAGCCGGCGGCTCCGCCCACTATTGATCGTACAAACGAATTCTACACGATCCATTTCCAATCAAGATCAGGGTGGTAGGACATTGATTCCGCTTCTACACGATCCTTTTTCGATCAAGGTCAGGGTGGTTGGAAATTGGTTTCAACCGTGTAGAAGCCCTTTTAGCCTTTCTTAAAGCAGTAGGTACATCATGGTTCAGACACGTAATACCTTGGCTCGTCAATTGGAGTCCAAGCTTCAACTGACTTTGAGCGAACTGAAGGTAACTAAGGAGAGGTGTGATCAACTCATTGGGGAAAGGGATGACAATGAAAGGGAACTCCTTGAAATATTGAACGAGAATGAGAAACTTAAAAAAGAAATGTCTCTGTTGCATAACCATTATACAGCTTCTGTTAATGCCCGGAACAAGCTCCAACTCCTTGTGGACAGCTTTGACACATGTAGGGATGAGTATGAGCAGGCACTGAAAAGGATTAGGAAGCTGGAATGCCAACTACAAAAAGCAGAGGAAAAAATTTCAAGAAACGACACTCTTCACCACAACAGCCTAGTAGCTTCTAACCAAAGTCTGTTCGAGGAGTTGGTTGCCCCGGGGTTGGATCGGGCTTTAGTTGACAGTCTCCATCCAGCTATGGTAATAGATCTCACAGCTGACGATGATACTACTTGTTCTTATAAACCTAAAAAAATTCTTAAATGCAGCTTGAAAAAATTAAAAAAGTACATTAAAATTAAAAAGATTATTACCAAAACAAAAAAAATGATACACAAACATAAATTTTTTATTAATAGTATGTCACTAAATAGGCAGAGAATACATTTAATTGATCAGGTGACTATGTACTCCACAGAACTAGACAACATGTCGAGTCAATATATAAAAGATACAAGAGAATTACAAAATGAGATAGACCGTCTTGCAGAAAAACTTAGTAACATTAATTATAGGTATGAAATATCTCAAAAGCAGAGCAAGGAGCAGGTGCTGGCTATTGGCAGGTTGGTTAATGCCTGTAATTGTAATGAGTCAATGTATTCTCTAGACAGCCCCAGGACAGCGCTAGCTCCTTCCTCGCTGACACCACAACCTAACACAACTTTTGTATCTGACAACAAGGATTCCCCTATAAAAACTAACAAATTATACAAAAATTATAACATAGCAATGTTTAGTGATGAAATTGGAAAGGGCTTGGGTCCCATAATGTTAAATACACACTTGGGACATTCATTCAGCAATTATTGTATGCCTCACTCATCTTTTAATGTTATAATGGAAAAAGTTTTAAATTCCAAATCAAGCTTCAATGTAAATACATCATTAGTCATTTTTGTTGGTAACAGGGGAAATGTAAACAAGAAGAAATTCTTAGAGTATTTTGAATCATTATTACAGTTAGATGTAAATAAAATAGTATTGTTTACACTTCCTTTTATTAAAGGGTTGTCACAGGAGGAAAGAAATGTTAGACATAATCTAAATACATATAATGATGCACAATTTAACTTGCCAAATAAATGGGACATATTGTAATAAATTTCATCTCATTGACACTAACAAGCTTGTTAGTAATAATATTTCATTGACAAAAGGTAGACATTACCTTTCCAATTATTATAAGAGACAGATAGCAGTTTCGCTATCATATTATTTTTCTATTACAGCCAAGAACTTGGCTAAAACTGTTGCTTCTATTGAGCAAATTGACACCCATAGTGACTTTGCCAATTCGTTGGCAGATAATTCTTTTGACATTTATACAAATTTAAATGACATATCCAATAAGTTACCTGATAATGTAATTGACATTTCAAATAATTTAAATTTATTGATAAGACAATAGAGACTGCCTCTTGCACTATTAATTTGAACACTAGTGGAAAGTTCAATCATTGTAAATTAATTAAAAATAATAAGATAAATACTAAATGTAATATAATAGAGGCAACCTCTAGCTTATATATACCATATAGAATGGTATCAGAAACACCTAAAAGGAACACTTTTACTCTGGTGCATCAAAATATTCAAGGAATGTCTAGTAAGCACCTAGAGATTGAATTGTTCATGAGCTGTGACAAAATTGATATTTTTTGTGTTACAGAACACTGGCTAAAAAGTCATCAGCTCATGTTCAATTTCAGTAATCACATATTAGGTAGTTCGTTCTGCAGGGAGCATGCTGTACATGGCGGTTCATTGATTTTGCTCAGAAAGGATTTTAGTTTTAAGAACCGCACTGATATTGTGGGCTTCTCTGTTGAACGGACAATAGAGATAGCATGTGTGGAGTTAGAGCAACTTATTGTATTGAGTGTATACAGGCCTCCATCCTCATCGTATGTTAGTTTTGAAAAAACTTTGAATGAAGTCTTGCAGAAAGTATGTAAATCAAACAAAAATGTAGTTGTGTGTGGTGATTTTAATGTAAACATATTGGAAGATACATCCTTGAGTTCAAGGTTTAAAAACCTATTTAGATCATACAACCTTGATAACATCTTTCTGGAGCCTACCAGGATCACTGCCACCACAGCCAGGTGTTTAGATAATATATTTACTGACCTATTGCCACACACTAAAGGAATAATAAATAAACTACATTCTGATCACTGTGGACAGATGTGTGCGTTTGATATAAAAAATAAAATAGTGGTAACACGAGATATTACTGTGGTACCTAAAACTGTAACTCGTATGGAAAATTTTAAAAATAAACTGTTTAGTAAACTGCCGAGCTTGGGTTATAATGATGATCCTAATCAATTATATAATGCTTTTTTTAACATGTATTGTTCAGAATTTGAGTCAACTTTTACTCCTAAGAAGTTATCAGTTAGGGGTACTACAACCTTCAGTGAATGGGCCACGGTTGGAATATTTAAAAGTAGAACACGGCTTTATGAGCTTTATGAAGAACGAAATTATAACACTAGTGTAGAATTTCGAGAATATGTTGAACAATATTCCAATTTATTTAAAAAAATATGTCATCTCGCAAAGGTTAATTACTTAAAATCTAAAATTAGTAATAGTTCAAATAAAATTAGAATGACATGGGAAATAATTAATGCCGAAACTGGAAAAGTAAAGAACAAAGGTAATAATTACAGTCTTTTTATTGATAATAAAGAAATAAATTCCGATTTAGACGTTGCCACAGCTTTTGAAAAATTTTTCACAGACATTCCAGTTTCGACCACAGAGTCATTGAATTCGTCCCCCACTATTGCAGAATCATTATTGAAAGAAAATATTAACATTTGTAATACTGAGTTTAGATTTAGTTGTATCACCGATAGAGATATTGTTAAAACGTTCAATGCTCTTAGTGTAAAGAGAACCTCTGACCTTTGGGGTAATTCTGTACAAATAACCAAATCAATTATTAACGTAGTTGCATCAGATTTGGCCTTAATTTTCAATAAGTGCATTGAGTGTGGTGTATTTCCTGACTTAATGAAACACAGTAAGATCATTCCTTTGTTCAAGGCGGGTAGCACGTCCGATCCTACAAATTATAGACCCATTTCGGTGTTACCTACTTTAAGTAAAATTTTTGAAAAAATTATACTGGATCAGTTACAAACTCACTTTAGCGCAAACAAAATTCTACACAAGAAACAGTTTGGCTTCAGAAGAGGACGCTCGACAAGTGACGCTGGTGTTGAACTATTGGAAAATATATTTAGTGCCTGGGAGGATAAACAGGATGCGCTGGGTGTTTTTTGTGACTTGTCCAAGGCATTCGATTGCGTTTCTCATGAAACATTGATCAGGAAATTGCATCACTATGGAATAAGGAATACTGCTTTGGATCTTCTTATCTCTTATTTGGGTAATAGGACCCAAAGAGTGGAAGTTAATGGACAGAGGTCCCTCGGGTCTCTGGTCACTATGGGGGTTCCGCAGGGCTCAATTCTCGGCCCATTTTTGTTTCTCCTTTATATAAATGACCTACCTAATCTGATAAAAGATAATCAGGAGATAGTGCTATTTGCGGATGACACCTCACTTTTATTTAGACTAAAACGACAGCAATTAGTTACTGACGATGTGAATAACACTCTCTCCAAGGTAGTGAACTGGTTCAACGTTAATAACTTGCTCTTAAACGAGAAAAAAACTAAATGTATCGATTTTTTACACCTAATGTTAAGCAGGTAAAAACTAATGTTCTGATAAATGGAAAGGAGTTGGATCTTGTGGACACCACTAAGTTTTTGGGTATAACTCTAGATTCTAAATTGCAGTGGGGCCCACACATTGATGGCTTGTCGAATAGACTCAGTTCTGCAGCATACGCGGTTTATAAAATTCGCCAATTAACTGATGTAGACACCGCAAGACTGGTGTATTTTAGCTATTTTCATAGTGTAATGTCATACGGTATTTTGTTGTGGGGAAATGCTGCTGACATTCAAAGTATCTTTGTGTTGCAAAAGAGAGCTATTCGCGCAATTTATAATCTCAGTTATAGGCAGTCACTGAGGGATAAGTTTAAAGAAATTGGTATTATGACAGTCGCATCTCAATATGTATATGAAAATCTAGTGTTTGTTAAGAAAAATATACATTCATTCACAAAGTTTAGCGACATTCATAATATAAACACTAGAAATAAAGATAAACTCGTGTTGCCAACGACTAGACTACAAAAAGTAAGCAAGTCTTTTCGATGTCAGGGTGTGAGATTCTACAATAAGATTCCAAGCAAATTTCATGAATTAAGTATTAACAAATTTAAGTCCTTGGTTAAACAGAAACTGTGTGATAAAGCTTACTACACAGTTACTGATTTTTTAAATGATAAATTTGCTTGGGAGTGATGCTGCTCGCTCCCACAAGTGATGAACATTTAAATTTTGTTCTAATTTGTATTTCATTTATTCTAATTTGTTTAGTTTTTCGTTGAAATTGAATTGTATAGTACTTTTTATTTTTTTTTTATTTTTTTTTGTGTAAGTTTGTAAATGTGAGTATAGTGTAGGCTTGTAATGTTAGTTTATATTTTAGTAATTTTCTGGTGGTTTTGAGTGTTTCCACGGCCTACTCAAGTGTCCTGCTGGCGGCAGTGTCGTGTTCCGGGTTGTGGATCCTGACTACATCGGTTAGGCTACACGATGGCTGGGGCCCGTGTGCCGTCTGTATGGACAGGTCGACTCAAAACTATGGTTCTTTCTTCAAAAGGCCAACCCAGACCCTTTACTGCACTCACATAGTTCTCTTTAATATTGTACACGGACTTAAAAAAAAAAAGAAAAAAAGACACCTCTGTGGTTTGTTTCGGCGTTTCTTCCCAGAGTGAGTCGTAGGAAATGCCGGCGCCTTCTAGCTATAAGTCCGACTTGTAAAAATGTCTGAAAAGATTTACTTACAGAAATAAATATCATTTATCATTAACTCCCGGGCAGGACGGGCAATCTGGGCAGACATCGTGCTTGAAGCGAAATAGGTAAGCTCGGAAGCACCCATGTCCCGAAATCATCTGCGTCAGGTAATAGTTCACCTCGCCGTGACTGCGATTCAGCCAGACATCTACTTGTGGAATAAGTCGGTACGTCCACCTGCCATTCGCTGAGGGATCCCAACTTGATTGCCAACGTCGTATACTATTGCGTCGTTCGTTCGTCTTAAGTTCTTCAGGGCTTAGCGTTATTATTAGTTTTCTACAGTAAAGGGTTTTTCGTTATTCGGCTAGCAGTCTGATTGGCAGCATCCCAGCAATAACGCACACTGCGTCGTCTGACACTGTGCGGAAAGCGCTCGCGACTCTCAAAGCACTCAGCCGATAGACCGGTGCAATCTTCCGTCTCGTTTCCTGTATATTAAGGGCATCAGCCCAAACAGGTATCCCATACGTTAGAACAGATGTTACTACGGACGCTAGTAATTCCCTCCTTTTTTGTTTCGGCCCACCTATGTTGGGCATCAGTCGCAATAAGGTCGCCCTTACCACCGACGCCTTGGTACCGACGTGCTGTACCTGATGCTTGAAGTTTAGTCGAGCATCGATCATCACTCCCAGATATCGAAGTGACGGCTCAGATTCGATTTCGTGTGCTCCAACTCGCAATGTGATGGTTTCCACCTGCTTCCTACTATATAATCAGTACTTCCTCGGTCCTATGTTCTGCTAGCTGCAGTCCGACTGTGTTCATCCAGTGCCCGATCTTCTCAGCGGTAGTGTCAAAGGAGAAATTAATCTCTTCTAGATGTTTGGCGACGATCAGTACTGCTACGTCATCCGCATATAAATAAATAAACGACGAGGTCAATTGCGTCCAGGGTTGACCGACCCTTCCGGAAACCATATTGTCTATCGGCAAGAAGTGGTTCGACTGCTTTTTCAATTCTTCTATGTAGGATACATTCCAGCACTTTTCCAGCTGTGTCCAACATGCAGAGCGGACGATAGGAAGATGGTTCTTCTGGGGCTTTCTTTCCTTTAGGGAGGAGAACCAGCCTTTGTTGCTTCCACTTCACTTCCCTTTATCTACTTAATATTGTTGGTTGCTTCGCACAAGACATGTAAACGAATATTGCAAAAGATGATGATGATTCTACACTTAATGCTATTCCAACAGCGGATCTGTTACAACCATCAAAATAACAACTAATAGGTAAACATCTAAGATATGTTTTTAACCGTCTATTATTAACAAAGAAATGTATTTTTTTTTAAACAAATAGTTTTCTTCCAATTTAAAACATTTTTTTAATAAAATTAATAAATATTCGGACACCTTACACACAACGTCACCTAGCCCCGAACTACACAGAGCATGTATTTTGGGTACTAGTCAACTGATATAAATACATAAACACACTTTTTTTTATATAAAAATACATTCATATTGTACATGGAAAACATCCAAACTCGGAAACAAATATTTGCGGATCACACCAACAACAAACACAACACATCGGGTTCAATCACGGGCACCACCCGGGAATCGAACCACTGCGCCACCGTGACATTACTTTAGGTAATTTAACGATTGTCAGTTACAAGTGCACTCATCATTATATTATTATGGTGTCAGGCTAAAGCTCATTTACATGTAAAATTTTATTGAATTTAATTATGTAACCCTTGAATAAAATCTTAATAAAATGCACTTTAAAGTTTAATATACAAGATTATTTACTCAAAATAGCTTCACCGTGATTATTTTCATTAAGAAAACAATGCAACATGATTACTTTCATAAATGTGTCAACTACTGGTTATTAATATATTAAATATTTGGTATATTTGATATATTAAAACAGAAATGGTGTCTCACCGTTGTGAGTACGCATATGTATTACAAAATAAATCTATTGTGAGATTTGTTGCTTGCATATTTCAAATAGCATGGTTTCTCAGCGGTGTGTTTTAACATGCGTCATATTAAAGAATACTTTTTAGAATATTATTTCTTACATATTTCAGGATGATATGATTTCTAACCGCTATGAGTACGCATATGTCTTATTAAACTACTTTCGTGTAAGTATTGCTTCTTACATATTTCACAATAATACGGTTTCTAAGCGGCGTGTATAAACATGTGTGATGTTAAAGAAGACTTTTCAGAGAATTGTTTCTTACATAAATGGCATTGATATGGTATATGACCGCTGTGTGTTCGCATATGCAATGTTAAATGACTCTTGAAAGATAATTGTTTCTTACATATATCACAATTATATGGTTTCTTACCAATTCGTGCAGTGTGTAGTGTACGCATATGGCCTGTTAGGTGTTCCTTTCGTAAGAATTGTTTCTTACATATATCACAATGATATGGTTTCTCACCAGTGTGTGTACGCATATGTCTTGTTAAGTGTCCTTTTCGTAAGAATTGTTTCTTACATATATCACAATGAAATTGTTTCTCACCAGTGTGTATACGCATGTGTGTTGATAAAGTACTCTTTTGTGAGAATTGTTTCTTACATATATCACAATGAAATGGTTTCTCACCAGTGTGTATACGCATGTGTACTGATAAAGTACTCTTTTGTGACAATTGTTTCTTACATATATCACAATGAAATGGTTTCTCACCAGTGTGTGTTCGCATGTGTGTTGTTAAATAACTCTTGTATGAGAATTGTTTCTTACATATATCACAATGATATGGTTTCTCACCAGTGTGTGTTCGCATGTGTGTTGTTAAATAACTCTTGTATGAGAATAGTTTCTTACATATATCACAATGAAGTGGTTTCTCAGCGGTGCACTCACGTAAGAGATCTTTCTTCCACACACCGGAGCATAAACGAACGTGTCTCTCTAACTGACACTTAGAACTGTAACATTGCAGACACGTGTCGCACGTATATTGTACACGATTGATGTGCGGTATACTTGTAGGTATCTCATTATTGTCATCTGTTACGTATGCAGCAGTAACTTCGTGAAGTTTTTCAGAATTGTCCTGGATGAGTTCATGTTCATTTATGTTGCTGGTGGTTAACTCTTCAGAACTTTCTTGCACGGCTTGTGTAGGTTCCTTCGGTGTAGAGTCACCTAGATAACAAAAATGGCAATGACAATAATTATATTGACTAGAATAAAAAAAGGGTAAATATGACATTAATTATTACAAACATTTTTGTAAGGGTTTAGCTTGGGTTAACGCAAGGCATGTTAGGGATGTAGAATTTCAGATCCTTTTATGGATATTGAATTATTTTGGATTATCCGATAGTTTCAGCAGGTAACGAATTCTAGATTTTTAACCTTTTGAACGCCAGAGCAACTCAACTTGCCCTCAACGCCAGACCACAAATTTAGCGCAAATACCTACGAAAAAAATAAGCATTCCAAAACTTTATCGATAGCATGAATTATATTTTTATTTTCGTCTACAATTTCAAAATATATGTCTTTATAACATTAAATTTATTTCAACATTACACTTCTTCCTACTCTAGTAATAGTTATACACTATTTACAGAGTTGTTTAATACCGTTATAACAGATATGAAACGACATTGTAATTAAATATAATTACTATAGGTACAACACTATTCTTGATCTGTTGTCTTGATATTGTGACCATGGCCTGGATGGTATGCCATTTTTATGAATATTGCGCTTCTCAAATAGGGATGTAGCAACGTAATATTTCGCTTATCGAGTACAATATTATCTAATAATAAATAAAACACGTGATTTAAATTAGATTTAAATTTTTCATAATTCCGTTGAAGGAGATATTTAAAAAAAATACACGATTCAAATAGGTTAAGTATATAATCAACTATATAAAAATAGAAAATTTTAACAAAATGTAAAACAGTTAGACCAGGGTAAAAGCCTCTGCGTGGCGGGACACACTCGCACCAAGTGCGAGAGCTGTTTCGACTGCAGCGAACTATGTTTCCGCTGCGGTCGACCCGGGCACAAGGCGGCAGAGTGTTCTGCCGCCCCTCACTGCCCGATGTGTGCGGCGGGTAATAAGCCCGCCAATCACCAGATGGGGCAGGGGGGCTGCAAGCCTCCCCGCGCTTCTCGGCAGACGCCGGAGGCTAGCCCGGCGACCCAGGCTGCCTCCGACGTCAATCAGGCGACGACGTCGTCGCCCATGGAGGGGGTTGTAGAGACGATCCAGTAATGGCTCAAGTCTCCAACCTCCTGGTCCAGACGAACCTCAACCACTGTGCCGCGGCGCAGGATCTCTTCCTGCAAACCATGGCGCAGTGGTCTATAGGTGTTGCCGTAGTCGCGGAGCCCTATTTTGTCCCTCCCTGTCCAAACTGGATGGGTGACTGGGACGGCTCCGTGGCAGTCGTCAGCTCCACGGCGGCTCATTCCCCGCCCTTGTCGCTAAAAGACAAGGGTACCGGATATGTTGCCGTCGAATGGGTGGGAATCACCATTTATGGTGTATATTTCTCCCCCAACCGAAGTCTGAGCGACTTCGAGGTCTTCCTCAACAACTTGGAGACCTCGATACGGCGATTGGTGTCTGGGCACGTCCTCGTGCTGGGGGACTTCAATGCAAAGTCCATTGCGTGGGGTTCCCCGGCGACGGACGCCAGGGGCGAAGCCGTCGAGGAATGGGCGGCGTCGGTGGGTCTCTGTTTGCTAAACAGGGGCGCCACCAACACATGCGTGCGACAGCAGGGGGGGTCGATAGTGGACCTTTCGTTCGCTACCCCTGCAGTCGCCGCACGAGTAAGGAACTGGAGTGTCCTGGATGAGGTCGAGACGCTCTCGGATCACCTTTATATCCGATTCGAGCTCTCCCGGTCCCAGGATACCAGTAGGGGTCACGCGGCGCGGCGTCTCTCCCGCTTTCCGCGGTGGGCTGTCACCAAGCTGGACAGGGACCTACTAGAGGAGGCGGCCATTGTTTGCTCTTGGCTGTCTCCGCAGGCCCCGACCGAGGAGGTCGACGTGGGGGCTGGTCGCTTCGCCGATGCGTTAACGCTCATCTGCGATGCGGCCATGCCCCGCGTTCGTGGCCGTCGGCCTCCTCGGAAGGAGGTTTACTGGTGGTCCCAGGAGTTGGCGGACCTCCGTGCAGCCTGCGTACGTGCCCGGAGGTCCCACACCCGGAGTCGGCGACGTCACCGCGGAGGCGGTGAGGAGGTGGACCGGCTTCACGAGGAGTACCGAGCAGCTCGGGAAACTCTGAGGCTGGCCATCTGCCGCGCCAAAGACGCAAGTCGAGTGGAGATGCTGGAGAGTCTGGAGCGTGACCCCTGGGGTCGGCCCTACCGTGCGGTGCGTCAAAAGCTCCGCACACAGGGCCCCCCCTTACGGAGACTCTCCAGCCCAGCTTCCTGCAGGAAGTGGTCGAGGGCCTATTCCCGCAGCGGGCGGAACACACACCCCCGTCGATGGCCCGTCGTGGTCGTCGTCGGGGCAGCGTGGGTGATGTTCCGCCTGTCAGGGAATCTGAGGTAGGGGCGGCTGTTCTGCGGATTCGATCTAAGAACACCGCCCCCGGGCCGGACGGGGTTCCAGCCCGAGTGATGGCCCGTGCCCTTGACTACATGTCGGACCACCTCAGGGGAGTGGTGGACGCTAGCCTGGCGTCCGGACGCTTCCCTGAGCGTTGGAAGTGCGGGAAGCTGGTACTGATCCAGAAGCATGGACGGCCTGCCGATTCGGTCGCGGCCTACAGGCCCATCGTGTTGCTGGACGAGGCGGGTAAATTATTCGAGAGGGTCCTCTCTGCCCGCATCGTCCGGCACCTCTGCGAGGTGGGTCCCGACCTGTCGGACGCCCAATTCGGTTTCCGAGAATGGCGTTCGACGGTCGACGCGATCCTGCGCCTGAGGGCCGTGACCGAAGAGGCGGTGAGATGCGGTGGAGTGCTGTTGGCGGTGTCATTGGACATCGCCAACGCCTTCAATAGTCTGCCATTCGGCTGCATCAGGGCCGCACTCCAATACCACGGAGTGCCAGGGTACCTGAGGCGGCTGGTGGCAGACTATTTAGAGGAGCGTACCGTCGAGTACGAGGACCAAGATGGCGCCTTGAGACGCAGGGCCATGTCGTGCGGTGTTCCACAGGGGTCTGTCCTAGGACCACTCCTGTGGAACATGGGATACGACTGGGCCCTACGAGGGCGTCTCCCCCCCGGGCTGGGTGTAATCTGTTACGCAGACGACACCCTGGTCACGGCCCGGGGGGCAAACTTTGAGGAGGCGGCGCGCCTGGCCACCACAGGAGTCTCCCGGGTGGTCGGGCGCATCGAGGCGCTGGGTCTGCGGGTGGCCCTGGACAAGACGGAGGCCCTATTATTTCATGGGCCCCGTCGTGGTCCGCCCGCCGGCGCCTCGATCGAGGTCAACTCGGTCCTCGTACCGGTCCGGGCCCAGATGAGGTACCTGGGTCTGGTCCTCGACGGTAGGTGGCTCTTCGACGAGCACTTCCGACAGCTTGGTCCTAAGCTGGTGGGCACTGCCTCCGCCCTAGGGCGACTTCTGCCCAATTTGCACGGGGCCAGTGTCCCCACTAGGCAGCTGTACACGGGGGTTGTCCGGTCAATGGCACTTTACGGTGCACCGGTGTGGGTGGCGGCTCTGTCCGCCCAGAACAGGGCGCGCCTCTGGCGCCCCCAGCGGATACTGGCGGTCAGAGCCATACGTGGATACCGCACGGTGTCCACAGAGGCGGCGTGTGCCTTGGCCGGAACACCCCCGTGGGATTTGGAGGCGGAAGTGCTCGCCGAAGTTTATCGGCGAGTGACTGACTTCCGGGCGGAGAGCGGATTTCGCCCTCCGCCCGAGGACGTGCGCGAGTGGCGCGAAGCCGCTCGCCGAGCCACCATGCTGAGATGGTCGCTCCGGCTGGAGACCCCACGCGCTGGCTTCGCCGCCGTGGAGGCTCTTCAGCCGGTCATCGAGGAGTGGGCAGGGCGGCAGCACGGGACCCTTTCCTTCCGGCTGACGCAGGTACTTTCCGGGCACGGTTGCTTCGGAAAGTACCTGCACTCGGTCGCTAGGAGGGAACCGAGTCCCGCCTGCCACCACTGCGACTGCAGTGAGGACACGGCCCAGCACACGCTGGCGGTCTGCCCCGCTTGGGCGGCGCAGCGCCGGGTCCTCACTGCAGTCATCGGAGGGGATCTCTCGCTGCCGGCCGTCATAAGATCGATGGCCGGCAGCGACAGTTGTTTTACCGCGGTCGCAACCTTCTGCGAGGATGTAATCTTGCTGATCCGATCTGAGGTCGGGAAGGGGGGAGGGGGAGGGGGTTAAGGGAAAAAAATGGCTTATCTCAATTTTCTGCAAAACTACAAGTCCTATGGAAAAAATTTAAATGGCAAAGTTGCAGGTATTAAAAAGATCTACATCTTTTGCATTTACACTTTTTTCACATTCACATTCACATAACCTCAAATTTTATGTTTAAATATAAATTTAATTCAAAAAAACAAGTTTTTGGTTTTTTATTTTTATCTTTACAAATAAAATTATTTTTTAACGAAATTTTGTGAAAACTTAGCTTTTCATGTCTTGAATATACCGTAATTTATTTGATTTGAAATTTGATTTTTTCACCTTATTTTGACTGAATACCGAAAAAAAACCCTAATTTTCAATCGAAAATTCGTCCGTCAAAATATGTACGTTTTTCACAAAAATTGGGTGTTTTCTATTCGATGAAATCTCTTCTTTCCGATGGTTAAAAAATATATATTTATTGCCATAGTAAATCTTCTCAGAAAATGCAAAAAATGAAAAAACTCGAATTAGATTTTTTATAATCGTTATTGAGATATTTATTAAAATTTACACTTTAATCACTCGAAAAACGTAAGATTGCATGTTACAATGATAAACAAAAATATTGCAAATTGAAATATACGACTATAATTAACAAACAAATCAATAATAAAGTTAATATTAAATAAAACATCTACAATATTTTGAGAAAGTTGCAGAATCTTCTTTAAAGTATAAGCGTATATGCCTATTTATTACTATTTTAAGATAATTTAATACCTGAGTGACCTATGAAAAATTTTTGGCCTTTAAAAGTTTAAGTTTACTTTAAAAGTAAAAAAAAAAAAATCTAATTCTAGTTTTTTCATTTTTTGCATTTTCTGAGAAGATTTACTATGGTAATAAATACACTCATTTGCAAAAAAAAAACGGGTGGTGTCGATTTTCTTCCTGGCTGAAAAAAATAAAATACCGAAAATGTTTTAATCATTTGAACATTTTTCTGGCCAGTTATAAAAGTGCCATAATGTTTATAAAAGTACCTTCCAAATTCAAATTTTTGACTGAGCCTGGTTTTCAAAGAAAACAACTTTTAACTTCATTTTGTGGCGCGAATTCCCTATAGTTAATATCGACTCTAATTAACTTTTTGTCAATTTTTATTAAACTATCTGATGTCCTTGACATTTAAAAGTATTGTTATTGCTGTTTAGCAATCTCGAAAATGGTAGATAAAGTGATAAAAGCTAGCAAAATTATTGCGCTGCTTGAAGAAGGTTGCAGCTAAGACTTAGTGGCTCAGAGGCTAAATGTGAGTCGGTCGACAGTTCAAAGGACCTGGCAGCGCTATCAAGAGACCTGTTCCGTCAAGAGAAGGCCTGGTTCTGGCAGAAAGATATGTACCGAACCACGGGATGATCGTTTTCTAGTTAGTCAAGTGTTGAGAAATCGCAAATCTTCTTATGTGGACCTCAAGAACAGACTTAAAGAAGTAAGAAATGCGCAAATTAGTCTATGGACGGTCAGGAGGAGGCTTCTCGCTGCTAATATACACAGTCATCGCCCGGCACGCGGCCCTAAATTACTTCGTGGACATCGAGTTACCAGACTTAGCTTCCCTCGAAATTTTGTGTCATGGACTCATGAAGACTGGGATAGGGTATTGTTCTCCGATAAAGCCAGGATATCTCTGCATGGTGAAGACCGACGTCGGCGAGTGCTACGTAGACGAGGAGAACGCTTTTCAGAGGCATGTTTTAAAGAAATCACACCATAAGGAGGGGGCTCTGTTATGTTTTGGGCAGGAATAAATTCTATGGATCGTACGGAGTTAGTCTTCATCGAAAACGGTACACTGACTGGACACCGATACATGACGGAAGTTCTAATTCCTTATGCACAACCCTTTTTTTTTTTTTTTTTTTTACGTGTGGAAATCCCCGCGGACCGTCACCCCGTCGGGGGTTACGGCGGGGTGGTGTGTCGGACTCGAACCGACTAAAACCACACGGTGTGACCCTCTCTGCGCCTTTGTATTGGAAGGAGTCCAGGGAGGGGATTTCCTTCTGGACTCCAACCGGCGCCTGCCCGCACTGTTGCGGGCACCTACTCTAATTTCAACTCTCTATTGGGCAACGTCCGGTCACACGCGGACGCCGCCCCCTCGCGGTTGGCCTCTACTGCGGACGGACGGGAAACCCGTCCCGCCCATCCGCGGCCACTCTCAGGGCGGCATGAGACGCAGGTATGCGCGCCTCCGCCGCCCGGGGCGCCGGCGGCGGATCGGGTCCGATTGGATGGAATCCTCCCGGGCCTTCTCCGCCACCTCCTTCTGCAAGATTACGTCCTCGCAGAAGGTTGCGACCGCGGTAAAACAACTGTCGCTGCCGGTCATCGATCTTATGACGGCCGGCAGCGAGAGATCCCCTCCGATGACTGCAGTGAGGACCCGGCGCTGCGCCGCCCAAGCGGGGCAGACCGCCAGCGTGTGCTGGGCCGTGTCCTCACTGCAGTCGCAGTGGTGGCAGGCGGGACTCGGTTCCCTCCTAGCGACCGAGTGCAGGTACTTTCCGAAGCAACCGTGCCCGGAAAGTACCTGCGTCAGCCGGAAGGAAAGGGTCCCGTGCTGCCGCCCTGCCCACTCCGCGATGACCGGCTGAAGAGCCTCCACGGCGGCGAAGCCAGCGCGTGGGGTCTCCAGCCGGAGCGACCATCTCAGCATGGTGGCTCGGCGAGCGGCTTCGCGCCACTCGCGCACGTCCTCGGGCGGAGGGCGAAATCCGCTCTCCGCCCGGAAGTCAGCCACTCGCCGATAAACTTCGGCGAGCACTTCCGCCTCCAAATCCCACGGGGGTGTTCCGGCCAAGGCACACGCCGCCTCTGTGGACACCGTGCGGTATCCACGTATGGCTCTGACCGCCAGTATCCGCTGGGGGCGCCAGAGGCGCGCCCTGTTCTGGGCGGACAGAGCCGCCGCCCACACCGGTGCACCGTAAAGTGCCATCGACCGGACAACCCCCGTGTACAGCTGCCTAGTGGGGACACTGGCCCCGCCCAAATTGGGCAGAAGTCGCCCTAGGGCGGAGGCAGTGCCCACCAACTTAGGGCCAAGCTGTCGGAAGTGCTCGTCGAAGAGCCACCTACCGTCGAGGACCAGACCCAGGTACCTCATCTGGGCCCGGACCGGTACGAGGACCGAGTTGACCTCGATCGAGGCGCCGGCGGGCGGACCGCGACGGGGCCCATGAAATAATAGGGCCTCCGTCTTGTCCAGGGCCACCCGCAGACCCAGCGCCTCGATGCGCCCGACCACCCGGGAGACTCCCGTGGTGGCCAGGCGCGCCGCCTCCTCAAAGTTTGCCCCCCGGGCCGTGACCAGGGTGTCGTCTGCGTAACAGATCACACCCAGCCCGGGGGGGAGACGCCCTCGTAGGGCCCAGTCGTATCCCATGTTCCACAGGAGTGGTCCTAGGACAGACCCCTGTGGAACACCGCACGACATGGCCCTGCGTCTCAAGGCGCCACCTCGATCCTCGTACTCGACGGTACGCTCCTCTAAATAGTCTGCCACCAGCCGCCTCAGGTACCCTGGCACTCCGTGGTACTGGAGTGCGGCCCTGATGCAGCCGAATGGCAGACTATTGAAGGCGTTGGCGATGTCCAATGACACCGCCAACACCACTCCGCCGCCTCTCACCGCCTCTTCGGTCACGGCCCTCAGTCGCAGGATCGCGTCGACCGTCGAACGCCCTTCTCTGAAGCCGAATTGGGCGTCCGACAGGTCGGGCCCCACCTCGCTGAGGTGCCGGACGATGCGGACAGAGAGAACCCTCTCAAACAACTTGCCCGCCTCGTCCAGCAACACGATGGGCCTGTAGGCCGCGACCGAATCGGCAGGCCGTCCATGTTTCTGGATCAATACCAGCTTCCCGCACTTCCAACGCTCAGGGAAGCGTCCGGACGCCAGGCTAGCGTCCAACACTCCCCTGAGGTGGTCCGACATGTAGTCGAGGGCACGGGCCATCACTCGGGCTGGAACCCCGTCCGGCCCGGGGGCGGTGTTCTTGGACCGAATCCGTAGAACAGCCGCCCCTACCTCAGATTCCCTGACAGGCGGAACATCACCCACGCTGCCCCGACGACGACCACGACGGGCCATCGACGGGGGTGTGTGTTCCGCCCGCTGCGGGAATAGGCCCTCGACCACTTCCTGCAGGAAGCTGGGCTGGAGAGTCTCCGTAAGGGGGGGGCCCGGTGTGCGGAGCTTTTGGCGCACCGCACGGTAGGGCCGACCCCAGGGGTCACGCTCGAGACTCTCCAGCATCTCCTCTCGACTCGCGTCTTTGGCGCGGCAGATGGCCAGCCTCAGAGTTTCCCGAGCTGCTCGGTACTCCTCGTGAAGCCGGTCCACCTCCTCACCGCCTCCGCGGTGACGTCGCCGACTCCGGGTGTGGGACCTCCGGGCACGTACGCAGGCCGCACGGAGGTCCGCCAACTCCTGGGACCACCAGTAGACCTCCTTCCGAGGAGGCCGACGGCCACGAACGCGGGGCATGGCCGCATCGCAGATGAGCGTTAACGCATCGGCGAAGCGACCAGCCCCCACGTCGACCTCCTCGGTCGGGGCCTGCGGAGACAGCCAAGAGCAAACAATGGCCGCCTCCTCTAGTAGGTCCCTGTCCAGCTTGGCGACAGCCCACCGCGGAAAACGGGAGGGACGCCGCGCCGCGTGACCCATACTGGCGTCCTGGGACCGGGAGAGCTCGAATCGGATATAAAGGTGATCCGAGAGCGTCTCGACCTCATCCAGGACACTCCAGTTCCTTACTCGTGCGGCGACTGCAGGGGTAGCGAACGAAAGGTCCACTATCGACCCCCCCTGCTGTCGCACGCACGTGTTGGTGGCGCCTCTGTTCAGCAAACAGAGGCCCACCGACGCCGCCCATTCCTCGACGGCTTCGCCCCTGGCGTCCGTCGCCGGGGAACCCCACGCAATGGACTTTGCATTGAAGTCCCCCAGCACGAGGACGTGCCCAGACCCCAATCGCCGTATCGAGGTCTCCAGGTTGTTTAGGAAGACCTCGAAGTCGCTCAGACTCCGGTTGGGGGAGAAATATACACCATAAATGGTGGTTCCCCCCCATTCGACGGCAACATATCCAGTACCCTTGTCTCTTAGCGACAAGGGCGGGGAATGAGCCGCCGTGGAGCTGACGACTGCCACGGAGCCGTCCCAGTCACCCATCCAATTTGGACGGGGAGGGACAAAATAGGGCTCCGCGACTACGGCAACACCTATCGACCACTGTGCCATCGTTTGCAGGAGGAGATCCTGCGCCGCGGCACAGTGGTTGAGGTTCGTCTGGACCAGGAGGTTGGAGACTTGATCCATTACTGGATCGTCTCTACAACCCCCTCCATGGGCGACGACGTCGTCGCCTGATTGACGTCGGAGGCAGCCTGGGTCGCCGGGCTAGCCTCCGGCGTCTGCCGAGAAGCGCGGGGAGGCTTGCAGCCCCCCTGCCCCATCTGGTGATTGGCGGGTTTATTACCCGCCGCACACATCGGGCAGTGAGGGGCGGCAGAGCACTCTGCCGCCTTGTGCCCGGGTCGACCGCAGCGGAAGCAAAGTTCGCTGCAGTCGAAGCAACTCTCGCACTTGGTGCGAGTGTGTCCCGCGACTAGGCACTTGAAGCACCTCATCGGCCTCGCGGCCAGAACCGTGATTCTGGCATTCACAAAGCCGATGAGCATGCTCCCGGCGTCGGCCAAAACTTTAGCCGCCGCCACGGGACAGCTCACCCACACCGAGCCGAGGCCTCCCGGGCCCGGCCGGACGGTGCCGACTCGGATGGTGCCCGCGGTGCAGCCAGTCTTCTCCGTGACTGCATCGCGGACATCCTCCGACGTGATGGAGTCGTCCAGACCCGAAATGCGCAGTTCCGCGCACTTGGTGGGCCTGGCGACTTTGACACCATCCTGGGCGGCAAACACCTCCCGCAGCCTCTCGGCGAACGTGTCGGCCGTCTTGGCGCCCTCAGTCCCCGGGAACTCGAATACTCGAGCTCCCGTCTGGGCGCGGCGCAGCCTCATCCCCGCGGCCCCGAACTCAGCGGCGAGCCCGGGACGGGCCTCTTTGAACAGGGCCGCGTACGTGAGCCCGCCACTGGCCGCCTCCGGCGACACGGTAACCACAACAGCCGCGGTCTTGGGCGGCTGCAGCTTCCGCGGCCTCTTCTTGGAGGCCGCTGCCGCCACCGGCGGCGACTGCGGGGCTTGGGCTGCGCCTTGGGCGGCCTTCCTCGCCCGCTTTCGCTGCCGCTGCCCCCGCCTCTTCGAGGCCCCCACAACCTGCCAATCCTCGTTAGAGGCGGCTGGTCCCGAGGAACCCGTCGGAGGCGCCGGAGCGGGAAGCGGGGGGAAGTCCGCTCCGCTTGAGGGCGCCGTTTGAGGCCCCTTCTTGGCCGGCGCTTTGGCCGGGGCCTTGGCCGGCGCCTTGGCCGGTGCCTTGGCCGGCGCCTGGGCTGGTTTCGCGGCCCCCTTCTTCGGCTGTTGTTGTTGCCTTTGGGGAGCCGGGGCCGCCATCGCCGCCGCGTAGGTGACGCGGCTTCCCACCAGGGTGGCAACCGGGGGCCCCTGCGACGCGAGCGGGGGGCGGACAACCGGCGCGGGGGGAAGCCTCGCCTCCAGGCCGGCCAGTCGCCCGTCCAGCATTCGCGTCATAGCGTCGAGCGCCTGGCGCAGCATGGCGTCAGGGAACTCGCCGCCAGCAGGGGCCTCCGGCCGAGACGGCGCAGGCGGGGCCGGCACTCCTACCCGAGACGGCGCAGGCGGGGCCGGTGCCTCCATCCGAGGCGGCGCAGGCGGGGCCGGGACCTCTACCCGAGACGGGCTGGGCGGGGCCGGTACCTCTGCCCTAGACGGCCCGGGCGGGGCCGGGGCCTCCGACTGAGATGACCCAGGCAAGGCCGGGGCCACCGGCTGAGCGCGCTGAGCCCGGAATTGGGCGAACTGCGCACTCAGCTCAGCCATCTGGGCAATCAGGCGGGTGTTGGCCTCGTCGAGGCGCGCCATGTCCCCGCACAGCTTCCCCACCACCTCCGACAAGGCGGAGGAGGAGTCCTTCAGGGCTTTAACAAACACGCCCTTCAGGTTGACGGACTTGATGGCCACCTTGTTTATTATGGCCACCGCCGTACTCGCCCTCTCCTGCACGGACACGGGAGCTTTGGGGGGTTCCCCCTCCACCGGCTCCCGAATCTTTAGTAGGAGATCGGCGATCTCCTCCTCCGCTTCGGCTTCGTTGAACGCCCTTGTCCTCCTGTAGGACTCCGCATTCGAGAACACGGAGTCCGTCGGCAGTGACACAGGGGCTCGCGACTCGTCGGTGCGGACGCCCTTCGCAACTGGCGTCTCGATGGACGAGTCGCTGTCCGGATCTTTCGCTTCCCGCTTTCGGCTGTCGCTCCTGCGCGCGACCGCCGACTTAGAGCGTACACGCTCGAAACGTCCGTCTCTTCCTCGGATTTGGCTCCCAGTAGTCCGTCTGACTGCTGGGAGCCCCACCGAGGTGGGCGGCCCGAGTGCCACCACAGCCTCCTTCGACGTCGAGACGTCCGCTCCAGAAGAGCTTCCCTTCAGGATGCCCTTCTTCATCGCCTTCCCTCTCTTAGTTTCAATGTCCGTTGTGCTAGCGTTTATGTCGTTTGATGATTCCAGTCCTTTTACTTTTTGATTTTGTTTTCCAGTACTCATAATATTCCCACGATTGGGGGAGAAATAAAAGTCGACCCGGGCAGAGATCCCCCAATACCCGGGCAAGCGAAAATTTTTAACCCAGCCGAGGGGTCCGCAGGTACCTCGGCTTGGGGTGCGCTTACGACTGAACTTCCCATCAGCCATGCATCCCCTGGCCACGCACCAGAACTTGGGATTCGGGGTAATTTTTTAGAGAGGTTTTCTTCCTCGCGGTCCGGGCGGTTAAGCCAAGACCCACGTCCCCGATCAAAGCCGCGAGACTTGACCACAGCACTTCTCTCGGGATTACGCTATGTCGACGGTGGCAAGAGGACTACGTCCCCCTGCCTGCTCGGTGGTAGTGTAAGTACACGCCGAGCCCGCCATCCTTTCTCCACCGCTATCAGCGGGAGAAACTCCGACCCATGAAGGGTCCCGCCTTCGGTTTTTTAACGAGGTTTCCTCCTCCATGCTCCGAGGAGCGAAGAGCCAGCAGGGCAACCGGCAGACACGCCCACCCCGCTGGCCGGGCCTTGCCCGAGAGCCGATGTCATGGCTTCCTCTCCAGCTAGAATATTCGCCGCTGGCGATAATCCTCCCCTCCAGATAACGCGGAGGAAATAAGGAGGAACAGTGCTATCGCCAGCGCCCAGGGTGCACCACGTGGAGGTTTTCTAGCCAGCAGCACCCCTCCTTATGCACAACCCGCTTTAACCACTCTTGGCGAAAACTCACATTTTTATGGACGACAACGCTCGCGCCCACCGGTCTGGCGATGTGGAAGCGTATATGCTAGAAGTCGGAATTCGTCGTATGGACTGGCCAGCTAGAAGTCCGGACCTCAATCCCATAGAGCATGTTTGGGACGTTCTGAAGCGATGAGTGAGATCAGTGCAGCCGGCTCCGCAGACCATCAGAGAGCTAAAGAATGTGATTACCGCGGAGTGGGAACGTATTCCCCAAGAAACCATAAAAGCTATACTCGCTAGCATGCCCAGACGAATGCAAGCCGTGATTTCAGCAAGAGGGGGTCACACTCAATACTAAACTTTTATCTACTTTTAATGTATTCAATAAAAACAAAGAAATTAACGTGTTTCATTTTTATTTAGCGAGCAGGTACAATAATAGTGTTTTGAGCTTAAACATTATTTCTCAATAATGTAATCAAAATGTTACGATAAAACTGATGAAAACTATTCCTTCCTAATTAATTTATAAAATTCTGAGGATAACAATACCTAAAATTGTCAAACAAACAAATAGTAACTATAAAATAGTTCTTTGCTTAAGTGCCCGTTTTTTTTGCAAAAGAGTTTATATATTTGTCGGAATATTCAATTATACGGGAGCTAATTTGACAACGAGTCGCAAGCGGTGAAACGTCATCGCTTCGGTGGAGTCTATATAAGTGTTCGTGCGGGCCGAGCCGAGAGCATTCACCGATCGACCACGGCGCGAATCACATCTAGAAACTACCTTACGGCTCGTTGTTCTCACTTTAAGTTACCTACGTGTCGATAAAAGATTATTTAAATTAACTACTTTCGTTTTCTGCTCGAGAAACACCACGCAACCCACACAAAATATATTCCGGAGAAAGCACCGGCCCTGACAAACACCCCTACGCCGACATATTTTTATACCATCGGAAAGTAGAGATTTCATCGAATAGAAAACAACCAATTTTTGTGAAAAACGTTGATATTTTGACGGACGAATTTTCGATTGAAAATTAGGGTTTTTTTCGGTATTCAGTCAAAATGATATTTATTTTTATTTAAAAAAATAGATATTTCAAATCAAATAAATTACGGTGTATTCAAGACATGAAAAGCTAAGTTTTCACAAAATTTCGTTAAAAAATAATTTTATTTGTAAAAGATAAAAATAAAAAACCAAAAACTTGGTTTTTTGAATTTTTCACATAAAATTTGAGGTTATGTGAAAAAAGTGTAAATGCAAAAGATGTAGATCTTTTTATTACCTGCAACTTTGCCATTTAACTTTTTTCCATAGGACTTGTAGTTTTGCAGAAAATTGAGATAAGCCATTTTTTTCCCTTAAAACCCCCCCCCCTCTCCCCCTTCCCGACCTCAGATCGCCCGTAATTTATTTTTCCTTTAATTTTTGTACTATTCTCCTCCTTTTACAATGGGTTTCATCCTACTATAATTTATTTTGTTTTCAAACATTGAAGCACTGGTCTAAGTATGTATACGTTTATAGCTTTTAAATACTAGCTTCTATAAACCTGGCATAAAAAGTAACAAGTAGAATTTAGTAAAAAAATTAAAATGTCCGTCACAAGTTGCTTTGAAATTACCACATGTTAATTTCAAAGCAACTTGTGACGGACATTTCAAAACTTTTATTTATTTTATTTAAACCTCAGTAGTGTACGAAGCATTTTTTAGGGCACTGCTTCTTCTTTACAAAATAAATTTTCTTCTCATTTTAACAGTATAAGTAATAATAACAAAACTTAACTAAAAAATAAAACAGGATAACGAAAACAAAACAATGAACAAGACGTGGTAGCGGTACTCAATACGCGTAAGCTCTGACTCATGACTGACTTTGCGAACGGTACTGACAGTTCGACTACGTCACCAAGATGGACGCCAATAAGAATATCAACGTTTTTAATAAGATTATTATTTGCTCAAAATAATTCAAAACAAAAGCAGAAAACAGAAACTTATCTCTAAATCAAATTCGTCCAAAGATTCCGTTTCTGAAAATTCTTCGTTATCTGAAACTCCTTCTAATATGCGAAGTAGTTCTTTATTTATTTATATCACATATTTCTGCGCAACTTTCTGGGACATTGTTGAAAAGGTAGCAACACTTCAATGACTCACACATATTTAAAAAAGTAGCTTCACTTTTTAAGTTTATGACTTTGAACCCTTATAGATTCGTCATGTCCGTCCGTCCGTCCGTCCGTCCGTCCTCGACTTACCGTCCAAACGGTAAGTGCTAGAAACATGAAACTTTGCATGAATATGTATTTTAATTACGTCGACAAAGTGCTACAATAAAATTATGAAAATTATTTTTATTTGGGGTACCTCCCCTATACGTAAAGTGGGGATGTCTTTTTTTTCTCGCGGCTACCCCATCATGTGGGGTATCATGAGATGGGTCTTTTAAAAACAATATGAGGTTTCTAAGACGATTTTATGATTTAGGTATCCGTTTGCGAGAAATTCTACTTTAAAGGCCACTTTTTTGTAAAAACAGGGCGTCCCCCCCCCTCTAAAAGCTAAACGGCTGGCTCAAAAAATCTAAAAAAATTCGTGATAGTGGTCCATATGAACTTTAAAGGAAAACTATAACGGGTCAGATGACTTTTTTAGTTCAGGAGTTATAGAGGCTTAACTTGTACAATGCGCTCACTTGAAAAACGTCATACAAAATTAACGCAATAATACATAAACATAACAATTATCCGTTGGATACGATTTCTAATCCACGTACCATTATGGGTGTCTGAGGAACCCTTTCCTGTGCGTGGCCTGACACGCACTTGGCTGATTTTTTATTTACACTTTTTTTCATATAACCTCAAATTAGATGTAAAAAATTCAAAGTTTTTGGTTTTTATTTTTATCTTTTACAAAAAAAATATTTTTAAACGACGTCTAGTTAAAATTTACCTTTTTATGTCCCGAATACACTGTAATTTATTTATTTTTTCACCCTATTTTGACTACATTTCGAACGGCTGGCAGGAGCTGGATGCGAGTAGCCGAGAATCGAACTAAGTGGCATGCAATTGGAGAGGCCTATGTCCAGCAGTGGACTGCGATAGGCTGATGATGATGATGAATGATGATGATAAATAATCATAGACGAAAGAGTTGAGTCAAAAAGTTCGTGAAATGAAGGGGTTGGTAGGTTTGCTCTTCCAGGTTGTCACTAGTTAAGCATCTCATTAACAGTAAATATACCTAGTTTGAACCAAATCGATTTATTAACCTTTGAGTTATCGACCTACAAACAACTAAATCGGGAAGTAATCAGCCAGTATTGAACACCGCGCCATTATTAAGTTCCTTACCAAGCAAGGAAAATCAGCTCAGACGATTTTTTAAGAGCTGTTAGTGGTTTACAGGGACTCTGCCCCTGGTAAAACCATGATCTACAAGTGGCATGGTCTTTTCAAACCGGGAGAATAATGCAGAATTATCTAACGAGGCCGCCATGGTATGGGTCACCATGCTACATTGCCTACCTTCACAATGAGCATGATGGCTCCTACTCCTGGATACTACTCATGCTTTCCATCAGGCAGAGTAGAATCACTTTGGTAGGCTTAAATATAAAAAAATATATTCCAATGACGGTCATACATTCCGTAAAGGTACAAATCTCGTCTTAAAATTCGTTAGTTGCTTTTTTTAACCGACTTCGAAAAGGAGGAGGTTCTTACTTCGATTGTATTATTTTTTGTCAACTGCTTAATAATTATTAGACACTAGAGAAAACTAAAGTATAAAAACAAATTAAGATCACATATTGTTGTGGTGGTTTAAACAAATAAAATTAGACCTCAATGACAATTATCTAAAAAAGTGTTGCTGAATCATGAATACATGTTTAAAAAATAAATATTGTGCAAGTTCATGAGGTCGAGATCAGCTTGCACCAATACTTGCAATTCCCAGATGTAGTATTTTTACTTTAACTGCCCACCTTGTTGGTCTAGTGGTTCGCGTATGCGGCTGCTGATCAAGAGGTATCGGGTTCGATTCCCGGGTCGGACCAAATGTTTGTGTGATCTGCAATTATTTGTTTCGCAGTTTAGGTGTTTTCTATATATAATGTGAATGTATTTATAAATAAAAAGTATGTTTATGTATTTATATCAGTTGTCTAGTACCCATAATACAAGCTTTGCTTGACGTTGTATGTAAGATGTTCGAAATATTAAATACTAGCTTTTGCCCGCGCTCCGCCCACGAGTGTGTCGATTTTTGCGGTAAAAAGTAGCCTATGTCCTTTCCCGATATCTCCCATATATCTATATATATATATATATATATCTATACCAAAATTCATTAAAATCGGTTCAGCGGTTTAGGCGTGAAAACGTAACAGACAGACAGACAGAGTTACTTTAGCATTTATAATATTATTAGTAGGGAAGTAGGGTTATTAGGGATTGAAATATTAAATTGTTGAGTTCCCCCGCATGACGTTTGGATTGTGTAATGCAGCTGAAACATTCCAACGAATTATGAATAATACAATTTTAAGAGGCTTAGATTTCCTATACACTTATATAAAGGACGTATTAATAGCTTGTGAAAATTCAACCCTACTTGGAGAACAATTAAGGTTAGTTTTCGAATGTTAAGTATTTAATACTTATAACATTTCAAGTAACTAAATGCGGCTTTGGACAGTCGCGCATAGAATTGTTAGGGTATGATGTTAGTATTGATTGTTTTAAGGCCATGGGTCAAGGTCATAGTTGACTAGTTTTAAACGCTAAGAAAAATGGTAAAACTAGAATAATTTGGAGGAAAGTTTCAGATAAGGCTTTTATGCAATATTAGACAGGACTTCAAAGTGCTGTCACATTGTCACATCATCTGCCGAACGTCCCACTTGCCCCTGTGACAGATGAGTCCAATACATACATAGGCGCGGTTAGTTAAGTTAGGTTAGACTATTAAATTTTATTTTAACTATACACGACTAATTTTTAATGTCCAGAGAAAAAAATATGTGGTATTCAGATTTCGATACTAAAGAAAGATGGTATCTAATATTGTTTCTTTTGGTCTGGTTTAAACGCAGATGCACGGCGATGGTCTAAGGCTTGAATACAGTGTCAAAAATCGAAGGTTAATTGTCATGTCATTTCTGAACTAGGAAATTTTCCGAAAGTTTCACGTTTCGAAATGTCCAAAATGTTTATTATTATAACTCAACAACTTTTGCAAATACACCATAATTTTTTCAAATTAAAAAAAATAATATTAAATACCTTAAATACATTAATTTATTAATGTGCCGTACTCGCTTTTGACGCCACGCTTGCAACCTAAAAATGACGCGCGCAGACCTATTTTCAGCGTTAAATTAAAATTATAAATAATGGAGATAGAGTTCCGGGAGTCAAGAGTATTTTATTGGAAATTTCCTCCTCTTTCAGAACCTTTTTTTGAAATTTCTTTAGTATTAATAGTTTATGAAATATTGTCAAAAAAAGAAATGCGATTTTTTTCTCATCATTAATTGTTTATCACTTTTGCAATTTTTTATGTGCTAATATGTGCTTTTTCAACTGTCAACTTTGACTGAGGAAGTATCGCGAATATTGGCTCCGAAAAATTAAATCGTTTTTTTTCAGTTTAAAGTGGACAATCAAAGTAACATTTACATTAGTTTGGAGATCAGTGTTTTTCATAATTAGTGAACAATAAAGCTCTGAAAAATCTGTGCATTAACTAGTGAAAATCAAAGCTTAAAACTTGCATCTGACATTAAGTGATATTTTTTATTTTTTCGAATACCTCCAAGTGCATAACAATTCTTTTCCCATTAACCGTTGACATCTGTTGACGTCTACTGCTGCCAGTGTCAGTGATTGTCAAAGTACCTAAGTGACCATAGACAGTGCAGTGTTGCCATTGCTGTATTTTGTTTTCTACCTTTTTTTTTTGTTCTTTCTCCCAAATTGGACATAATTAAAATGGTCGTCTGTTTTAAGTGCGATATGCAGGTCCAGGCGGACAAAAATTGTAAGATAACGTGCAAGGGCTGTAACAGGGTAATATGTGTCAAGTGCTCTGGGCTCACCGCGACAGAGATGCGTGTGTTTGCCCTCCAAAACCCCAAATTGTCGTACCTATGTGATGATTGCGAGGAAGGCTTAAGGCAGATTCCAGAGCTGCGTAAGTTGGTCACCGAACTGCAACACCAGGTGCTAGCGTTAAAAGATCAAGGTGCAAACGCTGTTAATTTGGATGCGGTTATCAGTGAAATAGAGGATCGCGATAATCGCAGTCGCAATATTATCTTGTACGGAATACCAGAATCCACCTCAGCCATTACTGAGCACTAGAAAAAGAAATCAGGAAGAATCTCTACTGGATCTGATACTATGTAATGAAGACAACTTTATAAGTGACCTGGAGTATCACCCACCAATCGGTAAAAGCGATCACATAGTCATCCTAGCTACGGCACAAATCATCCATACATCTAACAGAAGTAACGAGACGCGAACACAATACAACTACCTCAAAGCTGATTTCGAAGCACTGACTAGAGACTTATCTGAGAATCTGACAATGAATGAAAATTCAGTCAATGATATGTGGCTCTCTCTGAAGAATCAGATGCACTCCTCTATTGACAAATGCGTGCCTATAAAATCTAGGCATAGGAAAAATAATGCTAACAAGCCGTGGATTAATAAAGAAATAATAGACTTGACGAAGAGGAAGAAGGTATTATGGAACACATATAGGATTGATCGTAATGAAAAGGCATACCAACAATATAGAAAAATAAACAATTTAATTCTTACAATCAGTAGAACACGAAGAACAGATTTTGAGTCAACGGTAATAGACTCCGGTCCCAAAGCTTTCTATGGATACATAAGGAAGCAAATCGGTTCAAAAGTGTGCATCCCGAATGTTGTCAAGAACAGGTCGAACCAACTTATCGTAAAATCTGATGAAATTGCGGAGGCATTTGCTGACCAGTTTGAGCAAACCTTCGTAAAGGAACCTGATGGTACTCTTCCCAATATTAAGTATCCTAGAGTTACCAATACTAAAGATAATATAATTTTCACAGAGGAAGTAGTGCGAAGAACATTGCAAAGTTTTGATGACAACACAGCCACAGGCCCTGATGAATTGCCTTCCATTATGTTAAAAAAGTGTTCGGCGGCTCTGGTGGCAAACATAACGAAGATGATGAACAGGTCATTGGAAGATGGAACGGTGCCGACTGACTGGAAGGTGGCCCATGTTGTGCCAATATATAAAAAGGGAAATAAACTTGTACCGGCAAACTATAGGCCTATCAGTCTGACGAGTGTGCTGTGCAAAACCATGGAAAAAATGATCACCAACCAGATAAGAGACTTTCTACTGCAAGAACAAGTCATTATAGAGGAACAACATGGTTTTGTACCCAAGCGATCGGTAACTACCAACCTACTTAAATGCTTGAATGAATGGACTAAAAATCATGACGAAAGAAATCCTACAGATATTATTTACCTGGACTATGAGAAGGCCTTCGACCGCGTGCCTATACAACGTTTAATTCATAAAATAGAACACCTAGGTATACGCGGTAAATTGCTGGTTTGGATAAGGGAATTTCTCTCAAACAGAACTTTCCATGTACGTATAGGTGAAACTTTATCTGAACCTCGGAAGGTACTCAGCGGCGTCCCACAGGGATCGGTTCTTGGACCACTGCTCTTTGTTCTTTACCTGACAGATCTTAAAAGTGTCCTCAAACTGCCCTTTTCCTTGTTTGCGGATGACACGAAATTCTTCGGGAACCCATGTAGCCAATCACAGGACATACAAAACGATCTGAACACCATTTTCAACTGGACCCAGGAATGGTTACTGACATTAAACGTGAATAAGTGTTCAGTACTGCATATTGGAAACAACAATCCTCGTAAAATATATTACCTTGATCACCAACAATTAACACCTGTTGAGTCTCAGAAAGACCTAGGCGTAATTATTTCCCATGATCTCAAGTGGGAGACCCATATTTCTTTCATTGTAAAGAGAACGAATTCGATGCTGTACATCATACACAAGGCATTCAGATGCCTTACGGCCAAAACCTTCTTAAAACTTTATAAGACCTATGTAAGACCCCTTCTTGAATATGCGTATGTCATCTGGGACCCGTATTTTAAAAAAGACATTTTATTACTGGAGGCAGTGCAGAGAAGGGCAACTAAGATGGTCCACACGATTCGCAATAAACCCTATGAGGAAAGACTCAAATATCTAGGACTAACCACACTAGAAGAACGTCGACAGAGGGGTAGTCTAATAGAGACATATAAAATACTCAAAGAGCACTATGACGTACCCAGTTTACAGGAACTCTACATATTGGACGACAACATGCACTTGCGAGGACATCCTCTGAGACTATGGCGAAATTCATCTAAGAAAAACCCTAAGAGTCATTTCTTACCTAACCGAGTTGTGACAGCCTGGAACAGGCTTCCAAAGAGCGTGGTTATGGCTCCCACACTAAACTGCTTTAAGAACAGGCTCGACAAACATATCTCCAAGCTAATTTGAAACACACGCATCAGCTCTTTAGCTGCTAGTGTGTCATACTAAATAATAATAATAATAATACACGCTTTTGGCACATTTTTCTAGGCGTCACTCCGGATCCAATGAGCCATAATTTTAAGAGCAGTATATCTATTTTGTACCATTTTCAACTTGTCGACAAGACTATAAGACACAATTACCTGGAAGAGAAGCGCACATTTCAATCGGTAGACTGAAACACGCTTTTCTCAAGGATAAAGATTAAACTCTATCTTTTTGTAATCAGAATATAAGCAGTAGCACTAATGTTTCGCAATCACCATCCCAGGTGCAGCGTAAGCAACTTGCGACACCTGGTGTGGTCGTGGGATACATCCACCCTTACGATTTGTGTTGTAAGAGAATAAAGTTGATTAAAGCAAATTATATTTCATGGAAACGATATTGTTTAGGTAAGACGTAATTCTACGGATCATGACAAATTGTAATGTTATCTTCATATTTCATACTTATACACTTGTTTTTCATTATTTTCTTTTCATTTTTACTACCTTTTTGGTCCAGTGGTTAGCGTATGCGGCTGCTGATCAAGAGGTCTCGGGTTCGATTCCCAAGTGAGACGAAATATTTGTGTGATTCACAAGTATTTGTTTCGGAGTCTGTGTCTTCTCTATGTATATATGTATTTACGAAAAACAAAAAGTATGTTTGTGTATTTACATCCGTTGTTTAGTACCCATATTACAAGCTCTGCTTGGTTTGGGACTAGATAATGTTGTGTGTAAGATGTCCGAAATATTTATTTATTGTTTATTATTTCGTATTTAGTAGGCCAAAACCTCCTTTCTAAGGAGAGGCCTAATGATTTATTTCCGTACAAATGTATGGGAAAAGTTTTTTTGCGATTTCTGACATTTCTAGTACTCAAACCTCAGTCGGTCCAGAAGAGACCTTTGATCCTTATAAGAAACAGGATCGATTGGCATCAAAAAAAGTTTTTGTTTAAAATGACCATTTTCTTGCTGGCTGTACATTTTTTCCAAAATCTGTAAATGCAGTTCAGAATATCTAAAAAAATTATGGATAGTCTCCTAAAAGCGTTTTCCTGTAACTATAACGGTTAAGGTACCTACCCTTACTGTCCCGTCTCAAAAATTCACCCTGTATCTATTACACTATACACGGAGCTTATACATTTCATATTTTACATTATAACGTAAACTGTCATCTTCCGAGCCTTTATTCCCAAGTTTATTTGGGGTCGGCTACTAGTTCAACCGGTTTTACCTGAATTTCAGTTTTTCCACGGAGCGACTGGCATCGGACCTCCGCAACCCTAAGGGAGAACTGAAATTCGAAGATTGAACTAGTTGTCAGTGTATTTGAGGGCACTGACTTCCCAATAACGATTGCAATAGATGTTCATGACAACCGGGACCGACGGCTTTACGTACTCTCCGAGGCACGGGCGTGAATCACCGCCAAACTTCCAAACTCCGGTAAACTGTATTATTGATATATTTGTTGCTATGTAGATGCACATACACATAGCTATTGTATGTTAATATCAATTCGATTATAACGTATTAATAGTCGTATATATTCATGATTAGCTGCGCCCCGCGGTGTTACCCGCGTATCATTATGGTTGCTATGCAAGTGTCTTTTAAGTTTTGACAAGAGATAAACAGTGATACATTTTTGACATCTACGATTTAATGTATTTTTAACCGACTTCAAAAAAAGCGGCCAAGTGCGAGTCGGACTCGGCCATGAAGGGTTCCGTATCAGCAAGTAAAATCATATAAAAGTTCTTGTAGTTCGTTGTAACTTTCATCGATGTTTTTATACTAGTGTATTGATTGAATGAAAGGTAAATTGCGGTTTACGATTTATGACGTATTAAAAAAAAACTACTCACTAGATCTCGTTCAAACCAATTTTCGTTGGTAGTTTGCATGGTAATGTAAAACATATATTTTTTTTAGTTTTATCACTCTCTTATTTTAGAAGTTAGAGGGGGGGGACACACATTTTTCCACTTTGGAAGTGTCTCTCGCGCAAACTATTCAGTTTAGAAAAAAATGGAATCAGAAACCTCAACATCATTTTTGAACACCTATCCATAGATACCCCGCACGTATAGGTTTGATGAAAAAAAAATTTTTGAGTTTCAGTTCCAAGTATGGGGACCCCCAAAATGTATTGTTTTTTTTCTATTTATAAGTAAAAATCTTAATGCGGTTCACAGAATACATCGACTGACCAAATTTCAACAGTATAGCTCTTATAGTTTCGGAAATAATTGGCTGTGACATACGGACGGACAGACAGACAGACAGACTTGACGAATCTATAAGGGTTCCGTTTTTTGCCATTTGGCTACGGAACCCTAAAAAAGGAGGAGGTTCTCAATTCGTCGGAATCTTTTGTTTTTTTTGTTATGTATGTTCAGCGATAATTTCGTCGTTTATGAACCGATTTCAAAAATTCTTTTTGCATTGGAATGGGCGTAGCTCACAGATGGTCCCATTGTCACCTTATCGAGATCTGATGATGGGATCCCAAGAAAATTACGGGAACTCCTCAAATATCATCACCACCACAATGTCGCGATTTGGGTACTCGGAATAGTTTTTCATTGAAGTCGGTTCCTTTTTGTTAAAATTATTATAATCACCTAGCTTTCGCCCGTTTATCTCGATTATTGAATTAAAAAGTAGCCTATGTGTTATTCTGATATATAAGCTATATTACTGTAAGGTTTCATCCAAATCCGTTCAGTAGTTTTTGCGTGAAAGAGCAACAAGCATACATATACACATACATACTCACAAACTTTCTTTAATATTAAGTAGGATTATTAGTCGTTTAAATTAATTATAGTAATCAATAGTAGTAGTATATATTATTATTAATGATCATAGAAGTTACGTAAGTTAGTTTACCCTTATTAGAATATTGATGACACCGATGTTGTGATACAATAGCAATTTTAGTAAAGTGATAACTGATATTTTGTCAATTTAACATTTTTTTTTTATTTTGTAATAGGTATTTAAAAGTCACTTTTATACTGTAAATCAAGCGACTAAGCCACAAATTATTAACTTTTTATGATAGGTAACACTGCACGTATGGCCTAGTGGTTAAAACGGTCGCCACGCCGCTTTCTACTTCGCCAAGTGTCGTGGGTTCAAATCCTATGTGAGACAACACTTTGTTTCATTACCAAATTGTCTGTCTGTCTGGGTGTTCTTTGTGTCCATTTCATGTATGATTTTAAAGAACCCCGCGACACAGGTTTTATATTCCTAATGCGGGAGTTGTCTTTTTAGGGTTCCGAAGTTTATGACTCGGAACCCTTATATATTCGTCATGTCCGTCCGTCCATCCATCCCTATACGTAAAGTATTTGATGTTTTATTTCTCGCGGCCACCCCATCGTGTGGGGTATCATTAGATAGGTCTTTTAGAAACGATTTATTGATTTAGGTATCCGTTTGCGAGAAATTCCACTTTAAAGGCTTTAAACGGCTCGCTCATAAAAGCTGGAAAATTCGTGGTGGTGGTCGATATAATGAACTTTAAAGGAATACTATAACAGATTAGATGACTTTGTTAGTTCAGGAGTTATAGAGGCTTTACTTGTAAAATGCGCTCACTTGGAAAACGTGATACAAATTAAGGTATACGTAAACATAATCTATTGGATACGATTTTAAATCCACGTAGCATTGTATATGACCACGGAACCCTATTCTATGCGTGGCCTTATAGGTAACTGAGGATCCCTTTCCTGTGCGTGGCCTGACACGTACTTGGCCAAGTTTTTAAGTACCATCAGTCAGAGTAGAGTCACTTTGGTTGGCTTCAATATATCAAAAATGTATGTTTATTGTTCTTTCACGCAAAAGCTACTGACTGGAATTTAATGACACTTCACAATAAGTGCTTTAGTTATGTTTTGTGTTTATATTTATCAATATGGTCAATTAGTACTTGTTATAGCGCGTGAAGATTGTATAAGGTGAAATAATATGAAATGTATTTACTGTATTTATAGATATTATGAATACTAAATTTTGTTTAAGTGTTAATTTTGCAAAAATTTTTTTAAATAGGGAGGTTAATGTGTAGGGACACAAACATACATTACATTAGCAGTACATGGTGATTGTATCAATGTATGTGTACATCGATCGACATTTCAAAGTATAAGCTCCGTTTAGTTTAAAAGTAAATGGCGTTGCGTGACAGATGGCCAAAGAAAGAATCAATAATTATTATAAACACACACGTTATACAACATACATACCTGTCCTGAGTCCGATCTTTTCTTCCTTTAAAGTGATTAGAAAATCGTCGTCTGAGTCTGCAGATTGTACGTTGGCAGAGACACTGCTTTCCTCAAGGACATCCTTATCAATATCTGTAAAGAACATCATCGATCGTAAGCACTAATTCCTCAGCACATGAGATGTCGAAAGAGAAAAAGTGCTTGAAAATATACACGGCACTTCCTTAGACTCCGCTCTTAAATGATTACCTTCACTATCATATGGTTCATCTTTGACTTCACACTTCAGAGCCTTTACAGCATCATGGTCTGCACCCTTCCCCAGTACATGTTCTACGCTGAAGTGTACGGCATCGTGCATGGTGAGTCTCCTCTTATAGTGAATTGCTTGTAGTTGTTGTACCTCTTCGTACTGTTGGCAAGTTCAATTATTAACAAATTAAAACTTCTTTTTAAGGAAGCAGAAATAATAAATCTGAATGCGAATGCCGTTTTTTTTTCGCATACAAATGCGGATTTTTGATGGCTCACAGCCGCGTACGTAAATACGGGTGTCTAAGATACCATATAAGTGTATGAATGAAGAATTTAAAAGTGATAAATTAATCATTACCATTTTTATCTACTAATGAATGATACGCAGATATTTTGTATTAAATATTGTATTTTTTTTAATAACTTCACTCACTGGTGCTCATATTACTGGTGCTAATATAAAAATAGGAGCATTGTACAGGGTTTTTAATTCCAACTAATATAAAGTTTTCCCATAAGCGTTTATTGACCCTCGCAACAACTGTATCGCAACAATACTCAAAATATCTCTATACGATAAGTCATCGCAAACACACAAGTAATGATTTATTTACAAGAAAGAAATGAAGCACTACATCAAAAACGTCGGTTCTTGTCACCAATTTTTACGCACCCGTTGGTCATATTTAACGTTCGAACGGCCCGTGCCATTCGCTGGCCCCGCCTAATTTCTTTCTTGTGGCAACTTGTATGACATTCACATCCGCATGAACATTCGCATTGATTATTGCAAATGCGAATGCTGATGCAAATGTCCAAATCTATGCGGAAGTTCCGTATTTGCGGATGCATATGCGAAAATTCGCAACATCCATAATATAAAGTACTGAAATTGCAAATGAACCTAGTGCAAGTGAAAATAGTAGTGTGAACGATATTTTCGTTAAGGGGCGTGAGAAGAGTAGCGTTGAGATAAATTAAACCTATATTTTCCAGGACAAGTTTAATAATGACGTTTCCTTACAAGGCTGAAGAGAAAAGAGAAATTGCCACACAAATAAATACGCAAGCATTGTGAGAGAGCGAGACATTATTGTACTGTGCTTTCAACCACATGTTGGTGAAATCTGCTGCAGCACCATCAGATGATAAGTTTGATATCAGCTAGCTACTCGGTCGATTCCATTGGGTATCAGATGAGATAAGTTTGATCTCTCCCAAGGTAGAAAGCTAAAGATACGGACCAGTACGATAGTATGGATAACTATATGGATAACTTGGTCTTGGTTCATTTAAAATATTTAAGAGTAATTACAAAAATAACTAGTTGTTAAGTTCTTATTGACCACATTCATCAATGGAGGTATTTGTTGTATTGAAAGTATTTTCATGTCTCTAGTAAATATTCAAACCCTCTAGGAAACATAATTCTAATTTTTTCAGTAAACAAACAACTAAAACCAACCTCATTACAGCTCAGCATTTGTGTGAACAGCTGCTCACTCCGGAGACAGCTCTTCCTCAACTCATAGCAGTTTTGGAGCCTGCCTCGACATATGTAGCAAGCATGTATAGGCCTGCCAGTACTTTCTACCTGTAAATAATTTAACTATTTGTGATTGAGGCCGGTTTCTGGATAGACTCACAAACGAATTTTGAAGCAGTAAGTCATAGCGAAAATCGATCAATGTGATGTGCAATAGTATCCATTGCTACACTTGCTAATTCCCAACTAATATTATAAATGCGAAAGTAACTCTGTCTGTCTGTCTGTTACGTTTTCACACCTCAACCGCTGAACCGATTTTGATGAATGTTGGTATAGAGATATATGGAACCTTGGAAAAGGACATAGGTTACTTTTTACCGCGATAACCGACATACATGCGGGCGGAGCCGCGAGCAAAAGCTAGTTATATGTATATTATGTTTGTTAAATTTTAATGGTTTAATAAAATTTATAGCTGGACACAGAACAATATTGCACAAACTGAACAAAGAACATAGTGAGTTAAACTTAATAAATGAGAGGAGTTTTAAGCTGAATATAATAAACACATTCTTGTATAATAAGAGCAATGCTTGGGTGTAGCTGTGAACTTAAAACTAATTTCAGGTGATCGGAGTTTAACGGATATTTGACACTTTGAGAAATTAGTACTCTGTTTAGTAGTTAAAAATTAACACCATGGGCTGTGGATTAGGTAAACTAAAATTGGATTAACACAATGTTTTTCTTCTCTCTTTCTCAATTTTTTTTTGTGTGTTATATTTCCAAATAACATTATAGACTTCTACACACAGTGACGAGAGTGAGAAATACTACAGCAGGAGACATAAACATTGTTTTTAAAAATACTTACCGGCATCAAGGCCAGAAACTCATACAATTTTTGTAGATGAATTTCGACAATCGAAAGCAGTTGAATATCGTCTTCTAAACATACTCGGCACATCAAAAGGTTTTCCATTATTAACTCTACTACAATTCTATACAAGTATATATTTAATAACTTCTGTATTTATTCACTGTCTTTGCGTTCTAACTTCCTGTCAAGGTACTAGAACGAACTATACCTCAAGGCTCATAGTACATTTACTAATTACTACACTTTCATTTATTACACTGTCGCTTCATGAATACAGTGCTGATTGCACTAGTCTAGTGCAATGTACTAAAGTTAAGAACGAAACGAAGCGGCTCTTCGGCTGCTGTCGGCTCGATTCGTTCGTCACGACCTCACTCGACGCATTAGAGCGAGCGAGATGTGTATATGGGAATTTAGTAAAGGAAATTGCAGCGTAGATGACAATTTATTTACAAGCTTTTGACGCAAATACAAAATGAGAAAGATATGGAGTTTTTTGCCGTTGATCATTTTGAAAACATCTAATGGCGGCTCCACATTAGTGCCGAGAATCCACGGCGCGAATTCTCGGCGTGAATTCGCGGCGCGGCGCAAGTTGTGACCTCCACATTCACGGGATGTTCACATTCATTCACAGTCGTTCGTGAAACCCGCCGCGAATTGGACGTAGAAGGTGCTGTTGCAATAACTTTGTTTGCTGTGGCAACATGTCACTATGTATACGTCCAAAACAAGAACACGAAATACTATAATCATAAATACAAAATAACAAACCCTTTTACGATATAATCGATAACTGGACAGCAAAGTCTTTTTTATTCTTTAATTCTTTGGGCCGTGAATGACCGTGAATGTGGATATATACGCGTGAACGCTGATGTCGTCTGCCCTTCTCGTAGACGGTCTTCCTCTCTGACGTTTTCCCCATGGTCCTTTCCATAATGTCACTCCTTTGGAGGAGGCCTTCACCCGAGGAGGGGTTCTTGTAGATTGTCATATTAAAAATAAACGTGAAATAAATAATAAGCTAGAAAATAAGCAAATTAAAAAATCTTTAACTATTTGTTTTACAGGAAATAAAAGGCTTTTTGATTTTATTTTATTTATTTACTACTGAACTAGTTACTTAGTAGTACGTAGATCATTGACAGAATGTCCGCCTTATGATACTATACCAGGCTAGTTATTTATAAAGGTTTTGAATCCAACTAAGACAAGATATAGCCAAAAAATATTTTTATTTTTTATCTCACGTTTTATCTCTATCTTTCATATATTATGGTTCACATTTTTGTGTTATGTGTTATAACGATCCGTATGGCCATCAGCCGCTGTAGACTCCTAATATGAGCCTTTCAGCGGGAGGAACCCGCCAGGGCCTAAGACCAAACGGGTGCGGGGACCGAACATTTGTAGTTCCTCAAGAATTCGTACAAAAATACAGAAATCTTCATCCTGAAAATGTAAACACCAACCGATTTTTTTTAAGTACCACCAAGGCAAGTGCTACAAACAAGTTATTGGAAAAAATACCATCAGAAGTAGGTATGCCGAAGCAAATCGTAAGTTATTTAAAGTTAGCAAACCCGGAACTGTACACAGGTCATTGCTTCCGGAAAACATCGGCTACACTTTTAGCCGATGTTGGGGCTAACTTAACCACTATAAAAAGGCACGGTGGGTGGAAATCCAGCAAGGTGGTTGAAGGTTACATTGAAGATTCCATACAAAATAAAAGTAAAATTACCAACAAAATAACGAAAACTATTCAGCTTTCAAAAAATGAAACATCTTTGTCAAGAGATGATCCGCAACCATCAACTTCTGCTTCATCCCGTCAGATATTGTCCATGACCAACAAATATCACAATCTCAAACTATTAACATACCCAAAAAACACCTGTCCTTAAAATATCAAAATTGTTCTCATTTCACTATAAATTTCAACAAATAAAATGTTTTATTCTTATAATACCGGTTTTTTTCTAGTTACCTACCTCACAATCGAGATGTAAAGCAGAATACATAGTTAGCTCGGGTGTAAGCACCAATTGCACCCTCGAACTATAGGCGGGCGCCTAAATATCTCGGGCTGCAATTTATGCCTTACAGCCCTTGGCTGCTAATCTACTCTTAATGACCTCTAGGAAAATTAAAATAGAAAACCTAAAAGTTAATAGAAAACGGACAAATCTATGGAGAAGATGTCCTTCAACGTTAAATTATAAAGAGATTCTTCGCAAAACATCAAGTATCCTGACTATATACGGCAGCCCCTTGCTACCCGACTACGGCAAAGCCAGAGGAGGATTAAAATTTTGACAGGCTGTGTACATATCGTACACCTAGTAATATATTGGCACATCTGCAAAAAATACGAAATTGAGTTTTTATGGCATACAGTTTTAAAAGCGCGTAGTGGTAAAAAGGCACAACGCTAGTTTTCGTATTCTTCGAGAGAGGTCGTTAGTGTCATTAAGCCATTATTGCTGTTTCCCCCTGCACCCGCGTAAATTATCGGCTCATTTGTCAGTTGTGCGGAAGGGGCTTCCGCACAACTGACAAAGTTTGAGCAACTCCTGCTGCGACACCGCACATCGCACCTAGACCGGAGCCATTCGGGTTTCGGTCTGAACACAGCACGACCCTACAACTGTCGAGAGTACTGCACGGGATTACGGCGGCGCGTAACAAACGCGAGCACGTAGTTGCAGTATTTGTCGACATGGAGAAAGCCTTCGACCGGGTTTGGCACGACGGTCTACTCAAGAAGCTCTCAACCACTCCGGCGCCCCGGCGTATAGTAGAGGTGGTCTCCTCGTTCCTGAGCCACCGGACTTTCCGAGTAGTGGTGGAAGGCGAGCTATCCACCGTCCGCAACATAGTGGCGGGTGTCCCGCAGGGCAGTTGCCTCTCGCCTGTGTTATACTCACGTTACACGGACGACATCCCCCTCAACTCACCGGGGGCACCGAGCTGGCGCTGTACGCTGACGACGCGGCGTACACCTCCACCAGCATCCAACTGCACCACGCCGCGTTGAAACTACAGCGCACACTGGCCCTACTGCCGCAATGGCTGTCGCAATGGCGACTCACTTTAAAGGTGAGTAAAACACAGACGATAGCTATATCAGCGGACAGGAGACTCCCCTCACCACTCCAACTACACGGAGAAGACGTCCCATGGACACACACCGTCAAGTACCTAAGTCTATGCGACCACACGTTCGCAAAACGGTAGGACGCGTGTAAGGGCGACACGCGCCCTACTGCGTCCAGTGCTCACTTCCCACCTACCACTCCGCGCCAAACTGGGTGTGTATAACACTTAAATACGCACCCAACTCACCTACGCCGCTCCCTCTTGGTACGTCCTCTCAAGCGAGAACGGCCGCCGACAACTGCGCGCGCAACAATCCCTTGCGCTGCGCGAAGTCGTGCAGTCGTCTTTTTATCCTGTTCGCAGATGGGGCCACGATTGACACCGCGGCCTGTCCACGAGCACCTGCGCCTACTTAGCCCAAGTAAGGGCATCGTGCGCGGGCCCCCGCGAAAATAACGTGGCCGAAAATCCCATAGAAAAACAACCTTCGAACGCCTGTAGAAAAACGACCCGCAATGACTAACGCCGCTGCGGGTCGCCACCTGAACATGACATCGGGGGATATTAGAGTGTAAGTCGCCGTCTTTGTTGCTGATCGCTCGGAGCTGGGCCTCCCCGGGTATCGCCTGGGGTCTCACCTGGCTCGGGCTTGATCGCCGGGCGGCGTGAAGAAGCGCGAATCTCCCCCAAATGTCCATTAAAAATTATTAAATGTGCGATATATATGCTAATTTGTTCCCTCATAGCTCCTCAACTACTCATTAGAAAGGTATCGTTAGAAGCGTCTTGATCGTTCGCTGGTTATAGGCTAAGGCGATTCACACACTGCAGTGGAGACCACTGGAGTGGCAGATTTTAATATTGTATGCAAGTACATCGATTAATATAGAAAACACGTCAGGTCCAACACACCGAACACGCGCCACGGCGCGTGAGCGCGTGCCGCTAGCAGATTCTGCCCTCGCGCGCTTAGGCGGGGCGGGCCGCAGCAGTAAACACATTTATATACGAAATTGAACAATGCCCAGCAATTTGGGATTTAAAATGCAAAGAATACAGAGTACGACGACCAAATGGAAAGTAACCTTTACTTTGGTGCGGGCCATGTACAAAGCCGTCAGGCGCGGAGGCGCCGTAAAGTCTGCTCGAAGAGGCAGATCTGCTCCTCCGTCACCGCGCGCGTGATCTGCTGGCACGCGCCTACGCGCGTGGGCGCGTGGCCAGTGTGTGAATTGCCTAAATGACGTGTCACTGAAACTAATGTGGTGCCCTCTAGCGGTCATAAAGTACTGTGGTAAATAATAATTTGAGATAAATATGCCGTGTTTGGTATCATTAGAAAGGGCGTTACCTGTACATTTTAAATATATACGTATATATTTTTAGCGCTTTTCAAGTGTTATGGTATATAATTATGCTATGGTAACGTTTGAATACGAATTTCCAAACTAGAATATGTGTATTTCTGAAGGTACACTGATAATTGTGTCATCATCATCATCAATCATCAACAGCCTCTAGCAGTCCACTGTTGGACATGGGCCTCTCCTAAGAAAGGAGGTTTTGGCCTACTATACCACGCTGGCCAGACGGGTTTAGGGTTGATTTCAAGTTTTCCTTCTCTTTGCATCGATGTTGTCTTGCGTAGTTTATCCCTTAGTCGCCTTTTACGACACCCGCGGGATGAATAGGGGTGGTAACTCTGTATTCTTAATCCGTCACCGTCTTGTGTACGAGTACTAATTTAATAAATCTTGTTCCATACTTTTTCAGCGTCGGTTTATGTCATAGTTGAGTTTTAGTTTTTGCTTTTTTTTATTACCATTTACGATTATGTTTTCTGTCAACGATTACGTTAGAAGAATGTCAACTTGGCTTGGGAGGGAGGTGTCATAATTTTCATCTACTTATTTTTTTTTCAGTTTTATCATTAATGTAGATACCTATGATAAAACACACACTGAGTTAGAGACTAAAATTGTCAATTCACTTGGTTTATTAGAATAAAAAGTATTTATTACCTTACAAAAAGGTGTTTTCTATACAAGTTTCTATAGGTACTAATATAATAAAGAGGAAAGATTTGATTATTTGTTTGTTTGAAATGAATAGGCTCTACTGCAACGAATTGAAAAATTCTTTCACTATTAGAATTCTACATTATCCCTGATGGACATAAAACTGCGAACTCGACCTAGAAAGAGCCTACCTAGTCAATAGTGTGATACTTTTGATAAAAAAAACCGCCATTGCATCTACAATATGACAAAGGAAGGAAGGAATTTATGGACAATTTAATTGTAACGACCATTAACATTGGCTGGTCAACTAGACATATGAAGGGAATACGAATGATCATATCTGATCTGATAATATCATTTAAATGAATTTCTGGTAAAACATCTTTCGCGTTAACAATCTACAAGGTGTCAAAGTACATAGCTTCGAATTTTCAGGGATCGACCTATGAAATAAATGTTTTAGTCAAGATACAAATAATACATTATTACAACCTTTCGACCAAGGCTCCGCCCGCGTGTATTTCGATTATTGCAATAAAAAGTAGCTTATGTGTTATTCTGATATTTAAGCTATATGGCTGTAAAGTTTCATACAAATCCGTTCAGTAGGTTTTGCGGGAAAGACCAACAAATATACATACAAACATACTCAGAAACTTTCACATTTATAATGTTAGTAGGAATAATAATAAAAATAAACAAAAAAATATAACAGTGATAGGTATCAAAATAATCTTTAAATTAATATGCCAATTATTATTTTTATTATGCCCCAACACAAAGTGTACTTGTGTTATAAGTTTGAAGTGATGTAAGTATTTATGTGCATTCATCTCTATCATCTATATAAATGTATTTGAAATCCCAAATAAATGATTTTGAATTATTGTTTTGTCCAAAACCCACGTAATCGACTGTTCTAAGCATGGAAAGTCTACCAAGCGTATGTTATAATTTGTATGTTTTTTTTCTAAATAAATACCTATAAGTCGCCGGGCAGAATAGAGGTGGGCGGCTAGTGTTTTATAGATAGACTGATTCCGGTGGACTAATAAGTAAAAAAAACCTGCATCTCAAGTTAAAACATCGACACCTATAGAAGTTTCATAACAAATACTGCTATAATTTTACACAGTTAACTATGCTTTAACCTCGATCAATTTCATATTACATAGTTCATGAAAAAATAATTATTAGAAGTAAGTAGAATTTCTAGAAATTTTTCGCAAGGCAACTCATTCATTTTAAGCGGGTGATATCCCGAAACATAAAACATTGGCTTCAGTCGCGTTATATTGTATTTTGTATTATTATTATTCTAGTCTTGTAATCCTTTTTTTAAATAAACATAAATTAAATTATTTTGTAACTATCAGACATGTAAGCTGAACGTGATAAAATGTTAACGTGTCTTCAGCACCCCTGAATCATTTCGTCTCATTAAAATTTTACTAAATTTTCAAAGGTTTAAAATTTTCATTAATTTAAAAACTTGACAAATAATTTTACATCATAATATGAATTTACATAAATTAATAATATGCTTGGAGTATGCAGCGCCGTTTTTTATTCTAATTATTATAAATAATTTTGTGCTTGCGATTTTGCATAGTTATCAAAAGTCTTATCATGGCAGCCCCGCTTATATTCCTTCTAAAACTCTAGTAACCTTTACAATCAATAAGTGATAGAACACATTAAATCAAAATTTTCACCCTTATTATGATGAAGAAGTATCCCATAATCTAACTTCAAAGGTTTTAAAATTAAAAGTTATGTAGTAAATTAATTATAATTGAAATGGCAACCCAATACAGCTGTCTCCATGTTTGACGTACAGTCAGTAGTTATTCGTGAACGTTTCTCTCAACTGGATTATCGTCGTAGTCGTATCATTTATTTGCACCGCATAAATAATTTGTGGGGCAGTTCGTGTATCCTTATCTTAGCGTCGTATTTCCTTTAAAAATGTCTCGTCTTAGGTTTTGTTTGTTGTTAGCAGTAATATGCAGTTGCTCTCAACTCGGTAAGTATTAATTCATAAAAATATTTGTGTTGCAATGAGTTCTTTGTTGCTTTTTATCGTTATGTCGGGACGAGTGCACCGTTCGAATGCTTTGTTGTCGTGATTGGACGTTATTTGCGCAATTGGAGACAAAAAAAACACGAATTTTGCATTGTCGTAGTTCTGTGTGATTCTAGAAAAATGTACCCGCGATTGATGGCTACGCAATTATCGGGTTTTGCTTGTTAAATTAGACAACTACATGCGTGTCTCTGGTTTAACAACAGCTTTTTTAAAAACTTCGTCTATTGTGTTGACTCATAAGAACCTAAACAGTTTCAAAATGGAATTATAAAGTAATTGGTAGTTTTTTTTTCTTATTAGAAAATTATACCTGCATTGACAAAGCAACTATGTATGTGTAACCTGTTTATGAGTCTAACATAGATTATTGTCAACTAATCTTGCTGTCATATCTTGTTTTATACAGTATAGATAGATTATACAGTATGGATTAATAATTATCTAACAAAACCCAAATGTCCTAATTTTGTTTATTTAATTTCATTCCACTTCCAAAAATTAAATTATTCTTATTGTCTTTTGATATTGTCATGTTAGAGTTAATTAAAGTAACAAGTACTGTACTTAACCTTAAAATGACATAATTATGATTAATCATCATTATAATGCTTGAAACCTCATTAAGGATTTCTCAAGGTCAGTCACAATAATATTTGCAAATAATGCAATTCAAGGAAAATCTTTACTTATTTTATGCAATACAATTATAGATAATGTAGGCAACATTGTCTACACAAACAAAAAAATTGCAATTGATGCAACTGAATATCATAGACAAATCATCATCATCATCAACAGCCCCCAACAGTCCACTGCTGGACATAGGCCTCTCCTTTGAAAGGAGGTTTTGGCCTACTATACCACACTGGCCAGACGGGGTGGTAAAGGGTTTGTTTCAAGTTTTCCTTCTCTTGGCAGTGATGTTAGCTGCTTATTTTGTTCCTTTACTCGCCTCTTATGACACCCAAGGAATGAATAGGGGTGGTGACACTTTGTATTCTTAATCTGTCACCACACGGAAAATATTAATTATATAGACAAATATTAATTATTAATAAAACTGTAGTTTAAGGCCAAGTTCTTTGCCACTAATAAAAAACAAATTGTTCCAAGTTCAACCATGTCGAAATGTTATTGTGTATGTTGTTGAAATGTTCTTTTAAATACTGTTATGTTCTAAAATAAAAATAAACTTTGACTTTCTAATGAAATGCAAAAAACTTAACCTATCTCAAGTAAAATGCAAATTTTTTTTGTTCTTAATTTCTATTTCATGCACAATTATTCACTAGTGGTATCTTTATAACATAGAAAACACGTTCAGGTTTTATATTGACATAAATGATTTGTTATTGAAGGCTAATAATATTAGAAGTTATGGAGTGTTATTTTATTATTTAGCAAGTCAACTGCAGTATAGGCACTAAGGTTATCTACTTACAATATTCAGTAACGAAAATGATTTTCACAAGAAAATAAAATATGATAGTTATAGCGAACTTATTTCTTCTTGGTTGGTCCGTCGTGGGGGTCCACAATTATGGCGGCTAATAGGTGGATATCGAATAACAATGATCGTGTATTCTTTTGGAGCCATGTTTATTAATTAAGTACTGTACTATTATCTAACCTTACGTCTTAAGGTATGTACATGGAATCTCTTCGTTATGATCTTATAGCTACATTATATATTCTAAATCTATCGTAACATTGCACAATAAACACGTCATAATATCAACAAGGAAATGACAGACGGAATCCTACGTGCTCGATAATCGGCACATATCTGAATTGTGCTGGACAAGCATATCTCTATATAATTTCCGTCTTTGACTTTAACCAACATATATGACGCAGGAATATAACTTCCCACCAAAAAAATTTACGGTAGTAAATTCAGAAATCTTAAATCAACAATTGACAATTATAAACATAACCTATTTCACTAACAATTATAACTTTACATATTAAGTCAGTATCGCGGAGTAGTTCCTAGATAATAAATATAATCTAGTTCAAAGAAATCATAACATTAAAATGTATACAAAACAAACATATGATCGAGAGTTGCGACCTTCACGTGTCAGCAAAATTTACAAAGTGTACATTAATATATCTATAATAATATTTCAAGATTTACATGGTCAGCAACCTTATTGAAATATCGCTTGGCGAATTACATCAACGTTAATCGGTCAATATACACGTACTTCTCAGTATCGTAATACTGAATTTAGGACAACTTGAATATATGCCCACAGCACTTTGACGGCGGATAAACGAAAGAAATAGATTTACCTGATTGTTGGAGAGCGAACCTCGGTAACGACAGTATTCGATTGATATCATGCTTTAGCTGCGATCTGAAATCATCGTAATACGTCTTGTCGTTATATTGCTCTAACGCCTCTCCAGGCAACTTCCTTAATTCTGACATTTCTGCTGCACACGACAATTTTCGTCGTAATCTAGCGTTGACGGCATGGAGATTACTTCTATTATTCGTGAAACGGCGTCAGACGTTCATTTTGAGAACACTTATGTATACCGCTAGTCCCCACTGAGTCGGGGCTGAAGTCCGCTGGTTCCAGAGCGTTGGAACTACAAGCGGTGTGTGGTGCTGCGCGAAGTCCGTATTGTGTCGGGGCGCTTCTGAGGCCGAAGGGGTAACCAGTTTGGAGCGGTCGCGTCCTGGGTGTGGTATCCCTGTTGAGGCCGAGGTTGCTGGCTGGCTGCGACTTGAATGATGATCATTGTTGTTTTGGAGAGCGACGATAGCCTCACTGCATAAACCATATACGTGGCTGGTCCTTTATGCAATACTGCTATATAAGTTCACTATATAAATCTCCTTGAGAAGGTACGATTACTTGCTTCTTCATTTTTCAATATTCGGCTTCTTCATAGTTCAATTTTTCATAGCGATTTGTGTCTTCATCCTTCTTGTTCAATTGTCGGGGTCACAAATTATAGCGATTTTATTTCTTCTTGGTTGGTCCGTCGTAGGGGTCCACGATTATGGCGACTTATACGTGGATATCGAATAACTTTTGGAGCCATGTTTATTAATTAATAACTGGTAACGACAGTATTCGATTTCCGTCTTTTACCTAAACCAAAATATGTGACGCAGGAATATAACTTCCCACCAAAAATCACGTCGGGGTCACCAATTATAGCGAACTTATTTCTTCTTGGTTGGTCCGTCGTGGGGGTCCACAATTATGGCGGCTAATAGGTGGATATCGAATAACAATGATCGTGTATTCTTTTGGAGCCATGTTTATTAATTAAGTACTGTACTATTATCTAACCTTACGTCTTAAGGTATGTACATGGAATCTCTTCGTTATGATCTTATAGCTACATTATATATTCTAAATCTATCGTAACATTGCACAATAAACACGTCATAATATCAACAAGGAAATGACAGACGGAATCCTACGTGCTCGATAATCGGCACATATCTGAATTGTGCTGGACAAGCATATCTCTATATAATTTCCGTCTTTGACTTTAACCAACATATATGACGCAGGAATAATAGTCTCTTCTTTTCTTGATAAAATTCTACAATCTAATAAGTTACTTTATAAATGAGTATATAATTGTTGTAACGGGAGTCAACATACTCACAGTCATAAAGGTATTAGGTAGCCTGGCTAGACATCACATATTCATCCCATATTTTAGTCATGGTTTAAAATGTCCTGGTAGGACTGACTCTGTCCCGTATTTTTATTGTATCATTGAAATTGGTAGATTTTTGCTTGTCGGGTACTTATAATAATAATAATAATATATCTCTTTATTGTACACCAGAATAGAAACATAAAGTTGTAGCTTAAACTAGGTGGTACAAGTGGCGGCCTTATCGCCTGAAGGCAATCTCTTACAGGCAACCATGTTACGTTACGCACATGATCTTTCAAGTAGGATTTTCAATTGCTATTATGGTTTCAAGCTGACAGTGCAGTGCTGGTTCACTAGTCTAGTACCTCCATGTGTTGATCTAATTCCCGTAAACATAGTCATAAAATATATAATGCAATAATTTTAAAACTTAACAGTTTTTTGTATTTTATACCTTACCCTTTTTAGGGTTCTGTAGTTTATGACTCGGAACACTTATAGATTCGTCATATCCGTCCGCCCTCCACCAACTGCTCAAACGGTTGGTGCTAGAAAAATCAAACTTTGCATGAATATATTATGTGTTGTAATTACGTCGACAAAGTGCTACAATAAAATTATAAAAAATATTTTTATATGGGGTACCACCCCTAAATGTAAAGTGGGGATGGTTTTTTTCTTGTCTACCCCATTGTGTGCGGTATCATTAGATAGGTCTTCTAAAAACATTGTGGGGTTGCTAAAACTATTTTTCGATTTAGATATTTTATTTGCGAATTATTCAAATTTGAAACGCATTTTTTTCTTAAAACAGGGCGTCCCCCCCCTCTAAAAGCTAAACGGCTGGCTCAAAAAATCTTAAAAAATCATGATAGTAGTCCATATATTAAACTTTAAAGGAAAACTATAACGGCTTAGATAGCTTTGTTAGGTCAGGAGTTAAAAATTGTGAAATACGCTTACTTGGAAAACTTCATACAAAATAACGAAATAATAAGTAAACATAACAATTATCTATTGGACACGATTCTAATTCCACTTAGCATTCTATTTGACTACGGAACCCTATTCTATGCGTGGCCTGACACGCACTTGACTGATTTTTACACACTTTTTATTAGCTTCACCTGTATGTTTGTAACCAACTCCTTTGGGTGCGATTTTGACCCACTTTAAATGGCTAGATTTCGTTCAAACTTTGTAGATTTATCGAGGACCGATGACAATAAACTAATTTGAAAAAAAAAATGTTTAAACAAATTAGTCTTTTTTTTAAAACTAAACAGACACGCTTTTAAACGAAAAAGTAGAAAATAATTTTAATGTAACAAAGCGTTTTTAAAACTATTTTTTTTTATCTTCCTTCAAAACTTGAGTTGCAGATTTTCATAGGTGTCCATAGTTTTTTCTCCCCATAGGTTTGCCCATTTCTTCCGTAAAGAATTATGCCTATGCTTTAATTCCTGTAGATTATTATTTTACATAAGACATGAAAACATATCTGATTCTAGAACATTCCTTTCTACGACAAAACATTAAAATACATGAACTACAATGTCTACAATGCTTACAACAACCAATTTCAATATTTCTTTTTGTCTACAGGTCAATCTTTTAGTGACACGATCATCATACCGGTAGATAAAATTACAAGTTCCACGTCACCTGCTCCCACTACCGAAAGCAATACCCCTCCTAGCCCCACCACCCCTAGTTCCAGTATCACTACACCTACAACTACAAGTTCCACCACACCCAGTACCACAACTCCTGAGCCTACAACAACTCAGGCACCAACGACAACTAAGGCTCCTACAACAACTCCGGCGCCTACAACAACTAAGGCTCCTACAACAACTACGGCACCTACGACAACTAAGGCACCTACAACAACTCCGGCGCCTGCAACAACTACACCAGCGCCAGGACCCATTCCAACACCGAAGCAAGGCTCATGGAATTACACGGAGGGCAACTTGACTTGTATTGTCACACAGTTTGCAGCTCAACTCAACGTGACATACACAAAACTTGTAAATAGCTGTAAGTGAACCTTTTATTTATTTTTAATGATTCATAGACAATGATGATTGAGAAGTTTGATGGTCTTGCCATACTGAAAAGTATTAAGAGTTACATTGATAAATTTTGATTTAAAATATGAAAAAATCATTGTAATAAGTGAGGAAAATTTTTATAGGAGGCACAAGATATCAAGGTATTTTGTATTAAAATCAAATTATGTTCATGATAGATAAGAATCTAATTAATTTAAATTGATTTTCAAAACATTTTCAAGAATTTACTTAGGTACAAATATGTATAGATCTAAAAGATACATATATTATTATTATAAATTCTCGGGAATTATTCTAATGTTAAGCTTTGACGACAATAGTAAGGATGAAGTCCACCGACGAGCTTGTGTTGGAAAGAATTTTACTATCTTTAAACTATGTATATTAAATCGTGTGCACAATGTTTAATATCATAAAGCAATTTAAATAGTTTTATGGCAATAGATAACAGTAAGAGCTTCTTCTTAAGGTACTTATATAAATTTAAAGGCATAAAAGTAACGTTTAAAGGCTTTATTTTGTATTTCGGTGCACAGCTTTTTTTGTCACATATTTGTGACGTTGGCGTACAGGGACAGTTTTCGCTTGTCACATATATGTGACCATGGCGGTCAAAAGGTTAAAGGCTATAGTTCCAAACCAAGCCGTTTGACAATGAACGCTTTCCACTATATGAGATTGTTGCCATAATTGGTAATTTAGACTTTAAATGTTGTATAGACAATTTAATAGTATTTAAAGATTATGAAATTCTTAAATTCCTTTTTGGTAAAAATCATCCTTTTCTCCCCTACATCTTAAACATATCTGTAGAAATAAATAAAATTGATTGGTCTGTTTTATATTTTATACACTATATCGGATCTCTCGCTCACACTATTAGTGATGTGTGTTTTATTGTTACACACAAAAGTGTGAGCGAGAGATCCGATATGCCCATAAGTGTGAGCGAGAAGTCTGATATAAATGATTTATGAGTCAGTTCGCACGTTTGTAATGGCCCAAGTATAACAAATTCACAGCATTTCACTAAATGCAAATGAAAGTATGCAGGTGCGGTACCTACTTACAAAAAGCAATTTTACCATTTTTGACTTGTTTGTGTATTTCTGTCTGTTTTTTTCGCTTAACCTCTAGAACGTCTGGTCCGATTTTGACCGAACTTTCACTGGTAGAAAACTGATGACAAGTAGTTATTCAGGCAATTTTTTTTTCAACTAACTTCGCTCCGCGGCGTTGTGACTCGGAAAGTCACAAAAAATATTTAAAAATCTGAAGCGTCTGGATCGACTTTGAAGGGATTTCCAGTTGCAGCTGATGTCATAAGGGGTTACTTAGCTTACTTTTATTTAAAAAAAAATTATGACCCCCATTTCGGTGGTCATCTAGTTTGTAATAAGCTTATTTTGTTCTGTAGTCTCAGCCTAACCCCAGGAATGAATCTTGAGTTATGTATGTACTAGCTTCTGCCGGAGCCGCGGGCATTTTGACAGCTAATCTATCTATATATATAAAAATGAATCCCTATTTCCCTTGGTCACGCCATCACGCGTGAACGGCTGGACCGATTTCGCTAATTCTTTTTTTTAATATTCCTTGAAGTAAAAGGATGGTTCTTAGGAAAAATAAACAAAATATCTGATAAGTTGTATTGGAGGGGTTCCGAGAATACAAAACAATTGAGTGACGTTGAGTCGACTGTTAGGCGATACGAATTTCGCGGGGTCAGCTAGTATAAAAAAAAACCATTCAGGAGTTTTTGCGTGAAAGAGCAACAAACATACATACAAACTTCGCGTTTATTATATTAGTAGGACTGTAGTAATTTATTTTTTTATAAGTTGATAAGAATATTAACATATTTATATCAGCTCATTAGTTGTTAGTTAATCAGCGGGTTGACCTCTGTTTAATTTAATATTGTAGTCATAAGGTTTAGTTTTAATTTAAAAACTGCATTGTTGGTTTAGTATGCGGCTGCTGATCAAGAGGTCCTGGTCCTGGTTTATAATTGCCTTTGTAATGGAATTGCATACGCAATTGCATATGCATTTAGTAAAAAAAACTGTTAATTTTATATTACATACAGACACTAATTTTATTTATTTGTATATTTTTTTTTTTGTTATATTTAAGCCTGCCAAAGTGACTCTACTCTGCCTGATGGAAAGCATGAGTAGAATCCAGGAGTAGGGGTCACCATGCTTATTGTGAGGGTAGGCAATGTAGTATGGTGACCCTTACCATGGCGGCCTGGTTAGATTATTCTGCATCATTCTCCCGGCCTTCGAAGGGCGGGAGAATGATGCAGAATGATTGGGCCTCCGGTGTCACACTCACCAACGAAATACGACAGCAAGAATGCTGTCATTATTAGGATGGTCTTCTCTGTGAGGGTAGTACTGACCGGGTCGAGCCGGCCCAATCGTGCTGAAATCAGCGTGGCTCTACTACTATATGACTGTATTGTAATATATTTAATATTTCATTAGTTAGATTGTATGATTGTATTGTATGTATGACCTATATGACTGTATTGTAATATATTTAATATTTCATTAGTTAGATTATTCTGCATCATTCTCCCGGCCTTCGAAGGGCGGGAGAATGATGCAGAATGATTGGGCCTCCGGTGTCACACTCACCAACGAAATACGACAGCAAGAATGCTGTCATTATTGTGATGGTCTTCTCTTTGAGGGTAGTACTGACCGGGTCGAGCCGGCCCAATCGTGCTGAAATCAGCGTGGCTCTACTACCTACATGACTGTATTGTAATATATTTAATATTTCATTATTTATAATTTAACTGCCATTGTGTGTTGTCATAAGAAGCATGACGGCTCAACAGAATTATACTTTTTGGCAGTTCTTTTCACTCCATATTTAAAAACGTGTTCTATTTTTAAACGACGACAGCTCGCAGGATCCTCTTTTTTTTTCTTTTGTTAAGATCTCAATCAGCCGAATAATATCAGCTGTTTTTGTTAATGTCAAGTGTTTAAAATCAAATCAAATCATTTATTCTGCAATTAGGTTACATGAACACTTTTGCAAGTAAAACTTTTTTTTGAGCAGATGAGTTCGGCCTTTCCTAACTGGACTAGCCCTGAGAAGAAAGGACGAAACAAACTCAGGGATCACAGTCTCTTTTAAAGTCCAGACAATATTCTTAAATGCAAAAGACAATTTAAAAGCGATAATTACAATTATGTCACAACTATAATAATTTAAAAAAATGTCAACAACAGCATCAAATTAAAATAAATTTGTTAAACAAACACCTACGTCAAAACACCTACGTCAAAATCCCAAATACGTTTGGCAATATTTAAAAAGTAAAAAGAATTGTAATAATTATATTCCAAATAAAATGACATTAAATGGTACTAATACCGCCAGGGGAGGCCAGGAAATATGTAATTTGTTTTCAGAACATTTTCAGTCGATATATGGCATGGGCAAAATGGATACTTCGTCGGAATCGAAATCATTCTTTACATTTAACAATAGCACTTTTAGTAGCTGTACACTTCGGGAACAAGAGGTTCTTGATTACTTATCTTCTCTTGATTGTGATAAGGGACCGGGACCCGATTTAATACCCCCTCTTTTTCTTAGAAAATGTGCAGCACATCTAGCTAGTCCCTTAACCATAATTTTTAATCATTCTCTTTCAAAGGGTGTTTTTCCTAAACAGTGGAAGGTTGCACACATTACCCCAATATTTAAATCGGGTGCTGTTGATGATGTTGCAAACTATAGACCGGTATCCATTTTGTCTACATGTGGTAAAATTATTGAAGCTCTTGTGCAGAAAAAAATATTCTTTCATTTGGATTGTGTGTTGGATGATAATCAACATGGCTTCCGTCCTAGAAAATCAACACTGTCTAACCTAGTCGAATATATTTCTCACATATCATCGGAATTAGATATGGGCGGCGAGGTGCATGCGATTTACACGGACTTTAGAAAGGCCTTTGATTTAGTGGATCACTGCTTGCTAATTTCTAAATTGGAAAGTATGGGAGTTCACGGATCGTTGCTCCGTTGGTGCGAGTCGTACTTAAGGAATCGATCACAACTAGTATATCTCAAGGGCTTTAGGTCAAGAGAATGTCTTATTCCTTCGGGGGTACCACAGGGTTCACACTTAGGTCCTCTATTCTTTCTGGTCTTCGTCAACGATTTGGGTATTACAATTAAATCAAGGTATAAACTCTTTGCGGATGATTTGAAAGTTTATAGAGCTATATATAGTGAGTCTGACATAACTGAGCTTCAATTAGACCTATTGAATATAAAAGAATGGTGCCAGAGAAATAAAATGCATTTAAATCAAAATAAATGTTTTTTCATCAGATTCACAAGAAAAAGGCAATCATATCACTACTGTTACTCTATAAATGACAGCCCGCTCAAGGAGGTCGATACCATTAGAGATTTGGGTGTTATTTTGGATAATAAATTAAATTTTAAAAGTCATTATGATTTCATAGTGAGTAGGGCATCGAAATTGTCAGGTTTCCTGACCAGGGAAATGAAAATCTTCAAAGAACCTAGCTTAACTATTCTCATTTACAACAGCATTGTTAGAAGTATCCTGGAATATTGTAGTACGGGATGGAATCCTAATTATCAGGTACACTCCGATAGAATAGAACGAGTTCAAAGAACTCTTCTATACAATTTAAGTTACTCCGAAAATAGGTGTCGTATTTTAAACTCTTATAGTGCTAGGTTAACTCACTATAAAATGCAATCCTTAAGTACACGAAGGAAGATCTTAGACATCATATTTTTATTTAAGTTGGTAAATGGACTAGTGGACTCCCCTGAACTTTTGGAAAGGATCAATTTTAACATTCCGCGGACTGGCAGTCGTTTGTCGAACCGGCAAACTTTTGTTCTGCCACACAATAGAACTAATATTGGCCAATTTTCGCCTGTATCTCGCATGCTTTCTTTCGCAAACTCTATTCGCAGCGAAATAGATTTATTTGCTGGTTCCGTATCCTCAGTAAGATCTAAGCTCACAGACTTATTTTAATATTAATTAATAATTATTTTTTTAACAAGTTAATTTTCTTTGTAATGTTTAGTTTAACTCAACCTTAGCAATATTTATATTTATATTATATTTCAAATGAACTGTTTAAGATACTTGGTTTCACATAGTATTATTTAAGTGGAATAGTGTGATTTGTTGTTATTGTCTTACTATTAATATGCATGCAGGATTCACATCTAGTAGATGTCAATCAGTATATTTATGTAGTCATGTTTGTTGTGTTTTTGTGATTGAACATCAGTTTTGTGAATTATAATAAAAAAAAAAGAAAAAAAAAACAAATAATGTCAAAATCTTCAAGTAGTTGTCGTATTAAAATAATGATAAAAAAAAGTTAAATAAATGAAATGTCGAAAACCGTCTTTCGAAAAAAAAAACGATCATCCGAAGGAGGCTTAAGATATAACTTATTATTTTTTATACTTATGGTAATAGCTTCACTGGCAGGGAGCCAACATTATGACAAATGTTACCAACATCACAAAAATACAAGGAACAAGTACAGTTAATCAACATTTTAATCCTGCCCTATAGATATTATATAACAAGGACAATGTAGAAAATAGTAATCTTTTTCAATGAATGATACCTACCATAAAAAAATCAAGGTAGAAAAATATAAAGGATAAAAAAATATGCAATTTACATTAGTGAGCTCTGAAGCCCGGCTACTTCAGTTATTCCTTTTTTTAAATATTAAAACCATAAATCCAATTTGATTTTTTAATACTTTGTATTCATCTTGCAAAGACAACAAAGTTTATAAACCTAATGCCTGCTATATTAAGTGATTAAAATTTAATCTACATACTTCCTTCCTATTTATACCGAAAAAAATGTTCATAGAAATATACGATTTATTATCTATACGTTGAAGTCAAGTTGAAGTACAATGTAGTCAAAATGGTGGTTTTTACACGTTTTTTATTAGCTTCGTGCGATTTTGACCCACTTTAAACGGCTAGATTTCGTTCAAACTTTGCAGATTTATCGAGGACCGATGACAATACACAATTTTTTTTTTTATTCTTTCTAAAAAAAATTTTTAAAAAACTAAACAAACACGCTTTTAAACTAAAAAGTAGAAAAGAAATTTAATGTAACAAAACGTGGGGTGCTTTCTGAAAATATTTCAATAACGTCGCCCCACGCTTTGTAACATTAAACTTATTTTGCAACTTTTTAGTTCAAAAGCGTGTTTGTTTAGTTTTTTAAAACTATTTTTTGTAATAGGTTTACGAGCATAGCTCATTAGATAACGGTGACGTAGTAATACGCCCCCCTGAACGCTCCTTGTTATCACCAACAACGAAGCATTGTTCGCTCGTGTAGGTGCAGATATATGTATCACAATAGTGCATGTAACTGTTTGTCGAGTTGTTTAGCTAGTGGAACTACACTTGAGTGCAATGAATACGGGTCACCATGTTGTTTTTTGTTTCTTTATAAGATTAGAAATATCTTGGGTTTTGGGACATTTCTATTTGATATTATCTACAACCCATAATGTCTCGCTACTGGGCTCGGATCTGCTCTCACGAGAGGGTTCAGGCCATACGTCTCCACGCTTACCGAGTGCGCTTTGAGGACTGGTTGACATTTATATTGCTACTCTTTCAGTTCGGAATACTATTCCGCCAAGAGTCAGTCTTTACTACTGTTACCTATGAAAACCTGTTCCTCAAGACTCACAAGTGCGATACTTTCTTTAGGAGAGTCCCTCCTTATAGTTCCGCACCCGGTAACCTCACTCACTCTGAAAGGGCTGAAACTGCGTTAAGCGGGCGCCCGCGTGGGCGTCCGTCACGGGGTGCCGCGCCCCGCACCCACAATCGCTAGTCGTCGTTTTGCTACGTAATAATATATTAAGTTTTCCATCGACACAGCTATACATGCACACCATTAAAATTGAACTAGTGACACTGCGTAAATAAAATAATCCGTCTCCGTCAACGTCCCCACAGAGCCACCCACGTGTCCACGCGCGTAGTCACGCGACGGTTACCCGTCGCGGACGCCCGCTTACTCTTAAGTTAGGTACCGCTTAGTTTCAGCCCTAAAAGATAATGAAATAATAGAATGAAAGACACGCACGGATGAGCATGAATGATAGTATACATATGTGTATAACTGCTTTTTATGTATGTCAGAATTGTATGACAGTGTATGAAAGACTTGTTCTCCTTTAAAAGTTCTAAAAAAAAGTTCGCTACAGCATATGTCTATCTTTTAAGGTTGGCTCACTATTACCTATTTTATAGGAAACAAATTCGCTTCCGCGGTATAACATCGCGCTGTGTCAGCTAGTGTATGTATATACAGCTATACATATATAGCTATTATCTAGTTTACGTTGAGACTGGCCGCTTTGACTGAGATCAGCTCGTTTTTGGTGAGATTCGCCAGATTTTAGAACGACCTGCCTGGGTCTATTTTTCCTGATGAGTTGAACTCTGGAGCCTTTAAGAGTAGAGCGAATAGGTTTCTTTTGGATGGGCGTGTACCATCTTCGTCTTCATCTACACTTTCCATCAGGTGAGATGGAAGACAAACGACAAAAGCTAAGAGCACATCATCATCATCACATTTCTATATTGACTTATTGGAAATTCATACTACAAGTATAGAGATAGGTATAGACTATAGAGTTAACATTTGATATGAATTCCAAATTATTTATTCCCGAGACCTTGACAGACACGCTGATATTACGAGGAAATTGATAAACTTATTCCATTTTGCCATTTACAGTCAAAAACATCCAATGAAATCTATATAATTAAAGTGTCTGGATGTAATATCAAATATACTTGTTATTAAATGCATATGAAAGAATAAACGTTACTAATATATAAAAAAAAGCGGCCAAGTGCGAGTCGGACTCGCCCATGCAGGGTTCCTTAGCATCATATAAAAGTTCTTGTAGTTCGTTGTAACTTTGATCGATGTTTTAATAATAGTGTATTGATTGAATGAATGGTAAATTGCGGTTTACGATTTATGACGTATTAAAAAAAAACTACCTACTAGATATCGTTCAAACTAATTTTCGGTGGTAGTTTACATGGTAATGTACAACATATATTTTTTTTAGTTTCATCGCTCTCTTATTTTAGAAGTTACAGGGGACAGCTACGGAACCCTAAAAAGCATTTTTTTTTTATTTTGTCTGCCTGTTTACTGACATAATTGTTCCTAATCTGTCACCGCAAGTTATAAATAATTTGTAATGAACGACTATCGTAATTGTCAATAGATCTTAAGACATAAATCGTGACAACCGACGATTAATCATTTTTTTATAAATTGACTCGCACCGTTGTCTAGTCCCAAACTAAGCAGAGCTTGTACTATGGGTATTAGAAAAGTGATAGAAATACATATACCTATACTTTTTTCTTAATACATACATATAATGGGCACTGTAAACGATCAAATTTGTTTGACAAACACAACAACAATCAAGATTTTTATCAAACACGTAGATTGTTTGACAAACGCGTTCAAACACTTCTGCACACTATCAAATAATTTGACAAACACGTAAATTTGACAAACAAATTTGATCGTTTATAGGGTTCTTTATACATAGAAAACACTCAAACTCCGAAACAAATATTTGCAGATCATATTTGGTTCGACCCAGGAATCGAACTAGTGACCTCTTGATCAGCAGCCGCATACGCTAACCACTAGACCGACAAGGCAGTCGACACACAACATTGTATTGTCTACAATATAACAATGTTTCTACCAGATAATTGCGAACATAATTATTCTTTCAACTTTATAGATTAATAATCTGAGCTATATTTTATAAACAAAACCTTTTGTATGATCTGCATTTCTTATTGTACAATTATCTTTGCACTGTTAATGCTTTTTACAACATACTAGCGGTGTACCGCGGGTTTTGTTGCTTTTGAATCGGATATTGTTTACTATCACACAGTAGTCATGGTATACTATTATATTTTTTAAAGACAAAGCATTAGGAATTGTCTTTTTTAAGTCTTATTTAGAGTAAAGTAATTTGTAAAACATTTTTTACTTGTTAAGTTGGCTACTATACTAATCTTCATTGAAATAGTGCAACAGTTTATCCGTGAAAGTATAACATATAGATAGTTACGAGAATATTAGTTAGGAGTAAAGTGATTTCATTTATTTAGTCTTTTTTATTTATTTTGACTGCCTTTTTGATCTAGTGGTTAGCGTATGCGGCTGCTGATCAAGAGGTCTTTGGGTTCGATTCCCGGGTCGGGCCAAATGCTTGCATGATCTGCCATTATTTGTTTCGGAGTTTTTCTATTTATGATATGTATGTATTTACAATAAAAAAGAATATATGTATTTAGATTAGTTGTCTAGTACCCATAGTACAAGCTCTGTTTAGTTTGGGTTGATGTCGTCCGAAATATTTATTTATTGAGATTTAGCACTGATATAATTTTATAGATGTAACATCAACTAATTATTAGTTTAAAAGATTTAATTAGAGTGTTTGCTTGCATCATAAAAATTAGAAAGTATACGTTTAAACTTGTCACTTATTGTGTCACAAAACAGTATTAAAAATCTTACAAATATTATAAACGCGAAAGTTTGCTAGTATGTTTGTTGCTCTTTCATGCAAAAACTACTGAATGGATTTTAATGAAACTTCACAATAATATAGCTCTCATATCAGAATAACACATAGGCTACTTTTTACTGCAAAAATCGAGATACACGCGGTCGGAGCCGTGGGCGATAGATAGTGACTAAATCATTAAAGGTACGCGTTCATTAGCCCGCGCCGGACGCACCGCACGCAACGGATTTTATTTTGCTTTGTATGATTTCACATAGTGCTGCGTCCACTATCCACGCCGCTCGCACCGAACGTCGGCATTTCTGAGCAAAGCAAATAAATCCGTTCAATCCGTTGCGTGCCGTGCGTGCGGTGCGTCCGACGCGGGCCAATGGACGCGTACCCTTAGTCCATCATCATCATCGTCAACAGCCTTTGACAACCCACTGCTGGACATAGGACTCTTCTTATAAAGTTAGTCCACTAGTTCTTCGATTATTTCTTGTCTGCACTCACAATGAGGATGGTGACCGACTTGGCTTCTACTCAAGCTTTCCATCAAGCGGTCATAGCCAAGTAGCCTTAGGTGATTGTAAACAGTCATCGAGGGTAAGCAGCAGTCGGTCCCGATTGTTATCATAAGATAACAGTCGTGTAGCTTAGTTGGAGGCCTTCGGGCGGCTTAAAACATCCAACGGCAAGATTACGTAGCCACAACGTGTCTTGCCAGTACCCAACCCGCACTGGGCCAGCGAGGGGACGTACTGCCTGGAAACACATTATCGGACGCGGCTGACAGCCGCGACTGATAAGTGTGCACAGTCTCGTCAGTCAGTCTTTTGCCAGATTTCTGTCGGACGTCCGAACGCTCAAGATCAGTCAAAGGTCACGTCCACGACTTACGTCCGATAGTTTGCACAGCTATGTGTATATTCATATACTAGATCATGGCTGTCAGCCGCGTCCGATAATGTGTCCGAGCCCAGCAGTGTACTTACAGTTACTTTTTTTCTTAACGGTTTTAATGATTCGAGACACGGTCTTCCAGTATTTAATGCACCCCCTACTTTCCCAAGAAGTTGGCTTCCGTGTAGCTTCTTCTAGAATATCCAAATTCCAAATTAAAGGAAAATAAAGCAAGGAGACCACGGAATTTGTGAACTCAAGGTTTTTAACTGAGTAAACTTTGTTGCAGTTCACTTTAAAACCTCGCTAGAAATACCTAACAGTTTCGCCTAGAAATTATTCCACTCGTAGTGTAAACAAAACACTTTCTAGACACACTAAATGGACTGTTATGTCTTGTTTACGAATCTCCGGCCTCTTCAAGGAGGAAAATATTTTCGTAAATGAAATGCCGTTTGACATTTTTGAATGGTAAATCATTTAGTGGAAACTGATTTCTCGACAGTTCAATTCTATGAAATATGTATGTAAATACATCACTGTATAAGTTGTGACTCAGATGGGTGACTCATGGACAGTAGAAAGGAACTCAGTCACACACACACACACTCTTACACACATACCTACACATGTTCACACTCTTCGTGTGATATACGTATATTATACAGCGTGTATTTTTTTGTTACATAATTTGAGGAAACATTGAATGTGAATTTATATAAGGAAAAATATCTAAGAATAGTTTCGATTAAATAGTGTTAAATATCTCATCTTCATTTATCCATCTCCATTTTATGTTGGTATTTTGCAGCAATGCTCGTTTTGTTATCCACGGTTTATCGCTTCCTTGCTCAACACAGGAATTTTTCATTTTTTTTCTAAATAAAAATTAGCCTTATACGGGGTGTTAGTTACACCCCATAGTTCAACGTGAAACAATAACAATCGTATAAAGTAGAGCCACGCTGATTTCAGCACGAATGGGCCGGCTCGAACGGGGCAGTACACACTCATACAGAAGACCAACCTAATAATGACAGCACTCTTGCTGTCGTATTTCGTTGGTGAGTGTGAGACCGGAGACCTAATCATTCTACAGAAACATCTGCCAGGCTTCTATGGTATGGGTCACCATACTGCATTGCCTACCCTCACAATAAGCATGGTGACCCCTACTCCTGGATTCTACTCATGCTTTCCATCAGGCAGAGTAGAGTCACTTTGGTAGGATTAAATTTAAAAAAAGCTCACAAATGTTATAATGTTAATGCAATAAATATTATCAATTCCCTAAGACTAATGTTTTAAAAGTAGCATACTGTATTATTGCTGCACATATGAAGCTGTTTGTTCAGACAGCAGTGGAACCAAACAAAATGGCTGTCATTGTACTTGTGGTATTTTTTTTTTAATCTCGGCCGAAATAAGCATTTTTATATACATACTTATTTTATAGCAAGTGGTTTTTATCTGCAGGAGAAATATTCGTATAACGTAATTTATGGATGATCCTTATTATTCTGGGTGATTATTAAACTGTGGGTTTTTTTAAAGAACCCTGTCATGTTCTATAAATAACATTAAAATGTTAAATCGCAGTAAACAATATTGTTAAGGTGAAAGTTTGTGAGTTTACGATTGGATGTTCTTACTTCACGTTCAAATGACTGAACCATTTTTGATATAATTAGGGATGTAGGTAGAATTTTTATGAATACAGGATTTCATTAATACATAAACTGGGTTTTATGTCCTAGTGTTCCCAAGAAAAGAACTTAAAATAAATTACGTTTAGTGTATCTCGTTAACCACAAGTAAGTTATTCTTTAATAAAGCAGCCGTATTTTATCTTTTAAAGAATAATACTTTAATTTATACATACCTTATTTCGGTCAATGTACGACATGCTAACTTATTTGAACAGTACTGGTAAAAGATAAATAAGTGGCCAAGTTTGTTATATGAGTCTTATTGCCCGTTATTGTGTCGGGTTACAACAACAACCCATAACGTCCCACTGCTGGGCAAGGGTCTCCTTTCAGGAGAGGGTTAAGGTCATACGTCCCCACGCTGGCCGAGTGCGGGTTGGGAACGGGATGTTTTTAACCCGTATGAAGGCCACTAATTAACTTCACGGCTGTTATGAAACAACCGAGTACGACTGCTTAATGTGATCTACGTATCACGGAAACGCTAATAACAAATAATGCTACAAACGGTCACCCATCTAGGTCTGAACGCGCCGTCGTTACTTACCCTCGGTGATTTTTTCCAATCATCTAAGTCCTTGACTTTGAGTGTCTGGTTATTGTGAGTTAACCTTAAAATAAATAAATAAATAAATAAATATTTTGGACATCTTACACACAACATCTAGTCCCAAAGTAAGCAGAGCTTGTGTTATGTTATGTTATTCCTTCTCGTTCTGCAGTCTGTTGGGAGTGGACGTGTTTCTAAGTTAATATATTGTCATAATTTATCATTTTAAATCTATACAGACGAGTGTAGTTCCTATTATCTTTACATTTCAAACAATTAAATGTGATAGTTGAGTGCAGTGTTTTGAATAAAATAAGGTAAACAATCGTGCGCTTTAAAGGTCATGGTAGATACATGCTAGCGGGGGGAGCACCTCACCGCTACGGTAAGAAACAGCATCAATAATTGCCCGCTCCTTCTAACACACGGGAATTCTTAACGTGAGTGCTTATTGCAAATAGATATACCTACCTAACCATAATGAGTTATTGCGCGGCTTGTCCTGACGAGATAATAGACGACTGTTATATAAAATGCCATCGATGCTCTGGTAAATTTCATCTCTTATGCATTAATCTAAAAAAATGCGATTTGGATAATGCACCTCGAGAATTCAAGCAGAATTGGCTATGCCCTATATGTCAAAATAAACAGCCAAAAAACGATAACTCGAGTAAACCGGTGCGGCCATCTACGCCTACTGGAACAGCTGATATGACTTTTATAAGTACGCGTCGTAAGATTCACAGCCGGTCCGACAGCGACTCGTATCAACAATTACCATCTACCTCCGATATGGGGCAAAATATGCGACAGATTATTCGTGATGAGATGCGCGGTGTGATGAAGGATGTTATGGCGGAATGTTTAACAAACTTCAATGATACGATTAAAGTACAATTATCCGAAATATTAAGCGACTTTAACGAGTTGAAAAATTCATTAGAATTTATTAGTGAGGGCTTTGATAGCTTTAAGAAAGAATTATCAGCGGCAAATGCAGAGGTGATGATGTTAAAAAAGGAAAATGAGGCCTTGAAATCCGATTTACACACACTAAAAGTACGTTTTAATGCTTTTGATCAGCTGTCCCGCTCATCTAATCTAGAACTACAATGTGTTCCCGAACGCAAAGCTGAAAATCTTATAAATATAGTACAAGAACTTGGTAAATCGATTAATTTTGTTGTAAATGAGAAGAACATTGTCTACTGTTCTCGTACTGCTAAACTACAGTCTGGCAGTCCTAGGCCTCGTTCGATTTTGGTCAAGTTAGACTCACCCCGAACCCGTGACTGTTTTCTCGCTGCTGCTATCGAGTATAACAGGAATAACACTGGAAACAAACTTAATACGGCGCATCTGGGGATTACCTCTACTAAGGCTAGCCCTATTTATGTAACTGAGAATCTGTCACCGGAAAATAAACACCTCCATGCTGCAACACGTAAGCTGGCCAGAGAAAAGTGCTACAAGTTCGTGTGGATTCGTGGTGGCAGAGTATATCTTCGCAAAACGGAAACGTCTGAAGCTATTTTTGTGCGTAACGAGAATGTACTAGAAAAACTTTAATAATTAATTATAAGTAGTAAAAAGTATTTTTCTATATATATGTGTCCTTAAATATAGTATTTGTAATGTTCTCATCTAAGCTTAATTTTTACTTCCAAAATGTAAGAGGTATTCGCACTAAGACCAATGAATTATATATGAACACAGTCAGTTGTGAATATGATGTTATTATTCTTAATGAAACGTGGCTCGACGCTAGTATAACGGATAGTGAGTTGTTCCCGAGTAGTTATAATGTTTACAGACGTGATCGCGAAACGAGCTCTTTACAACATAAGAAAGGTGGAGGCGGTGTTCTGGTAGCCATATCGAAAAGAATTAATTCACGTGTTTTGAGGAGTTATGAAAGTGATTGCGAGGATTTGTGGATCGAAATAGAAGTCTTAGTTGGTAAAAGTATTGAAAAATTATTAATTTGCGCTGTGTATCTCCCCCCTCCCGTCTCAAAACAACATTTTGAAAACTTTTCTAATAATGCTAACATAAATCTCAGTAAATATAACCGGGTTTTGATTTGTGGAGACTTTAATCAAAGTGGTATTAATTGGAGTGGTACTCCTGGATCTCCCCTTAGGTCAAATATAATTAATAAATGTATAACCTCGCAAGACCTTTTGGAGTTTATGTCTTTTAATAACTTATATCAATTTAATTTTATAACTAATCACAATAAAAAATTATTGGATCTAATTCTTACCAATTTACCAATAAGCGACCTAACTTCACCCCCGGTACCCCTTAGTAAAATAGACTTACATCACCCGCCGTTGAAATTTCATGCTCTTCTAGACGGGGTTGTTCATAAATTACAATCTAATACAAAATCCTTTAAAAATAATTTTCACAAGGCTAACTATGACAACATCCGTAATTACTTAACAAAAATTGATTGGGCTATGGAGTTCGGAACATGCATGTCAGTGGATCAAATGGTTGATAGGTTTTATGACATAATGAAATCTGTAATTAAGGAGTTCGTGCCTATTTCAGCTGTTGCCTCAAACACAACCCCGGTGTGGTTTACAAAGGAATTAAAACACCTACTTAAAGAGAAAAATAAGTACCGTATTCGCTTTAAAAAATATAAGAACCCGTTGGATAACATATCTTTTAAATTATTAAAAACAAGAAGTGATGCCTTGATAATCAAGTGTTACAATAACTACCTACAACTGATTGAAGAATCCATTAAATCCAACCCCAAATTATTTTTCTCTTACATTAAACAAAAAAAAACTAATAGTACCGCATTTCCGTCTTCCATGTTATATCAAAACAGATTAGTTTCAACAGGTCCTGAAATATGTAATACACTGGCAACATTTTTTGCGTCCTCGTACAGTATAGAAGACGATGATAATAATATATTTAGCAGGTTGTCTAATAGTGACTGTGAAGTCCCTCATACACTATGTTCTATAGAATTTTCAGAAGACCAAGTCTTGCAACGCCTTAAATCTCTTGACAGAAATAAGGGTGCTGGTGCAGATGGGATACCTTCCGTTTTTGCTGTCAACTGTGCTCCGCAGCTATCATTGCCACTTTCGCTTATTTTTAACAAATCGCTTGCAACGGGCATCTTTCCCACACTTTGGAAGTTAGGCCTTATTATGCCAGTCCATAAGGCCGGCGATATAAGCGATGTCAAAAATTACAGGCCGATCACCATACTATCTGTGTTCGCCAAGTTGCTAGAATCCTTGTTATGTCCTTACGTATCATGGCATATTAAGAGTGTTCTCGTAGACTCTCAACATGGATTTGTATCTGCTCGCTCGACTAGCACCAATCTTGTAGATTTTGTTGATGACATTTCTCGTTGTTTAGATGATCGCACTCCCGTTGACGTTATTTATACTGACCTCTCGAAAGCTTTCGATAAGGTTCCCCACAGTATCTTATTACAGAAGTTATCGCTACTTGGTTTCGCTGGTACTTTTTACGAATGGTGCTCCTCATATTTGCGCGACCGCACATCAAAGGTAGTAGTCAGTGGGTATGAATCAGATCTTTTTTCTAATTTATCTGGGGTTCCTCAAGGTTCTCATTTAGGACCTATATTCTTTAATATTTTTATGAATGACGTCACCTCTTGCTTCAAAAATAGCAAACCATTTCTTTATGCGGATGATCTCAAGTTAATGAGACCAATCAGGAATGCTCAAGACAAAGTGCTATTGCAAGAAGATCTTGATGGATTGGTTGGTTGGTGCAAAGATAACAAAATGGCACTGAATGTTGACAAATGCTGTTATATTCGCTTCACACGAAACCGTAATGCTGAATTGCCTGGGGTTTATACAATATCTGACCAACATATTCAAGAAGTCGCAAGTGTCAGGGACCTTGGTGTTATTATTGATAAAAAACTTGATTTTAGGGAACATTATGATCGTATAGTCTCTAAATCACTTAAAACCCTTGGTTTTATAATGAGAAACACCAAAAATTTTAAAAATAAAACTTCCATTATTAGATTATATGAGAGTTTGGTGAGATCTATCGTGGACTATTGTTGTGTAGTTTGGCATCCGCACTATGAAGTTCATTCCAATAGAATCGAACGTGTTCAAAAAAAATTTGTGTACCACTTAGCATATAAATTTAACCTCTCAAAAAAACTAACCAGCTACACAAACCGACTAATCCATTTCAACATTCCATCACTAAAAAAGCGTCGTAAAATTTTAGATTTATCATTTTTACACAAATTAGTTAATGGTAAAATAAATTGTCCTCATCTACTACAAAAACTTAATATTACAATCTCCAATAAACTTCCACGACTGACTAGGTACTCCCTTTTTACACCTAAGAGATCTAAAAGCAACTTGGGCCACTTTTCTCCTCTAAATAGACTCCAAGCGGAGTATAATGCTGTCAGTAAAAATAAGAACATTGACATATTTAATTTAACTTTACCTTCTTTTAAAAAAAAACTGTCATCATTAAGTTAAGACATGCACATTTGGTTTCTCTTATTGTATAACTTTAAATTATTTTTTGTTAGAAACTACATCTGATACTGTTTTTTGATTAATATTTAATTTTTAAGAGGAAGCATTATGCTCCCAACTATCTGTTATTTCAGATAAAATGTTTGTTTGTGCTTTTCGTGGCAACCTATAAATAAGGCGGCACCAATGCATGTTTACTTTAATTTGTGTGTATTTTAGATTTTAAGGTGTATGTTCTTGTTGGTTGTCCAAATAAATAAATAAATAAATAAATTATGGGTACTAAACAACTGATATAAATACATAAACATACTTTTTTTTTGTAAATACATACATATTATACATAGGCAAACACCCAGACTCCGAAACAAATATTTGTGGATCACACAAATATTTGGTCTGACCCGGGAATCGAACCCGAGACCTCTTGATCAGCAGCCGCATACGCTAACCACCAGACCAACTAGGCAGTCAAAAAAAAGATAGATATACAGGGTGTAAAAGACTGAATCCAAAAACTTGGGGGTTGCATTCAGTCTATGATACCGGGTAGGTTTAGCGACAAAAAAACGCAAAATATATTCTGTCGCGGATTTTTTTTATGATTTTTTAAGAGGGGCCGTCCATTAATCATGTGATCTTTTTGTGGCGTTCTTTAACACCTCTCCACCTTGGTGATACATGTTGAGGTTTAAGACTACCCTCCCCCCTCCCATATCACGTGTATTTTACTTATAAAGAATCTTTTTTTTTTTAAATATTAATAAAATACAGGTATCAGTATCAACTAATATTATTATAGAAAATTCAAGACTACAATAATTACGTTTAGAGGTAAGAGTAGAAAGGTTGCAGGTTGATTTACATAAAAATAATGAAAGGCGAAAATTTGCAGAAAAAATTGTGATATTTCGTGATTTTTTTGTGAATAACTCCCTCCCCGCCCCCTTCAAAGCTCACGTGATTAATGGACAGCCCCAGAGAGACAATTCTCTCATACATTATTTTCACGAATCTTTAACCAGTAACACAGTGCACAGCAATGCAAGATCTTTTCAATTAAATTTTCCCCCGTTTGTGCTCCGCTCCTACTGGTCGTAGCGTGATGATATTTTAACCCATAGCTTTTCTCGATAACTGAGCTATCTAAGAGTAAAATAATTTTATACTACACCTGATCGGAACAGTATTCATTATTCCCTGAAAATGAAAAGAGAAAGTTAGTCTTTTCCTTGACCTAAATAAGCGGGAGGAAAAAATGTATGAAAATCCATTTCTAACGTGTTTTAGCGGGAGAGAAAGTTGTATGAATTTTCATTTCTCATGTGTTATCTGATCTATGGCGCGCGTCTGCCCAAAGAGTTTTCATATAATTTAAATATGGAATCTCCGTGCCACTGACATCCTTTTGTGAAGAATAAAAAAAAAACAAAAGAAGCGCGAAATATTTATAAATATTATATCAAATTCTAAGCTAAATTGTGTCTTAAATGGTGTCTTACGTTTTGAGTTTATTTTATAAATACTTTAAATGTTCCTCACAGGTGTAGTATAAAGCACTGTGTAGCACTCGGGTGAAAGTCCCATTCCTACCTCGGGAGTATTGTGGCCCTAGGCTGCGCCTTCGGGCCACAAACTGCTCCCTCGCTAGTAATCGGTTCCTTTCTTCCCTCGGTGAACAATGTACTATTTCTAATCGGACTAGTAGGTCTTGAAATTAGTGCGTTTAAACAAACAAATTGTTCAGCTTTATAATATTAAATATAGACTGCCTTGTTGGTCTAGTAGTTAGCGTATGCGGCTGCTGATCAAGAGGTTTCGGGCTCGATTCCCGTGTCGGACCAAATATTTGTGTGATGCACAAATACTTGTTTCGGAGTCTGGGTGTTTTTCTATGTATAATATGTATGTATTTACAAAAAAAAAGTATGTTTACGTATTGATATCAGTTTTGTAGTTGAACTTTCACTGGCATAAAGACCTCAAGAGTAACTTAGGATAACTTTGTTATAAAATAATATCTTCTGTACCCGCCAATATGACGGATGTGTCACTGACGGGTCTACCGTATCGTAAAATTATCAATATCAACGACGGCCCCCGTGTTTTATCTATAAACTAATATAACTGTATTTACATACTCGCAGACAGATAAACGATAACCTTAATATGACAGCATTTGTGTTTCGTTCGTGAGTGTGAGACCGTAGGCCCGATCATGCAGAACTATCGCATTAGGCCGCCATATTGTGGGTCGACAAGCTGCATTGTCGGTACTTATAATGAGGACTAGAAGAGTACCGCTGTTATTGTTGTAATAGCACGGAGCATAGCTATTCTAGGTGCAGCGGTTTAGCTGACAGACAAACAGACAAGAGGTGCTTTCGATTGTATAATATTAATTATGGATTCGGGTATAAATTACACATCCAACTGTGAACTGTGTAAAACTAAACTGTTAAAACTAAAACATAATAGAGCCAACTAAAAAGTTTTAATAAAAAATTAAACTACATATTTTAAATACAAATTCAATAATTTGTGTTCTGTCTGATAGCTGATGCATATTCGAAGCGCAATAACACGTCTCGTCGTTTACTAATGGAATATGTATTTAATTTTAATATACTCGTATTAATTCATCTTACTAGCCTTCATTAATCCCAAGATTGTTTGAGGTCTACTAGTTTAACCGGTATTAAACGTTTGACTATCATATTTTTTTGAAATAAATGTTTTGTTTTTAGAAATAAATTACAACGATATTCTTTAAACCTACTTTTACTTTAGATTTTAAACGTGCTCTAAAATTGAAACATTTAAAAATAGTTTAGAGTTTTTATTCTTAATGGATGCAGTGGTATTTACATACTCGCAGACAGATAAACGATAACCTTAATATGACAGCATTTGTGTTTCGTTCGTGAGTGTGAGACCGTAGGCCCGATCATGCAGAACTATCGCATTAGGCCGCCATATTGTGGGTCGACAAGCTGCATTGTCGGTACTTATAATGAGGACTAGAAGAGTACCGCTGTTATTGTTGTAATAGCACGGAGCATAGCTATTCTAGGTGCAGCGGTTTAGCTGACAGACAAACAGACAAGAGGTGCTTTCGATTGTATAATATTAATTATGGATTCGGGTATAAATTACACATCCAACTGTGAACTGTGTAAAACTAAACTGTTAAAACTAAAACATAATAGAGCCAACTAAAAAGTTTTAATAAAAAATTAAACTACATATTTTAAATACAAATTCAATAATTTGTGTTCTGTCTGATAGCTGATGCATATTCGAAGCGCAATAACACGTCTCGTCGTTTACTAATGGAATATGTATTTAATTTTAATATACTCGTATTAATTCATCTTACTAGCCTTCATTAATCCCAAGATTGTTTGAGGTCTACTAGTTTAACCGGTATTAAACGTTTGACTATCATATTTTTTTGAAATAAATGTTTTGTTTTTAGAAATAAATTACAACGATATTCTTTAAACCTACTTTTACTTTAGATTTTAAACGTGCTCTAAAATTGAAACATTTAAAAATAGTTTAGAGTTTTTATTCTTAATGGATGCAGTGGCAACACACGAGTCTTTTAACCGCGAAACCTAAGAACTCACGTATTCAAACTTAGAATTTCCTGCATACCATAACATAATGTCATTTGTTTCTTCTACTGAACACGTACAGAGACAATTTCAACCTACTTTTTTTTTCTTGTTTAGCACAATGTACAACCAGCTAGTGATATAACACGAAGTCATAATGTCCGTATTTTTATTATTTCTGACTCATTTGTTAGCGGTTTTATTTTCAGGCAGACTGTTTGCTTATCAGCTAACGGTTTGATATCTGTGGTATGTTATTTTTGTTGCCTTAATGTAATGTTGTTAAAGGAAATTATTGAATTTATAATTGCCTGATGAAAGTCACTATTCATTATTTTATTTGAAATCATAGCAATGTAGGTAGCTCATAAATCAAAACAACTTATTAGGATACTATTTGCCACTATAATCGACATACACGTGGGTGGAGCCGCGGGCAAAACCTAGTTTAAAATAATAATATGTCTAGTACCAAACTCGACTATATCGTAAACATAGTAAATAGTAAATACAATAATCTAATAATATTATGTCTAATAGGGAAAAGGCTTTGGCTGGTTTCTCTTATAACTGGCATGAAGCCAACCCTCCTTGCGAATTATATAAGATTCTCGTGCGTACGATATATTATACGATATATATATTAAATTCTATATACCTATGAATAGGGTTCCGTAGTCACACATAACGTCACGTGGATTTCAAATATTGTCCATTTGATAATTGCTATGTTTACCCAAAAGCGTATGTTATATATCGTATCGTAGTTCTCGAAAGGGTGAACCGATTTTGATATTTTATTGATTGAAAGGTGAATTAGTCGGGAGTGTTCTTAGCTGATGAAGATCGGCCCAATAGAAAATCGGCCGGTTGAGGCGGGTTTTTTTTAATTTTTAATTTAATATTTATTCATAGTAAATAAATATTTTGGTATTAGGTATTTCGTAATGTATTATGTACTGTTCGTTAGGTATTTAAACAGATGTTTGTTTGTTATACAATTTATTATTGTTGAAAGAAAATGGAAACATTTCAATGACAATACGCCAGCTGTATATTGTTTTGTTAGAGCTAAGTTTATTCACATTTCATCTTTAAGTCACCCATTTTGAATGTACGATCGTAAACTTCACATTCTAACTTACAAATATACGCTATGAATTCGGAAGTAAGTCTGTCTGTAACAGTAACAGTCCACTGCTGAACATATACCTCTCCTCACGCGTCCATCAAGACCATCCTAATAATGACAGCATTCTTGCTGTCGTATTTGTGAGTAGTGTTCCAGTATTAAGTACAAGGAAGTCTTGGTATTTCTGACTTTATACAAGTACTAACTTTTGCCCGCAGCTCTGCCCGCGTGTATCTGTGTAACAAATGTGAAAAAGCATCTCACAGAGCCGCCATAGTTTGGGTCAGTATCGCCATTCTTCCTGCATCGCGGGCAGTGTGGTGGCCCACACTCTTGGATTCCATTCATGCTTACCATCAGGCAGAGTGGAGTCACATTGGTAGGCATCAAATAAAAAAAAACGTTTAAATCGGTTCAGTAGTTTTGACGTGAAAGCCCGACACACAGACAGAACTACTTTCGCATGTATAATATTTAGTAAGGATGTTTGTCAGCAATCCGTTAGCCATAACATATCATGCCTTATATGAGACGGCCATGTATGAGATAATAATACTACAGATACAGAGGTCAAGCAAAAAATCTTAATGATAATATTGTATTCCTGGTGCCTCGGTTCATTGGCCTCTGATAGAACTTTAACTCACTTCCTTGACCTTCAACGACCTCAAGTCCCTTTAAAAAAGTATTATTACTAGTAGTCTCGCGGATTGTACTAGTAATCATTTATATAAGATTTTGTAACGCCGCAGAGCGAAGCTTGTGTAAAATCAAATCAAATCATTTTATTTCAAATAAACCAATACAACGGCACTTTTGAAACGTCAAGTAGTCAGTCAGTAGTCAGTCGTGAAGCTAATTGTCTGTTCCAATTCTATTGAGAAGAACAGACAAGAAACTCCATGGACACTCTTTTCCAATATTGTCTTTACAATTGTTGGTTACATTGTTTATAGCATTTCATTAAATGTGAGCACAATGTAACGATGCTGATATTTACACAGGTAGTGTCCAAAAATAATTAAACAATAAATAGAAGTTGTGAGATGACCAGTCCCGACTGGCGGCGCCCGTATCAATAAAGTGAAATGTAAATTATGTAAATAAAGTGAATGCTCTAAGTATAATCTATTGGTCTAAGAATGATGTTAAATATCCAGTATCAGGCCTGTGCCAGGCCGTAGGACGGGGTGATAGCATCGCCATGCACGCGCGAAGAAGTATCGCGTACTGGGTGACGTCAGCTGTCTGGTAGTCGTCCTTAGGGCTGATGAACTGGCCGGGTAGGCGAAGTGGTTCCCCATAAAAACCAGTTCGGCAGGAGATGAATGGAGACCTTCCAGGCAATACGCATGCCTAGAAGAACCAGTGGCAGCACTTCAGACCTAACCAAGTTGCAAATAATTTTCGTTTTCTATTTTATTCTCTTGTTTCATTGGCTAATGTTACTCATTCACGTGATTGAAACCAAAATTGTATCAAGAGAATAGAGAAAATAAATACGACAAACGTTTACACAAAATAAACGAGATGTTAAAGATATTATCATTACGAGTAATTTTTAGGGTTCCGTAGCCAAATGGCAAAAAACGGAACCCTTATAGATTCGTCAGGTCTGTCTGTCCGTCCGTATGTCACAGCCAATTATTTCCGAAACTATAAGAGCTATACTGTTGCAATTTGGTCAGTCGATGTATTCTGTAAACCGCATTAAGACTTTTACATAAAAATAGAAAAAAAACGATACATTTTGGGGGTCCCCATGCTTGGAACTGAAACTCAAAAAAATTTTTTTCATCAAACCTATACGTGGGGTATCAATGGATAGGTGTTCAAAAATGATGTTGAGGTTTCCAATATCATTTTTTTCTAAACTGAATAGTTTGCGCGATAGACACTTCCAAAGTGGAAAAATGTGTGTCCCCTCTAACTTCTAAAATAAGAGAGTGATAAAACTAAAAAAAATATATGTTGTACATTACCATGTAAACTACCAACGAAAATTGGTTTGAACGAGATCTAGTGAGTAGTTTTTTTTTAATACGTCATAAATCGTAACACGCAATTTACCTTTCATCCAATCAACACTAGTATAAAAACATCGATGAAAGTTACGACGAAATACAAGAACTTTTATATGATGTTACTTGCTGATACGGAACCCTTCATGGGCGAGTCCGACTCGCACTTGGCCGCTTTTTCTTTCATAATAGTTTTGTATAGTTATAAATGGAAGCCATTTCTTTGCGTGTTGAGTACGGCCTTCACTTTATTTTATATAGACGTATAAAAACGTGTATGTCGATAACTTTGACGTTATCATTATTTATCCCGCGCAATTAACAATTAATTATAACGTGAAGGACGATACTTATCTATACAATTGTGTACGGGAATGAATGCGGCTAGGGAATGGCTCGGCCACTTTGTCAACAAGCTTGGATCTTTAAAGGCATACAAACCTACTTCGTTCATATATGCGAGTTTCATAAACAATCCACTGCCGGGCTCAGGTATCCTGCCAGGACAATCTTGTCATTCCCCCCACACTCGCGGATTGGGGAATGGCAAGACGACGTTGTGACTACGTAATCTTGACGCTAGATGTTTTTAAGCCGTAGGGCTATCACTAAGCTTCACGATTGTTATCCTGTGCTAAAAGCAGGGACCGACCATTATGAAACCATAAATGCACTCGAAAATCATTACACGATGTTTGACACAATGACATGATTGTTTATTTACTCACTCAGATATTTCATATTAGTCTCGTCTTGACTGTAAAAAAGTTGTAACATCCTCTAAACTTTATATGAATTATTTATACAATAAAGTTAAGTGAGATGTCAATGTCCGACAGCCGAACCAAATTTCCGACAACAACATTTCTACAGAACTGTAATATATCTAGTACTTGAGTTGTGGAGATATGATGGCAATTGTTCAATGAAAAAATCGAAATTCAGCCCTCTCGTATTAGACACATCTTGCGAGGCGTTCGGATTTATCCGGACATAGGTAGGCTTTTTGATTGCTTGTCCGGCCAAAATAAACAGTGTCCTACTTGTCCGGCTTTATACAGACTTTATACCACTCCGCTTAATACTGAGACACAAAATCCTCGATAATTTAGGGTGTCCGACTTTTCTACCCAAATGTTCGGCCAAACTGGCTGGTCTGTCCGGCTATTAGTTTTGGCGACCTGGCAACCCCTAGATACACAGTTTGAAAAAGAGGCCCGGAGAAGGAAAAATATCGAGCATTCTAGATCGCACACATTAAACTCTTTATGGATTACCGGAACTCTCAAAATACATATATTATCTATTTCTTTATTGTGTGTGTGTCTTTTCCTGAATGTCAAGTGGAACTTACCAAACTATAATTATATTCTTCTCTTCTTTCCAGCGACGACCCTATGGAGCGTGATCCTCAATGTCCCATCAGACGCTAAAGTGGTAGGCGGTAACTGCACTGGTGACCAGTGGCTGACCATCAGCTGGCCTAGCTCCAACGAGTCCATTGCCAATACCATGACCATCGTGTACCACATGAATAAGACCAACAACAACTATGGAGTAAAGAGCTTCAACATTTCTCTGGCGCCTGATAACTTTGTCAATGCATGTAAGTGTGATACTCAATTTTATATTAGTTAGATTAATAATTGATTTGTCCTGTTGATGTGGAAGAACAAGGACTCATTATTAAGAGTTGCTTTTTATCGATCAGTTGAGGTTGTGGTTGATAACCGTTGGGGTAGAAGAGTTCTGGAGTGGAGACCGCGTCACGGCAAACGTAGTATAGGACGCCTACAGGCGAGGTGAAGTGACAACTTGGGCAGGAGTTGGATGCCAGAAGCCCAAAATCGATTAGTGGTGTGCAATGGGAGAGGCCTATGTCCAACAGTGGACTGCGATAGGGTGATGATGTTTTCGGATCCCTTCCCTGGAGGTCTTCCTCCAAAGTTGGAAGAGGGACCTCAACGTGTGGGAGAGCATTTGTGTCACTTATTTTGGAAGTATCCAATGACATACGTTGATAGTCACTTACCATGAGTTGGCTCCGACAGCTCATCTCCTATACCACTAAAAAGAACCTATATTTCTCTATTACAGCGACCAAAGGATCCATTGAGCTGTACCACGGCCCCGAATGGGTGACTCCCCTCGCCACTTCCTACCGTTGCAAAGTGCCCACCAAGTTGAACATGACTACGGACGCTACCAGCACAGCCAGCCAGCTGACACTCCTCACTCTGCAGGAAGAAGCTTACCGCACCGCTCCTGGCACTGGTTTCAGCGCTGGTAAGTGCTATTAAAATCTTTCTGGACTTAATTGTATTGGATTATCATTTTGGTCTCGTTGTGCATGTGACTCGGAATGCACACAGTACCAAAATATTTGAGTGATTAGCTTATTTTGTAGCTTTTAAAATGATTTTACGGATTGATGGAAAGCATGAGTAGAATTAAAGAATGGCAGCATTTGGTCTATCTGAGTCTTCTCGTTAATTGAATAGCTTTAGCACGCAGTTTCACGTGCTTTATAAGGCAGGTAATAGGCAGTAAATTTTTTAGATAGATAAAATTACAACAAGTAATAATGAAGAAATAAAGATAAAAAAAAATCTAGTTTTAGAGTCACGACTTTTTAGGGTTCCGTAGCCAAAAGGCAAAAAACGGAACCCTTATAGATTCGTCATGTCTGTCTGTCTGTCTGTCTGTCTGTCCGTCCGTATGTCACAGCCACTTTTTTCGGAAACCATAAGAGCTATACTTTTGAAACTTGGTAAGTAGATGTAATCTGTGAACCGCATTAAGATTTTTACATAAAAATAGAAAAAAAAAAAACATTTTGGGGGTCCCCATACTTGGAACTGAAACTCAAAAAAAATTTTTTCATCGAACCCATACGAGTGGGGTATCCATAGATAGGTCTTGAAAAATGATGTTGAGGTTTCTAACATCATTTTTTTCTAAACTGAATAGTTTGCGCGAGAGATACTTCCAAAGTGGAAAAATGAGTGTCCCCCCCCCTGTAACTTCTAAAATAACAAAGTGATAAATCTAAAAAAAATATATGTTGTACATTACCATGCAAACTACCAACGAAAATTGGTTTGAACGAGATGTAGTAAGCAGTTTTTTTTTAATACGTCATAAACCGTAAACTGCAATTTACCTTTCATAATCAATACAGAACTACAAGAACTTTTATATGATATTACTTGCTGATACGGAACCCTTCATGGGCGAGTCCGACTCGCACTTGGCCGCTTTTTGTAGTTAAAAAAGTAAACATGAAGGTATCTGTCATACATAAAGACATGTTTATTTTTTACTTTATCTAAGTAAGATAAGCTTCAAAAACAAAGGCAATTCGCAATGTATGTAATATTGAACAACGTGTCCTATAAAACTGGCATTAATAACCAAATCGTTCACATTTATCTGCAATCGCTGTAATATCAACAATTCACATTGGGCCCATTATCGCGTCTGGCGGTGCGTGCGCATGTTCCAAACGAAATTATCGTTGACGCTGTTGTTTGTGTTCAATAACTCTACTAAAATAACGTTTATACATTACTGGCGACACGGCCCGGCTTTGCATAACTGATTTCCTTAACATAGTATGCATATAAAGCTTCCTCTTAAATCACTCACTATTGCTGAAAACTGCAATAAAATCTGTTGAGTAGTTTAGAAGATATAAGCGAACAGTTTGTACATAATCGTTTTAAATCCAAACAAAAAGTAAAAAATACAGATGTCTGATTTCAAATAAGACTATATTTATTAAACTACACGTGCATAGTGTTGTCATATTAAATAATCCCATAAGAATCACAGTTTAAGTTGTTGGGATAACAGGTCAATATAATTCTAAGTTAAATATGTTAGTGAACGAACTGTTGACCAACCAGCTGATCTGTCAATACCAAGGTCATTTCTATTGCCTACGTAGTACCGTTCCAATCACAAACAGGTCATACCACAGAATACATAATAGTACTCATACAGAAGGCTCACTCCGAAAAGTACATTAAAGAAATCGGGACCCTAGGCGTTAAAAGATAAAGTTCAATTCAGATCGCACAGCGCCGAATCAACTACAATTATATTTACCTATCGTTGCGTCTCTTTCTATCGTGTTACTCTTACCTGTTCTGACAATGTCTAGTCGACCGGCATACTCGTCCGGGTAGGCAGGCGGCCGACTATACCTAAACTGCGGAGTGACATACCCCTGGTCATACTAAGGATAGATGAGTCACAAGCGAGCTCTTGATATCTGTATGAGAGAGGAGGGTCTCACCTTCCTCCAGAATCCATTCTGCAATACTTTCTACTGACACTTGCTCCCTTCTTTCTGATACTACTTTTTCCTCTGGTTGTGATGCTCAGAATGGGAAAATAAGTTAAAGCATAGAAACATAAACTCTCAGTATTAGATGTTAAAGTTTAATTTCTACTGATTCTTGAAACAAAGATTTAGTATCTACATATAAAGTATTACGACCTATTGAATAATAGATTGTTACTAAACTGATTGTTAATCGTTATTGGGTTTGCATAGACTTAATGAAGCATCGAAGTAGTTCATAATACTAATACGGTTTTATCGCCTTGCATATTTATGCTCCACATTTGTGCTGTTCCAGAGCTAAAACGTCTTATTTACAATCAGTACTGGAAGTGTCGAAATTTGCTCAATCATCATTACTCTTACTTTCTTCATTTATATTTGATGTGTAATTGTCACATAGTCTTGGTTTCGTACATATACAGTCGTCATATTGTGTCGCTTTAGGCTTTCCAGTCATCTTACCCCCAGAAGTACAACTGTCACTATTTCTAGGTGGACATACCGTCTCTTCTTCAAGCATATTTTTAAAATTTGTCACCATTCTAGCACTTTCGCGCTTAATAAGTGAGTAAGCCGAACATGCAGCCAATGACGCGTGGCAAATTGCTTTACCTAAAATGTCCTGCATCGCACACTTGATTGTAGCGACTGTTTCACAATGAGCCTCTTTAATCGCTTTCATGGGATCGCAGTCGGTTTTCCCTTTACTGGCCAGTAATTTCAAATCTTTGGCACTGATTTCAGATACATTGTCCATATCCAGCACTATGGTTGCGTTACTGTATTCACTATTATCATCTTCTTGACAGCAATCAATATCTTTTGGGGTTTCTTTTTCATTTAGCTCACTAGCTTGTTTATCTGTCAAGTCAGAATTTACTTTGGAGCATTTGAAGTGTTCACTATCGGCCAATGAACTCATAATGATTTTTTCGGAGATATTAGAATTATCAGCGTCATGGAAATCCAAATCATCTGTATTAGGATTAATCAAATCTGTAGAGCTCCCTTTGCGTTTGAGTTTAATAATGTCTGTTGAACTCATTTCAAAGTCTTCGTTGTTTGTTGGTAGAAATTTTGATATTTCTGGCTCTGAATCAGAGTCTGAATCCATGTTGTTTTTTATTACTTCCAGTTAAATTGTCGCAAACCGTAGTTATGTAGTTGTTGATGGTCTTGTTTATTACCGATTTCTAATACAGCTAATTCGTCCTTCCATGGTGGTTTTGTATTTCATTTTCGATGGCTATTTTATCATTTTTATGTGTTTATCTTCTATTTTGCTTATTTCATTTTAGACTTCATTTTGTTCTTTATAAGTGACAGTTTATAAGACTGCAAGTCAAGATGACACATTGGAAATATTATTCTAAAATACCGTTTTGTTGCAAAGAGTTTGGTTTTGAAGTCTGATCTTTGTTCGGTTCAATACAGATTTATCAGATAGCTATGATTCATGGTGACTGAGTGTTGAGTTTTTGCTAATTACTGTATTAATAAAACTAACCATTCTATCGCTGATCCGTAAAAACTTAAATAACGATACTTTCCTTATGACGACCCATAATGTAATGTTACATCATATTAAATGTTTTTTTGTTGATAATCTGTCATTTAAAGTTTAACTGACAGATTATTAACAAAAAAACTTTTTAAACACTAACAAAAGCAAACTCTCGTGTCAAAAAAACGTCTCGGCGAACGTGATGTCTTTTCGCAAGACGGCTTGCGGGAGCTGGATGCGAGCAGCTGAGGATCGAACTAAGTGTTGTGCAATCGGAGAGATCTATGTTCAGCAGTGGACTGCGATATGCTGATGATGAATAGGAAAGAAGAACTTTTAAGTGAAACATGATATTGTGTCATCAATCGAACGTAGGCTCTTTGCTTGGATTACCCCACTGACATGAGAAAAGCAATAATAATTTAGGATTATAGTTCCTATTTCCTGGGTTTTATGATTTTTTAATATTTTTATTTAAAGGGTTTTTCAAAAGAAATTGCAAAACCAGAAAAAACGAGAAAAAAATACACTAATGAAACCATGTAACGCGAAAGAGCCCAAAGGGCGGTAGGGCCCCAAGCCAGTGGCACCTGCAAGTGATGATCGACTGGACTGGAAAAGTGGGATTTCAAACTGCCCTCTGCCTACGCCTTCGAGCATCAGGCTTGATTTTATGTATGTAGGGTAACCTATCCATCCTTAGCACAGCACCAATCATTAGCACAGTTACGTTATAACCAGAAAAATAGGAACCTAGAACTATAAAAGTGCCTCGGAAACAGTATATAAATAAATATCTACGTGTATCTTGTTTCCGGTGGCAGTGTTTGAGTTGTTTTTAATATTGAGCTACCCGTGCCAATATCATCATCATCATCAGCCTAACGCTGGACATAGGCCTCTGCAATCGCAAGCCATTTAATTAAATCCTCGAATAAGTGCCAATATATGGTTAAAATATTAAAATTGGAGAAATCTGTTTTATGTTTCAGAGTTCTTCAAATATCTGTTTCGGTATAAATTGCCGTAAAGCAACTATCCAACTGTTACTTTTTTCTATTCTCTTCTCTTACAAAGTCGTATAATAACCATATTGAAGATTCTGCTTAAAGGGTCAAAAAATTGGGTAGTTTACGAGAAAAACTTGTTACAAGGTCACAATAGAATACTTTTCTGTTATAATTGCTTTTTGTGTTTCGAAAGTTTAGTCAAATTTAAACAAATAACATCAGTATATTTTATTCGTGTAATAAATAACAAAACTCAACTATGTTATCTTTCTTTGGGCGGTTCATTTTCTCGATGTTTATCGATGTATCCATTAAAATTATCGAGAGCTTTAGCGCTTTTTGCTTGTATCATTGTAACAGCTGAAGCGGCTGCTTCTGAAGCATGGTCAAATGCTTTGCTAGCATAGTCTTTCACCGCACACATTATATTTGCCATTGCCTCGTTCGGTGCGCCCACCATAGCTTTGAGTCTTGGATATTTCAGAACAGCCGGTGTCTTTATTGAATCCCCTTCTTCGAGTGTCTTCTCTGGAAACCAGTACGTCTTAACACTTACTTTGCACGAGTTGTCAATTTCAGCTGGAACGTCTTCTACCGGTTCTACACATAATTTTGGAGTTACATTAACATCTGTTGTAGTGATCTCTGCATCATTGTTGATTTTTGTTGTTTCTGCTTCCATTTTGGATGTTGTGGTGTTTCTATTATCGAATGCACTATTGTTTACAAATAGGATGTATTCTAAGTCATTCGAGTATTGTAAAGGATTTTATAAGTTAAGAAAGGCATTCATGTTTTCGTTGTTGATTAATTCGACAATAATTTACTTATTAACTGTATGACAGGTTGACAGATGTTGTGTCGTTTCTTTGTAAATCTGTTAAGTTTCGACCAGTGTTTCTCTAAGGTTTCATTTTGACAGCAATGAGTTTATAAAGCGCTAATAAAGAATGCATTTGTTCAATTATTATTATTATATATATATATAATATTTTTATTTAATAGATACAGAAGCAGACAACAAACCAAAGACATACAAATATTACATATTATAGTTTACAATATTTAGGTCTGAAGTCAAATTACAACTGTACACAGCTTTTAATTTTATTTTACTTCGTTGAAAAAATTACCAGACATTCTTCAGATTAATGATCGCGGTCCTAAATTCACCAAACGTGTCGAAAAAATATCATTTTCAGAACATATTTGATTGTAACGAGTGCACATTGTTGAAATTGGACTGTTTTGAGATACATCATTATTATAATTACCTATAGTAAAAAAAAAGTTGTGGAATACGCACGGATCGTAATGGATATAACCTGCGTGGTATAAAAATATATCTACTATACAATACTTTGTTATATACAGGATTAAAAGATCAATGTGCTGGTAATTACTTTGTTTACTACTGCTACGGCATCGCCAAAGAAGGTTATGATTTTGTCAGGCTATGCATGTATGTATGTTCATTTGTTCCCTCATAGTTCCTCAATTACTTATTAGAACTGGACAAATGAAGAATCGTGTGGAAAAAACCGTTACGCGTTGTTGAAGTATTATGACTGCCTTGTTGGTGTTGTGGTTAGCATATGCGGCTGCTGATCAAGAGGTCTCGGGTTGGATTGCCGGTTCAGACTAAATATTTGTTTGATTCACAAATATTTGTTTCGGAGTCTAGTGGGTAGAGTGGGTGTTTTCTATGTATAATAAGTATGTATTTACAAAAAAAAAGTATGTTTATGTATTTATATCAGTTGTCTAGTACCCATAATACAAGCACTGCTTAGTTTGGAACTAGATGGCGTTGTGTGAAAGATGTCCCAAATATTTATTTATTATTTATCTGAAAATTATTACGTTTATGATATAATACAGGGGTGATTTAATTACAAATCAAAATCGTCATTCAATTTTAGTTAATATTTTAATCGCATTAAATTACATTGTTCATTGCGATCAGTCCTCTGAACGTTTTTATCAGTTCTGAATTTCTACTGATGATGATAACAATTCCTATACTATTCGAGCTTTTTTCTCACAAATAGCATGATAGTAATAATTATACAGGTGAAGCAATTTATTATACAATGAAATGTGTGTTCCAGCGCGCGACTGCGGAGGCGGTGACGTGCCGGACGCGGTCCCCATCGCCGTGGGGTGCGCGCTGGGTGGGCTAGTGGTGGTGGTGCTGGTGGCCTACCTCGTGGGGCGCAGGCGCTCCGCCGCGCGCGGGTACCTCTCCATGTAAACCCCAGGTACGTCACGTCCCTCACTACACTTTCACACCACACAATTGGCAGGTTAACATTTGACAAGATTTTTTCTTTTTCTTATGATTACCAAAGTGACTTTACTCGGTCTGATGGAAAGCATGAATCCAGGAGTAGGGGTTACCATTCTTAATGTGAGGATAGACAATGCAGAATGATAACCCATACTATGGCGGCCAGGTCAGATGTTTCTGCCTCCGGGAGATTGATGCAGAATATTTGGGCCTCCGGTCTCACACTCACCAACGAAATACAAATTTTGCAATTTTTTTTTATGGATTACCTCTGCTTGATGGAAAGCATGAGTAGAATTCAAGAATTGCAGCATAATGACCCATAGTATCAATTATTTCTGTTATATTAATAACGCTTAAGTTAACTTGTTCAGAAAATAATATATTTGTTTAAGCACAAACTATACTAAAGCTAATTTGTTGTCCTCCTTGTGGTTTCTTATTAATTTTATAAACGTGTGCAGAAATTTTAATTAAGCCTTATAATAGATTTGGCTCCCACTGGCTCCCAAAATACAGGCATTCAACCTAGTTTGGGTTTCAGTATCAGTACATAGTTATTGTTTTAATGGACTCGTCCAACTGTAATACACCATTGTGTAAATAAACTATTTCTATTTTTATATATGTTTAAATACATAACATAGTGTGATACTAAATGATACTAAACATACATACATATAAAAATGTTATGCAGGTTTGTGTAAGATAAAAATGAGATTGATATATTTTTTGTGATCTTTTACGAGCCAAACTCTTTTGAACGATCTCTTTAATAAATATCCTAATAGATAGTAGAGCCACCGGGGCAGTACTACCCTCACACAGAAAACCATCCTTATAATGACAGCATTCTTGCCGTCGTATTTCGTTGGTGTGCGTAAGACCTCAGGCCCAATGATTCTGGCCTCTTGGAAGCCGGGAAAATGATGCAGAAACATCCGACCAGGCCGCCATGGTATAGGTCACAATGCGGATGGTGACCCCTACTCCTGGATTCTACGCATGTTTTCCATCAGGCGGAGTAGAGTCACTTTGGTAAGCGAAAAAAAAAAGAATAGATCGTCGGCTTATTGCAAGAAGTCATTAACTGCAAAAAATCAATAAATACTTTTTTATCTATAATGGTCTCACAATTATAGATTAAAACGTATTTAGTGATTTTTTGCAGTTCATGACTTCTTGCAATAAGCCAACGATATAATAATTACTCCAAAAAATCACTAAATACGTTTTTATCTATAATTGTGAGACCATTAAAGATAAAAAAATATTTAGTGATTTTTTGCATTTAATGACTTCTTGCAATAAGCCGACGAGATAATAATCAAATTTTTTTTAATATTCCAGATGACAGCCGCTGCGAGTATCAGCGTACGTAGTCAATATATTAAAAACCTATATATATAACTAATAACTATAGAAGACAGTTATACATTGTTTGCGTCGCATGCTGCACATGTCATGTCACCCACGGCTCAACTGTCTCTGCTCTTGTATCGTCAAACATCAGACATAATCATACAAAAATATGACAAAATATAATAAACTACTAAAAAAATTTAATATGTTATATGCATGAAAAAGTCATTTGAAAAAAATGCGAGTTCGTTTTTTAAATACGTTGTCTTTGGTTTGTTTTCTTTTTAATTTTTAATTTGTTCTGTTTTTAAAGTTGCCATAAATTGGTGAGTAAATTTTTTATTTTTGTAGCGGGCAAATAGTCTATAGTTGAATTTGCTCAAAATTAAAAAAAAAGATACCTGATTAATTCCACGGTTTTATTGATTCCCGTATTATTATGTAGAATGTGACATTTTAATTTCTCTTATATTTTAATAGTAATGTTTAATTTAATTAATGTCTCCTATATATCACTTGAATCATTTTCTTTTCGGCCATAATAGATAAAAAAAATGATTCCATAAATTTACTACTAGAAAAGATGTGATTTTAGTCATGTATAACCATAGACTAGCTGTCAAAAGAATAATTATTGTATTTTATTTTTTATTGTGCTTCTTTTAGTCCAAAGATTATATCATTAGCGTTATTTACTATAATAACTGCTATATGTATACCGTAATTTATATATTGTGTCAATTCATGTCAGACCTTGGTAATTGTAAACAGCGCCATCTAGTGGCGTCGTTAGTGTATTAATGCAGTGTATTTCTTTTTATTAGTTTAGTTTTCAGACTATTTTAAGTGTAATAATTACAAACTGGACAATATCATTGCTGCATCTCAGATCTGCGGCTACCAATGTTGCTATATCTAAAAATAATACTTACATCACCTAAGTACAAGTTTTAACAAGTCCAAAATATATCAGCAATGTTGCTAGTTATAAGATCGATATCTCATTATATTTGTGTCGCCAGAGTAAAATAATAAATTTATATTAAAAGACTGGCAATGTGTTGCCCAGTGTTGTGGCAATGTTACTTGTCTGGGAGTATTTAAAATAATAGACATAATTGAATATATAGTATATTTATTATTTTCTATACTGATTGCAATAACTTGCTTAGGGAGAGGGGGGGAACTAAGAAGGTCCATCGTAAACTCGCCCTTGCTACACACATCTGACTAGAACAAGTGATAATTTCAACCCTAAAAGTCTAAAAACAAACATCTCACAGTCAGTTGTATGTAACAAGCCGCAGTTTTCTTACTAAAAATGATGTTTAAATACTAAACAGGTTTAGTATCAAATTCTCATTTTTCCGTAAGCGTGGTGATGTAGAACTGAAGTAAATAAATAAATGTTTTTTATTGCCGAAATGGGCTTTTATTTCTTCCTCGGAAAAGCAGTTACAATAAATATGTACTTATATACAGTGACTTATTTATGTACATTTAACAACTACTGAACACGTTTTATTATTAAATAAATTAGTTTGTGATCGAATTGTTCGTAGCTATTAAAGCTGATCCCTAAACATTGTATATACAAGTAAGTACTATAAGAACTATTGCTATTGAAAACTAAATATGATAACTTGAGAATGTTCTGCAAGAGTTTGTCCCGTCTCGAAGTTGGCATTAGATAATTGTCCCCCAGACTTGTTATTACTTGTTATTAAATACAAAATATTAACAGAATTCTTAGGTTCGAATGAATTCTGTACAAAGTAAACACGTCCAAAAACATTGAGATTGCGAAATTCTTTTTGAGAGATTGATGCCTGTTGTTACCATCTATATTCAATCCGTCTCCAAGGAGCTACTTAACGTTGGTAGCCCCTACAGAACCCGGAGAAACTAGGTGTCCTACATTAGTCTTAACATCTTTTCAGATGTTTCAAACCGCGTCTTTTTTGCATTATTAAGCATGGCTGTAGAGTCCAAAACGAAAACTGAATGTTGGTGAAAACGAAAATATCACTAAAAGTTACCTAAGTCACTCAAAATGGCCCAATAAATTTAGGGAAATGGATCTTTTGAAGAATAAAAAGAGCTCTTATTTTGGTGATAGCCGTTATAGGTTAGGGTGAAAGTTTAAGTTGACCCTGGGTTTGTATGGAACGTTCACGGTAGGCGCCAGGTAATAGTTCAAAGGGGTAGATAAAAATCTTTTCTTAGGGGAGATTATGCCGCCGGATAAAATACATGATACATGTCGTACTTTTTATAGTTGTCATGATATATATCGCCACTATTGTTTATAAAATATATTTTTACCTGTAAATTGGATTCTTCGACAGTTTTATCAAGTCAGACTTTTAAGTACATAAAATGGAAATTAGGTATTGTATCCAAATTTGATACAGGTAGGAACTTTCTCGATGTTAAAGAAAACCTTTTTTAGAACGTCTTAATGTAATTTATATAATATGTGAATGCGAAAAGACAATGTCGCTCTGTTTCTACTCGTAGAAACATTTGCATGTGAGATGTTAGGTGGAAATCCTTGTGTTGCCATAAGTTTAATATGATTAATTATTTGGTAGAAAATATTATAAAACAAAATTGTTAAAATACGACTTAATTAAAAAGTACTTAGAACTAACAAATTAGAAGGAATATGTATTATATACAATTTATTAAATATAACAATACTGGTGGGTACATTAAGTACTCTATTTACATGGAGTATTTGCTGCTGCAGTGACGCTATAACTTAAGTATTATATAACTATTATATACATAGCCTCTTAAGAACTTCTAGAATGTTCTCGACACAATAATATAATCGTATCGTTAAATCACGTTTCCCCTAACTTTTTATAGTTATTGAATTTCCTTTGTAAAGAGTTGACTTTGCCTCATATCCCAATAGGTATACCCAAATACTACTACTAAAGTTAGTGTTGCCAACATTCAACTCTAAAAACAACTACAGTGAACCAAATCTACAATATCTCTTTGTCATGATCATTATAATAATGTATTATTATTAAATATAGTAATAATGGCACTTTTCGGTAATTACTTACAATTATAAGGCACATGATAGACGTAGTTTTTTTGTACTACATTATTTAATTTATATTCAGACTTGCAGTTATTTTAAATTAATGTATGTACTTGTTAAGTTAATACTAATGTTGAGAAACCTCAATATGAAGCTCAGTGCGGATATTCTAACACTCCAAAATGTGACTTAAATCTACTATTCAGTGATGTCAAATTTGCTTGTGTTATTATGACGTAGGTAGTACATTCTTGCGATTTAAAAACATCGTAAGACGTATTTCACACAAAATGCTAGTTTCAACCGTATGATTAACTAGTTAAAGTACATTATTGCGGTATAGGACACGAATCTAGAAGTACATTGTGTATCGATTCCATATCAGTCCAATTCTTCTTCTGACCGCCGACGATTACTTCTCGGATGCATCCGTTGAAATTTTTACCGCCATCTGTTGACTCCATTACACCTTCTGTAAATGTAAAATATTTTTCCATTACACTTATATATAGTCGGTAACTGCATCGTTGGTCTAGTGGTTAGCGTATGCGACCGCTGATCAAGAGGTCTCGGGTTTAAATCCCGGGTCGGGCCAAAAGTGTTATTGGGTTTTTCTGACAAATTCTTAGCAGTCCGGAGTATTGAAGTTTGGGAGTGATTCACGAGAGCACGTTAAGTCGTCGGTCCTGGTTGTCATGAACATCTATGGCAATTGTTATTGGGAAGTCAGTGCCCTCAAATATACTGTCAGCTAGTGCAACCACAGAATTTCAGATCTTTCTCAGGGCCGATGCCAGTCGTTCCGTGTAAAAACTGATATTCAGATAAACTCAGTAACACTGTTTGTTCCAACCAGGTCGTATACGTTAACCGTTAGATTAACAAGGCAGTAACATAAACAATAAATAGATATCGTCGGAACTAATAAATATTCAATTATAAAAAAACTACCAGTTGGTGATGGGCGATAATCGTAAATTGTAGTGAATAATTAGTTATCACTACCATTAGCCTTTCACAGTTCTCAGTTGGACATAGAACTTTCCTCAAAATGGAGGCTTTAGTTTACTATCACCCTGGTCAGATAGAATGTAGGTCTGGTAATAGACCATGGAATATTGTTTTAATTTGTGTTAAATTTCAGATACAACGCCATTAAGTTTCAAACTTAGCAGAACTAGATTGATTAACAGTATATATATAGGTTTTTTTAAAAAGGTTCATACATACAAAACACCTAATCTCTGAAACAAATATTTTTTCCGATCCGTTATTTCACGTCTAGTCGCGTACGCTGCTATTGCGCAAACGAGTCAGACTCGGATCATGATAATTCATAGGTATAGTGAGTGTGGTGCGTTACCGGGCAGTCCGCCGATGTAGAGGTGAGTGGGCGGGGCGGGCGCGTCGGCGAGGTCGTCGAGCAGGCTGGTGGGGGGCTCCCCGCGGACCAGCTCGCCCGCGTCCAGCTGCAGCTGCAGCGCGCGCCGCCCCAGCCGCGCCCGCACCACGTGCCACGCGCCGTCACACACCGCCCCACCCGACCCACCCGCCCCGCGCATCGACACGCGCGACCCAGACCTCTGGCTCGACAGTACCACCTCAACGAACACAAGTTCACGTATTAAATACAACGCTTGTTAAGAGTAAACTGAACTGAAACTGAGTGCTAGTATGAAATCAAGCTAAATGTTAATATGGGTAACACTAATTTCAGCGCGAACAGGGATACTTGACTTTGGCGGTACCCTCACAACGAAGGCAACAGTATTCGTTCTGTCATGTCTCCTTGGTAAGTGCGCGACCGGAGTCACAATGATGCAGAATCTCAATAGACTACTAAGGGTCACCATACTGCGTACGTGCGTCTGCATTCTATCACTACCCTTAGATTGTACTCATTTTCCACCAGTCAAAAAAAAATTAGTGCAACTATCTAAAAATAGTAAGTGTTCAATCGAATGTTGTGTATTTTTGTTGAGGACACGCTCGATAGATGGCGGTATGCCTTTCGGGTGAGTCGCGGTGTTAAGACTCTCCGATAGTGTATGACCTTCTGAACAAACGGTTGTTTTATTTCTCTTGAGTAAAAAGTGCTCGGAAGCTACCAGCCCTAACAGTAAGAGTTAAAAAACTTACAGCTCCATCCTTGACTTGCAGAAGTAAACCGGCCGCAGCAAGAAGCACACCGTTAGGTTCACTCGTTCTGAACTCTAGCTTCAGCTCTGTGGAGCTCTCCGAACCGTCTGCCAACATGGACCATGTGCTTGACCATGTTGCGTACGCGTCGCCTACGAGAAGAATAACGAAATGAAACAAAAATGTTAAACAGTTTTTTGTAATATTTAGATTTGCAACTTTTCGATTTGAACTGAAACGGTTTTAGTATCATGAATTTTATTTTCCTTCTATTGTACGCTAATCTCTGACATTGTCAGTTTGAAGTCTTACAGTAAATTTTAAATGACGAAACATTTAATATCTAATAAGATACGTATTCCAATAGATAAATAAAAAAAAAGAAGTAGTGCTATCACCTGAAGGAAAGTATGACTATAAATGCATAGGAAGTGGTTATAAGGCCCTTCGTACAAAAGGCTACACAAATCGTCGACACTAATGTTGTATAAGACATTAGTATCAAGTCGCGAGTATCGCACGGTCCGTACACACGACATTGAATCGCAAGACTCGGTTGCCTATTCATTACGATTAAATAGGCGTAACGGCTAAACAGATCACACTTTTGCCCAAATGTCTGACACAAGAGATGATGAAACTATAATTTTATACTATCTTTATCGAAAACAAAGAAATAATCGTAACTGAAGATACTGGGTTCACCCGTATATAGAGAGAAATATAAAGTGCAGACTGTTTGTAGCTGCAAAAGAATTACAATATAATTATTTAAACAAGACTTGTGTAGCGGCGATCTTGTCATGCAGGTAGCGCGCGACTGGCGCGACGCGAGTCGCGCTACGAATGTCGGCGACGCGACTCGTGTGCGAACCTCAACGGATTTGTATGGCGGTAATCGCTTGGATACTAAAATCGTTGGGTATCGGAGATTTGCGTAGCCTTGTGTACGAAGGGCCTTACTGTGATATTAGTAGATAAAAAGATTTTTTCCCTCACCGCCAAAGTACGCAGCTTGTTCAACATTCGGAAAGCACTGCCCTACGCCGTGATGCGCCTGCGCATCTCTCACCAGATCTTCAGCCCGACCGTTCAATATTACTCGTCGAATACAGCCCAAAAATCCTCCTATCCTGATAATCTGAATAAAGAAATTAATATAAAGATTATGTTTTAATAGGAATATTTTTTTGCTTAAGTTGTGTAGTGTAATAATTTCTTTTTTTGGGGTTTCCAGATCACATTTACTGTTTTTAATAGTTCATTACTGGATGTAGGCTAGATTTTCTTTCGCAAAAAGGTTTTGGGCCCAGCATGCTTAACTGGTCAGAAGGATTTTTAAAGTTTAAGTTGCCGAGTTACTTTTCCTCTTTACAGGAGAGTACAAACAGTCTTGCGTAGTATGTATTCTTAATCGGTTAACACAATACCCACAGGACGAAAGAACACGGACGAGCTTAGGCGATTCACACACTGGCGACGCTAAACGCGCGTGGGCGCGGGGCAACCAATCCCGAATCTGCTAGCGGCACGCGCTCACGCGTCGTAGCGCGTTTTTGGTGTGTTGGACCTGGCGTGTTTTCTATGCTAATCGATGTACTTGCATACAATATTAAAATCTGCCACTCCGCGCTACGCGACGGAGCGCGGTGCAGTGTGTGAATTGCGTTAGGGTTTCAGCGACTCTAAAATCTTATTGTAACTCGTGGTGATAGTGGAGGAAATACAAACGGGAATGCTAGAAAGATGAGTGTGACTTACGGAGTTGGGCAGGTTTAGCAGCGAGTTGTGCGCGTCAGGTTGGGGGGCGCCCCCCACGTAGAGGCGCGAAGCTCGTGCCCCACCCCCCGCCCTGCCCCGCGCCGCGCTCGCCCCGCTCGACAGCGTCACGCGCCCGCGGGACACACGCACCGACACCTACATACATACACACATATTACTATACAATACACATATAACTTCATCAACGACCCATAACGTCCCACTGTTGGGTTCGGGTCTCTTCTTAGGTGAGAGTTAACTCCATACGTTCCCACGCTGGGCCGAGTGCGGATTGTGGACTGGTAACACTTTTTAGCTACTTAATCTTACCGTTGGATATTTTTAGGCCTCCTGTCCTGGTTCTTAGCAGTTCTTAACAGTTCTTAGCAGCTTCTTGTGACCTTGTAACTGCTTAATGTGACCTTTGAATAACGGAAACGCTCTTAACATATCATGTCACATACGGTCACCCTGTTGCTTACCCTTGGTTATTGCTTCTAATCACTTAAGGGCACATGTCAATGAGGGCTTCTCCTTCTATATACACAACATAATTTAACGCTATTTTTTGTTGCACATAAAATGAATTATTAAGCTAATGATATAAAATGATTTATGCTAGTGAGTACAGCCTACGCTTACTAAAGGTAGTGATTCGTGATTGTTATAACATAGGTACTGTGGACCTATGCACTGTAGTTGGCCCGTACAAAGTCACTTATAGTCGACCCCAAATAATTCTAGAAATCATAAAAGCTAAGAAGATGTATAAACACAAAACTTTTGTGTATCGCAGTAGTTATGTCTGCAAGAGCTACGCTCAGTTTAAGTTCGATTCCGGGCCAAACCTAATTTATACGGTCAGAAATTTGAGAGCAAAAATATATAATTCTTTTACCAATCAATTTAGCTTTCATATTACAAGCTTTGCCTAGTTTGCGACAACATGACGTCAGCCATGCCATGCCAGCCATTCTACGTAGCTGTCAGATTAGCAGCCAGGGATACATCATCAGATTTTTGTAAATCAACATCCACCACAGCAGATCACTTATATTAATATAGTTGTATGTTTCAAAGTATATCACTACATCTTATAATTGAACTATTCCAAAAAAAAAATACCTTAACTTATTGTAAATATAATCATAACTAATATAAATAGAAATGTACACTTACAGATCTCCAAATCCCGTCGGCGACGAAAGGTGTGAGCGACATTTCCTTCCGTTTCCGGCCGCGCACCACCATCCGTAGCTTGCCATCCTTTATCATCAACGCCATGTAATGCTTAGGCTTCGTTTTCGAACCCTGTCAAATTTAATAATAATAGGATAGTTTCGTTTAGTTTTATAACGTCAATTGTTTATTGTCAAGAAAATTTTGAATTTAGTTTAATGAAGTTGAAAAATATTCGAAAATTTGTTCAAAATTGTCCAAGAGATATCTCAAGTTCTTCTTCTTCTTCCTAGCCTTTATTCTCAATATTATTTGGGGTCGGCTACTAGTTCAATCGGTTTTACTTAAATTTCAGATTTTCCACGGAGCGACTGACATCGGACCTCCGAACCTTAAAGGAGAACTGAAATTCGAAAATTGAACTAGTTGTCAGTAAATTTGAGGGCACTGACTTCCCAATAACGATTGCCATAGTAAGAGTTAGTTAGTTAAAGAGAGAAGTTAATGACAACCGGGACCGACGGCTTAACGTGCTCTCCGAGGCATGGGCGTGAACCCCGGCCAAAATTCAAGAAATATCTCAAGTTATTGCACCCAAGTTAAAATGATATTTTACAGAGACCTCTGAGGTTTATATTGTGAAATTGATTGGATTCTAACAATTTTTATGTACAGTATATGAATCATGGCGCTTTGGCACAATCATCTGAAAAAAATCTGGGAGATATCTATGTCCCTCAAAGGACGTGCTTTGCCTGAAGAGATAATAATAATTGGCGATCGTGTGGACGAGTTTAGAATAATAATAAGGGATTAATCCCTCTCACATGGCCCTCATCGTCACTGAAACTCCTGGATGCCATGATCAACAGGACTCCGAGTGTTCAATATATAAACAATATACAATAGTTTCTTTTGAACTCGATAGATGGCGTTGTACTGATATTCTGTATCGCGGTGTTAAGAGACTACGGACTATTGTATAAACACCAGTTAAGTCAGTAAAAATTGTCCTCGCTTGGGATTACGATCCACCGAGTTATGTCACTCTTGAATTCCCAGGCTAAATTAAACTGTCTTGAAACCCGCAACGAAATTAATCGAAAGAAAAATAGAGGTGTTAGAAATAATGAGAATTATAAACTAGTGTGTAAGTTACCGGCGCCAATAGCAGTAGTCCATCTGTGTCGTATGTACGGAACTGCAGCGTGAGCTGTAGCTCCTTGTTCCGCTTGGAGTGTCCGAGCTTCAGCGTGGCGTAGCTGTGCGGGGAGTCGCCGAACTTCACCGCACCTCCCTCCACGGTGTACGAAGACGTCTGGACAAACATACACAATTAACTTACTTTTTTTTTACTTAAGTGACTCTGACTGATGAAAAGCATAAAAATAATTCAAGGATATTGATCACCTTAATCATTGAGCAGACAATGCAATATGGTGACCCACACTATGTAGACCTATTGAGATGTATTCGTACGTCATATATTGTTTGAAGTAATTGATAGAATTTATACATAGAGCTTGACGAGCATATTTCAGATATGAATCTACTATCGATCGAATTCGGACAGTCTTTATCTCGTCGAGATTACGACGTGATTATAAGCATTGTGTTAAATTAAATGACTACTGTGTAAACATCTGCATCGGTACATTGTCCTCATATTTAATAAAATGCCCTAAAAAAAGTTACCAAAAATTGTAAAAACAATGTTGGAAAAGAGTGTCCATGGAGTTTCTTGTCTGTTCTTCTCAATTGGATCTACGAATTGGAACAGACAATTAGCTTCACGACTGACTACTGACTGACTACTTTACGTTTCAAAAGTGCCGTTGTATTGGTTTATTTGAAATAAAAATGGTTTGATTTGATTTGATTTACTAACATTATAAATTCGAAACAACTCTCTCTGTCTATTGCGCTCTCACAACTAAACCGGCCTACAGAAGTGATAGCCTTTTGTGATATACATACCTTGGTACATCCAGCCGCATTGCTGGGTTGTTGCTGCAGGGAATGTGGCTCAGTTCTTGAGTCGCTTACTGGTTCACCATCCGCCCGGCCAAGTTGAGCTCCCTCCCAGGATACCGCAGTCTCCAAGCCGATCAATCTAACAAAGACAAGGATATTTTGTAGTGTGTAAGTGACTCATAATATAGTGCAGTGCAGAACAGGCAAATAGTGGGTACTTCAACAATTCTTCTGCTATTTCCTTCCAAATTCTAAATGGTCCGTAGTCCATTATTACCAAAGACAATAGTTGTATGTTCATCACACAACTATTTGACCTAGGTCACCTGTACTGAGATGAATATTGTAACTGTGATGCAATCGAACCGCCAAGCCGCGATTGTGGGCGCAACGATTACCCCGTTATAGGGCGTGATAGATGTGGTGTCGGTTCGAAGACGAGAGAGAAATAACCTGTCCGGGCTTTCCCAGAGTAAGACGCCTGTGTGGGTGGTTTTATTGAAATCACCATATACTCTTGGCTCCTATATCCTCAAGGAGTTGAAAATTCCAATAGATTTTGCATCCAGTTAACAGAAACAAGTGATCTTTTGTTTCAGTTGTTTCCACATTAGTTTTACCAGTACTCCATTACTATTAAATGAAAACTTAAAATAACTGAATTACAATAGGACACAAAAAGAAATAGCCGTTCTCATCAGATAATTATTTGCTTAACTTACTGCGCATCCACGATCAAATCAGCAATCGTACCCTTGAAGGGCTTCAGAGGTACTTTCTCGTAAAATTGATCCCTCACACCTCCAATAAAGAGTCCATCTGGTCTGGCGGGGAACGCATTACCGGTCAGTGTGCCTGATGCTAAGCGTTCTTCGTCTGCCCATAGTTCTAGCTGAAACAAATAGATATATTTAAGAGAGTGGGCGAGTCTCATATGAAGCTGGTTATCATTCAGCCTTCTTGATCGTCCACTTCTGGGCATAAGACACTTAAGGAGGTTTGGTCAACTATACTTACTTATTTATTATGTATTTGATCATTGATTGTTTGGCGCCAACTCAAAATTATGTAGGTATGCTTACACTAGTTTAAGAAACTAGTTATTAAAGTTAAGTAATACAGTGCAACCTTAATATAACGTACCTCGATATAACGACTTCCTCGATTTAAAGAAATCTTTGTAATCACCTTGAATTGTCCATAAGAGTCAATGTAAAATATACCTTTATATTGCGAACAACCTCTATAACAAATTTTCAACTATCAAAGAAGTGTATATACCTCTAATTAACGAATTTTGTCAACTCAATGTTCCTTATCATTCGAATCTTTATATCGAGGTTTCATTGTAAAGGTCAACGCACACTATACAAGCACGGCAACGGCACCGCTCCAACCCAGCGATTAGCTTGTCATTTGAATTTGACCCTTATATCGTATGTCGTATAATATGTTTCATAACATAAGTATAAAGAGCTTACAACTCGCGGTTGGCGTGCGTACGGCGAGCTTGCACCTCGCGGGCTGCTTAGCGCGCTGGCAGCTAGCGGTAGCCAAAATTCAATACAGAGCCGTGCCGCAGCTGTGCCGTTACCGTGCCGTAACAGTGTGCTATGACCTTAATAGTTTATTATTTTTTACCTTTTAGTTCTTTAGGATAACAAGTTTTATTTATGTACTTTTTAGTTCATCTTATTAATTGTTTTTCTTTGTTTGTGAGCGTCGGACATCTCATTGTAATGTACAGTATAAAATGCTTACTTGTTTATGCATCCTGATGACTCTAACCGTATGAAGTCTGCCGTCATCGAACCTGGTGCCGTTGGTGCGCAAGCGCATATCACCTTTACTTGCTCCTGCTGCTACCACCAGTTCTCCTGGAAAACGTCATTAAATTGGTATACATTCTTCTTTCTTGTGATATAAAAATCGATCTAAGACTCTATCTAAGATAACTTTATCTAAACTCAGTAATTTATACCATTTGGTACGATCCAGGATTTGAACTCGAGACCCCAAGCAGTCGTATACGCTACCACTGAGGCAGTCAAAATATAAAATGTACCTATAATTACACTCGGTTCCAAAAATTACGGGTCAGTCACAAAAATTGAAATACCTCCAGAACTGTAAAAGCTAGATCAATGAAATAAAAAACAGAATAAAGACTTTTTAGTTGCGCTTCTAATAGCATATTATTTAAACTGGTTGATGAAAAAAACTTCATTAGAAAAACAAAATTTAAAAAAATGACTATTTTTAAAAACAAAATTTTTGTTTCATGTCATTATGGATGCTTTCCATTTCTATTCTGTCACAAAAAAAATTATCGTGAACGCCTTCCACGTGCATAATTATTATTCTGTGAGGTGAAGCACGGCAGTCACGCTAGAGGAATGTACCAGAATCCTAACTTTTTTGGAACTTGGGCGGAGCCAGCGTGAAACAGCCAGAAACATTGGTGTATCTTTGTCGACTGTTCAGCGGGTAGTCCAGCGGTACCAAGAGACCGGATCACACCTTAGAAGACCAGGAAATGGCAGACCAAGATGCACAACGGCCAGGGAAGACAGACAACTGGTGGCTACAATGCTCCGAAATCGTTTTCAAACTGCTGTTGGTCTAAAAACTCACTTTATTCGCTTTGGAGGTGGCAATTTAAGCGCTCAAACAGTAAGAAGACGTCTTGCTGAAGCAAATTTGAAACCATTGAGGCCCGCAAATGGCCCCAAACTGGAACGGGGACATCGAATTGCAAGACAGAGATACGTGCGCGAACACCTAAACTGGACACTAGACGATTGGTCTAGGGTAATGTTCACGGACGAGTCTAAATTCATGCTTTATAAGCATGATGGTAGGCAGTTGGTGTACAGAAGACCAGGGGAGCGCTTCCATCAAGCGTGTGTGGAGGAAAAAGTGGCGTACGGTGGAGGCTCCGTACAAGTTTGGGCTGGGATTTCTGCTGAGGCCCGCACCGAGCTGGTGCTCATTCAAAATGGAACTCTAAATGCAGAGAGGTACGTGGAAGAGATCCTCAATGAACCTGTAGGTCCTTTCATGGCCAGGATGGACCGGCATGGCATATTAATGCATGATAATGCGCGTCCCCATACCGCCAGAATTGTACATGACTACCTTGAAGAGGTCGGTATCGAACTCATGCAGTGGCCAGCGCGAAGCCCGGACTTAAACCCCATCGAGCACGCCTGGGACGAGCTTCAGAGATGCGTGAAAGGTCGAAACCCCCCATCAATCACGGTTCCCGAGCTCATACAAGCACTGGTGGAGGAATGGGAAGGTATTCCTCAGCACCGGCTCCGAAATTTGGTGTACAGCATGCCTAATCGCCTGGAAGCTGTCAGAAGAGCTCGTGGAGGCAATACAAAGTATTAAATGAAGAAAGTGATGAAAAACAGCAAAAAAACAATCATAAAAAAAATGTAATCTTAAGAAAAATATGACTACTTTAGTTTTTTTTTAATTTAAGATTAATATTGTGGGTGTAACTAAGTTTTATTTTATTTTTTATCTGTATAATTAAATTCTCAATTGAACAGTCTTCGTTTCATTAGGATGGCATACGTAGTTCGGGAGATATTCGGGTTTATGTAACTGACCCGTTATTTTTGGAACCGGCTTTATATTATAACATTATATTAAATACATATATATAACATTTTCATGCAGTACAAACATTTTTTATCCATATTATTTGTTGTATATCCGGACTTAAAAGATTACGTTCTATATTACGACGTTTCGAACAGGTTATACCGCTAGTAGTCACGGGTAGACTCGGCACACGTATTGTAACTTATCAAATAATATTATTGCAAAAAGTTCCCGCTAAATAACAAAAAGTCAAAGGCAGTCAGTCTAAAAACGAGATCCCAAGTAGTCTTCTTAGCAATGCTTTTAATACACGAATAATATCATACCTCCAATCAACGCCAGCGCCAGATAATGCTTGTCCTCAACCTCATCAACTTCATTATCCAAGCTCGACGGCACCCTGTATAGCAGCAAGCCGTCAGCTGACCGCGCTCGGAACGACAGCCCAAGAGAAGCTTTACGACGGAATATGGGCGAGGGTAGCTCGATGTAGCCCGTGCCTTTTAGGATGGCTGACCTAAGTGTCTGTGAAACAAATGTGTATAAGGTAAGGACTGGATTTAATGAACCCCCAGCTTATTAATAAAATGTCTATAGATTGGCAAAGAGTAAAAAAAAATTGTGACCAACCGTTCAAGTTCATTTACTCTGACAATGTGGCTGGCGTTGTGACTAAAGGTACTCCTGATTTGTATTTATAAAAAAATACATTAAAAATATTATATTCTTAACCATACCATTCCACAGATACCAAAATCAATTTTATGATTAATGCGGTGAGTAAAGGGTTGCTAACCCTTTACTCACCGAATTAATCATAAAATTGACGGGTAACCCTTGTCTTAGTTTGTCGTGATTCATCATCACCATCCCATTGCAGTTCACTGCTGGACATAGGCCTTTCCAATTGCACGCCACTCAGTTCAATCCACGGCTTCTCGCATCGAGCTCCTCCCAGCCGTCGTGCCCAAATCATCACTCCATCTTGTATTGATCGTTGAGCGTTTATAATATGGTACTTACTCTCTCCCCACAGCGAGGCTCGAGTCCATGCCTGGCGGGCGTGCCCAGCAGGTCGTACCCGGCGCGGTCCACGCTGACGGCGCCCACGCAGCCCAGCAGTGGGGGCGGCTGGTCCCGGCCTGGTCCCGGCGGCCGGCCTGCCAGCCAGTAGGGCGCCGCGGACAGGTCGGGCAGCGCGGCCGCGGCCTGGATGGGCGGCGTGGGCGAGCCCAACGTCTCTTCGCCGTTCACGCGCAGGCTGCCTGCCCATAGGACCACCTCATTACGCCGTTCGCAGTATATTTTTGTATTATTTTAACAAGGATGTCATTTTCCGATTAGGGAAAATGGGGTTTCAGCTAGACTTATTAAATAAAATTGGTGCTAATTTTATTGTTTAAATCACTAAACTAAAATTCAATAAAATTTGTTGGTGGATTATATGCTTCATTTCATTTGTTTACAGTTCCATATCTAGAATCTTAGGTAACTATAGGCCGACCGTTTATCTGAGTCCTCGCCTGCGCGGTTACAGGGGCGGCGGGGGCGCTTAGTGGGATACACACGAGATGTCCGCCCGCACCTGTCTCACTCCCCTTTGTCGTCATACCCCCGCGCCCCTATTACCGCAGGAGGACTCAGATAAACGGTCGGCCTATAACAAATAACGTTAGTTCTCAATATTTTTTTATTTTGTATTGAACTAAACATAATGAAAGCTAAGATTTTACAAATCGAAAAATGAACTGTAAGCAAATGCGATTAAACTACATAATTCAACAACAAATTTTAGTAAATTCCATTTTAGCGATGTCAATAAGAAAATTAGCACCATTGACTGAACTGAAATTTTACTGAGATTTTACTGTATTGCGTTTTTGGACAGATACCTAATTTCAAACTATTCACAACTTAATTTCGATGACATTTGAAACTGTAACATTTTAAAATTACGAGAATTACTCTTCTATATTCAAAGCTATTGGTTGAAATTGTAGCTTCTGACTAAATAACTGCTTGACTGTTACTAGAAGAGTGAACAAAGACCTGGTCTTCATCGTACAGTACCTTTCTCAAGCTTGTTACTGGCGAAGGCCCTGATGGCCTGCACGTGTGCCGGTTTGCCGTGACAGTGGCGTCCTGCCGCCGTGATCTCCAGCCGAGAACCACCGTACTCCACCGTGAACACCACACGACACTCGCGTAACATCACTGTTACAGATCGGTTCTGGGAAAATAACATGCGTTCAGAGTTAAGAGAAACTTCTCGTGGTTTTGGACTGAGATGAAAGTCCACCCACTCTATTATCTTCCTCTCTTGTCGAGAAACAAGAATAAGACTGATGCAAGACACTTTCTCCTATATTAAACCGTGGTATAAACAGACTAATGGCAGTTATTCAACTTGCAATTTTACAGAACCCGGCCCTTTCTACCGTATACCATACCGCATGTAAGCCAGGATTCATGATTTTCGAACATCCTCAAGAATGGTAACGTTATTGGCCTTCGTAACCAATTTAGCTTTAAAATCAAACACATTTTCTCATCTACGGGTCAGTATTACGCTTTTTGCGAACTGAGGGGTAAGAATTTAAAATCTGTCTACTCTTATGCAGGAAACTTTCACCAAATATCTTAATTATCTTATGAAGGACTCATACTTTATCTATCTTCGAAGATAAAATATAAAAGGATGAATTAAACAGGACAACTTACATTAGCAGTATCGAGTGCCATGAAGAGGAGGGCGTCCTCGTCCCTGGTGCGGAAGGTGAAGGCGACGCTGAACTGGCGGCGGTCGGGCGGCCTCGCCCGTGACCTCTTCAGCTCCACGTACCCGTTGCCGTTGAACCACACCATGGAGGGCTCGCCTCCTCGCCCGGAGTACCATCTAATGATACGTCATGTTATTAATGAAAGAAAATAGGAAACACGAATATATATAATACTAACTAACTCGCACTATTTATTTGCGTAAAGGGCTTTTTTTATAGTCATTCAAAATAACTCTACCCTGCCTGATGGTAAGCATGAGCCAACCATAAAAAACAGACATAATATCTTTTAAAGAGGATAATGTCCGTGTGGTGACGGATTAAGAATACAGAGTGTCACCACCCCTATTCATCCCGCGGGTGTCGTAAAAGGGATAAACTACGCAAGACAACATCGACGCAAAGAGAAGGAAAACTTGAAACCAACCCTATACCAACCCGTCTGGCCAGCGTGGTATAGTAGGCCAAAACCTCCTTTCTAAGGAGAGGCCTATGTCCAGCAGTGGACTGTTAAAGGCTGTTGATGATGATGATGATGATGATGACGAAAAAGGACAAATTCTTCTCTAAATTTAAAGAAGTAATAGAAAGAGATCTATCAACAACAATCGCAACTATAACCTTTTAAAGCCAACAAGCAGCAATACTAAATAATATTTTTTCAAAAGAAATTTGTTTTTAAAGGGAGATTTATTAATTTAGAAGTCCGTTTTTTTTACCTTTGAGTGCAACCAGTGCAGTGCGCGTTGGGTGGCTGATGCGCGAAGTTCCACAGCCCCACGGTGATGTCATCTGAGTGCAGCGCGTGGACACAGGCAGGCAGGCCGGTGGTGATGGGAGGAGTGGGAGGGGTGGAAGTAGAGGGTGGAGGTGCGCCTAACCACAGGCGTGAGGCCCGCAGTAGTACAGCGTGAGGGGCGCTGGTGTTGGTGGCCAGCGAACTGCTGGGGCTGCCAGCGCGCTCCACGCGCAAGTGCACTACGTTCCATATCCTGATAATAAAATATTGTACTATCATTAATACTAGCACTAAAATTAAACGATATTAGGGTCGGTTACAAACATACAGGTGAAGCTAATAAAAAACGTGTAATGACTTTAAAACTTACCTTTCAATTTCAATCTTATATGATGTGTGATCAGCATCGTCATGCGTTGGCTGCAACGCTTCAGGGTGGAGTAAGGTCGCCTCCCCTCCTCCCAGATCCCATACAATGTGCAGTTTGCTGTTCAATACCGTCAACTTCATATAAGCTTCAACTTCCTATTGATATTAAAGAAAAAAAAAATACTGAAATTATAATATTGATTTCGTCAAACAATTTTTCCGGAATTGTCACCTAATGGGAAATGATTATGTCGACAATGGACACAATGCACATTAAAAATATAAATTCGAAAGTAAATCTGTCTCTGTGTCACGCTTTCAGAGGTAAGTCTATAAATCAGTTTCGATAAATTTTGATGTTGAAAATAGATTGAAAATTGGAGAAGGACATAGGCCATTTTGTCGTAATAACCGAAACAAACGAGTGCGAAGTCGTGGGCAAAAATTAGTCTTATATATTCATAGGAAACGAGAAGCCCAAAATCGATCACAGTGGTGTGCAATGGGAGAGGCCTATGTCCAGCAGTGGACTGAGATAGGCTGATGATGATGGTGATGATTCATAGGAAACAGTGAATTCATTAAAAACAAATTTAAATCTAATTAAAACATTTTAAGGTGTCACAACCTGCACCAATAGTGGCACAAGAGAGAAACATAAAATTAAATAATAATAATCAAAAGATTTTAACAAAATTAAAACCCGCAGTAAAATTGAGGGCATTGACTAATTAAGATTAACGTAAATACCTGTGAATCATCCAGCAAGTACAGTAGAGGTCCATCTCTGACGACATTGTCGAAGGACAACGCTAAGGCGAGTCTGGTGACGGAAGGCGAGGCCGTGGTCACGGAGTACGCGCGCACGCAACCGCCTTTAGCACCAGGCACCGATGTTAACGATACGGATATCTGCAGAGAACATATTTTTAAAAGACATCTCCTGCGTTAGGTGTACTCATTTTGTGTCGGGAGCTTTACAAACATACATAAATGGATAAAAAGAGCACCCTGACTCTGAATTTGGGTAACAAAAACTGTTGTGCCACGTGGGATTTGAACCTACAACACTTAGCATAGTAGAAAGCGTGGCGACGCAGACCAGTGCAGTAAAAAAAAGCAACGGTTGCTTGCTTGCTTTGCTTATGGTGCAGTAAAATATCAGGAAAACGGGAACCATGCCCCCGAATGAATGCATGAATGGATGCGAAAAACTTCCCTATTGGCTAAGGCGACTGATTCAGCCCCTCCCTACCGGTTTCATAACTTTTCTCATTTTGCAATGAAAATTTTGCTTAACTTCTTTTTCTAGGCAGTGATACTGTGATCGATCCTGTTCCTTTGTGTCGAAGTCCTAAGATTAATTATTCGATGATAATACTCATAGGAAAACGTAGGATAGTGTGGCGCTGATGTGTGGGTATTGACTATGTCGTGTGAGTGCTATGATAATAACAATTAGAATTGTGCCTATGTCACACACGGCCACCTGTTTTTAAACTAGGCAGAGTCTGTACTATGATAACTACTTCTGATAAACATACTTTACGAGTATATTCCTATACACATACATGAAGATATTTAACTTCATTATACTGATTTATTCCTGTATGTAAACTATACTATACTAACTGATGTACAAAAAAGTTTATTCTATTCTATTCTAAGATGTTCTCATAGCCAGTTGAGCTATGGCGCGGCGGCCAATCGAATATGTGAATCGAGCCCGAGACCTCTCGATTGCCAGTCGCATTACACAATATTTGTCCTGTTTAACAGGATTCCGGTTCTCTGGTTTCGCAGGGAAAGTCATGAACTACTAGACCGACAGGTCAGTGGAGTGGTGTGTTTACTCACGGAGTCTGCGATGTGCCTGGCGCGCTGCACCTTGTCTCGCAGCGCCAGCAGCGCGGGGCTGAGCGTGCGCGCGGCCGCCGCGTGCTGAGACGCGCGAGCAGCCGCTGCACCTGCCAGTGCAGCCGCCGTCTCCACACCACGGACCGTGTTGCCTCGGATTTGGGACACTGACAACAACAAATCACTCGACTAGTTTCAAGACGGCATGCTCTATGTGTCAAAATTTGGTATACTGTAAGGTCGGTGTACGGACGATTTTACGTGATAACGTCATATAAAAAAACCTTTCACTTTATAAACAGTTGACAACACAGTTCAGGTGTGGGTAATTTGCTGCCACTGTCTCTCTTCTACTCAATAGATGCGTCACAGCTGAACCCTAAGCTGATCGTGCCTCTCTATCAGTTGTGCCGCGCTTTAGCTTATACTATTACCTCAAGCGGAACGTGAGAATGAGTTAAGCTTTTTCGTTGACAACTTTTCAAGTCAATAAAAAATATTTTACTAATATTTAATATAGAGAAAACTGTTTGAAATCTCATACCAAATTGTCAGCAGAATAATACTGAAACAATTCATATATTTGTAGCTTTGTCAAGAAGTTCGATTTTTAATCTTTGATACGAGTTGATAAACGGTCGTTTTCAATGTTGACATCAACAATATTTTTTACATTAAAATTGTAAAGGACAATGCCCATTTTTCTATGGAGATCCGTACCAACTTGCGTCAAACCAAATTTGCCGTCAAGAGTTTAGTTTTTATCTAACCTTTTACCATCAAAAATATTTTGTCAATGTTTATCCGCATTTTAGAGAAATTGACTTATATAAGTTGGAAAACGCCTGATGAAAACATTTTAGTAATTTTGAATCAGCGTGATTATTATAGATGCCGCAGGTAAATTGTAAGAGCCGTGATATTAGAGTATCACTATAATAGTAAAATTATAATTAGGTTAGCAGTGTTATTATAATTTCACTACGGTAGATTATAATCTAATGGTTTTGACAATATACCTGCGACATAGATAAAGCTAAATATCTATGTCGCAGGTATATTGGTAGATAAAGGTATATTAGGTATATTATATAGATAAACGCCGCATTGCTGAGTAGCGAATTGTATAATAAAGATACTACACGAGCACGATAAGTTGGGCCCGGACTCCTTCGCCCCCTTTACATTGTGAGTTGTAATTGTGACTAACACAGGCATGGGTAGATAGTATTTTAAGTTATGCCTCGGCTTACCTTGAAGAATATGATCTTAAGACGGTTAAGTGGTTAAGTTAAGTGGTTATAATTGAGTCCTTTACTTATTTAGGCTTTTAATAAGTTGCTGCATGTTTTAGTTCGATTGCTTAAATTAAACTAAATCACTTACATACTAACAAGGTAACACAAATAAATAATTTGAAATGTCTGATTAAACATTTATTTTCTTACATAGTCAGTTAAATCAATTACTTTTAGGTTCATAATCAAATATATTAATTATATATAATTAATTATAAATCATCAGTACCGTCAAGAGTTTAATCTGAAAGTATTAATTTCGTGAATATTTTTTTTGTTCTGTATGTGAATAATGTTCAGTTGAATAAATATTTTTTTTTAATAAATATTTTGGACATCTGACACACAACATCATCTAGTCCCAAGCTAAGCAGAGCTTGTGTTATGGGTACTAGACAACTGATATAAATACATAAACATACTTTTTTTTTTTAGTATTGAGAGAGGTATTACTAGACGTTCGGGTCCAGTACAGTTCATGTATATACAGTGATTAGCAGTACTCGCTGCTCGTCTGTATATAGAAGAGGTAATTCTAGATGGCGGCTCATCAGTTGTTCGAACTTCTTCATTTTCGGTTGGCCTATGAAGATCATGTTGCTGCTGTCTGTTGACTATCCTAGTCGCCGCCCTCCAGCAAGCAGCACATGCTCTCTCAAGTCTAGAGACCTAAAATAATTAAAATTACATTAATTTCTAGGAATATACTAGAAATAAGATAGATTAAGCATTCACTGCATTTGTGTTGTAGGAGGAACACATACAAACACACACACACACATTCTATGCAACAAAATAACTATCTTCATAATATTGTATCAATAAATTCTTTCTATATAAATACTTCACCATTATTTTATTATTATCTATTTATTTATTAATATTATTATCACAATATTAATTAATTACTTTCTATCCTAGTATTTACAATTTCATCCTATATAAAATAGTTTACATATATTGAATATTAATTGTTCATATTTCATTTGCATTAGTGAGACCACACCTTATTTGATTTGACCTTTTGCTATAACGGCTGGTGCAAGTACATCGGTGATCTTGGTATCGTACTGCCCTCAGTCTCGCGAAACATAAATTGTTGCAATTAGACTTTTATAGTACTTTTTAGAACATTTTAACATTTTAATACAACTTTTATTTTCTGAAACCTTGTGAGTATAGACCATATACCATAGTGTCAATATTGTACTTACAAGATGAAGTGGTGTCGATTGCAAAATCACATCTCGTTGTAAAGAATCAGGCCTTATTTGGTAGGTTCTTCTTCCACGAGTGCGTAATAATGATACACCACAACTGAAACAAACACTTTGATGGCCCACTACTGGGCTGCCAATTGTTCCTTCTTGAATCAACAAGTAGCAACTGTGGCATATAAAATGATCCGGAGTAACCTAAAAAAGAAAAACTTGTTATACTGTATTTCATTATTCAATACACTGACATATGCATGTTATGTGTGTTTGTTGACAAAAGCCTTATAAACTATACATACAGTAAATAATTATAGTTCATAAATGTATGTGCAAATATATGCACTAAAACAATTTATGCACTTTAATAAGTAACTCTTTCATACTTCAAGCTCTCACTAAAAATATTTGACAGTTAGTTGAACTTATTGGCTACATTTTTGGCTAGAACTGGAATTTAGGCGAAGCCTCCACAGCTATGACATATAAAAGATGTTCAAAGCCATCAAAAAGATTGTACAGAGTGGTTTTGTCATACTAGAAGCATATACTGGAATACTAATGGCTCAACTACCAAATATAATATATGATGAATGCGTTTATGAATGCTTAATGAAAAAACTTACCAAAGTAGGTGTAACCCATGATGTCAATATTTCGCGTATCCTAGCGTGAACACTTCCCACCGAATGTATCAGTGCGTTCCTTGGTACCGCCAACGCACAGTTGATACACCGCCGACTACTACTCTCTACAGTCACACTGTCACTTCGCTCCATTTTTTACTAGATAAGCACCATGAACGCCGGCAACAGTCACTGTCATGACACGGCACTTCAAAGTCACTAACTCGATAATCAACAGGAAAGAGTCACTATCTCAACACTGTCAATATTTATTATAGACGTAGTGAATTAAATAAACGATAAAACTACCAGATCAACTCTAACGCAGCAAGAATAACATCGACCAAACGTCATCACAACAAAAAAGAAATTAACACTGACAGTTCTGTAATTAAGCGTTCCGAATCGCCATGAACGTGTTTTGAGTTTCGAAAATACACAATGTTTACTTTATGAAATGGTGAGATATAAAATAAAATGATGTAAAAGAATTACATATTTTACTTCCTACTTTAAAATCTTATTTACTTATACAACGGCTAAAACTAATAAGGCGAACAAAGATTTTTATGTTCATTGTTAAACCTCGGAAATAACAGACACGGAACGTGCAATATTTCGGAAATGAACTTTTGACATATGGATATGTATTGTTTTACGGAAGTAGGTAATTGCTAATTATTTAGCACCATTAAATGAATTTTTTAAATGCCGATCTAAAAAACGGTTATAAGTCAGTACATAATACACATAAATAAAACATTAATTTTGGTGTTAATATATCTATGGCGCAATATGGTACGGGGTATGGGCATTGTCCTTTAATTATATGTTCCGACGTCACAAATATTAAGGTATGATTATTATTTTTACTTAATTTATTTTGTTATTCTTGAAGAAAAAGAAGTTCTTGTAAGAAAACCTAACAACACGGTAGGCCCGACTCGGGAATCATAGTTCCATATAGGCAATTTAAAGACGCAAAAAAAGAATAAGTACCATCGTCAACTTTTCTCCTAACCTCATTTCAAAGAATGTGTGTACCTAATAGGTTCGTTATGAAACCGCTGTTTGTATGTCTTACCATGTTCTTGAACAGCTCCAAGCGCCGTATCTCCATGTCTCTGCAGTTCAGTCAGTTGTCTTCTCAAATGGTATCGCACTCTCCTCCTCAGTTCACTGGCCTCGTCATACAACACCCTCGTGCTGGCGAACACCCTGTCTGCTTGTTCATTGGCTGCTGTAAGGGTTTCCTGGATGTTGGCTTTGGGTCTTCCGCTTAGCTCTCGTTCTTGCCATCCTAGGCCTCGGAGTACTACGCTAACTAGATCAGCTCCTCGTCGCAGGTGTTCTAATTGGTTTCGTAATTCTGTACACAAAAAACATTAAAGTCGGATTACTTTTCATTTGTATGTGCGCGTTGTTTAATATACCTAATTCCTTGTAAGTTACAGTTTTGCTTCTGTAAAGTAGAACCCCTTTATGAATGCTTGATCTGGGGTGTGAGCACTGTGAGCTGGTGTTTGTGTGACGCGAGCGTTACGAAAAGTGTGATCAGGCAAGGCGAACCGGTCGTTGAAAGGGAGATATAGGTTAGCGAAGATAGAAAGAGAGTTACGTTTCGTATGTTACTGTAAGAGAGAGCAGCACATTTTTTTCTCTTTCCTTCTCATAGTTTGTTACATTTCGAATATTTAAGACCCGGTGCAGACCTGTCTGTATTTGTTTAAGTTTTAGTTTAGTCTTGTGGTCTCAAGCACACTTGTATTATTTTTAAATACTAATAAAAATCGGCCAAGTGCGTGTCAGGCCACGCACAGGAAAGGGTTCCTCAGTCACCCATAATGGTACGTGGATTAGAAATCGTATCCAATGGATAATTGTTATGTTTACGTATTAATGCGTTGATTTTGTATGACTTTTCCAAGTAAGCGCATTGTAAAAGTTAAGCCTCTATAACTCCTGAACTAACAAAGTCATCAAGTTCATTATATGGACCACTATCACAAATTTTTCGGCGGGCGGGACGGCCTGTTTTTACAAAAAAGTGGCCTTTAAAGTGGAATTTCTCGCAAACGGATACCTAAATCAAAAAATCGTCTTAACAACCCCCTAATGTTTTTAAAAGACCTATATAATGATACCCTACATGATGGGGTAGCCGTGAGAAAAAAAAACATCCCCACTTTACGTGTAGGGGAGGTAACCTAAATAAAAATATATTTCATAATTTTATTGTAGCACTTTGTCGACGTAATTACAATAAAAATAAATAAATAAAAATAGTTTATTTACACATAACTTTTTCACAATGGTGGTGTATTACGGTTGGGCACAGAGTCCATTAACACAATACATATTCATGCAAAGTTTCATCTTTCTAGCACTTACTGTTTGGACGATAAGTTGAGGACGGACGGACGGACGGACGGACGGAAGGACAGACGGACATGACATATCTATAAGGGTTCGAAGTCATAAACTTCGGAACCCTAAAAAGTTGTAGATCTTTTAATTACCTACAACTTTGCCATTTAACTTTTTTCCTTGTAGTTTTGCCGGAAATCGAGGATAAACCGTTTTTTACCCTTTGTTGTATATATTTAGCCATCCAATCTGACTCTACCCTGCCTGATGGAAAGCATGAGCAGAATCCAAGAGTCGGGGCTACCACACTTGCTGCGAATGCGGACAATAACGTATGGCGGCCCACACTATGGCGGCCTAATGGGATGCTTTTTCACGCCCCGGTTAAAGGACCCGAAAACCTCCCGACCTCAGTAAATTATTTTTCCTTCCATTTTTATAATATTCTCCTCCTTTTCCAATAGGTTTCATCCTACTATAATTTTATTTGTTTTCAAAAATTATCTACCATGGTCTACTGGTCTATATGTCATTTACAAACTATCATTATGGTTGCCATGCAAGTGTGTTATTCCTAGCAACCTGTGAAGTTTTGACAGGAGGTAAACAGTGATACATTTTGACATCTTCGATTTATGTATTTTTATAATCACCTAGCTTTGGTCTTTGTATCTCGATTATTGCAGTAAAAAGTAGCCTATGTCCTTTCCTAAGTTCAGTTCTATCATCATACCGAATTTCATCAAAATCGGTACAGTGGTTTAGGCGTGAAAGAGTAACAGACAGACAGACAGAGGTACTTTCGCATTTATAATATTAAGTAGGGATTAAAAAAAAACTACTCACTAGATCTCGTTCAAACCAATTTTCGTTGGTAGTTTGCATGTTAATGTACAACATATATGTTTTTTAGTTTTATCACTCTCTTATTTTAGAAGTTAGAGGGGGGGGGGGGACACACATTTTTCCACTTTGGAAGTGTCTCTCGCGCAAACTATTCAGTTTAGAGAAAAATGATATTAGAAACCTCAACATCATTTTTGAACACCTATCCATAGATACGCCACACGTATAGGTTTGATGAAAAAAAAAATTTTGAGTTTCAGTTCCAAGTATGGAGACCCCCAAAATGTATTGTTTTTTTTCTTTTTTTATGTAAAAATCTTAATGCGGTTCACAGAATACATCGACTGACCAAATTTCAACAGTATAGCTCTTATAGTTTCGGAAATAATTGGCTGTGACATACGGACGGACTGACAGATTTTGCCATTTGGCTGCGGAACCCTAAAAATGAAGTGACATTTGTCTGTTGTGCAGAGATGGCAATAATGGATAGAAATTTCCACGATAACAAGAATTCAGTTAATTACTAAAATATTGATAAAACTAAATAAAGGAAGATTTTTTAATGTTAATCGCAGGCTATTATGTGGAAGACTAACCGTCAGCCTTAGCTAGGACATCGGCCCCCCGTCTCCGTAAGTCGTCGGAGGTGTTGCGCCCCCTGGCGGCCGCGTCGGCCACGGGTACGGCGCCCCGCACGAGCGCGCTGGCGGCCGCAGCAGCCCGTGCGGCGGCAGCAGCTCGCTCGGCCGCTGCTCCAACCCTCTCCGTCACCTGCGCCCACGCCTGCGCCGCCGACACGCCAAGCGCAGCCGCCGCGCGGGTACCCGCGAATAACCTGCACGGTTACTCTTTTATATTCTATGTAAAGCTGGCACACAATAGTAAAGTAGGCCTTTCTGAGGCGCAAACAGACAAGTTGCCCTAGGTATTCTTAGGTATATATATATTTAATAACAGTCGAAGATTAGTTGGAGGCCTTTGGGCGGTTTGAAAACATCTAACGGTAAGATATAGCCGCAACGTTTCTTGCCAGTTCCCAACCTGTACTCAGTCAGAGTGGGTTTAACCCTTTCCTGAGAGACCTGAGCCGATCAGTGGTACGTTATGGGTTATTCATGATGATGATGAAAGCTAGTAAAGGGCAATAGAGTAAAGTTTCTAAACAAAGCTTTATATCCATAAGTAACCTATCATTGGTAGTTGTTTATGTTGTCAAACTTTCGTCTAACTCGACAGAATTAAATGTGAAAAACTTCAAATAAAAGCACTCGGTCTGGCAAACTGTCTTCCATAAAGATATTCATATTAAAACAGAAACTTAAAATCAAAAATCAAAACTATTCTGCTAAAATCATGAACTGAATTAAACTAATAAGTACCTTATTACCTTTCCTGGGAAATTTCCTAGTCGTGAAAGTTAACGTTTATAGCTCATATATCAAGAAAAATAATTGTCTTACTGTTTGTACTCCTTCGCTTTGACGCCCAGCTCTTTAACGTGTTTCTCAACAGCTTCGAGGTACTTCTGCTTGTAGACGGGCGTCAGGTTATACAGGATACCTTCTTTCTCCTCCGCAGACTGAGTAAGGGATGCTAACTCAGAAGCCAGGGATGGGAACTTGATGGCAAAGGTTTGAGACTGCAGAAGCAGAGAACGTATCTCGTCTGTGATGTTAGTGGACGAGAGAGTTGATATATCCTGCCAAAAGATATTAAATATTGTGACGTATTTATTTATTGAACATCATATAAATAATAAAAATTATGAAAATAGCATTCCGCATCAGAAAACAAAAATCTTGATTAGCTGGTAGTATATATCTGTTTCAATTAGGTTAGGATTGGGATTTACTTTACTAGTAACATTTTTAGTTTAAAATAAACCACAGACAGTTCTCAGGCTTTAGGAGCTCACATAAATGAAAACTTCGTAAAAGTGGTCAGGCGTCAGATGGTCAGAAAATAGTCAGTTGTCACAGAACATAATTCCGAAATCCTTTTCATTTATTACTAGCTTTCGCCCGTGGCTGCACCCGCTTCTATGTCAGTAATTGTGGTAAAAAGTAGCCTATGTCATTTCTTAGGCTGTAGATTATCTGGGTACAAAATTATATTTCAATCGGTGAAATGATTTTATTGCGAACAAGCAGACAGACAGAAGCGGCGGATGACTTTATTTTATAATAATATGTAGTGATGTTGAAACGTCACAATGTCGATAGTGATGAACGTAATACCTGAAACCATACCACTTACCTCTAAAATCAGCCGGCACCTTAGCCCAATATCTCTGACAGCTGCTAACTTTGGTTTCACCACCTCCTCCAACGCCGTCACCGTATCATCAGCCTTCCACACAACTCCAGCCAATTTCTCCAGGTCAGCACTCTTCTGTTCCCACGTGTTAAGTCTAGATCGTAGGCTGTTCAGACGCCTGGTTAAGTCAGAGAGGCGGTAGTTGTATTCCTGAATGGCTGTGGATTGTACATGTGCCTGTAAAAATTTAAAGTGAAAGGAAAACATGATTTACGTGTAGTTTAAATTTGATGGTGTAACAAATAAAAAATGAAAAACCGCGTCAAGAAGTGGTACGTACCGAATCAAATACATCATTAGCTCCCGTTACATAATCACCCAGCTTCGTCTCTTTAATTTTTCGGAGCAAATGCCTTGCTTCTTTTAAAGCCCTGTGAGCGCTCAAATGCTTCTCTCCTTGGGCAAATTCGTCCAACACTTCAATCTGATCACTCAGTTTCCTTCTAGCTTTATATACTTCTTCTAGAGCACTCATGCTTTCTAGGCTTAGATATTCTGCTTCTTTTTCTCTTCTAGAAGCTTCTGCTTTCAAACCGTTTGCTTCAGTAAATATATTATGTTCATTACTTTCTAAGTCACTGATTATATTTTCTAAATTTTTGGTGTCTATTATGTCACTCTTAAATTGATTCAATTTTTTTCGAAGTACAGTGGCATTATGGTGGAATTCGCGGACGGCTGCGAAAGGTTTTGGTATTCTTCGTAGTTCGTCAGGGTCAGCTCGTGTTCGTAGACTTGTAGTCAGTTGTTCTACAGAATCCAGTAATGTTTGTGTGCAGTTGTCGCAAGCTGAATAACAAATAATTTGAAAAATAATTCTGAAGACAATTGTTTTATAAGTTACGATTAGGTTGTATATTTACTCACTTGAACAACCATTGCTATCCATAAAAGTCCTGCGGGCGACGCACTGGTCACATCTCGGGCCGGTTGCAAACGGCCGGCACCGACAGCGGCCGAACGCGTCGCAATGTGGGGACAGCGCGCCCAGCGCGTGGCACTCGCACGACACGCACGCACCATTTGCGTCCCTGCGCCAGCCCACCGCGCATGTAGAGCATTCAAGACCCGCGTATCCTAAACAAAATCCATAACTGATTACGTGAATAAACAATAAAAAGAACGAGACTAAGCAAATACGTTGAGAGCCGATTTCGACCACGGTAGCTAGTCTCAACGAAGAACAGCCTACTACGCAACAGATATTATAGTGTTTGCGCAAACACAGATTCAGGAAACAGAGAGTGCATCTCACTCTCGTAATCCGATGGTACAGATATCCGACACTATCGGGGAAAGATCAAATCGCCTAATACTTGGGTTGTGTGTAATGATAATGCCAGCCGCATTATCATTATTATATTATATATTATATTATTATTTGATATTTTTTAAATTATTATCTTTAATTATTATAGTTGTGACTCAAATTGTAATTATCGCTTTTATATGTGTCTTTTGCATTTAAGAATATTGTCTGGACTTTAAAAGAGACTGTGATCACTGAGTTTGTTTCGTCCTTTCTTCTCAGGGCTAGTCCAGTTAGGAAAGGCCGAACTCATCTGCTCAAAAAAAAAAAAAGTGTAACTTGTAAAAGTGTTCATGTAACCTAATTGCAGAATAAATGATTTGATTTGATTTGATTTGAGTTCTACCGCATTGTAGCAAACTTTAAACTGACCTTTAACTATTTTGTTAAAAAGCAATGAAGCTTTGTCTTGTAATTGGATAAGCCACTAAGATCATCAAACAAGCTCACCTGGTTTACAAAGACATTGTAGCTGTCCATCACTGATAGTACATGCAGAGGCAAAGTTCCTGGTTCTTGAGGGACACGGGCACGCCTGGCAACCGCCCGCAGAATCCGGGGTACCGTAGTATCCTGGTGCACAAACACCACAACGGGGTCCTCCAGTGCCAGCTGTGCAATTCTGGAAATATAAAACTAGGTAAAAAATAAAGGTTGTGAATTGTTCTTCGGACACTCCATTTTTAAGATTTGCTTACTTGTTTACTTAAAATTGGAGCATCTGATTTGTTTTAATGAGTATGGCAGATTAACATTTCGCTCCCTATTATTTTTACTATCTCTGATTTAAACGACCACATTTTACAACATATGTTGAAATGGGCCCAAGTCTTTATGGAAAGGGTATTTTTTTGGTACTTTAGGGTATGGGCAGCAGAGAATGGAACGACCTCGAGCAACTACCGGTAAAGTTGACGGCAAAATACCAATAGGCGTAAAATTCGGTAGACTGACCAGATCTTAGTAGTCTTGAACACTAGTCTGCACGTTGCAATTCATTCGACCAAGGAGAGGATGGCGAGCAGCGATCATCCCACAACTAAGTCACGAATCACGACCCTCATTCATGAAGATAACGAGGAGAGGCCGAGATGGAGGAATACGTATGTGATTATTGCCAATAAGATGTACCTACCTATTTTTTAAGGAGGATTAGGATGGATGGTTGATGATGATATAATAAATAAATATTTATGACATCTGACACACAACGTCATCTAGTCCCAAACTAAGCAGAGCTTGTATTATGTTTAATAGGTAACTAATATAAATACATAAATCTACTTTTTTTTGTAAATAGGATACATATTATACATGGAAAATACTAAACTTCAAACAAACATTTGCAGACCAGCAGGCAGTAAATGGTGATGATGATGAAGATGAAGAAATATTAAAAACTGGGCGTTCATAATAACTGTATCATGTATGTACCTATGCAAACTCAGAAACAGATTTGAATTGAAGAAGGATTGTATTGTCGGATAGTTCATTTATTAGGAAAGAGTATAGCATCGATGCAAAATGTTGAAAAAATGGTGACAATGTATTATTTTTGAGGCACGCAGACGAAGGGGGAGCTAGTTATAGTTTATCTTATAACGCACAAAATATGTTGATAGCATAACATGACGCATCGTATACGACAAACATAGTAAGTAGTTCTCACAGTATAAATAAGGAAACATATTAAAATAATTTATTTTCCATAATTAATGGTTCAGTATAAATTAACATGTTAAAAACTCATCAAGACAACTGATTTAGTCATGTTATACATATAAAATACCCAGACTCCTTGTTTCGGAGTATTTGTGGATCACACAAACATTTGGTCCGACCTGAAAATCGAACCCAAAACCTCTTGATCAGCAGCCGTATATGCCAACCACTAGACCAACAAGGCAGTCAATCAGCAGGTATCAGAAATTTCCGCTTACGGAAATCGGTTACCGCGGTAAAAAGCCTAATATGTCCTTTCTCGGGCTTTAAACTATCTGTGTACCAAATTTTACTTAAATCGGTTCAGTAGTGTTGGCGTGAAAGCCACACAGACAGACAGAGTTACAGACTAGTTCAATCTCTTCATTTTGCCATTAGGATTGTGAAAAATCTGATATTCGTATACAAACAACCGGTTGAACTAGTAGCCAAACCACTTAATCTAGAGACAAATAAAAGCTAGGAAGATGATATGAGATGTATAAATTTTCCTAGCTTAGTCACGAAGACGCATAGAACAATATTACCTTTATATGTATAAGGAAAATAAGTAAGAAACCATTATTGGTCTCATCACTGGGTTTTCCACTCGCACGGCATTCTAAGCCACAGAGCACATCACTACATAGTATAAAACAAAGTCGCTTTCTCTGTCCCCTTGTACGCTTAAATCTTTAAAACTACGCAGAGGATTTTGATGCCGTTTTCTTTAATAGATAGAGTGATTCAAGTGGAAGGTTTTTATGTATAATACATGCATTATATAGTAGATAATAATTTTAGAGGTTTCTAATGTGTGTTTTTTTTTACGCTTACATTGCAAACGCTGGCTGTACCCTACGAGATAGATCAAAATAATGTACTACAGTATTGTACATGTTGAAAAGGTCTACAAAAAAGTCCGCGATGGTATATGTCTATCTCTTAGGGATAACCCACAATAACCATTTTTTTTTTTTTTTTTTACGAGAAATAATATCTTATTTACGAAGCGATTTTAAGCAATACAGTATTAATCCTTATCCAATTAAGTACCTTAAGTACATTGTGTATTTAATATAGATTAATATGGCCCTTTACAGTATGTAATTTAAATTAATACTTTTGAAGATATTACAGAATTAAAATGCAGGAACAAAGCAATTTTGGCGGTACCGGCCGGGGCCCGTTAGTTGACGCTGCTGTCGATTTGTCACTATATTTACTTAACTTAACACTATATTTTATTATGAATTATTATTAATATTCTAAGGCGGTACGAAGTTCGCCGGGTCAGCTAGTATATTAATATGTACTTGTACCGACGCTCTGCGGCTAGAATTGTGTAAGTGACGCATAATTCTCAGTCGTGAAACAAACGTAGAGATGTATAAACGTATATTGGAATGTATGTTTTTGTATTGTGTGAGTGCAAGTCCTGTGGCTGTTGATACGAGTTCAGGGATAATAGTGGGGCAGAGAGAAGATGGATATGACACTTATTTTGGTGTGCCTTACGCCAAGGTCGATGAGGATAATCCATTTGGGGTGAGTATTATTTTTTAAAGGACATCTTACACACAAGGACTTCTAGCTTTAAGCCAAACAAACTCAATTCAAGAAAAAACTGGCTTGGCTACTAAACTACAAGTAGTATAGATATATTTATTTTTGTTTTCATATGTTTGTTATAATTATGGAAGATCTTTTTTACTTTTTTCACTTTTTAACGCCAAATGTAAAATGAATATGTGGAAACTGTTTTGTATAATGTGTAATTTACTTGTTTGTTATTGTTCACTATTTTGTATTTGTTTGTTTCCTTAATAAATCAAAATGAAATAAATAAACAAAACTTGTACTACGAAAGCCAGATTATCCGATAGAATACTTATATAAATAAAATAAAATAAAAAAGTTTTTTATTCCATGCATGTACAGTGTTTACATTTAATAAATATTTTCCGTAAATTTACTAATTAAGTATTACAATTTTATCAAACACAATAATAATCATACAATAATTTCATTCTTAAAATTAAATTTAAATTAGAATATTGAATTTGAAAATAAAATAATAATATAAATTGGATTTAAAAAAATTAAATGAATTTAAAAAAAATGCAGTTAGTAATACATTGATGAATTTATTTTTGTTTTAATATTTTGTTAGTTTTGTTTATTGTTTCAAATTATTCAAACTTAGTATTATTAAATACTTATATACTTTTTTATAAATATATACCTACATATATTTTATATAAAGGTCAAACTAAAACAAAATTGTTTGTATCATACAAAATATTAATATATAAGCAAGATTTTAGACATATACCTAGTATTGAGTTTAACGGAGCAATGTGAATTTTAAGACTTGACAATCGAATTCGATTCATATCCATATATGTAGAATATGCTTATGTATTAAACGTATAGAAAAGTCAAAAGATGGAAGTCATATAATAACCATTAAATGAATAATTTCACAATATTATTCCTTTCCAGAATACCCTAGAGTACCCTAAATTCAAGACACCCTTCATCGCCAACGATTCCTCGATATTATGTCCACAAGTCATGTTCAAAGTTAGTGATACATTACAATGTCTCCGCCTGAACATCTACGTGCCAGAAACAGCCACACCAACTAATAAAGTGGCAATAATGGTCTGGTTCCATGGAGGAGGTTTCGCTTTCGGCAGCGGTGGTGAATATGGCGCTGAACCCCTTGTCAAAAAAAACATCATCGTCATAACCGTGAACTATAGACTGGGACCATACGGGTTTCTCTGTCTAGATGACCCTACTGTTCCAGGTAACCAAGGCATGAAAGATCAAATTGAAGCTTTAAGGTGGATCAAGAATAATATTGGCGCTTTCAATGGAGATCCTGATAGAGTGACCATTGCTGGCGAAAGCTACGGCGGTGGAGCTGTCGATTTACATCTGTATTCAGAATATGAAACGCTATTCGATAAAGCTATAATACAAAGCGGATCTATATTTCATGAAGGATTTTACGTAAAACCAGATAAAGAAGCAGCTATAAAGATAGCACAACATCTAGGACATAGAGTCACTGAAACAAAAGATGCTTTAAAAGAACTCGCAAAAGAAAACCCACGGTGGGTAATGTCTGCAGCGTTGAACTTGAGTTTACCAATGAGCGTTTGTAAGGAGAAACGTTTTCCTGGAGTCCAAAATTTTGTAACATCCGATCCGTTTCATTTAGAAAATGCAGAGAGAATAAGTAATACAACAATTTTGATAGGATATACCAGCATGGAGTTGTTGTTCGCTTACGCAAATCAATCACAAGATTTCTGGGAAACATCAGGAAATTTAATTGTTGAAGGATTAAAGAGAAACTTTATACTATCGTCAGACGAATATACAGCTCTTGGCGATATAATAAAGAAATTTTATTTAGGTGGGAAAGAAATTAGTCCTGATGCTGTAATCGAGTTGAGTGAGTGTGCATCTGATTTCGTTGTCAATCATGCTGTGGAACGGTCGATTGACAAGTACATGCAAGTATTGAAGCAAAAACCCGATGCTAAGGGAAAAGTCTATAAGTATATGTTCTCATATACAGGAGGTAGTAAATATAAACCTATACCCGGATCAGGAGCTGCTCACACCGAAGAGTTAAAATATTTCTTCGATTGGGGAATTCCGATATCTGGTGAAGAGCAAACAACGATAAGATCAAGAATTACAAATTATTGGGCTAATTTTGTTAAAAGCGGGTAAGTTTCAGCAAATAATAAAATATTTTTCAGATTTAAAATTAGAGAAAATAATCTTTTCTAATTTATTTTCATACTTTGGAGACATTAATTTTATGCATTGTCTCGTTTAATCTTGCCCAATAAACAAAATTAAAGTGAAAGTACATAAGGTAAACATTAAAAAATCGGCCAAGTGCGTGTCAGGCCACGCACAGGAAAGGGTTCCTCAGTCACCTATAATGGTATGTGGATTTAAAATCGTATCCAATAGATAATTGTTATGTTTACGTATTAATACGTTAATTTTGTATGATGTTTTCCAAGTGAGCACATTTTACCATATAAGCCTTTATAACTCCTGAACTAAGAAAGTCATCTAATCGGTTATAGTTTTCCTTCAAAGTTCATTAAATGGACCACCATCACGATTTTTTTCAGATTTTTTGAGCCAGCCGTTTAGCTTTTAGAGGGGGGGGGACGCCCTGTTTTTACAAAAAAGTGCCCTTTAAAGTGAAATATCTCGCAAACGGATACCTAAATCAAAAAATCGTCTAGGAAACCCTTTATTGTTTTTAAAAGACCTATCTAATGATACCCCACACGATGGGGTAGCCTCGAGAAAAAAAAAACATCCCCACTTTACGTGTAGGGGAGGTACCCAAAATCAAATTATTTTTCATAATTTTATTGTAGCACTTTGTCGACGTAATTACAACACGTATTCATGCAAACTTTCATCTTTCTAGCACTTACCGTTTGGACGGTAAGTCGAGGACGGACGGACGGACGGACGGACGGACGGACGGACGGACGGACGGACGGACGGACAGACGGACATGACGAATCTATAAGGGTTCCGAGTTATGAACTTCGGAACCCTAAAAAGGGCCGAATTTTGGTGGGACTTGTAGATACATCTATCTACAAGTCCCTCCAAAATTCGGCCCAGAAGCTCCTAATAACATCATCATGTTAGTAGGAGGAAATTAAACTACTTTTGTTTTTAAAAAAAAAATAGAGACATGTACAAATTTAAAAATTGAATTCCGATATTTTCAAATTTCCTCTTAGGGATTTCTTTCAGACGTTATAAATAAAATAATATAACGTCTGAATGAAAATAGAAATTATATGGGCAGTTATAAATAGAAATAGAAATATTTTAATAGCGAATAAGTTCCGTTTACAACAAAAAACATGAGTATGTCTAAAATTTAAGTCTAAAGAAAAATTATGTTCTTAAATTATAAATTATTTTTTCAGAAAAGGAATGCCATTTTGGAAAAACGTTTTTGGATACTCCAGACTTTATTTGAACATTGATGTTAATATGTCAATAAAGAATTACGCCTTCAACAAACGCATGGCATTTTGGGATCTAATTTGGAAGACATACGAGAAGAAATCGGTTGTATATGATCCTGAACTGTATCATTGAAATGAACACTATGTATGTACTTTAATTTTCATTTATTAAAATGTTCTATTTTTCTATTTATGATGTTTTTATTTGTAACTATGGAGGAACGGGTGAAGTGTCCCTCCAACACAAAGGGAGAATCCTTCGACCAGGCGAGGTGACCGGAACGGATGCTATATAACAGCATCCGTTCCGGCCCAAAATATTGTAATACAAATACTAATCGGTGCCAGAATTTCTATATCGCGATTCAGGATTAATAGTTCATCCCTATAGTTTGTTACTCCGTGGTCTCTGCCCTTAAATATACGAATGACTAGTTCAATCTTTAAATTCAGTTCGCCCTCAGGGTTGTGGAGGCTGTTTCGTGATATTTGTACACAAACAACCGGTTGAACTAGTAGCCGACCCACATAATCTAGAGAATGATAAAAGCTAGGAAAATGATGATGAGATGTATAAACTTTCCTAACTTAGTCACGAATACGCATAGAACAATATTACCTATAAACGAGGAAAATAAGTAAGAAACCATTATTGGACTCACCACTGGGTTTTCCACTCGCACGGTATTCTAAGCCACATAGCGTCGATACAAGTACATATAAATAATTGTGTAAGTGACGCATATTTCTCAGTCGTGCGTGAAACAAACGTGGAGATGTATAAACGTATATTAGAATGTATGTTTTTGTGTTGTGTGAGTGCAAGTCCTGTGGCTGTTGATACGAGTGCAGGGAGAATAGTGGGGCAGAGAGAAGATGGATATGACACTTATTTTGGTGTGCCTTACGCCAAGGTCGATGAGGATAATCCATTTGGGGTGGGTATTATTTTTTAAAGGACATCTTACACAAAATGTCTTCTAGTTTTAAGCTAAACAAACTCAATTTAAGAAAAAAAATCACGACTGTCTGTCCCCTAAACTACAAGTAGTTTACTCGTAGACATGTTTATATTTGTTTTCTATTGTTTTTTATAATAATTTTAGAAGACCTTTTTTACTTTTATCACTTTTTGACGCCAAATGTAAAATGAATATGTGGAAACTCTTTTGTATCTGTTTGTTTCCCTAATAAATCAAAATAAAATAAATAAACAAAGCTTGTACAACGAAATCCAGATTAACCGATAGAATACTTTTATAAATAAAATAAAATAAAATAAAAAGCTTTTTTCCATGCCTAAAATAAAATCCACAGTGTTTACATAAAATAAATGTTTTCCGTAAATTTACTGATTAGGTATTACAATTTTATCAAACACAATAATAATTATAATACAATAATTTCATACTCAAAATTAAATTTAAATTAGAAAATTGAATTTGGTAATCAAATAGTAACATAAATTGGATTTAAAAAAATTAAATGAATTTAAAAAAAAACAGTTAATAATACATTGATGAATTAATGATTGTTTCAATATTTTGTTTATTGTTTAAAATTATTTAAACTTAGTATTATTAAATAGTCATATACTTTTTTGTAAATACATATATACATCTTTATATATATAATACATCTTTATCTTTATATATATAATACATCTTTATCTTTATATATATAATTCTTGTGTGAGTGTGTATGTCACTGAACTTTTCTCAAACGACTGGACCGATTTTGATGAAATTTTTTGTGTGTGTTCAAGGGGATCTGGGAATGGTTTAGATTCGCAGTTGGATCCGGTAGGTGGCGCTGCGATCAAGTTCTGGAATTTAAAGTTGGGCGGTACGAAGTTCGCTGGGTCAACTAGTATTTTATATAAAGGTCAAATTAAAAGAATATTTTTTAAGTTGTGTTTAGAAATGATGCATTCTGGTTATACGCTTAAACACTTATCTTCGGGGAAGTAAGTTCTTCTTTGTTAACCGACTTAAAAAATGGAGGAGGTTCTCAATTCGTTTTTTGGTTTCTTGATCAGCAGCCGCATACGCTAACCACTAGACCAACAAGGTAGTCATAAATTCTAGAATATTGTGTAAATGAAATAATTTTAATGAATTTTAAAATACCCTATAAGTATAATTTCTTTTATTTTTACATTTTAGTCCCTACTTTCTACCCATCATTAATGTAGTCCTAACTTGATAAAATATTTGGGTTCTAATTTACGACCCTGTCTTTTTGGTCTGTTCAAGTATGTGGTTATAGTTGTTGAATTTGATAGTAGATTTTTGCCTGTGCCTGTTCTCAAAAAGATTACGAAAAAATACAAAACATTAATATATATTAGCAATATTTTAGACATATAGTAAATATTTAGTTAAACGGAGCAATGTGAATTTTAAGACTTGACAATCGAATTCGATCATTTATTATGTACAATATTGGTTATAAACTAAAACAATGAACCTAAAACTAAAAACCTTAATAAAATATAATATTATAACTAAAATATATCATTAAAAGGAGTCCCTTTAGGCATGGTTCCGAAGATACTGGCAGCGTTCTCCCTTTGAATTGCTAGACTAATTCTTTGTCCGAGATATCTGCCAGCTCTTCGGTCTCCTGTGATGTCGACTAATCTTTAATCACAATAATAATAATATATGGATATGAATCGAATTCGATTCATATTAATATATTATTATGTATAAATATGCTTATGTATTAAATGTATTAATAATTTTAACAAAAAAGAATTGACTTCAATAAAAAACTATTCCGATTACCCAAATCGCGACCAGTGTGCCTATGATATTTGAGGAGTTCCCTCTTTTTACTTGGGATCCCATCATCAGATCTCGATATGGTGACGATGGGACCACCTGTAAGCTACGATCATTCCAATGCAAAAAGATTTTTTTAAATCGGTTCATAAACGACGAAATTATCGCTGAACATACATAAAAAAAAAAAAAGATTCCGACGAATTGAGAACCTCCTTCTTTTTTTTGAAGTCGGTTAAAAAGTCAAAAAATGTAAGTCTTTATCTATCCCGGGAATACAGTTCTAAGTAAGTACATGTTACTCGCACCTACAATCTCACCTTCCGATTAAAAGGTTATCAAAACGATTTTCTACCGTTCATTGAAAATAAATATTTACAATGGTGACAATGCGCTAGCTCAACTATAAGTCTAATCATTTTGTTCATTAATCGAGAATCATTGATCATTTTTGAACACTTAAAATGTACCATACATTCATACTAATATTATAAACGCGACAGTTTGTATGTATGTATGTATGTTTCTTGCTCTTTTACGCAAAAACTACTGAACAGATTTAGATGAAACTTGACAGTAATATAGCTTATATATCAGATTAACACATAGGCTACTTTTTACTGCAATAATCGAGATACACGGGCGTAAGCTAGGTGAATATAAAAATACATAAATCGTAGATGTCAAAATGTATCACTGTATATCTCCTGTCAAAACTTTACAGGTTGCTATGCGTAACACAATTGCATAGCAACCATAATGATAGTTTGTAAATGGCTAATTAAAAAATGAGTTCTGAATAATCACATATTATTATGTAGGCTACTTTTTATCCCGCAAATATGCGGATAACACAGCGGGGCGTAGCCAGTACAAAATCATGATAAAAAAATAATATGGTCATCAGACTTACACATTTGCTATTCTCTTTTTTTAAATATGTATATTATAAATAAGTCGCAGGTCATAATAATTTATTCTGGGTGGGAAATGAACCCAAAACTACTACCTTGACAGTCAAGACTAATAAACATTAAATGAATTAATCAGTTTATAATAAATCAATAATTTCACAATATTATTCCTTTTCAGAATACCCTAGAGTACCCTAAATTCAAGACACCCTTCATCGCCAACGATTCCTCGATATTATGTCCACAAGTGATCTTCAAAGTTAGTGATACATTACAATGTCTCCGCCTGAACATCTACGTGCCAGAAACAGCCACACCTTCTAATAAAGTGGCAATATTGGTCTGGTTTCATGGAGGAGGTTTCGCTTTCGGCAGCGGTGGTGAATATGGCGCGGAACCCCTCGTCAAAGAAGACATAATCGTCATAACCGTCAACTATAGACTAGGACCATACGGGTTTCTCTGTCTAGATGACCCTACTGTTCCAGGTAACCAAGGCATGAAAGATCAAATTGAAGCTTTGAGATGGATCAAGAAGAATATTGGCGCTTTCAATGGAGATCCTGATAGAGTGGCCATTGCTGGTGAAAGCTACGGCGGTGGAGCTGTTGATTTACATCTGTATTCAGAATACGAAACGCTATTCGATAAAGCTATAGTACAAAGCGGATCTATATTTGATGAAGGATTTTACGTAAAACCAGATAAAGAAGCAGCTATAAAGATAGCACAACATCTAGGACATAGAGTCACTGATACAAAAAATGCTTTAAAAGAACTCGCAAAAGAAAACCCACGGTGGGTAATGTCTGCAGCGTTGAACTTGAGTTTACCAATGAGCGTTTGTAAAGAAAAACGTTTTCCTGGAGTCCAAAATTTTGTAACATCCGATCCGTTTCATTTAGAAAATGCAGAAAGAATAAGTAATACAACAATTTTAATAGGATATACCAGCATGGAATTGTTGTTCGCTTACGCAAATCAATCACAAGATTTCTGGGAAACATCAGGAAATTTAATCATTGAAGGATTAAAAAGAAACTTTATACTATCGTCAGACGAATATACAGCTCTTGGCGATATAATAAAGAAATTTTATTTAGGTGGGAAAGAAATTAGTCCTGATGCTGTAATCGAGTTGAGTGAGTGTGCATCTGATTTCGTTGTCAATCATGCTGTGGAACGGTCGATTGACAAGTACATGCAAGTATTGGAGCAAACACCCGATGCTAAGGGTATAGTCTATAAGTATATGTTCTCATATACAGGAGGTAGTAAATATAAAACTATACCCGGATCAGGAGCTGCTCACACCGAAGAGTTAAAATATTTATTCGATTGGGAAACTCCGATATCTGGTGAAGAGCAAACAACGATAAGATCAAGAATTACAAATTATTGGGCTAATTTTGTTAAAAGCGGGTAAGTTACAGCAAATTTTTTTTTTTTACAGATTTAGAGTTAGAGAAAATAATCTTTTCTAATTTATTTTCATACTTTGGAGACATTAATTTTGTGCTTTTTTCGCTGTGCCGTTTAATCTTGCTCAATAAACAAAATTAAAGTGAAAGTACATACGGTAATCATTAAAAAAAACTCTCTGTATATTTGTTTGTTTCGGCAAATCTCTGGAACAAATAGGCCGATTTTGGTTTGACTTGCAGATAACTGATGTTATAAGGGAGAAATTAAACTACTTTTGTTTTACAAAAATAGAGATATGTACAAAAAAAATTCAAACTATAAGAATCAATGCAGAGCTTTTTGTGGGGATACAAAAATTAATCAAAATCATTTTCATAATAATTGACTAGTCAACAACAATCAACCATATATATCGTCTCTGCTTATTTGTGATTGATTTTCTTTAGTTTTGCGGGGTTTCTTCCAGACGTTCTAAATAAAGAATTATTTTATCGCGAATCAGTCCTTTTTACAACAAATTACATAAGTATGTGTAAACTTCGGTAGTCTAAAAAAAATTCAAAGTTCTTATATAATTAATTATTTTTTCAGAAGAGGAATGCCGTTTTGGCCAAACGTTTATGGATACTCCAGACTTTATATGAACATTGACGTAAATATGTCAATAGGGAATTACGCATTCAACAAACGCATGGCGTTTTGGGATCTAATTTGGAAGACATACGAGAAAAAGTCGGTTGTATATGATCCTTGAATACAACATTGAAATGAACACAATGTAGGTGCTTTATTCTTTAGTTAATAAAATGTTATATTTTCCTATTTATGATGTTTTTATTTGTATCTATGGAGGAACGAGTGTCGTGTCCTTCCAATACTAAGGGAGGATCCTCCGCCCAGGCGAGGTAATCGTGCTAGGCGGACCAAGGCCCAACGGTTGATGTTGGGATGCTGTATACACGGTTAGTTTTTAATTCCCACAAAAAATAAAAAAATAGAGGTAGATAGAAAACGTATATACTTACATAAAACACCATAGAACAGAGGCCCAACACATAAAAAATAAAGTTATTAAAGTTTTAAAAATGTGAAAATACGTCCATAATTGGACACCTATTATTTTACGCACACGTATTTTAAGGATCAATGAATAAAATTGCGGGCGACGGGGCGGGCGTCGCAAGCGCGGCACAGTAGGTACTATTATGTATTCTGTGGCGTCAAAAGCAGTTCAACTCAAGGGCATTGACTGACACTGAAGCTACACTGAAGTGATATTTTATTATTACGTAATTACGTTGTGAACTATATCATGCGTTATGAACAAAAATTTGGTAGTTTTCAGGATAATATTAACATCTAATTTTTTCTTGTTTTAATTACATAGATGTGTTCAGTATCGAAAGCTGAATATCACTTTTTTTTCTAAACATTGAAATATAGTGGTGCATATATGCTAATTGATGACAGAATTTCTATATCGCGATTCAGGAGTAGTAGTTCTTTCGTATTGTCCATTACTCCGAGGTTTGGTGTTTCTTTGGTTGATGGCGATGACCATTTGGACAATTTACATAAAAACGTATAAATCGTGAGCCTAAGGAACTATCCTCGCCGGGGTTTTCTATGCGGCGGGGCGGTGTGTCGGACTAGAACCGACTAAGAACCACACGGTGTGCCCTCTTTGAGCTTCTGTTTTAGAAGGAGTCCAGGGTGATATCTCCTTCTGGACCTCTTGAAACAAACCCTATACCAACCAGTCTGACCAGCGTGGTATAGCAGTTTAGAAGCTTCATTCTAAGAAGAGGTCTATGTCCTTAAAGCCTGTTGATGAAGAATTATAATAAAATGGAACACTTACTAAACAGTCACCAGTATCCGGATCACAGTGGGTGGCTCTTCCATTACAAATGCAGGGTTCGGCATCTCCTTCTAAATTGATAACTATAGTGCCCAAAACCGTCGTCATGTGGACTTTGGGGGGCGGCATCCAAAACCCAACAGCTGGCTCTTGGCAGGAACTAGCGGAGTACCCTCGTGGACAATCACAAAGTTCCACTCCGAGAGCTGGTTCTGATCTACTGAGGCCAGGGATTGCCGTGTCTAAGGAAACATTCAGGACCCTAGAAGAGAAATCAGAATATTTAGTTCTAGACTGGCATACAGTCTTTTAGTGCATAGTAGATATATAGATAGGGCTTCGTTGGTCCAGTGGATAGCGTATGCGACTGCTAATCAAGAGGTTCAAATCCCGGGTCGGGACAAAAAGTTTTTTATGGGTTTTTCTTAGGAAATTCCTAAAAGCGACCCCGCGTTTGGTAGTTTGGCGGGTGATTCACGCCCGTGCCTCAGAGAGCACGTCCCGGTCCCGGTTGTCATGAACATTTATAGCATCGTTATTGAGAAGTGAGTGCCCTCAAATTTACTGACAACTAGTTTAATCTTTGAATTTCAGTTCTCCCTTAGGGTTGCGGAGGTCCGATGCCAGTCACTCCATGGAAAAACTGATATTCAGGTAAAACCGATTGAACTAGTAGCTGACCCCAACTAATATTGGGAATAAGGCTAGAAAGAAGAAGTCTTATATAGATATAGATTTTATTGGAAGACCAACAGCGGTAATTACAGTCAAATTTGGTCAAATACAGTTGCAGGAATAGAGCAAAATCCTATTCCTATTTTTCTAAAAAAAATCTAGTTTTTTTCAAATTTTTACATACATTATATATTTTTTTAATAAATATTTTGAACGTCTGACATACGTCATTTAGTCCCAAACTAATCAGAGCTTGTACCATGGGTACTGGACAATTGATATGAATACGTAGGTATGTATTTTGTATGTATAAACATAGAAAACTCACAAACTCCGAAACAAGTATTTACAGATCATACAAACATTTGATCCGACCCGGGAATGGAACCCGAGACCTCTTGATCAGCAGCCGCATACGCTAACCACTAGAACCACAAGGCATGTATGAGAACAATCTACATTTTTAATCAAATTCCTGAATATGAAAAAAAAAAAAAAAAACTAAAATCAACGTTTTATTACATAGGTTTTACTTACAACGCATGTACATGTTCCTGATGTGTAGGAGCTCTGGTTGTAGCCCTGATGAGGATCTTGTCCAGCCGCCGCAAAGCCAACATAAGCGCTGACCGGGAAGCGACCCCACGACCCCGAACCATCCACAGCGACTCATGAAACCGAACGTAGTGGGTGCCGTTGATCACTGGATTGCGCTGTACAAAAACATTATTATTACAGATTTAAAATATAAGTATGTGGTTCGGATCCCACATGAGGCAACACTCTTGTAATTCACAAATTATTTTTCGGTGTATTTATTGTTGTTCTTGTACTCTGTGATGGAAAGCATAAGTAAAAACCAAGACTAGTAATCACCATTCTCATTGAAAGTGCAGACAATTTAGCCCATTGAGTGGCTTCTGCATCAATAATCCGACATACAGACATACATATTATTCGATATACAAATATATATTTAAATATACAACTTAATGGTAGCTTTCTGATAAGTTAATGTAGTTCATTAAAACTCTGTAAAACAATAAATAAATAAATATTTCGGACATCTTACACACAACGTCATCTAGTCCAAAACTAAGCAGAGCTTGTATTATGGGTACTAAACAACTTATATAAATACATTAATATACTTTTTTTTTGTAAATACATACAGTAGAAAAGCACCCAGACTCCGAAACAAATATTTGTGGATCACACAAATATTTGGTCAGACCCGGGAATCGAACCCAAGACCTCTTGATCAGCAGCCGCATACGCTAACCACTAGACCAACAAGGCAGTCAATAATGATTATATATGAAACGGTAGCTTACCTCAAAAAATTCCAACACAATACTCTTGGTATAAAGCCTCACTAGAGGGAACTTGGCCAACGCTTCCCTGCTGAGCTCCGTTCCACCTTCTTCTTCTACTCTGAACCTCAATGACCCCCCATATGACGTCACACGGTCACCCACAAACCGCTTGTCTAACTCCACGTAGACGGGTACGGGGGGCCAAGGTAAGGAAATCGTGGCGTCTGAAGAGTGTGTATGAATGGCCAAGAGAGAGTCTCGATCCATCTGGAATTTTAATTAGAGTTATTTATTGATAAGCAAACGGTAATGTGCAATTAGACATTTTAAATCAAAATTGCTTAAATTAATGGACCATGCACATTGGTCTTTCGAGCCTGGCCCCCAAGCTAAATTGCAAATGTTTTTCGTTTTTTATTCTATTTTTCCATTATTTTGTTCCATTGGCTGTGTTTTGATCACGTGGCTGAGTGACATTAGCCAATGAAAAGAATAGAAAAAACCGTTTGCATCTTGGTTGATTACGGTGACAGATAGAATAGAAGCAAAAAAAAAAGAACGGATAATGGCAAACACTAGCATACATATTATCATCATCATCATCAATAGTCTTTAACAGTCCACTGCTAAAAATAGGCCTCTCCTTAGAAAGGAGGTTTTGGCCTACTATACGACGCTGGCCACGGGTTGATAAAGGGTTTGTTTTAAGTTCTCCTTCTCTTGGCAGTGATGTTAGCTGCTTATTTTGTTCCCTTAGTCGCCTCTTATGACACCCATGAAATGATAAGGGGTTGTGGCACTTTGTATTCTTAATCCGTCACCACAGGTCACCCAGGGCCGTCTTTAACTATGTGGGGGGCCCTGGGCACACAAAAGTTTTGGGGGCCCAAAATTATTAAATTATTGTGTCTAAAAAAATATTTATAACTTTTTTGTGAGAAGAAACGTAATATGTCTAACAATATTTTTCGACTCTATGTTTGAGAGAAACAAATTGTCGGTTCTTGGGGGCCCCTGACGATGGTGAGCCCTGGGCACAGGCCCCGTGTGCTCTTATGGTAAAGATGGTAATGACGTCACCACCGTCATACACATGCTGCTATAAAAATTAAATCAAGAAACCATAAAACTCTGGATACAAAACAAACAGTAAGAAAACGAGATCACAATCTACCATTTGCAATAGTGTAACCTAAATCTTATTTCTAAATCTGCTGTACGACTTTCACAGAACTGTAGAAACTTCTATCAAATCGTTTTAAGTAAGATTAATTAGATGCCTTAGATGTTAACTTACAGTAGTAATAACATGATGATTCGCCCTCTGCAGAGTGATGTGCAAAGGTGCAGCGGCATGAACTGCGGCTCTGGCGAGGGTTGCCTGCGAACACTTCGATACCCGGCCGAAGCAGAAACACGCGGTACATCCTGAGGGGTTGTCGGCTGACAGGCCGAAGGTACCTTCTAGACATGCATCACATTGTGCACCTACTACATTGTCCTGAAATAAAAATAAGTACTATTAATAAGGGCCCATACTTAGCTGCATCGTTGGTCTAGTGGATAGAGTATGCGACTGCTAATCAAGAGGTTTCGGGTTCAAATCCCGGGTCGGCCCAAAAAGTTTTTTTGAGTTTTTCTTAGGAAGTTCCTAATAGCAGCCCGGAGTTTGGAAGTTTGGCGGTGATTCACGGCCGTGCCTCGGAGAGCACGTAAAGCCGTCGGTCCCGGTTGTCATGAACATCTCTGGCAATCGTTATTGGGAAGTCAGTGCCCTCAAATTTACTGACGAACTAGTTCAATCTTCGAATTTCAGTTCTCCCTTAGGGTTGCGGAGGTCCGATGCCAGTCGCACCGTGGAAAAACTGAAATTCAGGTAAAACCGGTTGAACTAGTAGTCGACCCCAAATAAACTTGGGAATAAAGGCTCGGAAGATGTTGATCGATAGTAGTTCTACATTCGCATTTTTCTTCTTATCATCTACTGGCTGTGCCGCGGTGTTACCACGCATAATAGTTTACCCACGCGGCCCCGTCTACTTCTTCTATTGTCGTCTTCTATTACGTCTTCTATTGCCCGTAGCGTGATGCTATAGCTATAGCGTATAAAAAAGGTTATAGTGAGCGAACCTTAATAGATACACTTTTAAAGGGGAACAATTCTGTCAATAGACTGCCATGTTTGTCTAGTGGTTATCGTATGCGGCTGCTGATCAAGAGGTCTCGTGTTCGATTCCCGGGTCAGACCAAATATTTGTGTGATCCACAAATGTCTGTTTCGGAGTTTGGGTGTTTTTCTATGTATAATATGTATGTATTTTCAAAAAAAAAGTATGTTTATGTATTTATAACAGTTTTTTAGTACCCATAATACAAGCTCTGCTTAGTTTGGGACTAGATGACGTTGTATGTAAGATATCCAAAATATTTATAATTTATGTTTTTTGAGAAACCGTTTACGCAGCGCATGCAATGGAAGCTCTGAAGAGGGATAAAAACCTCCCGATTTTGAAACATTCTTTGTTGGTGCTCCGCTCCTATTGTTCTAAGCGTGATGATATATAGCCATAAGCCTTTCCTTGATGAATGGGCTAACTATTACTGTAAGAATTTTTCAAATCGGACCAGTAATTCCTGAGATTAACGCAAACAAACAAACTCTTCAGCTTTTTCATATTAGTATCATCATCCTCCTAGCCTTATTACCAAGTTTATTTGGGCTCGGCTACTAGTTCAACCGGTTTTACCTGAATTTCAGTTTTTCCACGGAGCGACTGGCATCGGACCTCCGCAATCCTAAAGGAGAACTGAAATTTGAAGATTGAACTAGTTGTCAGTATATTTGAGGGCACTGACTTCCCAATAACGATTGCCATAGGTGTTCATGACAACCGGGACCGACGGCTTTACGTGCTCTCCGAGGCACGGGCGTGAATCACCGCCAAACTTCCAAACTCCGGGCAGCTATTAGGAATTTCCTAAAAAAATCCCAAAAACGCTTTTTGGCCCGACCCGGGATTTGAACCCGAGACCTCTTGATTAGCAGTCGCATACGCTAACCACTAGACCAACGAGGCAGTTAGGCATATTAGTATAAATGTCTAAAATTATTATTACTTACCTTGCAAGGACACCGTCCCCAATGGTCACATTCACATAGGCCATCTTCGCACCCCCTGGTCCCTGGTACATGGCACTGACAGCGAAGACACTTCGGCCCGAAGTACCCTCGGGAGCACTGGTTGCAAGTGGCACCTTCCCAGCCGGCTTTGCACTTGCACTGGCCAGTGTGGACGTCGCATGTGTCTGGAAAATAATAAAAGAGATTCTTTAGTATACTTCTTAAGGATATATTGTTTGTATGCGACTGCCAATCAAGAGATCTCGGGTTTGAATCCCGGGAGTTGGGAACGGTCGATCCGGCGACTGATCTCTTCCTGGTCGTGTCGGATAGCCGTCCCATCGAAAATGAGTGAAGAAACAGAGATTACTTCTGTGTATATATTAACAAAAAAAAAACAAAGGATATGTGTATATCAGTTGTCAGTACAAGCTCTGCTTAGTTTGGGACTAGATGGCGCTGTGTGTCAGAGATGTCTATTTATTATTTATTTCGTTGCTAGAAAGCAACAGAAGTTGAGTAAGTGAGATTAGTACAATTCAAACTCCCCTCCTAAAGGGACAAAGAACTTAAATAAGTGATAATCCATTCGTTTGTGTCGTTCTTTCTTCTCAGAGCTAGTCAGGTTCCCTAGCCAATTTGCAAACGTTTTTTGTTTTCTATTCTATTTCACTATTCTTTTGTTTCATTGGCTAATATTTGTTTTGATCACGTGACTGAGTGTGACATTAGTCAATCAAACAAGAGAATAGAGAAATATAATAGTCCTATTCTATAATAGAATAGAAAACGAAATTTGTTTGCAACTTGGCTAGCAACTCATCTGTCTGACCTAATTGTAGAACAATTATTTTATTTGTTGTAAGTGTGAGTTGAGTTACAGTCGTTCATGGGTGACGGTAGCTATCAGGAGATCCATTTACTCATTTTCTTCTTTTGTCAGAGTTAATAACTCTCGCCGATTCAACTCTTTAATCACTTTACCAGGAATATGTAAACTACAGAGGTACTTACTAGAGACAGCACCAGGTCCGCAACTACAAGGTCGGCAGGTGGTGCCCATAGCCCAGTACCCTTTGGCGCACTGCCGACAACCTGCCCCCATAGAGCCTGCAGGGCAGACGCAGCGCCCGCTGTGTGGCGAACACACCTTGCCGCCTGTACATACCGGACATGCTGAAAAATAACAAAAAACAGTTATTTCTTGAGGTGTGGTAGAAGTTTTTTAAAAAAGGAGTGTTCTGAAGAGCTCTTCCTACTGATCCCTCCCTTTCCCTTCCTTTACAGGACAACACGTGCTTGACTTAGAAGTCACCGCTTTAGGCGATTCACACACTGCACCGCGCTACGCGTCGTAGCGCGGTGCAGTGTGTGAATTTAGATTTTAATATGTGAGCGGCAGATTTTAATATTGTATGCAAGTACATCGATTAGTATAGAAAAGACGCCAGGTCCAACACACTGAACACGCGCCTAGGCGCGTGAGTGCGTGTGACTAGCAGCTTCGGGATTGGTTGGCTGCCCGCGCCTACGCGCGTGTTCGCGTCGCCAGTGTGTGAAGTGTGTGTGAAGAACGAAACGGTTCGGCTCTTCTTTCCTATGCCGAGCAGTCAAAGACTGGAACTCACTACCAACTCACGTCTTTCCTTCCCACTATGATCCCGGGTCCTTTAAAGAGTCATTATAAGAAATATAGACTTACGCAAACACCCAGCAGGTCCGAAGCCATAGTAGCCTGGAAGGCACGTGTCACATTGGGCCCCGCCGACCCCCTCTGCGCAGGCGCAAGCCCCCGACACTGGGTCGCAGGCTGATGCTCCTGACCCGCATGAGCAGCGACGGCACCCGCCGAGTTGCAGGCCCCAGTAGCCCTCCTGTAAATATTAATCACTTTACTGTTAACGTTATTTTACACTAACTGAAACCCGCAGTGTTCCTCGCGGTTATTGTTGTGTCGCCTAAATAAAATTGGCCTAGTTAGTCCCTTTAACTGGCAGAAAACTAACGATGTAAATCATTCCACGTCGGAATCGGTCCAGCCGTTCCAGACATTAACCGTTACAAGCAGACAGACATACAGACAGATTTAAAAAATAAAAATGCATTTTTGATGTAAATACACTATATATATACTTTGATATGCATTTAATAAAAAACTGATCATAAGAACATACAGAGACTCTAATTTTATTTATTTCTATAGATATATAGATTTATTTAGCTTGTAGTTTTTTCACGAGAACCACAAAAATAAACATCGATTCAGTATTAGAGTTCATTCACAACAAACACAAATACTTTCACTCTAGTTAGGTTGTGGGCGAGGGCGAGAGGCTTTTTAAAAAGACAATGAAGACGTTTACTCCAATCGGAGCTGTGATCAAGACTAACTTTATTTTCAGTATCTTACAATATATATCAACTTAATACAAAGAGCTTATTTCTAAGTAATCATAACGGGAAGTGACCTGAGGTTAACATGATATAGGTTTAACAATAAACAAAGAACTTAACTCTAATGTTTCCTTATAATCAGTGCGTATGACCTGAGGTTAATTGTTATTGCCTAATTAAGAATGGATCCATTGTGAAGGGTCCATGATTACGGCAACATAACTCCTCCCCCCTTAAGATGGAGGCGCGTCGAAGGCTGCTGCGGGAGCTGGATTTCTTCGGCTTCTGATTGCGGGACTGAGATTTGCGCCGACTTGCGTTTCCACCAAAATCTGTGAATTCCTGCACCGATGATGATTGTTATGATGATCAGATATAGTAATATTGATGACCAACTGGGTGTTGTGGAGATGATTGTGACAGTTTCATCAGGTATTTTGATCTTTTCCGCATGCTGAATTGCATTTTTTTAGATTATCCAATTTGATGGATTCCAGATTAATTTTTATTGGTAATACATTCATGGCTTGGCGGGCTCTTGGTAATGGTACAGTTTCTTTCATGTTAATATAACGCTGATGTGTCATTAATATCTTGTCTAGTATATGCACCTTGCAGTTATTGTTAGTAGTTATCAGGAATACTCCTTTGTTGCGTTGGTATTGCACGTCGTTGTTGCAGACTGTTTTGATAACTTCTTCCTGCTTCATGATGACCAGCCAGCTGTTGTCTTTAATTTGCTGTATGATGTTATTTTCAAAACTTGCAGTTGCATAAGTGCAGTTGTGTGGTTCTTGGTGTTGTATTAGTTGTGCGATGCAGTCCGTTGAGTGCACCAGTGTCTGCCATTCCAGGTGTTGACAGATGACGTCGTTGTCAGCTATTTCTATGCAGGGCTCGTGAGGGTATGCAAACTCATTATTTCCCAAGACAAGGAAGGGATTTTTAGGTACAAGGATAGTATTATTATTATTGGGAATGGAGTAAAGGTGTAACAGGTTGTATGACTGTTCTGCAACTATTGGTATATCTAATATGAATGTAAGTGTATCATTAGTGCTGTAAGTTTTAACTACGATTGCTTTTTCCCACAGGTGTATGCTGTCTAAGTTCGGGTTAAACGCTAGTTTTCCACTGATATCATTTTGAATTTGGTTTAATTCTTCTATTAAATAGACCGGGTCAATTATACTAGGATGCATTTTCGAAAGGTGAGAAAATGTAATTGCATTTTCTAATGTCTCTAATCTGTCGTATAGCTGTTGAAGCGATGTCTCGATGCTATTGTAAATACTTAATGTGAGATATTTGGTTTCAAACTCCGTTTTTTGTTGGGAGTATCTGTTGATAGCAAATGCAATTTCATCCTGGTTTGTTTTAATGTGCCTAAGGCTAGTTTCATATTGTTTCATGAAGTCCTGCATGATGCTTATAGATTGTTTTTGGGTGGCTCTGTTAGTATTAATTGCTGATTGAATTGCTTTGATTTCTGTGTCATATTTAATTGCATCGTTTTGGTCTAAATTACCTGTAATTGCTTTAACTATGCTGCCCAGGCCATCTACTAATCCGCGCTTTTCTCTGTTAGTATGTTTAAAACTAATTACTTCTATTCCTAAGTAAAGTAACCTACTTTCTATCCTATCTATAAGGTAATCTATTTGTTTTCTAATTACTAGTGTGTTAGTTGATACATTTTGCTTTAATCTAATAGTGTAATAGTTGCTACATATTTCTGAATAAATGTCTTTTAGTCTCGTGGTGTTGTAAACTACTGCTAGGTGGTATGTGTCTATTTGGTATTGTGCTTTGGCTTCAGTTAATACTAGTATTCCATTGTGGTTATCTATTGGCTGTATGACTGCAGTGGCTGCTGCGAATCGGAGCACTGCGAAGAGGGTGATGGCGTCCCTGAAACATTTTCAGGTCGCCTTAATAGTCGGAAGTGTACTCTAATAGTTTTTGAGTTTACGTGTTTTCCTACTATTTCTGCTATTTGTTCTGGGTGTATACGTACTATCGTGTAGGGGCCTATATATTTTGGATCTAGTTTATTAGCTCTAGCTGTCTTAGCTACCTGTTTATAGACGACATCGCCTACTTTAAACGTTGCCGTTTCAGTTTCTCTATTGATTCTTTCAATAACTTGTTGTTTATTATTGGATAATTTATTGTGTATGAGTTTTTGAGTATTTTCCATTATTTGTTTATGTTTTTGGACATACTCTTGATAAAATTCGCGGGGACAGTGTAACTCTAGTGGGTTTCTACTGTCTGTGTGCCCGTAAAGTAATTCGAAGGGTGTAAACCCTGTTGATGAGTGAATGCTATTATTATATGCTATAATAGCGTATTTCATTAGGTTTATTGGGTCGTCTCTGTCTGTGATTCTTTGAATTCTGATTATTTCTGCAAGTGTTGAGTGTAGTCTTTCTATAGGTGAATTTGAATTGGGGTTGTAAGGGGTTGTGAAATGTATGTGAATGTTATGCATTGCACATATTTCCGTGATTACCTCGTTATCAAACTTATGGTCGGAATCAGTTGTTATCTTCTTAGGTATTCCTATTGTGGCAAAAATACTTAGTAGAGATTCGGCTATGTGAATACTGGTTGAAGCTGTGAGTGGTATAGCTTGTGCATATTTTGTGAAATTATCTATTATAGTTAGGAATGTAGTTCCTCCGCTGCTATATAAGTCCATGAACATGTGTTCCATTGGTTTGTGTGGTGTGTCTGTTAATGATAGTGGTAGTTTTAAGGGGTTGCGTTCGTATTTGGATTTTAAACATTTATCGCATTTATTAATGAATTTTTGAATAGACACTAGCATGTTTGGCCAGTGATAATTTCTATGAATATGTTTGTAGGTTTCCTGAATTCCTCTATGTACTGTTTTTCCTTCGTGGTATTTCCTAATAATGTCAATTTGTTCCGATAAGTTATCTATGAGTGTGACTCTATTCATACATCTAACTAGTTTAGGGCCGCGATTGCCAAATATATTTTTGTAAATTTCACAGAATAACGGGAAAAATTCTTCGTGGTGAAAGTAGCAATGGAAAATTCTGTCTGGTATTGTGTGTTCTTTAAGAAATTGTGTAATCTGATCTTTAGTGTTGTTAATTGGTATAAAAACATCTTTTATTATAATTTTCCCTTTTGACCTATCGTCTATTCTGTAAGTGTTTCCTGGTGTTTTCCGTATATGAAATTGCTTAAGTTGTCTATCGATTGCGTCATCTATTTCCGGTATTTTGGTTGTGATATCTACTGATTCTAATTCGGGTTGTGATGTTGTTATTGGCTGGGGGGTGTTTGAGACAGGGGGTGTCATTGACATGTCTATTTGTGTTGCTTCTTGTGTCTGTAACGGTTGATTTGGTAATTCCGGTGTTATCGGTAAATCTAATAGTGTGCGTATGTCTATATTGTCTATGTCTAGATCTGTGTTTGAAGTACTAGGTTGTGCTTCGTTTGTGTTTGACTCTGACATGTTTGTATTGTGATATAATGTGCGTATCCTAGATAAAGCGTCTGCATTAGTGTTAGATTTCCCTTTTTTGTATTTTACATCATAATTAAATTCGGCTAATCTTAAGCGCCAGCGAGTGAGTTTAGAGTTCGGATCCTTAATAGACATGATCCAGGTTAATGGGCGGTGATCTGTGTAGATGGTAAAGCGTTTTCCGTAAAGGTATGGGCGAAAGTATTTGGTAGCCCATACTATGCTTAGTAGTTCTTTTTCTATGGTTGAATATTTAACTTCTGTATCCGATAGTGTACGTGAAGCGTATGCTATTGGCTTATCTGAACCTAATTGTCCTTGAGATAGTACTGCGCCAATGGCTATGTCTGAAGCGTCTGTGGTTAGTATGAAGGGTTTTTCAAAATCTGGGTACTGTAAGATTGGTGCATTTATGAGTACTTGTTTACACTTTTCAACTGCTTGTGTGTACTCTTGGTTTATTACTATTTTACTACCTTTTTTGAGACATTTTGTTAGAGGTTTTGTTAATTTTGCAAAGTCCTGTATGAATTTTCTATAATATCCTACTAGTCCAAGAAATGATTTTATTTCTTTTTGAGTTTTGGGTACTGGGAAATTTTTTACTGCTTTTATTTTGTCTTCGTTCGGCTGAAGGCCTTTGTCTGTAAGTGTGTGTCCTAAAAATTTAACTTGTTTTTGTAGAAATTCTGACTTATTTAATTGTATTTTAAGGTTGTGTCTTCTGAATCTATCAAAAACTTGTTTGCATTTATCTATATGTTCTTGTAGTGATGTAGAATATATAATTACGTCATCTAGGTATGTTAAAACGTTATCTAGGCCACGTAAAACCGAGTCCATTAATCGTTGGAATGTGCTTGGTGCGTTTTTAAGACCAAACGGCATTCTAAGGAATTCGTAATGTCCTCGATCTATTGTAAATGCTGTTTTTTCGACGTCTTTTTTGTGCATTTCTACCTGATGATAACCTGATGCTAGGTCAATTGTAGAAAAATACTGTGCTCGACCTAGTTTGTCTAGAATATCGTCTATGTTAGGAAGGGGATACTTATCTTCTATAGTTTTTTCGTTTAGTTTCCTGTAGTCTATAACTAGCCTAAACTTTTGTTCGCCTGTTGCATCTAGTTTCTTTGGTACGATGTGTACCGGGCATGACCATGGGGAGTTGCTTTCTTGTATTATATTTTGTTCTAGCAATTTGTTGATTTGTTTTTTAATTTCCTCTTTTTGTTTAGGGGCCTGTCTGTAGTTTTTTACGTAAATTGGTTTATCGTCTGTTAATCTTAATTCGTGCTTAATTTCGTGTGTGAAGGTTAAAGGTATTTCTTCGCAATGGAAAATATCGCGGTAGTTATAACAAAGTTTTCTAATTTCACGATTTTCTTCGGGGTTCATGTGATCTGTTCTAAGTCTATCTAAATTTTTCTTTAATAATTCATCAATTCTTTCTTTATTTTTAGCATATTGCGTTTGAGGTATATTTTTGTTTTCTTTAGAATAAAATTTTTGTAAATTTAATTTGCAACTGTTTTTTAATATAATTCGTTCGTTTGATGTGTTTATTACAGTAGTACGTGTTTTTCCATCTTTTACTGAGATAATCGCTGAAGGGAATAGTAAACCGCTTTTTGTTTTAAATCCGTTAAAAAGGTAGTTTCCTTCTTGGTAATTGCATAAAAGGTTGATTAACTGCTCACATTTAGGTTCTATTTTTGTGTATGCTTTTATATCGTCCCTAATAGGTATATCCGTGTTTTCGGTGTGAAGCACCATGTTTTTAATGTCGATTTTGCTTTTTAGTGGTATTAGTAAATCTAATCCTATTAATCCTACGAAATCTTTATCAAAATTAAAAACTAAGAATTTATGTGTTATTTCGGTCTTAAATAGCGATTCCGGTAATTTAACGTAAGCTACTTGCTTATGTTTAGTGGTGGCATGTGCCGTTTTAATATAATGTGTTTCATTTTTTAATTTTAAATTATCTTTATTTATAAATTTTAGTACGTTGGGGTTGATTAAGGATTGTGAGGCACCTGTATCAATTAGAAATCGACCACCTAATTCGTTGATGAATATGTATGGTAGGCGACTATAGTTGCGAATATTGTTCATAAAAACTAGGTTGTTATTAGATTTTCCCAGTTTTCGAGAAAATTTTCGTCTAAAATTTCTTCGGAACAATCCTCCTCGAGGTCTTCCTCGGGGGTTATTTCATTTTCTTCTTCATTTTCTACCTCTTTTTGATAGTATATTTTATTTTTATTTAATTGATTGGAATTTTCCTTTGGTTTAAATTTTCCTAATGGGTCTTTCTTAGGGAAATTTTCTTGTTTTTGGAATTTATTATTTGTGTTATTTTTTGGAGGGCCTGGCCTAATCTGTTGAGCGCGTTTCGCTCTTAACTTAGCTTCTTCTTGTTTTGCTATAGTGATAGCTTGTTCTAGGTTTACTACATACCTAAGTCTTATAGTAATTGCTGTGATTGGATTTAGTTTATCTAAAAATGTTTCTAGAGCCATTTGCTCGTAGTCCGCGTGTTTTGCCGGGTTTTTTAAAATTAATGAAGTTAATAGGCTTCTAATTTTATCTCCAAAATATTCTAAGGAGTTTCCGTCCCTAGTGGTTTGGATTAATTGCTGGATGAGTTGCATTTCTGTTCTGTACTCTCCAAATTTTCTCAAAAAAGTTTCTTTAATGTCGGTCCAAGTCTTTAGACCTGGGTTTTGTGACAAAGCTTCTACAGCTTTTCCCGTGAGTTTATTTCTAATAAGGCATGTAATGCAAGGGTCGTCTGTGTTTGGGATTAATTGCAATGCAATTTCTACACCTTCGATATAAAATGCGAGTGTGCGTTTGTTACCGTCATAGTTAGGTAACATTTTTGAAAACGTTGAATAGTCGGTCGTTACCGGCTTTTGTTCAACTAAGGATTTTTCACCTGTGGTCCCTTTTTCGTTAACCATGTTTAGTTATTGAATCTAGGTATACTAAATGAAAAATCAACAAAATTAGTGTAAATCTTTTACACGATTATCCTAACAGTTTTAAATACCAAATGGTTACACAACTGATTAGGAGAGGATAAAAGGAAGTCTCGGTGAAAACAGAGATTATGCTTACCACACGAGCATTGCCGAAATGTAGGCTGGTTGAGTTTGATCGTCTTCTTGATTCTGCTGCCTGCTGATCTTGCTGCGCTGCACCCACTGTAGATTCTTTATTCGCGACGGAGACGAGAGTTCTACTTTATTCAAACACTGCTACCGATATCGCGACGTACCGACTGCGCCAGTTAGGTTGTGGGCGAGGGCGAGAGGCTTTTTAAAAAGACAATGAAGACGTTTACTCCAATCGGAGCTGTGATCAAGACTAACTTTATTTTCAGTATCTTACAATATATATCAACTTAATACAAAGAGCTTATTTCTAAGTAATCATAACGGGAAGTGACCTGAGGTTAACATGATATAGGTTTAACAATAAACAAAGAACTTAACTCTAATGTTTCCTTATAATCAGTGCGTATGACCTGAGGTTAATTGTTATTGCCTAATTAAGAATGGATCCATTGTGAAGGGTCCATGATTACGGCAACATAACTCTCTCCAATTTTTTTTTTTTTTTTTTTATAAATTTTCTGCCAAAGTGACTCTACTCAGCATGATGGAAAGCACGAGCAGAACCCAAGAGTGGTGGTCACCGTCCTAACTGCCAATGTGGACAATGCAACACGGTGACCATCACTATGGCGACCAAGTCAGAGGTTTCTTCCCGCCCTGCTTGAAGGACCAGGGATTTATCAAAGTGTAACATGATAAACTGGTGGTGTTGGCCTAAGAATAAGGAGTGTCACCGTCATCTTGTTGGTGTCGTTAGAACTGACTAACAATACGAACTACGCAGAACAACTGAACAGCCCCCCTAGTCAAGTTTTCTATTCTATTCTCTATTCTCTTGTTTCCTTGGCTAAAGTCAGTCAATCACGTGAACAAAACAAAATAATAGCCAAGTCACATGGTCAAAACACAATATTAACCAATGAAACAAAATAATAGAGAAATACAATAGAAAACGAAAAAAGTTTGTAAGCTTGGCTAGGGGGGCTTACATCAGCCAGTCTGGCCAGCGTAGTATATTAGAAGTGGACTATTAAAGAACTTTAAGCGAAAATAAAGCGCATTTTATTAATGCATACCACTATAACTTCGTAAGACCATGAACGAATGTAAATTCAAGAGGTATTTCAACGCTGCATTCTTTATCTGAATAGCGTTTCGAAGGACCAATAGATATAATTAACATTTTTATTGCGAGATACATGGTTTTATTACTGAAGGAATATATTAGATAGACATGCAATTTCTTAAAACAAACTATAAACCTGCATTCGTCCCTGTTTAGTAGTGTAGTTGTTGTAACTTTAGTTTTATTATACTATTAGCTGTGTGTGTTATACGCAGTTGTTGTTGTAAAACGCGAGTAACACCGCGGAGAGAAGCTAGTCTATAAAAAAATTTGCCTAAGTTACTCTTTAGGTTATTAGCTTTCTGCCAGAGGAAGTCCCGTTGAAATCGCTCCAGCCGTTCCAGAGATTATCCGGCACAAACAGACAGACAGACAAAAATTTAAAAAAAAAATGCGTTTATGATGTTAGTACCGTATATACTTGGACATGCATTTAGTAAAAAAGTGGCTGTGACATACAGACGGACAGACAGTCGGACAGGCATGACGAATCAATAAGGGTTTCGTTTTTTGCCATTTGGCTACGGAACCCTAAAAATTGTTCCTTTGATATTACATACAGATACGCCAATTTTATTTCTTTGTACAAATTTATTTCTTAAAACTATATCTCAATCCCACAGTATCAGAGTGGAGTACGATGGGAGAGGTCTATGTCCAGCAGTGGACTGCGAGAGGCTGATGATGATGATAATGGCAGTATATAAGTATTTCCCAACGCGGAGGTTTTCGATTAAAATATCAAACTGAGGATCATGTGGCCCTCTTTCGCCTATAATGTCTTGGATTTATTTGTCTTTGCTGGTTATTTTTCAGTAAAACGTAGCTATTACTTTTTGAAAAGATGGTAAGTACTACTATCAACCTTCGTCTACTTAAAAGTCACAAATTTACTGTCAAATGTTGAGATCCAGTCACTTCTCCAAAAGGCCATGCCTCGGCACATACGGAGCAACTCGTCCGGAGTGACCCGGACGAGTCGCTCCGTATGTGCTGAGGCATGGCCCTCCCACGTAAATGTTTATCTACTAAGTCTCATTCATAATTTTGTTGATCACCTGCTTTCTTGCTATTTCTTCTTATTTAAGGATAATTATTCTAATAGAATATTAAACAATAATTTTTAACTGTAGGTACTAAATGTACGCAACCATTGTGCTGCGGGTGTATTGGAGACAGTAAAGTTTAAGATCTTTGCTAGCAATGTAACGCATAACGCGAAAATATATCGCATGTCCAACTGACATTCAATTCAAACTGCACAGTTCCATTTCAATAACTCTGACACCAATTATTGATATTATGGGCTCAGAGTCGCATTTGTATGACAACATATTACCTACTGATGTAGATTATTATTTAAAGCGACTCTATTTTGAACTAGTATCTAGTGGATTTAATGCCCGTAGCGTAATTTTCTACTTCGGCAGCAAATTTTTCCCATATAATAAATGTTTTAGTGAACTTGCGAATAAAAGTTTTATAGAACTTCTCTAGGGGAACAGTTCGTTAATACATTATTTTTTACGAAATTTTTAACCATTTAATCAGCCCACGCAAGGGAAAAAACGGGAATTTTTTTTTTTCCCGTTTTTACACATTTTCATAGATACTCTCATAGATACTCTGCTCCTATTGGTCGTAGCGTGATGTTATATAGCCTATAGCCTTTTCCGATACATCAGCACGATCAAAACAATAAACCCATCTTTAATCAGACTTAACTTCTATAAACTCAAATACCATAGAAATCTAAATGGCTCTTACACGAGAAAGGAGAGAGAGAGAGTGAGAATCGTGTAACATGTTTTATTTTCAATATTAACCAAACCAAGTTTCGCACTCAATAGAATGGATAAGACGTTAATATTAAACCAGACCTTTAAGAACCTAAACATGTAAGAGCTTTTGCACACTTCTGAAACTTAATCGTATTAAAACAAAGGTCGTTGAAAACCCTTGCTTAATATTCTGGAACACGATTTTATTTAAAAGCTTATGAGCGATTGTCAAACGACCCCAAAGCCTATTTCAAATTCCTCCCTGTTGTATCCACAACCAGTATACAAATAAACCTGATTACGTCACATTTCCGCGGTCGTTTAGATTTTATTACTTGGAAATATCACCATGACATTTCTAAAGTTATGAGATAATATTTGTGGTGTTTGTTGAGACTGATTATTGAAGTTCCTTAAGCTTTTCTTTTATTCTGAAGACAGTTAAACACTTTATAATTACTGTATACAATAAAGTCGGAACTTTAGTTTTGAAAGTACAGCTTAAGGATTGAGATTGCAAGTAATAAAATCAAATAAAGCTAGTACTCTATTAGTAAGAGAACTGCCAGACAAATTTGAATAGATATATAGTTTTTTTTTTTAGCCCCAAAGTGACTCTACGACACAGTGGCACAATCGACTCAGTGACACAGTGGCACATTCGCCCCATTTCTAGTTTATTCACCACAGCAACTACAACGCTCACATATAGACTTTAACAAACACACACGCACACTCTCATACACAAACACAATCACGCGCATTATTCTTTTTTGTATTTTTTTTTCTTCATTTTTATTATTGTATTACCTTATGTAAGAATTATACCATTTCACCTATTTGTATCACGCATTGAATTAATAATTCATGGTCTGAGTGGGGACCTGGTGTCCTGTAACACAGGTTTACATACCTATCTCAGGCACCAGCGATCCATAACCAAGATTGTCAAATTTTAATATTTCATGTAATGTATTTTATGTATTTTCGGTTTTTGGTGAGAAATAAATTATTATTATTACTAGCTTTCCGCCCGCGGCTTCGCCCGCGTGGAATTTGTCTTACATGATTTTATGTTTGAAAATAAGGAACTTCGACACAAATTTTCATCTCCTACTTCAAACCCTTCTACCTTTATTTTCGCGATAAAAAGTATCCTATGTCCTTTCCCAAGTTCAGTTCTATCTTCATACCAAATTACATCAAAATCGGTTCAGTGGTTTAGGTGAAAGCGTAACAGACAGACAGACAGAGTTACTTTCACATTTATAATATTAGTAGGGATTACACCATCGGAAAGTAGAGATTTCATCAAACAGAAAACACCCCAATTTTTTGAAAAAAGTCGAAATAGGGTGAAAAAATTAAATATTTCAAATCAAAAAAATTACAGTGTATTCGGGACATAAAAAGGTAAGTTTTCACTAAACTTCGTTTAAAAATTATTTTATTTGTAAAAGAAAAAAATGGAAAACAAAAAACTTTTTTTAATTTTTCACTTATAATTTGAGGTTATGTGAAAAAAAGTGTAAATAAAAAATCGGCCAAGTGCGTGTCAGGCCACGCACAGGAAAGGGTTCCTCAGTCACCCATAATGGTACGTGGATTAGAAATTGTATCCAATGGATAATTGTTATGTTTACGTATTAATGCGTTAATTTTGTACGACGTTTTCCAAGTAAGCACATTGTAGAAGTTAAGCCTCTGTAACTGCTGAACTAACAAAGTCATCTAATTCTTTATAGTTTTCATTTAAAGTTCATTATATGGACCACTATCACGAATTTTCCCAGATTTTTTGAGCCGGCCGTTTAGCTTTTAGAGGGGGAGGATACCCGGTTTTACAAAGTGGCCTTTAAAGTGGAATTTCTCGCAAACGGATTTCTAAACCAAGAAATCGTCTTAACAACCCTTTAATGTTTTTAAAAGACCTATATAATGATACCCCACATGATGTGGTAGCCGCGAGAAAAAAAAAACAACCACATTTTACGTGTCGGGGAGGTAGGTACCCTAAATAAAAATATTTTTCATAGTTTTATTGTAGCACTTAGTCGACGTAATTACAATACATATTCTTGCAAAGTTGCATCTTTCTAGCACTTACTGTTTGGATGGTAAGTCGAGGACGGACGGACAGACGGACATGACGAATCTACAAGGGTTCGAAGTCATAAACTTCGGAACCCTAAAAAGTTGTAGATCTTTTAATTACCTACAACTTTGCCATTTAACTTTTTTCCAAAGGACTTGTAGTTTTGCCGGAAATTGAGATAAACCGTTTTTTACCCTTTCATCTTCCTAGCCTAATTCCCAATTTACCCTTTGTTTTATATATTTAGCCATTCAAAGTGACTCTACCCTGCCTGATGGAAAGCATGAGCAGAATCCAAGAGTCGGGGCTACCACACTTGCTGCGAATGACAATAATGTATGGCGGCCCACACTATGGCGGCTTAGTGAGATGCTTTTTCACGCCCCGTCCGAGGAGGACCCGAAAACCTCCCCCCCCCCCTACCCGACCCCGTAGATCGCCCGTAAATTATTTTTCCTTTTCCTTCATTTTTAGAATATTCTCCTCCTTTTCCAATGGGTTTCATCGTACTATAAATTTGTTTTCAAAAATTATCTTCCCTGCTCTACTGGTATTTATGTCATTTACAAACTATCATTATGGTTGCCATGCAAGTGTGTTATGCCTAGCAACCTGTGAAGTTTTGACAGGAGATAAACAGTGATACATTTTGACATCTACGATTTATGTATTTTTATAATCACCTAGGTAAAAAGGTAAAAACCTTTGTATCTCGATTATTGCAGTAAAAAGTAGCCTATGTCCTTTCCCAAGTTCAGTTGTATCTTCATACCAAATTTCATCAAAATCGGTTCCGTGGTTTAGGCGTGAAAGCGTAACAGACAGACAGACAGAGTTACTTTCGCATTTATAATATTAGTATGGATTATTACTCGGCCTATTGGAAAGCATGACCAAATCCAGGAGTAGGGGTCACCATCCTCATTGTGAGGGTAGGCAATGCAGCATGTTATGGCGGCCTGGTCAGATGTTTCTGCATCATTCTCCCGGCTCCCGGAAGCCGGTGGGCCGGTGAATGTGCCTCCGGTCTAACACTCACCAACGAAATACGACAGCAATAATTCTGACATTATTAGGATGGTCTTCTGTGTGAGTTGTACTGCCTCGGTCAAGTCTATCGAAGAATCTAATGTCTAATACAAAATCGAATACTTGGTTAACATACGGCTACGGCTTTACCAGAGTGAGGTAATAGGGAGGGACCTTACCTCACAAGTGTCGCAAGCTCTTCCTGAGACATGTTGTTTACACCGACACTGTCCTGTGCGGATGTCACACACGTTACTCTCCGCTCCGATAGACGAACAGTTACATCCTGAAACAAGCAACATTACCTTATTTAAGTTACGAGTGAAACGTGAAACGCAAATACCTATAATATAGTACGTATAGTATCTTAATCTCTTATATATGGCAATCGTTATTGCCGTTTATGCCGTTATTATCCATTGACTGCCTTGTTGGTCTAGTGGTTAGCGTATGCGGCTGCTGATCAAGAAGTTTCGGGTTCGATTCCCGGGTTGGACCAAATATTTGTGTGATCCACAAATATTTGTTTCGGAGTCTGGGTGTTTTCTATGTATAATATGTATGTATTTACAAAAGAAAAGTATGTATATGTATTTATATCAGGTGTTTAGTACCCATAATATAAGCTCTGCTTAGTTCGGGACTAGACAATGTTGTTGGTAAGATGTCCGAAATATTTATGTTTTTATTTATTGGGAAGTCAGTGCCCTCAAATTTACTTACAACTAGTTCAGCCTTCGAATTTCAGTCCTCCCTTAGGGTTGCGGAGGTCCGCTGCCAGTCGCTCCGTGGAAAAACTCATATTCAGATAAAACCGGTTGAACTAGTAGCCGACCCCAAACTGTGTCACGGGGGACGGGAAAGTCCCTCATGACACAGGATGTACGTATATTCCTAATGGGAGAGTTGTCTTTTCAAAAAAAATAAAAACCTGTAGAAAACCTTCTTCCTAAGGTAAAGCCTATCTGTTTTTTTTTTATCTTAAAAAAGACAACTCCCGCATTAGGAATGTAAATTCCTGTGTCGCGGGGGACTTTACAAACATACATGAAACGGACACAAAGAACACCCAGACTCAGAACAACAAATTGTGAATCACACAAAGTGTTGCCCTACGTGGGATTTGAACCCACGACACTTGGCGTAATAGGAAGCGGCGTGGCGACCGCTTAAGCCACTAGGCCAACCGTGCAGTCATTAGTAAACTATTAAAGATGGTGATGATACCTGTCACGGACAGTTTTGCAATATTCAAATATTTTAACGGCAGGCACTGCCTATGGCATTAGGCAAGTTTTTGCAATTTATTTGCAGGAAGTTTCAATAAAATAAAAATACATATTACGAGTCAAGACACGTGTATTTCCAGTTTAACATGAAATAAAACCTGTCTAGATAGATAGACATATTTTATAGCCAATAAAAATTATATCCACCGACAAAAATTCAATCAATTATAATTAAGTTTTTGATATACTCGTACTGTCAGGAGACTAAAGGTCAACGCACACTATACAAGAACGGCAACGGCACCGCTCCAACCCAGCGATTAGCTTGTCATTTGAATTTGACCCTTAAATCGTGTGTCGTTTAATATGTTTCATAACATCAGTATAAAGAGCTTGCAACTCGCGGTTGGCGTGCGTACGGCGAGTTTGCACTTCGCGGGCTGCTTAGCGCGCTGGCAGCTAGCGGTAACCAACATTCAATACAGAGCCGTGCCGCAGCTCTGCCGTTACCGTGCCGTTACAGTGTGCACCTGACCTTATGACCTTAACAATTAAATGTGTCACTATTTTAACTTAAACTATTTCTCTGGAAACGATTTTAAATTTTAATATCCAGAAAAATATTTTTTGTAATATTAAAAAAACCAGAGGATTAAAGTCGAATTTTCATCTTCCCTTTCTTAGATTTTTATTCTAATTTATTTTATGTAGATGAACCTGCTGAATCCCTAACCCGCTTTCGGCCTACATGGGGATTTATGGCCTTAACCCTCTTCTGAGAGGAAACCTGAGCCCAGCAGTGGGACATTATGGGTTGTTCATGATTGATGAACCTGCCTAAGTAATTCTACTCTGTCTCATGGAAAGCATGAGGAAAATCTAAGGATGGGGGTCACTATATCCATTCAATGTAGACCATGACGGCTTTTTGAGATGAGATAGAAGAAAAAATGAGAGACTTCTGCATCATTTGGCCTGTGGTATCGTACTCACTAACGAAGCACCACAGCACAAATGTTGACATTCTTCTTCTCAATTTAAGGGTCAGTCCCTTTTCGGTGGAGCAATCGCAACTCCTGTCTATTTTCCGCAATCCGTTTGACCTCTTGATAGGCCACGACTCCTACTTTCTCCTTTACTTGTTGTATGTACGCCAATCTAGGCATTCCGCGTTTTCTTCTACCTTCTATCTTTCCTTCTAGAATGGTTTTAAAAAGGTTGTCATGTCTTATTAAATGGCCAACCATTTTGCCTCTTCACTTCACTTTGCCTCCTTTCTTCATCAACCATTAGTAGGACTTCCTCTTTGGAATTTTTCTCTGTTCAACTGATGTTCATCATCCGCCTCCGGCACCACATTTCAAATGCTGCCAACTTATCTCTGTCTCTTTGAGTCAGCGTCCATGTTTCGCAGCCATAAAGCGCTATGCTCCAAATATGATGTAAGAAATCTTAAAAATTTAAAAAATGTTTCTTGATTTAATCTTTCTACCTAGCCTTATCCCCAATATTATTTGGGGTCGGCTACTAGTTTAACCGGTTATACCTGAATATCAGTTTTTCCACGGAGCGACTGGCATCGGACCTCCGCAACTCTAAGGGAAAACTGAAATTCGAAGGTTGAACTAGTTGTCAGTAAATTTGAGGTCATTGAATACCCAATAACGCGATTGCCATAGATGTTCATGACAACCGGGACCGATGGCTTTACGTGCTCTCCGAGGCACGGACGTGAATAACCGACAAACTTCCAAACTCCGGGCCACTTTCAGGAATTTCCTAAGAAAAACCCAAAAACACTTTTTGGCCGGACCCGGGATTTGAACCCGAGACCTATGGATTAGCAGTCGCGAACGCTATTCACTAGGCCATTGTTTCTTGATTAAATAAATACCGAATACGCTTTGATAGCCCTTGTGGAAATAACTGTTGATTTGAAAGCACAAATTGACAATTTCGTTTTCTTTATATAAATAGATTTCATTTCCATTTCATATAAATAGTTATTTAATATTCATTTTAATAACACATTTAATTTATTGGAATCGAATACAGAAATTAAACAATAGCCTGTTATGTTACTAACAATAGTATGCACGTAACAAAATACATACGCACATTCAGCATTCATGTGAAAGTTCAATTTCGAACTTTCAAATGAGGTTACTAAGTTTTAAAATGTCTTAAACTGTAATTGAGAGCAAAGTTCCCACGGCATGAAGTGCTTGCTCCAAATACATTTCGCTGTTCGCATTATCACGATCATGAACTTATGTTATAATTTATACCAGCCACAACAATTGGACCGCAATAAAAAACTATTTCAAATTAAATAAATAAATAATAAATAAATAAATTTTATTAATTCAGAAATGTAGGTTCACAATATTATCACATTGAAATCACAATTTACAAACATAAAGTATGGTACATTTAAATGTGAAACGTTAGCACCTGTACTAATGTATTAAAACATTGTGTCACAGGTGCCAGCGCCTTCCATAGTTGGAACGGTTCCATACATGTGATAGCAAATACTATAAAAAATAAAAATTAGAACAAGCTCATTCTTTTAGAAATTAAAATAATATTAAAATCAATAAAATAAATTTACAATTTGAGTTATCCCTATAATTAAGATTTTGAGCATTAAATGTAGATTTTGTTTTGTGCTGCTAAGATGAATAAGAGTGTATGTGTATGTAAGTGTGTATTTGATGTGTATTTGTTTATGGTGGGTTTTGCAGTGTATGTGTACAAGCACAATCAGTCATGATATCGTTTTCAATAATTTCTCGGTCTCCCAATAATCCAGAGTCAACAGCCAGCATTCCAAAGTTTTTTTGCATTTTTTAAGTGGCAGGGGATAAATGCAAAGTATCTTGCTAATACGATTATAAAGGCGACAGCTGTTCACGGAAAAACTCCTGATAGCAGCAGCAGTTCTGCGTGGCTCAATTGCACAGATACGGTCCGTTCTACGCCTATCACCCCGCACATATGGAATACGCACATGCCTGCGCAGCGTTGTTTGGAGCACAAAAAGCTGTCTCACAGTCAAAACTGAACACTCTTCATATAATAGTTTTGTGGGATATCTGCGAGGTTTGCCTGCAAGTACCTTCAGAACAGCTCTCTGTGCTCTTTCAACCTTAATCATATTATTAGAGCATGCTCCGCCCCATACCGAAATGCAATAGGATATTATTGATTGACACAGTGTATAATATACCAGTTTTAGAGTATGTTTATCAGCAGACATTCTAAGTTTTTTGACAATATATATTAGTTTTCGGATTCGAGAACTCAAGGCCTCTATGTGTTTATTCCATCGTAAGTAGGCATCCAAATGGATACCTAGATATTTAATACATGGTGCATCTGTTAGCTTAAGGCAACTACAGTCCTCATCAGTTAGGCTACAAGTGTGAGCTTTTATTGGAAGGCTCTGCTGTGCCAGAGAAGCAGAAGGTGGAAAAAATAGCATATATTTAGTCTTTTTGACATTTAAAGTCAGCAGATTAGCAGTCAGCCAAGCCATAACCGTCGATAACGCTTTTTCGGCGTGGCAATGGGAAAGAGTCCAACTCTCTCCATCCACAATCAATGCCGTATCGTCTGCATAGGTGATAATTTTACAGTTTGGAATAGTTAATCGACAGAGGTCATTTATATAAATTAGGAAGAGAGTTGGACCCAACACACTGCCCTGTGGAACGCCAAAAGTAATGGCTTCTTCATCGCTAATATGGGTACCAACCTTCACACACTGCAATCGGCCAGTCAGATAGCTTCTGAATAGGTCAAGAACATTTCCACGTATGCCCAAAGCCTCCATCTTATGCAAAAGGATGGGCACAGATACAGTGTCAAACGCCTTTGACAAATCTAAAAATATGGCCGTTGTCTTAAGCTTTCTCTCATGATTCGCTATTACTGTCTCCGTGAGATCCATTACAGCATCTTCTGTAGACTTCCCTCTAACAAAACCATATTGATTACTTGCAATTATATTAAAGCCGTTAAGATAATTTATCAATATATTATTTATATATTTCTCAAAAATTTTAGACATTGTTGTCAGAACAGAGATAGGACGATAATTAATTATTTGATTTTTGTCACCACTCTTATAGACCGGATGTATAAGAGCCTTTTTAAAGATATTAGGAAAGGTACCCGTGGAAAGAGACAGGTTGAAAATATATTTTAATGGACCAATCAGATGTTGGCATAGAGATTTTATTATTGAAGTACTAATGCCGTCACAACCAACGGCGCAATTGTTTTTGAGACCATCAATTATTGTAATCAACTCAGCAGTGGAGACTTGAGGTAAGACCATTGAGTTTCCTAAGCTGTTAAAGCCTGAACCTAAATAAGATTTAAAAGATGTACTTGTCCATGTATCAGTCTGTATTTTGGCTGCCAGAGACTTCCCCACACCAACAAAGTACCTATTTACAAAGTCAACTGATTCTTTTGGATTTCTTTGTAGCTCCAAAAGCTCATTTGGTATTGAATTTGATGGAACACAGTCAGTAACGGTCTTTATGACTTCCCACGTGGCCTTTGTATTTCCTTTAGCCTTTTGGAATTGAGCTTGGTCGTAGGCGATTTTTAGCTTTTGCAATAAGTTATTGCAAAAGTTTCTATATCGTTTGTATGTAACTTGCATGATCATATTTGTTGGGTCAGCCCTCACTTTTTTATGTAGGCTATCCCGATGTCTTATACACTTCAAAAGTCCATCTGTTATCCACGGGCGAATTTTCTTTTTTCGGTGCGATATTTTGATCTGCTTAGTATGTTTTCGAATAACATCTGAGATAACCAATGTGAAAGATTCGGCAGCAGAGTTTGCATCCTTGATCTCGTATAAAAATGAGAAGTCATACCCTTTCAACTCTGTAATTACAGCAAGCTGATCGGTACGCCGTGTGAAAGAGTTGGATTTGTTTATAACATTAGTTGAGTCTAGGTTTAATAGAGTTGGTAGATGATCTGTAATATGGGTATTCCATACCAAAGTCGCAGCAAGTTTTCGCGTCTTTAGCATCACGTGGTCCAAACAGGCGGCATCTCTTGTTGGTATTTGATGGGCGGGTAGGAGACCATGTGAGTAACAGATATTAAGATATTCTTCCGAGTCACAGTCTAGCCGATGAGATACTATGTCAATATTTATATCACCAATAATTGCAACAGTTTTATATGTGCGAAGTGAATGAAGTGTATCGTTGAGACTGGTAAAAAAGTTTTCAAGTTTTTTGAATGACGGAGAGCGATATATTGCGATTATTGCAACCTCTTCAGTTGTACATATAAGACAGTTGGCGTCCATGAAAGAAGGTTCATAAACCGTATGACTTAAGTTCGATCTAGCATAAATACAAACGCCCTCATTCTGATTTGAATATGAGGATCGATAAACTGTAAATCCTTCTAATTTCGGCATATTTCCAACCTTACTAAGCCAGCACTCCGACAGAATAACAAGATCACATGATATGTGCGTTGTGTCTAAAAGAACACGTAGTTCATCGAAATGTCTATTTAGACTACATATGTTCATGTGAAATATATTAAAAGATTTTATTCCCTTGTAAATATGCTGCAAACTCTGATCAGGACCACATAAAACAGACTTTGACACGCTTATAGCTTCTAGATCGGCGGTAATTTCTATTAAACTATCCATTAACCGAGTAATATAAGATGTTGACTAAATTATGGCACTGGTGTAAAGGATGCGTATGTACGTGTGCGTGCGCTTGTGCGTATATATTTAAGGATTTTAATGTATAGTCAGTTTTGTTGTTACTGCAATATGTTCGTCCAAACGAATTTATGCTCTTCCCAAAACAAATTAGATTAGACATGCAATAAATTCGAGTATGTAAAACTTGATAACTCAATAGGAAGTAAATACAGAAATAAATCATTAATAAAAAAATCAACAACATTAATAATAATACAAAAATTAAAAATGATAAAATTATAAATAAAATTAGTCATGCTTGGGTTTTTAGTTTAGTAAGATCCATTTCAGAAGTAACGCGTACAGCCGGAGAACCCTCCTTCTTACGTAGGTAAACACAATTGTTCGTTGTCCAGCAGTAGTTATAGTCGTTTGCCTTAGCATATTTCCGAGCAGCGAAGAATACTTGTCTTATTTTGAGGGTAAGATTCTCTGATATATATATTGGTTTAGGGGGAAGCTTGTTGTTTAGTACCGTAGTTGAAAGTCTATTTGGACTGTTTTTCCTGTTGTAGTCTTTAAAAGATTTAATAAAGCTCTCTTTTTTAATAACAGAAATAAAATCTACAATCAGCGGTTTTTCCTGAGATTTGTTTGTAATGGTGCGATAGACATCTCGAATCTCATTTTTATCAATCGGTACTTCTAATGTTTTGCCAATATCTATGATAAGATTACATAAGTCATCCTTTGTTTCTTCCTTTGCAGAAGGAATATTTCTGCATTCTAGACTCGACGACCTATTCTTCTTTTCAAGAACCTCGACCCTCTCTTCAAGGTTTCGAATGTAGGCAAGGTTTTCCTTCCGTTCCTTTTCAAAAACGTCAAATTTTTTCTTAAGATCATCGTAGGTTTGAGATAAAAAGGAAATAGAAGACGATATGCTCGTGTTCTGTTTTTTTATTTCTTTTACGGTATCTAACAGTTCAGTGTACTTTTTTTCTTGTTGAGCTTCAAATGTGGAGAACATACGTCTCAGTTCATTCATAGTATCATCCACATGTTCATATTTCCTTTTAGATCTATGAGAAATGGTCGAACCCTCTTCCGCATTTTTTGCCATGTGCGCTTCAGTACCTACGATCGGAGATGATCTGGATGACGGCGGTGTACGTTTCACTGACATAATAAATACTACAATAATGAGAGGTAGGTATAGGCAGTTTCCTCCAGCCAATGTTTGCAAAATTAATGTAAAACCACTTACTTGTCTTGCTCCTGTATAGACTATTTTGAGAAAATACTTGCCAAAAAATATCAATATATATATTTTTTTTTCTATTCCTTTTTTTTTTTTTTTTGTTTCTTTTTTTCTGTGGCAACTTTCCGCCGATGCAAGACAGGTGACAGCTGACAGATGCCACGCCCGAGATGACAGCCGACGACAGATTGACAGTTGACAGTAGACACTCAACAATTGACAGATGACAGATAGACAGGTGACAGGACACGGCTGTTGACGGCGAAGCTCACTAAATACCTCTATTTCAAAAGTTGCCGTCCTTCTCTCACTAGCACTCCGCGTACCTCTTGCAATGTTATGATCGCCTAGTACTTCACTCCGAATTTTTCAAATTTTATTTTTTATTTTAAGATTTATTTAAAAGTAAAAACAAAAACAAACTGTGCACACGTCTAAACACTTTCGTGGTCCGGGGGGAAGGAGGTAATTGATTAATAATAGTCGCTTCAAAGGTGGCTATGATTGGATATATTGTGTGGTGATTATGTTTTTCTACAAAGAACTTTCCGTGTAATCATCAGTCTATCACTGTCCTTTGATAAACGAAGGTCTCTCCCAAGGAGGGCCAACTATTCGTGTCTTAGGCATTCCGCATCCATTCGCTGCCAGTAACTTACTTGCCTCGAGTCTACACTCTAATACTTGCTCAGCTTCAGCGACTATCAGTACGTGTTCAAACATGACGGGCACACATTTTTTTATCTTCACATTAGATCAATAGCCTTTAGCAGTCCACTGCAAGACATAGATTGATTGATTGATTTATGGGGACATTCAGTACATACTATATCTGCAATAATTGATATGACATCCCCATATTTCGCAACTGTTTTCAATTCTTGTATCGCATCTGGTGTGTTTCCTGATCTGATGAAACAAAGTAAAGTGATTCCATTGTTCAAATCTGGTAGCAGTTCAGATCCATCTAACTTCCGACCTATCTCAATACTTCCAACATTGAGTAAAATTTTTGAAAAATTGCTTTTAAACCAAATGTTACAACATTTTATTAAGCACAACTTGCTTCATCAGAAGCAATTTGGTTTTACTAAAGGTCGTTCAACTACGGACGCGGGCGTGGAATTGCTTAAACATATATATGGCGCCTGGGAGGATTCACAGGATGCGTTTGGTATTTTCTGTGACTTGTCTAAGGCTTTCGATTGTGTCCATCATCCTACACTCATCAGGAAGCTACAACACTACGGAATAAGAAATAATGCTCTAAATATTCTAACGTCGTATTTGAATAAAAGAGTTCAAAAAGTTGATATTAATGGCAAAACATCTTCAGGATCCCCGGTAACAATGGGCGTCCCACAGGGTTCTATTCTAGGTCCATTTCTGTTTCTCATATACATAAACGATCTAGCATATTATGTTAGTGACAATCATGAGATTGTACTGTTCGCGGATGACACATCCTTAATTTTTAAAGTTAGGCACCAACTTGACAGTTTTAATGAAGTCAACAGTGCACTCTCGAAAGTGGTACATTGGTTTAATACAAATAACCTTCTCCTTAATGAGAAGAAGACCAAATTCATTAAATTCTCTACACCAAACGTTCGACATGTCACAACCAATGTTCGATTGAATGGACTGGAGTTGGATCCTGTGGAATCTACTGTATTTTTAGGTATAACTATTGACGCTAAGTTACAATGGGGTCCCCAAATAGAAAAACTATCCGGTAGGCTAAGCTCAGCGGCTTTTGCTGTAAAAAAGATTCGACATTTAACTGATGTTGATACAGCTAGAATAGTTTACTTCAGTTACTTTCATAGCATAATGACTTATGGTATCCTACTCTGGGGTAACTGTGCAGATAATAATGCCATATTTGTCTTACAAAAACGTGCCGTACGAGCCGTTTATAAATTAGGCCCTCGAGTTTCTCTCCGCTCAAAATTTAAAGAGATAAATATTCTGACTGTATCTTCACAATATATATACGAAAATTTAATTTATGTTCAAAGAAATTTAGCAAAGTTTCCTAAACTCAGTGATGTTCATTCGGTAAATACCAGAAACAAACATAATCTTTGTGTTCACGTCACTCGTCTCCACAGAGTAGGCAACTTGTTCATGGGACAATGTATACGCTTCTACAACAAACTCCCTATTGCTATTAGAAATTTGCCATTACGGAAATTTAAGAATAGGGGGAAGTGGGGCAGATTGATACACAAAAATTGAAAGTCGAATAACATGTGAATATACCATTTAGTTTTAATCAATTTTCCAAACATTATTTAGCTAATTATATAAATTTTATAATATCAAGGAAAAAAATTGTTTAGGATGTACAAAAAAGCGAATATTACATTTTCTGTGAAAAATGACTTTTGTATCCAAGTGCCCCACCAGTGGGGCACTTGGATACACCACGAGGGGCACTTTAATACAGAATTGAAATCGTATGCATTTTAGATAAATTATACACTTTGTCATGATAAATGTAATTTTATAATGGAGAGACCGTAATTAGCTTACAAAGTAGTTGTTATATAATCCCACTATCACGACAATAGTTGACAACTTCACACACTTGTGACTCTTGGTTGTCACAATTATAATTGGGTTATCTTTGGTGAACGATGTATGGCGTTGAATGTGTTGAAGAACTTGAATGAACAAATCAGCCGTACTTCGGGAGCCCCATTTACAAGTTATCCACGTTCACCTGAAACAATTTGTCCTACTTGTCTCTGTGTCTTTTCAGCCAAAACTTTAGACATTGGCAAAACTGCATTAATACCTGTTTCATCCAAATTGACTATACGATCACCTGTAAATATATATCGTACCATTAGACGCTCAAAATTATCAAGAAATGCACTTAAGTGTTATTAAGTGCAAAACTTCTTGTGGCGCTTGTGTTTTCAGACTTTCATAGGTTGAGCTCCTTGTTCCAGTTTCTCAAACCTGCTGCCCCCCCTTAACGGCCTGCTCATTTTTTCCATAATTCTGGATATTTGCATCCCCAATATTCTGCGTACTCATAGGCTAACGCTAAAAGTTAGTTACTTTCAGAGATAACCAAAGATGCATCTGGCTGCTACCCAACAAATAATATGAAAAAACTTTCTCTTGCTGGGTAATAAATACTTGAGCAACGGCTTCGATCTACGCAAATAAGATGACGTTTGATTTTCCTGATAATCTTTTCAAAACTTTTAAACATGATTTCGCAGAGTTGAGATTTGATTCCATACTTGTCAGCTGCTTTTCAATCGGCTATTAGCCTCGAAGTTACATCAGACACGGCACACTTGATGTTCTCCTCATTTATATTTCGTCTTTGGTTTGTACGTGTGCACTATTTTCTAATGACAAATAGAATACCCACTATAATATTAATATATTTTTATGAACCGTGGCCCTTTTGATACAGTTTCGGGGCACCTTGATGCGTTCCATTGTGCCCCGCACTTTGCTGTATCTAACTACCCCAAATGATTTTTATCGTAATGCAAGTTATATAACTAAACTAAATTATTTATTGAGAAAAATGTACAAAATTCTTATTACTTAATAGTTCAACTTACCTTTGGATTATATAAATATTATCCAGATGGTTTATAAGATCTTTGAAACACTTTTACATTTTATGTATTTTTTTACTCGTCACCACGCAAAACACGTTACCTCCTGTCCAATAGCACCAGCTTACTGGCTGAGTGTGGGGCCACAATGGATGAGTTCTAACGTTAACAGGAATGTTTTAAAGAAAGCGCCATTGGAATGCATTTAATAGATTATGAAATAATGCTTGTGTGTCAATGTGCCCCTTGCATCATTCTGCCCCACCTCCCCCTACCATTAAATCTAAGTTATCCGCAAAGGGGTATTATACCATAGCAGAATATATTGATGATCAAACCGCCTGGGATTGAGCTGCCCATTCTGCACATGCTGTTTATTTTGAATGTTTAAATTTATGTTGATGTGACGATAATTTATAGTTAAATTTACATTACATATTTAAAAAAAATATTATTTTAATTTGTTGCTATTGTTGACATTTTTTAAATTATTATAGTTGTGACATAATTGTAATTATCGCTTTTATATATGTCTTTTGCATTTAAGAATATTGTCTGGACTTTAAAAGAGACTGTGATCCCTGAGTTTGTTTCGTCCTTTCTTCTCAGGGCTAGTCCAGTTAGGAAAGGCCGAACTCATCTGCTCAAAAAAAGTTTAACTTGCAAAAGTGTTCATGTAACCTAATTGCAGAATAAATGATTTGATTTGATTTGATTAGACCACTCCTCAGAAAGAAGGCTTTGATATCTTGAGATTGTTTCAAGTTATACATCTCTTTGCAGCGGCTTTGCTGGACAAAGTTTTCTCATTTAATAGAGTGGAGTATGTAGAACCTTTAATATGATAAGGTACATGATTGTATAGAATGAAATACAAAAAATCACACATATGTGTATTATGTACCTACAGATGAAATGCTGTCTCAAAGAATGTTCAACAAGTTTCAGATCATTCGATTTGATCGTTTAGAGTCGATATGTCTCAATCTAAGTTGACTGTATCCTTTATAAAGTTACGAACAACCAGTCACAGTTTAATATATTGATAATGCAAAACTTTATAAATCAGCCAACGGGTATAATTAAAAGGATGTATTAATAAATTGTAGTGAAAAAAAAAACGATTAGTCGTATGCCAATATTTCTATCGATGAAGATCGCAGACTTACGACGAGCTGCGCCCGCGCAGGAAATGTAATTTAGATGAAGAACGTACTCATTTGCGTTGATTAAGATATCGAATGATCGTTATCTACGAGAATCGAATCATCGCAGTTATTAATTCTTATATATATAGATCTTAATAATGACTATTGAAGCATTAATTTATTTTCCCACGTACTAAATTAATGACAGTTTAGTATACATCATCGACAGCCTTCAACAGTCCACTGCTGGACATAGGCCTCTCCTTAGAAAGGAGGTTTTGGCCTACTATACCACGCTGGCCAGACGGGTTGTAATAGGTTTGGTTTCAAGTTTTCTTTCTCTTTGCATTGTTGTCGTCTTGCGTGGTTTAGTATACGGAGTAAAGTGATATTTCTTCAGTTCAATGTATTTTTTAAGAGCTGGCTACTATCTACTCTGCCTGATGTTAAGCATGAGAAGAATTCAAGAGTGGTCAGCAAACTCATTGTGAATGCAGATTAAGCAGTATGGTGACCCAAACTATGGAGGCCTACCCGGGTTGCTTCTGCATCATTGTGCCTCCGGTCTCACACTCACCAACGATACACAAAGCATGAATGCTGTCATTTTAGGTCTTCTAGAGGGTTGTATCACCCCGGTTGAACCAGTTTAAGAGTGTCGAAATAAGCGTGGCTCTAGAAAGAACAGCCAGATTTTTAACCTATTTCACCTAAAAACGTACCTTTCATAGGTACCGTTTTAGTTATAGAGGCAAATGGGCTGATAGTTCCCCCTGACGGAAAGTGCCTTTTTTTTTTTTTTTTTTTTTTACGTGTGGAAATCCCCACGGACCGTCACCCCACCGGGGCTCTCGGCGGGGCGGTGTGTCGGACTCGAACCGACTAAAACCACACGGTGTGACCTCTCTGCGCCTGTGTTTGGAAGGGATCCAGGTAACTGTTTTCTACTTCTGGATCCCTCCCGGCGCCTGCCCGCACTGTTGCGGGCGCCATCTCCTCGCACTCTCTATTTGGGCGACGTCCGGTCACACGCGGACGCCACCCCCTCGCGGCTGGCCACTACAGCGGATGGACGGGGAAACCCGTCCCGTCCACCCGCGGCCACACTCAGGGCGGCATGAGGCGGCCCGGGGCGCCGGCGGCGGATCGGGTCCGAGTGGAGGTCATCCTCCCGGGCCTTCTCCGCCGCCTCCTTCTGCGAGATTACGTCCTCGCAGAAGGTTGCGACCGCGGTAAAACAACTGTCGCTACCGGCCATGGAGCGGACTAGGACCGGCAGCGAGAGTTCCTCTCCGATGACTGCAGTGAGGGCCCGGCGCTGCGCCGCCCATGCGGGGCAGACTGCCAGCGTGTGCTGGGCCGTGTCCTCACTGCAGTCGCAGTGGTGGCAGGCGGGACTCAATTCCCTCCTCGCGACCGAGTGCAGATACTTTCCGAAGCAACCGTGCCCGGAAAGCACCTGCGTCAGCCGGAAGGAAAGGGTCCCGTGCTGCCGCCCTGCCCACTCGGCGATGACCGGCTGGAGAGCCTCCACGGTGGCGAAGCCAGCGCGTGGAGTCTCCAGCCGGAAAGACCATCTAGCCAAGATGGCTCGACGAGCGGCTTCGCGCCACTCGCGCACGTCCTCGGGCGGAGGGCGGATGCCCCTCTCCGCCCGGAATTCAGCCACTCGTCGATAAACTTCGGCGAGCACTTCCGCCTCCAAATCCCACGGGGGTGTTCCGGCCAAGGCGCAGGCCGCTTCGGTCGACACCGTGCGGTATCCGCGTATGGCTCTGACCGCCAATATCCTCTGAGGGCGCCAGAGGCGCGCCCTATTCTGGGCGGACAGAGCCGCCGCCCACACCGGTGCACCGTACAGTGCCATCGACCGGACCACCCCCGTGTACAGCCGCCTAGTGGGAACACTGGCCCCGCCCAAATTGGGCAAAAGTCGCCCGAGGGCAGAGGCAGTGTCCACCAACTTTGGTGCCAGCTGTTTGAAGTGCTCGTCGAAGAGCCACCTTCCGTCTAGGACCAGACCCAGGTACCTCATCTGGGCCCGGACCGGTACGAGAACCGAGTTGACCTCAATCGAGGCGCCGGCGGGTGGACCACGACGGGGCCCGTGAAAGAGTAGGGCCTCCGTCTTATCCAGGGCCACCCGCAGACCCAGCGCCTCGATGCGCCCGACCACCATGGACACTCCAGTGGTGGCCAGGCGCGCCGCCTCCTGGAAGTTAGCCCCCCGGGCCGTGACTAAGGTGTCATCCGCGTAGCAGATTACACCCAGCCCGGGGGGGAGACGCCCTCTTAGGGCCCAGTCGTATCCCATGTTCCACAGGAGTGGTCCTAAGACAGACCCCTGTGGAACACCGCACGACATGGCCCTGCGTCTCAAGACGCCATCTCGGTCCTCGTACATGACGGTTCGCTCCTCAAGATAGTCTGCCACCAGCCGCCTCAGGTACTCTGGCACCCCGTGGTAGCGGAGTGCTTCCCCGATGCAGCCGAATGGCAGACTATTGAAGGCGTTGGCGATGTCTAAGGACACCGCCAACACCACTCCGCCGCCTCTCACGGCCTCCTCGGTCACGGCCCTAAGGCGCATTACGGCATCGATCGTCGAACGCCCCTCTCGGAAACCGAATTGGGCGTCCGACAGATCGGGGCCAACCTCGCAGAGGTGCCGGACGATGCGGGCAGAGAGTATCCTCTCAAAGAGTTTACCCGCCTCGTCCAGCAACACGATAGGCCTATAGGCCGTGACCGAATCGGCAGGCCGTCCCGGCTTCCTCAGCAGGACCAGCTTCCCGCATTTCCAGCGCTCAGGGAAGCGTCCGGACGCCAGGCTAGCGTCCAACACTTCCCTGAGGCGGTCCGACATGTGATCGAGGGCTCGGGCCATCACGCGGGCTGGAACCCCGTCCGGCCCGGGGGCGGTGTTTTTGGATCGAATCCGTTGAACAGCCGCCCCTACCTCTGAATCCCTGACGGGCGGAACTTCAACCTCGCTACCCCCGTCGTCTTCGGCTGATACAGCCATCGACGGGGGTGTGTGTTCCGCCCGCTGCGGGAATAGGCCCTCGACCACTTCCTGCAGGAAGCTGGGCTGGAGAGTCTCCGTAAGGGGGGGGCCCGACGTGCGGAGCTTGTCACGCACCGCACGATAAGGGCGACCCCAGGGGTCACGCTCGAGACTCTCCAGCATCTCCTCTCTACTGACATCCTTGGCGCGGCAGATGGCCAGCCTCAGAGTTTTCCGAGCTTCTCGGTACTCCTCGTGAAGCCGGTCCACCTCCTCACCGACCCCGCGGTGACGTCGCCTGCTGCTAGTTAGGGACCTCCGGGCACGAACGCACGCCGCACGGAGGTCCGCCAACTCCTGGGACCACCAGTAGACCTCCTTCCTCGGAGGCCGACACCCACGAACGCGGGGCATGGCCGCATCGCAGACCCGCGTTAGCGCGTCAGCGAGGCAGCCAGCTCCCACGTCGACCCCCTCGGTCGGGGCCCGCGGAGACAGCCAAGCGTTGAGAATGGCCGCCTCCTCCAGTAGGTCCCTATCGAGCTTGGCGACAGCCCACCGCGGAAAGCGAGAAGGGCGCCGCGCCGCGTGACCCCTACTGGGGTCCTGGGACCGGGAGAGCTCAAATCGGATATAGAGGTGGTCCGAGAGCGTCTCAACCTCTTCCAGGACACACCAGTTCCTTACTCGTGCGGCGACTGCAGGGGTAGCGAACGAAAGGTCCACTATCGACCCCCCCTGCTGTCGCACGCACGTGTTGGTGGAGCCCCTGTTCAGCAAACAGAGGCCCACCGAAGCCGCCCACTCCATTACGGCTTCGCCCCTGGCGTCCGTCGCCGGGGAACCCCACGCAATGGACTTTGCGTTGAAGTCCCCCAGCACGAGGACGTGCCCAGACGCTAGTCGCCGCATCGAGGTCTCCAAGTTGATGAGGAAGACCTCGAAGTCGCTCAAACTCCGGTTGGGGGAGAAGTAAACACCGTAAACGGTGATCCCCCCCCACTCGGCGGCAACATATCCAGTGCCCTTGTCTCTTAACGACAAGGGCGGGGAATGGGCCGCCGTGGAGCCGACGACTGCCACGGAGCCGTCCCAGTCACCCATCCAGTTTGGACGGGGAGGAACGTAGTAAGGCTCCGCGACTACGGCGAGACCTACCGACCACTGTGCCATAGTTTGCAGGAGGAGGTCCTGCGCCGCGGCACAGTGGTTGAGGTTCGTCTGGACCAGGAGGCTGGAGACTCGATCCATTATTGGACCGTGTCTCCAACCCCCTCCATGGGCGTCGGCGTCGACGCACGATTAACGTCGGAGGCAGCCCGGGTCGTTAGGCTTGCCTCCGGCGTTTGCGGAGAAGCACGGGGAGGCCTGCAGCCCCCCTGCCCCATCTGGTGATTGGCGGGTTTATTGCCCGCCGCACACATGGGGCAGTGAGGGGCGGCAGAGCATTCCGCCGCCTTGTGCCCCGGTTGACCGCAGCGGAAACATAATCCGCTGCAGTCAAAACACCTATCACACCTGGCGCGTGTGTGCCCCGATACAAGGCATTTGTAACACCTCATCGGTCTCGCCGCCAGTACCGTAATCCTAGCGTTGACGAAACCGATGAGGATCTTGCCAGCATCGCCCAATACTTTGGCCGACACTACGGGGCAGCTGATCCACACAGCGCCAAGTCCTCCTGGTCCGGGGCGGATGGTGCCCACCCTGACGTTGTCCGCGCTGCAGCCCGTCTTCTCCACGACTGCAATGCGGACATCCTCCACCGTCACTGAGTCGTCCAGGCCCGAAATGCGCAACTCAGCACACTTCGTGGGCCTGGCGACTCTGACACCATCCTCGGCTGCAAACATACCTCGCAGCTTCTCCGCAAAGGCGTCCGCCGACTTTGCGCCTTCAGCCCCCGGGAACTCGAGCACTCGAGCTCCCGTCTGGGACTTGCGCAGGCTCATGCCTGCCGTCCCGAACTCAGTGGCGAGACTGCGGGCCCTTTGGAAAAGAGCCGCGTACGTCAGACCGCCACTGATCGCCTCCGGCGACACGGTGACCACCACAGCCGCTGTTTTGGGCGGCTGCAGTTTCCGCGCCTTCTTCTTGGTGGCCGTTGCCACCGGTGGCGAAGGCGGGCCTTGGGCTGCCTTCTTTGCTGCCTTTTTCGCCCGCCTTCGGGACGACTTCGACCCTTCCACTACCTGCCAACGGTCATCGGAGGCAGATGTGGAGGGGCCCGGCTGAGATGGTGGAGTGGGGAGCGGAGGGAACTCGGCTCCGGACTTTGCCGTCGTTTCAGGCACCGCCTTGGCCGGCGCATTGGCCGGTGCTTGGGCCGGCGCCTTAGCCGGGGCCTTCGCTGGCGCCTGGCCACCCTTCTGACGGAAAGTGCCTACCACAGCCTATGGTTACCCCCACATTTAGTCATTTTCTTATTTAGTTTCTTGCAATATTTACAACAGAATATAGTTATCTATATGCATTGAAAATAACAATAAAAGTTCGTCGTATAACCGTCGAAAATGAACCTCGTTTTTTTTTTTTTGTCAACCAACTAGCTAGCTTTTTCCCGGTGCTTCGTCAGAGTGTTTGTCGATTATCGCAGTAAAAATTAGCCTGATAGTCCTCAAAAATCTCCATGTAAAACTTAAATTACATTAAAATCGGTGTAGTGGTTTAGTATTTTTTTTTAAATACAACTCCAACAGATTCCAACGTTAGGAATACATTCCTGTGTCGCGGGGGACTTTCCAAACATACCCGAAACAGACACAAAACTCACCCAGACTCAGAATAACAATTGGTGGACACAAAGTGTTATCTCGAGTAGGATTTGAACCCACAACATTTGGCGCAGTAGAAAAGGGTGTGGCGATAAACCGCCGACCGTGCAGTCTCAGAACCGTGCAGCAATGAAAGTGTAAAGTGAAACAGACATAGATTCTTTTGTATAATTTCTGTATAACATTTATAGATTTTTATTATATTAGATAAGTGCTACTTTCGACTAAATAATATTATCATGGATTCCATTAAAGTATGCTAAATTTCTAAAGCTACTGAACGCCTTTAAAACTACTGGAAGAAAATTATCACCCAGTTTCCCGCAAACTAGTTCTACAATTACTATTAAAAGCAAATTATTACAGCACACGAATGACGCTAATCGTGTTGTTTGGACTCGAAAGGCTATTAGCTATCTTTTATGAAGGTTTTATATCAATTGGTTAAGTCTTTCGGAGACAAATAAGTGATAAATAAACTGCTTTCTCTGTTGGGTAAGCAGACAGCGCCAGCGGTTGGCTGGTCTTAGATTAACGGGGTTATATTAAGAGATTTCTAAACACAAGATATTTGCATCGTAATAATCTTAAGCGTTGTTGGTGTAGTGGTTAGCGTACGCGGCTGCTGATCAAGAGGTCTCGAATTCGATTCCCGAGTCGGGCCAAATGTTTGTATGATCTGTATTTTTTTTTGTTTCGGAGTTTGGGTGTTTTCTATGTTTAATATGTATGTATTTACAAAAATAATAATAATATGTATTAGTATCAGTTGTCTAGTACCCAAAGTACAAGTTCTGCTTAATTAGTGATTATACTCTGTCCATTAATTTATTATCTTTTTGACAGTTCAACAAATTTCGAAATTAGTGACGCCCTCGCACGTCACCGATTCGATTTGAAATCAAAATCAATCGATATAATATTCTATAAGTCGTGTTGTAAATTAATAAAATGTGCACTATTATGATATATAATTGGCCTAGAACAAAGAAAACAACAGTAACACAGTCACTTGAAGGTCGGTTTAGTAAGTATTAGGTGATTTTTCAGATGTATTTTCTCATAAATCTGGATTTAAACGTTATTAACCACGCGTTTCAAAGTTAAATTTTACAAACACGTACATAGTTATATTTTAAGTCAGTGGTCCAAAAATATATTAATTAATGCACAGAGTTATTATTCTTTATTCTAAGTTTGACCTTAAATTCCAAAATTTCGACTTAATTCCTTGCAAATAATCAATCTTGAAGACATACTATTTTAAATTCCTTTTTATTTTATTTAATTTACAGAAACAATACTTATATGAAGTCAAATTATTTTGATCATAATAATATGATAGATTATTTTAATCGTTTAATCGATTTATCGTATTTTCAACAACTGTTTTATATGTTGTTTTTAGCTATGCACACTGCCCACTTCCCTACCGGTCTATAAAGTACGACATTACTGTAGTACATTAATACGAAAAATAATCTCGGTAATTTATAGGCGTGACCTGTCAAAAAGACAATAAACGAATGGACAAAGTATAGACGATGTTGTGTGTCAGTTGTCCGATATATTTATTTTATTTTATTTATACACTAGCTTTGCCCCACGGTATTGGCTGCGTTTTTGTTGATTTTGAATCTTTTTTTTCTAAAATAACGGTTTGCCGGACTAGCGCAAGAAAGGGTTCCGTAGTATTATCTATACATTTCAAGAGTGTAACTGTCTGTCGTTATTATTAATACTGAGCAAAATAGGATAGTATATGGCACAAGTTCGTTATTAAATATTTATTTTATTATGACTTTTTACTTTTAGTATTTGTTGCGACCAGTATCAACAAAAATACTACATCTATAAAAATTTCAATTGTCCGTCCGACGGACAGACAGACAGCGGAGTATTAATACCTAGTAAAACGTGATGATGATCCATTGGACACGACAAAAGCCATTATTTGTAACTGCGGAACCCTATTCTATGAGCGGCCTGACACTCACTTAGCCAATTTTTATTTTGTAAAAAACAGTATGTATGTTCACACATACTATAGGCACTTCTTTACAAACAATGTGTTTGTTTTTAACAACCATCTGCGGTAGGTGTATTGTTACCGTTGACCTGATTAATGAACGAACCGGTAATTAAAGAGTATGTTAGCGCCTTTAAAATTAGCTCACCCATGCGTACTACGCGAGCCAGTGTGGTAATAAAGCTGGAGTACTGTACTAGACCACACGTCATGACTGACTGTAGGTATGTGATGATACATCGTAGGTATCTTCATAGCTTTTATTATTTTCAAGATAATTTAAATGAAATATAATAAATGTTTTACTCTAGGCCCACAATTCCTGAATCAGAGACTTTTAAGCGTACCAAAGTGACTCTACTCTGCCTGATGGAACGCGTGGGTAGATTCCAGGAGTAGGGGTCACCTCATTGTGAAGGTAAGCAATGCAGCATGGTGACCCATACCATGGCGGCTTAGTGAGATGTTTTTGCATCATTTTCCGGTTTCCAGAGGCAGGGAGAATAATGCAGAATGATTGGGCCTCCGGTCTCACGCTCACCAACGAAACACGAATGCTATCATTTAAGGGCACTGAATTCTCAATAACGATTGCCATAGATGTTCATGACAACCAGGACCGATAGCTTAATGTGCTTCTATACTCCGGGTTGTTATTAAGAATTAACTCCGTGGATCACAGGGGAGATCCTGTCAGCTATGAGGCGAAGGGATAGGGCTTACTGTAGACATAGAAGAGACCGCACAGAGGAAAAGTGGAATTTGTACAAGGGAGCCAGGAACCGTTGCAATCAGATGATACGCAATGCTAAACGCCGTTATACTCACAACAACCTTGCCTGCCTTTCCCCTGCCAACACCTGGAAGTTCCTTCGAACCATGGGTGTTGGTAAACAGGCGCCTCGTGGCTGGTCTGGGCTGATTGGCTTGGAAGACATTAATCGCCATTTCTCCTCGTCCTCCTTTTTGGACCTTCAAACCAAGAATCTCACGATCAGTTACTTGGCGAGCCTTATTTCTCCTAATATTAACCCTTTTCAATTTGTTCCAGTCGCGCAGGGTGAGATCAAAAAGATTATCCTTTCCATCAAATCCAACGCTGTTGGTTATGATCAAATCAGCAGGCGTATGATCATGTCCATCCTTGAAGAACTCTTGCCTGTAATCACACATATCATCAATTACTCCCTATACTCCGGAACCTTTCCCACACTATGGCGTAAAGCTCACATAATTCCTTTACCCAAAATCACACACCCCACACTTCCTAGCCACTTTAGACCCATATCAATTCTTCCCTTCCTTTCCAAAATTCTTGAATCCTGTGTATATAAACAGCTATCTGATTATATATATAAAAATAATTTGCTTAGCCCATTTCAATCGGGTTTCAGGCCCGGCCATAGTACTACCTCTGCTCTCCTCAAAGTGACAGGCGATATTAGAGAAGCCTTGGAAGAAACAAAGGTGACAGTTTTAGTTCTGGTCGACTTTTCGAACGCCTTTAATACCGTCTGTCACGACATCCTCTTAGCCATCCTCTCCTATCTTAAGATCTCGTCTGGGGCGCTGGAATGGTTCTCATCTTATCTTCAGGGACGCCAACAGTCCGTTCGCGTTGATGATCTCTCCTCGAGATGGTGTGATGTCGACTCTGGTGTCCCTCAAGGCGGTATACTTTCTCCTTTGCTTTTCTCAATTTTTATTAATCTCCTATGTCCCGAACTTCGCAATGCGTATCACCTGTATGCTGACGACCTACAACTGTACTCTCAGGCCAGTGTTGATAACATAACAACGGCTATTGATAATATCAATATTGATCTCCGGACGATCGAGAACTGGTCTGCGCGGTTCGGATTAGCGATCAACCCGACAAAGTGCCAGGCCATACTAATCGGTAGTAGGCGTTCAATGGACAGGACTAATTTAGACATACTCCCCAAAATAATGCTGAATGGTACCACTATACCGGTCTGTAAAACAGTGAAAGACTTAGGCTTGCAACTCGACTGCATTTTGAACTGGCGTGATCAAGTTACATATGTATGTCAGAGGGTCACCGGCATTCTCAGAGCACTATATCGCTTGAAAAATTTTCTGCCCGTGAAAACCAAGAAAATGCTTGTGCAATCTCTTATCTTCCCTTTGATCGACTATGGTGACGTGTGCTATTATGACCTGAATGCAGATCTCCTCAACAAGTTAGATCGTCTTCTCAATAACTGCATTCGATTCATCTTTAATCTTCGTAAGTATGACCACATTTCCAGTTTTCGTTCCCAGTTAGGTTGGTTGCCGATTCGTCAACGCAGAAAAATGCGCGCACTCACATTCCTGTACACTATCCTCAATTCCCCATCCCCCCCTAGTTATTTAAAAACACATTTCCAACTCTTATGCAATAATCACAACGGAAACCTTCGGTCGGCTAACAATCTCCTCCTGCTTTGCCCATCACACACTACTGGTTTTGTTGGATCCTCATTCTTTGTCCAGTCTGTCCACTTGTGGAATGCGCTTCCTCTCGAGGTCAGAATGGCGAAGAATCGAGACACTTTTAAGATGAAGGTAAAGAAGCTTTTATTGGGCGAATTGGCGGATTCAACGGGGTCTTAGTTTATCAAAAATTCTTATTGGATTCTACGATAATAAATATATGTACGTGTATGTATGTGATGTGTATAAATATAGACGTATATATGTATGTTTATGTAGGTATATTACTTATCATATTATATGTATGTATATCATATTATATGACTTTTGTACCATAATCTATCGATTCACCCTATATGCACCTACCTCATCTTTTCTCTGCATCGCCCAATCGGTCGACTGGCAGAAAATGCCTAAGGCATTAAGTCCGCCGATGCATGTAATTTTGCATAAAGTATATAAATAAATAAAAAAAATTATCTTTAAGAAAAACACAACAACACTCTTGGCCCGACCCGGGATTTGAATCCAAGACCTCTTGATCAGCAGTCGCATACGCTATCCACTACTCGTAGACCAACGAGGCAGTTGACAACAAATAAAAAAAACTTTAAACCTAGAAGAATATCGTATGTTATATTTCTTCTAAAAAAGGGTCATGTGAAAAGCAGCAGGAACGAACGAGAATGCTCAAAACTTAGTAAATAGAAATCTCTGCCTACCTCGCTCGGAAATAGGCGAGACTATGTTACAACCACAAGGCAAGACATAAAATACAGACCACTCAGAGGGCAATGGAAAGGAGCTGTTTAAATATAAAACTGAGAGATAGAGTTAGAAATATAGAAATTCGGAAGGTAACCAAGATAAAGGATGCTCTACATTTATCACAAAGCCTAAAATGGAGGTGGGCGGGTCATGTGGCGAGATATGATGACAGTCGATGGACAATCAACATCACGAAATGGAACGGACCAATAGACGTTAGAAAGAGAGGTCGCCCGTGCGCCCGGTGGCAGGACGAGATTGTGGCCTGTGGAGGAAGGGACTGGATGACCACCGCCAAAAATAGGGAATCATGGAACTCTTTGGAGGAGGCTTTTACCCTGAGGGGGTCCACAAGTTAAGCATGAAAAAAAAAATATATATATATTTATTTTATATTATACTAAATGATTTCAACTGTCTCATTTTAAATTTTAATAATTAAATTATATTAACTATTAATGAAATTGTAATAATTTGTGGAAATAAATAAAGCTATTTTATTATTATTATTATGTTACAATTATGTTAACTACCTACCAAACTAACGATTCAAGCAACAATGATCACTACACGATATATATTTAATAGTTCTAATTGCCTGCACAATCGTGGTTACGCAATTAAAATAATTGCTGGTAAGTGGCGATGGTATTGCTACCAGAATTTTTAAGTCGACGCGTTAACTAGACCCTCCATGAAATTCGGTAGCGTCTTGTGACGTAGCATTTTGAGTTATAACATCTATGTTGTCCGAAGGATTTTGTTTATATCTGTTTGAAGGTCGTTTAAGAAGTATAATAGAATTAAGAAACTCCGAATTGTGAGGTTTTAGCACGCAAGTCACTTCAACAAGACCAGTATAATGAACAGAGAGATTACATGTGGTGACGGATTAAGAAAACAGTGTCACCACTCCTATTCATCCATGTGGTAAGACTGAGGAACAAAACAACTAAAGACATTAGCACTGCCAAGAGTAGGTAACCTTGTAACAAACCCTTTACCAATTCGTCTGGTCCGTCGTATAGTGGGTCAAAACTACTTAGGAGAGTCCTACAACTAACTGTTGATGACAAGGTGTACGAGTAGATACGTCACCTTTTGATAACTGACTACTGCCACCCATGAACAACTGCAACTGAATAGATATATATATATAATACAAGCACATCCCCTCCCGCTTTGGAGTCCTCTTTCTAAATTTAGAAGTCGTTTCTAAATTTAGAAGAACTCCTCTTCTAATCTTACGCAGTCAGTGAAAAGCAACAAAGCTAATACTGGACACCTATCTTCTATGAGAATAGTTGATGCAGAAGCATGGCTCATATGTGTTGTGTCCCAAGATGATCCTAAAGAAATAGTCCAACTTAAACGAATGAGGTTTATTACCTATAAATACCCTCGTAGTAGTAAAACTCAACACAAATTGGGAATACGGCTGTGAACTACATTCTAAGATTTAGAATTAACATTAATTGTTCAACACAGAACATTAACACCACGTACATTATCACCATAGTTAGTTGAGTAATTTATTTTGTTAATGTTTCTGGTTTTATTATAAGGGCATTCTGAAATAATAGTGCGCAATGGTGTTAGACTTGCAGACATTAGATGCGGAAGTCGTATTTAGGATAACTGGCATGTTAGTCTTGTGGTTAGCGATCTAGACTGTTGAGTGTAAGTCATTGAGTTCGAACCCGGTCAGCACATATGATCAAAAACAAGCAGCGGTCCGCGGTGTTGGCTGCAGTTGTTGTTAAGGTACAAATCTATAACAAACGTGGCTCGAAGCTAATCTTAAAAGTAACCTTAATTGCTCCTGATGTCATTAGCTATATCCCCGTGAAATCTTGTCAAAATCGATCCAGTCGTTACAAAGACAGACAACCAAAAAGTAAAATAATTGCTTTTTTGATTATGTACCGTATATACATACATTCAAATCCTTCCTAGCCTTTATTCCCAAGTTTATTTGGGGTCGGCTACTAGTTCTATCGCTTTTACCTGAATTTCAATTTTTCCACGGAGCTTTTGGCATCAGACCTCCGCAACCCTAAGGGAGAATCGAAATTCGAAGATTGAACTAGTTGTCAGTATATTTGAGGGCACTGACTTCCCAATAACTTAATAAAAAATTGTTCATTTGATACAACAAACAGTTTAATTTTATTTATTTGTGTAGATTGTGATGATCATGATGGTTGATTCTAAATGCCTCTTTAATCTAGCAGTTATCGTATGGTGACTGCCGATCAAAAAGTCGGGCCAAAGCTGTTTTTGGGTTTTTTTTTTAAGAAATTCTGTGCCAGAAATGAAAGGCTGATATGGAAGTTTAGCAGTGATTCACGCCCGTGTCTCTGAGAGCACGTTACGCTGTCAGTCCCGGTTGTCCTGAACATCTATAGCAATCGTTATTGGGAAGTCAGTGCCCTGAAATATACCCATTAAGTTTTTAAATGTGTGAAAATTATCTAACACGGGTTCGTCTAGTCTAAACTCTTACGGCTCTGGAGATATGTCAATTCACCATTATTTTTATTATAAAAAGCTATCACATCAATCAAGCTAAAACATATGTAAAAACATTATTGTATCAATCCAAAGGCAATATATAGCGAAATGCTACTCTCGTAAATAAAATATTTATGTTTTAAAAATATTGAAAGCACTTAAGCTTTTACAAGTTATAAAATAACCGTAAAATGGTTCAACCGATACCGATAACTGTAACAGTGATTGTGCCCAACACTATTCCGCAACTTTCCGATGCGGGAGTGAGACGAACCTATACAAATACACTCCTGTCTCTTTCTAGCATAATCCAATAATGTGTAAGATGATAGTGAGGTCATCAGTGTTTTATACTTTTAGCATTTTTATTGACTTTGCTGTATTTTTATTGGTGATTCTGTTTTCTATTTCCTGTCGATTGAGAGTCGATTTTATGTGTTAAACATGTCAGATAGAGGCCTGTTTGATTAGCATATTATTAGTTCTTATTTTATGACACCTTTGATGTTTTTTTAAAAGAACATTTTAAATGAAAATGCGATTGTTACAAGAGTGGGAGGCGCATTTTACGCCTCCACCCGTTCTTACAGATACCTCCGTTTCGGTGCATATAATTGTAATGTTTTTGTCATAGTTATAGCACGTGGATTTAAAATCGTATCCAATAGATAATTGTTATCTTTATAATTGTTGTAATTAAAAAACTGTCTTAGAAACCTCTCTATGGTTTTAAAAAACCTATCTAATGATAACCCACACAATGGGGTATCATTAGATAGGTCTTTTACGGCGAGCAAAATACCCAAAAAAAATATGTAATTTTAATCTAGCACTTTATCGACGCGATAAAAACATAATATCTATGCAAAATTTCGCCTTTATAACCGTTTAATGTACATTATGAGCTTTTTATTTTTAATTTGACAAAGTTTTTGACAACAATCGCTTTGTGTCAAGTTAGCTGTGTTTATTAAGCCGTCTTCTGTGATTAAAAAAAAATCCAAACGCCCTAAGATGTAAAACTTTTTAAATAGAATTAATAATTTATCAAACAAGCCTGACCCCATAGTAAAGCTGCTAATTTCAAAATTGCAACACTATACCAAAATAATTAACGGTTATCGTGCTTAACCTCGATAGGGCTTATTAACGAGGGCTAACTACTCGTAAAGCTGTGGCTTTTGACCCCAAGTCCAGGGCACGTAGGGTTATGATACACAAGCCCTGTTAATTAAATTTTCTTGACTAACTATTAGCTAAGAACAAGTAGAAAACTAGTGCTGCTATTCTGATGGTCATTTTAGTAAACTATCTTTTAAAATTTATTCATAAAAAAATCATAAAGTTATAGTTTTCCTTTAAAGTTCATTATAAGGACCAACACCACGAATTTTCCCAGATTTTTTGAGTCAGCCGTTTAGCTTTTAGAGGGGGGGGGGGCGCCCTGTTTTTACAAAAAAAGTACCCTTTAAAGTGGAATTTCTCGCAAAAGGATACCTAAGGGTGCTAAAAGTAGCACACTAGCTACTTTTAGCATCGGCGATCGGCGATTTGGCGACTGCATCATTGCTGCATCGCGTTTTAGCGACTTCCTGCGTTCGATCGCGGTATCGGAAACGCGCGTTTTAGCGACCGCTCAGATGCCAAATCGATGCTACCGGCATCCGAATGTGTGCGGAGAGTAGCGTTCAGCTGCTGTGTCGCGCTTTTAAAAAGCGACTCAATCTCCGCGTTTGGCGTTTTTAAGTGTGCGGTGTCGAGCGTTCGGTCGCCGTATTTAGCTTCTAAAAAGCGACTAGTTGCCGATCACCGATGCTAAAAGTAGCTAGTGTGCGGTGGCCCTTAATAAAAAAAATCGTCTCAAAACCCTTTATATTTTTTAAAAACTTATTTAATGAGACCCTACACACCCCCGTGTATCTTATTTTATCACACCTAACTAATTCATATAAACTTTAGAATATGATCAGCAAAGTATAGTCGTTTAACGCGACTTCTGCTTACCCTTTGGAAGCATAAGCGTGAGTATTTATTTACGTAAAGCTTTATTTTCTACGAAACAAATAGCCCTCATTAGTCTATAAAGTTAGATCATAATCAGCTGTTTGCTTCACTTTGACGGTGTCATAAATATGGTTAATACCGAGTCAATGGTTCAGTACTGTTCGCTTCGACCTGTGAAGCCTAATTTGGAATTATGTGCAATTTGATTACGTTTCTGGCATTCAGTTAAAGATCAATAGCTTCTGGATAATTTATAGTGACTGGAGTTTGATGACGCAATGCACAGAGAATTACCAATTTTTCTTGATTAACAAGAAAGTCATTAATTAGTGTAGTTAGTTTATTTTCTAGACTTTAGCCTACAGTTGACATGTCTTAATCCCTGACGCAATAACGACGGGGTGTTATAAGGTATACGTGCCCCTCTCTCTCTCTCTGTGTGTGTGTGTGTGTGTGTGTGTGTGTGTGTCTGTCTGAGGCATCGTAACTCCTGAACGGATGAATCCCGATTTTTGATATTGTTTTTTTTTTGTTAGTAAAGTGAATAGTCGGGAGTGTTCTTAGCTAGGTTTGATGGAAATCGGTCCAATCAGTCGGGTTATAATACAATAATATAATATATTCATCATCATCATCATCATCAGCCTATCGCAGTCCACTGCTGGACATAGGCCTCTCCCATTGCACACCACTCTGACCGATTTTGAGCTTCTCGCATCCAGCTCCTGCCAGCCATCTTACGCAGGTCGTCACTCCACCTCGCCTGTGGGCGTCCTACACTACGTGATATAATATATTAATACAATTTAATTTTTTACTCAATCGAAAGTTTGCTTGTTTCCATAATTAACTTGTATCTGTCTCGAAAAAAACTCCTCCATTACTTTAATATACCATACCAAGTACACCAGTACGCAGGAAGTATTGCTATAAAGAAGAAAATACCTCAAACTAAAACAAACATTAACCTACAGCAAACCATTAACCTCCGTCCACGTCGGATAGTGAACAGTATCTCCAATCAATTTGCATCCACAGGTCGTCCGACCGGCTCGCCACTTAGACCTATCACACGGAATCATTAGTACGGGCCTTGTCTAAACACTGGATTACGAGCTCAGATAGATAGCTTTTATCTCTGATGTATCTATTGCATTCACAATTAGCATTCACTGCTCCTTCTTATTATGCTAAAGAATATTATGATAGGAGTCCAGTTTATTTACTTTTGTGTCAATACATATTTAAAAACGTAGTGTAGGACGTCCACAGGCCAGGTGGAGTGATGATTTGCGCAAGACGGCTGGCAGGAGCTGGATACGAGTAGCCGAGGATCGAAGTAAGTAGCGTGCAATTGGAGAGGCCTATGTCCAGCAGTGGACTGCGATACGCTGATGATGTGACATATTTAAGAACGCGATCTAAGAAAATTGACCAAGTGCGTGTCAGACCATGCACAGGAAAGGGTTCCTCAGTAGTGCATAATGGTATGTGGATTTAAAATCGTATCCAATTTTTTTATCGGGGAATTTCTCGCAAACGGATATCTAAATCAAAAAATCATCTTAGAAACCCTGAATTTTTAAAAGACCTATCTAATGATACCCTACACCCTAATGATAGCCGCGAGAAAAAAAAAATCCCCACTTTACGTGCAAGGGAGGAACCAAAAATAAAAATATTTTTCATAATTTTATAGTAGCACTTTGTCGGCGTAATTATAACACATATTCATGCATAGTTTTATCGTTCTAGCACTTACCGTTCAAACGGACGAGTACGGACGGACGAAATTCGAGGACGGACGGACATGATGAAGCTACAAGGGTTCGGGTTCCGAGTCATAAACTTCGGCACCCTAAAAACTGAGATGAATTTCTGATAATATATAAGTATGTAGATGGGGTACTTTCTGGCTAGTAACTAACCTCGCCCGTGGAGGTCTGCAAGTGAAGTGTCACAAGTTGCTGGTCTTTGGGTCCCTCAGAATTACAAGTAGAGAGGGGACCCTAACCTTATGAATCTCCGTTATTTATGTACCTATTTGATTAAGACCGTTTCAAACGAATACAAAAAGAAAACCAAGGTACTGGAATAGAAAAGGCTCTCTTTTTGCGGTCGGTGGAGAACACGTATCAATATAAGTAGTTGAGAAAACTTGTCTAGTAATAAACCAGTATCGATAAACTCTGATTTGAAATTTTCCTTAAATATTTAAATCATTATTTTAAAGACATACCTACTATACAGATTTTTATCAGGACTGTACAATTTTGCATCTGGTATCCCCGAGGGGCGAGTCCATGCCGTAAATCAGCGGAGAGATTTATTCAGTGTTTGATCTAGAAAATATCCTTGTAAGGAATGTTGTTAGCTTAGCTGAATTATGCATATCAATCATTTTAATGTTTGTTTTAAACACCAGCATTTATGGTATTTGTTTAAGATTCTAAGAATCGATGTTCTTCGTAAAATGTTAAAGTCGATCCATCAGGAAAGCCTATCTTATTTTTGTAAGTTCAGAAATATTTTCGAACCGTCATTTCACCGGAGTTCTGATATGCTCACAAAAAAGTATTACTTTTACGAACTCATTACGTTCTTCGCACAAAATTGTTACTACGCAATATTCGTGAATTGAAAACTTATAAAAGTTTAGTTTCTGAATATTACTGAAGATTTGATAATGGTATGTGGTATACAAGGTGGTAAGATGCCGAAGTTTACATTCCTTTGTCTTCGAAAGTCTTCTTATAGAGTAGTTTTACATTGTAGAATTGATATAGCTTAGTGGTAATATTTAGGTTGAGTAACAAAGTCCCTTAATCATATAGGTAATGTATTTCTTATTCCTAGTTAATATGTCGCGCAATTTAAACACAGCATAGATCGTGAATGGCTTGTACCAGTTTCTCGGCCGAACCCACTAAAATTGCGGGTTACCAAGAAAATTAAGCAATTATCACCACATTTGTGGACAAAGATTAACTGGGAGATTAGTCGGCGACTTGTCAGGCTTGTTTAAAAGGCTCTATGTCCAGTAGCCAAATGTTATTATATACGTAATTGAATTACACTGTTGCGGGATTGTGATAATAGCGATCTAAGAGTTATTGAATAAATAGCAATGAGTTAATATTAATGGTATAGTGTTGCTTTAAATAAATAATGATTCTGCATTTTGAACGAATATTTGCGCTAAATTTACGTTGCCTAGTGACGACATTTAGGTATAAACTTTAGTATTGCGTATGGTATAGTAGAGTATTTAGTGTTGCTATTGGTATGTTACGTTTTTCATTATAACTACATAGGCCTCTCCTACAAAAGGTGGTTTGCTATACCATGCTCTGTTAGTATATGGTTAGTGTCAATTAGACTCAAAGAGTCTCTCTACAGTTCTGTTGTTTCTACACTTACGACACATATGGTGGTAACTCTCTGTCTTCTGACGGGCGAAAGGAATTCTTATTTATTTTTACTGACTTGACTTATTTCTTCAGACTGTCTTGTTGGTCTAGTGGTTGGCATATGCGGCTGCTGATCAAGAGGTCTCGGGTTCGATTCCCGGGGTCGGACCAAATGTTTGTGTAATTCGCAAATATTTCTTTCGGAGTCTGGGTGTTTTCTATGTATAACATGTATGTATGTACACACATCAAAAGTGTCTAGGGATCAAGCATTTTTATGCGGATTTCTTGAGATTGAGATGTGGCTTTGTAATAAATTTATGATTTTATAAATTTATATGGATCCTTTTTGGTGCATTTCATAATTTGAATCAGGAACTGTCAATCAAATTCGAGTAAAAGATGAAAATCAGCTGCCAATATTTTCCCTATAAAAACATACAACGCATTGAAGAAATTATTAGTGCTACTGTTTCCCTACTACTGATTAAAACCAACGTTATTATGGAGCGGCGACGTCATTTAAGCAGGGAAGAAATGCTCAGAGCCGTGGGAATGATAGAAGCTGCTCCCGGCAACGTACTGTGGCTTTAGCTCTGAATACAAGTCAGAGTGTTATCAGTCGACTTTGGACACGTTACCGAAGCACTGGTACCGTGGATGAGCGCCATGGAGGACGGTATCGCTGCACCACACGGAGACAAGACCGATACATTCAAATCTTAACTCGAAGAGCTCCAACAATAACCGCCATGATGTTAGCCGTGAGGCTTCATCACTGTTCAGGGAACTTAATTAGCGACCAAACAGTCAGAAACCGCTTGCATGAAGTGAACCTTCATTCCCGAAGACCGCTACGGGTACCACCTATAGCAATGCACAATCGTAGGATTCGATATCAATGGGCTCTTGAACACAGAAATTGGGCAGAAGAACAATGGCGTTTCGTGTGCTTTTCTGATGAGTCTCGTTTTGGTATGAGACCGGATACAAGACGTATACGACACTGGAGAACCCCTGGACGCCAACAGCGATTAAAATCCTGCCAGGAAGTCCATCCTTATAGTGGTGGAACCATCATGGTATGGGCGGGTATTTGGATCGGCGGAAGAACTGAGTTGATTTGGATCAGAGGCAACCTCAACGCTCAAATTTATGCTGAGACGATTGTATCAGACGTCATCGTTCCTCTACAAGTGCAAATCGGTCCCTTATTTCAGTTAATGCATGATAATGCACGACCGCACACCGCAAGAGTTGTAAGACAGACTCTCGCCGCAGCTAACATCAATGTCCTGCCCTGGCCTGCTCAGTCGCCAGACTTGAACCCGATTGAGCATGCATGGGATATGCTACAGAGAAGAGCTCTGCCGAATATGGAGGGTATCCAGTCGCAAGAAGACCTTTTTTTGTTGTTGCAACGAACATGGGCGGCCATTCCACAGCGTGATTTGGATGAACTCATTTTGAGTATGCCAAACCGATGTTCTTGTGTTGTTAGTGTTCGCGGTAGAAACACGGATTATTAATTGTTTAAGTTACCTAATAAAATTTTAAAGAAAACTGTTATTTCAGTCTTTTTTTCGAACTTTAATGTTAGTGGTTCAAATGTCAAAAATCCCTTTATTAGGAAAATGGCAAATTTCTTTACTAATGCAAAGGTGACTTGGTTTATCGTTACTGTGACAAACGAAAACACTTTATTTGATGAATCCTTAAAGAAATTTTTAATTAATATCAATCAGGAGAAAAGTTATTGCAAAAATATATGTTGATCCCTAGACACTTTTGATGTGTGTATTTACAAAAAACAGGAATGTTTATGTATTTATATCAGTTGTCTTTGCTTAGTTTGGGACTAGATGGCGTTGTGTGTAAGATGTCCAAATGGTACGACAGTATGTTTTTTTATATGTAGAAGATAGCACAGCTGATTTTTCCTAGAGAATCCAAAGCAAGAAGGCCATTACATATTAGAAGTAAAACAAAGGCATTCTATTATATCGCACTAATACCGTTAATTTCACGAGCGGTTGGCACTATGCAAGTGGCAGTCTGTTGTAGTTACAGTGACACTAATAGTGTACAGTCTGCTAACTGTACAGCTTAGGAATGATTGCTAAATTGATAATTGATAGACACTGATATATTTAACTGATATTTATTTATAATTGCTTAATTAGGTGAGTGACATGTACGTCGTATGAACGCGAGTTGTGCACTGATTTACAATAAAAATGGTAGTAATGTAATGATACAAATATGATGAGAGTGCAGTAATTGTAGAGTACGGTTGCACCGTACATGCTCCCGGGCGCGAATTGCGAGATGATTGATGCTGTGAAATGATGGTGTTAGTATGACCTGATGGTACAAGGTGATAATACAATTTTACTTAAATCTCTAAGTTGTTAGATGATGGCTTAAAACTACATTTTCTAATGATAGGTGAAGTAGCTCTATCGGTTACGGAAACACTTAAATTTTTTGTTTCTTTCACACACTGATCACTACGAATTACGTCACTCGCGCACTGAACACTTTGATTTGGAATAGCACTTGCACTTAGCTCACTAATGCTGGCACGGTAGTGTACGTTAGGTTCTGCAGGTGTACGCTCTAGCTGAATGGTGCGGTGCCGGCGCGAACGCACGTACACATAGGCAGCGAGGGCTAACCCTGCCGCCCCCACACAGTAGATGGCGACGTAGTGATGGACATCGTGGTATGATATATCCTGGTCGATATCGAGTTCCTTGTTGGAGGCTGCTTTCAGCTGAATTATCTGTTCCGAGATATTTTGCAATGACGTCTGATAATTCTCTTCACTGTTTTCTGCTGTTTTCAATGTCATTTACGGGTACTGATAAGTTGATAAGATGGTTTATGGGCGCAACGTCTACGGCTACAATATCGGGTGTCACTTGCATGTGATTTGTTTGATGCTTATGTGACATAATAGTAAAGGTCTCAGCCTTGATGATGCAGTTGTTCCCTATTGCTATTGTATTGACGCCCGTCATATGTTCAGTTGTAACATGATCTCCACATATGATTGGTAGAGTGCAGTGACCGCATTTGCAATGTATCCTACACCGTTGATAAGACCTCGTCTCGTGCGCGTACGCGCCTCAAATTGCTGACTAAGTAACATGCGGTCATAGTATTCTAGTTCTGTGAATCCGTGACGTAACTGCAACATGATTACGTCACAATAGGATCTCCTCTCTGTTTGTGTGCATAGTTGTTCAAGGTGATTCATGTAAATGCTAAATATATCAGACCCATGCCAATATGGTTTCATATCGTAATAAACGATTATTTTCCACTGATCTTGTACTAAGCTCATCTCCGATATCTTATCAAAATAAATTGCCTGATTGCCTTTTATTTGAGTTATGTTGTAAGCGGCTTGTACGTTGCATATTAAAGACAATGCAATAAAAAGTAGTGTTATTATAGATGTAAACGTATAACTCGTCTTGTTCCGAGTTCTGGTATGTGAGAGTTGTGTTGATGCGATCTGGTAGATGATGTGATCTGGTAGATCTGGTGATGGTGGTTGTTCTTAGTTCTGTTCTGAACAATCTAATAATGGTGTAAGCTTGACGATTGGTCGTTGCATTACTCCGTTTTTTGTTTGAAGCGTGACTACTCTGATATATCCGTCACTTCCGGGGTGTGTTTGTATCACCCTTCCCATTGCCCATCTTCCAGGAGGTAAATTGGCATCGTGTATCAACACCAAGTCTCCAATCCTGATGTTTTGCTGGGGGCGTCTCCATTTACTTCTTGTGTTTAATTGGGTCAAGTACTCACTACGCCAGCGCTTCCATATATCCTGATAAATTCTTTGTGATAAATTCCAGCGGGTACGTAAGTCCCTTTCCGTCTCAAAGAGTGTCAAAGTTGGCCCACATGATAAAAAGTGAGCGGGTGTAAGGTAATTTAAATCTGCTGAATCCTCGGTTAGTGGACATAGAGGTCTGGAATTTAGACAAGCTTCCAGCTGATAAAGAATTGTGCTAAATTCTTCGAATGTTAACCGCTGCTCACCGACTACTCGTTTTAGGTGATATTTAAGGCTTTTAACAGCTGCTTCCCATAGCCCTCCTGCTGACGGCCATGAAGGTGCGTTAAAGTGCCATTCAATCCCCAGCTTTGTTATCTCTGCCTGAAAATCTTGATTAAATGTGCTAAGGATATCCTTATACTCTTGTTGTATGATCTTGTTTGCTCCAATGAAATTAGTTCCTTGGTCACTATACAAATTGCTTGGTAAACCTCGGCGGGCTATCATTCTACGGAGAGCTGCCAGAAATGCTGATGCTGTTAAATCTGACACTAGCTCCAAGTGAACTGCTTTAGTTGCCATGCAAATGAATACAACCACATAACCTTTAAGAGTTTTTATTCCGCGACCTTTGTTGGCCTTGATATAAATATGACCTGTATAGTCTACACCAACGTTTTGGAACGGGCGTGAGGGGTTTATTCGTTCTGGTGGTAAATCTCCCATTATTTGGTGCTGATTGATAGGATTGTGACGACGACACTTGATGCAACGACGCAACTGGAATTTAACGGCTCTGATTCCGCCAACAATCCAATACTTTTGGCGTATAAATGCCGAAGTTAGCTGAGGACCACCATGAAACGTAAAAATATGTGATTGAGTTATTATAAGATCGGTTAAACGACTATTTTTTGATAAAATGATTGGATGTTTCATTCGGGGGTCGATGTTGGCGTGCTTGAGCCTCCCACCGACGCGAAGGATGCCGTTTTTGTCACAAAACGGATTCAAATTCAATATTTTGCTCTTATTAGAAACAGGCTTGCCTTGCTGTAAGTTATTTATTTCGTCTGAAAAATCAGATTGTTGTACATGTTTAATTAACTTCAAGGTTGCATTTTGTATTTCTTGTAGAGTAAGATGTCTGCTCTGTACCCTTTGTTTTAGTCGTAATCGTGTAATATATCTCAAAAGCCTTGCATAAACATTTACAAGCTTAGAGAATGAACTGTACTTTGATATTATGTAATCTAATACACTGCTATTGTATTGTTGTTGGGTTACGTTTACTTGTAAATTATTTTTCATTTCTTCGTTTGTTGTAAAAATAATTGATTTCTGCTCCTCTAAGGGGTCATATTTTGAAAGCCACAGAGGACCCTTCCACCACAGAGTGTGAGCCTCAAGCTGACCTGCATCCAAGCCTCGGCTAGCACAGTCAGCTGGGTTTTCAGATGATTTAACGTAACGCCAGCAATTATTGGGCATGATTTTAGTTATCTGATTTACACGGTTAGCTACAAACGACTTCCATCGTGCTGGATCCCCGTTTAGCCAACCCAATACTATCATTGAGTCAACCCAACCGTATATGTTCAAATTGTAGTTTGACAAACATTGTTGAACTTTAGACATGAGTTTTGACAGTAGAAGTGCACCTGATAGTTCTAGTCTCGGTAATGAAACTGATTTGCTGATGGGTACAAGTCTTGTTTTCGCGACTAATAGCGCGGGTGGTGATTGTTCATCTCCTGTGATCCGGCAGTATATTACACATGCGTATGCTTTCTGCGATGCATCACAGAACCCGTGTAATTCTATACTATTACGCTTATTTGTTGTGCCTATCCAACGTGGCACTTGTAAATGATTCACGCGGACTAAATTATTTTTGATATTTACCCAATCTGATAAAATATCTTCCGGTAGAGGCTCGTCCCATTTGATATTACACAACCATACTTTTTGAAAAATTATTTTTAGTTTAGTTGACAGTGGTGAGAGCCATCCCAAGGGGTCAAATAATTTCGAGATGTCTGATAATAACGTTCTCTTTGTGATAGGATTAGGCGTTGACTCGAATTTCAGTTCGTACCGGAATGTATCATTTTTCGGATTCCAGATAAGGCCTAATGTTTTTGTTTGTTCTGATTGCTTAAAATTAAAGTTATCTTGAATGTTGTCATCGGTTTGAGTGTGGTCCAATAACTCAGGGACATTTGATTTCCATTTTCTGAGATTGAAACTTCCCGATTTTAATAGTTTGATAAGATCTGAGGTGAGTAACTTTGCTGATTCGAGTGAATGAGATCCGTGTAATAAGTCGTCGACGTAGAACGAGTTTTCAAGGACCTTTGTTGCTGAGCTGTTCGCGTAGTTGTCTCTTTCATCTCGTGCCAGCTGTTTCAATGTCATCATAGACAGGAAGGGTGCGGCTCTGGTGCCGTATGTAACAGTGGTTAACTGGTACTCCTGAATAGGATTTGATGATGAGCTGCGCCATATGATTTTCTGATAACGCTGATCGTCTTCATGTATCCAAATTTGTCTGAACATGTTTCCAATGTCAGCAGTATAAGCATACTTGTACTGCCTCCATTTGAGAATTAAGGACTGGAGGTCCTGCTGCAGATTAGGTCCAGCTTCCATAATGTCATTTAGGCTGTTGCCTGTTGATGTTGTAGCGGACGCATTAAACACTACTCTAAATTTAGTCGTGGTTGCGTCGGGGCGCTGTACGCAATGATGGGTAAGAAAACACTCAGGTTTTAAGCTGTTACTTGCTAGTTTCATGTGACCCAGTTCTGAATATTCAGTCATGAATTTCTGATACTCATGTTGAATGCTGGGGTTCTGCTTAAATCTTCGTTCTAATGATTTAAATAATGCTATTGCTTTGGGTTTAGAAGACCCTAACATATTTGTAAAGTTTGGCTTAAGAGGTAATCTGACTTGATAACGACCATCCTCTCGCCGAGTTGTAGTTTTCTGATAAAAATCTACAGTCTGTTGATCTCCTGATGATAGAGACGTTTCGTCAGTGATGTCTTCTATTTCCCAGAATTTCTGGATTTCATCCAGGTTATGTATAACGACGTTACAGTGCAATGATTGTATGATATCTCCACTCAATATCCAGCCTAAGCGGGTATTCTGTGCTGATGCACTGTACTCAGAATCTCTACAGATTCCTTCTAGTAATAATTTTGAGTATATGCTGCTACCGAGAAGTAAATCGATTGAACGACTGACGTTAAAATCAGGATCTGCTAGTGTGAGATTATCTAAGTATGACCACGTAGGTTTCCAATGTCAGCAGTATAAGCGGTATTGATACGATGATTGCTTGTAGCTGCTGGGATTGATAGATCTATGGAAATGATTGTCTAGCTTTCTGCGTGACGACTCCATATTCGTGAATTTATCTTCTAAAAATGTTAAAAAGTGCTGAATTTTTGGTATACTTCTGGAATCCTTTAATGATGAACTGTAGTCATCATAAGTGACTACATCTAATTTTGGAGTTAAAAGATATTCAAGAATAAGGTCCCAAGAGCTTACGTCCACCCCCATGTTCTTGATGGCTTCTAATGTCTCAATCGTTGTGTCATGCAGACGTTTGATATGATTGACATTAGCATGTTGTGCTGCCGGAATGCTGAATAATGAGTCCAAATGAGCCCTACAAATCAATTTAACATTATTGTAGCGGTGATTCAGGATATCCCAACTAGGAATATAGTTGTCTGATGATATTTTGAGGTGTTGAATAAGTCTCTCGGGTTCACCCTTCAATTTGTTTTTGAGGTGTTGCATTTTCTGAGCTTTTGAGAGTGAATTATTGTTGTGGATTGTTTCAAGGAATAAATCCTTAAATGTAGTCCACTGCTGATAAGATCCGCTGAACATAGGTATCTCCATTTTCGGGGTTGATTTTATCTTGTGAACAACAGACCCTAACTTGCTATTGATAGACTTTCTCAGCTTGTTGTATACATTTTCCTGATTAGAATATGTTTGCTCATACTGTTCGTCCAATACTCCTAACTCTCCGTCCAATTCCCAGTGAAGTTTGTCGATTACAGACCATCTTAATTGTAATTCTTTCAGGGCGTCTTCCAAATCCCATTTCTCTTCGATTTCGTCCAATTTCAAATTAGCTACGGTTCTTTTAAATGCTTTGATATTGCTGCTTTGTTTTCTATACATATCGTCCGACTTGCTAGACGTTCCTCTAGAGGAGCGAACTGGAGATGCTTGTATTGATGATGGATCATCCTCTCTCTCTGCTGAAACGCCGTATATCTCTCTCTGCTGAGAGACTTCCTCTTGATCTAAGATATCAGAAGGCTTCACCTCCATTGATGCTTGTTGCTGTCTAAGTAATGTTTTAATAGACCTGTACAATCGTTCTGCCTGTTCATACTGGTTCTCTAAAAAATACGGGTGAGACCTGCTTTCCTCCGTACAAAGCCGATCATGGTTGTGCTGATAATCGGCCCAGTATGTGGCTAATAGTTCTAAACGCCGTTTAAAATAATCATCAGTCTTACGACTAGCACTATCCTTCTTGATGTTTGTGAATAGCTTTGTCATAGCGCCGAAAAGTTCGGCCTGATTTATGTGAATGTCTTCCATGATGAATTAAGACTTAAAGATTAAATGGAATGATCTTACTTGAAAATGCTGAACTGCAAACACACTGTATGTATGCTGCTGTGCTTACTCCTGGGGCTGCTCCTAGCGAGATGTGACGCTGCTAGTGTCCACAGGTGTGCTGATATTCCGCAATCGGGAGCTCGATGTATCTTGATAGAACACTCGCGCTGTAGTCCCGTGTTACGGTTACACTCGAAGGACCATAAAAGATGTACAGTCTGCTAACTGTACAGCTTGGGAATGATTGCTAAATTGATAATTGATAGACACTGATATATTTCACTGATATTTATTGATAGTATGCTTAATTATGTGAGTGACATGTACGTCGTATGAACGCGAGTTGTGCACTGATTTACAATAAAAATGGTAGTAATGTAATGATACAAATATGATGAGAGTGCAGTAATTGTAGAGTACGGTTGCACCGTACAAATAGTGTAGATACTATAAGACTATAATTGTACCGGCGCGTTAACTGTCAAGCCTTAACGAGCGATACACGAACTATAAGATATATTAAATATTATAATGAAATATTATTTCGTGTGTTAGAATATAATTAACTTTATCGTACACCTACTATTACAGTTAACACTTAGAAGCATTTGATTTTAATAAACATTTACGAATGACGACCTTAGCGTTAGAAAGCAATTTCTTACAGGCATCCTTGGGATGGACAACGAGATACCTGAAATCGGCGTAGTCGAGTATAGGAAGGAGAGATTGTGGAAAAAGAAGGGATTCTTTGAGAGATAAGTGTTGTTTTATTATTATTAAGATTGTTGTTTGACCTTGCTCATTCCACGGGAAATCTAAAATTTTGTGAATGAAAAGTTGTCTATTGGCGTAGAGAGTAATTTTGCTTGGTGATTTCATCTAGATTCGATCTAACACTTTTTCTTGTAAGACCATCGAAAATTTAAACCACATCTTGCTTTTATAGATACAAGCGCAATACCGCAATAGATTTGGTAGATTTAAAAGCAGCCTCGTTCTGGGCTGAAAATATTTTTTTTTCCGACACGTAACGTTTGTCATCGAAAGAAGAGAAGAAGAAGAAGCGCAATACCGTTTGTAATTGGTACGTTACCAGCTTAGAGCAACTCTTGAAAATCGTGGAGGATTCATCAAGCATCAGATTCTCATACGAATGAACACGAATCTAATACAGGAATCAAATGGTAATTTAAACTATTAAACTTTTATCTAGGAATGCGGGAAGTTGGATCGTAGGTTTTAGTGCTAGCGACTTACATACATCGGGAATATATACCCTAAAGCTCTCTATCATAGGTCAATATGATCACAAAATAAGGAAGTCAATACAATAGTGATGTGGCGAATCGACTGGTTTAGTTGTTTTATGGTAAACGATTCTGAATTTTAAGCCAGGTTGTTGTCTAGATTGCTATTTAAATTCACATATCATGTTTGCAAATTCATTTGTTCTGTCTCGAGCTAGGTCGATAGTTACAGGTTTTCCCGATATCAGATGAGTATAGGAGGCTGAAATAAGGCTCAACTATCGACGCGAATGTATGATAAAATACTGGGTAATCTTCTTGTTACATACTCTATTAGGCCTAAGACTATTAGACCACAGATTATCTTTGTGCCAAACTTCATCCAGAATCGTTCTATTCTAGCTTTATCAAGTAACAAACCTGCACTTCGCCTTATATAATTGCACACAAAAATTTAAACAAATTCAGAATTACTTTACTAAAATGAATACTTAACACTGAAAAAGGCATATTAAAACATCTCAATATTATTAAGTTCAGTCGTGACCAGCTTAGAGCTATTGACGCTGACCTGCGCCTGCGCAGCCGCTGCCATTGTTTACTCAGCATTGTTTGAATTAAGACTTAAGTGTTAGTACTTGTAATTTGAGTACTTGTATTTTTAGTTGGGTCGACGAACTGATACGTACATTAAATATACTTTCTACACTGCATTAGCGATAGATCTACTAGATCTATATGGTTTATTTTCAAATATTTATAATTGGTCTTTTTTTGGTGTGGTAACTTTACAGATGATCCTCACCGGGTAAAGAGGTTTCTCTGAATCACATGACAATGAATGACTCTGGTATACATTGCGAAGGAAGTCTTTTAGAATTCTGTTATACCTTGGCCGTCATACCTTGTCTCTTAGCCTTATAACAAGCGGACAAATATCAGTGTGAATTTTCTTTACATAAATGTTTTTGAAATTTATAAAAAAATATATTAACCTTTTTAGAAGAGGAGAATAAAACACAGAAAAAAGCAAGAAAAGTTTGATTTAAACATTTTTGCTCACTAGCAACACTATATCTCCCTCGCGTCCAAGCGGAAACAGCCTCCACTAATGGTAAAAGCCACTTTTTTCTGTCTAAGGTTTATTACTTCCGTTAGTTTACAGTTCAGTAAATAAGGCTAGAATATTAGATGTGATTATTTTCAGATAAGAAAATAATAAATTAAGTAAGTAAAATCATTTTTACCCCCGACACAAAAACGACGATGCTGTGTTATAAGTTTGACGTGTGTGTGTGTGTGACTGTGTGTGCGTGCGTGCGTGTGTGTGCGTGCGTGCGTGTGTGTGCGTGCGTACGTGTGTGTGTGTGTGTTTGTTGGATGTTACAAGAATCATTTCTAAAATGATTCTTGTAACATTCAGTGAAATGGTACCGATTCTAGAATGTTCCAGAATTATGAGTATTGTCAGAAAAAGCAAAGGACTCACGAGTAGATAAACTAAGTTTATGATAGAAGACTATCATCTGTTATCCACTTAGAGTCCACTTTGTAAGAATAAATAACTTGGATCAATATAGTATTGTGCTAGGATCAATGCTTCACTTCAACTTTTAGGGTTGGCACACGTTGGAAGAGTCATAATAATTCTGAAATTGTACGCTTGCTAAGGTTATCTACGTATATGTTTTATGTACGGAAAATGTCATCATCATCAGCCTATCGCAGTCCACTGCTGGACATAGGCTAGGAAAATCTAGCTCACTCGGAAAATGTGATACAGCTATTTTATGTATAACGATATTAATATTAATTTATAGTGACATCATTTAAACATAAGTCTCGGTGTGATACGGTAGATATTTTTAAGCATTTTTTTTTTGCTTTTCACTGTACGAGTAAAGATGTGAAGGGATGAGGGATAAAAACGCTTGCAGCTGTAGTCATCTGTTAATCTTTCTGTTCCAATGACGATTGCATAAATAATACGAACATGTATTTTATGAACCATGTACTTAAAGTCAGTACGACTTCTTGACGTAAGAGAGTCATTGAACCAATGTCAGTAAAACTCAAGTTATATTTAAATAAAGATCTAGAAGCGATATTAAAACTTACCAATTAAGGTATCGACCGCAAAAGCTCACTTTGTTTACTTAGTTAAGGTTAGTTTATACATGAAAGAAATTTTTATTCAGACACCGCCCGAAATGTCAACCCTAGCTTGGTCGACCGGTATAACACAATACGTTCGCTATCGTTCACTCGCAGTCCATTCACTCACAAGAATGCATCGATACGATCAGCGCACGCGCCCCTGTTGCCTTGCCAACAGCTTTGTTGATTATACTATTATTGGAAAGGATTAAAACTGAGTTATTGCTTCTCAGACAAAGGTTAAATGTCGATGTATAGATGTCTCTTTTCAATATCAATACTGTTTTATATTTGATACAGAATTCATTTAGCAAGGTTATATGACATTATACTGCAAAAAATTATTGGTGGAGCATAAACTATAACATGACGGATTAGGAATACAGAGTGTCACCACCCCTATTCATCTCATGGATGTCGTAAAAGGCGACTAAGAGATAAACTACGTAAGATAACATCAACAAAGAGAAGGAAAACTTGAAACCAACCCTTTTTTTTTTTTTTTTTTTTTTTAGTGTGTGAAAAATCATCATGGACCGTCACCCCACCGGGGGTTACGGCGGGGTGGTGTGTCGGACTTGAACCGACTAAAAAACACACAGTGTGCCCTCTCCGCGCTTCTCCGTTTAGGAGTAGGAGAAGTCCAGGGTGGGATCTCCTTCTGAACTTCTCCAGCGCCTGCCCGCTCCTGATGCGGGCACCGTCTCTGTTCGACGACCCTCTCTTAGGCGGCGTCCGGCACACACCGACGCCGCCCCCTCGCGGCTGGCCACATAATGCGGATGGAGGGATAACCCGTCCCGTCCACCCGCGGCCACACTCAAGCTATACCAACCCATCTGTATAGTAGGCCAAAACCTCCCTTCTAAGGAGAGACCCATGTCCAGACGTGGACTGTTGAAGGCTGTTGATGATGAAACTATTTGTGTGGTTGAACGTGGTTATTGAAATCAGCGTGTTTAATGACCAATTATTGCACGTTCAACAGGCACTACTTGTCCGAACTAACAAGTTATTTTAGTGTTTAAATATTCCATTTATAGAGGAAGGCAAGAGGAATAACATGACTGTTCAAAAAAGATAAAAATGTATGTATTTTACAAGACGTGGACAAAATAACGCAGGTCAGCTAGAAGTAGGTATATAATAGAAAATGAGCCATCGTGATCCAGCATTCTGCATATAGCTCATCACACGCACCTTATTTAGTCACGCACGTAAAATGTTGCCAGCCATAAAAAACGTTAATCCACGTATTATAAGTTAGCCAGTAAAAAGTGTTGCCATAAAAACTAATGCCAATTATAGGCAGATGATGTCAACTCATGAGCTGGTCAGATTTATTCGGCCATGAGTATGTTTGTAATGAGAAAAAAAAATGTAGTTGATCCATCTACTATAACACTGCTATTTTTTGTACGCCACTGTGGTAATAACGAGTAATGTATGCCTAATTGCGTCTTTCATAGTCTAAATGTTATTTAGATTCATTTTTAAATGCTAAGCGTAACGAGCGATGCCGCAGTGCCTAGTCTCTTAGTCTATAATTTGTCTATAATTAATAAAAAAAATTGCCTAAGTTACTTCTTGTGTCATCAGCTTTCTGATTGGTACAACCGTTCCAGAGATTCCTCATCATCATCATCCACAACAGCCTTTAACAGTCCACTGCTGGACATAGGCCTCTCCTTTGAAACGAGGTTTTGGCCTACTATACCACGCTGGCCAGACGGGTTGGTAAAGGGTTTGTTTCAAGGTTTCCCTCTCTTGGCAGTGATGTTAGCTACTTATTTTGTTCCTTTAGTCGCCTCTTACGACACCCATGGAATGAATAAATAATAAATAAATATTTTGGACAACTGACACACAACATTTTATTTTTATTTATTTAAAAACTCTTACAATATTTTAACAGGATTCATTCCCAAAACAACATGACAACATCATCTAGTCCCAAGCTAAGCAGAGCTTGTGTTATGGGTACTAGACAACTGATATAAATACATAAACATACTTTTTTTTTGTAAATACATACATATTATACATAGAAAAACACCCAGACTCCGAAACAAATATTTGTGGATCACACAAATATTTGGTCTGACCCGGGAATCGAACCCGAGATCTCGAACCGAACCGAACCTCTTGATCAGCAGCCGCATACGATAACCACTAGACCAACAGTTAATTATTTTATTTAACCGTACAGGTTTTACTATGCATCAAGTATAAGCGACCGACTACTGAGAAGAAACACAACCTCACAATCAGAGATATCACTGCTGTAATGTTTTTAGAACGTTTTATTTGCGAAATCTACTCAAAGTACTCCATTTGCTAGCCTCGCCAGTCAAGTTTTAAAAGTGATTGACATTTAAGCACGACCTGAAAACATTTAATACTATTATATACGTGTCATTCTACCATTATTTGTCTAGCCGCATTTCTTTTCTTATTATGAAATCGTTTAAGTGCATGGTATGTAAGGAATTTGAGTCCTTATCTTGATAAGTAAGGCAATCTTATTTGCCTGACTGCCTTGTTGGTCTAGTGGTTAGCGTATGCTGCTGCTGATCAAGAGGTCTCGGGTTCGATTCCCGGGTCGTACCAATTTTTTGTTTCGGAGTCTGTGTGTTTTCTATGTATTTTACATAAAATAAAATAAAAATATATCAGTTGCTTTGTGGGCCCTTCTTGGGCGTGGCATCTTCTCATGTGGTTCCCCACAGTTTAATACCCACAATACAAGCTCTGCTCAGTTTGGGACTAGATGATGTTGTGAGTAAAAGATGTCCGAAAATATTTAGATATTATTATTTATTGTCTTGCTGGTTGAATCCCGCTATTACCCACGGTTATTGTTGTAAACGCGAGTAACGCCGCGGAGTAAAGCTAGTGTACAAAAATAGTCTAAGTTATTCCATATATCATTAGCTAAATGATGGTGAAAGTTCGATCAAAATCTGTACAGCCGTTTCAGATATTAGCCGAAACATACAAATATAAATAAAATGTAAAGATTGCTTTCATATCTGATAGTTCTTTCATAATTATGCATATAGTAAATAAAATACCCACTTGTTATGACAAACAAACCGGCATTTCAATTTTATTTATTTATCTAAATTATGCGCTGAGACGGTGGAAAATATAAGCAATTTTCAGCATTCAGTATCTCAGATACTTCATCTGGAAGAGTATTTATTTGAGTAATTCTTCATATTTACAACGAAGTGATTTTCAATTGTCCTCTGTTAGTTGGAATAGAACCTATGACGTCCGACTCTGCGAGGAGAGCTAAAGATATAAATGAATAGATATTAAAATGATAGCCGAGCATTAATGGCATTATTCAACTCCAGTATAGCAATTCCGTTCCTATTAATAATAAAACAAATGAAATGAAGGGTAATGAAGATATCTGGCAAGGATTGATCCGGGCGTAACTCCCACCTGTGGCTGTATCGTTGATGAGCACTGGGCGGGTCAGACAACGCGTAGGTTGTGTATGTAGGGTTGTCAACTACGAGATTTTATTGTGTTAATTACGATTATAAAAAGTTTGACATACTTTTTTTAATTTATAATATAATACATTATTTAAGAACATGTACTTAATCCTTCTTAGTATAAATAATATTTTATCTAAAAAACACACACATATAAACCTTACACATGTAAACCTTACACACATAAACTCTTTTTCTTCTGTCGAAATGAACATCTTATGGTTGCCCGGAAGAGATGCTTTCTATAAGATATGTACAATGGGCATTCTATATATCTTATAGAAACTTTCTACTGTAAAATCTGTATTTGGTGTACAATCAACTATATTTTATTCTATTCTAAACCCCCCTTTTAAATCATTCGAGTTATTGCTGAAAACTGTATTAAAATTCGTGATTTGAAAGATCTTTAAACGAACATACGAATATTTTATTTTATACTATGTAAAGTGGTTGGTGGCAGCCCTAGCGTCAGTGCGCCCACGCATCTCTCGGTCTAGGCCAGACTGCGTCTGAATAAAATAACTATGATTTATGTTCTGTACGTTCATTCATGAACGATGATACGTTTATCTTATCGCAGTGATAATAACTACAGACGAACACAAATTAACGGTACCTTCGGAATTAACGGGTTTCTTAATGACGGTATTGATGACATCACTGCTAATATTTGACTTCATAGGTTTATCACTAATTTAATACTAAGTAACTTGTTATTAAGTTGAATTTTTTTAGTAATTATGGCAAATATAATATTTTTTGCAAATTGCAAAGAGGCGACTAGTACTTCCAAACGACCTCTATTAGTGAAATTCGAGAAGTAGAATTTAGTAGATAAAGAATAACTCTAATTAATATCCTTAGTTTCAGAATATATGTTTGTGCGCCAGTAAGCTCATATTTTTCTTTTTATTTATATTTTTTATGTACTTAGTCAACGGTTCACACTCGCACTTCTCAAACTCTTTTGAAGGAAACTTAAACGACGACGAGGAAAGATCACTGCCTCAAGTGCTATGACTTTTTTATAACTATATTACATCAAGCATGGTGTTTGACCATAAAACAAGATGGAAGCACTTTCATAAAACGTCATACTTATTATATTACGAGGTTTATGGCACGTTTGTAAATCACTACCTGCTTGACGTGTGAAGAGAAATATAAGATCTGATCTGACCTCAGATAAGTCAATATTTATGGTTTTGGATATAGTTGTATTCATTAGAGTAATTTATGAAAAAGCTTTTTATAGGAGGGGAAAAAGATCAGCTAAATTGCCTGAAACCTGAAACTCTAAAATTTCAAATTATTTATGGCTAATTTTTTAAACGATCTTAGATCTTATTTATGATTGGAAGACTTCATTGACTGCCTCGTTGGTCTAGTGGTTAACGTATGCGACTGCTGATGCGGTCTCGGATTCGAATCTTGGGTCGTGCCAATTGACAGACCTATTGCAAGCGTTACCAGTTACCTCTACGATACAGTAACCCTCTATGCTTAATTCCAATTTTTAACCGACTTTAAAAAAGAAGGAGGTTCTCATTTCGACTCTATTTTTTTATTTGCTTGTTACCTTAGAACTTTCGATTGGGTGAACCGATTCTGATAAATCTTTTTTTATTTGAAAGCTGGTTTGAGGAAACTGGATCTGATTATAGGATCCTGGAGATAACAAGGGAACTCCTAAAATATCATAGCATACCTCTCGCGATTTGGGCAACCGGGGTAGTACTACCTTCACACAGTAGACCATCCTAATAATGACCGGAGTGAGTGTGAGACCGGAGGCTCAATCATTCTGCATCATTCTCCTGGCCTCCGGAGGCCGAGAGAATGATCCAGACCTATCTGACCAGGCCGCCTTGGTATTGGTCACCATACTGCATTGCCTACCCTCACAATGAGGATGGTGAACCCCACTCCTTTATTCTACTCATGCTTTCCATCAGGCAGAGTAGAGTCACTTTTTCAGACTTAAATATAAAAAACGGACTTTTTTAGTTTACAAATATGTTCATAGCCACATGACACCAAGCTACCGAAACCATATAGTACACATAAATAAATCAGCAATTCCATCGTAATCCATGGAATATCGGCGGTGAATAGACCCATTCATAAACATCATTCGTATTTATAGTCGAGACATCTGGCTCAGGAGCATCTCGAGTGGTTCGCTGAACTGGTTTCAATATAACAGTGTTGCTATGCCAAGAAATTGTAAATTGGGACACTTTAAAAATATTAGACAATAGGCCTAAGTACAGCATGCTTACTGTTGCATGTTTATTTCAAAAACAACTCTCGCAGTTAAGAGATTAAGTGCAAAATAATTCGAACAAATATTGAAAAATATTGGTAGGTGGTGTAATATGTTATTATTCGACAAATTTTAATTAATAAAATAGGAGAAGTATTTGCTTCGTAGGAAGTGGTATGGTAACGGGTACAATTTACACTAACAGGAGTCTGGGGTTCCTGAGAGTTTTTACCTTATAACTGAGAGTCCTGCTATAGATACTCATGACATATATAAAATAGTATTAAATTCAATGTCTAAAACGATTTCGTTTAATTTAAAAAACAAGTTTGCACCTTAATTTATAGCAAACTAGCTTTCGGTCGCGTCTCCGCCCGCGTTTATGTCAGTTATTATTATTACGGTAAAAAGTAGCCTATATCCTTTCTCAGATTTTAAACTATCTGTGTACCAAATTTCATTCAAATTTGTTCAATAGTTTTGTTGTGAAAGCGCGACAAACAAACAGAGTAACTTTGGCATTTATAAAGGACGAGTATGCTAAAAAAAAAAAAAATATTTCGTTCCATTTACTCCAAAAAAAACTGCAACGAGCAAGCGATATACTTCATCAAAAGCATGACAGTTCCGTACATTGCCGTTACAGATCTACCACGAGTTCCGGTACACGACACTGCTGCGCTCGCGCAGTGAAAGGGTTGTCGCATTCCAATGATTTATGTGCCCCTAACAATATTCGAGAAGCTAATGCATAACAACAGGGCTATTGGCGAGATCAAACTCGACTTTCTTTATAGTCGCATTAGCTAACAATGTCGATTGTTATGTTAATAGGCGCCCGAATGATAATTGAATATTTATCAATTTAAATTATTTCTAGGTTACTCGAGATTAAGGTTAACAATGGATTTAATTAACTAAATAATGTAGTCGACATTATTAGTAGATATATTTTGATTAAATCGATTTATGTTAAGAAGCGATATGCCTAATAATGGTTCCTCCATGGGACACTATACTAGCTTTGAAGACTTACTGTCCTAGTGCAAAATTTTAAAAAAAAGCGGCCAAGTGCGAGTCGGACTCGCCCATGAAGGGTTCCGTATCAGCAAGTATCATCATATAAAAGTTCTTGTAGTTCGTTGTAACTTTCATCGATGTTTTTAACCGACTTCAAAAAAAAGGAGGAGGTTATCAATTCGTCGGAATCTTTTTTTTTTTTTTTTTTTTTTTTTTATGTATGTTCAGCGATAATTTCGTCGTTTATGAACCGATTTCAAAAATTCTTTTTGCATTGGAATGGGCGTAGCTTACAGGTGGTCCCATCGTCACCATATCGGGATCTGATCATGGGATCCCAAGGAAATCGAGGGAACTCCTCAAATATCATAGGCACAATGTCGCAATTTGGGTACTCGGAATAGTTTTTCATTGAAGTCGGTTCCTTTTTGTTAAAATTATTATACTAGTGTATTGATTGGATGAAAGGTAAATTGCGTGTTACGATTTATGACGTATTAAAAAAAAACTACTCACTAGATTTCGTTCAAACCAATTTTCGTTGGTAGTTTGCATGGTAATGTATAACATATATTTTTTTTAGTTTTATCACTCTCTTATTTTAGAAGTTAGAGGGGGGGGGACACACATTTTTCCACTTTGGAAGTGTCTCTCGCGCAAACTATTCAGTTTAGAAAAAAATGATGTTAGAAACCTCAACATCATTTTTGAACACCTATCCATAGATACCCCACACGTATTGGTTTGATGAAAAAAAATTTTTTGAGTTTCAGTTCCAAGTATGGGGACCCCCAAAATGTATTGTTTTTTTTCTATTTTTATGTAAAAATCTTAATGCGGTTCACAGAATACATCGACTGACCAAATTTCAACAGTATAGCTCTTATAGTTTCGGAAATAATTGGCTGTGACATACGGACGGACAGACAGACAGACAGACAGACAGACTTGACGAATCTATAAGGGTTCCGTTTTTTGCCATTTGGCTACGGAACCCTAAAAAGTGTTAAAAAAACTATTCATTTATAAGTTTATAACTCACCAGCGACTCGGCATGGATTGGCATGGAAGTTTTTAAACTTCTTAGCTTTCCTCTACTATAATAATCACGTATTATACATGTAAATAATCCTTTTGAATTACTCTATCTATTGCTGAAAACTGCATTAAAATTCGACGAGTAGCATAATAGATCTAAGCGAAAAAACCTATGTTAAGATGACGGTTTCAATTTTTTGATATCATCGCTGTTATTTCACACAACCTGTATATGATTTTTTTTAAATTTTACAGACATTCCTCAAAACTAACGTTACATCAAAAAAATCCCCATAAAATTCGCTTCTAGGAAATTAGTTCTTAGCAAAGAATGTTGAAATTGGCTATAAATGTCTTAATTTGGAAGCCAAGCTATGCAATAAAATTTAGAGATTGCAATAAATCTGTATAAAAACTAGAATAACACTTGTTGTACAGTCGACAAAAAAAGCCATTAGGTTATAACTATTTTTTGAAAACAGTTAATAACTAAAAATCCAAAATCAATGCCATAATAACGAATTTAGAAAGATCAAAAGCAAATTAACTGCCCAATAAGTTAACACTTCATTGGCACACGTGGTGGTCTATTTGACCCAGTGGTATATCACGCCCACATATGTATCTGACTAGATCAAACAACCTCAATGTGATCTAATTGGCAATCATGGCTTTAGGTAGAGATTTCGTAGCAATAATCATTTAAAACGTTTTCAGAATAAAAAAGCAGGTAAAGTGAGAACTACCTCCTTTTCTTCAATGTTTGTAATACATATCAATGCTCAATAAAGAAATGCAACATTTTTCTAAAGAAATGCCTACAAAAAAATACACTAAACGCTAAATCAATTCCTTAACAACGAATTCACAAGATTAAAAGCAAACTGCCCAATAAGTTAACACTTCATTGGCACACGTGGTGGTCCGTTTGACCCCGAGGAATATCACGCCCACATATGCCAGATGGACGGTTGGCCTCAATGTGGACTCCAGAGCACGGTCTGATTGTCAATGATGGCTTTAGATAGAGGATTCAAAGTAATAATTATTAAAAACGTTATATCCCTTTGTAGACTCGTGTGACATTTCTGTAACAAACCTAAAAAATGCCGCTAAAATATATGCTAAACATTTTAGCTCATTCAAATCAATGTCACTGCATTGTAACATACTATACCGAATATTTTAGTATCAAATACAAATCATAGATGGCATAAATAGACGATTTTAGCGAGTTCGAATTTCATGTGTGTGACGAAAGTGACAATTTGAAACTCATTGAAAGTTTGAATTTTATAAAAATATAATAAAAGTGTATAAAATTGTGTTGCTTTCGTCGAAACCTATAGGTAAGTGAATGATTTTGTTTATATATTGTTACCAAAGAATATTTTTGCTTTTTTATGGGAAAAATGTAACTTTATATGTTTGTAACATTTTTGTTACATTGAGTGATGACGGAAATAATAATTGTAACTAAAGTATGTGGATATTGATGTAAAATTATCTCATATTATTTCAGAATGGGGTCAAAGTCACTGCTGTATGATTGCGTAGACGGATTAGAGGATGATGATGATGATGATGAGCGTTATGGATCCAGATTTTCAGCCATTATTACAAACTTTAGAACTTTTATCTGAATGTGAAGAAGATACTGCAGTTGATATGGAGGCAATTATTGAAAAATGTGAACGCAGTGAGCCATTCAAATAAAGCATCCACAAAAATGAAAAAAAAACGGCAAATACAATGGAAAAAGAAAAACTTGAACTCCACGCTGAACCAGATTTATGAACATAATCTTCAAACATAGTAGTCATACCAAGACAGGCACGTCCCATACCAAGACATCAGAATTATCAACATTATTTTGATAATTTCATAACTTCCTTGGCATTACTGGAGTACTAAGCTAAAGGAGGTATATTGAGTCTTGGGACAGTACCATGCAATCGCATTCCAGATTGCAAACTACCCGCTAACAAGGAAGTAATGAAAAACGTACGCGGAATTTCCGTTGAATATGTGGCGAATATAGACGGAATTGATGTGATTGATGAAACGTAATATGGGAAGACAACAAAGTTGTAACTCTGGTGTCATCTTTTGCTGGTGATTTGCCGAAGGCCCAAGTCAGAAATAACGAAAAAGCCAATAAGAAGTACATAAACATTGATTGGCCCCATATCGTCGGAAAATATAATCGGCATATTATGGCAGACGTAGATTTGATTGACAGTATTATGGGAACGTATAAAATTTTGAAACAAAGTAAAAGCTATCAGAATCGGATGTTTTAGCACTTATTAGACCTGAGTATGGCAAATTCTTGGCTGTTATATCAAGGAGTAAGGCAGGTAAAAAACTGCAGTGACAGACAATTGTCTCAGCAGATTTTCGACTTGAGATCGGTGTGACTTTATGCAAGCTAGGCTTGAAACCTAATATCAATAACCAAAGGTCAATTGAAAATGAAATTCAAGACAAAAAACACAAATGGGCCCAACTCAACATGTCCCCCCATTGGCAGATAGGCAGGATCAAATTGGCTTGCGACTGCAGTGAGGACACGGCCCAGCACACGCTGGCGGTCTGCCCCGCTTGGGCGGCGCAGCGCCGGGTCCTCACTGCAGTCATCGGAGGGGATCTCTCGCTGCCGGCCGTCATAAGATCGATGGTCGGCAGCGACAGTTGTTTCACCGCGGTCGCAACCTTCTGCGAGGACGTAATCTTGCAGAAGGAGGTGGCGGAGAAGGCCCGGGAGGACGATATCCACTCGGACCCGATCCGCCGCCGGCGCCCTGGGCGGCGGAGGCGCGCATACCTGCGTCTTATGCCGCCCTGAGAGTGGCCGCGGATGGGCGGGACGGGTTTCCCGTCCGTCCGCAGTAGAGGCCAACCGCGAGGGGGCGGCGTCCGCGTGTGACCGGACGTTGCCCAATAGAGAGTCGAGAGCTAAGGTGGTGCCCGCAACAGTGCGGGCAGGCGCCGGTCGGAGTCCAGAAGGAAATCCCCTCCCTGGACTCCTTCCAATACAAAGGCGCAGAGAGGGTCACACCGTGTGGTTTTAGTCGGTTCGAGTCCGACACACCACCCCGCCGTAACCCCCGACGGGGTGACGGTCCGCGGGGATTTCCACACGTTAAAAAAAAAAAAAAAAAAAAAAAAAAAAAAAAAAAAAAAAAAAGGATCAAATTGGCTACCGGCCGATTTGGATAGAAAAAAAGGTTTAGTGCAAGTTTTCCAAATGTACTGGTGTATCACAAAAAAATTGTGAAAAATGAGTAGTGTTATGCTACTATAATTGTTTTAGATCCTTCAATACCACATAACTAGATTTTCTATTAGTTTAACTCAATGTTACAGTAATGTAACACTCCCTAAAATGTCAAATAAATCAAAAATAATAAACATTTTTAATTTTTTGAGAAATACGTGTTTTTTTAATTGTTTAATCCTATCATATTCCAAAGTTATATAAAATTTTATGATCTTGGGCTACAAAGGGATATAATACCAAGATCTTAAAATGTGTTAAATAGGTCAAAAAATTTAGCTTTTAACAACGAGACACTGAGACTGCACTGTTGAGTTTGACTGCAGAGATCACAGAAAATTCTTAATCGCGCTATTGAAGTTTTCACGCAATGTGCGTTTTATTTTGTTTTTTTTTTTCATTTGATTGAGTTAAAACTTCGTAATATCAAAGAGTTTGAACCGCAGTCCTATGGTCCTAATGGTCTAAAGATATTAAGTTGAAAGGATATAACATCCGTCCATTGTCATTTTTTTACACACTACAATCGGGAGAATGATGCAGAAATTTCATCAGGCAGAGAAGAGTCATTTTGGTAAGCTTAAATATGAAAAAAAAATAGGTCACATAAAAAGCATTAAAAAAATATAGCTATCTAATCATAATCTAAATCATCAACATCAACAGGAATAACAATAAATAATACATTAAATTCACGGCTGTTGATTTAAGCTCGAATGATTGATCGCTCTCGTAATACTCGCCATGCGCAAGCGCAGTCAGCGTCGTCAGCACCGTCCGTAGTGATTAAGCATTAGGCAAAATGATATACTACCTAGATCTGTCTTTATGATTGTAAGTCTCTCGTTGGAATAAAAAATATTGGAATAATTACGTTTGTTTTTCATTTTTTATACTACCAAAGTGACTCTACTCAGCCTGATAGAAAGCATGAGTAGAATCCAGGAGTAGAGGCCATTCTCATTTTGAGTGCATACAATACAGCATGACGACTTAGTCAGATGTTTCTGCATCATCCGCCTCCGGACACCGGAAGAATGATGCAAAAAGATTGGGCCTCCGGTCTAACACTCACCAACGAAAGAAGGTTTTCTGTGTGAAGGTAGTAATGCCCCGTTCAAGCCAGCCTATTCGTGCTGAAGTCAGCGTGGCTGTACTAACCATTAAAACTAACTATAAAAAACCCATATTGCAGTCAACACCAGAATAATGCTTTTTATGGCATGGGGAGGGGAACAAGCAGACAAATTACACCGATAGTAAGTGACTATCACTGGCCTTGGACTAAAAAAAGGTAGCTACGCCCTTGTGAATCTTGATTTAGCTTTGCAAGTGCGTAGCCACCTTTCAAGTACCTACCCTAAAATTAGAAAAGAGGTTGAGCTTCAGGTAACGGCACTTACTTGGTGAAAAGCGATGAAAAAACTTATTAATATAAATTTCTAAACCGCAGTTTTATACTGCCCGAGCCGGAACCACATCTGCCGAAGCATGGCCCTCTCACGATTGACCTTACCATAAACTAATATTTTAATGCAACTGTTAATAGACCAACAGCTCGTACGTTTCCGTCAGAACCACAAATAAAACCAGTTTCAATTTTACATTCTCACGAAAAAAGTTGTTTAATTTTGACCAATAAAATAATCAATTCGTCACACGATGAACCTACTCCACAGTTTTTTGTTCTGTACCAGTTTTTGTTAAAACAAATCTCCGGGGCCGAGAAACAATCTAAGTCGATTACTTCATTGATGTCCTACTTCGATTGTATCTTATGTTTAATCGATGATCGATTCGGCATGCTTGAATCGAGCTTGCTGGGGGGCTACTCTAATTTTACACCGGAAATTCGGCCAATGATATGCGATTTATTGTATTATTTCCGTACGGTACCTAACTTTATAATGATAAACCTTATACAGTTTAACACAAAGGCTTAAATCCAAAGAAATAAAAAGTTAGGGGGTTTTATTATTCTAGCGTCATCAGCAGACCATCTTTTCATAGATTAATTTGTTGGTCTCGCTAAGAGAAATCGTAAGAACTCAAAACTACAGTTAGTACATACATGAACATATATATCTACACTTATAATCGTAAAGAAGTGGATCGAAGTAGACGATACGTTTCCATTATTATCAACTATAATTCTAATCCCACTCAGGGCTAGGGTCAAGTCTATTACCATAAACTTAAGCCACCAGACAAAGTTCCGATCACAGAATCTTACTGTAACACAAATCTAATTTGATATTAAAAGAATTAATGTCCTTCATAAATTCTCCATATTATATTATATTAAAATAGAAGGTTGTTTACATATAACAGACTATTTCTGGACTAGATTTAGCCGTTCTGGATGACGTATCAAATAGTTATATACCATTCTAAACCAGTTAATAATATATAAAGGTTATATGAATATATGTGTCTGTGGAATTAGAATATGTAGTTCATCTAGATTTGTGAAACCGACCCTAAGTCTTCCGATCATTATTATAAAGCTCAAAAGTGATATCATACCTTCACAAGAATTGAGTTACGACAACTGGATGAAAAGATTGATGTGTTGTTTGACAAAATCTCATACTTACACAAGTAATTGTTTCGTGTTCTGTATAAATGAGTTCTAATCCAAACTCTTTTTGCCAGCATTAAGCTGAGGACAAAAATAAAAACCAACGATTTGTAAGTTTTAAGTATACATATTTTTTTTATTAACTATTCTTAATAATTAACTTTATTTGTAATGAATTGTGTTGACGGATTTAACCACCCTTATACTTCGTATTTTTTTAAACAAATTCGAATTGAAACGTAATTAAAATAGAACTTAGCTACTTTTTTTAGGAAGCCAGATTTAAGGTAATATTTTGAAAGACTGGAAAGTACCACTTCTACCTATATTAGCAATAAAAGTACAATTAACCATATTAGATAAATTAAACAAGCTGTATAAGATTATCGTAAATGCTAACACGGTGCTAATAAGGCTAAGCTGTGTTTAGATCTGTGACAGGAGTCCTGGACTAACTGACTCTAAGCCAGACTCACGGTTATCAATGTCAGATTTAATGAAGATTACCCATAGTGCGTTAGAAGGTTAATTCTGTAATAAGTCAATTACATATACATACTACTATTAGCTTTTGTTCTGCCCGCGTGTATTGTTATCGTGGTAAAAAGTAGCGTATATCCTTCCTCAATTATCAAAGTATCTTCAAGCCAAATTTAATTGAAATTAGTGCAGCGGTTTCACCGTGAAATCGTAACAAACAGATTTTAACACAGGCATCATTAGAGATGAAATTGTTTTACGCGGGTTAGAATGGTAACGAAGAATTCATAGGTCTTATTCCTTTCAAGTTTCTACATGTATTGAAGTATTGACCGAAGTATAAATCGTCCACCGCTTTTAACTGTTAGGGTCTTTGGGTTCAGGATTTATTTAAGGGATTCATACTTACGAGTATATTGAATGATGAGCCATCTGGATCTTACCAGATGGCTCATCTGATTTGTAGCAACCTTCTCCACTCTTGAATAATTAAACCCTGGCACAAACACCCTGTCAACTTTAGAGGTGGTGGTACGCTCTCTATTTCAGAGTTTGCTGGCAGTGTCGGCACAAGTAGTTTGTATTATTAGCATTTTATGTCTAAACTAGATGGTCCGACCGGGTCTTTTTTTAAATATACTTAAGCCTACCAAAATGACTCTACTCCTCCTGATGTTTAGAATTCAGGAGTTGTAGCCGCCACCATACCCATTGTGAAGTCGTCGTATATCGATTATCGCGGTAAAAGTACTTTCTCAGTCTTTAGATGTCTGGATACAAAATTTTATTTAGGCCGTGTTCAGACCAAACGTATGGTCAGCCGCCGAATGTGAGCAGGCTCACTGTGAGCCCCAATGTGAACGTGAAAATAAACGGTATTTTTCGTTCAAAGTATGCTTACAATACGCTATAGCTTACAATACGCTAATGGTGTGAACAAAACAGTCGGCTTGTATACGTTCACACCGTATGCGTATGCTGAGCGGCCGACTATTTTGACTGAATTGAATAGAGTCCGCCGGCAGAGCTGTATCTAATACGCTAACGTAGCTACGTAGCCAATCAGCGTCCGCGGCGCGTAGTAACGCGCTATATTAATCGGCGCCGCCGAATGTCAGCGTCTACGCATAGCATTATAACGTATTGTCGTTTAGATGTGAACGAAAAAGTGAATATGTATGGAAATATAATAAACTGCGTAACGCTCGCTCACATTCGGCGGCTGACTATACGTTTGGTCTGAACACAGCCTTAAACCAGTGTAGTGGTTTTAGAGTTTATTGCGAACAGACAGAGAGACAGACATTCGAAGGACTTTATTTTATAATACACATATAGTGATTTGTCTCTTCTAAGTGCTATACTAAAAAACATTCAATTCAGCTCCAAATGCCATGTTAAACAATCTTCAAACTTATATAATACATACTTCAAAGATTGTTTTTAACTACGTTTTAATGCCCTTAGTGGCTCATTTCTCATCAATTCCATGTGCCACAGTAAAGCGTGGTAAGGTGCAGCTAGTTATATTAAAGTTTATGGTACTTAGGTCAGGTTCAGTGTAAATTACGATTAGTTATAAATTTTAAAGGCAATCTGTCGTTGATGGTGTCGTAAATAATGTAATTATTGACTTAATATTGACTGCACAGTTAGTACTTGGTATAGTGATGGCCGTATTACATGACCTGACCCCGGATTAATCGTAAGTAAATAATAACTCTCTTCATCTTTTTGACCTTTTGGCCCATTCCATTTTCTGTCCGTTGTTGGTCTAGTGGTCAGTACGTTCAGCTGTTTGTCTGTCTGCAAATGTATTTAAAAAAAGTGGCTGTGACATACGGACGGACAGACAGACAGACAGACATGACGAATCTATAAGGGTTCCGTTTTTTGCCATTTGCCAATGGAACCCTAAAAAGTATTTATTATGTTTTTATATCAGTTGTCTAGTATCCATAGTACAAGCTCTGTTTAGTTTGGAACTACATGTTGTGTGTAAAACGTTCGAAATATTTATTTATGTTTTTTTTTATTTATTGTTTTATTAGCTCTCTTAAGCACGGTTTTTTCATCACAGAGAATGGCACCTGCTACTCTAGGCGGCAAACAGGCTCTCGGTACACTACTGGTCATAGATCACACCTTAGAAAGAAGGCTATGGACCGTATGCCAGATTGGTATTGTAATACCACGCTGGCCAGAGTTGGTATAGGGTTTATTTCAAGTTTGTTTAGATATGTTCCTCTATTTATCTAAACAATCTTGAATATTCGACGAACGAGTATCGGTAGTGACACTCTGTATTCTTAATCCGTCACTAACTCTTATTCTAATAAATATAAATATATATAAATAATAATGTACTAAAACAATAATAAAATAAATTACACAGAAAAATCTCAAGTCATTATTTAAGAAGGGATTAAAAGTATAGAAAATATCATGTCAAAGTCGAGTCGTTTTTTAAATTTTTATTAATTTAAAATCATAGGGTTATAAAATATATCGAAGTGGGTTAAAAGTATTACAAGAATATTATTAAGATTGCATTAATTCAGACGCAGGCTTTGAGTTCACAACCTGCATTATAAGCGAAACGTTTAATTTAGGTAATAATATAATAATACCTGTAGTCAAATTTGCAATTTCACTTAAAACAAGATAAGTGCTTATGGCGGTTCGTAAGTAGAGGGTTGGTGACCTTCGGGGTCAGAGAATTAGTGCTCATTTTAATCCTTAAAACCATGCATTAACGAGAACGTCCCTACTCATATTATGTAATTTTGCATGGTCAGAATATAGTGGTGGGCTTTGTGAATTAATGTAAAAATATCCGAAAACGCTAGCGGATCCCTAATTATTTTATTATGTTATCTTTAAGTTAAATGTATGCACTGGTAGTTTTTCCTAAATCAAAAAAAGTAATTTTCTAGTAGTCACAGTAAAAGTAAGTAGTAGAGCCCTCACACTGAAGAACATCCTAAAATCACAGCTTTCGTGATGTCGTATTTCTTTGGTGAGTGTGAGACCGGAGGTCCAATCATTCTGCATCATTCTAATACATTTGATTTTAGTCTAATCGTCTACACTAGACAACATGATCATGCTCATTGCACAATATTTGTCCATTATTTATTTTAGTCCACTGCTGGATATAGGTCTTTCCTTAGAAAGTTAATTCAATCTTCGAATTCAGTTCTCCGCATCCTTAAGGGTTGCGGAGGTCCGATGCCAGTCGCTCCTTGGAAAAACTGTTATTCGGGTAAAACCAGTTAAACTAGTAGCCCACGAAAAAAAACTGTTGAACAATAAAGGCTAGGAAGATGATGATGAAGTGTTGATACTTACCTTGCTCATCACGCAATATTTGTCATGGTTAGAAATCAAACCTACGAAATGTACGGTCACAGCAGTGAATTAAATCATGTAAGTGGCAAGTTAAATTTAAATTTGATGAATGACATCATAGGCTTACGTAACACGTAATCAAAAGTTCTATTGCATAAACCCTGTTCCAATCTCTTCGCCTACAACATTCATTAGATGTCCTTCACTGACACTTCAGTTCAGGTACACTAGGTAAACTCTGATGTGATTGCCCAACGTGTTATGACACATCGATAGGTTTAAATCGATAACTAATTACCAAGCTCTATAGATTACTATCTATAAATTACTAGCAGTGCCCGTTGCTCCGCTCGCCTTCTAGTGGTATGAAAAATAGATGTTGTCCAATTCTCAGACCTACCCAATATGCACACAAAATTTCATGAGAATCGGTCAAGCCATTTCGGAGTAGTTTAACTACAAAGACCGCGACACGAGAATTATATATAAGATTGGTGCAATACCTACTTATAAGAAATATGAATGCTCGGATTCGGATTCCTAAGGCAATTCCTACCCAGTTTAGGGAAAAGATTATTAAAACTAATATTAAACTAAACTGAAATAAACTATTTTACTAATTAGCTAAGTGCTAAACTCATCATAAATCAAATCATTCTCAAAAAGTACTTCATTCACTCTGACACACTCAAAGTAAACTCAGAGCCTAATACTTAGATACTTCAACTACGAACATAAAGAATATATATAATTACATCTCACCCATCCCTATCCATCCCCTCCCAAATGAAATTTATCATTCCCGCGTGTTGTAATAGTGTTGGGCGTGATATCCGATTATCCGCGAAGTGATCTATGGTGATTACCGCACGGATTTATTTCATTTAACAACGAGAGATGAGTAGTCCTGTTGTTCTTCTAAATTTATTTTTGTTTTTATTTACAACTTATTTCGATAGGGATTTAAATATCACATTATTATTTTTGTTTATTAGAAGCCCGTTTCTTACTGCTTTAACTAAAAAAAATATATAATGAATAAGTCTTGTTAAAAGTTATCTGGTTAGGAAGGTATATTGTACAATGCCTACATATTAGATAATAATAAAATTAAATTACATTATTTATATTTACTTAAATATAAGCTGGATAGGTTACTCAAACAAAAGCATCTCACAAGGCCGCCATTGTGTGGGTCATTGTTTGCATTTTCAACGAAGATGGTGACCCCTTCTTCTGGAATTTATTTTGTGGCGACTTCCACATACAGTGCAAATAAAAAACACACAACGGCTGAACAACACGGAGCAACTACTGACCCTGAATCGTTATAGCTAAATTCTTTCGCCGATTAGCAAATCTACAACATCCCAACATCAACCGTTGGGCAGTGGCCCACCAGGCATGATCACCACACCTCTCTGGTCTTAGGATCCTCCCTTTGTATTTGAGGAACACGACCCCCGTACTATTACTCATGCTTTCCATCAGGAAGAGTAGAGTTACTTCGCTAAGCTTAAATATATATTTATAAAACTTACAAATATAACACTGTAGTATTTAATACTCGTGTTTATCTGTCAGCTGGTTATTTTGTCAATAAATTACCATTAAACAATAGGTAATCATTCCAAGACATAATCCATCAGTATATCACATCCAAAAATTTTGGTCCCGTGTGGGAATCACAACACTAGCGCCGTGCCGTCATGAGACCAAGATTTTCATTTAAGCATATAAAGAGTATTATTAATACAAGCTGACGACAAACAACATATTTGCGTACAAGACTTCATTTAACTAGGGCACATTATGTCCCGTGGGCTGCGTGTGGTCACTTCGCGGAAGCAACGGTCCATCGATGTACTCCGCAGCCAGGTACCAGGCTGGTTTGATCTGATTCAGTATATTATAGCAACTTTTAATACCGGCCCGGCGAGATTTCCTCGAGAGTGATAACGTTAAGTGATAACAGAACGATAACGACTTTAGTTGGTAACGAGCGTTGTTTAATTAAAATATATGTTGAATGTTTTTGTATGAAGTGTTTAAATGACTTTGTTTTTTTTTCGAGATCGATGGTAGTTATAACACGCTTTATATTAACTTCACCTGTATGTTTGTTTGTTTGTAACCGACTCCTTTGGGTGCGATTTTGAATCACTTTAAACGGCCAGATTTTGTTCAAACTTTGTAGATACATCGAGGACCGATGACAATACACTAATTTAAAAAAAAAAAAAAAAAAAAAACGTTTAAACAAATTTGTCTTTTTTAGTCTAGAAAAAAAAATAGTTTTAACAAACTCAACAAACACACTTTTAAACTAAAAAGTAAAAAATAATGAATTTAAAGCGTGGGGTGGTTTCTGAAAATATTTAAATAACGTCGCCCGACGCTTTGTTACATTAAAATTATTTTCTACTTTTTAGTTTAAAATCGTGTTTGTTTAGTTTTTTAAAACTTTTTATTTTATGAAGCAGAATTATTGTGTGAGTATTAATCGGGTTTGTTTCTTAGTACATTCAAAGTCGATGGTAGTTTGTTATGGAGTAATAATGCAATCGGTTGCAGTCATAGAGCAAGATCCACCAGGGCACGGTGGACCAGAGGTGGCAGTTGTTTTCACTCAATGTTTTATCTTTTGAAAAACTAATATGTGAGTGTGTGTGAGCTCTAGCTAACCGCTACCGGACGCCGAATATTCCGATGCGCACACATATACGCGAATCTTGCCGCTCTCTTGCGACCCCCACCGCAGTCTCCGGGGAGCAGCTAAGAGGCTGGCCTCCCGGCTTAGACCCTGACAAGGCGCAGGCCTTACTACCGACCCTGTGGTCGGCAGGTTTGTTCTCTCTATGTATTTAAATACAAAAAAAAAGCGGCCAAGTGCGAATCGGACTCGCCCATGAAGGGTTCCGTATCAGCAAGTAACATCATATAAAAGTTCTTGTAGTTCGTTGTAACTTTGATCAATGTTTTTCTAATAGTGTATTGATTGAATGAAAGGTAAATTGCGGTTTACGATTTATAACGTATTTAAAAAAAAACTACTTACTAGATTTCGTTCAAACTAATTTTCATTGGTAGTTTGCATAGTAATGTGCAACATATATTTTTTTTAGTTTTATCACTCTCATATTTTAGAACAGTATTTAGAACAGAACAATCAGTTACAGGGGGGGGGGACACATTTTTCCACTTTGGAAGTGTCTCTCGCGCAAACTATTCAGCTTAGAAAAAAATGATATTAGAAACCTCAACATCATTTTTGAACACCTATCTATAGATATATACACGTATGGGTTTGACGAAAAATTTTTTTTGTATTTCAGTTCCAAGTATGGGGACCCCCAAAATGTATTGTTTTTTTTCTGTTTTTATGTGAAAATCTTAATACGGTTCACAGATCACATCTACTTAGCATATATAGCTCTTATGGTTTCGGAAAAAAGTGGCTGTGACATATGGACGGACAGACAGACAGACATGACGAATCTATAAGGGTTCGGTTTTCGCCAATTGGCTACGGAACCCTAAAAATTTAGGTGTCTGGTTTCTAATATCGAAAGAACATTTTTTACTAAATGTACATATATAAAAGTATATATACATAGTTATTTCCATCCAAAAAGGAATTTATATTTTTTTTGTCTATCTGTCTGTCTGCTTGATAGGACTTTCACTGGCAGATAGCTGATAACATAAGGAGTAACTGAAGCTACTTTTTTAGACTAGTTTGGATCCGCGACGTTACTCGAAATATTTAATATTATCAGATTAAGTTTATTATAGCAACATTCTAGTTCTTTTTTTTGAAATAGAAGTGAACTGAGATGAGTTAATTCTATTAACATAATCAGTGAAAATCACATACGATTGAGATCATACTTACTGGAGATTAGCCGGGTTTTTGACACATCGTAGGTAAGTGTAGTGTTACTCCTCAATAGCGTCAGGCAGGTCGTTTTAGTGATGGTGATTTACATTTTTCAACTATTTATTTAGGTGTCTGGTTTCTAATATCGAAAGAACATTTTTTACTAAATGTACATATATAAAAGTATATATACATAGTTATTTCCATCCAAAAAGGAATTTATATTTTTTTTGTCTATCTGTCTGTCTGCTTGATAGGACTTTCACTGGCAGATAGCTGATAACATAAGGAGTAACTGAAGCTACTAATATTTGTTTCGGAGTCTGGGTGTTTTCTATGTATAATATGTATGTATTTACAAAAAAAAAGTATGTTTATGTATTTATATCAGTTGTCTAGTACCCATAACACAAGCTCTGCTTAGCTTGGGACTAGATGATGTTGTGTGTCAAATGTCCAAAATATTTATTTATTTATTTATTACTTTTGTCATATTTTTTTATAAATATAATCACCATAATACATTTATAATTGCTCTAATTTGACCGATGACAATACACTAATTTGAAAAAAAAAACAAAAAATTGTTCTATAGTTATTCTAGAAAAAAAAAAAGATTTAACAAACTAAACCAACACGCTTTTAAAGGGAAGCGTATATTGAATATAAGCTGTTCCCCCATATTCATGCGTAAAATCAATGTAAAAATAGTCTTTAAAATCTTTCAAAAGAACGGGGTTATCTAATTTTACAAATCCTACCGACAGTTCCTGGGATTAGCAAGCAAATGGGAGATCAACGACAGTATTATTTCTGTAAACACTTGTCAAAAATAAGTAGTAATTAAAAAGAGTTATACATGCTTCATTAATCTCAAGAGATATAAACACAGGAACGAATCGCATGTGGGCTAATTAGTTGTAAATCAAGTGATTCACGTGTCCGTTAGATCAATTCGAGCGAGAACCTAAGAGCCGTAACTGTGAAACTTGAATGAAATACCCACCTGTGCTGTGCCGGTTAGGGTTGTCACTCAACGTACAATCGCACAGTGAAAAAATTGCAACATTAGCAAGCAACATTTTAAGACATTGGTCTAAAACTACAGCGTTCCAGTATTTTTTACCCAATATATGTATGAATTTTTTTTTTAAAGTAGTAAAGTGCCCTTTTAATTCTCTATTAAATAGAGGTGTAGCCCTTATAACTGATTGGCCTGAGGTTATTGGAAACAATCACCGAGGGTAAGCAACGGCGGTGCGGTCATACCTAGATGGGTGACCGTTTGAGGCATGATATGTTATGAGCCTTTCCGTGATTCGGAGGTTACGTTAAGCATTCGGTCCCGGTTGAATTCAGATAGCAGTCGTGAAGTTTAGTTGGAGGCCTTCTAAAACATCTAACGGTAAGATTACGTAGCCATAACGTGTCTTGCCAGTCCCCAACCCTCACTCAGCTAGCGTGGCGTGGGGGCGTATGACCATAACCCTCTCCTGAGAGGAGACCCGAGCCCAGCAGTGGGACATTATGGGTTGTTGATGCAGATGAAGATGTAAAAAAATATTTACGTCCTATTCTCAAACTTACTTTATCATCAGCCTATCGCAGTCCACTGCTGGACATAGGCCCTCCCATTGCACACCACTCTGATCGATTTTAGGCTTCTCGCATGCAGCTCCTGCCAGCCATCTTACGCAGGTCATTACTCCACCTCGCATGTAGGCGTCTTACACTACGTTTACCGAGACGCGGTCGCCACTCCAGAACTCTTCTGCCCCAACGGTCATCAGTTCTGCGGCTAATATGGCCAGCCCACTGCCACTTCAGCTTGCTAATCCCGTGGGCTATGTCGATGACCTTAGTTCTCTGACGGATCACCTCATTCCTGATACGATCCCTCAGAGAAACGCCGAAACTTAATAAACACACAAAATGATCAATCAAGCCGTTTCGGAGGAGTTGAATTTTATATATATATATATATGTAGATGAGTACAAATAATATCCTTAAATCATGTAATTGAAATCCTTATATGGCAACCCTACAGTCTCAATAATCGCCATATTTAACATTTCGCGTTTATTACGCAGTCGATGGGACGCAGCGTCCATGTTGCCATCGACAAATTCCCCGCAAATTGACCGTGCCCAAATTAATTGTGGCCAATTTGTTCGCGCCATTTTCTTTTAATTATATTTGAAATACAGTTAAATGAACCGTAATTGGGATGCATTTAAATATGATTATTGAAATATTTTGCCCAAAAATTGAGGTAATGGAGGGATTTATTGAAATCGTGCCAGATTTTATATTCAATCAATTTTTTTGAAAAGGAAATCTTGTACATCTTTTTTTTATATTTTACCTACCAAAATGACTCTACCCTGTTGGATGGAAAGCATGAGCAGAATCCAAGAAGGTGGCCCCCACCCACCACACTCGTTGCGAATGCAGACAATAGAATATCGCAGCCCACACTATAGCGGTTAAGGACTAAGAACCCGGGATCATAGTGGGAAGGAAACACGTGAGCTGGTAGTGTGTTCCAGTTTTTGACTGTTCGGCATAGGAAGGTAGAGCCGAAACGCATATCACTCTAATTACATAATAATGCATATAGGATATCTATCACATCTGCTCACTCCTTTAGCGATATATCTTTAAAGAAGTGGGTAGACGTAGGACACATTTTGCTAACTAGTCACACACTAACGTAGGAGAGGACAAGCCTATTTCTGACAACATTTTATTCAACCTGCTATACATATCGAAACCTTTCCTAGGTAGGCAGAAGCGGAAGGCAAAGGTATGTAAACTTGGTGTATGTAAGCAATAGTTCCAGCAGGTCAGGTACGTAAACGTGTTACTGGCTTTGTAGAAGTCTTTGCGTAAGCCAAAACATATCACCTGCAGGAGAATGAGTATGAATAAATAATTGTGTAATTAATGGGTTTTTATCTGATAGAAACATTTGTAAGTAATACACGAGTATTATAGCTTTAGCTACTTAAGTAGGTTCTGCCTCGTAAGTAGGAGATGTCCTTTTGTGTGATTAAACTCATTAGGTACTAGCTGGTCCCTGCGGTATTTTTTTTTATCCTAAGTTATTGTGATTACTTTCATTTGCATTTTGTGAAATTATAAACAGACAGAAATCAATTTTGTTCATTTGTATAGGCTAGTTCTTTTAGCCGTTAGCGTTATATGGTAATATTAGCTGACAGACGGACAGACAGACAGACAAACAATTTAAAAATTCAATTTTGGATGTTCAATACTTTGATATGCATTTAGTAAAAAACTGGTTATTTGTTATTATAAACAGACACTCCAATTTTATTTGTATCGAGTATTAATAATCTCCTTTCTCAAGAATCAAAAGATCTACATTGTTCATACAAATTGGTTTAAGTATTTTATCGCGAAAGCGTAACAAAGATACTACTTTCAAATTTATAATTAAATTTATTAGTAGGGATTATTTTTTATTATTTGACAGACTTAACAGACCTATTATTTTTGACCTGCTCTTAATCTCATTTTAATACCTTAGATATTCTTCATTCAAGTACTTACTACCCATACGACTTAACTGTGCACCTCACGATGTGACGTAACGCTGACGGTACAATTTGCATAAAAAGTTTATATATCAAAAAAAATTATTAAACTAGCAGCCGGTCACAACATCGTACGCGTAGTTAATTATTTGCACATATTTTTTTATTATATTCGAAAAAAATCCTATAATTATATCCTAATAATGACAGCACTTTTGCTGTCGTATTTCGTTGGTGAGTGTGAGACCGGAGGCCCAATCATTCTCCCGGCTTCTAGAGGCCGGGAGAATAATGCAGAAACATCCGACCAGTTCATAGTATGGGTCACCATGCTGTATTGCTTACCCTCACAATGAGGATGGTGACCCCTACTCCTGGATTCTACTCATGTTTTCCATTATCCATACGGCTAAACTGTGATCCTGTGAGGTGCACAGTTTAGCCGTATGGGTAGTAGTGACTTGAAGAAGTGCACGTGTATTATAAGCTATGCCCTACTAACTCAAATCTGTTTACGGAGGACCATCTCGGCCAATCGTCACACTGATTAGTTTTGGGTTCAAAAGAATTGTTACCATTCGGTTTGTCTGAGAATAAATGTATTATACAGCTAGTAAGCGAGTTTTGTCCGTAGTACTATAGGCAGTTTACTATTTAGCCTTCTGAAGAAGGTATTTTTAATTTGGTCCACTACTACGCTGACAAGTATGTGGTAATTAATATAAAATTAGTTCTAAATTACTATAAATGCACCTAGATGTCACCGAAATTTTGTTCTAGTTAACCTTCAAAGGAAATTTGCCTCCAATAAAGTAAACTGAGGAGTTCACGAGTATCATTAAAAGAGAAATCGGTCAACTGCGAGTCGGATTCGCATAGAAAGAGTTCCGTATCATTATTTGTACAGTGATGTGTCTACCTATTGCCGTTATCAAGATCGAGCAAAAAGAGCTAAAAAATCACGCCTGTTGTGTGGCCTCTTAATTTTTTTTTAGTATTTATTGCGTCAACAAAAATGCATTATGTGCGAAAATTTTAACTAACTATCACGGCTAATGCCTGACCTGGTGACAGCCGGACTGACGGACAGCCGAGTCTTCGTAATAAAAACTAGTTATTTTAATTAAAGAACTAGCAACCGTGAAAATTTACTAGCAAAAAAGGTTTATTCATAGGATAGTCAATCATTCAAAGCTAATGTCATAGCGAAAATTAAAAAAATACATCCTTCGTCATCACAGAGGTCATTGGCCTGAGGCCCGCGTCATGTGCGTCCACACGTCATGCTTACGACCGTCATGACTTTATGACATAGACGCCGAGGTCCTGTCAAAAGGCTCATTTTTTCTCACTTATCTTACGATCAGGACGCTTTGTTGGATAATTATTGACGATATTGAACCACAGTGTAAAAGAAACAGTAGGTCACATCGTATTCTTTAGTCGTTACGTGCAGATAAATTGTTAAAGATTATTTTGAATGGAAGTTCAGATATTTGTGTGATGATTAATTATCCTGTCATCACAAGATGATAGACGATTTAATGAACGATTAAATATTCGTTTTACTGTATTTTATATTCCATTGACTGTTTTGGGGTCACAGGTCCTGTTTGCACGTTATGGTATATTCGCATGTTTTTAACATTACACTTAAAATAATTACAGAGCATTAATAAACAAGAGCTAGTTGGGTGTAGTCGCAAATAATCTGTAATACGTGATTTCTCACTTATTTAGAAAGGCAATTCTTGTATAACACTCGTTCATTGGTTAAAGTTACGAGCTTTTCCCTAGCTGCCTACTAAATGTATTTTTATTAAATATCATTCACAGACTGCAGATAAGTAAGAGGAAATATGTTTTAATAGTAACATTCTAAATGAAATATTCTAACCTAATTCATTGTCATCGTCGTCATGAGAAAGCTATGGATTACTCTGAGTTGATCGTTGTTGATAAGTGAAGCCAATATTTATCGGTAAATTCGTTTGTATCGTGAATTAAATAAAACAAACGCATCTAACATAAAATATTATTTCAGAATTCCATTTTCAGAAATATTAATTTTATGTTTATAGTTTTCAATAAAGACCTTTGTACATCATCTTTGTAGCCTTCTATATCGTATGTAAAAAATCTCCAACGTCATACGTTTTATTTATTATACATAACTCTGAATTTTATAGGTAGGACCAATTGAATAAATGATTTCAATCAATCGAAGTCGTTATAAAACAATTATCGTCAAACACAATACTATTACACATGCGTCCGTGTGCTGTGATCCGAGGCGAACCTGTCGAAACATACACCAAATAAAACAATTATTTATATTCTCCAATACGTGGGTGACAAGCGTGACGGAACGTAATCACTGATGCGCCTAAATGTAAGGCCAAGTCATTCATATCACTTAAGCACTCATGTATATAACTGGTAAATCATGATTTGTGAGATTTTTTCAATTGAAGCTATGGAAGTCAGCTATTTGATCAGTGTCTAGGTGTGATTTATAAGCAAATTTCTATACTGTATAACCCACTTTGGCTGGATGTGTTAAATTATATATACCAACAAATAAATAACAAATTCAATTATAAGCTTTTCACTAAATTCATATGAAAGTATATACGTCAAAAAATCGTTTGTCTGTTTGTTCCGGCTAAGCTCTGTCCGGATATAACTGGCAGATAGCTTATTTTACAAGAACTAAGTAAGGCTACACTTCATTTTTAGAAAAAAAATGAAACCATTGAATTACTGAATAAAATTCGATTCAAAAGTTACAAAACCCGCAAATCCGAGCTTGTTATTACATTTAAAGTAACTGTTTCTATTCATTTCGTATGCATATATACAGTATACCTTCACATAAACCCTTGATTTTATTATATCGTAAAACATCTGAAAGAATCACAAGTTTAAACGACAAGAATTGTAAAAGCCGAGTTATTCTACCGCAATTATTTTATACTGTGGCATGATTTCTTTGCCGGCCTTAAGGTCATGGTTCAGTGGGCGCGCTGAATGGCTGTCCTATCCCGTATTCGATAGTGCAGGCCCTATAGTGATACAATATGTTCACCATCGCGGCTCGATTGAGCCCTCATGAAACAAGCCTTGTTTGTTATTGGTGTAGTTTGTTTCCGTTGGCGCGGGGCACCATTACCGGCTTTGTAAGGAAGAAAGGAATAACCTATGTTAGTTATAAATATGGTCTTAATCGCCATAATATATTGTTGAAAGTGCAATGAGAAGGGCCTCAATTCCGTTCTGGAAATTCTGTCACTTTTTTACGTTTTTGAAAATTGTACCACACAAATTTGGAAAAAGAATACCAGTTTTAAGGGTGCATTGGCAATTCAGGAATGATTTCAGGCAATTGGCAATGTGTTGACAAATTCAGAATACGAAGTATCGCCATACATACACATTCTATGGTGTCTTAAGAGAGAGGTAACATATTCGTATAGTAACCAGTCAAATCTTTAATATACCGTCTGGACAGCGTGGTTTAAGAGTCCAAAAATTCCCTTCATAGAAAGAAAGAAAATTAAATATTTTTGGACATTGGACATTTTACACACAACGTGATCTAGTCCCCAAATAAGCAGAGCTTGAAATATGGGTAACTAGACAACTGATATGAATACATAAACATACTTCTTTTTTGTAAATACATACTTAATATACATATAAAACACCCAAACTCCGAAACAAATATTTGCGGATCACACAAACAGTTGGTCCGACCCGGGAATCGAACCCGAGACCTCTTGATCAGCAGTCGCATACTATAACCACTAGAACAACGAGGCAATTATTTATACATGGTCTACATGCATAGTAAAACAATAGAAACAATGTTAGGTGTACATCACTAGAATCCTGCATGGAATGTGTGGACCAGAATAGTTTGCCATCTCAGCTGAAAGCAGCGCAGCGACCGAGTCATGTTTAGAAAGAGTCTGAATACTTGAAATAAAGGTCTTTTGACTTTGATTAAGGAGAGGCTCCATATCCCGCATTATATTACTGAATGTTCTTAATGATGATGTTGCGGATGCAATAAAGTTTCTGACAGTTTATAAAACGCTTTATGTTTTTATCTACACAATATTGATAATTACGGCTATAAAATCCATCGAATCAAAAATTTGTAATTATCGATTATTGCAAATTTTCTCAAAGCATTTCTACAGCTTTTGACAGTTAATCTCTATAACGGAAACCTTTTAAATGAATATCATTCATATTAATAGCTACGTCTATGATATAATTTTTACAAAAAGGAACCGACTTCAATGAAACTATTCCGAGTACCCAAATCGCGACATTGTGCCTATGATATTTGAGGAGTTCCCTCGATTTCCTTGGGATCCCATGATCAGATCCCGATATGGTGACGATGGGACCACCTGTAAGCTACGCCCATTCCAATGCAAAAAGAATTTTTGAAATCGGTTCATAAACGACGAAATTATCGCTGAACATACATAAAAAAAAAAAAAAAAAAAAAAAAGATTCCGACGAATTGATAACCTCCTCCTTTTTTTTAAGTCGGTTAATAAGATGTCGTTTGACATCGCGTGATTCCCTCTCACAGAAATAACTTCAAACCGCCATTAGATTAGAACTAGACAATGATTTAAGCCAAGTTATGACATCTGAGCGTCTTGATGGATGGCCAGTGTTGGGATATTATTGGCCAGAGAGGTCGATGTGGCAGCCCCAATGTATCATTGATGTAATGATTTATCGATATCGATAATAGTGAATTATTGTATTGTTATTAATAATGTGTGTTTTATTCACAACTTAAGAACGAAGAATTAATAATAATTGAAGACAACACTGTCTAAGACGAACTATACAGAGAACCATTTCTGTATATTACCAGGGGGGTGTCACTCCGCAGTTTAGGTATAGTCGGCCGGCTGCCTGCCGGGTCAGACACGCCGGTCGAACAGACATCGTCAGAAAAGTTAAGAGTTACACGATAGAAAGAGACGCAATTGTAGGTAAATATAATCGTAGTGATTCGGCGCCGTGCGATCTGAATTGAACTTAATCTTTTGACACCGAGGGTATCTATAACTTTAATTTACTTTTCGCAGTGAGTCTTCTGTACTGGTACTATTATGTATTCTGTGATATTACTAAGCTTATTTTTAACTAGAGTGGTCGCCAAGTGGAGTGGAAACTAAACCATGTTTTATTTTCTTTAGCCTTCTTTTCCATGTAAACTTTAACTGTACCAAATTTCACACACGCCCGTTTACATATTTTTTGTAAAAAGAGGTGCAGTTTCAAGTAATAATATGTATTAATGTGTAAGATACTTCACAAATGTCGACACAATTTAAGGTAATTCTCAATAAAACAGTAAAAAACAGATTTAACTAAAAATACTTCACAAAAATTGGCATATTATTATATCGACACTTACAATTTTTTTTACTAATAACAAATTTAAACGTACGACAGGTAACATACAGCGACACGACTCCTCAATATAACAAACCAAGATGATTTATCGATAGCGATCTACAACACTATTTTTAATGGCTTTATTCGACTATAACTTTTAATCCAATGCTGATTTAGATCACTGGACGTAAATGGTAGCGTTATCGAGGTCTGAATTAAAATTGGATTAACAACATCTGCTGATAGATTTAATTGAATACGTGTATTTGAGATTGTTTGAGGTTTATCGAGCACTTGTACTAATGTCGTACATGCCAACTAGTGCTGTGGTATCGATAATTGTTTTTTTTTATAATTTATAATGTTATATTATTGTCTTCTACGGATCTCTTGGTCTAGTCTCCTGTGTAGTGAGTTTTTAGAATACATTCCCATCCCTATCACATAATTATTAATATCTGACATCTGGTATCAGTAATGAGGTAATCCGTCAGAGAACTAAAGTCATCAACATAGCCCACCGGATTAGAAAGCTGAATTGGCAGTGGGCTGGCCATATTAGCCGCAGAGCTGTTGACCGTTGGGGTAGAAGAGTTCTGGAGTGGTGACCGCGTCTTGGCAAACGTAGTGTAGGACGCCCACAGGCCAGGTGAAGTGACGATTTGCGCAAAATGGCTGGCAGGAGCTGGATGCGAGAAGCCCAAAATAGATCAAAGTGATGCGCTATGGGAGAGGCCTATGTTCAGCAGTGAACTGAGATGGGCTGATGATAATAATGATGATACACAACGCATTTTAGTCCCAAACTAAGCAGAGCTTGTATTATGGGTACTAGACAACTGATACAAATACGTAATACTTTTACATAGAAAACAGCCAAACTTTGAAACAAATGTGACAGTCATAAAAATTGTGTGATTCCATATCATTTACTAAATGTTTTTACCTATTCATATGTGTGTTATATTTAGTTATATATACACACACATACAAGTGTTAACTTTAAAAAGACTTATCGCTATCATAATGTTCTTATTAGACTCCCAATTTGTTTAAAGTCGCAAATAAATAAAACGGTAAAGTCAATAATAAGTTACTGTGTCTAAAAAAGCAATAAAGTCAAATGTTTGTACTACAAGAGCGCCGTACAAACCACTTCAATTCAATTTTTAAATTCAATAACCAACACTTAAGCGGGCGTGGGTCGATCCAACCCAGAACAAACTATTCAATAATCGAATTGAGACAATAGTGATGGGACGTCGATAATTCGGTACCGTTGAGTGATTCGGCTTGTCGTCGTACCGGTTCGGAACGCCCCCATTCCGCGTGCGGTGACCAAATTTGGTGGGTTCTCAGGAATTCGTCGTGTCAAAGAATGCAAAAAAGAAACAATTTGGTTACTACCAATTTTGAGTATCAACAAGCCAAGCGATCATGATAATTGCGTAAAGTTGAATTTTTATTTTGAATTTCAAGAGTAATCGTGGGTTCCGATTCCATTTTTGGAGTGGAATTTTTATAGAATGCCTATTTATGATGTCATAAAGCGTTGTTGAAACTGACAAATACAAAAATAAGAATGTTTTTATCATAGACTAGGCTACACAGAATAGAACAGATACATAAAGAATGTAAAACAGTACAGAAACCAACAGCAACAAACGAGCTATTTTAGGCTAAACGTGTTGTAAATAAATATCACCAAAAAAACTAAATAGACAGCAAGCAGCAAGTGAGAAAGAGAAGAATATTATTTCTACTTGCAGAATACTACTTTTTGGAAGGATCACCAGCTTTGTATGTGCTGAAGTAGACCTTCTAAATTTGTTCTAGGGATTTAAAGTAGCCTATGCACCATTCAATACTCGTCTAATAATTTTAATGTACCTTTGTGGAATACTTCATCCAGATCTGCCAATCGTACTGGCGATCAATACATTAAGAAAAAATCATTCAAAATTAGAATACCTATGTTGCAAATAAAAAAAATGTTTGTGTATTTCGGGAAAACAATACTATTTCATTACTTGAAAAGGGGGATCCCTTCTATAAGGCATTATTTGGCTAGCCGCAATATACATGTGAATAAAACAGTGTATGTTTCTTAATATTTATTGTCTTTTTACTTGCAATGCTCATTCTCATACCAATACTAGAAGTTTATTGGCAGAAATATTACATTATGTCATTTTAAATTTACATAATGTAATAATGCCAACATCTTAATAAAAGATCGCATTAATGAATATAAATTTGTAATTCACTTAAACCTATGTTTATAAATATGATTTCACATGCAGTCAGGAACAATATTATTTATTATCGAAAATGAAATGACGTATCATTTATTTATTTATGCCTCATTGGCTGATTTGTGCCTCAGTATGGCCCTTCCACAGATAGAATTGATGGTTAAGCTGTTTGTTGTTTCCTTGCCTGCCCGGGTACTTAAAGCAGGGCATGAAAAAGCATCACACTAGGCCGCTATAATGAGGTTCACCAAGCTGCAATAAGTATGTTGACCACTTTTGGATTCTATTCACGCTTTCTATCAGGCAAATAAATGCACTTTGACAACAAATACTTAAAAAAAGTGGACTGTATTGCCAACTCGTCTAAATTTTCTTCTTGGTGCCTGCCTTGTTGGTCTAGTGGTTTGCGTATGCAGCTTCTGATCAAGAGGTCTCGGGTTCGATTCCCGGGTTGGGTCAAATATTTGTGTGATCCACAAATATTTATTTCGGAGTCTAGGTGTTTTCTACGTATAATATGTATGTATTTACAAAAAAAAGTATGTTATGTATTTATATCAGTTGCTTAGAACCCATAATACAAGCTCTGCTTAGTTTGGGACTAGATGACGTTGTGTGTAAGAAGTGCGAAAATTTAATCATTGCCAGTTCCAAGACACTTCAGATTTTCCTTGAACTTGCCGAGTGCTTAATTTGTTTGTTATTTGACCTTTTGTTGATCCTGGTATTAAGGAGTAATATTGGTTATTGCGTTCATTTGGTTAACATTGGTATTAAATCGTTATCTTAATACGGTATGATGATGAGAACAGTACTCAAGAATTCGCCCATATATTAACTGATGAACAAATAATACCTAATTCTTGAGTTTATATGTTGAAACCGGTGATCAATAGTCAAAATATATCACACAGTGTACATACTGTACATCTCATTTGACAAACACACAGTCAAATTATGACATATTATTTTGATGTCATTTAAAAAGTTATAGGGGCAACACTATTTTCATCGATAGAGTGGTGCAGGACCGAGAAGAAAGAAAATGAGTTCTAAATTTGATTACGTACACACTGCTTTGGGTATTAGGTACAAAATTCTAAAAACTGATAGTAAATCTTGTGTTGTGACTTAAATATCAACAGAGACCTGTTCATTGAACCATCAATGATCTCCACAAGCATGTGGACATCCAACTTCATTGTCCGTATATATTTGCGTGTTCAAACCAGAGATTGATTGTCTCATTTCAATGATGGATCGTCTACGCGGGCACTGGACCTGTATTGCTAGGGTAACGGTACCGGTTACCGACGGTGTATTTGAGCATAGATTTAAGCATAGATAAGGCTTTCAGTTTTAAAAATATGTGATTCTTAATCTATAGTTAATACAGGGCAGTTTAGATTATTTCAGAGTAGGAATTAGCTTTCAGTGGTAAAGAATAAGACACACATCGTTTCTCAAGAATCAAACTGTCTCCATGTAATTTTTTTAATGAATTCGGACTTAATTCTGAGCTTATAATATTAAAATGTGGATAAATAAGTAAAGATGCAAGTGTTCATTGAGCTTTTCCCCTAATCTGCAGGAATAAACGGTTGGATTCCTTAACACAACCTTAATCAGTCATTGAAAGTTAAAGAATTTATTAACACATATCTTCTACGTAAAAAGATCACAACGAAATTGAGGAATAAACTGATAATTTATTGCTAATATAGGTCATTTGAAGACAGTGATATTAGTTACGAATTATACATATTATTCCAATCATTACTGAGCCTACCACATGTTATTTTATTTTGGTTTATTGAAACAAACAGACATAAAATAAAAAAACAATAACAAACAAGTCAATTACAAATTATCCAAAACAGTTTACCCAAATTAGTTTTTCATTTAGTGTCAAAAAGTGAGAAATGTTTTTCTTAAATACGCTTTCAAGTTGATACTTGAAAACGAATTTTAGGATAATGAAGAAATTCTACACAATTTTAGTAAACAAAACAAAAATATAGCTGTGTATGTTACTTGAAGTTTAGAAGTCAGGGAATCGCGATTTTATTTAAAATATTAGTGAGAAAGGTGAAACATGAAGCCACTGCAGGCGCAAGCCTTGATGATAATGTCAAAAGCATGGCAGAATCATAAAATAAGTGAGCTCATTCTGTAACTAGTTGTATCCCAGGGAACGAAAAATATGGAATTCTTACGAGCATTATTGCGAGATCATACGAAACCTACATTGCTTAGAAGATAAATTATACACAGAAACCTTTACTTCAATATCATGGTCAAGTCAAAGAGTGTTTTATTAGTTAAATCAAGTAACGGAAGCAGCGCCTTTAGTGCTACTAAAACATATGCTGTTAATTTGAAGTATTCACTACTGTATAATAAAACTGCAGTAGGTCCAGCCCTTAAATGGAATTATTTTAATTGGAAAACAGGACGAAGTTGTGTTAATAAGTGACTCCTTTACATGCCTTTTTATAAAACTACTTAATTATACAGGTTCAGGTTTAGAGAAGTGTAACCTATTAATTAAAGTACTTCATTAAAAAAGTTACATATTTTACAGTGAAGATTTTATTATACTCAGTGTTGGAACGGCTCGATTATAATTAGGGTTGCATCCCATGTAAATCCAGGATTTACCCAGCTTTTTAAATTTGTACCGTTTACTCCAAACTTCTTAATCTCGTTCATATTTTTTTAATAAGGTTATAGAGTCACTTAAGTTTAAGTCTATGAAATATCTTTTAATTCATTTTTTTAATGTGGACCATAAACATCATGAAAAGGTAAACATGGCACTCCCTGAATCGTATTCAATCTGGTACTCATTTATAATAATAATACAAAACACCACATTGCGACATATAACAGTCCACTGCTGGCCAAACGATTAAACGAATTCATATCATAAACAAATGTTATTTATCCAGTAACACTTTCAACTTGACATTATTATTGATATCAGTGGCAAATCATTCTGTCTACTTCGAGGAAGTTCTATATACTATTAAATCTAAAATATTATTATTTGTATTAATAAACTACAGTAACGACTATTATAACAGTTACCGACTATGGTAAATTACAACATGGCTCTAGTCTGCTGTAACATAGCTAAATGTGTGACTAGAAACATGGCGATGATTTTCTTAAAGCGTTTTATATTAAGTATTTTAATTACTGCCGAGATAAAGTTTATTTATGGCGTGATTAAGGGAGCTACATTTTTAATAGGATATTTTGTTGTGAGATAATTTTTATATGTTATGATAAAAATTAAAAGTATCCTGGGAAATAATTATTAAGTAATGCAATTCAGGATATTTATAGAAACAAGTTCAGAACAAATGGTAATTTAAAAACGATGTATTGATACAGTTTTAAAGATCTTATTAAGCAATAAAACAACCTGTTTGATAGATGATTGCATCCATATAGAAAAGATAGGTTAAAACGTTAAGGCGGGAATATGGAGCTGCCGTTAAGGCTCTCAGCGATGCAATCGCTGAGGCCAAGGCCCGGTCATGGAAAGAGCTCATCGCGGGACTGGATAGGGATCCATGGGGGCGACCTTATAAAATGGTTCTGGGGAAACTCAGACCATGGGTCCCTCCGTTGACGGAAACCCTGGACCCGGAGTTCCTGGTAAGAGTGTTAGACACGCTCTTTCCGGCGGTCCAGGACAGTCCCCAGATGCCTCCGTTATACTCGGACCGACAAATTGGGTTGGACGAGCATGAGGTGACGAAGGAAGAGCTAGACCGAGCAGTGCGGCGGCTGGCTTCCCGCAACACCGCGCCTGGACCTGATGGTGTTCCGGGTCGGGCGTTGGTGTTAGCTTTGTCGGTACTAGGGGACAAACTGAGACAGATTTTCACGAGTTGTTTCCGCCTCGGTATGTTCCCCCTCGGCTGGAAAGAAGCGAGACTGGTGCTCTTGAAAAAGGAAGGAAGGACTGCAGATTCTCCCTCTGCGTTCCGACCGATATGCCTGCTGAACGAGTCGGGGAAACTCTTTGAGAGGATTATATCTGACCGCATCAGCGGGCACCTGTCGCGAGTGGGCCCTGATCTATCGGAGTGCCAGTTTGGATTCCGACGGGGGCGTTCGACAGTAGACGCTGTTAGGTGTGTTCGCTCCCTGTCGGAGTCAGCAGTCCAAGCGTATGGTGCGAAAAGCATTCCCCGCGTAAAAAAAAAAAAAAAAAATCATTATTTTGTTGTACAAAGTATTTTTTGTTTCTATAGCAAAGTGGCTTGCAGAAAAGTGATCTTAAATCTAAAGTAATTTTCAAATTACTAGCATGCCATCAGTGTTAGAAAAAGAGACTTGTCACCGTCTAGCAACGATGTGGAAACACCAGCACTGGGACTGTATTAGTAACTTTAAACGGGCAGATAAGTCAGCTGATGACAAAAAACTTCAATTTGCAACACTTCCGAATCAAAAGTAACAAATGCATTGTCAAGTTATGGTATCCCGAGAGACGGGAACTGTAAGCCGTTCGATTACGAAAGTTATATATATTTATATATGCATGCTTCAATGCTACGGTTTTTTTATTTAACACCTGGCAAGGTGACTGCATTATGCCTGATGGAAAGTCTGAGAAAAATCCAAAAGTGGGGGTAGACATATTCACTACGAATGCAAGAAATGGCGTCCCACATTATGGCAGCCTAGTGAGATGCTTTTTCACGCCCCGCTTAAAGGACCCGGGATCATAGTAGGAAGAAAAAACATGAGCTGGCAGTGAGTTCCAGTTTTTATCTGCTCGTCACAAGAAGGAAGATCCGAACCGCTTTGTACTTTAAACCAATTACATTCAAAAGTGTATCAGTAGGCACGACAACAGGTGCTCACACCTCACTTTTGAAGTATCGCCATAACGGTCTGTTATTATTCAATTGTTGTACAAAATATGCCTCTCGAATTATAGACAAGGTACAAAAGCGGAGAGTATATTATATCCGTATTAATAGATCAGATTCAATTATCTATATTCATTACTAGCAGAGTCCCGCAGTGTTGCCTACGGTTATTGTTGTTAATCGCGAGTAACGCTGCGGAGCGAAACTAGTCTAAAAAAATTAGTCTAAGTTACTCCATATGTCATCAGCTATTTGCCAGTGAAAGTCCCGTCAAAAGAGGACTAGCCGATCCAGAGATTAGTTAGAACAAACACACAAAATATTAAAAATTGCTTTTATATCATAAGACCATATAATTTCATGTGCATTTTGTACTTTTGATATGACAAACAAACTTATGTTTTATTTATTTGTAACTATAGATATATAGACTATTATTGAAATCTTGTGGCAACCCCGTGGTAAACAGCTGTTCTGAATTGCTCCCGTCTAATTTTTACTTTAAATTATATTAAAATATCATTTATATACCAATTTCTCACTAAACAAATAAATTCAACTTGCTTAAATTCTATAAGAAGGGTTCATAATTATTATTTTAGTTATTAAACATACATTTGTAAGTGACAGTTAGGTTACCGGCAAGTTACGAATACATAAAAAAAGTGTTGAAAATTGTGCTTGGGATTTATTGTCATCGCTTTGCAGGTATCACTATTTGATTTATTTATTATTTTGATCAATACGCTTTAGGTGAAAGTGTAGTTAATTATTAGTACGCTCATACTGACACTAAACAACTTACCCTCCACTGTGTGATATCAACTCTCCTTGGTGATAATTTATTAATAGTTTGCCTTTCTTAATCATGGTTCAGACACGTAATACCTTGGCTCGTCAATTGGAGTCCAAGCTTCAACTGACTTTGAGCGAACTGAAGGTAACTAAGGAGAGGTGTGATCAACTCATTGGGGAAAGGGATGACAATGAAAGGGAACTCCTTGAAATATTGAACGAGAATGAGAAACTTAAAAAAGAAATGTCTCTGTTGCATAGCCATTATACAGCTTCTGTTAATGCCCGGAACAAGCTCCAACTCCTTGTGGACAGCTTTGACACATGTAGGGATGAGTATGAGCAGGCACTGAAAAGGATTAGGAAGCTGGAATGCCAACTACAAAAAGCAGAGGAAAAAATTTCAAGAAACGACACTCTTAACCACAACAGCCTAGTAGCTTCTAACCAAAGTTTGTTCGAGGAGTTGGTTGCCCCGGGGTTGGATCGGGCTTTAGTTGACAGTCTCCATCCAGCTATGGTAATAGATCTCACAGCTGACGATGATACTACTTGTTCTTATAAACCTAACAAAATTGTTAAATGCAGCTTGAAAAAATTAAAAAAGTACATTAAAATTAAAAAGATTATTACTAAAACAAAAAAAATGATTCACAAACATAAATTTTTTATTAATAGTATGTCACTAAATAGGCAGAGAATAAATTTAATTGATCAGGTGACTATGTACTCCACCGAATTAGACAACATGTCGAGTCAATATATAAAAGATACAAGAGAATTACAAAATGAGATAGACCGTCTTGAAGAAAAACTTAGTAATATTAATTATAGGTATGAAATATCTCAAAAGCAGAGCAAGGAGCAGGTGCTGGCTATTGGTAGGTTGGTTAATGCCTGTAATTGTAATGAATCAATGTATTCTCTAGACAGCCCCAGGACAGCGCTAGCTCCTTCCTCGCTGACACCACAACCTAACACAACTTTTGTATCTGACAACAAGGATTCCCCTATAAAAACAAACAAATTATACAAAAATTATAACATAGCAATGTTTAGTGATGAAATTGGAAAGGGCTTGGGTCCCTTAATGTTAAATACACACTTGGGACATTCATTCAGCAATTATTGTATGCCTCACTCATCTTTTAATGGTATAATGGAAAAAGTTTTAAATTCCAAATCAAGCTTCAATGTAAATACTTCAATAGTAATTTTTGTTGGTAACAGGGGAAATGTAAACAAGAAGAAATTCTTAGAGTATTTTGAATCATTATTACAGTTAGATGTAAATAAAATAGTATTGTTTACACTTCCTCTTAATAAAGGGTTGTCACAGGAGGAAAGAAATGTTAGACATAATTTAAATATAATGATGCACAATTTAACTTGCCAAATAAATGGGCCATATTGTAATAAATTTCATCTTATTGACACTAACAAGCTTGTTAGTAATAATATTTCATTGACAAAAGGTAGACATTACCTTTCCAATTATTATAAGAGACAGATAGCAGTTTCGCTATCATATTATTTTTCTATTACAGCCAAGAACTTGGCTAAAACTGTTGCTTCTATTGAGCAAATTGACACCCATAGTGACTTTGCCAATTCGTTGGCAGATAATTCTTTTGACATTTATAAAAATTTTAATGACATATCAACTAAGTTACCTGATAATGTGATTGACATTACAAATAATTTAAATTGACTGATAAGACAATGGAGACTACCTCTTGCACTATAAATTTGAACACTATTAAAAAGTTCAATCATTGTAAATTAATTAAAAATAATAAGATAAATACTAAATGTAATATAAAAGAGGCAACCTCTAGCTTAAATATACCATATAGAATGGTATCAGAAACACCTAAAAGGAACACTTTTACTCTGGTGCATCAAAATATACAAGGAATGTCTAGTAAGCACCTAGAGATTGAGTTGTTCATGAGCTGTGAAAAAATTGATATTTTTTGTGTTACAGAACACTGGCTAAAAAGTCATCAGCTCATGTTCAATTTCAATAATCACATATTAGGTAGTTCGTTCAGCAGGGAGCATGCTGTACATGGCGGTTCATTGATTTTGATTAGAAAGGATTTTAGTTTTAAGAACCGTACTGATATTGTGGGCTTCTCTGTTGAACGGACAATAGAGATAGCATGTGTGGAGTTAGAGCAACTTATTGTATTGAGTGTATATAGGCCTCCATCCTCATCATATGTTAGTTTTGAAAAAACTTTGAATGAAGTCTTGCAGAAAGTATGTAAATCAAACAAAAGTGTAGTTGTGTGTGGTGATTTTAATGTAAATATATTGGAAGATACATCCTTGAGTTCAAGGTTTAAAAACCTATTTAGATCATACAACCTTAATAACATCTTTCTGGAGCCTACCAGGATCACTGCAAACACAGCCAGGTGTTTAGATAATATATTTACTGACATATTGCCACACACTAAAGGAATAATAAATAAACTACATTCTGATCACTGTGGACAGATGTGTGCGTTTGATATAAAAAATAAAATGGTGGTAACACGAGATATTACTGTGGTACCTAAAACTTTAACTCGGATGGAAAATTTTAAAAATAAACTGCTCAGTAAGCTGCCGAGCTTGGGTAATAATGATGATCCTAATCAATTATATAATGCTTTTTTTAACATTTATTGTTCAGAATTTAAGTCAACTTTTACTCCTAAGAAGTTATCAGTTAGGGGTACCACAACCTTCAGTGAATGGGCCACGGTTGGAATATTTAAAAGTAGAACACGGCTTTATGAGCTTTATGAAGAACGAAATTATAACACTAGTGTAGAATTTCGAGAATATGTTAAACAATATTCCAATTTATTTAAAAAAATATGTCATCTCGCAAAGGTTAATTACTTAAAGTCTAAAATTAGTAATAGTTCAAATAAAATTAGAATGACATGGGAAATAATTAATGCCGAAACTGGAAAAGTAAAGAACAAAGGTAATAATTACAGTCTTTTAATTGATAATAAAGAAATAAATTCCGATTTAGATGTTGCCACAGCCTTTGAAAATTTTTTCACAGACATTCCAGTTTCGACCACAGAGTCATTGAATTCGTCCCCCACTATTGCAGAATCTTTATTGAAAGAGAATATTAACATTTGTAATACTGAGTTTAGATTTAGTTGTATTACCGATAGAGATATTGTTAAAACGTTCAATGCTCTTAGTGTTAAGAGAACCTCTGACCTTTGGGGTAATTCTGTGCAAATAACCAAATCAATTATTAGCGTAGTTGCATCAGAGTTGGCCTTAATTTTCAATAAGTGCATTGAGTGTGGTGTATTTCCTGACTTAATGAAACACAGTAAGATCATTCCTTTGTTCAAGGCGGGTAGCACGTCCGACCCTACCAATTATAGACCCATTTCGGTGTTACCTACTTTCAGTAAAATTTTTGAAAAAATTATACTGGATCAGTTACAAACTCACTTTAGCGCAAACAAAATTCTACACAAGAAACAGTTTGGCTTCAGAAGAGGACGCTCGACAAGTGACGCTGGTGTTGAACTATTGGAAAATATATTTAGTGCCTGGGAGGATAAACAGGATGCGCTGGGTGTTTTTTGTGACTTATCCAAGGCATTCGATTGCGTTTTTCATGAAACATTGATCAGGAAATTGCATCACTATGGAATAAGGAATACTGCTTTGGATCTTCTTATCTCTTATTTGGTTAATAGGACCCAAAGAGTGGAAGTTAATGGACAGAGGTCCCTCGGGTCTCTGGTCACTATGGGGGTTCCGCAGGGCTCAATTCTCGGCCCATTTTTGTTTCTCGTTTATATAAATGACCTACCTAATCTGATAAAAGATAATCAGGAGATAGTGCTATTTGCGGATGACACCTCACTTTTATTTAGACTAAAACGACAGCAATTAGTTAATGACGATGTGAATAACACTCTCTCCAAGGTCGTGAACTGGTTCAACGTTAATAACTTGCTTTTAAACTAGAAAAAAACTAAATGTATTAGATTTTTTACACCTAATGTTAAGCAGGTAAAAACTAATGTTCTGATAAATGGAAAGGAGTTGGATCTTGTGGACACCACTAAGTTTTTGGGTATAACTCTAGATTCTAAATTGCAGTGGGGCCCACACATTGATGGCTTGTCGAATAGACTCAGTTCTGCAGCATACGCGGTTTATAAAATTCGCCAACTAACTGATGTGGACACCGCAAGACTGGTGTATTTTAGCTATTTTCATAGTGTAATGTCATACGGTATTTTGTTGTGGGGAAATGCTGCTGACATTCAAAGTATCTTTGTGTTGCAAAAGAGAGCTATTCGCGCAATTTATAATCTCAGTTATAGGCAGTCACTGAGGGATAAGTTTAAAGAAATTGGTATTATGACAGTCGCATCTCAATATGTATATGAAAATCTAGTGTATGTTAAGAAAAATATACATTTATTCACAAAGTTTAGCGACATTCATAATATAAACACTAGAAATAAAGATAAACTCGTGTTGCCAACGACTAGACTACAAAAAGTAAGCAAGTCCTTTCGATGTCAGGGTGTGAGATTCTACAATAAGATTCCAAGCAAATTTCAAGAATTAAGTATTAACAAATTTAAGTCCGTAATTAAACAAAAACTGTGTGATAAAGCTTACTACACAGTTGCTGATTATTTAAATGACAAATTTGCTTGGGATTGATGCTGCTCGCTCCCACATTTTAAGGTGTTGAACATTTCTAAGTTGTCTATTTTTTTCGTTGAAATTGAATTGTATAGTATTTTTTATATATTTTTTTTTGCTTTTTTTTGTGTAAGTTTGTAAATGTGAGTATAGTGTAGGCTTGTAATGTTAGTTTATATTTTAGTAATTTTCTGGTGGTTTTGAGTGTTTCCACGGCCTACTCAAGTGTCCTGCTGGCGGCAGTGTCGTGTTCCGGGTTGTGGATCCTGACTACATCGGTTAGGCTACACGATGGCTGGGGCCCGTGTGCCGTCTGTATGGACAGGTCGACTCAAAACTATGGTCCTTTCTTCAAAAGGCCAACCCAGACCCTATACTGCACTCACATAGTTCTCTTTAATGTTGTACACGGACTTAAAAAAAAAAAAGACACCTCTGTGGTTTGTTTCGGCGTTTCTTCCCAGAGTGAGTCGTAGGAAATGCCGGCGCCTTCTAGCTATAAGTCCGACTTGTAAAAATGTCTCAAAAAAGATTTACTTACAGAAATAAATATCATTTATCATTTATCATTTATCATTTATACCGATAATAGAGAATTTTAAGCATTAGTATTCTTCAATAATCCTACTAATATTATAAACGCGAAAGTTTGTGAGTATGTATGTATGTGTGTTTTGAATACACCACACTCAACACAATTGAAAGTGCACCACTAAATAGTGACCACTGCACCATCCGCACAGTCAAATATTGATAATACTTTTCAATTAAAAAGACGGTTACACCCACCACACGCTCCATAATTCAATCACAGCATCAGTTTATCTCATTCCATGGCCTTAATAGAAACGAAGTTATACACAAACTGTTATCAGTTCATGAATGGATTTAGCAACGGTACCGTAGGGACAACGACCCCGAGCGATAACCTCCCCGAGCTCGTGAATGGGTCTTCCTAAGATTGTGACTTCGGACCAATTCATTTAACGTATTAATATTGAAAAAAAAAACAACAACAGGTAAAACCGACTAAGTCAGTCAGTTTCACGATTGATTGAGTGATTGAAATTTTTCTTCTGAGTCTCGTTGACAAGTATGTTTGTAAAGTTCCCCGCGAAATAGGATTTATATTCCTAATTCTTTTTTTAGAAAAGAAAAAATGCACATACCGATAACGAAAACGGGAAAGAAGGTGCATATAATGTTGATTGAAATCTGCCCCCCCTAGCCAAGTTGCAAACATTTTTTGTTTCTATTCTATCATTCTCTATTCTCTTGTTTCATTGGCTAATGTCACTCAGTCACGTGATCAAAACAAACTATTGGTCATTGAAACAAGAATATAGAATAGAATAGTAAACGAAAAACGTTTGGCACTTGGCTAGGGGAGCAGATCACTAAATCAGAAGTCATACCAATTGAGCAATGACAAATCAGAAATAAACGGTTAACAACAACAACGGTTTGTCTGGAAGATAATGCCTATGGCATTAAGTCCGCCTTGTGCATCAAGTTCTGTAGAAAGTTTTAATAAATAAATTCATAATATTGCAAATTAGTTTAGCGTCGTATACTCATTACATAGCATATTTATAATTGTTTGTTCATAAAAACATGAAATTCCATAGCAATAAATATTTTCAAAGAGATGGCTGCTGCCTGCCTGCTTGATGGCAAGAATGAATAGAATCCAAGAGCAGTGAGCCAGCCAAATGTCGCCCTCCATGGCAGTCCTCTATCGCTTACATCACGGAGAGTGTATTGAAGAGCTGTTCCAACTACTCCCCCTTCCCCTTTCCTATACAGGACAACACGTGCTGGTCTCGGAAGCCACCGCTTCAGAGTGCTTAACATACGCTCTCGAACTAAACGATTCGGCTCTTCCTTTCTGTGCCGAGCAGTTAAAACCTGGAACTCTCTACCAGCACATGTGTTTCCTTCCTTCTATGACCCCGGGTCCTTCAAGCGGGGCGTGAAAAAGCATCTTACTAGGCCGCCATAGTGTGGGTCACCGTGCTGCACTGTCCGCTGTATCATTGAGGACGGTGGCCGCCACTTCTGGATTCTTTTCATGCTTTCCATCAGGCAGGGCAGAGTCATTTTGGCAGCCAATATATATAAAAAAAGTAATAATTCCACCCCTAAAGGTGTCAAATTATAGGGATTCAAAATAGTAGTTTTAAAATCATGTCGTAGGTATATTAAAATTAGAGTGACCCTAAATGATAAATTTCGTAATAATGTTTTACCGTCATCCTCTATTTTGAGAGTTGAACGATCAGTATTCATTGAAGATACACGAGCCATCTTAAGCGAATAATTATTTCTATCATAACCTAAGATCGACCAAACCTATTAAAAGATATGCACGGGTCAATGAAACACAAACTTGTTTTAGAAGCCAAAAAAAATCGCACACTTATCAGTTCATCCGTTCGTGAGATCATGACACATATACGGAATTAGATCGATATATCTAATGTGTTCTTTTAATACTATTCAGTAATGCATAGTTATACCACTGAGATAGTAAATAATACTTAGCACATCCCGGAAATACAAGCGAGGTAGAATAACTCGTCAGCTATTGATAGGTAGTTCTCGGATAGCCATATTAGGTTTTATAGCAGAATTAGACTGCCATAATGAGCAGCCGCATATGCTAACCACTAGACCAATATTGGTTAGCATATGCGGCTGCTGATCAAGAGGTCTCGGGTTCGATTCCCGGGTCAGACCAAATATTTGTGTGATCCACAAATATTTGTTTCGGAGTTTGGGTGTTTTTTATGTATAGTATGTATTCATTTACAAAAAAAAAAATATGTTTATGTACTTATATCAGTTGTCTAGTAACCGTAATACAAGCTCTGCTCAGTTTGGGACTAGATGACTGTTGTGTGGAAGATTTATTTATTTATTTTTCTTAGGCACGCCACCAAAACACACATTTTAAATAAGAAAATGATTTTAGAGTTCTCATAATATTATTTATATATTAATAATATGACAACTCCGAAACCATATTATTTTTGAGCGTCTACAGTACAGTAAACTAATAAATATATCAAAACTCAAAGGCTCATTACCGAAAAGTTCAAACTGTCATATTAATGGCGTGAAATAAAGATATTTTGAACGGAAGTAGCGGCCCGGTTGTTAAAGGTCGTACCGAACCGGTTCGGGTCCATAATGTGCAATTTGCATAAAATTGGCTTCAACAAAATATAGCTGTCAGGAGGCGGAGAAATTCAAAGTGAAGGGTTCATGGAAAACGAGGTTGGAATCTGCTCCATATAATTACGACGGGTATTGGAAGGCTTGGATTTTGTACTCAATATCGTAATTGGGCATAATTGATACTAGTTTTGACTGTCACAATCAATTATAGTTCAGACTAGATGAATCCCCGGTTATTATAATACATAGTATATATTGAATGGCGAGTAGGCCGCGGAGCGAAGCTCGTTTAATAAAATTAGCATAAGCTACTCATTAGGTCATCAGGAAAACTGCTTTTATGGAAGACGAAGATCGTTCAACGATCTCCATACTCCATACATGCATACTCCATTAATAAATAATATATATATTTCGGACATTTTACACACATCGCCATCTAGTCCCAATACTAAGCAGAGCTTGTATTATGGGTACTAAACAACTGATATAAATACATAAACATACTTTTTTTTGTAAATACATATCTACATATTATTCTCGTACATAGAAAACATCCAGACTCCAAAACAAATATTTGTGGATCACACAAATATTTAGTCCGACCCGGGAATCGAACACGATACCTCTTGATCAGCAGCCGCATACGCTAACCACTAGACCAACAAGGCAGTCACCTACTACCATTATCAAGAAAATTATATTTAATAAGAACTTCAGAGCGTTGTCCCACAATTTTTTTCTATAGAGATCTTTGTTCTAAAAGTTGTAAATGTTGTAATACAAAGAATGAACAATAGTCCCATTGATTAATGAGAAACAATATAATCGGCGACCTACAACACCATATTAACTCGAGATAAAATGGGTTGTGTAAAAAGTTTAATATTAATTTCCGCTGTGAAATAGGTTATCAAGACAGCAGGCCAAGAGAACAGACAAGTATGTCTTCATTAAAGTAACTATCTTAGCATAAACAATACATAAAACAACTAAAAAACAAGTGCGAGTCGGACTCGCCCATGAAGGGTTCCGTAGCAGCAAGTAACATCATATAAAAGTTTTTGTAGTTCGTTGTAACTTTCATCGATGTTTTAATAATAGTGTTTTGATTGAAAGAAATGTAAATTGCGGTTTATGATTTATGACGTATTAAAAAAAACTCCTCACTAGATCTCGTTCAAATCAATTTTCGTTGGAAGTTTGCATGGTAATGTACATCATATATTTTTTTTAGTTTTATCACTCTCTTATTTTAGAAGTTACAGGGGCACATTTTACCACGAAAAGTGGCTGTGACATACGGACGGACAGACAGACAGACATGACCAATCTATAAGTTCCGTTTTTTGCCATTTGGCAACGGAACCCTAAAAAACGATCACTCTGTGATACGTAAAATCTTTTAATAAAATTCATAATATATTCTACGTCACGTGGACCATTATTAGTATTATTACGCATCCATTTTTTTTTAATTAAATATTTCGGACATCTTACACCCAACATCACCTAGTCCCAAACTAAGCAGAGCTTGTATTATGGGTACTAAACAAGTGATAAAAATACATAAACATACTTTTTTTTTGTAAATACATACATATTATACATAGATATTCGGAATTGGGGAGTTCTCTATATATTATATGTATGTATGTATAAAGGTATTCTAGCTTGCATACATAATACAAAATGTCATCTAGCTTTATACTTGTAGTTTGAAGCTAGATGGCGTCCAAAAATATTTATTATTATATTATACTAGTTGACCTAGCGAACTTCGTACCGCCCGAATTTGAAATCCCAGAGCTTGTTCGCAGCGCCACCTACCGGGTCCAATTGCGAATCTAAACCATTCCCAGATCCCGTTGAACACACACAAAAAATTTCATCAAAATCGGTCCAGTTGTTTGAGAGAAGTTCAGTGACACACTCACACTAGAATTATATATATAAAGAAGATAGGTATTTAGTACTTGATAGCAGTGTTTTCTTTCTATTGTGAAACCGGGCGTTCAACATAATTTAAACCGTAGTTATAGACAAAAAGGCCGGCAAGCTATGAAAGCTCACGTTTCTCTTAATTGACTTTTCATAAGTCCCACACGAGTTGTTTTATTGCATATACTGTACCGGCTGATAGAGGAAAGTGTCATTATTCAACATTTTTGCATTTACGTATTGTCATTATAACACTCTTCGCTTTCCAATTTTCTATTACAAATTCATGAACAGCGTGTAATAGTTATCTTTCGGACATAGGCCTCTCCTAGAAGAGTCGGAACAAACTTAGCCTACGTAGCTTATCTATTGTGTTTTCTATTAATCTCTAATTAATGATTTATTTTATAACTAGTGTATTGTTCAAGTATTACTAACTTTTAAACTTTCGCGTTCCATGATAATTATTATTATATAATATAATAAACAATTCTATGTAATAATTATATATATAATTATAATAAACAATTGTATGTAATAATTATATATATAATTATAATAAACAATTGTATGTAATACCCTAAATAAGTGATCGCGTTAATTCCCGTAACAAATAATAATAATTTTCAAGTATTACTATTTCAAACTTTATATTGTTAGCTGTGAAAGACCTAAGCATGAAATAAATCACTTCATATTATAGAATAAAGTCCTCCACCTCGTCTGTCAGTCTGCCTGTTTGCGATAAACTCAAAAACCATTGTACCGATTTAAATGTAATTTCGCACCCAGATAGTCAAAGCCTCAGAAAGGACATAGGCTTCTTTTTACCGCGATAACTGATACAGCCGCAGACGAAAGCTAATACTATCATAAAACTAACCTGTAGAAATATATTTCTTTACTTTTTAACAGACTTCAAAAAAAAAGAGGAGGTTCTCAATTCGTCGGAATCTTTTTTTTTTTTTTTGCATAATAAAATTGTGGATTCATGCACTCTTTAATTTCTCAATCCAACCAATTATTTTACTAGTAGAAAGATCTTTACGTAATTAATTTTCTAGTGAAATTCAAAAAATCAATAAAGGCATTACTGTAATTTAATATTTTGAATTGTATTTTTAGGTTTTTAATTTTGTTAGCTTCCGGCATTAGCTAATGTGGCAAATTATCTATAACACTGAACACATGCTGTAAAACAGTCATCGGCTTGCTATGATATCAGAGTGGATAGCAGTCACTATTCGGTTTTGCGACATTTCCAACAGTCGCTTTGAGTTACCAAGAATACCCTGGACCCTGATCTGCTGGATATATTTTCAAAATTTTCACACTAAATTGCTGCTTGCTCCCTTCTGTATAAGCGAGACTAATAAGCCCTAAGATAGTATAAATTCCCCTAAAACCATATTTACCCCGTTGGGGAATCCTAAGTGAATACCAATTTCTGTATATTGTATATGGGAGTAGATCTAAAACACATCTGACAGTCAACGCCTTATTCTCTAAATGCATACCGTATTTTAATCCAAGCCACGTTTTGTGAAAAGGTTGATAACGCCTCGTAGTTGCGACCGGCCTGGGTCTCCGGTAGGGTGTCCCACAAGGCACTGAACAGCAGAGATGGAAATATCGTTTATCCCGGATTTTTTCAGCCGCTTTCAGCCTTTCCCGTGCAAGTCTTCCGGCACAACGCCGCGGGCTGGTAGCCGCTGAAGCCGCACCCACAACGGCTATAGCAGTCAGTAGAAACCAGTAATGCATGATAATTATATCATCTATCACCCATGATCTCGAATTTGGCGCACAATTTTGTCATCACTCTGTACTAATTTATTATCACTTACACAGGCATTTGTCTATCACTGTAATCCTCAATAGATTAAAAAAAGAATTCAAACGTTATTTTATCAACTAGAAAATATTATTTACTATTTCATTCATGTTGAGATAATATAATTAAACAATTGTATAGTATGTGTTGCAAACATTGAATGAACGTAGTCCCGTATTATTGTTCGAGGTTGGCTCGAGAGCACGCCAGCACGACTAGCACGCGTATACAGCACGTGCGTGCATGCCGGCTTAGACGCCGCGACTGCCAGCCTCCGAGTTCACTGAGCTGTTCCGTAGGACCACGCATCATGCTATCCTGGGCAGCTAAGATTGCGCTGTCGAAATGACGTGATCTAGGCATCACTCAGTAATGATAGTGATGACGTTATATAGTTTTCGACGCTATTGGTTTCTAAATTTAAGTAAATTTAAACTTTATTGACTATTGAAATAGGTAAAAATTAACAAAATTATATAAAGGCTCTTATGACACTTGAAGTATCTATTTATTCTGTTGATATTTGTTAAATCCTAAATGAAGAAGGTAACTCATATTTGGGTGTATTTGGTTCATATCGATGACTGCTAAACAGAAAAGATTCCGAGATTAATGTAATAGCATTAACACTATGAAATAATTAGGTGTTTTTTTTTGTGCGAAATAAGCTCAGAATCATTTATTTTAATCACGAAATTAAGTTATTTTATTTCAGCGTTTACTTTTTGATATTGCCGCGAATTAAATATACTTTTCTCTTTTGACACTCACTTATGTTTCTAAGTGAAACAGTTTAAAAGTTATAACTTCAAATTAGTTTAGAAAAGACAGGACAGGTTCTCAATTCGGTTGTGTGTCAATTTTTATGTTATAAATGTTAGAAATTCGTGAAGTGTAAATATATATATATATTAACAGCTTTTGAGAATAATCACTTTTTTTTTTTTTTTTTTTTTTTTTTTTTTATATTTAAGCCTGCCAAAGTGACTCTACTCTGCCTGATGGAAAGCATGAGTAGAATCCAGGAGTAGGGGTCACCATGCTTATTGTGAGGGTAGGCAATGTAGCATGGTGACCCTTACCATGGCAGCCCGGTTAGATTATTCTGCATCATTCTCCCGGCCTTCGAAGAGCGGGAGAATGATGCAGAATGATTGGGCCTCCGGTCTCACACTCACCAACGAAATACGACAGCAAGAATGCTGTCATTATTAGGATGGTCTTCTGTGTGAGGGTAGTACTGGCCGGGTCGAGCCGGCCCATTCGTGCTGAAATCAGCGTGGCTCTACTACCTAACAACTTATTTAACTTATCTTATCTTATCTTATCACTTATTTAAAAGGGTATTAAATAAGGCGTTAAGAATACAGTTTCTAATAAGTAATTTTTTCATGATTCAGGCTCATTAAAATTGGCGATACTTTCTTGAAAGCTAACCGATTTGAGAGATTTTTATATTGATTAATAAATGGTTGTTAAAATGCTTTGATAAATCCGTGATTAATATGTCCGATGGAACTGTTTCGCAAACCGGACATGACGACAGGCGTCATCTTATCACCGCCAGCTTCGGCACGCGAGTCCACTAATTAGGCCGCGTCCAGATCTAGATATTGCCGCGCTGATAACTGGTGATAAAACGCGCGGGTGGTCGCTCTCTGCGCAGCATCCATCACTGTGATAGGAGTGCTGACGCGGTATCTTTTAGAATGATGTTGAATTGAACCTTAGAACGAACGATAGTACATATTACGTCTACTGTTAGGTACAATACAACCTTAATGTAAGATTCAATTATCAGCAATCATATATTTATATACAATGTAGAAATCTATAGTTCATGTTAATTATAAATCAAATCAAACTTTTTTTCCGAATTGACACCATGGTCTAACTGAAAACTGGTTTTGAGCAATGCTTAAATTCATTTTGCCCGAGTGAGTGGGGTTGTTGGAGGAACAATAACACACTTCTGTTTAATTTTGAAAGGGAACGTTAGCACTAGTTGATGCTTTTGCTAGTAAATCCCTAACCCCTATTGCATCAAAAGACTTTAATAGACCATTGCTGGACATAGGCCTCTGTTTAGTAAGGAGGTAACTCCTTGCCTTTTATATTTATAAAAAAATGTACATAGAATGGTTTAATTGAAACGCGATCATTCGAAAGAACGCAATTCCGAATAATTGCATTCTCTCGAGAATCAGGGGGGAGGGCTAACTGTAAAGTCGAGCTCGCCCTATTCTGCCAAATAATGGCGATCCCACGTAAACTTTAGGTAAGTCAGTTAGCTTGTCAGCTAGCTGTAAATAAATAATAAATATATAAATATTTCGGACATCTTACACACAACATCATCTAGTCCCAAGCTAAGCAGAGCTTGTGTTATGGGTAATAAACAACTGTTATAAATGCATAAACTTCCTTTATTTTAAATACATAATATTATATACATAGAAAACACCCAGACCCCGAAACAAATATTTGTGGATCATACAAATTGTGGGTTGGGTATTTGTTTTGGCAGGAGCTGGATGCGAGTAGCCGAGGATCAAACTAAGTGGCGTGCAATTGGAGAGGCCTATGTCCAGCAGTGGACTGCGATAGGCTGATGATGATGATGATAATGATACAAATATTTGGTCCGACCCGGGAATCGAACCCGAGACCTCTTGATCAGCAGCCGCATACGCTAATACATACACCAACAAGGCAGTCAATATACAAATAATATAATTAAATACATGGTAAAATTTATTTTACTGTGTTTTCAAATTCAAGTGATCTAAAACATGGATCATATAGTCTACTAGCTGATGCCCGCGGCTCCGCTCGCGTTTTAGAGGTGTGAAAAATAGATGTTGGCCGATTCTCAGACCTACTGAATATGCATATAAAGTTTCATAAAGATCGGTCAAGCCGTTTCGGAGGAGTATGGCAACGAAAACTGTGACACGAGAATTTTATATATATAGTCTATCTATGTTGGTTCAAACTATAATTAGGTACAAATATAAAAAAACAATGACCCTGTTTTAGAACAATAGACCTTGAGACAAACGAAGCATAGTACCTTACACTAATGGTATGTACAGGAACACAAAAAGTCTTTTAAAGTGTGTCCTTGTATGCGCGGTGCGGAACGGCTAACGGACGCTTCGTGCGACGGGAATGAATGAATGAATGTTAGATAGCCTATTGCAGTATAAATACATGTATGTAGGTTCGCCCTTCTCTTCAACATCTTGGGAATATTATGCACGACAGAAATACCATGTTTCGTTTGATATAACCGAAGAGAATCAAGATTGTACGACCATTTTGGTGGAAAATGGATGCCAAAATTACCTTAATAGGAATAATCCTACACAAAGAAATGGACTTATACACGATATATCTTGCTTCTTTGCGACCCTCAAAAACACAGGTCAAAAATCTGCGATGTATTAACTGTATTAATCTCCACAGTTTTTAATTGATTTAAAAGCGCTTGTCTCTGTAACGATCGACTTTTTAAAAAAAGAAAAATAATAGATGATGAACACTTTAATGAAAAAAGAATGGTTACAAGGAAAACGGAAAAGACGAGTGTTCAATCTTAGGGTTCGGAACAGACTGATGTACCTTTACAACGCTTTGAGTATATCTGACACCTGCTTAGTAACGCTTAGGTCAGCTCTATTTAACATAACGCTAGTATTCTAACAGGCGAAGCTATAACCATTAAAGCAGGTGAACCGAACATCAACTTTTCAAAAGATATTCCCATTGAGATATAAAATACGAATGCTAGACATTTGTGACTGAATACTAAAAGTGACTTACAACTCGGAAACACAAGTAATTGTGCCTTTCCTCGGCCACAAATCAACATGGCAGACCAATATTTATGAAGGTAGACTTAGCTGGTAGATAACGAGGTGCACTAAATGCAAGCTAGCGAAAGGAAACGCTAAAACAAACAGTAACCTATCACGATTGTGCTAAACGGCCCAGTAACAAGTGGAGCACGGACGGTTTTGCATACGAACCATAATTATGCCTGGAAAAGCTTTCAAAGATAGCACTGGTGCTTGTATAATGTAATATTGAAAATTGAAATACTTCTAATGACTGCCTTGTTGGTCTAGTGGCGTATGCGGCTGCTGATCAAGAGGTCTCGGGTTCGATACCCGGGTCGAATATTTGTTACGGAGTCTGGGTGTTTTCTATCTACATAGTACATATGTATTTATTTGCATATATGTACATAGCACATAGTATCCAAATGTATGTATGTATTTACATGTAAATACATACATACATTTGGATACTATTATACACAGAAAACATCCAAACTCCGAAACGAATATTTGTGGATTACACAAACATTTAGTCCGACCCGGGAATCCAACCCGAGACCTCTTGATTAGCAGCCGCATAAGCTAACCAATAGACCAATAAGAATACTTTAAGAATCATTATTTTTCAATGAAACTAATCATTATTAATGTCATTAATACTATTTATAGCTTTAAGTGTTAAGAAGTATCATGTGTAGACCGTTCTTGGCTTACAATTTTCCCGAATAGTCCCTGATCTCTATATATAAATTTGTGCATCTCTGGATTAAACGGACCACATTTTATTATTAATGTTTATAAATTACGTAAGAGAATCAAGCGATCCTGTGAAGTATAATTCATAAGCACTTCAAACGCACCATTCCTTTTGATGACACGTATTATAAACATTCTCGACCAAAACTGTTTAAATTGCCCAACTTATGTTGCAAGTAAAACATATTTTATCAGGTACAAGTACTTTCCGTAAACAATTCTGAAAGATTCAGGCCATCGTGGTCATACTCTTTCGCTTTTAATCTCTTGAAACGCAGACTTTCTTGGGATTTTATTTAAGATACGAGTAACGAATCTATGTTTAATATCTTTTAATTATTTTGGTTACCCTGCCTTGCTTTATATTAATAATTTATAGGAATTTCTAGTGTCTTATGTATAGAGTAAAATTAAGGTATTATGTATTATCTTACATTTACTTTTTTTTCGTTAATACATACATAGAAAACACACAAACTCCTAAACAAATAGTTGCAGATCATACAAGCATTTGGTCCGACGCGGGAATCGAACCCGAGACTTTTGAGCAACAGCCGCTTAAGCTAACCGCTAAACCAGACCAGCAAGGCAGGCACAAAATATGTCAAGAAAAAGTATATTACAACGAACAGTCTTGTCTCAGTCTGCCATCTCTTAAAGACAACCAGAGGCGTAATCAAAGTGCAGAATCAAAAATCTATTTTGCTAGCAAAAATAATGAGTGTAAACTAAATCCCTATTTCCGTTACATTAGTCACACAGTAGGACACACACACACAAAGTCTCTCAGCTATGCAGCCGCCGTCACACTGTCTGTTGGGTCGGTCGACTGTGCAATTAATAGCTGCATTCGTCTTATTGTCTGTGGAAGTGAAAATGCATAGCCGGGCTTATTCTGATGTCATGATATTCAAACATATCTAATGCAGTTCTACTGAATGCAATTGCTGTATTCGAGATATGTTACACATAATATGTTTTACAGTATCTATTTTTTTAACTCTTTCTTACAATCTGTTGAAGTGATTATATGAAAAGAGATGGAAGATGGGGCAACGCGGGCTTTTTGATTTTGACTAATGTGCGGGTGAGCCTTCATAATGTAAGATGTTGGCACTATGGCACTATGGTATTTTGACTAAATTCTACTTAATAATGTTGAAATATTTCGAAGAACATGAACACAGGAAATGGCTTGGTACGGCCATGACAGAGAGTTTTGCAACGAATGATTTTAAATGTGGCAACTTTTTGTATTTACAGTAGCATTATTTTTCTTTATGCACAAATAAATTGTGCATTGACGTCTTAAGGTCAGAGACATTTTCTTTTAGGCTACCTTAAGGTGATGCAGAGATGCGTGTTCGCGTGCTCCTTTTTAACCGACTTCAAAAAAAGGAGGCGACGATATTTAGCACGTCAATAGTAATTAAAGCCAATTCTTGAATTGAAAAATACATCTTTCCTTGCTCACAACACTAACACGTTAGATCCGAGTCACAGTCACGGTGCGTATGCATTTACATCACGTTCCCGTTTATAACGAGGCAACCACGTCCACGTCCCGTCCGTGTTAAATCCCGTCACGTATGCAGCGGCCTTTAGTGTTGGCTTTTAGGCTTTAGTTCGAATTTGTACTTATAATACAGAATTAGTTCACTTAACTTAAGTAAATAGATTACGCTACGTCTGGCACGCGATGACAAGACACTTCAAGACAGACAGAGTGAGGCGACGTACTGTTCCTTTACTATATACATATATATTATGTACTAGCTTTCGCCCGCGTGTAAGTCAGTTATCGCGGTATAAAGTAGCCTATGTCCTTTCCCAAGTTCAGTTCTATCTTCATCAAAATCGGTTCAGTCGTTTAGGCGTGAAAGCGTAACAGACAGACAGACAGAGTTACTTTCGCATTTATAATATATATGAGTAGGGAAGTAGGGATTACAAATACTGATATTTATATCAGAATAGCTATAGCCCGCGGCTCCGCCCGTGTGTATGTCTGTTATCGCGGTAAACAACCTATATCCTTTCTCATGAATAAAACGTATAATATGTCCATATACCAAAATATTAGATTGCTTCGTTGGTTTAGTGGTTAGCTTATGCCGCTGCAGGTCAAGAGGTCTCGGGTTTGGTTCTCGGGTCGATCTTAATGTTTATATTATAATCTGCAAAAAAGTGTTTCGGAGTTTTCTATGTATAAATAATATGTATGTACATATTAACAAAAAAAATGTATTTATATCAGTTGTCTAGTTGGGACTAGATGACCGATTGTTTATTAATATACATATATTTATTGTAGTTTGATTTTTTCTGGGATTTCCAGAGTGTCATAACGAGTAACATAAAATGGTGTACAAGAATTTCAGTGGTGGGTAGAATTAGTTCCGTCTGCTAGTCCGCCATCTTAAGAAGGTTTTATTAGAAGATGAACAAAGCTCACAATAAACAATATACCATAGACAATGTTGTGAGTACGCAGGATTCATGCGCGCGCAGATAAGATTACGCGCGCTCTCAATCAGAGCCATTGTGCGCGGTGATAGCAAACAACTAATGGTTTTCATTAGAAGTTCAGCTTTATCGGTTACTTAGAGTAGTTATATTGACGACGGAAGCCTGTTTGTGTATTTCCTTCTTTATATACTACTAGCTTTCCGACTCTCCGCCTGAGTGTATGTAGGTTATCGCGACAAAAAGCCTAGCCGTAGAATATGTAATTGTCCTTTTTTAGGTTCAATTTATTAACCTACTTCAAAAAAAAGGAGGAGTTTCTCATTCGATTCGGCATAGCTTACAGGTGGTCCCATCTTCACCATATCTGATGATAGGATCCCAAGGAAATAGAGGGAACTCCTCAAATATCATAGGCACAATTGTCGCTATTTGGGTACTCGGAATAGTTTTTCTTGGAAGTCGGTTCCTTTTTGTTAAAATTATCTCTCTACCGAAATTGCTATGAAAGCGTAACGGACAGAGAGACAGGGTTACTTTCAAATCTATATTATTAGTGTGGAACAGCAGCGCCTTTCGGTATTACTCGCGAGTATTATTGCTTTTGAATTAGTGTTCTTGAATATGCTTTTCTTTCAATCAATTCTCTCTGTCCAAAATGCTCTAAGTCTTACGTATTATCATCAACAAACAGTAACATCCCACTGTTGAGTTCGGGTCTCCTCTAAGGAGAAGGTTAAGGCCATACGTCCCCACGCTGGCCGAGTGCGGGTTGGGGACTGGCAAGACACGTTGTGGCTACGTAATCTTGGCGTGTTGGACGTTTTTAACCCGCCCGAAGGCCTCCAACTAAGCTTCACGACTGCTATCTTATGATAACAACCGGGACCGACAGCTTAACGTGACGTATATTACGATAAAAACGCTCAAAATACGTCATGCCACAAACGGTCACCCATCCAGGTCTGACCGCGCCATCGTTGCTTACTCTCTGTGATTTACTAATTTCAAAGGCCACACGACTATAAGCGTTTTGTACGCACGTATCATCTACTATACAGGTCAATACAGATGATTTTTATGTGGTCCTGAGTCTTCCACAAGTAACAGTCCTAGAGCTTACAAATTGCGAGAGCTTAGAGTCGATCAATGGCGGCCCATACATTGATTATTAAATGGGCGTCTTTTACTTTGCAATGACGTGTAGTAGCGGTTGGTACTATTAAAGAATAATTTTGTGCAATGTAGAAAATTATATTCTAGAATAGTACAACCTGATCATAACGTCAGGCATTTCAAAGGTATGTAGTTAATAGTCATTTGTTAATAGGACAACATCGCTGTTAAGAGAAGGAAAACTTGAAACAAACCGTATACATACCCACCTTTTCAACGGATTATATTTAAGCTAAAGGCTATTGCTATGATGACGATTTATCCAAATTTCTATCTAAATAGTTCTTGTAACAAACTTACATCCATAATTCGCATTTATAACAGCAGTAAAACTATATAAAATACAATTCGTCCCTTTAAAGTTCATAGAACTTTAGTACATGCTCGAAAGTAAAACATTGCACCCAATAATTTCGATCAATCAAAATACACTGCTTTCTTTAACATACCGTCATATATTATACATTGTCTTCAGTACATTGATGTTATGTTATGCATACAAAGTAAAAACTAGAAGGAAAAGCTTCGATGTATACGCAGTAATCAGTAAATAGCTTGAGGAGGTTGTGTCGACGCGGTAGGTCTCGAATGTGGTTCTCAAAGTTTTCAGAATATTGTATTTTTTTTTACTTTCTAGAATATAGGTATAGGTATGGTTGGTTTAAACGATTTGGACATCTTTCCAAAAGTTAATTACTTAGTATTTAAAATGTGTTCCAAAAAAAGCTACAGTATTTTGTAATAAAAAAACCAGTTTTTTTATAACACTCATTCAAAAATATATAATAGTATGTACATTAGATTTGAAACAAAATGCACGCAGTAATTAATTTTGTTAAAATAATAATCCTTATACTGAAATAGGAATATTCTAATAAGAAGAATCTTTATACTGATTTCAAATACTGATTAAATGGTTTCAATAACTAAAATATTCAATTGTGAAAAGGACATATGAAATTAACCTTTTCTCGCTGTAACTGGTTTATAATTATGTATTGTCAATGTTGAGAGCCACTGTCCTTAGGGCATGTACGGAGCTGTTTTCAAATTACGCAAAATTGATACGGAGCTGTTTTCAATTTACGCAGTACGCGAACGTGTACAAGTTTAGGTATAAGGTCTGTATCTAGCCTTAGGTAACGGTGTAAGTGCGTGCCGTGCTCTCCGCTGTGCGCTGTGTAAACATCCTTCGTGCTTCGATAAAGTTCATTGTGTATAGAAAGTACGGATTTTCAAGCCCTCTAAGTCGGCGTGTGAATAGCAGTTGTGTCATTTGTATAATATTCAACATAGTATACTATGTTTGCGTTGCTTTGCAAAAGCAAATAAAATTGGCTGTTTGAAATACATTTATGACAGTTACACAATTATTACCTATACATATGACGGCGCGTGATTATAGTACCATAAATTACATTACTATTAATGATTTACTGGAATAATAACTCAATGTATTAATTTTTTTAGTCGATTCTATAATCGATATTGAATGATGTTGAATGTATTTAAATAAGAGCGGATTATTTCCGAATAGAGTAGTTTATGTCGCGCCACTAGTAATGGCGGTCGGTCATTCTACTGACTAGTGATGCGCAAAATGTGTCACTGAGCTGAAAAGATAGATATATATCATTTCGCTCTAAAGATATATATCACTCATTTATATCACTAGATCAGTGATCCATTTCAATTGATTGGTTTAAAAATTGATTTATTTCTTCGTCTAGATCATTTAGCTCAGTATATCAGTCACTTTAAATCTCTGTCGCTCACACAAATATTTCTTTAATTCTTATATTAGCATAAGTTAAGTACTCGGAAGATCGTTTTTTTTTTCAGTTTTATTAGTTTGTACATTAGACATAAATATTAAATTGATTTTCCTTAATACTTGGCAGGCTTAGGACTGTCAACCTAGACAGATTTAATTAAGTTGGAAATAAAATAAATATCGTGAAGTATAAAATTTGATCGATTAGGTTGGCGTATTTAAAAATCAATTTCTATGTACAATAATTTTCATATAATCACAAGGTAGGTAGGCAGGTATACCTACTTCATTTACCCCCTTTTTTATTTACTTATTTTATTAAGTTTATTTACACTGTTTTATGATTAAACATTGAAAATTTACAACATAAAACTAAACACATTAAGATTTTATTTTTATTTTTTATTTGATGTATCATCCCATTATTCGTAATATTATGTTCTTAAATTAATTTACCTTTTTATGTAAGAAAATGGCAAATATAAATTTTGTTTTAAAAATACATGAGTTATGTTAAGCTTTGCCTCTATAGAAATAATGTGCATTTTTCCTTGATAACCCAATACGTCGCAACAAAATTAGCGTGAAGTGAACGGTAGATAGATATCATTCATGAGACAATGAGCTAGTGAGTTAGTGAGCTAGAACTGAGTTACTGATATATTCGGAGCTAGTGTGAGTTAGTGACACATTCTATCGGTGTGAGTGATATATATCTTTTATATCACTCACTCAGGAGCTACACATCTCTACTACTGACGGCTACCGCACGGTGCACATCTGCTAACCTATTGACTCTTAACTCGTTTCAATCTTGTTAATCGTGTATGTTTTTGAGTTAATATGTAAGATGTTTCAATAATACGACATTTAACAACACAAGTGTACACTTATTTTGAAAATCCACAACTAAGACCGCTGTGAGGCCTCCCTTGACGACCCGACATATACATATACATGAAATGTATGAGAATTGGTGAATGGTGAATTTTTGAGACGGGACAGTAAGGGCAGGTACCTTAACCGTTATAGTTACAGGAAAACGCGTTTAGGAGACTATCCATAATTTTTCAAGATATTCTGAACTGCATTTACAGATTTTCGAAAAAATGTACAGCCAGCAAGAAAATGGTCATTTTAAACAAAAACTTTTTTTGATGCCATTCGATCCTGTTTCTAATAAGGATCAAAAGTCTCTACTGGACCGGACCGAGGTTTGAGTACTAGAAATGTCAGAAATCGCAAAAAACTTTTCCCAAACATTTGTACGGAAATAAACCATTTTAATATGTATTTTAGACACAGACAAACATAGCTTACATTTAGATGATCTACGAATTAATTGCTCAAAACGACTGCCGTTTTCACGAATACATAAGTTCACTCATTTTTGTACTGAGCTAGTAGGAGCCGATAATTTTCTAGATATTACATAAAATCCTTTTTAATTCATCTAATACTGAAGAATTTTTCAAATCGGACCAGTAGTTTTTGAGATTAACGCGTTCAACGGAACAAACATACAAACAAACTTTTCAGATTTATAATATCAAAGTATAGATGTAGCGCATGTATAATAGTTTAAATAACAAGTAATAAATAGAAATGTGATAATTCTTGTAAAAATAAAATTAAAAGACGTTGATTATCATTACTTTGGGATTTATTATTTCTAAACGAGGTCATTGCATGCTAATTTTCTCATTAAATGTCTCAGTCGTGACATTTAGTAGGTTTCGTAAATGGCGAGGTAATAAAATAAAAAACATTGTAGATAGAATTCCGTCGGACTTCCGTTTAGTAACTAGACAAGTTTTTGAGTTTGATTGATCTAAGCTTGAAACCTTCCATGAGTATTTAAATTTAAATATTTACATTATTATGATTAAGCTGTTTTATTGTTAATTCTCGAACTTCGGACCTTTTTTCTGTTAAAGCGTTTAGAATTTATTTCATAATGTAGGAATGACATTTTAGTCTAGTCGACAAATTGAAAATGGTACAAAATAGAGATACTGCTCTTAAAATTATGTGCGATAGCTCATTGGATCCGGAGTGACGCCTAGAAAAATGTGCCAAAAGCGTGTATTAGCACATAAACAATTGCAAAAGTTATAAACAATTAAATATGAAAAAAATGGCATATCGTTCTTGCCAATATTTCATAAACTATTAATATTTAAGAATTTAGGCGTCATTCCGGATCCAATGAGCTATCGTACATAATTTTAAGAGCAGTATCTCTATTTTGTACCATTTTCAACTGTCGACTAGACTATTTAACATGAAGACAATGGTTGCAAAACTTTTCGTCAGTATTTTTTTTTCAAACAAGTACGTATGCATTGTATATGTATTTATTTTATTTTATATATGATTTTATTTTATATCTGCCTCGTTGGTCTAGTGGTTAGCGTATGCGACTGCTAATCAAGAGGTCTCGGGTTCAAATCCCGGGTCGGGCCAAAAAGTGTTTTTGGGATTTTCCTAGGAAATTCCTAATAACTGCCCGGAGTTTGGAAGTTTGGCGGTGACTAACGCCCGTGCCTCGGAGAGCACGTAAAGCCGTCGGTCCCGGTTGTCATGAACATCTATGGTAATCGTTATTGGGAAGTCAGTGCCCTCAAATATACTGACAACTAGTTCAATCTTCGAATTTCAGTTCTCCCTTAGGGTTGCGGAGGTCCGATGCCAGTCGCTCCGTAGAAAAACTGAAATTCAGGTAAATCCGGTTGAACTAGTAGCCGACCCCAAATAAAATTGAGAATAATGGCTAGGAGGATGATGATTTTATTTTATATATGATTTTATTTTATAGATATTGAATACTAATGGCCCATAGATGAAAATACAATATTTTTTAATCGAAAGGTTTGTACAGATTATTATTTTGAAGTAAAATAATTTGGTCTCAATATATGAACAAATATATAGTTTATATAAAACTCAATTAATAAGGACGAAAATGCACTCAATATGTTACTCAGTTAATAAACAAGAGCAGTCAATTAAATACCAACATAAACACGAAACATTTTAATGAGTTTTGACCCTAGGGCTGTTAATTAGAGGGAGTGGGCCGTGCTGGACCACATATATCACAGAAGAGTTATTTAATAATTAAACCAACTGGTTTTACAGCTGAGATGTAGGTATAAATTAATCGTGTAACCATTTTTTGTGTCTTAACGTGTTTAAAAATGATCCTAATATTTTTTATTTCAATCAAAATGAATAGTAAATCTGGAAACAAAACAATTACTAAACATTAAAAAGAGACTAACGCCATCTATAAGAGGAAGGTTGTACTATCAAAACACTTACCTAAGCAGCCAGTAGTGTTGAGCCCATAGTGTTCGTCCAGGCAGGTGTCGCAAGATGGCGGTGCTGCGCCGGGTGCGCACGCGCAGTCACCTGTGATAGGGTCACACGTGTCGTTGACAGCCGCTGTGCCGCACCTACATGATGGACATCCAGCCGACAAACCTGATGAAAGATGATTAATGTTAATAGACTTTAAGAGAAAGAGATTGTTAAGGTGAATAAATACTTGTTAACGTGTAAATATTTACGTTCCAAAGAGATTAAGAGGTATTTACGCTTGTGAATAACTCTTTATTTGCGCACCATATTACAGAGTTACATGAATGAACCAAATAATTGAATATCAAGTGTACAAAGGGCGGCCTTATTGCCAAAAGCAATTTCTTCCAGACAACCTTAGGATGGATCAAAAAGATATAGAGAGACAGTAGTTGAATATGCTTGTTTTAGAACCTACTATTTGCTTATGAATATAATTACAATTACAATTTTATACTTACATATAAAATACATACTTATACTTACATACAATTTTATACTTGCATATATAATACATACTTACATATTACAATAAATATAAGAGTTTTTCATAAAGAAATACTTTTGATGTGAAACATCTATAGGCGCACGTAAAATAGATTTCTGGCCTGGCGATTGGCGACGCGTCGCCACGGCACGCTATACGATGGTATATATATACAGTCTATATGCAGTAGTGTGTACGGTGTACACACTACTGCATATAGACTACTATTTTAATAATTAGTAATATTTTATTTTATCATTATGACATATTTAGTTCCTATTACAATATGTTCTTTTCTGCATATTACTTTTACAAAATAATGGCGATGTTTCACATCTGCCAGGCGTCCCGTGACGGCTCACATTTTTGTTTTTATATGTGTTTGCCAAAAGGACTCTACTCTGTATGTTGAAATGCATGAGTAGAATCTAAGAGAGGTCACCATCCTCATTATGAGTGCACACAATGCAGCATAGTGATCCCACCAATAATTGGGCCTCTGGTCTCGCACTCTCCAAGGAAATACAATAGCACGAATACTATTTAAGGTCGGTCTTCTATGTGAGGGTAGTACTGTCCTGGTCGAGTCGGAACATTCGTGCGGAAATCAACGTGGCTATACTACCTTGACAGAAACCTTCTTTATTTTTAATGTTGAGAACATTGAATGAATAGATAAATGTGAATTTGAGTAGGTCCATACCGCCGTGTCCCGTGGCACAAGCGTCGCATGCGCGTCCGGTCCAGCCGGGGCGGCACGCACACTGGCCCGAGCGCGCGTCACACGCGCCCGACAGCGCACCCGCTCCGCACGCGCACGACACGCACGCGCCGCCCGCACCCGCTCGCCAGTAGCCTTCCTATACACATGTATTATATTTTAATGTGTTCTATTTACATTTCAGCGGCCCCACTCTTATATTCAATACCAATTTCAATCTAATACGAATCCTATTTTAAATTACGACGAAAATAGATACGTAGTATGGAATTAATATAAAGATTAAATCTGGAAGTTTATTCATGAATATTTATGGAATAGAATTCAACATTCTATTTGATCTAATTAGCTCTAACTTTTAAATATATTTATTCTGATTGTCAACTTAAAAAAGTGATAATTTCACTGACCATTTACATGATACGCTTATAAAAATCGATTAGTTATTCACTAATTTATATTTTCGTAATAAAAGAGCCGGATTCCCTCAGGCAATATGCTAAGATATGCACCTTTTCTGGCACCGCCCAGGGTATTATAATTATTTATGATCCGTTCCTTTAAATTTGTATAAACCATGCATTGTTCTGTTTTTTTTATATTTATAATTATTAATATGATTGTGTGTTGATATAAATGTTTTTTTTCTTCCTCTAATACATGCATTTAAATGACATAAGCTGTAGTGTATGTGTCATTCAGACACCTCATTCATTCATTCATCACTCACTCATTGTATTATCTGTGAATGAATGACAGCGAAGCATCATGTCATCTATAGCGCACGTGCAATCGTGACATAATTTACTCGACTCTTAATAGATAGTAGGTATAGATATAACACTAGCTTTTTTAATTACCTTGCAGAGGTCGCAGCGCGCGCCCTCGGTGTGTGGCGGACACGTGAGGCACAGCCCCGTCGTGGGGTGGCACGGAGACCCTCCGCACGAGCACTCCTGGCACGAACTACCCGGCACTGTCGGCGAGCCCCAGTACCCGAAGTCGCAGCTGAGGGACAGAACAACAGATTGATAAACTGGTACAGGTATTAAGAGAAAGGAGAAGTCCTCCATCGCGCGATGAAAAAATCTCAGTGTTCAATATACTTACGTATTTGTATATAGCAATCAGAACTTTTAATCACTAGTAGTGAAGAAGAAAAATCTTTCTGTATAGACGATCAAACATTGAATTTAATGTTGACTATAACATATAATCATGTAATTATGTGTCTGCTGTAGTCAAATAAATTTATGTATAACATCTACTCAAAGGGTTGACATTTGTGTAAGCAGCACAAAATATTTTCGCAGTTCATTGTGTGCTTTTGTGGTAGCAATGTAGTTAGTACTTAAACTTGATGCGTAATGTATGATTGTTTTTTCTTTGAAGAGCTCATAGCCAAGTTGTCTAAGTGATTGAAAACAATCACCTAGGATCATTGTTTACGTCGGCGCAGTAAGACCTAGATGGGTGATCATGTAGCTACAACGTCTCTTGCCTATGGGTTGTTATTTGACTAACTAAACTAAACTATCCCTTACAGTAATGCTGACTAGTACGAGCGATTGTGTTTAGTTCTGACGCGCTAACCACGCCTATATTTCATTTCTACTTGGTTTGGTTTGGTTTTTGGTTGTTTTTGGTATGTACTATGCTTGTCACTCTTCAGTATATCGTTTACCCGTTTATATTGTAGTCTTCTGACTATGCAAACAGTTAAATCTATTTTTCTTATAAAAATAAAGTTGTAAAGACTGAAGCAAGACACAGAAGACCATCTTAGTTATTACAGCATTCCTGCTGTCGTATTTTGATGGTGAGTGTAAAACCGGAGGCCCAATCATTCTGCATCATTCTCTCGGCCTGATCAAGCCGCTGTGGTATGGGTCACAATGTTGCATTGCCTACCCTCACAATGAGGATGGTGACCACTACTCCTGGATTCTACTCAGGCTTTCCATCAGGCAGAGTAGAGTCACTTAAATATAAAAAAGAAAACAATATGAAATCATGTAACATTGATAAATCACACGAATTAACTACTCACTTCTCACAATGATCTCCGGTATACCCATCAGGGCACTGCGTGCACACATACTCGTCTCCTTCGGCGCTGGCTGAGGCACAGTTCGGACTGAAATTGTTGGCAGCTTCATAAAGAGGACACGCGCAGGGTTTGCAGGCTCCCTAGAATATGAAATAGCTATAAATAAATATTTAGGACATCTTCCTTCCAGTCTCAACTAAGCTGAGCTTGTACTATGAACACAAGACAACTGATATAAATACATACGAGTTTATACTTGTACGCAATGCTATATCAAAAGATCAATGACATTTGTGTTTGTAAGGTTTACTGAAAGAACTGTCCTTTCCGTTCCCGCCCGCCGCTACGAACGGCACGTTTTCTATCACGTTGTAAAATCTTTAAATTCTGTCATTAATATAACATTTCAGTGAGTTTTTTCTCTTCTGTTTTTTTTTCTTTCTGTGGAGCATTTAATACTAGGACACTTATTAAAGAAACCCTGAAAGTGATATACCTGTACTGGGTTGCCGTAGTGTCCAGGAAGACATCGTTCGCAGTGTGGACCTGTAGTGTTGTGCTGGCAGGGACCGCACGGACCATCCACTGTAAAGAAAAAAGTTTTAATAGCGATCTTGATTTTTTTATATCGATACAAATGAAGTGTGTTTGTAATATCGAATTTACAATTTCATACAATTGTTATCTCGGACAAAGAATTAGTCTAGCAATTCAAAGGGGGAATGCTGCCAGTATCTTCGAACCATGCCTAAAGGGACTCCTTTTTATGATATATTTTAGTTATAATATTATATTTTATTAAGGTTTTTAGTTTTAGGTTCATTGTTTTAGATTATAACCAATATTGTACATATTAACTATTAAATTATATTTCATACTAAATTAATAAGAAAGTTACCTAAAAATTTTTTTCATTGTTAATTATTTTGTCTCTCTGTCCGTCTATTTGTCAGTCTATTATTCCAACTAATCTCTTAAACGGCTTGATTGCTTTAGACAGAACTTTTATTGGCAGATATATGTGATGACATAAGGACTACTTAGTTATTTCTTTAGACTAGCTCACTACGCAGCGTTATTAGCAAATTACAAACATTTTTAAAATTGTATGTTATGTGATAGTCATATATATAGATATATATCATATGTGTGGTAGGTGTGTTCGTGGTAAGTGGTAAATAGTAAATAGGTGACACATTGTAAGTTAAGTTAATAGAAGAAATTGTGATTCTTCCATGACTCCGAGAGTAGGCACGTTATTCTGTTATTTTCAGTTACCATAACATCATCTGTTGTGACTGATACGTTTAATTGGAACCCTGAAGAGTCTGACAACAGTTTTTTTACTCTACAGACCTTTGATATCCTCCAATACCAAAGTAAATATCGAGGTATCAAAAATAATAAATAATTGTATTTATTTACCTAAAAAATTACAGCATACTTGATGTTAGATTGTTTGCGAGATCGGATTCTAAATACTGCATGAATATAAAATAATTTTTGACTGCCTTGTTGGTCTAGTGGTTAGCGTAAGCGGCTGCCGATCAAGGTCTCGGGTTCAATTCCCGGGTCGGACTAAATGTTTGTCTGATCCACAAATATTTTTTTCGGAGTCTGGGTGTTTTATGTATAATATATTTACAAAAAAAAAGTATGTTTATGTATTTATATCAGTTGTTTAGTACCCATAATACAAGCTCTGCTTAGTTTGGGACTAGATAACGGTGTGTGTAAGATGTCCAAAATATATATTTATTTATCTTAATGTGTCTCCATACTGTATTTGCAATGATTACGACCACTACCTTTCATTAGGCAGTGTAGAGCCACTTTGGCAGGCTTTGAAGTTTTACTGACCTGTATCACAGCGCGCGTGCAGGTTGCAGGCGCAGGGCAGGCACTCGAGGCGGGTGGGCGGCCCGCGGTTCGCTCGCGCGTGCGTCCAGGCGCAGCGCTGGCAGTGCGCGCCCGTGTAGCCGCGCGGACACGCACAGCGCTCGCCCACCGCCGCAGTAGGGCCGTGCACTGACGCGCCTTCCAACCGCACCTGGAACAGTACCTACTGTATTAACTGCCTCCCTTCACTTAAGGTCCTATGTACTTTACATGGGGCAGAGGGCATCTATAGTGCACCGCCGTCCCGTTCTGTCTTGAGAGTTGAACTATATCCTTGTATTTTGTCGGCTCACAGACGCACGCGCCCACTCGCTATCGTCGTTAACAGTCGACTAAACTGTGTCACCACCGCACGTGAGCTGGAGATAACATAATGCTTCCTTCTCATTCATTCACAGACAGTACAGTGAGCGAGTGAATGAATGACCGAGTGACACATACACTACAAGCATCTTGCTTGATTTCACTCAAGCCCACCTAGCCAAGTTGTAAACGTTTTTCGTTTTCTATTCTATTTCTATATACATAGGATACATAGAAAATACCCAAACTCTGACTAATACCAAACTATTCTCTCGTACAAACCTCATCCTGATCAAAATGATAATGAGCCTTCAACATGATTGCCTTCACGTCTCTGAGTACGTCCATCAATTGTATCCTGCTGGCCAGCTCCAGTTCCTCCCCCATGACGAACCAGCTGCCTTCCACTAGTGGCACTGAGATCTGCAGTTGTCCAGGAGTCTCATGACTTGTGTTTGAGTAGGCGAGTTTTGTACCATCTATAAAGACGAAAAAAGGTGATTATTATGTTCATCACAGCAGTTTTGATAACCACATCGGACAAACTTTTAAATAATTCATGCAATGTTGTTCAGAGTCTTGGTATTCTTTGATTCTGTTACGCGATGGTGATGGTAGAGTCCACCGTGATTTTTAAAAAGAAAAAAGGCGACATCTAGAAAGCTGTTTTTACACCTTCTAGTGCATTCACACTTATCTACTAACTACTATATAATAACGGATCTTAACTTCTTAGACACATATAATATATTCTGTATATATAAAATTCTCCTGTCACAATGTTAGTTGCCATGCTCCTCCGAAACGGCTTCATCCATTTTTATGAAATTTTGTGTGTTTAATTCAATAGGTTGAAAAAATGGGTGTAAACTATATTATATAGGCCTAGGTAAATAATGGATGAAACAGATGCGAGATGAGGCGCAGGTTTATAGTTTTATATATCTAACACTATAAAATATATTTCTTTCAAGAAGCTACTATTCTGTTAAAGTCAAGGTGTTCATAAAATTCTCCCATACTTACCACTTCCAATAAGAATAACATCAGGAGCATAAGTGGGATTACCACCTGTATCCCCTCTCACGATGCCCCAGTACAGCGATGCTTGGACTTCGCCACCATACGCTGACAGTTGTTCACCGGTGAATGAGTTCGATATCCAGTAGAAATACTCCCATCCTTCTACCTAGAACATATGGTATAATGTTTTAGCAGACGATATAATATTTAGATATTATGCCTAAGACTGTTTGACGCTAATACAAAATATCTAAGTATAAATAAAAAATGAAAATGTGAAGCTATCCACACAAAAAGAAAACGTACTGTAGCTCCATTTAATGAAACCAACCTGAACTTTATCCCAATACTGGATCGCACATACATATACTACAAATATATATTTCGAATTCGCCATAAAACCTGTCATTTCGATATCGAATATACGAAAGTATACGAGAATATACGAAAATATAAGTTAGTATTTAGACATCTGCGGATTTTTGCTGATAAATTATTATTCTTTTCTTTAGGTCTTACCTCGTAGCTGATAACAAAAGGTTGTCCTTGCTCATCAACAGAAGGTTCCAAGGTCTCATTGGCTTGAGAGTCGGTGATCAACCAAGATTCTCCTAACGGCAATATTATCTAGAAAAAAAAAGATTATGAACATATGGTGAAGGATTAAGAATGCAGAGTATGACCACCCCTATTCATTTCACAGGAGTTGTAAGAGAGAACGACTCTGGAAAGAGAAGGAAAACATGAACAAACCGGATACCAAGCTGTCTGGCCAGGAACCGTATACATATAGCATGTAGGCCAAAGTTTATTTTCTAAGGAGCGGTTTCTGTTTATGTACAATTAAATACAGTCTGTTTTATAATAAGCTTTACTTCACATTAAAGCAAACAAAAATACGTACATCTCTAGAAGGTTCCTGTTCATCAGCAGTGGCTAATGTACAGGAGTCAGTAATGTGTGAGCAGTAGCATGGTCTGCAGCCGGCAGGTAGATCTTCACTCAACCCGTAGTGACCAGGGGCGCACGCATCACACCGTTCGCCAACAACATTTAACTGGGAAAAGAAACAATGAAAATTATTAGTTATCAGTGTATAGTAACCTCCATCTTGTGATGGGTTGAGAATATTGAGTTTCACCACCCTGGGGTGCACGAGAGGAGCCTCCCCGAGCGACGTAAAAAAGGGAACAAAAGTCCCGACGTCCGGCGCACCCTGGACAACTAACACTCGGTATCGCAGAGTTTAGGTGACAAATCCTCTCACCACAATGGATCAACGCAAGGCCAAACGCAATCCGCGTTGCCGAGCACTAGGCCAAAACCATGTAAAGTGTTGCCATTGATACGATTAGAAGAAGACCACCCTTATTCATCCCATAGGTGTCGTGAGAGCCGACTAAGGGAGCAAAGGAGTCAAGGTAGTAGAGCTACGATCAAGGTAGATCATCGCTGATTTCAGTGCGAATAAGTCGGCTCAATCGGGGCGGTACTACAATCGCATAGAAAACCAAAATAAATGTACAGCAGTAGTGCTGTTGTATTTCGTTGATGAGTGCGAGATTGGATGCTCAATAATACAAAAGTATCTTACTATACTTGGGCCATTACAAACGTGCGAACAGAGTCGTAAATCATTATCGGATTGTCGGATCGGATCGGACTCTAGAAGTGTGTGATCGAGAGATTCGATATACCTATGTATAAGTGTGAGCGAGAGCTCTGATAAAAATGATTTATGACTCAGTTTGTACGCACGTTTGTAATGGCCCAAGTACAGGCTCAAATATTTGGCAGACAGTTGAATAACAAGAGTCCTCCCTATTTGGGAGGACTCTTAATAAATTGACTGCCTCGGAGGCGTATGCGACTTCTGTGCTTGAAGTCTCGGGTACGATTCCCGCCATACCCGGGACGGCCAATTGTTTGTGTGATCCGGCAATTTATTGTTTCGGACTTTGGGTGTTTTCTATGTATAAAGTGTACTTATTCACAAAAAAAGTATGTTTATGTATTTATATCAGTTTGTAAGCTTTGTCTGTAAGATGTCCGAAATATTTATATTTTAATAAATGTAACTTTTTCTTAATATTACCTTGCATTCACAAACTTCTTCGCAGACCTTACTAGGGTCTACAATTCCCCTCGGATCACACTTGCAGGTAGGAGGGGTGATGATCTGACAGTTTGGGTACACGGCGTCAGGATCCTCGCAGACGTCACACAAATGTCCAGTAAAGCCAGGGAAACAGGTGCAAACTTTCTGGTGGTACTTTTTGTTCCATAAGCAAGAACCTGGAAATGCATTGAAAGGATATTTAATATTATAGAGATATCAATTTAATTTGTTTACATATGACTGCTTTGGTGGCGCAGTGGTAGCGTTATGTGACTGCTATGCTTGAGGTCTGGGGTTCGATTCAAGGGTCGGTCCGCGGAACTCAGATAGTCTTAAACATATTAATATGGATTATGGTATAAACAGTGTAAAGCATAACATTGCAGTATGGATGTAGATAGATACACACCATCAGAGCCTTGAGGATCGCAGTCGCATGGCAGACATGGTCCATCAGGCAAGCTGTTGTAATATCCAAATAAACACTTGTCACATAGGGGACCAGCTCGGTTCTCCTGTAAAAAGAAGAAACATTTTTTTTTTTTTATTTAAGCCTACCAAAGTAACTCTACTCTGCCTGATAGAAAGCACGAGTAGAATCAAGGAGTTGGGGTAAACATCCGCATTGTGAGGGTAAGCAATGCAACATGGCGGCCTGGTTGGATGTTTCTGCATAATTCTTCTTCTACATCTTCATCAACGAAATACGAAAGCAAGAGGGCCGTCATTATTAGGATGGTCTTCTGTGTGATCTGCTCTAATACCTATCTATTACTGAATTTTGAAGATGAAGATCAGAAATGAAGGTATTAATGTCTAACCGTGCAATTAACACAGAGAATAGCGCCTGTATCATCGTAGGAACAAGCACCCCGGTCCCCGCATTCGCAGTCTGGCCTGGTGTCTACTGCGCATTCTTGGTGCGGGGCCCAAGGCCCGCCTGAACAACAACGATGGCAGTGAGACCCACACGTCCCGTGAATACACGAACACTTTGCTCCCTGTGAAAGATGATGAGGTGGAAATTACAACACGTACAATGACTGCCTGTCCGTGTGGTGACGGATTAAGAATAAAAAGTGTCACTACCCCTATTCATTCCATGGGTGTCGTAAGAGGCGACTAAAGGAACAAAATAAGCAGCTAATATCACTGCCAAGAAAAGGAAAATTTGAAACAAACCCTTTACCAACCCGTCTGGCCAGCGTGGTATAGTAGGCCAAAACCTCCTTTCTAAGGAGAGGCCTATGTCCAGCAGTGGACTGTTAAAGGCTGTTGATGGATGATGATGATGATGACAATGACTGCATCGGTGGCGCAATGGTAACTTATGTAGCTGCTGTGCTTAGTTCCCGGATCGCCGGTAAATATTTGTTTTGGAGTGTGGATGTTTTCTATGTATCATATGTATTCACAAAAAAGTATGTTTATGTATTTGTTAAATCTTGAATCCACTGGGAACGTTAGTAGGCCTCATATTTCTAATTGAGGGTAGACGTGAGTTTAGCGGGTGAGGAGAATGTTCTCGTACATACACTTTATTGAAGCACTCGATCACGAAATACAGTTAGGACATTGAATAGCAGCCCATGATTAATAATTTTAAATAAGACACTCCACCGAACACGTGGTGCTCACACGAGATGATCCGCGATAACTGTGCTCGTCAACGACGACGTTCCATTTCTAAAGGAACTCGCGAACGAATGAACGAACAATAATCATCTAGGGATGGGATAAAATCATTGTCACCTGTGATCCTTGTCTATGACTTATGACATGAAAGTAATCGACTAAAATCAATCATTCAATCGCGTTATTATTATTTTAAAGTGTCAATGATTCCCATCCCTGCGGTCACCGGTCGCCACGCGCCAGTGCCCGGTGTTGCGTCAGTGTCTTACCTTCAGACACTTAACAGTGTTGCCAGCTAAAATAATCGATACGCCGGCACGGCCATACTGACAATCGCACGTCCCTGTGCGATCACTCACCTCTACAGGTCTCGTACTCCTCGTCAATCAGAGAAAAAAAAATCGCTCGTCCATCACTGACTCGCTACTAATTCATGACACCTGTTTAAAAAGATCTCGATCTTTACCCCTCGCATCTAAATTAAACACTGGACGGACACCTGACCTCAGGCGTCCCTTCGACCATCCACCAACTCGCATGGTGTATCGGACCTGACAACCCGTCAGCGCCCCTTCCACCAATCACACACACACACACACACACTGGGCAGACAACTGACCTCAGGCGTCCCTTCGACCGATCACCAACTCACATGGTGCCTCGGACCGGACAACCATCAGCGTCTCTTCCACCAGTCTCATCGCGTAGTCTGATCAGGTGCATCGATCCGGTTTACAGACCAGCTCCATTTTTCAGATACGCGACTACCAACTACCCATCAACCCTACTATAAATCGCGAAGTCTGATCAGGTGCATCGATCCGGTTTACAGACCAGCCCCATTTTTCAGATACGCGCCTATTAACTACCCATCAATAAGGCTACATACCGCGTAGTCTGATCAGAGGCATCGATCCGTTTTCCAGACCAGCCCCCTTTTTCAGACACGTGCCAACCGAGTACCCATCCAGTGTACGCTCGCTACGTTACGTACGTACGCACGCTCTGGATCGATACTCTACGTACTGTTATAGTTTCCCGATGTTAAAGAAAGTCATTAACAATCAATAATAATCGATTACTTAAACTTAATAAGAAATGTCATGTCATCATCCTAGAGCGGCACTGCCTCCCCGCTTCCGCGTTGAGCCAGTCTCGCCCCGATCTTAGAGCCGGTACCATCTCCTCATCCATCGCGTGTCTGCCAGTTTTGTATTTGTATCAAGGTCAACCAATAAACCATTTCATTTGTGTAACCAAAAGTGTTTTTTTAAAACCTCGTTTACGTGGCCTCGCGTAACATTGGTGGCAGCGGTGGGATTTTAAAAATCCTCGGATCGCCTCAATTCAGTTAAAATTGTGATTGTGACAGTGAAAGTGCTATCTCTGTATCCTGTCGCTGTGCCGCTGTATCCTGCTGGTCGCATTAGACCCTCACGTGCCGTATTGCTGTAACGGGGTGTACCCCGAATATCTATCACTCACCTTGGGTGATCTCGCCGGGCTACGAAATGATTCGTGTTGCCGTCGCAGTCGCAGTGTTCCTGTAAGTAAATCCAGTATACTTCGAAACCATACGTGTGGTGAAAATAGTGCCAGTGATCCAAACTACAAAGTGTCATCGCATAGTTCTAAATTAATTCAAGGTTCAAAGTGCTAATTTTAGTAATATTCAGTTAATCATTTGTTCAAAAATATTATTCTATCACTCATCTCCGAGAATAGTGCAACATCCGTTCTTATCGCAACTCCGTACCTCACGCGTTATCTTTTGTTTTGACTAACTTGCCATGCCTAAAGACGAGCCCAGTATCATGTCTAAGGACACAAAAGAAATCGACATGAACTTTATAAGCAAATTTATTAATAAATTCGACGGGAACCGCGAAAAACTTAATGCATTTTTAAATAATTGCAGAAATGCAATAAGTCTTGGGTCACCATCTCAACAAGATGTAATACTAAAATATATTCTGAGCCAACTTGAAGGCCGTGCCGAAAGTGCGTGCTCCATTAAGGAATTTGAAAACTGGCCACAGTTAGAGGAATTTCTCAAAAACCAATTCGGCGAGAAAAAACATTACGCTGCACTACTCTCGGATCTCCAGGATTGTTGCCAAACTAATAGTGAGACAGTCAACCAGTTCGCACTACGCGTAGAGACATGCCTAGCTAAACTATTAACTGAAATAAATATTTCGATACCCACAAGAAAAAAAGGTGAACTGACTGGCCGTGTCGCTGCAATGCAAGACTTAGCATTGCATACATTTATCAGTGGCTTAGACTCTCGATTATCGACTATAGTCAGATGCCGTGACCCTGAAACCTTAAACGAAGCTATTGGCTTCGCCGTGTCCGAAGAAAAAATATTACAGACCACCTCTAAGCGTAACCCATCAGCAACCAATACTAATTCACCTAATCAAGGCCGTTGGTCGCAACGTCGATTCCAACAGAACCGAAACTCTACACAGCTAGGTGTTTCAAACGAGTCTAATAATCAAAGACCATCTACTTCAGGTCCCCCAGTATGCCGTTATTGTAAAAACGTGGGCCATACTATTGAGGAATGTAGGAAACGGGAGTTCAATAACAATCGCTTTAGAGATCGAAATAATCAAAGACCATTACCAAGGCGCTACCAAAATAATCAAGCTCAAGTTCACGCGGTAAATAGCAACGAAGACAATGACTACACGGAAGATACTCAAGGTAAACCAAGTTATGGTTTAAACGAGTAAAGGGCTCACGGTGGTGTCTCGTGAGACCCAAGCATCAAATTCCAAAACACTTCTATATCAAGGACACCAATACTACATCCGCTATATCCTCTGTATCCCCTAACGATAGGGACTCGCGAATAAATCGCACCGCTGTATCCTCTGTATCCCCTAACGATAGGGACTCGCGAATAAATCGCACCGCTGTATCCTCTGTATCCCCTAACGATAGGGACTCGCGAATAAATCGCACCGCTGTATCCTCTGTATCCCCTAACGATAGGGACTCGCGAATAAATCGCACCACTGTATCCTCTGTATCCCCTAACGATAGGGACTCGCGAATAAATCGCACCGCTGTATCCTCTGTATCCACTACTCCCGCTGATTGTCAAATAAATCATCCTGTACATGCCAAATCCACTTTAAACTCAATCGCTCCTCGTCCAGTTCCTGAAACAAAAATTTATGAAATTAATATTAATCCATCTAATAGACTCTTACCTCATATCCATGTCCATACCCCAGTATCAAACACTACCATATCTCTTCTTGTAGATTCTGGCGCAACTGTGAGCCTTCTGAAAAATTCTTCTATACAAATACCAGTTGATATAACACCAGACACAATCTTTTTGAAAGGTATTGACCCCATTAATCAAGCCTCACCAACAATAGGCCATTTCCCGCTTAAAATAAAAATAGATGATAAAAATAGTATCACGCATAGATTCCATATAATACCTCGAATACACTTACCTTATGATGGTGTAATTGGCACTGATATGCTCATCGCTTTTGGCTGCACTATTGACTATACTCGTGAAACCTTAAAAATAGGTAAATACGAAATAAAATTACATTTCAATGCGCCTACTTACGTAATTCCTCCCAGAACCGAAACTGTCGTAGAATGCTCCGTCACCAACCCTGAGGTTAAAGAAGGACTCGTACTAGATCAATGTTATCACGAAGATTTACTGATCGCCAATTGCTTAGTCACAGTCAAAGAAAACAAAAGAATTAACTTATCAATAATCAATACTTCTGAAACTCCTATAACCCTTAAGTCAAACTTGGATATCACACTCATTCCCTTAAGTTCTTTAGTCAAACCCTCTGTTCCAGTAAATGCTCATACAGTTTGTCATTTCGAGAGCACCGACTCTTACCTTCGAACACAAGAAGTATTAAACCTTCTCAGAATCTCCCACCTCAATACTGAAGAAGCAAATGCTCTTCATGATGTCTGCTCTGAATACTCAGATATATTCTTCATCCCTGGCGACAAACTTTCCCACACAAATGCACTTAAACACAACATAACAACGAGTGTTCAAAACCCAATAAATGTAAAGTCTTACCGGTTCCCAGAGATACACAAACAAGAAGTCAACAAACAAATAGATCAAATGCTTGATCAAGGAATCATAAAACACTCAGAGTCTCCTTGGTCTTCACCAATATGGGTTGTCCCAAAAAAAATTGATGCATCAGGACAACAAAAATGGCGTATAGTTATCGATTATCGAAAACTAAATGACATCACTATTGGAGATAGCTACCCTATACCGCAGATATCCGAAATACTAGATCAACTGGGTCAGAGTAAATATTTCTCAACCCTCGACCTTGCATCGGGGTTCCACCAAATTTTGATTAATGAAGAGGACGCTCCTAAAACAGCGTTTAGTGTACCTCGAGGACATTACCAATTTACAAGAATGCCATTTGGCTTGAAAAATGCACCCGCTACTTTCCAACGGTTAATGAATACCGCTCTTACAGGTCTCCAAGGCATACGGTGTTTTGTGTACTTAGATGACATAGTCATATATTCTCACGACCTAAATTCTCATATTGAAAATCTTTCGCTAATATTCCAAAGGCTTCGAAACTACAATCTAAAACTCCAACCTGACAAGTGCGAATTTCTCCGACGTGAAGTCGCATATCTTGGCCATCAAATAACTAAAGATGGTGTAAAACCTAATCCCGAAAAGATAGAAGCCGTGACCAAATTTCCTACTCCTAAATCCCCAAAGGACATTAAGTCCTTCCTTGGACTCGTATCGTACTATCGCCGTTTCATCCCTAATTTCTCGAAAATTGCCAAACCTCTGACTCAACTTTTAAAGAAAGATGTCCCCTTCCTATGGGAAAACCAACAAAAAGTCGCCTTTGATGAACTCAAGCACAAACTTACCTCCGCTCCTGTCCTCATTTATCCGGATTTTTCTGCCCCTTTTATCTTAACGTGTGACGCTTCTAATTATGCCATCGGTGCCGTACTCAGTCAAGGTCCAGTTGGTAAAGATAGGCCAATAGCCTATGCCTCTCGGACCCTCAACAAGGCCGAATCTAATTATAATACCACCGAAAAAGAACTCCTCGCTATTTTGTTCGGCTGCAAAACCTTTCGCCCCTATCTCTATGGACGAAAATTCCTGATCATTACTGATCATAGACCATTGAAGTGGTTATTCAATCATAAAGACCCCAGTAGCAAACTACAAAGATGGCGCTTGAAACTAATGGAATATGAATATGAAATCGGTTACCAGAAGGGAAAACTTAATGCCGCTGCAGACGCCTTATCCCGATATCCTATAAATCCAATTCAACCAGATTGTGATCCCATTCCATCCACTTCTAACCAAAATTCAGATGATCATCCCACACCTCGATTCAGCCCCCTCACTCTTGAGGATCTTGATATCCAACTACCTCCTGATTTCCTAGACCTCGACGATAAACTACCATCCGTAGACCTCTTAGAGAACGACGATTCACCACCGGAAATCGATGATCCTATAGCACCTACCACATCTAACAAATCCCCGAGTCCTACAACAAATCCTTCTCGTGACAATAACTATAGCAAATGCCTGAAAACAATGAGCAACAAAGACTTTAATAGCAACGCTAAAATCATAGAACACAACGAAAGCATCTTGAAAACTAACTGCAAAATCATGGTAATACCTACCTCCATCGATCTCGATGACTCCAACCCTCACGTAGAAGAAATCCTGAGCAACCTTGAAGACTCAAAGGAACTCCTTGATAGGGAAAGAACTCTCTACTCTTTTATCTCATTCAATCACAGAGGAAAGACAATATATTTCCTATTCACCAAAGTATATCACTTCCATAATAGCTCTTATGAGGACATTTATAAAAGTATACTAAACCTTCAATCCGATATACTACGTAATCCAACTGATTCCAACCTGAATTTAGCCATTACTGACTTCCAAAATCCTTTCGACAAACATATCTGGGGTAAAATATACAACATGTTCTGCTATATCTTTAACAATACTCAAGTGTCAGTTCATATTTATCACAATACAATAATTTTTCCTACACCCTCGGAGATATCAAGAATACTTCGCGAAAACCATAACATTCCTATTGCCGGACATTTAGGATCTACGCGAATGTTTAATCGAATAAAAGAAAGGTATTTCTGGAAAAATATGCGGACAGATATCGAAACATATGTAAGAAATTGCTCCCAATGCCAAAGCAACAAAGCTCTAAGACAGATTAATAAATCCCCAATGCAAATAACTACCACATCCACAAAGCCTTTTGAACGACTCAGCCTCGACCTTGTAGGTCCTCTTCCAGAAGCTGGACTTACTAAGCTCAAGTTCATTGTTACACTACAGGACGACCTCACCAAATATTCCCTCGCTTACCCTATTGCTAATGCAACTGCAGAAGAAACATGTGAGTGTCTAGTGCACTTTATTTCTGTTTTCGGCATCCCGAAGTCTATTTTAACCGATCAAGGCACAAACTTCACCGCAGATTTATTTAAAAGAACCTGCGATTTCCTAAAAATTAAACAAATTTGGTCTTCTCCATACCATCCTCAAACTCAAGGTGCACTTGAACGCAGTCACTCCACACTTAAGGAATACCTTAAATCTTATGTCAATGAAAATCATTCTGATTGGCACAAATATGTTTATACTGCTATGTTGGCGTATAACACCTCTACTCATTCCACTACCAACTTCACGCCGTATGAGCTTCTCTTCGGCCAGAAGGCTTTTATTCCAGACTCCATCTACGAATTACAATCAGACTTTACTTATCCAGAATATCTCAAATCCTTGCACCATCGTCTAAAACTTTCACGCGAAAAAGCTATCGAAAACATACAAAGATCTAAAGAAAGATCCAAACAGTATTATGACGCCCGCTCACGACCTGTTCAATATAAAGTAGGAGATTACGTATATCTCAAAAACCATGTACGTTTGCGCAAAGCCCTTTCGCCAATCTGGAAAGGACCATATAAGGTTGTAAAGGTCAATGGTAAAAACACCTTAACCTTACTCATAAATAGGCGTCATGTGACGCATCACTATGACGAGGTCAAACTAGCCCCTAGATCTAAAACATAGTCTTAGTTATAGGTATATACTCAATACTAATTTTAATTATATCTTATTACAGTAATTCTGCGCTGGGTCAGGAGTTCACGCCCTTGACGAACAGTCCTGGCATCTACTTCGACCCCTTAGGTTCTTTAAGTTTAATAGATAATCACCTTAGTATAGTTATTCCTTATGATGTGTCCTATATTAACCCGCATATCTTAAACCTCCGTCTTATCCTCGATAAATGCAAACAAATATGTGACAATGGTAAAGTCTTTGATTATTTAGAATGTAGAAATCTCTTTGAACCATTGAATACTCGTTATAATGATATAGCCCATGACAATGAAGCTATTTTTCACCTTACGTCTCGCCAGTCGAGAAGATCTGCACTTCTAGGATTCGTAGGCACTGTATCAAAGAAAATATTTGGCACAATGGATGAGGACGACGCCATCCGATACGACAATGCCATTAGAGAGGTAGAAACAGACCAAAAGAAACTAGCCCTTCTGATGAAAGAAAATATATTAGTTACTGCTACTTCACTTAGATCTTTCAATGAAACTCTACATATGATAAAACTAAATGAAAAACATCTGAAAAAGGCAATGGATGAATTGTCCCTAGATATTCTAAATCTGACTTACGTTTCAAAAGAATTAGGTATCAGGTCTCGTATGTTGGAATTAATCTCTATGATAGAAAACAGTCTCCTAGCCTTATCCTTCAAAGTTGAAGATATAATTAACTCGATTATGTTCAGCAAATCTAATGTCCTGTATCCCACTATCCTAACACCTAAAGAACTTTATACCGAATTGGTCGATAACTACAGATTCTTACCAGCATCTAAACAACTTCCAGTTCCCTTAAACCTTGATAACATGCATACTATTTTAAATGTATCAGAAGTATCTAGTTACTTCAATAAAGAAAAAGTAGTCTTCACAGTAAAAATCCCTCTCATTAACCCTATACACTTAAATGTATATCATAACTTACCTTCGCTGGTTCCTCATGATAAAAATAATCCAAAGTCATATTCAACCATCATTCCATCCTCCAAATATATTGGTATCAGTAGAGATAAGTCAATGTACTGTAAGCTAGATAATCTAGATCATTGTAAAATAATCGATAATGATCATTACCTTTGTGAAACATCAATATTATACTCCTCTTCTGCGACGCCTTCCTGTGAGACAGAAATCATCACAAAAGTACTTACCTCAATCCCTTCGATTTGTGAAACCAAATTTATTCATGGTCATGTTAGCATCTGGCAGCCACTACGCAATAGTAGATGGCTATATGTAATGTCAGAAAAAACCAAAATAAGCATAGAATGTAATAACTCTCAATCTACTGAAATAGAATTTAGTGGAAATGGTGTATTGTACTTACCTTCTGAATGTATTGCCTATTGCAAGGACACTCGTTTAATCCCGCATGGAAATCGTAAAATTCAACTGAAAACTATTGTTTCTAATTTTAATATTTTAAATGATTCATGTTGTAACCTTGTAGCATATAATAACATTGTATCAACCTTACCTGTTGTTAATCTTAAGAATATTAACTTAGATTCCTTAGCCTATGATAATCCTGAAATCTTGAAAAGTCTTAACAATATAATTAAAAGACCACATATTGTTTTATATCAAAAATATTATTCAAGTATTACAATTGTAACTATTATTTCTATTATGTGCTTTATTATCTATAAGGTGTATAAAACTGGCATACACAAGAAAATATTAAAACTTAAGGAAAATAAGACCCCTGTAAATAATGACCCTGAGTTAGATGACACTGAACTCTCAACCGTTAACACAGGACCCTCTCTTCGAATCGGTTGACTCATATATCACTAACTTAAACATAAACTTCACCTTGAAGGGTGTAGTTTACTTTAAATCGGGGGGCTGTTATAGTTTCCCGATGTTAAAGAAAGTCATTAACAATCAATAATAATCGATTACTTAAACTTAATAAGAAATGTCATGTCATCATCCTAGAGCGGCACTGCCTCCCCGCTTCCGCGTTGAGCCAGTCTCGCCCCGATCTTAGAGCCGGTACCATCTCCTCATCCATCGCGTGTCTGCCAGTTTTGTATTTGTATCAAGGTCAACCAATAAACCATTTCATTTGTGTAACCAAAAGTGTTTTTTTAAAACCTCGTTTACGTGGCCTCGCGTAACAGTACGTTCTCTAGATTGGTTCTCGATAAAAGAACAGAATATACACAAATGTAATTAATGAATTGCGCAAATGAAATAGCAATTGGTCATACACGTTTTCCGAAGAAACTACGATAGATGAAGTCATATAACTATTCTGGCGACCCTGAACAGGAAGTCGAAGTGTTGGTAGACCAGCTGCCAGGTGGTCGGAAGATATAAAGAAAGACTAGACACACCGCATCCAGAAGCGTATGGAAAACCATGTAGGAAGCAAATATGCTGAGGAAGAAGAAGAATGAAGAAGAATGCACAAACGTTATAAACTCACCTTTAGTACTCATGTTCGGAGGCAGAGGCTAAAGTATGTGTACTAGATGTCGATGCTGCATCACTTTCCTCATAGGATGTTACGTCCATTGCCATGACTATAGATTTTGAATTTCATGAGCATACTTACAGGTTAGGTTAGACCCACCAACGTCTCTCAGCTCGTCTCTATAATGATTTAGTACCTTGACAATAAAAGGATCTTACCTTTGAACTTTTACTGTAGTTTGGTTTGGTTACACTCGCTATCCTTGATAAAGACGAAATTGTCTGCACTGAATGGACTCACTATTGCTCTACTTCGGATGAAGCGTTCTACCTCTGACGTATAGTCTTTTGATATTCTACATTGCTCATTTGTAAGGCATTAATTCCGCAGGGGAGTAGCCTGTTACTCTGGATCTAGTGGTATTAAAGGCAAGCTGGACTCACAGAAGTTTTGTTTGGTTTGTTTTCTACTATTGTGAGCAGGCATTTTAGAGTACGTATTAGACGCTTAGCATTAGCCCTACCGGAACCAGTACCGATAAGGTGATGTTGTACACTATGCCACATCAACACCGTTTGAAGTTTGCACCTATATAACACCTACTTTAGTCTGCTTTTACACGCTTCGGTGCACCAAATAGGCAAACAGCCCTCTTGAGGGATTTAATTAAGGTATGAGCATCGAGAGATGCCGAGTAATGAAAGACACGCACTCCCTCCCATCATCTTTACCGCCCAATCCCCCCGCAATATCTATGTAAATCGCATGGCAGGACCCGTATCCTTAGGCATTGATGAAGGCCAACTTGCCAAGCCTAAAGGCCCCAGGCGACCGGAAACAACCACCAAGGGCAAGCAACGACGGCGCGGCCAGAACCGGACGGGCGACCACCCGTGGCACGACACGCCACGAGCGCCCCCGCAACCCAAAGGCCACGCCAAGCAGCCAGCCTCGGCTGCTGCCACAAGGCAGCATCCGCACAGCCCAGCTGGAGGCCCTCCAGGAAAACAACATCCAACGGCAAGACCACGCAGCCAAAATGTGTCCCGCAAGTCCACAACCAGCGCGGTGACGCACGGCGTCAATCCCCACCAAGAGGAGACCCGAGCCCAGAAGCGGAAACCACGGGATGCTGACGAAACTTGTTGGGACCCGGAGCAGTCTTTCGAAGCGTTGCATACTATACAAGAATCAATAAACTTACGTACCTACTTGATCATCTCTGGAAACCAATAATGCTCAAATAGTTCTTAGTTTCTTAATTTCCGAAGGAACATGATTAATTAAGGTCCACGTTAAGGATCACGGAGCTATTGGTAACCGGAAACTGGTTACCCTTACGCACATCATGGTGCGAGTAGTCTGAGGTTTCTTTGTTCTTATTTTTGTTAATGAGGTCACGAATTTTGATATCACGATTTTGTTCTACCGCTAACTACCCTTGATAAAGTGAACACTCAGCGCCATCTCGCGAAGAAACACTGAACCACGAAGAACACACGGTATGAACTACACGGAGCAACTACCAATCCTGAATCGCGATGAGAAACTCTCGAGCTGATTAGCACACACACACGACATCCCAACATCAACCATTGGGCAGCGGCCCAGCAGGCACGACCACCTCGCCTGGTCGGAGGATCCCCCCTCTGTGTCGGAGGAACACGACGTAATATTACGTTTACAGTTTCATCTGATAATGTACTGGCATTAGAGTCATCACAAACTGTTTTTGGGATTGGATGACTAGACAAGAAATCAGCATGTTACTTGTTGGCACCTTATGCACAATATTAAATCCTGTAGAAATACTCACCACTAATGGTGTATGCTGCCCATACAAACACTGTTTAAAGATCTCGACTACTCAGGCGACTATCATAGTTTCTAGTTCCTACGAATGAAATCGCGGTTCTGCGTCAGTCGTTCGTCAACTAAAATATGACACTAAGATATGACAACATGTAGCAAACCATTCTTTCTTTGAATGATTATGGCCCCATAACCGTTAGAAACATCATCAGTGTGAAACTCAATAGCTGCCGCCTCACGATCTAATATTGTTAGTACAGACTCCTGAGCTAAGTATTTGAACAGTTTTCTTTTAAATATTGTCATGTAGGTCCATCCACCTTATTGTCCCCTTCAGTAAATAAAGTGGGCCTACCATACGAGTATTATTTGGGTATAAAGTTTCTGAAGTAAGAGGCAAGGCCCAAGAACGGTCTATTCTGAGTAGCAATCTTCGTGGTAGGAAAATCGACCATTTCTCCTGCTCTAACTACTTACACGATCCACAAAATGTACTCCTGTTCTCATGAATTTACATTTCTATAAAAAAAAGGAAAACTGCGTCTGGCAATGCTCTCAGGGTTAAAACAACGTTCCAGACAATAGGAAAGTTCATCAGAGAAACCAAGTCCTTAATCAATGTAAACCAGCGCAACGCTATATCTAAGTTTATTACTAAGCCTTGTTGATACACCTTTGATAGACTGCAGCCGAATTTCTACGATCAAAGGGCTTAGTTAGATACCCATATTGACAATCTTGTGAGGGTGAGGAACTACCGTAAATAACTTACGCATCTAGGAGGGCTGAAACTTCTTCGTCTTTGAACATTCTTATATTGGTCAATAGGGTCTACCCGTAAATCTCCTGTAAAGACGCGATGCCCTGGTACACCATCGATAAATAATTCAGAATATTTGCGTAACTAAATTAAGATCAATAAGATTTTTGATTTGACTTTGTCCACACAGTTTAAGTCAGTATCTATATGCTCAAGAGCTTAGCTCAGTTTGAGTTTCCTTTTCGCTGAAAGTCACTTCCATTTGTAAAAAAAAGCAATACGGTTAATTTGCACACTGACGTACTCGTATAAAAAAAATCACTGCCTATAGAATTACTTAACCGTTTATCGTTCCATTCGGCACAACGTAAAATAGTAACGTAATCGTGATATGTTATATGCGAACGCGATTTTGTATTTGCGAGAAACATCTTACGGTTCCTTTTTTTTTTTTTTTTTTTTATTTAAACTACCCCCGATACTACGACACTGTAAAATACTAACGAATAAGCATGCCCACTTTCAACGAGAAAATAAAAAGAAACGATCTCACCGGATTCTGCGTTGCTTTTGCTCCTCGTCGATTCACGTTTACAGATGTGCACCTCCTTCATTGTTGTAGCTCCGAACCCTTGCACTCTTCACAAACCGACGCGACATATCCAGCCTGTCCGCCTACGTAGCTGAGATCTGTCAGAAGTCTCATTAAGACGGCTCTTCAGAACCCTCTCGCTGTTCGCGACACTCGATAGAGAAAATCATGAGCAAAATGCTGTGCCCTTGTGTGCAAAAACGCTGACATATCGTCGTGGTCAAAACAAATCAGCCTCACGGTAGTGTTAAATTCCGATTGTTGCGGATTAGCGGTCGCCAGTGATTGAGATTTTCATCAAAATGTTTTGTAGCCAGTTTGATTGTCCGGGCTGCTCACTGCTGTTCACTTTACACTATTCTCCTCAGGTGGTTACCCTGCGTATCCCACTTCTGATGTTAAATCTTGAATCCACTGGGAACGTTAGTAGGCCTCATATTTCTTATTGAGGGTAGACGTGAGTTTAGCGGGTGAGGAGAATGTTCTCGTACATTCACTTTATTGAAGCACTCGATCACGAAATACAGTTAGGACATTGAATAGCAGCCCATGATTAATAATTTTAAATAAGACACTCCACCGAACACGTGGTGCTCACACGAGATGATCCGCGATAACTGTGCTCGTCAACGACGACGTTCCATTTTTAAAGGAACTCGCGAACGAATGAACGAACAATAATCATCTAGGGATGGGATAAAATCATTGTCACCTGTGATCCTTGTCTATGACTTATGACATGAAAGTAATCGACTAAAATCAATCATTCAATCGCGTTATTATTATTTTAAAGTGTCAATGATTCCCATCCCTGCGGTCACCGGTCGCCACGCGCCAGTGCCCGGTGTTGCGTCAGTGTCTTACCTTCAGACACTTAACAGTGTTGCCAGCTAAAATAATCGATACGCCGGCATATTTATATCAGTTGTCTAGTACCCATAATACAAGCTTTGCTTACTTTAGGACTAGATGGCGTTGTGTGTAAGATTTCCGAAATATTTAAATATTTAATTTTAACTGAAAACCAAACTGTTTTTTATAGTTTTGTAAAACAACTCCCGCATTAGGAATATAAATTCCTGTATCGCGGGGGACTTTACAAACATACATGAAACGGACACAAAGAACACCCAGACTCAGAACAACAAATTGTGAATCACACAAAGTGTTTACTAACGTGGGATTTGAACCCACGACACTTAACGAAGTAGGAAGCGGCGGCGGCGTGACGACCGCTTAAACCACTAGGCCAACCGTGCAGTAATAGAACACAGTATTTTTTTTTTTGATATGGGTGAGTTTCGGATTTCTGACTAACCAAATAAGTTATTTGACTAAATAATTTGTTTTTAACAATGCCTACAGATATTGGATGAGTTAGCGAGAGCATGAAAATTTTTTAAGCTACTTAAGTTAGTATAAAAATTTGAGTTGGATAGTTTTTAAACCGCCCGAAGGCCTTAAACTAAGCTTCACGACTGAAACCTTATGATAACAGCCGGAATCGACTGCTTAACGAGACTTTCGTATCACGGAAACGCTCATAACAGGTCATGCCCCAAACACCCATCTAGGTACTGACCACGGCATCGTTGCTTAACCCCGGTAACCGCTTTCAATCACCGAAGGCACTTGGCTTAGAGAGCGGCGTAGATAAATTAAAAAAAATATCATACCTGTGCATCAACATCGCACTTTTCCGAATGACCATGGCACAGGCACCTGGCTGCAAGCGTAAGAGCGCGTACTGTGTAGTACTGCTGCCGGGGGGTAGCGGGGTGAGGGGCCCGGAACGAGATGCGCACGCGCCGAGCAGACACACCCTCACCTATCCCCACGTGCATCTGAAATTGGTACAAAAAGTTGCTGTATCCAAAAATCACTGTTATTAAAAGCGACCTGGTGGCCTAGATTAGTGACCCTGGCTGATTGGGCAAGACTCGGGGGTTCAATTACCATTCAGAACAAGTGATATTTTATGAAGCTATTATTCTTCTCAATAATATATGGAATCTGTTGTTGGCAATAAGCAAGAGGCAAACTTTTATGTACCAGTGGTCTTCACCGTGACCAAAATTATAATCAGCACTTTCTTAGCAGGTATTGCAGTTACAGTAGTTAGGATATCTAAATAAATAAATAAGTAACTAATAGCTAGACCAAAAGGCCTGTAATCGCACAACAAAGTTATAATTAATTCATTAAAAAAAAAACAAATTATACTTCGACCTATCGTCATCCATCGCTGAACCAAGAGCTCCAGCTAAAGAGTCTCAAATATCCGCTTGGGCAGTTCACATACACTAAATTTATTAAAAAAAAAACTGAAGTACGACTGATATCCGTTACGCTAGCATGCCGAGGCAGGCCCAGAGTCACTTCACTTTACACAGATCAATAAGCAATCGAAACGATAAGAAGATATGTAATTTATTATATTATGACTCATTTCAGCAAGTATTGATAGTCAAATCGTGAGATATAATCATTATACGTGACTAACGTTTTGTGGGTATAGTATTATATAAGTATACTCTAAAAAATACTTTCCTTTATACCTAGGATATTCACGATTCTTTATAATTTTAACAATAAAGAACCGACTTCAAATAAAAACTCCTCCAAGTACCCAAATCCCGACAGGTATGCCTATTACATTTGAGGAGTTTCCTCGATTTCTTCAGGATCCTATCATCTGATCCTGGGTTTCCTTATTATGAGACCACGTAGGAGGCCCTTGCTTTCAAATAAAAAAAGATTTATCAAAATCGGTTAACCCAATAGAAAGTTCTGAGGTAACAAACATTAAAAAAAAAACAGCCTAATGGAGAACCTCCTCGATTTTTAAAGTTGGTTGAAAATTGAATATTTTATTTGTTTTTATGCATACAGTATTTGTTTTGCGTACAAACTCGTTGACGGCCTTTTAGACCCTACACCCAGAATCAAAAAAGGAAAGTTTTCTGGGATTCAGGGAGGTCGTGGAAAAACTCCGGTCGAGCCTGACACCAAGGTCGAAGCATGGATCTCACATAATATTTAATAATAATAATTACTAGTAAAGATACTGTAATTATGATATGATGATGGATTCCACAAATATCAAGATGATCTATAAAAAGTTGTGGAATTTGGCTTAGAGAATTGAGAAAAACTGAGATACCTCTCCATTTTCCAAAGGCCTTGGACTAACAAATTGTGTGGAACATGCAGGTTTATCAGCTCTGTTAGTCCTTTTCGCTGCTCGGGCCTTGCGTCTTCTCCTCTCAGGTCTCAAGTCCCAGAGCTTCCGGCAATGGTCTCTGTCACCAAATGCTCTGATCATACGCCAGTCTTCACCAGTCTCTGACGCCGAGACTTCTAAGGACCACGCCAGTGGACGAGGGGATGGACCGGACTTGATTATCACGTGGAGTAGTTCCATTTTCTGTAACAATAAAATTTTGTTTAAAACATGGGAAATTGAACTCTAATCTAACATTACGTAAAGTGGAGTATCACAAACGAGAAAACTGTGATGAAATAAATCTGCCCAATTGAGCACATATTTGACTTCTCGACAACCCATAATGTCCCACTGCTCGGCTCGGGTCTTTTTTCAGGAGAGGGTTAAGGCCATACGTCCCCGCGCTGGCCGAGTGCGGGTTGGGGACTGGCAAGATACGTTGTGGCTATGTAACTATGCCGTTGGATGGTTTTTAGACTGCTTAACGTGACCTCCGAATCACGGAAACGCTCATAACATATGCCACAAACGGTCACCCATCTAACAACTGACCGCGCCGTCGTTGCTTACCCTCGATGATTGTATTTGACTTCGCTTTAATTTGACTCCTAGCAACATTAAAAAAAAGATATATATATAAATATATGATTCAGAAGTTACGTCTACAATAATCTTATCATCACACTCCCTGAAGCCTTGACATTTTTTTTATCGCGTGAGAGCTAACAGGTTGTTTGGTGTCATGACTCATCATGAAGTGAAGGCCTAGACAATGGTTTAGTATTTAGCTCCAGGGTACCATTCGTTTAGTACTTGAGACGATTTTTACTAGTTTTTGACGCCTCCGATAAATATGAAAAAATAAGTAAGCGGTTTAATATTTATTACAAAATCGAAAGTAAAAATGAATATACCTTTGGCTGGTTTTGATGTCTATTTTAAAAAGTATCAATTTTTAATAAATTTTATATTCATGTTAAATGGAGAAAAAGACACAGCTGACCCTCTCCTCACCCTAAATCACCTTTCGTAATAAATAATAGTCGTTTTGAGGGACGCGTATGTGACGTTTCCCAAAATATCATCGTAAAAAAATTTGTCACTTTGGCAAAACACCATTTTCGTAAAGACCTTGTAACACTGTAGGTTCAGTTCAGTAATTTTTTGGAAGTAAACAAAATCCACGAATGTAATTTTTACTATTTACTTAATTAGATACTCAAAATCTACGTCTCCATCAGGTGGTTGGTCTCCTTCGCCCCTATATCTTCAGTTAAAAATTTAAGATGCATCATCTTCGGAAGCTAAGACGGCAACGTTTTTGAAGGTAGTAGAGTCAGGCTGATTTCAGCACGAGTGGGCCAGCTGACCAGGGCAATAAGACAGATGACCAAGCTAAAATAGGAGCAGTCGTGATGTCGTATATCGTTGGTGAGAGTGAGACCGGAGGTCCAATGATGCAGAAGCTAGGGAGATGCTCCCTAGGTCTCCATGTTGCATTGTCTGCACTCAAAATGTGGATGATGACCCCTACTCCTGCGTTATACTCACGCTAAAAAAAGTGAAACATGAAACCTCCTCTTTTTTGAAGTCAGTAAAAAAAAAAAAACAATCCCTACTTCCCTACTAATATTATAAATGCGAAAGTAACTCTGTCTGTCTATCTGTTACGTTTTCACGCCTAAACCACTGAACCGATTTTGATGAAATTTGGTATGAAGATAGAACTAAACTTGGGAAAGGACATAGGCTACTTTTTACCGTGATAACCGACATAAACGCGGGCGGAGCCGCGGGCGAAAGCTAGTACACGATAAATAATATAATTAGGAGCATCACATTTCTATATTTTTTAGTACAATAGTTATCATATCGAATTAATCATATTATTTGTGTGAAAATAATATCACTAACTCTCTTTATAAATAATCCTGCGATAAGATTATAATATTATGACATCAATCGAACATGACTCATTCTATACGTCAAAACTTTTGCCCCTTATAGATTCGTCAATTCCGTCCGTCCGTTTGTCCTTGACTTACCGTCAAACGGTTAGTGCTAAAAAAATGAAACTTTGCATGAATATGTGTTTTTATCACGTCGACAAAATGCTACAATAAAATAGTGAAAAATATTTTTATTTGGGGTAGCTCCCCTACACGTAAAGTGGGCATTACTTTTTTTCGCGTCTAAAAACATTGAGGGGTTGTAAAGACGATTTTATGATTTGGACAACCGTTTGCGAGTTATTCAAATTTTAGAGACAATTTAATTTAGTCATTTAGCTTTTAGGCATTTTTTCTCAAAAAATCTGCAAAATTCATGATACTAGTCCATGTGTTGAACTTTAAAGGAAAACTATAACGGCTTACGTGACTTTTTAGTTAAGGAGTTATAGAGGTCAAACTTGTAAAACACCTTTACTTGGAAATCTTCGTACAAAAATAATTAAATAATAAGTAAACATAACAATTATCTATTTGAAACAACCAAGGTCATTATGGGTAATTACGGAACCCTATTCTATGTGCGGTTTCACACGCACTTGGCCGATTTTTAGGGTTCCGTAGCCAAATGGCAAAAAACGGAACCCTTATAGATTCGTCAAGTCTGTCTGTCTGTCTGTCTGTCCGTCCGTATGTCACAGCCAATTATTTCCGAAACTATAAGAGCTATACTGTTGAAATTTGGTCAGTCGATGTATTCTGTGAACCGCATTAAGATTTTTACATAAAAATAGAAAAAATACATTTTGGGGGTCCCCATACTTGGAACTGAAACTCAAAAATTTTTTTTTCATCAAACCTATACGTGTGGGGTATCTATGGATAGGTGTTCAAAAATGATGTAAAGGTTTCTAATGTCATTTTTTCCTAAACTGAATAGTTTGCGCGAGAGACACTTCCAAAGTGGAAAAATGTGTCCCCCCCCCTCTAACTCCTAAAATATGAGAGTGATAAAACTAAAAAAAAAATATGTTGTACATTACCATACAAACTACCAACGAAAATTGGTTTGAACGAGATCTAGTGAGTAGTTTTTTTTAATACGTCATAAATCGTAACATGCAATTTACCTTTCATCCAATCAATACACTAGTATAAAAACATCGATGAAAGTTACAAAGAACTAGAAGAACTTTTATATTATGTTAATTGCTGATACGGAACCCTTCATGGGCGAGTCCGACTCGCACTTGGCCGCTTTTTTTTTATCTAACAATGCAATCTAGGATACCGAAGGCTTAGATCTTGCCGGCCGAAGCAAAATTACAAAACAAGTCTGCTTTTAATATAAACGTCTAGGAGTTCAACCATATCTTCCATTAAATTAAGATTCTCGAGTAAATAAAAAGCACTCCCAGCAAACCGGCTACACAAATTAACAGAAGTGTCTGTTCTCACAGCTTAAATTAAACATGTCTTGTGTCAATAAACAAACAACTTCTTTTAGACTCTTCATTAACACTCGTGAGTTTTGAATTAACTAAAATAGAAAGCTCTATTAACACTAATTGGAAGGCCATGCTATGGAATGGAGGGGGAAAAATACAACTTAGACTTTACTCATGCTTTCCATCAGGCAGAGTAGAGTCCTTTGGTAGGCTCTTTAAAAATACACAATGTAAATCATCATCGTCATCAACAGCCTTTAACAGTCCACTGCTGGACATAGGCCTCTCCTTAGAAAAGAGGTTTTGGCCTACCGTACCACGCTGGCCAGACGGGTTGGTTTGGTATAGAGTTGATTTCAAGTTTTTCTTCTCTTTGCATTGATGTTGTCTTGCGTAGTTTATCCCTTAGTCGCCTTTTACGACACCCGGGCGGGATGAATAGGGGTGGTGACACTCTGTATTCTTAATCCGTCACCACACGGTGAATATAAATATACAATTGCAATAAATAACATGTTTCAATTCAATCATGAGTCACTGCCAACATAAGGTCGTTGCAATGTCGCAAAAATATGTCGGCGAAATCAAACACGGGCGTCGCGACGTTTCAATCCGGTGAATAAACAGCATTGTTATTATAACTTATCACTTTAATCCTTTATCTAATTTTAGTGGATCAATTTTTCTCAGACATTCAGCATTACTTATGAGTCATCAACATCATCATCAACAGCCTTTAACAGTCTGCTGCTGGACATAGGCCTCTCCTTATAAAGGAGGTTTTGGCCTAATATACCACGCTGTCCAGACGGGTTGGTAAAGGGTTTGTTTCAAGTTTTCCTTCTCTTGGCAGTGATGTTAGCTGCTTATTTTGTTCCTTTAGTCGCCTCTTACGACACCCATGGAATGAATAGGCGTGGTGACACTTTGTATTCTTAATCCGTCACCACACGGACGCATTACTTATGAGTGTAATTCTCAAATAGAAGACTAAGTTTGGGATATGTATATAGCTATGCTAGACTGCCTCGTTGGTCTAGTGGTTACTATATGCATCTGCTAATCAAGAGGTCTCGGTTTCAAATCCCGGTTCTAGTCAAAAAGTAGTGTTGGGTTTTTCTTACAGGAAATCCTTAATAACACCCCGGAGTCTGGAAGATTGGTGGTGATTCACGCCCGTGCCATGGAGAGCACGTTATCATGAACATCTATGGCAAAGGAGGTGGGCGATAATAGCCACGACACAGTTTATAACTAATGTGGTTATTTTCGTACACGAGTGAATTTGTATACTGTTTCTTTGTTCTAAAAAAGATTATTATTATTATTTAATCGTTATTTGGTAGTCAGTGTCTTCAAATATACTGAGAACTAGTTCAACCTTCGAATTTCAGTTCTCCCTCAGGGTTGCGGAGGTCCGATGCCAGTCGCTTCGTGTAAAAACTGATATTCAGATAAAACCCGCTAAGCTAGTAGCCGACCCCAAATAATATTGGGAATAAGGCTAGGAAGAAGAAGGAAGGCAAGCGAGTAGAACGTTTGTCGGATACTTGATGGTAAGTTACCACATTTGTTGGGATACCCACTATCCAAAACCGTTGTTACTATACCCTTATAACAATAAATGCGGGTAACGCCATTGAGCAAAAGTTATCTAAAAAGAATAGCTTAAGTTACTACTTATATCGTCAGCTCTCAGCCAGTGAAAGTCTCTTCAAAATCGGTAAAGCCGTTTCTGAGATCAGTCGAAATAAACAGACACACAATTTTTTTTGTCCGTGTGGTGACGGATTAAGAATACAGAGTGTCACCACCCCTATTGATCCCGCGGGTGTCGTAAAAGGCGACTAAGGGATAAACTACGCAAGACAACATCAATGCTAAGAGAAGGAAAACTTTAAACCAACCCTATACCAACCCGTCTGGCCAGCGTGATATAGTAGGCCAAAACCTCCTTTCTAAGGAGAGGCCTACGTCCAGCAGTGGACTGTTAAAAGCTGTTGATGATGATGAATACAAAATTTTATTTTAAGAATTGATATTTGATCTAAGTACCGTATAGTGAATAAACACTTTCATAATACCTATGTTTTTTTGAAAAGAACAAATATACAATCAATTTAATTTATTCATATAGATAAATATTTTATTACCCATTTTTAATATTGTTTGTTGTGGTATGATATTTTTCTTTACCAAAAACTGAAGATTAACGGTAGATGCAGGTATTGTATTGTTTGTGATAGTTCGTTATCACTGTGCTGTTGTTGTTATGTATGCGATTACACTTAAAAATACCGATCAGACTTTCTTTATGTTTTTCCCCGTCAAAGATTTAGGTATAAAAATCATCAATTTTATATAAATCATTGGAAATACTTGTACATGCTCAAGTGTTTATTCTCGAAGGAATAGATACAGGTACTAATTTATGCGTTACTAAATTAAACGTTATGTAGGTACTTATGCTATGTCTATTTTGTATTGAAAAATATCTAGTTTTAGTCAATGTCTGACATTAGAGACGTTTGACCGGAATAATCTTATTTTTAGTGACTGCCTCGTTGGTCTCTAGTGGATAGCGTATGCGACTGCTGATCAAAGAGGTCGAGGGTTCAAATCCCGGGTGTTTTTGTTTTTTTTTTTATGAATTCCTTAGCAGCCCGGAGTTTGGAAGTTTGGCGGTGATTCACGCCCGTGCCTCGAAGAGCACGTAAAACCGTCGGTCCCGGTTGTCATGAACATCTATGGCAATCGTTATTGGGAAGTCAAGTGCCATGAAATTTTCTGACAACTAATTCAACCTTCGAATTTCAGTTCTTCCTTAGGGTTTCGGAGGTCCAATCGGTTTCGGAGTCGAAGAACAGTGGTGACTTTTAATTTAGTTTAGAATTTTCGAACAAAATAATTACAAATAAATGCCTGCCACGTGATATATATATATATAAATAAAGATAGTACTTCCTGCCTAATATCAGAATAAATATTAAATAAAGAGACAATCCCTCGACCCAATGATTAGCAATGAGGATCGCCAAAAGACTGCAATCATTACTTGCTGGCATCTGATGTAATTTCATTGCTAGTCAATTGCGTAATACAGGATCAAACAATATTTTTCAAGGTAGAGGAGCCACGCTGATGTCAGCATTTACAAGCTGTCTAGACCGGGGCAGTACTACCCTCTCACAGAATACATCCTCCTAGACATTATACCCAAGTTTATTTGTGGTCGGCTACTAGTTCAACCGGTTTTACCTGAATTTCAGTTTTCCCACGGAGCGACTGGCATCGGACCTCCGTAACCCTAAGGGAGAACTGAAATTCGAGGATTGAACTAGTTGTCAGTATATTTGAGGGCACTGACTTCCCAATAACGATTGCCATGGATGTTCATGACAACCGGGACCGACGGCTTTACATGCTCTCCAAGGCACGGGCGTGAATCACCGCCAAACTACCAAACTTCGGGCAGCTATTAGGAATTTCCTAAGAAAATCCCAAAAACACTTTTTGGCCCCGAGACCTCTTGATTAGCAGTCGCATATACTAACCACAAGACCAACGAGGTCAGAATATCAACCTAAAATCACAGCATTCATTTTGTGGTGTTTCGTTGGTAAATTCGAGGCCACAGGCCCAATTAAGCAGAAACATCTAACTTAGTTGCCAAATATAGATCAGTATAATTCAATGTAAGTCACTCACAATGAGCATGGTGAAAACTACTCTAGAATTATCACTACTCTGCTGATCAAGAGGTCTCGGGTTCCATTCCCGAGCAGACCAAATATATGTGTGATCCACAAATATTTATTTCGGAGTCTGTGTGTTTTTCTATGTATTATATGTATGTATTTACAAAAAAAGTATGTTTATATATTTATATCAGTTGTTTAGTACCCATAATACAAGCTCTGCTTAGTTTTGGACTAGATGACGTTATGTGTAAGACGTCCGAAATAGTTATTTATTTGAATTCTTCTTATGCCTTGATAGATAGATATATACTCTTTATTGCACACCATAATGCTGAAGATACATTCTAGGATTTAATACAATAAAAGCAATGGTATAATGGGCGGTCTTATTAAAGACTGCGATCTCTTCCAGGCAACCTTAAGATGGACTATACTTAAAATTAATTGTAGTTAGTGGTGCACATTTACAATTAACTAATACTCATATACATACATAAACATACATATACATGTTCAGACAGCTCATAGTTGTTACAGAGATAGAGAGTGATCCTTGACGAGCGTCTCAAAAGTATTCACCGACTGTGCCTGCCTTACAGCCTCCGGTAGTAAGGCATTCCACAAGCGTGCAGCTTGTACTGTGAAGTATTTGTCAGTGAAAGTTGTGAAGTGTGTAGGAATTTCCAAAATTCCATTTTCCGATCACTTTAAGCATCGTGTGTGTGTCATTAACTAATGTAAATCATTTCTTCAAATAGGTGGGAGTTGTAGGGTTAATTAAGACTTTGTATAGTAGGTAGAGGATATGAGTATTTCCGGAGAAACCGAATTGGGAGCCACTTGAATTTGCATCAGGCAGAGAGAAGTCAGTATGGCAGATTAATAACACATCGCTGAATAAGTCTTAATTCTTTATCTTCATAAACAAAAAACAGCTTTCTTACTCGCCAAGGCTAGACAAACTCTGAGATGATGGCATAACTATTTTTAAATAAAAAGCGGCAAGTGCGAGTCGGACTCGCCCATGAAGGGTTCCGTATCAGCAAGTAACATCATATAAAAGTTCTTGTAGTTCGTTGTAACTTTCATCTATGTTTTTATACTAGTGTATTGATTGGATGAAAGGTAAATTGCGTGTTACGATTTATGACGTATTAAAAAAAACTACTTACTAGATCTCGTTCAAACCAATTTTCGTTGGTAGTTTGCATGGTAATGTACAACATATATTTTTTTTAGTTTTATCACTCTCTTATTTTAGAAGTTAGAGGGGACACACACACACATTTTTCCACTTTGGATGTGTCTCTCGCGCAAACTATTCAGTTTAGAAAAAAAACATATTAGAAATCTCAACATCATTTTTGAACACCTATCCATAGATACACGTATAGGTTTGATGAAAAAAAAGTTTTTGGGTTTCAGTTCCAAGTATGGGACCCCCAAAATGTATTGTGTTCTTTCTATTTTTATGTAAAAATCTTAATGCGGTTCACAGAATACATCGACTGACCAAATTTCAACAGTATAGCTCTTGTAGTTTCGGAAATAATTGGCTGTGACATACGGGCGGACAGACAGACAGACAAACAGACTTGACCATTCTTTATGGGTTCCGTTTTTTGCCATTTGGCTACGGAACCCTAAAAAGCACCAGCTCTATTACACAAACTCAGACCATACTATTATTACAACGGCCAACACCAAGAAAATGCAGTTATTTTCAATGATTCTCAAGAACTACCCGCATACCACCAATATTCCCGTCACAAAAAAGCGCTGACCACTTACGGTGCTCATTAGTGGCGCCTTACAAGGCTGCGCTTGCGCACTACCGCTAGTTACGACTGGTTACGTCACTTTACAATTAACAAGATCCTTCTCTAATTAGCTCTTAAAGGTCCAGGCTTGTGTAATAAATTCTTATTTTGTAAGTTGAGTGAGGATGCGAATGACGCCTTTTATGGTATTAGTACTAAGATTTTTAAACGGCTTCGAGAAAGAAACTGTATTTTTTTATGTTATTTACCTCATAACTTTCGATTGAGTGAAACGATAATTATAAAACTGGTGCCTCCCACTTCCATGATAAAGAAACTCCTCAGGCGCCAGGCCGTAACAATGTTTCGGCCGCGTGGCAGAAGTAGAAGAATAATAGAGAAGCTTACTGTTTTCTCCAGAATATACCCTGGATAGGCGAGAATTTGATTCGGAAAGTATCGCGAAATTACTTAGTTCAAATTATCCCCATAATACCCCTGGTGCTTTCAGCCTTCTCAATATTTGTGATTATGTTTGTCGTGGTAGATCTACTGGATCTTCAGATCTACTTCACCACCACTCTGAAGTGAGGTATTGAACATTTTTTCCAATTATTGGGTTTACAAAAGAACTCTAGTTGTAACAGAAACTTTCAGGCCTTGTACGAGAAAGATAAGAAAAAAATATAATATATTTATACATAAATACACCTTCAAGGGGTAGACGTACTCGTATAAAACACCAACATTTTAATTTTTTATTTTCGGACATTTTACACACAACGTCATTTAGTCCCAAACTAAGCAGAGCTTGTATTATGGGCACTAAACAACTGATATAAATACATAAACATACTTTTTTTTTGTAAATACATACCTACATATTTTACATAGAAAACACCCAGACTCCGAAACAAATATTTGCGGATCACACAAATAATTGGTCCAATCCGGCAATCGAACTCGAGATATCTTGATCAGCAGCCGCATACGTTAACCACTAGACCAACAAGGCAGTCAAGTCAAGTTTTTTCGACTATAATTACCTGTTTACGTAATAATTTGCCTATCACAAAATTACAAAATTTTAGACTGCACAGTTGGCCTAGCGGTTTAAACGGTCGCCAAGCCCTATTCTCCTACGCCAAGTATTGTGGGTTCAAATCTCTCGTGGGACAACACGGTGTGATTCACAAACTATTGTTCTGAGTATGAGTGTTCTTTGTGTCCATTTCATGTATGTTTTCAAAGTCCCCGTGACATAGAATTAGAATTTATATTCCTAATGCGGGAGTTGTCTTTTATAAAAATAATAAATCTAAATAATACTGTTTTTGCTCATTAAATCATCATCAACAGCCTTCATCAGTCCACTGCTGGACATAGGCCTCTCTTGTTAGAGGAGGTTTTGGCCTACTATAACAACGCTGGCCAGACGGGTTGGTAAAGGGTTCGTTTCTAGTTTTAATTCTCTTAGCAGTGATGTAGCTGCTTATTTTGTTCCCGTACAATACAATAAATACAACTCTAAATTCACAGTTGTATAGCTTAAGACGAGTGCTTATTTAATGTTTTTCAGACAGTTTAATGAGCTTGATAAATTTAGAGATATAGTTTTAATTGATAAGAAATAAAAGATAACATATGAAGTAGTTACGAATAATATGTTATCAGGGACGGGCTTGTGTGATCGACCTCCTTGCAGAACATTACGACTCATCACTAGTATTATATACTGATTACCTACTGGGTAGGTATAGCTAGTTATAGCGGTTAGCTTTTGCGATCAAGAGGTCTCGGGTTCGATTCCCTTGTTGGGACAAAGCCAAACTAAGCAGAGCTTGTATTATGGGTACTAGACAACTGATATAAATACATAAACATACTTTTTGATTGTAAATACATACATAGTAAACACCCAGACTACGAAACAAATATTTGCGGATCATACAAGCATTTGGTCCGACCCGGGAATCGAACTCGATACCTCTTGATCAGCAGCCACATCCACGAACCACTAGACCAAGGCAGTCAATGCTTAATAACAACACAAAGTTTGAAAGATGAGATTTTAACTCTAGTATCTCATAGAGCACAGAAGACCGTTAGTGCTACGCCTATTCTTTTCCAATCTTGTCCAATATCCGTCTCATCAGAGTGCAAGACTGATGTAACCACAAGGGTTATCTGTAGATGGAACAGACAGTGCACCTGACTTTTGCGCATACACACAATATCATATGTCCTCCATAGTTGGCTGGTCTTCGTAGCGACTGGCTGCCGTGCCCATATTTATAAATCGGAACAGTTACATTTATTCTGATCGACTTCTACTGCTTAAAATTCAAAAACCTGATATTATTTTAATTCCAACACATAATTAAAAGATATAATTGATTTATCAAAGGATTAGCATCGTAAGGCGACTATTTAATAATGCTGGTTTGCAGTATGTTTGTCTATTACAAGGTATGAAGTCAAGGCAGTGAGTACATCGTAATCTCAGGAATTAAAAACGCTAACTGCACACCTGTTTTAAAAAAACAAATAATAAAAATACACTTATAAAAAAAACAGTAAAAATATTATATATATCTGTACACCTGCTTGCGATACGCTATCATAACAGATAAGGTTTTGAACAACCAGTCGGTAGTGAAGTGTCAGAGGAACAACACATATAGATACAAAAATGGACAACCAGGATAATCTCCAAGCTGTGAAAGTGGAAGTTCCCGGTAGACATAACCGCGCTGTAGATCCTAATAGGCCGAGAACGAAAAAAAAAGTTACAAGGCCCAGAGGTAGTGAATTTGTGTACGTGAATAATGCTTATGTTGGCAGTATGAACAGTGTGAATGCGGTGCCAACACAGACGCCGCCTACCAGGTTCGTTTCAGTCTTTTTGAAGTACCTATTTAGCTTTGTTGCTAATACTGTTGTGCGAAAACTCTACTGAATTAAAAATGACATTAAATCCTGTTAAACGACGTTCTTAATGTCAAAGACCTACTAAAATTATTAAATAATGTCACACACTTTAATAATATACATACAAAAATTGCACTTCGGAAATCATTACATTAAAATAAAAGATAAGAAGATTACATTACAGAAATTATAGTTTAGTGACGCAAGAACAGAATTAGCATCAAATCTAAACTTAACTTAAACTTGATTATGTTTTCTTTTTACATGTACAACCACTGCTAAATCTTTTTAACTGGACTAAAATATCTATATTTCTTTTCTCAATATTCCTTCATGTAATGTGTGAGGGTACTGTATAAATCCGTCTCAATCAAATTTTAATCTAATCTAACACTCCTTCTAAAATTAAGTATTGAAGAATAAAGTTTAATAACTCCTTAGGGAAGGTCAGTCGTATTTCTTTGAATTAGAATAACATAAATGATTATAAAATATTCCGGACATCTCGACACAACATCATCTAGTCCCATACTAAGCAGAGCTTGTATTATGGGTATTAAACAACTGATTTAAATATACAAACATACTTTTTTGTAAATACATACATATTATACATAGAAAACACCCAGACTCCGAAACAAATATTTGTGGATCACACAAATATTTGGTCCGATCCGGGAATCGAACCCGAGACCTCTTGATCAGCAGCCGCATACGCTGACCACTGGACCAACAAGGCAGGCATTATAAAATATTTTTTGTCAATTAAGATATATTACGTAAATCAATAACATCATCAACAACCCATAATGTCCCACTACTGGGGTTGGGTCACCTCTCAAGAGAGGGTTAAGGCCATACGTCCCCACGTTGGCAAAGTGCGGTTTGATTCACATTTAAATGAAGATTATATCATTTAAACATTACTACTTTTTAGGGTTCTGTTGCCAAATAGCAAAAAACGGAACCCTTATAGATTCGTCATGTCTGTCTGTCTGTCTATCTGTCTGGCCGTCCGTATGTCACAGCCACACAGAAACTACAAGAGCTATACCGTTGAAACTTGGTCAGTAGATGTATTCTGTGAACCGCATTAATATTTTTACACAAAAATAGAAAAAAAGCGATATATTTTTATTTATTTTTGTAATGTATTTGTAGTGATGGATTTACACAGTAGAATTTAATCTGATGAATTAAAACATTTGGATTAAAAATTTATTATTTGTCATAGTGATCTATATTATCAGCATCATCAACAGTTTTTGAGAGTCCATTTGGACATGGGTTTGTTTTAAGTTTTCCTTCTCTTTGCAGTAATGTTATTCTTGTGTATACCCCTTAGTTGCGTCTTACGATACCCATGGGGATGAATAGGTAGGTGGTACTCTGTCTTCTTAATTCTTCATCATCATCAGCTATCGCAGTCCACTGCTGGACATAGGCCTCTCCTATTGCACGCCACTTTGTTCGATCCTCGGCTACTCGCATCCATTAATTAATACGTCATAATGTTATGAAATATGAGATAATAAAAATGTTTCGGTTATCTATTACACAACGTTATTGAGTCCCAAATTAAGCAGTACTTATACTTTGGGTATACAACTGTTGTCAATACATCATCTCTTTTGTAAATACATACTTTGTATAATAATATTATCCCTACTTAATATTATAATTAATATTATAAATGCGAAAGTAACTCTGTCTGTCTGTTACCTTTTCACGCCTAAACCGCTGAACCGACTTTGATGACTTTTGGTATAGAGAAAGATAGAACCTTGGGAAAGGACATAGGCAACTTTTTACCGCAATAACCGATATCCACGCGGGAGGAGCCGCGGGCAAAAGCTAGTGTTATATAAAGAAAAAACTTAATCTCCAAAAAATATTATAGAACATACAAATATTTAGAAATCGAAGCCTAGAACTCAAGCATGCAGCTGCAGTCGCACACATTTCCACTGCGCCACCTAGTATAGGCAGCGGATAAGATTTTATTTACATATGTAGTTACTGTAATACTAATAAGTAAAGCAAATAAAGTTATAAATGATTGATATTTATTTATATCACAATGAATCATTAATAATGATAAACCTATGAATATCATCCATATCTGTTAGATCCCGAAAACTGCTATGATAACCAGACTGCTTGTTAAATGATGATATTTATTTCTGTAAGTAAATCTTTTGAGACATTTTTACAAGTCGGACTTATAGCTAGAAGGCGCCGGCATTTCCTACGACTCACTCTGGGAAGAAACGCCGAAACAAACCACAGAGGTGTCTCTTTTTTTTTTTTAAGATATATAGATTAGATAGTTATATAGATTACCCTTCATTCTAAGACAACTCCTGCGTTAGGAATATTTCTGAGTTTTGGGGTGACTTTACAAACATACGAGTACATGAATCGGACTCAAAGAACACGCACTCAAAAGAATAACTTGTGGATTAAACAGTTTTATCCCATGAAGGGTTTGATTGAACCCACAACACTCGGTGCAGTAGAAAACGGCGAGCTGATCGATTTAACCACTGTTCCACCCGCGCCAGTCATATACTTACTTACATGTCACAAAAATCACATCTGCTGTCTGTTCGTTTCGATGTTTTGAAACTATTCAACGGAGTTTAATATTGCTTTAATCAAGAGATTATTTTGCGAGTCGGAGTCAAATGTTATTATATCTTAATCATATGGGAAAATTTATTGCTATTAAATAAGCTCTTTAGGAATAAGCAGTAATAGTTTATTCATAAGGAAAAGTAGATGAGAAGAGAAAACGATGTAAAGAAAAACAATCCATCCTAATGCGCAGTATAAGAATAGCTCAAGCAAGCTAGGTTATTCCATTCGTTTTTCTTCTTCTCAATCCGTCTATTTAACGTTCTTCTTTTCTGTTGTCCCTAACTAGATCATCCGAGACTCTGGATCGAAGCTCCAAATGTGTTATTATATAACTTTCTGCCACCACGCCCACAATCTTCTACTTCGTAAGTGACTATTTATTTCACAAAATGAATGGCTTATATGCTATGCTTTAGCGCGCTTTGAAGTCATGTTTCACTTCAAATGGGCTGGCTAGATTGGAGTCAGACCTCAGTCTCGTATGAACCTTAAAGTTAAAGCGATTTCTTAATCTTCCTAAATTTCCTAATCTTCTTGAATTTCCTAATCTTATTATGGAATCTGATACGAAAATAGGTAATTAGCGCACCAAATTCGATTCTGAATGATGAATCTGAAGAATCTCTATTCTGGAGAATATTAATGACGAACTGAAGGAACCATAGTTATATTTGTACGATTTATACGAAGACATTTATAATTATTTAAATCTTCTGTGGCGCTGGTGCGTATAATAGCAAGTACATGTATAAGGTAAATCCTGTTTTTACATTGAAACAATTTTTAGCAGTAAACTGCTGGACATAGGCCTTAAAAAGAAGATTTTAGCCTACTACACGACAGGATTATATAGTTTCTTTCAAGTTTTCCCCCTCTTTGTTGTCCCACATTCTTTGCTCCCTTGGTCAGATTACGACGCTTACGAAATAGACAGGAGTGACACAAGGTTGCCTTATTGGTGTAGTGGTTAGCGTATGCGGCTGCTGATCAAGAGGTCTCGGGTTCCATTACCGGGTCGTGTGAAATATTTGTCTGATCCACAAATATTTGTTTCGGAGTCTGGGTGTTTTCTATGTATAATTTGTATGTATTTACAATAAAAAAGTATGCTTGTGTATTTATATCAGTAGTTCAGTACCCATAATACAAGCTCTGCTTGGTTTGGACTAGATGACATTGTGTGCGATTATCCGATATATTTATTTATATATAGGTATGTTTAGATATAAAAAAAAGTAGTTTCAATTTTATCTACTCAGCAACAAAACAAATTTGGCAAGTTTTATGTAGAGTTAAATTAAATTCGTCGCACGTACGCCATCCATCAGTGGTGCTGATAACACAGATATCCATCAGATAACGTCATTTTCACAACATGTATCAAACACAAATATTGTATAATATTATATTCGTATTTAAAATCATCCTCCTAGCCATTATTCCCAAGTTTATTTGGGATCGGCTGCTAGTTCAACCGGTTTTACCTGAATTTCAGTTTTTCCACGGAGCGACTGGCATCGGACCTCCGCCGCTCTAAGGGAGAACTGAAATTTGAAGATTGAAGTAATTGTCAGTATATTTGAGGGCACTGACCAATAACGATTGCCATAGATTTTCATGACAACCGGGACCGACGGCTTTACGTGCTCTCCGAGGCACGGGCGTGAATTACCGCCAAACTTCCAAACTCCAGACTGCTATTAGGAATTTCCTAAGAAAACCCAAAATCACTTTTTGGCCCGACCCGGGGTTGGAACCCGAGACCTCTTGAATAGCATTCGCATATGCTATCCACTAGACCAACGAGGCAGTCAAGATACATATAGATACAATAAATTTTAAAAGTTTAGATAGCTGTTGATAGAAAAAGTAACTAAAGCTACTGTTATATTTGATTAAGTAGCTTTTTGTACCTATACAATAACAGGGGGGTGTCATTCCGCAGTTTAGGTATAGTCGGCCGGCTGCCTGCCGGGTCAGACACGCCGGTCGAACAGACATCGTCAGAACAGTTAAGAGTTACACGATAGAAAGAGACGCAATTGTAGGTAAATATAATCGTAGTGATTCGGCGCTGTGCGATCTGAATTGAACTTAATCTTTTGATACCGAGGGTATCTATAACTTTAATTTAATTTTCGGAGTGATTCTTCTGTACAGGTACTATTATGTATTCTGTGACAATAATAAGTGCTGATACCATCCACCTTCTAGAGGGCGAGGCTCCGGCTACAACGATTTAATTTCGTAACAGTCAACATTGGATGCTTAATATTTAGCTACGAAAATAACTTTTATGATCTAAATTAGATCAGAACGAAATGGCGAACGAATATTGAAGAAAAGAATAGACCATTGACAGCTTTGTTTTATGAAATAACCCTAGGGTTGGCCAGATCTCTGATTAATCAGGGTTTACATTGAGAATAACTTAAAAATGACGAGTTCAAGATATCGATTAGACAATTACTCATTATATCGTAAAGCTTAATCTACAGTTAAAGGTATTGATATCGTTTTCTAAGACATTGTTTTATTTTAAATATGACTAACATTGTTTAAATATAATAAAATTGTAATTACGACAACTTTATTAAACGTATTCGTCTCATGTTAAACAAATAACACGAGTAGGTCCCTAAATCTTAAGAGATCACTAGAGAGATAAGCACTAGATTGTTAAAGGCTATTGATGATGACGACTGAAACACACCGAAAGGACAAAAGATAATTAAAATTTAAAAGCGCAGATTTAGTGTATACTAATGTTATTACTACAAGTCATTTTTTTTAAACTTCTTTCGCCAGCGGTTTCGCCCGCGTGTATCTCGATTATTTCAGTAAAAAGTAGCCTATGAGATATTCTGATATATAAGCTATATTATTGTAAAGTTTCATCTAAATCCGTTCAGTAGTTTTTGTGTGAAAGAGCAACAAACGTACATACATACATACTCACAAACTTTCGCGTTTATAATACTAGTAAGGGCTAGCTTACGCCCCGTATCTATATCGGTTATCGCGGTAGCCTATCTCCTTTCTCAGACTTTAGACTATCTGGGTACAAAATTTCATTTTAATCGATGCAGTAGTTTTTGAGTTAATCGCGAGCAAACAGACAGACGGCGGAGGTCTTTATTTTATAATATGTAGTGCTAATGTGATAAGCCGTTAATGGTTTTAAGCTCTTTTATGTTTGTTGAGGGTTTTTCCAGTTTTAATACTTTAACAGTTTTATTATTTATGCTTTTTGTTGAATTACGTTCTTTACATAGTACAGTACAGGGTAAGAAATAATGCACATCGACCTCTAGAAAGAGAAATTCCGCTTATTTCGGCTGTGTAGAGCATTGTCCCTTTCGCACACTACATAACATGTTACGTTTTGTCAGTCGTTCGACAAATGCAATGAAGTAGAAATTTGTGCGAAAGGGACAACGCTCTACACAGCCGACATTAGCCGATTGTCTGTTTCTAGAGCTCGATGTTTCTTGCCCAGTACTGTATTTTTTTTTCTTAATTTCAAAAAAGTAATGTACAATGCACAAATGGATGACTTAACTACTATGCGCTTTCATTGTCATTGGCCATCTCGACCGGGGCTGTACTACCCTCACACAGAAGACCATCCGTGTCGAATTTCGAAAAATTCCCTTTAGTAGTAAGGAGATTTAATAAGGATTTGAAAAACAATAAAGCTTTTAATCAAAGTGAACACACTCAACAATGAATATTATTATAATCAATGTATTTATCGTACCAAATCCGAAATGTAAATAATATAGTAGTGATGTGCTTGATATTCGTATCCGTATATGCGGATATCTTTTGAGGACTAACCTTTTAAAGCATGTATACCCGAGCTCCTTGCAATGGTCTTGAATGTAATGGAAAAATTGTGATTATAGCCAATTTATTCTCATATTCTACTTCGTGTCCCCAGTGAAGTAATGACTCTATAACCAATGGATTTTTACAAAAACAAACTACGGATTTTAAAAAGAGCCTTTATAGTAAAATTATTTATGTATTTCAATGTTACTCATGCTATGACCAGCTAAGCAAAGCCATTATTAAGTTATATTTATAATTTATAACATAACGCATAAGTTTAGAATGTGTATATTATTTAAAAATTGAGGGGATTTCTTCGAAATGTTTTAAAATATGTATTCAAAGTAGTCTATAAGGCCTATTTCCACATCCGGACTTCTTTTGAATAAGCGGATATACGAGTATACATATTATTACCGATACAGCCCATCACTAATTAATTAGATTATGATTATTACAGATCTCGCATATCTAATTGTTATTCTATAATGTATCAATATCTTATCAATGGTAGATTAAATAGTTAAATGGTATTTATGTAATGAAGCATCGGTAATACATATATTATATTATTTACCTATATTTATTTGTACATCACACAATTATCTGATAATCGTACTTTCTTGATAATGTCTTCTTGAAAGCAATGAGCAATGACAGGATACGATTGAGTTTTTATCTTTTAAAGGTATACAGGAAAAAACAGTGAATATTGTTGATTGAACAATGTAACCAAAAATTGTAAAAACAATGTTGGAAGAGAGTGTCCATGGAGTTTCTTGTCTGTTCTTCTCCATAGGATCTACAAATTGGAACAGACAATTAGCTCCACGATTGACTACTGACTGACTACTTGACGTTTCAAAAGTGCCGTTGTATTGGTTTATTTGAAATAAAAATGGTTTTAGTTGATTTGTTTTAATTTCAAGTTTTTGACGGCTGAATAAGACAGCGCACAATGCAGGACAGCAATTTATTGTAGTTCTTTTTCAGTAAATATTTGTTATACAATAATTCAATGTTCTATGCAGTTGATATCCTTACCCTATGGCCTCTGACGTTGCAGAAGGAGATTACTGAAATTAATCCATGTCTGATTTCGACATCCATATCAACCTTCATTGGTAAATGTAATTAGGTTAACATTAATTGCTTAAATTTCATTGTCAATAAGTAAAGACAATAAAAATGTGCTTAAAATTAATGTTATTGGTAAAATACAATAAATGTACGTCATTGCAGAAAATAAGTACGTGATAACAATTGATATGCTTTACGATAGATAGCTTATCACTAGCTATTACCCCGATGTTAAACATTCTGCACACTGATGGACTCATTCCCCTCACTTTAAAACAAGAGATAGGGGAATGACCGTATTGGAGCGACTAAAAAGTACGAAACGGTTTTGTAATTCTTGTAAAAGTTGCCAACTTGGAGTATTTTATATTTTGGATCAAATAATTAGAATAATATGCATATTAGTATTATGTATTCTGTGAGATTATGAAACAAAAAAAAAATTACCACTGATAAAACTTGAGATTATTAAACAACTTACAACTGAATAGATTTTACAATCGAATGGTTGACATTAATCAAGTATTTTCATTTTTAAATGTGATGATGAAAAGTATATAGTAGCAGTAGCTTTGTTTATTTGTTTAATAAATAGGCAGTATTTTTATATTATTTTTCATATTTTTCCTTTCCTACTTCTTAGTAAATTTTTCTCTATTAACAATGACTATGATAGTAAATTATTTTGAATTTTGTGAAACACCAATCGATAAAATGTGTTTTTCTATCGTAAACGTAGCGACTTAAGTTTTTTATCAATTTAATTTAGGATTAACAGAATACCGACTGTTTGTAAAACATTATATTTATAATCACATTACCTCAATATAATAAGGTACATTTTATGGCATTTGTGAGTTTTAGAATAGATTGAAACAAAATTTTTAAATAATTATTATTACAATTCGTCCGTGTGGTGACGGATTAAGAATATAAAGTGTCACCAACCCTATTCATTCCATGGGTGTCGTAAGAGGCGACTAAAGGAACAAAATAAGCAGCTAACATCTCTGCCAAGAGAAGGAAAACTTGAAACAAACCCTTTACCAACCCGTCTGGCCAGCGTGGTATAGTAGGCCAAAACCTCCTTTCTAAGGAGAGGCCCATGTCCAGCAGTGGACTGTTAAAGGCTGTTGATGATGATTATTACAAGAACTAACAATCTTTTAGACAGCCTTCCTCTCTCTTCCCTCTCGTCATGATCACAATTTTTGTATTTAAATAACTATTTCTTTTACAGTGTTGTACGTGAGCAATATTGGGCTTGTTCGAAATGGCCGCACGCACAACGTATCTTAGCTGTAGCAGTTGGACTTCTTCTTGGAGCCGTGATTGGACTCGCTGTAGTTCTAGTTATCAACGCAATAAGCCCTGACGGGAACATATCGAATTTGTTTGACACCTCGGCCCCTGATTAAAGGAAGAACTCGGTCTTTGGAAGAGGGCATTATTCTGCGTGTGGTGATAGACTTTTGTTAGTCTACAAATTGTATTACTGTATGTCTAAAGGGCTTTAATGTGAGTGTACCTTTGTGTGTTATTTACGTGTGTGAGGGTGTATAGTGAGGGTGTATATTGCGTTTTACACTGATGAGAGAATGTGATGAGTATTACGTCAGAGTTTTTAATGTAAGTGTACTTCTTTCAGCCTTTGTTTGTATGCAAAATAGGTATTCCATACTTTTCTTGTAAAAAGTTTGAGAATTTTGCCTTGTTATATCAATTATTTAGTTTGCATACCTATTTATTTTATAAATTTTTAGGTATACACAGTGATCATGACATTTAAATCACTATTGATAACAGAACAACAGAGGTATCGTGCCTAATTCATCTTTAAGTACATTTTATATTGTAAATATATTAAATATTGTAAAGTTAAATATTAGGTAATATAAACTTATAACTTTTAAGTTACATTGCATTTATTTCAAAAAGAAAAGCTACTATGTAAATTAACTTAGTCTGTAGATATAAGGAATGTAAGATAAATCGACTTTGTAAGTCAACCGGTAATCTAAGTACGTTTTATGTGTTAAAAGATATCATAATCATTAGCAGGGTGATGTAATATGTATCGGATATCTGGTATTTATATACGCAAAGGATTGACGTTCTAAGTTCTGATTTCTTTTACGCAACATTCTATAAAATAAAAACAAGCTTTTCTTTCAAGTTGGTTTTTGAGACACTTTCTAAATTAGTTGCGAGGTTTCAAAATGTCATTATTTTGGAGAAGAACCGGAAAGAAACTCCAAAAGTTACTGTTTTAATAATAGGGCTGTACAATATTCCTGTAAATAATTATTATTTATTAAAATTGAAAAATAGAAAAAAAGGTGTTAATAAAATACAACATTGGAATCATGAAAGAAAAGAAGGAATAATCAAAAGAAATCTGAACATTGCCTAGCTTACGTTGATGATACTTTTACGAAGAATGTAGCATTAATAAATAAAAATAAGCATATAAAAAGAAGATAACAGATATAAAAAATACAATAAATATGTTGCCCTAATCAGATCCCTAACAGGAATGTCAAGGCATGTCAAACAGATCTTTTACATTGTTACATTTACGAAATTTTAGACTTATTTTTGTAAATTTAAATAAATAATATTGTAAGTCAGAAATTACTAACGGTAATTAAATACTTTGTTACTATAATTATATTATGTACTATATTGTTTGCGGACCTTACTCCAATATTATTCGTATTCGTATCCGCGGATTTATTTTTTTAATGAACCGGATCATCACTAGTATTGTATTAATATAATTCTATCAAAAAAAAAGGATTAAAAAATATAGTTTGTAAATTAAATAAATTATTTTATAAGGATATAATAATCGTTTTTTTTAATTTTTTACAACGTTAAGTGAAACGGGTGGTCACACCGCCCGGCCGCATACCGCACACCTTGGTGGGATGACAGTCCAAGGGGGTTTCATCATCATCATCATCATCACAGCCTTTAACAGCCCACTGCTGGACATAGGCCTCTCATTAGAAAGGAGGTTTTGGCCTACTATACCACACTGCCCAGACGGGTTGGTAAAGGGTTTGTTTCAAGTTTTTCTTCTCTTGGCAGTGATGTTAGCTGCTTATTTTATTCTTTTAGTCGCCTCTATGGAATGAGTAGGGGTGGTGACACTTTGTATTCTTAATTCGTCACCACACGGACACCAAGGGGGTTTGAACACGTAACAAAAAGGAGTTGTTTCAAGTACTGCTACCTTTTGTAGAACTGTTATCCTGCGTAGACGGCTCATACAGAATAAATAGTGGAAAAAACACCCTGTATTTTAAATCCATGACCACACCGATAAGGATTTGATAGAACATAGACATTGCTTAGAGAATGGATTGGGGACTGAAGTACTGAGTATATTGCTGGGAAGTCCGAATACTTTAACCTTTAGGATAAAATATCTTATCAGTAGGTATGTAGTTATTATCATAATCAGTTATTTATGGAACTTTCAGAGGTTTCACCTTTAAACAGTTATCATAATCGTAAGCTTTTCAACGCACGTATGGAACTTAGGTTTTATAGCGTGTTTAGAGTCCAAAGAGGACATAATCAAGGAATAAAGAACCATCTGTAGCAAGACCACGCGACCACAGATTAATACATAGTTACTACGTACGAGACCGTCTTTAATCAAAAGTGTGATCTGGTTTAAGAGGTTGGCACGCTGCTTGTGGTGTGGTTTCAAATCCCACACGGGACAATACTTTTTATGATCCACAAATTGTTGTTCTTAGTGTTGGTGTACGTCCGTTTCATATTTGTTTTCAAGTCATCTGGATAATCTAATATATAAAATTCTCGTGTCACAGTTTTCGTTGCCATACTCCTCCGAAACGGCTTGACCGATGTTTATGAAACTTTATATGCATATTCAGTAGGTCTGAGAATAGGCCAACATCTATTTTTCATACCCCTAGAACGCGAGCGGTGCTGCGGGCATCAGCTAGTTGGATATATATTCATGCATAAAAAAATCGAGAATACCTTTACACATATTTAACACGGCTTTCTGGTAGCAAGCTAGGCAGAGCGAGCGCATGGAATGGTGCATGGAAAGTATAGGGGCCCTTACTGCTGCCTTGATAGCATATTACGTGTCTTACGTTGCCATGATGACAAAATCCTCATTTATTTCCAAACTGATTTCTTAACAACGAATGACCCTTAACCCATCAAGTGTATTTTTAATGTAAAAGTACCTAGGTCTTATTAGATAGCAAGTTGGGATCTCCCGTGGCGAAACGCTGTTGCATAATCACTAGCTCGTTGGTCTAGTGGGTAGAGTATGTGACAGCTAATCAAGAGGTCTCGGGTTCAAATCCCGGGTCGGGCCAAAAAGTGGTTTTGGGTTTTTCTTAGGAAATTCCTAATAGCAGCTTGGAGTTTGAAAGTTTGGCGGTGATTCACGCCCGTGCCTCGGAGTGCACGTAAAGCCGTCGTTCCCGGTTGCCTTGAACATCTATGGCAATCGTTATTGGGAAGTCAATACCCTCAAATTTACTGACAACTAGTTCAACCTTCGAATTTCATTTCTTCCTTAGGGTTGCGGAGGTCCGATCCGAGTCGCTACGTGGAAAAACTGATATTCAGGTGAAACCGGTTGAACTAGTAGCCGACCCCAAATAATATTGGGAATAAGGCTAGGAAAATAACATGGAAAATTCATCACACAACTCGGCTCTCCTCTCAGGAGAAGGTTAAGACCCTACGTCTCCACGGGGGTTGGCAAGACACGTTGTAGCTACGTTATCCTCCTACTATGCTTCATGACTGTTGTCTTATAACAACAGGGACCGACTGCTTAACGTGAACTCCGAATCAAGGAAACGTTCGTAACATAATATATCATGCCACAAACGGCCACCCATCTAGGTACTGACCGCGCAGTGGTTGCTTACCCTCGGTGATTGCTTCCAATCGGCTATGAGGGTTTCATGGAAAATGATTGTTTCAAATTTGTAGACTCTACAACATCTAAGATGAAATCTGGTAGGCATCAGACTGCGATAAATTAATTTACCTCTTTTTCTCATATGTAATCATGTGACTCAGATCTAATGTAAATAAGCCTACGTTATGGAGAAGATATGAAGTCTGCTTTTGTCGTCGTTTAGGTGGCAAATAGGTAGTTCTAAGTTTCTTGCCAGCAACTTGTACAGGTACTTACAATGTTTTTGTGAAGACAAACAGATAACCGATTGCACTTAACATGATTACCTACATCTATTTACAAGATAAGATACACATTCAAACTAAAAAGGTATTCTCAATAGCCAAATAAATAAAATAAATATTTCGGACAAATTACACAAAACATCATCTAGTCCCAAACTAAGCAGAGCTTGTATTATAATAAGGTAACTAGACAACTGATATAAATACATAAACATATGCGGCTTCTAATCAAGAGGTCTCAGGTTCGATTCCCTGGTATTCAATGAGACGAATTTTCATAAATTTCGTGAGAAACTAGACGTTGGAGAAAAACATGGCTACTTTTGTTGCGTTATCAGACATATACGCGAGTAAATGCTAGTCCTTACTTCCGTGGAAACAATATATAAAATTCTCAAGTAATTCTGTCTGTATATTACGCTTTCACAATTAAACCGCTGCACCGATTTCTCAAGAAAGGTCACCACGCTACTTTTTGTCCCGATAACCGATGTATGCAAGGCGGGGCCCCGAGCAAAAGTGAGTACTATTAAAATGGAATTTTATTCATTTCCACGACTATACTAAGAATGGGTGTATTTATTCTGTAAGTCGTCAACTGTCCCAGATATGAGATAAAGTTATCAATCATTGTATGTATTTGAATTTCTTTATCAGTCATCAAGCGGCCTTCGCTATGTTTTCCTTGTAAAATCTATTTTAATCTAAAAAATAATTCAAATTGCTTAACTTGCAGACACGCAGCGCCCTCTGCAGGAACTCTTGTCGTGATTTCAAATTATCGAGTTAGCCACACTCACACCGTAGTCATAGACCGGTGTTAACGTACTGGTATATCCGGCTCGGATAGGACCAAAGTGGATCGTATTCCCAAAAATCGCCTTTAGGAACGTGGTCGGAAATGACACACGAATAAGCGGGTATAATTTTTATAGACCTAGCTGGTATTTATACATTAGTCCGCAGTGTCTTAATATTGCGATATAGAAAATCGGTAAAATGCCATCTATCGAACTCAAACTAAACTAATGCAAATTATTCATTGAACATTGGTTTTGTGTCGTCGTTTCTTCACTCAAGCAGACCCATTTCTGGTGAAGTACCTATAGCATCCATAGTAAGATAACATTAAATTTACCGACAGATTATAATGTAAAAATATGAAAAGCTGTCAATTTGAAATTTGGAACGGACACTTCCATTTTGTTTAATTGGCAAAGATAACATAACAACCTCCTACTTCTGAAATCTTTGAACAAATATTTCTAAGTCATTAGGCACCACACTAGCAATGCATGCCAACCAATTATCCTGTCTAGTGTTAGTTTCAACGGTTTGAACGAATGAATCGAATGCAAATCCTCACTCACTGATACGGTCTCGAGTCTCGGCGGGACACTTCATTTGAATAAACGCGTCTGTCTGCACGACTAATCAAATGAAGGAAACTGTGAGCTAGATATTAGATAAAGAATGTTTGTTTTAGTCTATACTTTGAATTTCAAATGTACCATAATGACGCAGCCTAGGTCATCTTAGTTATGCGATGTCTGTTTAGGCAATAAATCATAAAATAAAAACGGAAAAATATAGGAAGAGGATGAAAAACAGAGAAGATACAATTAATGACAAATAGTTAATGAGCAACGAGTAATTTTATACCGTATACAATGAGTAACGAGTATGTAAAACGGTTTTAAGTAAAATTTTAATTAAACTTACTTTCCCACATCTACTTAAATACAAGCTTATTAGCCTCGGTGTCAAACATGAAGCGGGTATTCATTAGCGTCAATTTACGCAGGCGCAAAGCGTCGGTCTGACTAAAATGGCGGTTGCAATTTTGGCGCGTTTTTAAACTTTTTAAGCTTCTGCACGTGGAGTTCGTGTAAATTAATTGCGTTAAGTTTAATCTTTAAATGATCGTTTATTTTTAATTAAACTGCATTAATTATCGTTTAAATCAGACAGTTGGAGTAAAGAGAACAGAGAGCATGAATTTTTTTTTAAGACTTTTGGCTTGAATATTTACTTTTCCAGAAATATAATGTTCTCTTTAACATGTAAGTCGATTAATTATTCGTTAATGAGAAAACGGAGGCAACGGTTACATTTCTCGCATTTGTCATTTCAAACTTTTTAATTACAAGTAGGCACATTTTGGCTTTTTATATGACTGGCAATCTGAAAGATTACATACCTTAGCAGATACTCCTTATACCATATCATAGTATGGACATGCCAGGCTAATTTTGCGTTTTAGGGACGATACTACAAGACGCAGTCGAATCTAGGCCAGATTGGACAGATTACAAAGTTGCCTGCCATACGTAGTCATATCAAATATCGTACTCTAGATTGGACTGCGTTCTTGTAGTATCGTCCCTAAATTGCAAAATTAACCTGGCATGTCCATACTATGATATGGTATAAGGAGTATCTTCTATCTCTGATATAATCTTCTATAGTCACAAAATTAAACAGTTTTTTTTTAGTTTTTTTTTTAGAATTTGATTATTATTTAAATATTTTAGAGCATATTCATCCTCAATGAATAGAATAGAACTCATTAGAGAACCGGAGCATCAATGTTAATATAGCGGAGCGGATCATAAATCGTTACAAAAACGAAGAAAAAGGCTTCATTTGGAGCACAGAACAGCTTTCTTGCATTTCTTCTGCGTTTTCGAGAGATTTTACCTAGCTGAGCCCTGCGGTGTTACCCGTGTTTGTTGTTGTAACCACGGGCAACACCACGGGGCGAAGCTAGCCTAAAAAAGCCTAAGTTACTCCTTACATCATCAGCTATCTGCCTGTGAAATTCCCGTCGAAATCGGTCCAGCCGTTCCAGAGATTACCCGGAACAAACAGACAGACAGACAAAAATTGTAAAAAAATATTTTGGCATATTATGTCGGTTGGTTAATATAATATTACAAACAACAGACACTCAATTTTTTATTTTTTTTATTTGTGTAGATTATAAAGACAACTCCCGCATTAGGCATATACATCCTGTGTCACGGGGGACTTTACGAACATACATGAAACGGACACAAAAAACACAAAGTTTTTTTCCCAGATGGGATTTGAACCCACGATACTTGGGGCAGTAGAGAGCGGCGTGACGACTGCTGAAACCACTAAGCTAAACGTACAGTCTATATATTATTTCAGTGTATGTTGATGTATATGCTTCAGGGTAGATTTAATACGCACACGAACAAAACGGTTCAGCTATTCCTTCCTATGCCGAGCCATCAAAAGCTGGAACTCACTACCAGCTCACGTGTTTCCTTCCCACTATGATCCCGGGTCCTTTAAGCGGGACGTGAAAAAGCATCTCACTAAGCCGCCATAGTGTGGGCCGCCATACTTTACTGTCTGCATTCGCAGCAATGATGTGTGGTTTCTCCTTGGATTCTGCTCATGCTTTCAATCAGGCAAGGTAGAGTCACTTTGTTAGGCTAAATATAAAAATAAAATGAAAAAAAATTACTTAATACAGGATTTGTCTTTTTCTTTATAAAAGAAAAAAAAGTGATTCAAGATTTGTTTATGAATCTAAATAGTCATTTAAAGACGAAATAAACAAGGCGTATTTTATTTACCTATATAGTTTTTATTAGACATAACCGTGTGTCCGTTCAAGCGCACGCGCACATCCACCAAATGATTTACCGGCACCCCACCGCTCCATCACATCTACCGGCCACGTTCCACCAACAGAGAGATACAAATCTCTACTATTATAAGCGATTTGCGTCTTTTGTCCACTTAACCACCGTCCCTATTGTGTACGGACTAGAAATAGCTGTAGAAATAATGTGGATCAGACAATAGGTGTTTAAAATATATCTTTTTGGTAAACGTATTTCTTTCATTACCTGTGTGTACAAAACCATATAAAAATGTACGTTGTTTACATTCCTGCATCAGTGGTATGTTTTTACTTAGTTTTTTACTTTTATAGTTAACTAGCAGCCCGCCCCAGCTTTGCATGAGTAGATATAGGTATTTAAAAACTATTTTTTAAACTTTTACTTGACAAATTATATACTAAAAGTTTTTTTGAGAACCAATCTATCCATTGCTGAAAACAGGATGAAAAACGGTTCAGTAGTTTTTAAGTTTATCGCGAACAGACATTTTGTAGTGACGTATTATGTTAAATTTCAGAAAAATTGGTTTAACGTTTGAAAAATAATTGGGTTCGAGCATAATTATGAACGAGAATCAACAGTTTTTACCAAGAAATTGTTCGTTTTTATAACTTTTGAGATCTTTTAGTTTTATTTTTACAAGAAATACTTGCAAAACAATTTTAATATTAAATTTATTTATAATTAATTGCAGATTGAATTGTGATTCAAGAAAACTATCTTATATATCGACATCGATACTGTAACCTATGTACCTTGTGAATTAATTGCGCTTTAATGTGAGTGCGTATTGCAGGCAACTGTATCATCATCATCATCAGCCTATCACAGTCCACTGCTGAACATAAGCCTCTCTCATTGCACACCATTGCAACTGCATAATGTGTTCAATCTAGGCCACTGCATTCTTCTAGTATCGTCCCTAAAGTGCAAAATTAGCCTGGCATGTCCATACTATGATATTTAACAGTGGGTCCTCATACAGCACAATGTACGTTGGTAATTTATTACTATCCCCGTATCAAGACCAACAAGTTATCGGCACGGTAAGTGGTTGAGCACTTTTTATAATCTCCCTGGACCATTTGTGTCACGCTGGGAAAGGATAAATTATCTAAATTAATTTTTTTAAACTATGAATTATTTTCAATAGAAATTTATCTTAAAACATCTTGGAACATGAGCTTTGATGGTACTACATATTCAAGCAACTTTTAACCAGAAGAATGCCAATATTTTCAAGTTGCTTAGCTACAAGCGCAAAGTGTTATTTGTGAGTGAATTTCATATCTATACTAGCTTTTCCCGCGACTCTGCCCACGTGTATGTCGGTTATCGCTGTTAAAAGTACTCAATGCCTTTCTCAGATTCTATATTCTGTGTGTGTGTACCAAATTTCAAATTTTTACATCAAAATAAATTTAATTCTCATCGGTGTAACGGATTACGCGTGAAAGCGTAACAAACACACAGGCTGAGTTATTTTCGAATTTCGAAGAGCATAAACCTATATATTAATTTCAAACCGACCATCTACATTTTTAAAGTGAACTAGTTGCTTTCAGGATGTCATTCATTTTTATATAATTTAAAATTTAGACACGTTGAAGTCACTTTGAAACTCTTGATAAACGCAGCTCCGCTCGCGTGCTAGGGGTATGAAAATTAGATGAAGTCCGATTCTCAGATCTAACCGATATGCACATAAAATTTCATGAGAATCGGTCGAGCCATTTCCGAAGAGTTTAATTACAAACACCGTGACACGAGAATTTTTCAAATTAGATAACTGATGCCCGCGGCTCCGCTCGCTCCTAGGCGTATGAAAAATAGATGTTGGCCGATTCTAATACCTACCCAATATGCACACAAAATTTCATGAGAAACGGTCAAGCCGTTTCGGAGGAGTTTAACTACAAACACCGCGACACGAGAATTTTATATATTGCCGCGTCGTGTACGGGATATAATTTTGACATTAAAGATGTCATACACCGGACGAGGAATCACGATCAATGTTTCTACGAGTATTCTGTCGTGGGATAGCCATGCATAACCATAGATCAGGTTCCGTTGCAGTGACACCACGACCGCACAAAAATCGGATATTATCTCTGCATTTTGTTAATTGTTTTTCAACGAGATGGCTTAGGTGTCTTCTATTACCCCTGATTATGTTGAGAGGAACAGAATCAAGTGATCCGTTAGCTCGTTTGCTCCATCGTGTCATAATCCGACCGATTTCGGCCATGGCGACCACTTTGACCCCTTATAGGGCTTGGCGCTGATGCGCCAGGAGATGGCTTATATGGCAGATTTTCGCATCAAACTCTCTTGCACAAAGTGAGCATGTGAGCTTACCGCTCTCATAATTATAGTGAAAGGCGATGAGTGGACGGGCTTTAAGCTGATCGCGCTTGGCGTCGAGTTTAGCTAAACGCTGTTCTTCAAATTCGCGAATTCGCTTCTTCACAATCTTGCGCCATTCCGGTCCCTGTTCAGCCTAGGACGAGGCAACTTGTCGGTCGACATTATACTTATGCTACTTTTACACCTTCACCTTAACTTTGACGTGTCTATAGATAAAAATTGTTTACTACTCAGAAATCTAATATCTATACATATAATAAATCTGTAGAAAAGTCATTTTTGTACATTGAAGAAATTGAAACAAAAAATAGCCAGCGTGTGAAAAGATAAGTAACAGAACCCATTTCCATCATTTTTGAAATTTTTGTCTGTTTGTCTGTTTGTCTGTTTGTCTGTTTGTTTGTGCGCACATCACGTAAAATCTACGAATTCAATGCTGACAATGTTTATATACAAAAATTATACGCAACTTGAGGTTTAACTTAGTTTTTGTTTCATCGAAATCGGTTCACTCTATCAAAAGATATGATTAATTTAGTGAGTTCAAGAAGTAAAATATTACGTTACGCAATTAAGTATAGTACTTGCAACGACATCTTAAGACTAAAAATAGAACTAATGTTGATAGTTGAAATCTAAATCCGATAGATGGCGTTGTGCAAATGACGTCATTTTCTGAATCGCGGTGTTAAGATTTTCCGCGCGAGGATGACGTCCACCGTGTTTACTAGGCAAATTGGGTTTCGTTAGGTGTCTTAAAAGTTCTTGCGTGTGTCGTAAAAGTTCTTTGGTTGCTTGGTTTATCGATTTTCTAAATTGGTCGAAAAAAAAGTATTTGCTTATCTTATTGGTTTCGTTTGGTCAACTTTGGTCATTGGTTTGAAGTACGAAGTTAAGATTGTATTTGATTTACTTCGTAGTTTGAATCCAATAGTGCCAATCGTTATACAGTAAGTTAGTGTTGCCAATTCGTTGAGTCACGACCACGAACAGACGATACGTTGTCACACTAGACTGTTCGACGCACCGTTCTTTTAAGTTTGTAGGCTATTCAGTCATAAGTGTTGTTAGTTTTGTTTATTGCTTTAATTTTCCTTGAAAATGCCTCAAAGAAAAAAAACTAACCTTTCGCTGCGTAGCCGAAATGCGAAAAGGATGAGACTTTGTAGGTCTCAGGAATCGGAAGAAGATCGTGAAGCACGGTTATCTGCTAACCGAGAGCACATCGCTCTTTCACGTGAATCGGAAACGTTCACCGAAAGGGAGTCACGTTTAAGTTCACAAAGAACACGGACCGCGACTTTGCGGTCTCAAGAGAGTATCCAGGAACGCGAAGACCGGCTGTCTGCTGATCGGGAGCGCCACTCTCTCTCACGTGAGTCAGAGACATTCACAGAAAGGGAGTCGCGCTTAAGTTCGCAAAGAACTCGGACCGCGACTTTGCGTTCTCAAGAGAATATCCAGGAACGCGAAGTTCGGCTGTCTGCTGATCGGGAGCGCCACTCTCTCTCACGTGAGTCAGAGACATTCACAGAAAGGGAGTCGCGCTTAAGTTCGCAAAGAACTCGGACCGCGACTTTGCGTTCTCAAGAGAATATCCAGGAACGCGAAGTTCGGCTGTCTGCTGATCGGGAGCGCCAGTCTCTCTCACGCGAGTCAGAGACTTTCACAGAAAGGGAGTCGCGCTTAAGTTCGCAAAGAACTCGGACCGCGACTTTGCGTTCTCAAGAGAGTATCGAGGAACGCCAAGCACGTCTGTCATCTGACCGAGAGCGACACGCTCTCTCGCGCGAGTCTGAATCTCTCTCCCAAAGAGAAGAACGATTAGAAATAGCTAGACATAACTATGTAGGTGTACAAAGAAACAATGAAAGTTATCTTGCATCTGAAAGGGAAAGAATAGATGAACTAAGACGAGCAGAAACAGCAGAACAACGTCAATCTCGCCTAGAAATAGAACGAGCTCGATACCATATGAATAGAGAAACAAATAGCGGAGCTGATGAGTCCATGGAAAATGACGATGCAAATATTTTATTACCTTGGGACAATAGGGAAAAATCAGGGTTCACATATTCGTCTAGAATTAATTATGCTGGCTTTACTTTCGTGGGTGACATGAGAGAAATTTGTAATTTTTGTCATGCTTTGAAATGGAGGAAAGAGACAGATGGAATGTGCTGCTCAAATGGAAAAATTGTTCTTCCAAATTTCCAAGATCCACCACACTTACTTATAAGTCTCCTGAATGGCGATCATCCCCAGTCGAACCGTTTTTTGGATAATATTCGTTTATATAACAGTGCTTTCCAAATGACTTCCTTTGGGGCAAAACAAATAACGGAAGGACCGTTCATGCCAACCTTCAAAGTACAAGGTCAAGTTTATCACCTTATTGGATCTTTGCTGCCAGAAAATGAACCCAAATTTCTCCAAATTTATTTTGTATCCGATTACACGCAACAGCTCAATGTTAGAAATCACAATTTTCCCCAGCTCAATGCTGAGCTTTTGGGTCAACTTCAAGAATTGCTGCATCGCGTTAACCAGTACGTTCGTGAATTCAAAGCTGCATTGGAGTCAATTCCACAAGGCAGCAATGATTTCAAAATTGTTATAAGTGCCGATAGACGTCCTGTGGGTGAACACCGTGGAAGACACAATGCACCCGTCGCAGATGAAGTTGCAGTTGTTTTAGTCGACCAGGAGTGTGAGAGACGTGATATCGTGTTGCGTACACGCGACGATCGCCTTCAACGCATTTTGGAAACCCACCGAGCTTACGACGCCCTGCAATATCCACTAATCTATTGTCATGGTGAAGATGGGTACAATTTTGGGCTGTACCAAGTGAACCCTACTACGAGAGTCACTAATTATCAAAAAAAAATATCTGCTCAACAATACTATTCCTACCTTTTACAAATAAGGCAAAACAGTTTCGTATATTTGCAACGATTTCGTGGTTTGTTCAGCCAATTTATTGTGGACATGTACGCAAAAATAGAAACTGAACGTTTAGTGTATATTCGCACTAACCAGCGACGGTTACGCGCTGAAGAATACGTGCACTTGCGGGACGCCATGCAATCAGATAATAACGTCGAAAACTTGGGTCGATTGGTTATTTTGCCATCCAGTTTCACAGGCGGTCCGCGGTATATGCACGAACGAACGCAAGATGCTTTTTGTTACGTCCGTAAATACGGCCGGCCGGACCTTTTTATAACATTTACAACAAATCCAAAGTGGACGGAGATTTGCCAGGCACTTCTCACAGGACAGGCGTCATACGACAGACATGACATTATTGCTAGGATTTTTCATTTAAAACTCAAAGTCTTGATTAATCTACTTACAAAGGAGAAAGTTTTCGGTTCAACTCTTTGTTTTATGTATAGCGTCGAGTGGCAAAAGCGTGGTTTACCCCACGCGCACATTCTTCTGTGGCTGGAAGAAAAAATTCGTCCCGATGCTATAGACAGTGTCATAAGTGCAGAATTTCCGGACTATAATGCAGATCCGATTTTGCATGACATAGTAAAAACACATATGGTTCACGGGCCATGTGGCCTCTTAAACAGGGAATCACCGTGCATGAAAGATGGTCAATGCTCAAAAAAATACCCCAGAGCACTGAAAGAACTAACTATGGCTGGGGAAAATGGGTATCCGCAATACCGGCGAAGATCACCGTCACAAGGTGGTTTCACAGCTACTGTCAGATTCCGTGGACAAGAAATAATTCTAAATAATAGTTGGGTGGTACCGTATTCTCCAGTTTTGTCAAACGCTTTTCAAGCACACATTAATGTTGAAATTTGTAATAGCGTCGAATCTATAAAATATATATGTAAATATGTTAATAAAGGTAGTGATCAAGCCATGATAGCACTAAGAAATAACAACCAATTTGATGAAGTGACAAGGTATCAATCTGGCCGATACATAAGCTCTTCGGAGGCAGTTTGGCGCATTTTGAGTTTCCCTATTCATGAAAGGTATCCGCCAGTCATCCATCTTGACGTGCACCTGGAAGGCGGGCAGCGAGTTTACTTTCAGTCAGAAAATGTGGCAGAAAGAATGAACAACCCAAGACAAACCACCTTGCTCGCATTCTTTCGCCTTTGCGAAAGAGACAATTTCGCTAAGTCTCTGTTGTACAATGAAGTGCCACATTATTATACTTATAACAAGCAGCAAGGTGTTTTTAATCGCAGGAGACGTGGAACTGCTGTAGAAGGCGAGTCCGGCATTTTTAAAGAACACGTGATTGGAAGAGTATACACGGTGCACCCAAATAATGCAGAGTGTTATTATTTACGCCTTCTTCTTCACACAGTGCGAGGACCTACTTCTTTTGCTGAGCTCCGCAAAGTGGACGATATAGAATATCCCACATTTCAAGCTGCTTGCCGCGCACGGCATTTATTAGATGGCGATCAGCATTGGGATGATGCTTTAGCCGAAGCATGCGTCAGTGATAGTCCACATCGTTTGCGCCATTTATTTGCCATTTTGTTGACATTTTGTGGCCTATCGGACGCTGGGCAGTTGTGGCAAAAATATAAAGACGCGTTTGCCGAAGATTTTTTGAGACAGCAAAATATAAATAGTGAAACTTCTGACCAAGTACGTGAAAGCTGCCATAATAGGGCTTTGCTGGCTATACAAGATATAGTTACAAGTATAGGAGGGAACCCCCTCAGTCAATACGGCTTGCCGACACCGACAGTTGGTGGGGAACGAATTAATAGGGAGTATACATCTGAAATAAATTACAACCCCGAAGAGTTAGCAGAAATATTGCGAAATGGCTGTTCAAATTTGACGTCAGAACAACGTCAAATCTTTGATAGAGTATGCTGTAGTGTAGAACATTCATTAGGAGAAATGCTGTTTTTAGATGCACCTGGTGGAACAGGTAAAACTTTCCTCACTAAAGTTATCTTGGCTCAAATAAGGAGCCAAAACAAAATTGCCCTTGCCGTCGCTTCCTCAGGAATAGCTGCCACTTTATTACCAGGAGGAAAAACTGCACATACAACATTTAAAATACCAATCGACTTGGACCGCACAGAAAACCCTGTTTGCAACGTGTCTCGCAATAGTGATAAAGCAAGGGTTTTACGCGATTGCGCCCTTATCGTTTGGGACGAGTGTACGATGGCAAATCGTAAAGCTGTGGAAGCTGTAGATAGAACGTTGCGAGATATAAGACAAAATGACCGACCGATGGGAGGCTTAACGGTGCTATTCTGTGGAGACTTCAGGCAGACACTCCCTATAATACCCAGAGGAACGAGGGCCGATGAAATAGGTGCCTGTTTAAAGAGCTCTATTTTATGGCGTAGTGTCATATTAACTAATTTGAGCTTTAATATGCGAGCATATTTGGGAGGTGACGCAAACGCGCAGGTTTTCTCAAATTTACTACTTCAAATTGGTAACGGCACATACCCGACTCAAGAAGGAGGTAAAGTAACTTTAGTCGAAAGCCTGTGTTCTTCTGTTGCCTCACAGCAGGAACTCATTTCCTCTGTATACGGAGATCCATCAGAGATCTCGAACCATGACGCTGCTTGGCTATGCCAACGAGCTATTTTGGCACCTCGCAACGACCAAGCAGCAGCAATAAATTCTCAAATATTGGTACATGTTTCTGGAGAAAGTAGGGAATATTTATCTATTAACACGGTTTTAGAAGAAGGAGATGCCACCCACTATCCAGTAGAGTTTTTAGACTCTCTAAATACACCAGGTCTTCCAGCACACAAAATTTATTTAAAAGTCGGAGTACCAATCATTCTACTCAGAAATTTAAGCCCACCAAAACTATGCAATGGAACTCGGTTGAGAGTAACAAATCTCCAACGAAATGTCATCGAAGCCGAAATCTTAACAGGTTGCGGCTCCGGTGATGTTGTTTTCATTCCCAGGATACCCATTATCCCCAATAATTTTCCGTTTACTTTCAAACGTGTGCAATTTCCTGTAAGCCTCTGTTACGCTATGACTATTAATAAAGCCCAAGGCCAGACGTTATCCGTTGCGGGTGTAGACCTTACTTTTGATTGTTTTTCACACGGCCAACTCTATGTTTCTCTATCACGTGTTAGCAACCCAAACAACCTTTTTGTATATGCTCCGGGTAATTCCACCGCTAACATAGTATATAGAGAAGCATTAACGTAATCAACTATACCAAAGTCAGGACTCTTATCTAAATCATCAAAAAGGTGATATACTCTTATCTAAACGACGTTGTTTTGCTCTCGACAACCACGCGAACGAAGTCGCGGGCACAGCTAGTCTAATCTAAAATTACGCACATTGTTCGTACATACATACATAACTTAAAATATTATCTACGTTAAAGCAAATTTTGTGTACGATTTGGAGCTGCCCGATCAAAGAAATGTTTGGATTGAACTGAAAATCTTTAAAGTCACCAATAAAACTAAAATAATGATAGAGATTTTGGAAAAAGTACACCTACACCGGTAACGGATTAATAATACAGAGTGTCACCACTCCTGTTCATCAAGCGGGTGTCGTAAAAGGCGACTAAGGGATAAACTACGCAAGACAACATCGTTGCAAAGAGAAGGAAAACTTTCTAAGGAGAGGCCCATGTCCAGCAGTGGACTATTGAAGGCTGTTGATGATGATGATGATGATGACACCTACACTAAGTCTATACTCTATCAAAGGCGTCAGAGTTTCTTGTTCCCACTGTTATTTTGTTTTAATTTATTTAAAACATTGCATAAGTAATTTATGAAGAGTTCTAATAACCTTACAATTACCTTCACCAGTCAATTGCTGGTTTTGATCTATAATAGCACACGGCCTAGGTGAATTTGTATAGGGCCTGTTTCAAGTTTTCCTTCTTCTCGAAATGCTATTTTCCTGCGTAGTTTGGTTTTTTAGTCACCTCATTCGTCACCTACGGGATGAATAGGGGTGACACTTCGTATTTTTATTCCACCACCATACAATAACTTTATTGTAAACCTAGATGTACTGGTGATCATTTACGAAAACGCCAAAAATAAGGAGTTTGTACTCATTTTTTTTTATTACATTCATGACCTTTGGATCTGAAATTGATAGGCAAACATGTATCTACATTATTTTATTCTTGATAGATAATTTTGAAAGTGTATGGAAATTCCTTAGTACACTAAGATAAGATAAGATTGGTGACGTTGGTGTCCGTTTGATATCTTAACTGTTTGCGGGGACACAAATTTTATTCAAAGTAATAACATTAAAATAATTTAGATTGTTTTGTTTTTTTATAAGATTTATAATCTGTGACAACGATTTCAGTGTTTGGTGTTTATTTTATACAAAATAATTTGTTTGACCTACAGAGTAGATAAAAAAATATAATAAACTCTGTTCTGCTGTCTGATCCAAACCTAGTGGGCACTATGGTAACCATATTACTGATAAATATTCTTAACTTACTGAAAACTATAATACTTGCAAACACCTACGTTGTATAAATAAATTACACCCATATACAGAATATAACAGGTTGCCTGGAAGAGATTGCTTTTGGCAACAACGCCGCCCTTTGTACACTACATATATATGTCATGTAATGTACTGTAATGTAACTCAGTAATAAGGTGTGCAAATAAAGAGTTTTCTATTCTATTCTATAAAGCGTAGTATTAGGTATCTATTTTGAATGACAATTGAACACAAAGAGATACTAAGTACCTATTTACGAGTATTTTTTACTAACTGAGCCCTGCCAAGGTAGTCTTAAATTAACATGTGACAATTCTTGTAACAAGTGACAAGTAGTATTAACAATGCAAGGTACCTATCTAAAACCTGTTTGAAGTCGGTTCAAGCTAAAAATGTATGTTTGAGATTAGAAACCTATTCAGTTTTTTAAACTCGGTTCATAAGCGACGAAAATATCGCTGTACATATATATACATTAAAAAATCGCCAATTACAACGAGTTAATAATTGCCTCCATTTTTAAAGCCAGTTAATGTCCCAGAAAATGAAGGTATAGAAACAAAATTCCTACATATTCCTATACCATGGGCATCCTACCTGCGCAGGTGCATTGCAATTTATCGGCCGCTAACAGATAACCGTTGAATGAGGAGCGTGCGCTTTTGTGGCTCTTATCACGCACTAATAGCGCACCGAGATAGCGTTATTGATGATCTGTATACCGTGAAGATCTTCGAGACCATTAAGATCCGCAGCGATTAATGATGAGGGGCTATTTTAAGAGAATAAATAAGAGTTAGTAGCTTTTAAAGTTAGTGACGCATTAGTGAATGTTTCTTGGAATTGTTTGGTAAGCATGATGGCCCATGTCCACTACTGGACATAGGCCTCTCCTTATAGAGGAGGTTTTGGTCTACTATACCACGCTGGCCAGACGGGTTGGTATTCATAGCCTATAACACATAGAACATCATAATAATAAAATTAATGTAAAGACATCAATTTAAACACTTAGTAGAAAAAAATAAAAGAAATATGGTGGTGAAAATATGTGATATACTTACATGTTTTTATGAAAGTTATTATGTGTATCTAATTAATAAAACCTTGTGACGTCATCTACATCTACAACATCAAATAAACTTTTCTATGCTCTTATTTTATAAGCTTAAAAATTTGGTAACAGAGACATCTAGCGGAGAGTAGCAACATTATCTTAAGCGGTTACTTTTTTTTTAATTCTCTTTTCATAAAACCCATCAATCCTAAGGGTGTTGTCGAATGGTTATTTAAAACATCAAAATGCATTAAATTTCCATGCCTTACAATAACAACAATGTTCATATTTACGAAATAAATCATTACTCAATCTTAGGTCTTTGGGTGTATTGCGCACACGTCTCTCTTACATGCGTTCTTTATACAGGTACAAATATTATCGAAGTTTCTAGTATAGAATTATGTGTTTTGTGTGTGCCTGATATTTTAAGGTGTCAAAGCTTCAAACTGTCGCAAAACTGCTGTAAGACAGGTTGAGTGATTTTTACGACATATTATTAACATTCAACTAGGGGCCTAGTTAATGGCGTTCTTCTGTTTGTGGACCCAAGGACATCATTAGCTGGCTTTGTAGACATTATTTTTTGGACATCTTACACACCACGCTATCTAGTCCCAAACTAAGCTGAGCTTATTATGGGTACTAAACAACTGATAAAAATACATAAACATACTTTTTTTTGTAAATACATACATTTTATACATAGAAAACACCCAAACTCCGAAACAAATATTTGCGGATCATACAAACATATGGTCCGATCCCGAAAGCGAACCCGAGACCTCTTGATCAACAGCCGCATACGCTAACCACTGCATCAACGAGGCAAACATCATTAGTGGGATGGCACTTCCCGACAATAACAAATTTAATTTACAGACCATTGCTGACAAATGCCAATACAAACTATTGCTGACACTTTTCTATCATTATAAGCAAAATCCTTTTCTTGTCATTGCTTTTCCTTCTTATTTAACTTTTCAATTTTAACTTCTTATATACATATTATTTTTATATTTCTGCCAAAGTGACTCTACTACGCTTGATGGAAATCATAAATGGAATTCAAGATTGGTGGCTACCATACTCATTGCAATAAAAGCTAAATGCAGCATGGGAATCCTCACTATGACGGCCTAGTAAGATGCTTTTTCACGCCCCACTTAAAGGACCCTCGATCATAGTGGCAGTGAAGCACGTGTGCTGGTAGTAAGTTCCAGGTGTTGATTACTTGGCAATGTAGGGCTGAACCGTTTAGATCGAGAGCGTCTGTCTACCACTCTGAGAAGGAGGAAGGTAGAAAGGAGCGGTTGGAAATACTCGCCATTTTGGCGTCATATTTTCACAACTGCAGAGGCTCAAAGGTGTCAGTGGTTTCTGGACTATCTGTAATGCGAAATGGTTTTTGCTACAGCCAATCAAGAGCGTCAAGCATATTGCTCAGGTCTATCGCAAAGATGAGAACAATACGAGTAGTCCACGCTGGAGCGAACCTGGATCCTATAAGGAAGACACAGATGCTCAAGCGAGAAGAACCCACTTTCTCTCAAGTGTAAGTCTTGTACTTATCTCCGCGTAACCGTCAAGTGACGCTCTCAATATACTGACGCGGGTTGATATCCTGACAAATATAGCACAATATTTTTTCATTTTTGTGTCAGTGAAGTGTCAAAAAGAATAAAATTATTCTCATTTCTGTAAAACTTTTCATATGACTTCTATAATTAGTCGTAGTTGAATGTTATAAGTTTTATCGATACATAATTTTAACTTTTGTTAAAATTATTTATCGATAAAACTTATAGAAGAAGGAACTTCAAAGAAAAACTGTTCCGAGTACCCAAATCGCGACAGTTGTGCCTATGACATTTGAGGAGTTCCCTCGATTTCCTTGGGATCCCATCATCAGATCCCGATATGGTGACGATGGGACCGCCTGTAAGCTACGTCCGTTCTAATTCAATAAGAATTTTTTAAATCGGTTCATAAACGACGAAATTATCGCTGAACATACATAAAAAAAAAAGATTTCGACGAATTGAGAACCTCCTCCTTTTTTTTGAAGTCGGTTAATAGATTTGTGATTGGTGAATATGCTTCTGCAGTTCTGTTCCTATACATATAAACATAGATATATGAGGCGTGAGAACTATTGGTGCTATGTAAATAGACGCAGACGAGATCATATTGCGGATGTTATCTTATAAGAAGCTTAGATAATAGACGGAATGTAACCGAACTGTTAGTCAGCTAGGTTCAGCCATATCTTACGGTCGTCGATTAGACGACGCGAATCAAATAAAATGTTTGATAATCAATATTATCAAACATTTACAACAACGTATTTCCCTTCAATAAGGGAAATACGTAGTTTTTACGATACACGAAATGTTATTTCGAAACTCACACATACATAACAATAAAAAAAAAAACTTTCCTTATTTTACATGCTGCACACTATTCTCACAGGTTACCAGTTCAATATAAAAGTGTAGTCACATAAAATTATGATTTATTCTAAATAAAATTTAATAGAATTTTATAACTACTTACATCAGGCAGCGTAGCTTGAAGCTCCACATGTTGGAAATCTCCGGTAGCCAGCGAAGGGCTTTGCCACCATGTACTGGAATCTCCATCCACCGCATGCGTTGCTGGATGCCTCCGTGTGGATGAGCCGTCCAAGCCTTCGCAGACATCACATACTATTCCGCGCCTGTTCAAACAAATGTTTAAGTTGAAGAATGGAGGAGAATGAAACTCATTCTTGCGATAAGATTCAGAATACGCTCAGAAACTATTGCTTTTTTTCTTTAAGACTAAGGACATCCACAGGCCAGGTGGAGTGATGATTTGCGCAAGACGGCTGGCAGGAGCTGGATGCGAGTAGCCGAGGATCGAACTAAGTGGAGTGCAATTGGAGAGGCCTATGGTCCAGCAGTGGACTGTGATAGACTGACGATGATGATGAAGGGATCAAACTGCAGGCAAACAGCATTATAAGAAGAATAACTTGACACAAACATTATTCCAACTAGTCTGGCCTGCGAGCCCATTTGATTTCTTTTTTTTATTTAACCCTTCCCCTGCCTGATGGAAAGCATGAGTAGAATCCAGGAGTAGGGGACCGGGACCGACTACTTAACACAAGCGTCAATTTCCATACACAGGACTGCTTTAAGGAAGTTCTTCTAGAAAAAACCCAAGAACAGTTCAACCCGAGGTTCAAACCCAAGACCTCTTGATTAGCCAGACCAACGAGGCAGGTAACAATTGAACAAAGAAGAACAGAAAATCAAAAACAAAGATTCTTAAATACTTACTTTCCAGGAGTGTCTCGACAATACTCCTCGGCGCCTGCATCTCCGCAACTGGCGTTCGCCACTACCACAGAGTAGGGCGCTACATCGAGTGGCGCTGGTAACAACCCACTTGCACCAGAAGACACTATGGCTTCACCCACATTTGTACTTGATAGGCGATCTAATAGCGCTCGACCTGCAACAATAAAAATAAACATTTATATGTTTAGCTAGCCAAGCTGCAGGCAGCGTTCCCCGCGGTTATTGTTGTAAGTCGCGAGCAACGTCGTGGAGCAAAGCTAGACTAAATATAGTTAGCCTAAGTTACTCCTTATATCATCAGCTTTCTGCCAGTGGGAGTCCCGTCAAAATCGGCCCAGTCGTTCCAGAGATTACGGATCAAACAGACATACGGACAGACGGACAGACAGACAAAAATTTTTAAAATTGCATTTTTCGTGTAAGTACTTTATATACTTTCATAAGCATTTCGTAAAAATCTGTTAATTTAATGTTACATACAGACACTACAATTTTATTTATTTGTATGGAGTATAGATTAGCAAAGTCCTTCAGCGTTCCCCGTTTGTGTTGATAAATAAAAAATGGTATAGGTATTGCCGCGGCAAAGTTAGTCTAAAAAATGTATCCTTAACTACTTCTTAAATCATTAGCTATCATTCAGTGAAAATCCTGACAAAATTGGTTCAGTCATTCCACAGATAAGCCGGAATAGACAGAAAAAAATGTATAAAAAACTTTTTTGTTGTAAGTAACGTATAATTTCATATATATTAATTAAAAATTTGACATTACAAACAGACTTTATTTTAGAACTTTTAAATTCTTTTGAACAATGTTTTTATGAAACTATCCATTTAGGTACGCAGCACACGCATTGGAAACTAACATAAATAAGAAATATTTTCCCCTGTTTTTAGAACATTTTTATTGGTAATACGCTCCTTTTGGCCGTCGCGTGAAGATAGTCAAATTATCGAGGAAGGCTATAGGCTATGTAACAATGAAAGAATTTTTCAAATCCGACCAGTACTTTCTGAGATTAGCACGTTCAACCAAACAAACTACTTTACCTTTATAAATTTCTATAGATATGGAAGTAAATATAATGTAGTATAGACATGCGACGATGACGTCAGTTAATCTCATTCCAGGCCAGACTCAGAACACTTAGTACTTATCAATAGTAAGTGCAATAATTTCTTCCTTATGTAGCTCTGAGAACATTCACGCATATTAAACTGATGCATCAATAGTGTTTATCGCTCTTCGAGTGCTATTAGCGACGAAGGCAACATCCTAAAACAATAAAAGCTCTAAGCAGATATGATGATACTAACGCCATCTATCGAGCGCTTTATTAATATTTCTGAATCACGCAAGTGGTGTTTACAGTTTTATTACACAAGTCTCAGAAGTAGTCATATGTTAACTTCCACGGGCCAAGTCCATCGTACGAAATTAAATCAAATTGCTAACTGCCCACCTAGCCCATCTAGCTTCAGCGATTGCAGAACGTAAATCGTTTGCAATTTGCAAAGGATTTACGTTCTGCAATCGCTGAAGCCTCTATTGTCTTGTTTGATTGGGTAATGTCACTCAGTCATGTGATCTAAACAAAATATTAGCCAAGCAAACAAAAAAAAAGAGGCGTTGATGATTGCAGAACGAAAAATGTTTGCGACTTGGCTTATGATGCTAGATGGAGTATTTCTTTCTTACATCGCAGAAAGAAACCGAACGGAATTTTATATGCCTTTCAGGTTAGCTAACAGTTTGCGTTCTTTAATTGGATCATGTTGGTTGGACACTGTAACTGTAATAAATAGACGTTAACTGCCGATGGACAACAGACAACAGGTACTATATTGACCGCGTCCAATAGCTTCCTCAAGGTGCTGGCAAGATAATCTTTATTTATCTTATTTTTAGTATAACAGTTATTACAATTGCAAGATTGAACTAAAAATATGATGTAATATCTCCTAGCTCCTTCTTATTTACTTTTATTTTAAAAAATAATTATAACAACGTCAACGATATTGCAATTGCTAGATTACCAATTTAATTGATTTGTCTAGATTTAACTTCTCTTCTTCCATTGTCAAAAATGATTACAACAACGTCAACGACATTGCAATTCCTAGATATCCAATTTATTTTTTTTTGTCTATAGATTGAACTTCTTTACTTTCATTGTCAAAAATAATCTTAACAACGTCTACTACATTACAATTTTAATATATCTATGGCGAAGCCACAGCAAAATAGTAGTATAGATCTTTACACGGCTACGTGATTAAATAATTGTTTTACTGAAGTTAACGTACGTGCCGCCAAACAATAGTAATATTATAATATTATAAATAAGGAAGAACAAACAACATATTGTCAATTAAGCAATTAAGTAAATAATATTTCATAGTAGCGCCCCACCTAAAATTGTCTACATATTACATTGTATATAAGCTTTAGTTTAAGTAAAATTAGTTGGAGTCTTACAGAGATAACAGAGTCATTATTAAAGCATTACAATCAACGTGTCGTCTCAATTGGCTCCCTGGGTAAACACGCAATATATCCAATTTATTTTTCTAGATTGAATTTCTTTTATTTTCAAAAATAATTATAATAACGTCAACGACATTACAAATATAACATATCCAATTAAAGTTATTTGTCTTAATCGAATTTCTTAACTTTCATTTTCAAAAGTATGTAATTATAATAACCTCAACGACATTACAATCATAATATATCCAATTTAAGTTATTTGTCTAGATTGAAAATTATAACAACGTCAACGACCAACTCCATGTGGTCCTTCCAATTATATCACTTATTATTTATCTTCAATATGCGAATGTTATACTTCCTTAATATATTATACGAAGCACCCACTTCCCCCAATAAAACACAGATAGCACCAACTGTTCAATAAGATAGCAGATCGTGAGAAATACAGCACGATTGTACCCTGTCTCTTTCAATTGGACGTAAATTGTGCACGCACAAGGCGGCCATTACTACTCGTCAATCTGACGGCCAGCAGGTGTCAATTAAACCGACCACCTGGGCGCTTGAGATTTTTTGAAGGAGTGTTTTGTCAGCGGAATGAATGAACAGAGATATGTAAATAATATTACAAGGATTTTTTTTTCTCTAGTTTATTTAATTTGTGATTTGTGTTGATTTCGCATTGAATGACTGTTGGTCTAGTGGTTAACGTATGCGGCTGCTGATCAGTGGTCTTGGGTTTGATTCCCGGGTCAGACCAAATATTTGTGTGATCCACAACACATATATACACATATATTATAATATGTATGTATTTACAAAAAAAAGTATGTTTATGTATTTATATCAGTTGTTTAGTACCCATAATACAAGCTCTGCTTAGTTTGGGACTAGATGACGTTGTGTGTAAGACGTCCGAAAATATTTCGAGTGTTACGTGATTCTTATTTAACGGCTAGTACCGATCAAGAGGTCTCAGCTTCGATTATCGGCTCGGGTAAGAGAGTGTTTTTGAGTTTTTCTGATTATATCAATCAATCAAGAACCCATAATGACCCGGGGCTGGGCTCGGGTTTCCTCTCAAGAGAGGGGTAAGGTACGTCCCCACGCTGGCCAAGTGCGGGTTGGGGACTGGCAAGACACGTTGTGGCTACGTAATCTTGCCGTCGAATGTTTTTTACCCGCCCAAAGCTTCATGACTGTTCTGTGTTCCTTGATTACAACCGGGACCGACTTCTTAACGTGACCTCCAATTCACGGAAACGCTCATAACATAACATGCCACAAAAGATCACCCATCTTTCGTTGCTGATTGTATCCAATCACCTAAAGCCACTCGGCTATAAATATTTATTACAGTCGGAGTATGGAATTTGTGGGCCTTACTCCTGTACCTCAGAGAGAACGTAAGATTTCTTCTTAGTCGTGTCTAATAGCCGTCTCATCGGACTGTGAGAGTGAGGTAACAGTGAGTGCACCTGTCGTCACACACTTGTGCACTATGATATTTTTGAGCATTTGGCTGGTTGTTGAGACTGGCCACCATCATCGCAATCGGCTAGGAGTACATCATATTTCTAAATTCCCTCAGACATAGAACGAATCATCATACATATCAAACAATTATTTATATTGGGTGGGTATTGAACCCACGACCTCTGGCTTAACAGTCGGGGTCACTAGCTACTATGTCCAACGGCCCGTCAATTGTTCAATCCCCTATTTAAATGAACTCAATAAATCTTTCCCTGTCAAACTTAGATTGCCAATCAATGAGTTTGTGTCACCCCTCTGATTGGTTATTGACGTGAAGGCCTCATTGATTAAAGCTGAAGCAATTACTAATATAAATCTAAATATATATTACTACAATTCAATTGATTATCAGTTTTTAATTAACTTAATTGGTTAATCGTGCCAAATGATGAAGAAGCATCTCACTAAGCCGCTATAGTGTAGGAAATGCATTTTTTTATATGAAGCCATCCAAAGTGACTCTACCCTGCCTGATGGAAAGCATGAGCAGAATCAGAATGCAGACAATAATGTATGGCGGCCCACACTATGGCGGCTTAGTGAGATGCTTTTTCACGCCCCGCTTAAAGGACCCGGGATCATAGTGGGAAGGAAACACGTGAGCTGGTAGTAAGTTCCAGTCTTTGACTATTATATTTTATATTATTATTAATATTTAGATTACACGTGATGACAGGTTAAGAGCGTGACACTAATTCTTTTGCATCGAGCCCGCTAAGCGAGATATAAGTAAAACAACAGAACTGCAAGGAAAAGAAAATCTTGAACCAACCCGTCTCGCAAGCGTGGTATTGTATGGCACAATTTCTTTCAAGGAGAGGCCTGCAGTCAGTAATGGGCTACAAAAGGCTATTGATTTTGGATAAGATGTATATTCTCCCATTGACTTTAAACCTTACTGCCTCAAACTACTCCTGACTCACAGCTTATCAAAAGACTGCCTCGGTGCCAAGAAATTGACAGCCTCGGTGGCGTAGTGGCGCAGTATTCGACTGCAGTACTTGAGGTCTCGAGTTCGATTCCCGGGTCGAAACAAATGTTTGTGTGATCCGCAAATATTTATTTTACGGAGTTTGGGTGTTCTCTATGTATAATATGTATGTATTTAAAAAAATGATTATTTATGTATTTATTATATCAGTTGCATAGTATCCATAGTACAAGTTCAGCTTAGTTTGGGACTAGATGGCGTTGTGTGTGAGATGTCGGAAATATTTATTTAATATGTATTTAAAAATATGATTAAGATAATGTTCTGCCAAACTCGAACTGGAATTACAGTCGTGATGCTACAAATACTCCCTAGTTTAGCCAATTCTCGGGATTCTAAACATAACAGGAAACAGATGCCGGTGTATTGCATAAGCAGTTAGAACACCTCGAACTTGAATGTCACATCCGGTACGTAATAGTCGCTACATAATAAGGTGTTAACCATCATATTTGTATTGAGACTGAGAATATTACCATGAGATATTCGGATACAAGAAGCTTCCTTAATATTGCTCTGGAATGCCTTGACACTCGAAATCAAGCTGTCCTCTAATCGACACACGTTTAAAAAGAACGTGCATAAATATATTTTCGAGAGTAACCAAATAAATTTATAGTATGTCTCCTTAAGTCACTACTACAGTGCACGATGCGTGTATGTACTATATTTGTGTCTGTATTTACGTATGTATTTTTGTATGTATCTATTCTTATATATATGTATTCATGAATTTGTGCTATATTAGTTTAGTTTTAGTTATGCATCAGTTACATTATCAAATGTAACAGATCATCTGTACAGCTCTAACCTCGATGCACCTACCATACCATATTTCTACACCCCCCAAAGGTTGACTGGTAGAGAATGCTTAGGAGATTAAGTCCACCGATGTGCAAAAGTGCATGAAGTTGTAAATAAATAAATAAAACTGATTTATTCACCATGTTTGGTATAAACTTAATAAAATAACGCACAATATTACGATTAACAGTATACAATTAAGTTAAAATATGGATTAGATAGATAAATATTTACTTTTTATTACATAACATGATTACGAAACCTACAAAGGATAAAACATGGACTGGACTATGCTATTAATTACATTTTACGGTACCTGCCTTCTAGCCAAGTCGATATTATAACAAAGGTAAGCGATAGCAGACAACTAACAAATTTATGGAAATGACGTCTCTAAACGTTAAGTCAAAATAAATTATTAGTCAACACAAGAGATTAGAGGCATGAGCGATTATAGAGATTCGAAGCAAATTATTTTCATGTTGGTTTAGAGGCTATTTTTGTCACCGTTCATTAGACTAATCTCCAAGAATCAGGGAGAGGGCAGAAGAATATTCATTCAGTGCCCTTACATAACTACTCCAAAAGCAAAAAAAATATAGTTTTATACCGAATTAAGATTACGGTTGCTCAAGTCGGCACATACGCGACTGCGATTAATCTATCCTATCGGGTCCGATGCGATAAGTATTAAGATTTCAATCCGCAAATAGAAACTCCCATGAGATCTAAATACAACCAAGTTAAAAGTTATTACATTCATAGAATACAAATACTTCTACCGATACATACTTCAGATAACTGTCCATATAAGTTCTCCTTCCCCTATAATGTACGTAGTCTCAACAAATATAAACATACTTACTTAGCCACTTCTAAAGTTAAACACCACGATTGTTTACATGGCGAGTGTTCCTGTCATGATCTTGTATCCTGGAAAACACTTTTTAGTTCTTGTTTACGTTGTATTTTGTAGTGACGAGTGAAATAGCCCTGGGCTGAGTGCGCTACCCTGTGGTACTCCCAACTTTGCAAGTTTAAGTGTTTCGATTCACGGTATGCTTTTTATAAACTACATAAGTTTTAATCAAATTTAAACTGCGTCTGTTAAAGGCAAGTTATTATGATTGGACGAATATTTGCATACCCTTTTTTATTTTGAAGCAATTTCGAAATAAGCTAATCTTTATTCCGTTGCTATAAAATTCTATTATCGGTTTTTTTAAAAAAAAGACATTATAATTCACGTAGATTATGATTAAATTTACGCAGATTATGATAAAATTCTTTTTTATTTTAATCATAATCTACGTAAATTATAATGACTATTGAAAAAAAACCGGTTGTCGAAGAAATTCCTGCCGATACCTATTTTTCTATTAATTGAAATTAAGTAAAATTATAATCTGTGCTAGTTATCTAAAGTCTGTCTGAAGGTGGTGGTGAACTGTGAGCTACGACGAATCCACTGCAAAAATAAATTTTGAAATCGGTTTATAAACGCTGATCATATATAAAAAAAAAGATTCCGATGAATTGAGAACCTCATCCTTTTTTAGTCGGGTAAAAATCGGTACTACATTTTCTAAAGCTACTTTCTGACGTTTAAGGGTTGCCATCGACATACAAAGTAAGTACAAATGTGTAACATAATGTCATTTAATCTTGAAGGTTTTATTACTCCGCAAATATTAACAACAGTCCTCAAGTATAATGCGAAACCAAACACTTGGCCCCCCATAAAATCCTCTTCAAAAGCCTTCCCGGGTTCAAAAGCCTTCGTAAATAAGTTTCGCATGACAGCGGTCGTGTTGCGGTTTGGTTTGAACTTGGGACCACACACGGCACATAGAAACTTTACTATGTATCTTATTTCTTTTAGCAAAAGTTTCTTGAAATTTCTGAAAAATATAAGTGACCTGCATACTAAACAAAATTAACCCTGATTTCGACCATCTCAAAGTTCTGACCGTCAATATTATCGGATTCAATCAAATTCCAGGGTTTCATAAAAAAAGCGCTTATACACTATGGGGCAAAATAAGTAGATCTGACGTATGTGTAAGTAATTTAATACGAACTTAAAGGCATAATAACGTTCCATACGATTCCCATCCAAGATAACTAAATGTGTGATGTGATTTTAAGATCACACGGCGCGCGGTGATGTCTCTTAAATTACTGTTAATCGCACCCGACGAACGCGCTACGCTCCAACATATTACCTGGTGGAGAACGCCTAGGGCATTAAGTCCAACGATATACATCTTTGCATGAAGTTTCTAGATAAATAGGTAAAGAATGCGATCGCAAATTAGGCAGAGCCTGTACTGTGTTAAAAAGACTGCAGAAACATCCAAACTACCATTAGTGCAGTATATTAAAGGAACACAAGAACAGAGTGCCTTCAATTAATTAGAGACAATAAGAATAGTGTTAATGGACACAATCTTATTATAGTTTTGTTATATTAATTTAATTCAAAGTAAAATTACTCATTAGTCCGTAGACTAGATCGTAATAGCAATATCTTACTATAATGGTAAGGTATTTCCAGAAAAAAAAAAAAGAAACATCCAAAAATTATACTATTATATGACCTGGATGAGAATAGAAAACACGAGTTATGGATCAGCAATTAAAATCACTGTACTCTAAAAACTCTCGAGGTTTTAGTTATTATCATTATTTTGTTGTATTATTCCCAAGTTTATTTAGATTCGTCTACTAGTTCAACCGGCTTTTGCCTGGATATCAGTTTTTCCACGGAGCGACTGGCATCGGACCTCTGCAACCCTTTGGGAGAACTGAAATTCAAAGATTGAACAATTTGTCAGTATATTTGAATACACTGACTTCCCAATAACGATTGCCATAGATGTTCATTACAACCGGGACCGACGGCTTAACGTGCTCTCCGAGGCACGGGCTTAAATCACCGACAAACTTCCAGACTCCGGACTGTTATTAACAATTTCCTGTTAGAAAAACCTAACAACACTTTTTTAGCCCGACCCGGGATTTGAATACGCTAACCACTAGACCAACGAGGCAGTAAACATTTTTTTTTTAATTTCTTGAATATCTCATACTTAAAAGTAAATCCAAAACCAAGTATTTAAAGTATAATGAGTATCCGTGCAAGTTGTAAAACAGTTAAGATATTGAGATAAAACTCAATACCCAACAATATATCCTTAAAAAACCAAGTAAAAAACCAATACAGCGTTAATGTAAACACATCGGGAGTCGATGGACAAGATAACGAACAGGTCCGCCGAGGTTCTAATGAGGTCCTGGTGGCCTTCCGACTTGTACAAGCTGTTATTAGCAGAACCTGTGTTTACGATACTTCTTCTGAGTATCATTTACATTAGAATATAGCCTCGTGGGCTATACTTGAGTCTTTAAGATACGATACTCGATAAGTAAATATGTGTTGTTAGAGCATCGAACTGATATCGAATGATTTGTTGCAAAGAGATGGGAGGTAAGTTGCCTGTTCTTTATAATGGACTCCACAGTTGGTTAAGCGGTCGCCACACCGATTTCTACTTAGCCAAGTGTCGTGGGTTCAAATCCTACATGGGTCAAAACTTTGTGTGATTCGCAAATTGTTGTTCTGAGTCTGGATGTTCTTTGTGTCCGTTTCATGTATGTTTGTAAAGTCCCCAGCGACGCAGGATTTATATTCCTAATTAATAATAATAAATATTTCGGACATCTTACACACAACATCATCTAGTCCCAAACTAAGCAGAGCTTGTATTATGGGTACTAAAACATACTATTTTTTGTAAATATAAACATATTATACATAGAAAACACCCAAACTGTGGATCACACAAATATTTGGTCCAACCGGGAATCGAACCCGAGATCTCTTGATCAGCAGCCGCATACGCTAACCACTAGACCAACAAGAGTTTAGAGTTAAAACTACATAACTGCATTAAAGCTTTTTAAAAGTTTAGGCTTGTAATATATAGAGTAGTATATTTTTGGTGCTTTTGAGTTTTTCCGAGACCTACCCAAATGTCCTGTTGGCGGTAGTGTTATGGTCGTTAATCTTCACTAATAAAGTTGTAAGTGTTTATTTTGTGGTCAGGTAGCTTTTCTCAGTTAACAGTTTATTTATTTCTTTGTACTGTAATATTGATCATGATATCCGTATCATGATTTTTCAAATGATTTTCTAGGGTACATGGGTCATGCATACCAATAAAAAAAAAGAAATCGATGCAATGGAGGAAGGAATTGTTTGACAGAAACTGTATGGCAAAGTTTGTTACCCATACAAAGCATTAAACCCATCTGATAACACATAATCTACACCAAAGTCCATGTAAACAAAAACATGTTCCTGAGATATTTACGAATTATCCCAAATTTCTAGATATATTTTTATCAATGGATAAAAAATCTACCATAATTATTGGCATTTGCCGCAGGAGTACTTTAAATAAGTTTTTTTAGCAATCAACTTTATCATATTTCCAAAGAGAGCTGATCACAATCAATTTCTAGAATGTAATAATAGATATTTTAAAGATATCGTAACTGAGCAAACAGAATGGATGATATCACAAGTAGTTATAGTATATTGAGGAGGACACCTTCTTTTCTTAAGTCGGTAGATTTATATCTCAGACATCAGTTATATCTGCAGAGGTCGGGAGAATGATATAGAAACAACTGACCAGGCAGCCATGGTATGGGTCACCATGCTGCATTGCCTACCCTCACAATGAGGATGGTGACTCCTACTTCTGGATTCTACTCATGCTTTCTATCAGGCAGAGTAGAGTCACTTTCGTAGTTTTATGAACAAAAAAGAGGAGGACACCTTCTTTTCTTAAATCGGTAGACTTCTACCACAGACGTTAGTTATATCTACAGATTGGTTTTCGAGGTAAAAAGTGTCTCGAAAATCGAACAGTCGTATTTTTAAACTAAATTAAACGTATCTAGGAACTGTGTAAAGAACTACTAATTTGATTGGTCGTGCAGACAGACGCGTTTATTCAAATGAAGTGTCCAGTCGAGAGTCCAGACCGTATCAGTGAGTGAAGATTTGCATTCGATTCATTCGTTCAAAGCGTTGAAACGAACACTAGACAGACTAATTGGTATTGCTAGTAGGGTTACTATTCGTTTTGATTTTGTAGGATTATTATACATATACTAGGTGATGGCGGCGCGTTACAGAGTTATGAAAAATAGATGTTGGCTGATTCTCAGACCTACCCGATATGCACACAAAGTTTAATATTGACATGCGACAAGAGAATTTTATATATTGGATACATAAGACTGGCTACTGCCGCTTCGCCCTCGTTATTTTTATATTCGACGATGTACTTAAATACAATCCTCCATTTGTTGTTTTACCCTTTAAGTTATGGAACGAAACTGTATAAAAAAAATGTTGATTTAGTGAATGCTAACAATTTCAAGAGTTAAATGTTTTGAGTCAAACTATTACTCAGGGCAAATAAGAAACAACATTTTATTTATTTGTATAGAAAAAACAATATGGGTATTCTCTGGAACAGATGGACCGACTCAGATAGTATATTTATATTAATACGCATATTTTAGGTCTTTACCTATGTAATTGCCATTTTGTATGCAATAAGTGAAAGTACTTATTTTTTCATTTTTTTTTATTTCTGTTATTCGAAGTAATCACCCATGCAATCGCCGCATCTTTGCCAACGCATTGGCAGTTTATTGATGCCCTTCTTGTAAAAATCAGCTGGACGGGAGGCGACAAACTCTTCAAAGGCATTTATACTGCCTCTCGGGAATTGAATTTTTTACCCACTAAAAAGTTGTTTAAATTTTGGAAAAAGTAATAGTCGGTAGATGCAAGGTCTGGTGAGTATGGCGGTTGAGGGAGAGCTTCCAACTCTTACACGATTCAAATTTATAGTTGCAATGAATGAACATCTTCACATCAAAATCTTATTTATGATTTATGTCCTGCAATGTGCTAGTTTTTGGTCACCCTATACACGAGTGTGGAAGAGATATGCGCCCGCGCACCAGACTTCACGCGTCGTGATGTTTTATGTAGACGTTTTGTATTAAGTTACACTAGTTTATTTTATTATAAGTCTTGAATTATAGTACAACTTAGTTAAAGCTATTTTGTGCGATGTGACTGATTTTCAGAGGTTAATGCAAAGCTGCGTATATTGTCGCCTCCTGGAGATTAATCTGTGTTAATATTATGCATGCGAAAGTGACTCTGTCTGTTACAATTTTGCTGCTAAACGACTTAACTGACTTTAATAATATTTGTAATTAATGTACTTTAATACTTGAGTCCGTGTGGTGACGGATTAAGAATACAAAGTCTCACCACCCCTATTCATTCCATGGGTGTCGTAAGAGGCGACTAAAGGAACAAAATAAGCAGCTAACATCACTGCCAAGAGAAGGAAAACTTGAAACAAACCCTTTACCAACCCGTCTGGCCAGCGTGGTATAGTAGGCCAAAACCTCCTTTCTAAGGAGAGGCCTATGTCTAGCAGTGGACTGTTAAAGGCTGTTGATGATTGATGAATACTTGAGTACAGACGTCTAGTAAAAAAGACTTCTAGTAAGATCGTTCGTATTATTAGTTATGTTCGAGATTATGTTTAACTAGCGATTGCTATTATGCTATTACAACAATCTCGAATGACGCCGCGAGGTGAACCTAGTGTAAAACACTTATCTGCCAGTGAACGTCATTTCAAACTCGGTCCAGCCGTTGCAGGGATTACCCGGACGGAACAGACAGACAAAAATTTAAAAACAAGTTTTATTGTGTACGTAAAAAAGTATATAGTACTTTCATATGAATTAGGTGAAAAAACTGTTAATTTTTATATTTTAATCAGACATAAAACAGACACTTGAATATTAAACTAGATTTATTTATTTAAGTAGATTAAGTTTTTGCGTCCTTAATTTTAATGTGCTCTGACTGCCTCAGTAGCGCAGTGGTAGCCTAGGCGAATGCTGATCAAGAGGTCTCGGGTTCGATTACCAGACCAAATGTTTGTGTTTATTTACAAAAAAGTATATTTATGTATTTATATCAGTTGTCTTTTATGTCCTAGACAACTAATATAATTAACCATAATACAAGCTCTACTTAGTTTGGGACTAGATGACGTTGTGTGTAAAATGTCCGAAATGTTTGATTGTTAAAGACAAGACTATCGCAGGACAATATATAATATTCCTAGTTAATTGAAGGCACCTAAAATTTTAAAAATAATATAAAAATTTGCATTGCATCATTCTGACTAAAACATTCCTGAGTAACTCAAGACTTGTTTACACTTTGTTTAGTGCAAGAGTTTGTTGTCAACGTTACAAACAAAAAACTAGACACCTACTTCTTAGTTGTAATAATTAACACTGATAAAGTGATAAGATTTTTTTTGGGTTTTGATCAACGTGTTCCGCGGTTTTCCGCGATTATTGTTGCGAATTGCGATTAACGCCGCAAGTAAACTAATCTAAAAAATTGACTAAATTAATCCTTATGCTACCAGCTTACTGCCAGTGAAAGTCCTAACAAAATCGGTGTAGCCGTTTCAGAGCCGCAACAAACAGACCGACAAAAATTCAAAATTGTTTCATATTCATTTGATATTACATCCACTTTAATTTAATTTATTTGTATATTGGTAACGTGTCGAGCATGATAACTTAATATGATTGATGAAGTTATAATTTAATATTTAAAAATTAATTATTATAGAAAAAAAAAAGCGGCCAAGTGCGAGTCTTATAAACATCATATAAAAGTTCTTGTAGTTCGTTGTAACTTTCATCGATGTTTTAATAATAGTGTTTTGATTGAAAGAAATGTAAATTGCAGTTTATGATTTATGACGTATTAAAAAAACTACTTACTAGATCTCGTTCAAAACAATTTTCGTTGGGAGTTTGCATGGTAATGTACATCATATATTTTTTTTAGTTTTATCATTATTATATTTTAGAAGTTACAGGGGGGGGACACATTTTACCACTTTGGAAGTGTCTCTTGCGCAAACTATTCAGTTTAGAAAAAAATGAAATAAGAAACCTCAACATCATTTTTGAAGACCTATCCATAGATAGAAGATAGAACCACACGTATGGTTTTGTTTAAAAAAAAAGTTTTGAGTTTCAGTTCAAAGTATGGGGACCCCCAAAATTTATTGCTTTTTTTCTATATTTGTTTAAAAATAATAATGCGGTTCACAGAATACATCTACTCACCAAGTTTCAACAGTATAGCTCTTATAGTTTCGGAAAAAAGTGGCTCTGACATACGGACGGACAGACAGACAGACATGACGAATCTAAAAGGGTTCCGTTTTTTGCCATTTGGCAACGGAACCCTAAAAAAGCCGACTGTTTAAAAGTAATGAACTGATAAGACATAATTTTAACAAAAAGGAACCGACTTCAATGAAAAACTATTCCGAGTACCCAAATTGCGACATTGTGCCTATGATATTTGAGGAGTTCCCTCGATTTCCTTGGGATCCCATGATCAGATCCCGATATGGTGACGATGGGACCACCTGTAAGCTACGCCCATTCCAATGCAAAAAGAATTTTTGAAATCGGTTCATAAACGACGAAATTATCGCTGAACATACATAAAAAATAAATAAAAAAAAAAATAAAAAAAAAAAAAAAGATTCCGACGAATTGATAACCTCCTCCTTTTTTTTGAAGTCGGTTAAAAAACAAGTATCACAAGATCTATATAAAATAAGACACACTAATAAATTGTTTTGTAAGTTCACTAACACTTTTGTAGGATTTAATAAGAAAACAAAATCATTCCTTCCTCCTTTGTCGTGCTCTCGTTGCATATTCAAACCCGTGCGGCACCCTACACAATAAAAATTATTTAAAACAATTTTACGACCATTCGTGCTTATAAATGCTAAGTAAAAGTATAAATAACTTAAAATAAATTTGTTCGACAAGAGGCAGGTTTTAAAGAAGGCTGGTGTATGCAGGCGAGTGCGCAAGCGCCGATCTTGTGAACTCGGCAAACCTTTATATACATCTATCATTTATCACAAACATATGTAAGTTTTGTCGGTGTAACGCCGCGGTGTAAGTAAGTATCGTATCCCTACTAATATTATAAATGTGAATGTAAGTTTGTTTGTGACGCTTTCACGCAAAAATTACTCAACCAATCATCATGAAACTTTGTACACATATCTTTGAAGGTATTAGAAGTAACATAGGATACTTTTTATGATTTTTTATTTTTATTTTTTACGATTTTTTTTACCGCGTTAACTGAAATTGACGCGGGCAGAGCTGCGGGCGAAAGCTAGTATACTATAATTTGCATTTAATTAAAAACTTAATTTGATGGTACATACAGATATTTCAATTTTATTTTCTGACTGCCTTGTTCGTTTAGTAGTCAGCCTATGCGGCTACTGATCAAAAGGTCTCGGGTTCATTACCGTGTCGGATCAAATGTTTGTATGATCTGCAAATATTTGTTTCGGAGTTTGGGTATTTTCGATGTATAATATGTATGTATTTACAAACTATGAATCTATATCAGTTGTCTAGTAGCCATAGTACAAGCTCTGCTTAGTTTGGGACTAGATGATGTTGTGTGTCAAATGTCCGAAATATTTATTTATTTTATTATTCATTTATTTCTATGTCGTGTAACTTAATGAGATCAATAGAACATATAGATAATGCAGCTAAATGCACACACTGACTACTATTATGACGGTTGTTTAAAAACGATTTGCGACTGCAATTGGCTCAACTATCATTATATAAATAAGGCAATGTTACAACTAGCAACATTACCTTTCAAATCACACACACACACATCTTAAAAAGTCATAATCTTCCCGTTACAAACATGTCTATGCTGTACAAGGCAAGTTATTCTCCAAAAAGGAGTTGCATCAGTAAAAAACCCTCGCTGCCGTGGGAGCGCGATGTCCTCGGTCCTCTGAGGTCCATTAGGCTCATTAGACCTCACCATATATGGTCAAACGTCGCGTTTTTGTGGAGACTCTCCAGACGAACCGATTCAGGCATACGATGTTAGAACGGTAAGTTCGAAATGTATCATTGTTGTTTTGTGCATCAAATTTTTAAGGACTGATTCTAAAAAGAGGTTTTTTTCGTTAGTAGAATTTTTTGATGTTACGCCTCGTACCTGAAACAATAAGAAAAAGACATATTAATTAAAAATGACATGAAAAGGTGATGGGACTGTTGATATCTATAAAATTTAGTTCAAATTGTTCTTTGAGTGTTTCAGTTTTATGCTCGTGAACTATGTTAACCAAAATTTAAACAAGATTACTTTTTTTTAATTTAACGCCGGCCAATGTGACTGCCCTATGCCTGATGAGAACAGTACTCCACGCAGGAGCGAACCTGGGTCTTATAGAGAAGACACAGATGCTCCGACGAGAAGAACCGTCTCACCTTGTTCTGACACTAGTGTTCTTAATTTAAATAAGGTTCTAATATACACACATCAACAACAGTATCGACATTGACTGCCTTGTTGGTCTATAGTGGTTAGAGTATGCAGATGCTGATCGAGAGGTCTCGGGTTCGATTTCCAGGTCGGACCAAATGTCTCTGCAAATATTTGTTTCGAAATTTGGGTGTTTTCTATATATAATATGTATGCATTTACAAAAAAAATATGTTTATGTATTTAAATCAGCTGTGTAATACACATAGTACAATCTCTGCTTAGTTTTGGACTATATAATGTTGTTTGTAATTCGTTCGAAATATTTTATATTTATTTTGTTTATATTGCAATTTTAGTGCGACAGCCTCGTTGGTCTAGTGGTTAGCGTATGTGACAGCTAATCAAGAGGTCTCGGGTTCAAATCCTGGGTCGGGCCAAAGAAGCATTGTTGGGTTTTTCCTAAAGGAAATTCTTAATAACAGCCCGGAGTATGGAAGTTTAGCGCTGATCCACGATTGGGAAGTCAGTGCTCTCAAATTTACTGACTTCTAGTTCAACCTTCGAATTTCAGTTCTCCCTTAGGGTTGTGGAGGTCCGATGCCAGTCGTTCCGTGGAAAAATTAAAATTCAGGTAAAACCGGTTGAACTAGTAGCCGACCCCAAATAAACTTGGGAAAAAAAGGTTAGGAAGATGATATTGAAATTTGACTAATTTGCATAGATAGCTAACTTCTCGTATAAAACACTAAACCTCGAATTATACGCTTAACAAGCCTAAAAAGGCAAGCCAAAGTCTGACTCATCTCATTACCGACTAAACAAAACAGTGAATCAGCCCGGATAATTGGCATTGAATACTTGAACAGCCCAAAGCTCGCGACAGCGTAGCAAGTGGGCTTCATAAGGGTGGAGACACACTGTGACATTAGGACATCTTACACACAACGGCATCTAGTCTCAAACTAAGCAGAGCTTTCATTATGGAGATTACACAACTGATATAAATACTTACACATACATTTTTCACGCCAACTATATAGCATACATTTTAAATAACAAGTCTCTCACTTAAAAAACATAAAACTGTCATAAAAACTTCCAACCCCCGTTTCTTTTCGTTTGCGTATGTCTACACCCTTTATGGTACCTATAAGCCAAATTTAAAGTTTGTAGGAGTTATATTAGTTTCTGAGATTTCATGATTAATCAGTGAGTGGTATTTCGCTTTTATATGTAAATAGATAGATAATTGGCGACATAACCTCAATTTTATGGAATCATTAGTTAAGGGTGGTGTAAACGATCAAATTTGTTTGTCAAAACGTGTTTGTCAAATTATTTGATAGTGTGCTGCTGTGTTTGACGCGTTTGTCAAACAAATTTGATCGTTTACCGGGCCCATTTCCTTGTAGTACGCAGTGTGGCCGTTAGATGGAACTGTTACATTAACGTGGCAGTTTTAACTTTAGACAGTATCAGGCCTTCGTACAAAGAGGTTCCAAAAAAATTCACTTTACATTAAATGTCAATATTTTAGGGCAACGTGTACATCAACTACCATTTTAGTACGTAAAAAGGAATTTATTTAAACCGATAGCCACTGCTATCCTTTAAAAATGTGCAAAAACTGTTTCTCTGATAAAATATGTGCTGTTATATGTGTTATATGTAATTTAACCATTGTAATGATCCGAGTAGTTCGCACATTTATCAAGAAGTTGTTAACAAAAAGTCGCGTGCTCCCGGTGTGTGTCCGACATTACCTGGACGTACGCATTGTAGATCGCCGCGGGCGCCGGCGCCGGCGGTTGTGACGAGGGTGAGAACGAACAAAGGGATGTAGGCACTATTACTATGTGTAGTTTTTTTTAAAGCTTTCTAGAAGATTGAGGTCTAATTCGTCATGTGACTCATGTGGTTAGAAGTCAAAAGAATTGTGTAACAGTGTAACTTATCACCTTTTGACATAAAGAATGACTTTTTTTTTGTTACGTTTGTTTTTTTAAAGTTATGAGGCTGTCGTGGTTCTGTATTAAATCGGGACTATTTGCCGACTAGGGTTATTTGAAAGTCAGCAATAGTGATCAGGTAACTGTTCTATAGTTAGTAATTCTGACTTTGAAACCACAGGTTAGATAGGCACCTATGAAGATCATTTGTTAGGAGTCGGGGTTAAAATAAAGTGTTACCAGAGGTTATTGTTGTCAATCGCGAGTAACACCGCGAAGCAAGGCTAGTCTAAAAAAAATAGCCTAAGTTAGTCCTTAAGTCCTGAGCTTTCTGCAAGTGAGAGTCCGGCCCCTGCCGTTCCAGAGATTCTTAGAGGCAGTAGAGCCACGCTGATTTCAGCACGAATGGGCCGGCTCGACCCGGTCAGTACTACCCTCACACAGAAGACCATCCTAATAATGACAGCATTCTTGTTGTCGTATTTCGTTGGTGAGTGTGAGATGCAGAATTAACTAACCAGGCCGCCGTGGTATGAGTCACCATGCTACATTACCTACCCTCACTATGAGCATGGTGACCCCTACTCCTGGATTCTACTCATGCTTTCCATCAGGCAGAGTAGAGTCACATTGGTAGGTTTAAATATATTTAAAAAAATACCCGGAACAAACCGACAGACAGAGAAAAAATGCTTTTTTGTTGGCAGTATGTATATAATTTCTTATGTAAGAAAGAAATGCGCAGGACGTGTCATAAACGTACTGTCATTGTATATTTCAAGGTCAAATGCATAGAAACGTAGTGATGGGACATCAGAATCTGTGTCAAGGTCAGTAAGGAAGCTTGCGGTCTAGGTTTACGCAGATGACATACAGCGACCTGCGAATGCAATATAACAACGCATTCAGGGTGCTTTTGGGATTGCCATGGAGGTGTAGCGCGTCAGGCATGTTCGCGGAGGCTAATGTCGATGGCTTTGCTGCAATAATGCGGAAACGTTGCGCTTCCATGCTGGCGCGCCTCCGTTCCTTCTCTAACAGCATCCTGAATGTATTTTCAGATAGGTGGGATTTCTCCCTCATGACAAGGTGGTTGTATGTCCACACTTGTTAATTTGTTGGTATGTAACTGATTTTAGACTTTCGCAACTTTTACACATACTCATGTTTTTACTTTTACACATACTCTCACATCAGTCTACCCGTGACCACGAGCGGTATAACCCGTTCGAAACGTCGTAAAATAGAAGGTATCGTAACCTTTATAATATTATCGCGAATAAGTCCCGTTTACAGTAAAAACTTGTAGGTACATTACTTATATATGATAATTTTTAATGTATGTACTTATATGTTATATTTTAATGTATATACTTATATACATTTTCTATACTAACACTAGGTTACGTCACTGTAACTAACACAATATGGATTCAAGGTCCGAAATAAATAATTTGAATTTGAAAAAGTAGTCCATAAAATGTCCAATTAAGAAGCGAAAAGAAAGTACCCTTTTATGTACTTTTGAATTTCATAATCACCATTGGGAGGGTCACCATTCACCTTCCTCATACCTCTGCCCCGATATGACATTTCCACCTAATTATATTTCGCCTTTATATTACCAAATGATTTGCTGCCGTATAGTTCTCGAAGAATTAAACAGCAGTAACATAAATTATCGCTGACAATAACGCGGCCTACCCTCTCGTAAAAGTCTCGACTACGAAGAAACCATTCACGAGGGCTACCCCGCTGGTTTCAGCTATAAAGTTCCTTAAAAGATACTTCATTAGATGTTTACGAGTCGAGGTTCTTTGTACCGAGCGGTGCCGTGACAAATGCTCTTGAACGCATCTTTAATGGTGTGTTCTGTGGTATTTTAAGGGCGTTACTAAAGGTGTAGGATTTGGTCAGTATGTGGATATCAAGATACTTCATACTATACCAGCTTTCGTCGGCGAA